>CAWUPB010001173.1:30081581-31350581 GCA_963924115.1 Dovyalis caffra
TTTGTCAAAATGTGAAAGGAGGGACGGTATAAGAATCAGCAATGTGAAGAACTCTCTCCCTCTTTCCTGCTCCATGTTTTCCATTATCTATCTATCAAGAAAAGCTAGCAAATTAATGGGGATTGTAGCAAAGGAAGAGGGTCTGCTAAAACTGGTTCATCCAGGTAGGTACGTGGAGATTCACAGACAGGCTTTAACTGCCGCTCAAGTGCTGAAGAACAATCCTAGGCATTCCATTACTAGACCAGATGTGTTCGAGTATCCGTGGATCGTAGTTAAACCTGACTCTCTACTGCATCCAGGGAAAGTTTTCTTCATTGTTCCCAATCGCACAATCTACAACTTGGTAAAAGCTCACAAGCAATGCCACCAGCAGTCTCCACGCCAGACCCAGTTTTCAAAGAATCATTATGCTTGTGGACAAGTTAAAAAACGGGGCTCGACAAGAAAGTCAGCTGGGAGTACACCAAGGCATCGAAACAAGCACCGATGGTTTAAGCAACCACTTCCCATCACATCCTGTATTGGGGCTGATTTCCAAGAGCAAGACTGTGATAAGAGAACCAGAAACCCACTAGGAAAACCAGTTGGGATGACACTTAAGGATCTAAACCAGCACCAATCACTTCCTATCGCATCGTGTATTGGGACAAGTTTCCAAGAACAAGGCAGTAAGCGAACCATAACAACATCCAAAGTTGAGTCTTGGCCCAAGTTGATCTCCAACCTCAGAAACACCCACCTAGACTTTGAAGAGAAACCAGAGGAGGATTCAACATGTGAGATTAGACCTTCACATCACAAAGAGTATCCATTAATCAACACTAACACCCCGACAGAATTTCCTAGAAAGAGTGATAGTGATTTAGAGTTTAACTGCATGGAAGAGGCAACTACACTGAAATCTTGCTTGAGGAAACCGGACAGTGTTCGTAAGTTGCTTCAACTCAGGGTTTCTTTCACCTTGCCATAGAAAGATGAGGAGAAGCAGAGAGCAGTCAATGCAACCAGAGGAGAGGTTGCAAGCAATTATTTCTGCAGCTCCTCAGAAATTTTTGTGCACCTTACAAACCTTGTCGCAACATAACCAGATTTTTCCCTTTTTTTTCCTGAACATGATAGCGTGACAACTATGCTTAAGATGTTTTTCTACTCATCAGTTGATTTTTCATATCCATTGATAGTCAATTCACATGAAGTTTATGTGCTGAAGTTGTGTCATTCTACTCTGTCCACCGAGGATAATGATTTTATCATGTTTCTTCCCAGCTCGATGTACTTCATTTCTAAGCATATCTGTGATTAGCAAATTAATGGGCATGTCCTACTACTAATTATATATGCTAAAAAAGCTTTTATAATATGAGATTTCAAACAACTTCATACAGAACATTTTCAAACAACATCAAAATCATACTCTCCGAAACCGTAACTCGCTTACAAGGAAACTTATTCTTGCTATCACAAAGCATCAGAAACCCTATACAAGGTGGACAAAAAGGGAAAATTTATAGAAGTAAGTAAAGAGGTCAACAAGATCATGGCTTGCGGTTACTTAACGAATACAGAAGAAAGAATAGGATGAATTACCTAGTCAGTGCTGGCACATGTTCTCTCAATCACTCTAGAATCTGTTCTATGGGAATTTTTTGATGGAGAACTTGACCCCCTTGAGGAACTATGCCCAAAGATGCTTAGCTTACCAATTTTCTTTGAGAAAGAACTCATGAATTTACGAGAATGTGACTTTTGCATATCTCTCTTCATACAAACATGTTCTTTCTCCAGATCATTTAATCTCATCCTTAACCGAGCCAGCTCAAGTTTTAGCTCTCGGTTTTCTCGCCTTAGTGATGCATAGTTGTCTCGCGGAGACATTGCTGCACTTAGCGCACCACTGCTGATTCGCCATGACTGGTGCATTGGCTTGTGGTCATCCTCAGCATAAGAGCAGCACAACGAGTTTCTGAGCCTTATTTGCTCAAAATAGAGCACTTGCACTATAGCTTGAAGGGGAAGCCGGTCATTTTGTGCAGCATGGGCGCCAGCTTCTTGCGAGAGCTTTTGGAAATCAATCAGTTTGCAGAGCTTCTTCCTGTCTGAATCTGATAAACCCTGATGAGCCTGGATGCCATTGCAAAATAGTCAGAGAAACTTTAGACAAGAAATTATAATCTCGAGATTGAGCAAACAATATCTGTTCATATAATGTCAAAAAAAAAAAAAAAACAGATACTTGGCCGTATCTAACTGCATACTAAAATGAAGATTAACTCATAATCAGGGCAACAAAGACTCAGCTAAATTTTTATCTTTCGGAAGGGAGTGGTTAGTCAAGTTGGTAAAAATACAAAGTGTCTGTAAGATGCAACAGACCACTTGCTTAATGTGGTACAGAACATTAGCTAACCATATTAAGAAACTTGCCACATTAGATTTTTTTTTTTTTTCTTTTTACAAATAGAAACAAAGCCTTTCTCCTGGATATGGAAAGCAAAAGGAAAATATTAAAGTACATACTTTTAGGTAAATATCAATTGCTCGGTATAATCCATCATGAACAGTACGTGCATGCGTTGGTAAAGTCTCTGCAATGACCATGAGCTTGGAAAGCTTGAGATTTGCATCTGGGGCTATTTCAGCAAGATAATTATCGACCAGTTTTGCCACTTTAAACAATGCAGTTTGAGAAGGAGAATGAGGGCTATCAGATTCAAAAACAGAAGCATCTTCCATATCATCTTCACTGTCATCTTGCTGTGAGAAATTAACCAAGATCCTATGAACTGTGTCGACATCAAATAAGGTATCCCCTGCATGCCTGAACGATGGGATCAAAAGATCATCAAGAGTTGCAATATCCAACTGGGAACCAATCCGCCTCTCTAGGTCGAGCCTACAAGCAATTGTGCAATCAAGCATCACTGCACTTCGTAAAAGACCGAAAAGAAAAGTTATGGGAACAGCAAGTTTTTCAACAGGCAGAAGGTTAACGATTGTCTCAACCACAAGTCTTTCATGCCCAGTTGATATCAGATCAACTTTTGTCTGGTTCGAGGGATTCCATAAACTGGATTTCTTTGTCAACTCCTTCTGAGCATAGTTCACGAGTGATGCACCAATACTCTCAGGACGGACACCGCGGCACTTCATGGCTGTCATGACCCTTTGATATAAGTCTATCCGAAGAACAGAGAGATCTTCTATCCACCAGTCCCCTTCTTTTTTGCTTGCTTGTTCATGTGAAGCCTCCCGGAGCTGCTATACTCCAAGCGTGAAAAACTCGAAGCAATTTGTTCAGCACAAGCCTTTGAGGCAATGGCATCTATGCAGCGGCTAACTATTTTCAGCTCATCAGCAAGAGGGATTAGGCTCTCGCATTGCTGCAAAACTTCAACACACATTTCAAGATTCTTACAAACAATGCTCTCAAGATACTCCTCTGCACGAGAACCAAGATTGTCTTTGGAGAACTCTTCAGTCATTTCAAGGTATTCAGAAACACAACACAGCTGAGCAACATTTGAAGATGTAATTTCAAAGTTAATGCCATAACAGAATTTTGCGGCCAACTCAAACGCCTCTGCTCCTCCTGGTAGATTAAGAAGCTCCACCCTCGAGATATCAGCATCTCTATGTTCCGCAACCAACTTCCTGATCCGTCCGCTTCGAGAGACAAGAGGGAACTGCATTTTTTAACGAGAATGTCAAATGCCTGGCAAGACCTTAATGCTAATCTCATAATATGCACAGAGAATATATATGCATACACTTCGGATTCACTTGCTCTTCAAGGTGAATTGGTGGCAAAATAGTTCATTAATGCAAAAGCAATTCAGTAAGAACATTAGTACAAATCTAAAAAAAAAAAAAACCCTTACCTTGTGTAATGCAAATGTCCCTCCGCTCACTTCTATAGTGATATCGCTAGGAACATCCCGAAAAATCCTACAAAAGATAGTTGCCAATTACTGAGAAAGGGAACAATTGCAAGTATTCCGAAAGATAACAAAGCCAGGTTCCAAATTGAATCCTTTGTATGCACTATATATGCAGAGTGCAGATAAGAAAACCTTCAGTTAAAAGTAGTAGTAGTAGTAGTATTAGAAGCAAGGAGTGCATGTTTCCATCCAACAAAAGGCAAAAGAAGAAAAGGGTGATACGAGCAACGAGATCCAAAAGCAAAAGGGACTAGAAATCAAGAAACACAAATTAATGCTATCCAGAGAGTGGAAATGCTTATATTGAAAGACCAATACACACTTGTGTAATTTTGCAAGCAATATTGAAGAAAACACGAGTTCTTGACAATCATTTACAAAAAAACAAAGAACAAAAGATAGAAATTTGAGACTTGAAGTTATTGCAATGGACAAAGCAAACCAATATGCAAAAACCAGTAATTGCATCACACCACCAACCATAAGTACTAAAAGAAGAAGAAGAAGAAGAAGAAGAAGAAATCTGTTTACATGTAAGGAAGAAATCTGTTTACATGTAAGTAAGAAGGAACAAGCTGGATTCAGATCAAAGAACAGAGACAAATATAAGCTCAACATGCACTGTACTGGTTAGGCAAACGACCAGAGCAACAAGAGAAGGACAGCATAGACAGTGCAAACAGGAACCAAAAAAAAAAAAAAAATCAAGAAAATAAGCGCTTGTGAAGAACAAACCATTCACTGTATTTCTGCCTTGAACACTTAGTCAAAGACAGTTGCTGCTGGTGATGTTTGTCCATGGAAAGAGACAGAAAAGAAGAGAAGCCAAGAAAGTAAAGAGAGAAAATGCAGTGTCAGGATAGATAGATAGAAAAAAGAACGAAAATATTGACGGTGGGGTTAAAGAGAAAGAGAGAGAGAGATAGAGAGAGAGAAAGACAGAGAATGAGACCCAGTTGGAGTTGGAGTTGAAGATGTTGCTGTTGCCAAACCTCTTCATCGGCCATTTTTGTCAAGATTGCTATTGTCCAAATCCTCTGGGACCTCCCTTCCCTTCTCTCCCACAACTTGTGGGTCATCCTCTTTCCTTTTCTTTATAACTATTTCGCTTTTATTTTGCTTCGATAACAATGAAGGACTAACAAGCTCATCTGAATTATTGCTGATTTTCTTTACCTACTTAGCTAAGCAGATAAAGCCGAGGAGTGGCGCAAAAAAAGGGCAGCTTTGTTACTTTGCTGTGTGATAAAAGTCAAAAAAAGAAAAAGAAAAGGCGGGAACAAAAGGAGCTGTTACCTTTGGACAATTTGGATTCTCATCACTATCTTCTTTCTGTCTTCACTCTAATTCGTTGCTGTTAAAAAACATCTCTCTGTCCCCTTCTTTTTTCAACTTAATAATTATTAAAGGTTAATAGATTAATCAGTCCTTGTATGATAGGATTATTTTTTAATCTCTTTTAATATTTTTAATTAAATCAGTTTTATCATCCAGTATATATTAAATATTTAATTTATTATTCTAATAAGATTTTTAAATTAAACTATTAAAATTAGTCACATAAGTTTTATAGGAAAATCTTCTATTAGACTTTCTTATAATGGTATTTTAAAAATAAAAATTCATTATGTGCAGATCAGACGAGTAGTTTGGTTAATTTAACCTGAATGATAAATTAAAAACTTAAATAAAATTATCTTAATTAAAGATATAATGACAGATCAAAGGACTTATTATGTAATAATAAATTGAGTTTTTAAGTCTTAATTTGATATAATCTAGAAAAAATTTAGAATATTTTAAAAATAATTACCGGTACTTTTTCCAGTTCAACTGTTTTCTATCCTTTTATTATCTGCAGTATAGTAAGAAAATAACTTGTATACTAATCTAACAATAATTACAGTGAGATGTTATTAATTACTCTTTTTTTTTCCACATTTTCACCCTCAATTTCTGGAAATGCTTTGGCGAATTGGAATCGATGTATTATCCTCAAATTAACTGGTCCAAAGTGGTATCAATTTGGCACCCGTGAATGGATCTGATTATTGACTCGTTTTAGGTACAACAACATTTTTTGAACTTTTTTTTTAATGAGAAATTTCAGTTTTTCAATTTTTTTTCTTTCTTAACAACTACTTAAAAAGAAAAAGAAAAAAAAAATCAAAGTCGACACTTTTATAAAAAAAAAGAAAAAAGAAAAGAGGACAATAATTTCCAGTTTTGCTTGCTTGGAAGGATCCCCCCTCCCCTTGTTATTTTCAACAAGAGGATTAAGAATTTCAAATTAAATTCTTTATTGATAAACTATAATGTTACCCTTATAGATTCATCAATATTCCAATTCTACTTTTATGGTTAAAATTTTCCAATATTATTACTAGTATTTTTTTAAAAGATATTCAATTTCACCCCTAATCATTAAAATAGCTATGAAATCTTTTTTTTTTTTTTTTTTTTTTGCTCTAAGCATCCGGTATCCGTAGACCGCATTGGGTCCCAACTAATCCAGATTCGAGCCGGGAGGTCCCACAAGGGGGTAAAGCTCTTCCAATATTAACGGCTCCATCCATAAGATTCGAACCCGGGACCTTGCTTAAGGAAGAACGAGCACCTATCGCTCGATCCATGTGGCTGAAAATCTAATGATATGGTCTGATTTGTTTTTTTTTTTAAAAAAAAAAAACCGTAATTTTAGAGTTTTAGGTAATTTTTTATGAGATAATTTCACATGTATGGGATTTAAGAAGATGAAATAAGAGAAAAATAAGATAAAAATGAAAAAAAAAGTGAGGTTTTCTAGCTATTTAACTGACGAGATGATGGTAACATTAAAACTTTACAGCAATAGTAAAAAAATAAAAAATTAAGTTACAGAGGTAGGGGTGGAATATTGATGATTTTTTTTTTTTTTAAAATACAATACCATTATGTATGAATCTCACAAGAGACGTATAAAATTCATAAATGCACCATTGCTCAATACTCAATAATGAGAATGGAATCAGTAAAAAACAGAGTCAACAAACTTTAATTGGTATGTTGATTAAGAAATTTTTTTAGTTTTTTTAGTTTTTGAATTCAAATCTCGGGATAATATTTATAAAAATTTATTAAAACTTTTTAAATACACTAAGTTAATATAGAAGATCAATCTTTAAAATTGTTTTAAAAAAAATTAATTTCAATTAATACATAAACAGATAAAAAAATGCCCTTGTCGTTAAAAAAAAAAAAAAAAAAACCTATGCACCAGACAAAGGTAGATCAAATCCATAATTTGCCAACCACTCCATAAATGCTACCCTAATTTATTCTGTGGCATTTTTTCATTATCCAATTTTTAGTCATCAAGAACGAGAAATTTTATAATACACTGTGAGTAATTAATGATATATACAGTAGTTACTCTATAGGTTCACTTTGAAGAAAGAGATACACATACAAAAAGAGAAAAAAAATAAAAAAATTTGAACGAACGTGAAATCTTCTTAAGACTTTTGATGAGTATAGATATAATTTCTATCTTTTTTATGTGTCTATCTCTCTCCTCAAAATGAACTTATGAAATAATTACCGTATATGTCATTAATTACTCCTAATATATTATAAAATTTCTCATAAAGAACTTGGTGCCTAGTGATTCAAGGAACGCAGTTGCGAAATGTGGTGCCAAGCCTAAACAACAAGAACCTTGATTTAAAGCTAGCAAAGAAAAATCCATTTGATTCGAATTGACTAGCTAGGAAGGCGCAGGTTGCTGGTAACCTACCTGCCTACATTGATTGCAAAAAAATCTTCTTCACACGAGTGAAGATGCAAAGTAATTGGAGAAGGACAGGTGTTAATTGGTTGAGTTGTTGCAATCCTGACATTGAAATTAGGCCACTATGATTTTAAATTAATGTTGATGGGATTTTGCAACAGATGTATAGCAATTAAAAACAAAAATTCGTGTCTCCTCAAAATGGCTTTTCACTTCTTTTTGCATCAAGGGTCTACCACTTGTTTTTCCACTATCAACAGGAATTAGTATATTTCTAGTTAGCTTAGGATTTGCTCATTCCAATCTAACCCTATAGGAAAATAAGAAGAAGGAGAAGAAGAAAAGCTTATTTATTCATTGATTTGAATCTTTTAATTCTTTAAATGACAAAAGTTTGATTTGTTGATTTGAATTTATGTGACGAAATCAATTTTTTTCATTAAAAAAACAAGTTTGTTCTTGAAAGGAATGGTCCAAAAGCAATAAAGTTTGAGAAAAATACTCCTCGCTTTCACCTTTGGTCGAGGGTGAAAGGTGATGTCTATTGCCAGTTGGAGGTGGAGAATCGTAGATCAACTGTGTATGGTACTCCTTTTTTGACCTAATTTTGAGTAACCATAATCCCTTATAGGATGAAATTTTTAAGCACATGATATATCTTTAGAAATCTATGGATGTCAATTTATGAATGTTTTAATGTACAAAATAAACATTCCAAACTATTGATATGTGTGCTAGATTTATTCAGAGAGAATTTAACAACTAATATGGTCGATAATTGAAAAATATACAATGAATTGCATAGAATTCTACATATAAATATACAATGAATCAATACAAATAAGTAGAGCTTAATAATTGTGTATCTGATAAATTTTTTTAGTGTAAAAAGATTTAATTTCTAATAATTTTAATTTATTTAATTATTATGTAATAAAAAAGAATTATTTTCAACTTAATGAACTTATGACCATCTAAAGAAAAGATACCGCTGCTAGAGATATTGTAGTCATATATAGGTATCTTTCAAAATCTTTTGTTTTATTGTTTAAACTCTTTTTTCACGAAGAATTCGTGAACCATTAGCAAAACTCAAGCTGTTCTGCAATTGCTACAAGTATGGTTCAATCAATGGACTTCCTTCGCATTCCCTCACTTTTGCCCTTAAGAAAGTAAGCAATGGAAAGGTCAAAAAAAGGGAGAAATAACAACACTCGAAAGTTGGGAAAGAAGGGCAATGCAGGTGCGGCCACTTTTGATCATTTTGTATGATTACTCACCCACTGGCCTCGCCATTATAGGTGGGTGCAGTGGGTTCCATGCACTCTCACATAATCAACATTTATAGGGTATCATTTGATATGATATCTCCCACTACCACCGTTATTCCTATGTAGAGATCTGTAGATGTATAGGAACAAAAGTCTATTGTGATCGAGTTTCAAGTCAAAGTCTTTAAGCCGTGAATCTGGGATGCATGCGTGGTCAATTAGTCATACAGACATAAGCATGCATTTGAGGAAAAAGTTTGGGATTGCTAGCTTGCCTGTCATATATGCATGCATGGCCTAAATTTCATGTGTGAAAGAAGTGCATTTTTAAAAGCTTCATTGATCATTCAAAGATTTCAAGTTTGAAGCCAAGACAAGAATCTATCTATCCTCCCATGCCGAATTATTTCATTCTCTATCCTTTTGCTCCTTCAGCATTAGGTTTCGTCGTATTTATTGACATTAATTTAGTATTTTATAGAAGCCCTTATAGAGTGCTTGTCAATTTGGTTAGATGATATCCGTAGAATTTCTTTCCTTGTGATAGTTCACATGTAATCTCTTAGGACCTTTGCCGAGTAATTTATAAATTAGTTTCTTTATTTTTTTAAAATAAATTCATCAGTCTTTTTTTTTTTTTTCAAAAACTTATTATTTGGTTATTTAACATTGTTAAAGGTACTTAATTTAATATTAATTTATTTTTTAAAAAATATTATTCTTTCTCATCAATCCTTCCGTATTTTTAACTTTTTTTTCTATTTTTCTAAAAAATCAAAATAAATTGAAAAAAAATTAAAAAAATATGATAATTAAATGATTAGTTTTTGAAACAAAAAAAACTAATTAATTCTTTTTCAAAACTAAAGGGACTAATATATAATTTACTCGACCTTTGCCCTCCTTCTACTTAAGGATGACAATTGATTGGATATGAAATGGGTATTTGTTTTAACCGATTCAATAAATACTCATTAAAAATGTCCAATGGGTATTGAAGTGGATAAGGATAAAAAATACATATTCATTAATGTGATTTCGGGGTATAGGTATCTACTTTTTATCTTATTAATACTCACTAATTTATTAACATTTTTTTATTAACATACATGGATCTAATTGTATAAAATTTAAAAATAAAGGATAAAAATATTTTTTCTAAAAACTTTGATAATCAAAAAAACTTATAAATAAATTATCAAAATTAAAAAATAAATAAATTTTAAAGACAAAAATTTTTTTCTTGAAAATTATAGAGATTAAAATGAATATTTTTGACAATTTAAATTTAACGGATATTAAATAGATAAATAAATTAATATGAACTGATTTATATGATAATTTTTTAATAAATAATAAATAAAATATTTTTTTATGAATAGTATAAAAAATTAAATTAATGGGGATAACTACCCATTGCCATCCCTACTTCAATCAAAATAATAATAGTAAATAAATAAATAATCTATCTATCTAGAATGAAGATATCAAGTCACTGTAATCTTTGACTACGTGCTAGATGTTCCCTAGTAGTAGCTAGACGACAAGACAGGCAACCTTCTTTTACTTGCGTATTAATTCATACCTTAATTTCCGCTAATTAATTGCATATGTGTCCATCAAAGTTTGAAGAGGTTTCAACACTTTCTTAACTCATACATTTTATTTTAGCATGAATTACATTGATTAATTTACATCATCGAACCTTGTAAATTGTGCATCTGATGGTGAAAAGTGTGCAACAGATTATCTATCTAATTTAGATCATCGAACCTTATGAAGGCATTTCTTGCTAATAAACAAACCTGGAACCTTTCAAAGTTACTTTTATACCTTATTTACAGTAATATTCTTGAATTAATATGATCTTTGAATATTTTTGATACTACTCATTTTTAACCTCTCATTTTTATAAAAATTCAAAGAAATAAAAAAAATACATTTTATGCGATTTCTCTAATTTTTCTAAATCGTGAATATATTTTACATATTTTCATTCTTTTTGACGAGTTTTGAAAATAAAAATAAGAACATAATAAAAATAAACATCAACAAAAATTGAGAAAAGAAAAATAAGAACACAAAATAGAGAATAAAAAGAAATAAAAGACAACAAGAGAGAAAAGAAATAAATAATGTGAGAGGGGTATCCTCATTTTTATTATTTATCCATACTTTTCTGAATAGCCTAATTCTGCTTAAGAATTAATCAAAACACAAAGTTTTCTTCTAGCAGAACATGAATCTATCTTAAAATATATCCACAAACATACTCCATAAGAGATAAGGATGAGTCACATTATTTTACCAAAAAAGCCCAAGAAAAAGATAAAGGATGAATTTAGATACAAATTTATTTCGGAACACATCTTACCTACACATATAAAGGATGAATTTAGATACAAATTTAACACTTTTTCTTAAATACTGTTCAATAAAAGTATTCACATCAAATTTTTTAATCTACTTATAACATCCAAGTAAAAAAAATAACATATAGAAGATAACTCATGTTCTGTGTTTTTAAAAAGTTTTTAATTATAATTAATTTTACATTATTTAAAATATTAAAATATTCATCTTTTTATTTGTTTAGTTTTAAAATTATCTTAAAATACCATTAAGTTGAAACCAAGAATTAAGATTTATCTCCTTTTTTTTCTCTTTAATGCAAACATTATGTCTTTTATTTTTACAATAAATGAATAATTATACATTACAATGGTGTTTTATTCAAAATAATAATAATAATAATAATAATAATAATAAAGTATTTTAATCTTTTAAATAATATGAGATTGGTTGTAACTTAATTTTAAAAAACAAAACATAAAACATCGGTTATTTTCTCGATTGTTAATTATTTACTTAGATGTGAGGTGTTTAAAAAAGTTTAATGTGGACATTTTTATTTAGCAAAATTTTTTTAAGTGCTAATTTCTCTTAAAATAAAATAAAATAAAATCTCTTTCTCCTTCCCTCTCACAACCCATGTCAAAATCCAACATTGCGTGCAGCCTCCACCAACCAAAACAAAACACCACAGACCTCACGACCATCTTTTCTAACAACATAAGCCCTCACCCTATGGAAAAACACCACAAACCGACCCGAAATGACCTTGTCTCCTTGGATTTTCCAACTTTAGGAATAACCCTTGCTTCTTCTTTTAGTCCCGGTGTTGTCGACCATGGCGACAACATGCTCCAACTCATGATAGCTCCCTCCACAATGTAGAACATCGATAGCTACCTATCAAAGAAGAAGGAAACAACCTAAAGTTCTTGAGCTTGATCCTCCCTCATTGGTTGGTTGTGAGATACACAATCTTTAGTAATGGATTGACGAGGTTGAAAGCTCTTTGATACACTCGAAGCACGTGCTAAAAGAATCACTAAAAGGCATATCATTGGAAATGTAGCAATGGTGTGTGGAAGCACATGCTAGGGGTCTTTTTTGGTATTTCATAGTATTTTTCTAGGGGGCTCAAACAATGGCACGGGAATAGAATTAACCACTTTACTAATCGGGGAGACCTAGGAAATCCTAAACAAACTAATCTATATAAATATCTAGGTAAGGGGTCGGTTACATATGAGGAAGATATAACTCACTATCATCTCGTCCTACCTAAGGTAGGCTACATTGTTTGTATATGAAAATAAAAATCTAGTTTTATTATGTTATGTTTTTATATCTATTAGAGTGAATTTATTTTATTAGGATGGAATAGCGAGTAATTTAGATTTCAAATCGGTCCAAGGTCAATACCCATACTCGAGAGAGGAAAGATGGATAGAAATTAGAATTTTGGCTAAAACCTCGGTGATCGAAAATTTATATTGGAAAAAGACGAGTCTCTTATGATTATGAGCTCATGTTGACATAATCGAACACTATTGGCAACTTTGTCTATATAAATAGGAAGTCACTCGATAATTTTGATTTACATAATTAAAAATATAAAGTGTCATCGGTGACTCCATTTACATAAATGCCACCAACAATACAAAAAAAAAATTAAATAAAATAAAAATGACGAGTCTCTTATAATTACAATATATAAAAGAAATCATTTGGAAAGAAAATGACGAGTCCCTTGTGATCGCAGTCCATGACAACGATGTTCGTCGGAATAAAAGTATCGAGTCTCTACTAACTCAAGCCCATAATAGTGATGTTCTATTATAATAAAAATGGTGAGTCTTTTATGATTCAAGCCATTAAAAAATCATTTAGGAAAAAAATGACGATTCCTTTGTAATTGCGGCCTATAATAGAGATATTTTATTAGAATAAAAGTGGAGAGTCATTTTGTGACTCAAGCCCATAATAGAGATGTCCTATCAAAATAAAAATGATGAGTCTCTTGTGACTCAAGCCCATTAAAGAAATTATTTGAAAAGAAAATGATAAGTCCCTTGTGATCGTAATTCGAGATAGAGATATTCCGTTAGAATAAAAGTAATGGGTCTCTTTTTACTTAAGCCCATAAAAAAATTTATTTGGAAAGAGGTTCGAAGCCACTACTCGGGTTTGATCATATAGGTGGGAAGACACCAATAACCTCATTTCGAACAAGTAGAAAACATGTAATATGACTTCAAAATCACTCGGCGACTTCATTAAATAAATAAAAAGTCACCGATGACTTCATTTCAATAGGAATGGCAATGGAAAATTTTATCATCCCATCCCCGCCCCAAACGGGTACGAGGATCCTTGGAGGGCACTAATGCCCCATTTAATTTTTTTTTGTCTCGTCTTATCCCATTCTACTATCAAATTTCAAACTATAGAAAAAAAAGATAGTTCATATAGAAAATAAACCCTAAGAGTCGGTAGTCGGAGATTTTATATAGGGTATAATTATAATTTTAGAGATGAAATGAGATACACGACGTGGGATGGGCAAATGCTAATCCCCATTCAAAATAAATACGGGGTACCCCACCCCACCTTATTTTTTGATCAACGCAGGGAATCCTCGCATTGACTCGAGCGGGGCAAATTGCCATCCTTATATTTCAACAATCAAAATAAGATAAAAATGGTTTGGGTATGTATATTATGCATTTAATGAATCGCAACCACACATACCAAATCACAACACAAACAATAGCATCACATAAATATGGAAACACTAGGACTAGAATTTACTTTGGATCCACCATTGAAATTAAATTCCAATCCCAATCCTTCTAACTATATCACGGAGGATTAGTCACCAACCTTATTTCAACTCAAAATGCTCAAAGTCCGCAATCTTTTCGAGTTCAATACGGAATGATGTATCTAATCATACTTTAAATTTCATCAATAATTAATAATCAAAGCAATATTCATCCCATTCATTTAAAAATAATGAAACCATAAATAAAATGTAACATTTTTCATCCATAATTTAAAGAGATACAATTATTTTAAAATTATTGCCTAAAATATTTTGAAAGGTTCTGAATTTATTCAAGGATCTAATTTGAGGTTAGTTCCACTTTTTCATCTTCGATGAGAAATAATTATTTAGTTAGTTGGAGAAAGAGAGCAACTCGCTCGTTGTCAAAATATTGTGTAGGTCTCACTCGAGGTAACTCCTACTCGTAGTTGTTAAAGGCTATAGTAACTACTACTCGTTGGTTGTCAAAGTTACTACCGATGATTGTCAATGTTACTATTGCTTATCAAAGTTATTGTAACTTATCAAAATCATTATAGTTTGTCAAAGTTACTATGATTTGTTAAAGTTACTATCATTGCCAAACTTACTACTCGTTGTGTAAGCTATTACAACTTATTAAAGTTATTGTTATTGTCAAAGTTACTACAATTGAGGAGGACTTGAAAGCAATGAGGTTGCTACTCGCAATGTCATATTGTTCCTGTCAAAAACAAAATAAAAAAATGTAATCTACAATATTAGATTGTTCATACCAAACTTAATAATATAAATAATAATTTTTTTAATATTTTTTGGTGCCTCGTTATATCCAACCATTAGTTTCGGTTCTTACAAAATGAATATGTTGTCCTCAACGAAAGTTTAAACTCGCCCTTTTGGTTACGAAATGACCAAACTACTCTTGATAGCAGTTTACTCTTAAAATTCACTTAGGCTGATTTTGATCATTTTCTTAAGCTTCAAATACAAGAAAAAGCTAATGTAACCTCCTTCATTTTTTAAGAGAATCATCATCATCATCTTTCCGAGGGGTATTTTCTTGTTTAAGGTGATAATTTTAGGGTTTGATTAATAGGTGTTCATGGTTGCTAAAATGGTGTGTCTCAACTAAAAGAGGGAAGAACTTCTAGTTGCAATCAAGAGGTGAAGGAAATGGGTGAGATGTGGTTGCCAATCAACAATGGCGAGTTGTGGTTGCACAACTATTAAGGTTAAAGAAGGAGGTCGGTCATTTTGGGGAGTTGGTCTTCTAGTGGTCTTAACTAACAAAAAGAGGAGATTGGGCGGTGTGAAGGCTAGCGTGTTAATGTTGGTTTGAGTGTTTTAAATGGGGTTTTAAGGGTTAATAAGTTTATATGATGGCTATTACGAGGAGCTATTGTGATCTGTGATTTGAGGTTACTCGTGTTGGTTATCGGGTTAAAGAGGAGAAACTTTGGGTGGTGGCGCCGTTGGTATGGGTTGGAATGGAAGAAGAAGATATGAGTTGGTTTGTGGTGGCCTCGAATTGGAATGGGAGGAGAAGATACGAGCTAGTTGGGGTGGTCTTAGGCTAGAACTGAAAGAGGAGATGTGGATTGGTTGGTTGTTAAGTTCGTACTGGATGATGAGGAGGAAAGGGTGGTGGTGCTCGAGGCCAAAAAAGAGAAGGGTAGAGGAGAGGGTCATGATAATCTTTGGAGAATAATGGTTGTAATTGTTCTTTTTAAGAGATAATAAATAGTGATCATGTATAAAAAATGAGAAATGGTGAGTATTTATAGGGGAAGTTAGGGATTTTTAGGTAAAAGGTTAATTTTGGTTCCCGATTCCTCTTAATTTATTAATTTAAGTGCAATTTTGATTGTTTGTACTTTAATGACACCTCTAAATTTTAATTAATTAAGATCTCTTTTTTTAAAAAAAAAACAAGAAGAAAAATTTCTCCTAATTTTACCCTTCCTTACTTTTAATCGAGGGTTTGAGGTTTTGAACTTTTCAATTGTACCTTTAATTAGATTTTCTTTGGTTCTCAAACTTTTTATTTATTTTAATTAGACCCATCCAAATCTTTTTCCAAATAATTCTCGTTTCTCTCTCTCTCTCTTTTTTAATTTTCTTTTAACTCATAAATTTACATAAATTAATTGGGCTGAAAATTTGGTGTTAACGGTATTTTTGGGGTATTTTTTTTTCCTTACACTTTTGAGCTACCTTTAGTTATATTTCTTGATTTTGAGCATATTCAATGTGTTATAATGCATTATTGTATATTAAAATCGAAAATCGAAGACTACCAAGAGACTTTGCGGTGTTATAAGGTTAGACCTCGATGGAGTTGGGAGGATGAGTTTTCGATTGTATTTTTAGTACAATGCAAGATAAGCATTGATTTTGGTGTGATTTGGGGTTTTTTTTTTTTTTTTTTTGTCATGATTGACTTGTTGATTGTTTATTGATATGGCTTTTATGTTCAAATCATTACAATTTGATTTTAAAATAATTTTACCATATTTAGACATGCTTCGTGATGATTTCCAAACTGCTACTGCGTTTATTTTCGCTTGAATTTATGTGATTTTAAATTATTTTTTATTCAAGCATTTGCATGAGATAAAATCATATGATTTTATTTTATTTATTTTTGAGTTTATATATGAAAATGATTTTTAGTAATAAATCTCTGGCCATATGAGTATTTGTTTCATGCTAAGAGATTGATTTTGAGTTTTTCTCTTCGATCTAAATTTTAACTTTGTTTATGATTAATCACTTTTAATTTCTAATCGGATCATCCAAAAGTGATTTGTTTGTTCGATTTTATTTTCTAAATTGAACCATCCAAATATAGTTTATTTATTTGATTTCTCTTTGAATTTTCTAATTGAATCACCCAAAAACGATTTATACCTTCGATCTTGGTTTTTGAAACTCGAATCATCCAAAACTAGTTTGTTTTATTCCATTTATCTTTGAATTTTCTATTCAAATCACTTATGGGTAGTTTGCGTCTCTAATCTTGTTTTTTTAAAATCATCCAAAAATAGTTTGTTTATTCAATTTTGTTTTAATTTTTTGATCAAATCACTAATAAACAGTTTGTCTAATCGATCTTGTTTCCTAAAGTTGATTCAACAAAAAAAGATTTATTTAATAAATTTATTTTCTAATTTTCTAATCAGTTCATCTAGTACGGTTTGCTTCAATCGATTCACTCATCGAGATATGATTTAAATATTTTAATTTTTACTTCAAGTTTATAATACTTTAAAACTACAAAAATAGTTTACTTAACGTGTTTTGTGTGACTTACATGAATGTCTTTAGTGTTGTTCATCAAAACATTAAGGGTTGGTTCGTCAATGATGATATTTTAAGTGTTGTTTGTGTGATTCCATTTGGTTTGGCATTTGACCATGTGTTATAAGGATGGCAACTTGATGGTGAAACCAATTCGATGTCCGAAAATTGGAACCTTTTTTTACTCGTTTACTTTTGTGTTTATTTACTTGGTTACTTGCATTATTGAGCTTCAATGCCACTATTTTTCCAATAACGAGTTTTCATACATATATATTTATTTATCTACTTTTATGGGTTATCGGTAATTATGTTATGAATAACTAAATAGATAGTATTGCTTTATTATTTTTGCAATGCCCCGCATTCGGACCCATACATTATGGCATTGCAAGTGGAAGGATGCTACACATAATACATAGCTTAAATCAAATATAAGGAGAAATCCTAACATGTAAATACAACCTCACTCAAATAAGATCCAAATATAGTAAATAAAGTCCTAACATTTCATTATAGGATTATAGCTTAACATATAAAATATGAATTCTCAAACTTTTTAACACATGTCATAACTGAACATATTTATTAAAACATAAAAACTAATACATATTAGAACTTCAAATATAGCATTAAAATCAAGTGGTCAACTAGAAAAAGATTATAAAGGTAAATACATAACAATTTTCAAGTTGCCACTTAAATCCGACAACCAACTAGCCAAAAGAACAAAAGTCTAATCCCTTTACTAGAGTGAAATCAAGGTGCATCGACGAGTATCATCAACGTTTATGAAGGTCTCGTGGGCCAAAAGCCCTTCACTTACATCATAAGATAAAACATGAGCTAATGTTTAATAAACATAGTCATACTTGTCATTTTATAAACTTTCATGATGTATGTGAATATAATTTTTTTTATGTGGGCATTCTATTAGACGTTATGTCTAGTCTTATTTTTCTTTACCAAAATTTGCCTTTACCATCTGTCTTTACCAAAACTTTTGTCTTTCATGCATAACATGATTTCAATACATGTCATGGAATATGTAAATTTATGCTCATGATATAAATGCACATAGAAATGCACCAAAAGACTCATTTAATCACATATCACATTCACATGTAAAGTTATTGTGATGAGTTTGACCATGCTTACTTTAGTTCTTTTACAATTCAACAATTATCCTCTTCAAGTAATTAAATTTCTATCATCAAAACAATTCACAATATTTTCCTTAATCAATAAACTCATAAATAGACCTTTTACTCAACAATTAACTAATAAATTTTATATTTATATTTTACTATTCATTACTTTCAATCTTTCTAAAAATATTCTAACATTACAAGAACACTTCCATAAACCACATATTTAATCTTTCAAAAATATTTTATCATTACAAAAACAATCTCATAAGCCATATATTGAATTTTCAGCTTAATCTAAGTTCTATAACATCCTACATATAAAAAAAAAATCCTAATTTATTCCATTAAATCCTAAAATAATTCATGTAATAAAATCTAATCAATTAAACTCCAAATTAACTTCATAAATCATTAAACCAAGACAGTTAATTATAATCTAACCAATTAAAATACTTGATCATACTTATCTCAAATGGATTTTAAAACTCTAACTTTATCAATTTTAACTTAGATGACAAAGCCATAGCAATCCAACCTCATAACCATCGGTAATCATCTAAGAGTACGTCAAATAATAAAAAATCATAGTAAAAACCATACCTTTCTTTATGGGTTTGAATTTCAAATTCAAGAACACCAACTCTTCAAACTTCAATCTTGTTTAATATCAACTTAGATCATGAAAAACTAACATAATCTAATATTTTTTTCGGTGGTGTAATAAGTTAGAAATGGGTGAGAGATGGTGGAATTAAAGTCAAAGGGTTAAGGTTTGAGAGGAAGAGCAAGAGGAATGAAGCAAAAAGGGGGACGATGACCAATTCTCATCATTTTCTAACCCCTTAAACAAAGGCCACTTTTTTTTAACCACTTCTACGTACACTTCTATTCAAGACTCATAATTTCCATTACTATGATCTATCTTATTGGCACCCTAATTTTTACTCACCTATTTTTAAATTTCTTAGTTAAAAAATATTAAAAAAAAAGAAAAGGAAAAGAAAAAAATAAATGAGCAAAAATGACTAGGGGGTCCAATTAAAATATATGATATGAGAAATTTGGATAAAAAGAAAATCTAATTGAAGGCATATTTGAATGGGTTTAAAATTCGAAAGCGTTGATTAAAAGAAAAGAAATGTACAATTGGGAGAAATTTAAAGAAGAGGTCCCGATTAATTGTAATTAATGAGTGTTATTGAAGTTCAAACATACAAAATGACACTAAAATTGACAAATGCGGAGAAACTAAGGACCAAAATTGATGTCTACCCAAAACTCTAATTTTTTCTCTCATAAATACCCAACCTCTTTAGCCATTTAGACTGGTTAAGCATCCTAAGGAAAGAAAGAGTGTTTATCTTCCAAAAAACCAAATAATTATGCGAAACGACCTTTAAGAGGACTAGCTAACCCATCCATCTATGACTTGATCGATAAACTTGTGGTCTATTTCTCTCCCAAATTAGTCACCCTTTGATCGATATCGCCTCTTCCCACAACCAGAAATTGATAACCTAGCTTTAGATCAATCATTCTTAATTAGCTAGAGAGGTGGAAGACATCGAAGGTGGTCAAAAAACAAGAGAAATGACAAACCATCTAACCATTTTAGGAACCCGGATATATCTCTCATTTTTAGTCAAACCAACAACTCCCACCATCAAAAAACAATCGGTCATCCTCTATGAAGTAGACACCCTTAAAAATCATGGCTCAACATCATCGAAAATTGGTCGAATTTAACAAAACACCAATCCCGATATGTTTTTGAAGACTCGATCTAATCGATTAAATCGGACCTCCTAACCACTAGAGAAATACTCATTATAGTCTTCTAAGTCGATTCGTGTCTTCCTTATACCTAGCCATGGTCTTCCTTATACCTAGCCGTGGTCGGAATCACAATCAAAGAAAAAAAGGAAAACTATAGTGGCTATCAACTATAGATCTCCCTTTTCGGCTACAGTGAACCACACTCGCCAACATTGACGAGAGAGAGGAAAGTTAGGTGCACCTTCCCTAACCATCCATGCACCTAAAAGTCATCAAACGATGACCAAAAATGATGGTAGTAGCTGTTGGTCTCGTTAGGGCATTTTGATAATTTTTCCGGATACGTGTATCACACGCGCCAACACCGATTTTTCATATTTGACCAAGAACATTTTAGTCATTTCATAATAGTCTCTTCGATGCTTTAACGAGTAGCTGCACTTCTTCCTCAACTAACTAAATAATTAGTTTGCGTCTAGGTGGAACTAACCCCAAAAGGGAATTTGGATAAATTCAACACTTTTCAATAGCTATTTAAGGTAACTTCTAAAAGCATTTATATTGAAATGACGTGACATGCCTTAATGAATAAAAAATGGAATTATTTTTATTGTGATTAATTAAAAATCTTGATGTGATGTGTCAAATACATGATATTTATGTTCAATGCATGATTACCTAATTTTTTGTGCTTGAAAAGAAGTTGTCAATAGCTTTGAATCTATATGGGTGAAGCCACCAATGGCTTCTAAATCACTTTATCTAAAAAATTTTCAATTGAAATGAAGTCGTCGGTGGCTTTCTCCTTATATGGTGAAGTTATCGGTGACTTTCCTAAACTCATGATTTGAAATCGTCGGTAGGTTTTCACTTGTGTGGACTAAGTCGTCGGAGGCTTTTCAAAAAATATGAGTTAAAGTCATCGATAACTTCCTAAATGTTATGGATGAAGTCATAAGTGGCTTCCCAAATGATTTGAGTTGAAGTCATCAATAACTTCCTAAATATTGTGGGTGAAGTCATTAGTGGCTTTCCACTTATTTGGATGAAGTCATTGGTGGCTTTCCAAATGATACGATTTAAAGTCTTCAATAAATTTTTGAATATTGTGTTTAAACTCACTTGTGTGGATGAAGCCGTCGGTGGCTTTTGAATATTTTTTTAATGTCTTGCTATTGTGTAAATCGAAGCCGTTAGTGGCTTTCTATTTATGTGATGAAGTCATCGGTGGCTTTCCTAAACTCGTGATTTGAAGTCGTCGATGACTTTTCACTTACATAGATGAAGCCGTTGGTGACTTCTAAATATTTTTTTAATGTCTTATTGTTGTGTGAATCGAAGCCATCGATGACTTATCACTTATGTGATGAAGTTGTTGGTGGCTTTCCTAAACTTATGACTTGAAGTTGTCGGTGGATTTTCACTTGTGTAATCAAAGTTATTGATGAGTTTCGTTCTTGTCAATATAAGCTCTTCATCTTTAGAAACCCATCTATTTAACGATATAGGTTTGTATTCGCCAAAGATTAACTAGAATTCTAATCTCTACCCACTTTTCTCCTTTGGTTTGACCTAAACCCGAATCACTCTGCTATTCTATTCCAATAAAATAAATTCACTCAAATTGTTATGGAAATATTAAATAATAAAACTAGACTTTCATTTTCATATGCATTCAATGCAACCTACCTCACACGTGATGGAAAGACAATAATGTTATATCTTCCACATACATAACCGATCTCTTACCCAAATATCTATGCGAGACTAATTTGTTTTAAGGTTTCTTAATTCTCTCTAATTAGCTAGTTGGGGACTCTCTCCTGCGCACTCCTATGAGGCCCGATCGACATATCTCACTTAATAAATTCAATCAAGCTTAATTAAATCTAATTATTTTATTTTTCTAATATCAAAATACATTTAATCTAAAACCTCTCGCACAATAAAAAGAGTTAAAAGATATTAATCACATTCATAAAACAAGAATGAAATTAAGACAAACACATATGTATACGCATGTATAATATGAAGAAGAAAATTTCGAGTGTTACAATTTTGGTTACTAATGATATCAACTTTTTCTAATATGGCATGCTTACTTGAATTTGCTAGTTCAAGGATGTCTTGACCATATCCTTTTGAACTACGTCCTAGGTCCGCTTATTTGTTTGATGCCCCGTGCATATATATATATACTTAATAAAAAATTAATATTTGTAAACCTTTTTTTTTATTCGAGTACACTTGTGTAATGATTTCTTGATCACAAAATTCATGTGATTTGTATAGATATACATGTTTCATGCATATTAAGTACTCATAATTGTTTTAGGATCGAGTCCTTTTTCTTGTTCACTTTCTATCCTCTTTCTTTTGTTATTATCTATAAGTGAGTGATATGGACTAGACTTTTACGATTCCACATAGGCTCAATGAGTGTGAGTGAGGGCTTTTGAGCTCGTTTAATAAATCAATTGGGTTTTAACATCTTATTTTTCATCTTTGCTTCCGGTCTAATGTACGAGTAATGTAAGTGTAAGGAATAAGGTCTTTTGTTGGTCATGTTTTCGAATCACTTTTCTTTAGGATTGATTAGTTTTGAACTTAATAATGAATACACTCAATAGACATAAATAGTTTAACATAAAAAGATTAAAAAAAAAATGAATGATATAGGATAGTATATGATGCAAACTATTTTAGGTAAAACAGTTAATTGTCATCTTTTCTTCATATAACCAATCTCTTACATGTAATATATGTGTAGGCTGTTTTTAAGTAAATTAGTTACTTTAATATGATGTGATGACTCTTCTTATCTTTTCCTTTCAAACTTGCCACTCAAAGTACTCGTGCATCAATTTCCAATTAAAAAAATCAAATTTCTTTCAAAGTAAAATACAATTACTATGCTATGAAGAGAATAGCAATGAGGAAAATTGTAACTTTTTTAATCTAAGAAGCACTCCAAAATAATTTAGAGAGCGCATGATGTATCTGCTGCACAATTATATATACTTGTAATTCGTAGACGGTAATGGAGGAGAAAGCAGTTCAAGACCCATCGTCATCAGTCCCTTGCACGCGACATGTTCTCATGATTTTACGGATAAGACGCATTATTAAAAAGGCATCCTATGCCAATCTTTATTATCATTATTATTATTACTACTAATACTACTTATGAAGTATAAATCACGTCATTTATCATACTACGCAGCAACTTAATAATATTATTATTATTCTTTTTATGAATGAAAACTTTTCATAGATAAAGAAGGATTAGGAGGAAGTTTGGTATAGAACCTTTTAGATATCTTGGTGGAAAATATGATCATTAGAAAAATGATACTTGTGTTTGGTTGGAAAAAAAAAAAAAGTAACAACGTTTTTTTTAATTATTTTTTTGGTTTAATATTAAAGAATTAACAAGAAAGATGGATAATTTTAATATTTTACCCTTAAAAATTAAAGTATTTTCCTTTTTTCCTAAAAAGATAACTCATTTTCAAGAGTAAATTATAAATTAGTTTTTTTTTTATTTTTGAAAAATGAATTAAATAATTCTTCTAGTTTCAAAAACTAATTAAGTAGTCTATTTCTTTTGTTTCATGCTTTTTTTCAATTATTTTTTTCTAAGAAACAAAAACAGTAAAAAAAGAAGTAAATAATACGAAAAGATTAATAAGAAGAATTGTTTTAAAAAAATAAAATAATATTAAATTAAATATGATGAACATTAGTTAATGAACTAGATAATTAATTTTTAAAACTAATAAACTATTTAATTTGTTTTGCAAAATTAGATAAGCTAATTTATAATTTTCTCCATTCTTAATTATTTAAAAGATAGCTAATCCAATTAATACCTTCAGTGCTTCATCAAAATTGATTTCAATCGAATCTGAAACCAATTTTAGGAGATAAAAAAGAAGAATAAGGAAAGTACTTGCCTTTAAATATCTTAAAAAAAAAAAAAAAAAAAAAAAAAAAAGAGAGAGAGAACAATGATGATGGACTAATCTCGATCCACCATTGTTCGGCCTAAAGAGCACGATTGATCAAAGCTCCCAGGTCATTGAACCCCAGTCCACCACTCTCTTTCTTAGCCCAAAAAGTTTTCCATTTAGCCCAATGCAGCTTCCTCTCCTCACCTTTTTCACCCTACCAAAATTTTGCAACCATTTTGTTTGCATCCTCGCAAAAGGATTTGGGAAGACGAAACAATCCACCGTGTACATTGGAATTGCTGTAGCCACAAATTTTATGAGAAGATGCCTGGTAGAGAAAGTAGTTAGTTGTTCTTTCCATCCTTTGCGTTTAGAGCCCACTTTGTATTCTGGATTGGGAGACCAAGATATGAGCAATGTTCAAAGCTGAAACTAATCTATTACTGAGGTGGTGAGGAGTCCTCTTACTAAGGAAAATTGATGATTTGTCAGGAAATACGTTCCATAATTAATTTTATGCTAAGCCCAAGTTTCTTCATCATTTTTTTCCTCAAACATTCGTTCAACTCAATCAAAAACCTTGCTCATGTCAAGTTTTAAACCCATCACAAAGTTAATGGATCCACTGCCTGTACAAAGGCTGATAGGTCGCAGCTGCTTCATAGTTTGCACTGTTTTGACTTTGGGATGCTTTGAAGCATACGACCACCTTGAAAAACATATTAGAGCAACTTTGTAAACATCGATCATGCTCTCTAATTTTCCAGTTTGATTGGAAAATTTTCTGTGTCGTGCCATCATCTCCAAGAGCCTTATAAGTAGGATGGATTGAGAAACCTAAGATATATCTTTTTTCATATTAATACATGTAACATTTTCAATTAATTGTGTTTTCTAAGTAATCTTGAGTATTCTGGCACCAAAGGCTATCTAAACGAATGTGCTCATCATTGTACAAGAGCTTACAAGAATAAGCATCAAGAACTAGAAAAGTTCCAACTATTTCAGAATGATAAGCTTTTTGAAGCATAGTAGTCAGTATTCTGAAGCTTATGATGAACTACGCAGAAATTTTAGAGAAGTTTATTTCCAGACAACCATGAATACGCATGTTATGCTCATTCCAAGCAATTCTTAAAACAATAAAATGAAAAGAGTTCTTCCCTTATTGACGTTATTTCTTATTTCATCCTTTAGGAAACTATATTGTAATAATATCGTAATAATCTTTTCATTATTAGAACATATAATTTTCCATTATTATTAATATATTTATTCTGTAATCAGTATATATATTTGTATCTTTGTAATAACAAAATAACAAAATATTGTTACATTCTTTAATTTTTCATGTTATCATAGCAAGGTTTAAAACCTAATTTTTTTTCTCTTCTCCCAGTCATGTCGATTAATTTTGCAAGTGGTAATTGGACTGGTTTGGTGTCCGTTTTGAATGTTTCAAGTGTCGCAATTGATATCAAATCTCTATTCTACTTGCACCCGTCGAACCATCCAGGATTGATATTTGTTACTTAATCTTTATGCGAGAATGGTGAGAATTATTTCACATGGAGAAGCAACTTCTTCAACGCCCTCCAATCAAAAAACAATGCTGGATTTATGGGTGGATCAATACCCAAACCGGAGTCAATTCTCGAAATTTTCAAGATTGGTTTCAATGTAACGCAGTGGTTATCTAAACTTGATCCTCAAGGAGTTAAAACCAGGAGTCACCCACGTCATCACTGTAAGTGAACTCTAGTTTGATTTTAAAACAAGGTTTACTCAAAAAATTACACTTAAAGTATATGAGCTAACAATGTCGATTGTTTTGTTACAACATAAAAGAGCGGCTATCTCCTCATACTATGGAAAATTAAGAGGAGTATGGAATGAATTGCAGAATCTTAAGATGGAGCATATGCATGAAGAAGAAAATGTTTATGATTTTTTAATGGCGTTAGATGATGCCTATAGAACAGTTCGGTCACAAATACTGAGCCTTAAACCTCTACCAAGATTTAGAAAGGCTTATGCAGTGGTGGCTCAAAATGAAAAACCAAAAAACATAACATATTCACGCATATCTATTTTTGAAGCTACAATCTTATTAGCCAAATATCAAGCAACTCACAAATCAAAACAAGTTTCATAACCCAAATTGTAACCTCAACTTTTACTTCTTTTACAAATTTTTAAGAAAAAGGTAAAAAAAAAAAAAAAAAAGAAAAGGAAAAATGAGAAAATAAAAGGAAATAGATGAAAAAGAGAAAAAAAAATGTCAAAAGAAAAGCGATTGGAAGAAATTGGGGCAATATTATAATTATTAAAGAAATAAAAGTGCTGAAAAGAATAAAACTAGGATGTAATTGAAGAGAATTAAAAACAACGAGAACTAAATTGAAAGAGGCGATGGAATACGGGGACAAACTTGAAAGAAAAAAATAAATAAAACAGAACACTGTTTATCTCCTTCATCATTCCAGCGAGGTTTTTTTTTTTTTTCCCTTCCAGTTTTTGCATTTTTTTCTCTCTCTCTCTTTTCTAGCTTAATTTCTGCCTCACTACCAACCCAAAATAAATGCTCTCCTTCATTATGTTTTAAGTTTGGCTGTTTTGAAGCCTTGAAAGTTGCCCATGTTATTGCACAAAAGTCTCTCATGATAGCCCACCTTTGATTGGCAAATCAGATATGAAACGACTAAAAATCATGATAAAACCAACCTCTTCAGTGGCAATGATTTGGCAAAATCATAAGGCAGAGAAGACCCTCTAAACACTATAAAAAGGGATAGAAACACAATACAAAAGGGAGAGAGACGAAAAAAAATAGTGAAGAGGAGAGCAGAGAAATTAGGAATGACAATGGACAGGATCGGATATATTAATTTAATTTTTTATTTTACTTATCTAAAGAATATTTTATTCATTATCTATTAAGAAATTATTAAATAAATTTTTATTCACTGTATTGAAATTACATTTTAATGTGATTGTGCATGTTTATTTATCTATTTAATATTCATTAAATACTTGTTAAATTTAATTTATTAAAAATATTTATTTTAATTTTTATAATTTTAAGAAATTTTTTTTTATTCTTATTTTTTTTTTTTTTGACAAACTAAAAAAGAAGTCCTGGTCCATATGAATGTCACTTTTCCTAGTCATAGCCGGATGCTAATTAATTCTTGGCTTGGAAAACTCGTTGTGTTATAATATTGGTAAGGTCAGTAACAGACAATGGTTGTTAAAATTGTATTTTCATGTTGTGATTTTCATCATTTTTGGATTACAAGGAAAGTATGCTTATTGGTTCGTTTTGTTTTACTTGAATGATGGTTATCAAATTCTCTTATTTAAACAGATATAAGGGCTGTTAAATGTGATTGTGCAATAGAGAATATCGATAATTGAAATATACGCCTTGACTAAATAATATATATATATATATATATATATATAACTTTGACATTCCCGTTTTAGACTAAAAAAAAAAACCAAATTTGGTTCTTTTTCTTTACTAGGATACTTGATGATTTCTGCTAGTTTTATTTCAATCAAATTGCATGCATGCATGTAGAATATATTTTGACACCTGTTAAGCATGATTGTTTCATCTTAATCAAACAGATGTTTGCCTATTATTCATGCATGTCGGCAATTTATAAAAGACACTGTTGTTTTGATAAGATGGCAATATTGAATTCGGCAACTTCTGCAGCTCTTAGCAGATCAACTTCGGCAGTTGCAGCTCCTATTAGGCTCTCCACATGGGTCTTTAGCTGGCCCATCTACCAATATGACCTCATCAAATCTTTCTAGTAAAACAGAATTATGAATCATTGATACTGAAGTAACAGACCATATAGCTTGCAATCTTGACTCGATGACAAGTGTTCAATTAAATCCCGAGATTTCTCTAGTGTAAATTCCTAATGGAGATTACATTGCAGTTAAAGCTTTGGGTTGAGTAATCTTTGCCACAAATTAAGCCATGATAAAGTTTTGGAGGTGCTCATATTTTGTTCTAATTTAATTTACTCTCGTAAGTAAATTACAACGGGATTTCAATTGTATTTTAATTTTTGAATCTACTTTTTATGCGATACAAGATTTACTTTCGAATAAGTTGATTGGAATGAGTAGAGTGCGAAATGGCTTCTATTATTTAGAACCCATATAAATGGGGAAGGTTCTTATGGTAAAGAGGCACACTCCAACAGACTTTGTGGCAACGATGTCTAGATCATCTCCTAATGAGTCTTATCTCGCAAGTTCCTACTTTATTAGTATCGAGTGATTCTTTTTTTTTTTTTTTTATGATGCTTGTTGTGGGACTAAACAAAATCGATTGCCTTTTCCAACTCGTACAAATAAATCTACAAATAATTTTGATTTAGTAAATTGTGATATAATTGGGTTCCATATCATACTTCTTCTCATTTTGGGTCGTCTTGTTTTCTTATTATTGTTGATGATCACAATCGTGTTACTTGGATTTTTCTTATGAAACGAAATCGAAAACAAGGAACTATTTTCTATTATTTTTCAATTGGGTACACTCCCAGTTCAATCTCAAAGTCAAAATCTTTCACACTAACAATGGTCTTGGGTTTAATCATTCAAAATTAATGAATCATTATTTTGACATGACATTAGCATACATACGAGTTGCATAGATACTCAAGAACAAAATGGTGTGATTGAATGGAAGCATAGACATATTTTGAAAATGGCGAGGGCTTTACATTTCCGGACTCATTTACTAATTAATTTTTTAGGATAATGCATTTTGGCTACTACTTATTTAATTAATCGCATGCCACTCTCGATTCTTTAGAACTAGACTTAGCATGGGATCTCAATTGTGTTTTAATTTTTAAATCTACTTTTTGTGTGATACGGGACTTACCCTAAAAGAATTTGAATGGAGTGAGGAGAGTGTGAAATGACTTATATTATTTGAAACCAACGGAGGCGGGAAAGGTTCTTATGGCATAGGGGCACACTCCGAGCAACTTTGTGGCACCGATGTCTAGGTCATCTCCCAATGAGCTGCATCTCATTGGTTCCAACTTTATCGATATCAAGTGATTCTTTCTTTCTTTCTTTTTTTTTTTTTTTTGCTTGTTGTAAGGCCAAACAAACTCAATTGCCTTTCTAACTAGCACAAATAAATCTATAAATAATTTTGATGTAGTATATTATGATATATTTAGGGTCCATATCGTACTTCGTCTTATTTTCGATCGTCTTATTTTCTTACTATGATCGACGATCATAATCGTGCTATATGGATTTTTCTTATGAAACGAAATAAAAAACAAGGCACTATCTTATATTAATTTTCAATTGGGTACACATTCAATTCAATCTCAAATCAAAATCTTTCACATCGACAATGGCATTGAATGTAATCATTGGGAGTTAATGAATCATTATTTTGAGCATGGCATGAACAACAGAACGGACATGCAAGTTGCACGGATACTCCATAACGGAATGGTGTGATTGAAGAAAAGTATAGACATATTTTGAAAGTGACTAGAGCCTTACGGTTTCGGTCTCATTTATCGATTAGTTTTTAAGCGAAATATATTTTGACTCGTCGCTTATTTAATTAACCACATGCCACTCTCGACTCTTTAAAATCGGACCCCATATGAGGTTTTATTTGATAAACCATGATCATTTATGGAGTTTTGGATTTCTTTGTTATGGGCATGTTCATAGTAAGTCTTATGATAAATTCGTTGTTTGAAGCAAACATGACTTTTTTATGGAATATCCACATGCTCGGAAGGGTTACCAAATTTATGACTTGGATAGTTGTGCCATATATTCCTCTCATTACGTTCAGCTTTTTGAGGATATTTTTCCTCTTGCTCATATGGTAACAACTATTGTTAATACTCCAAAGGAATACAATTCTAACTTATTCGAGTTACAATAGCATTCTTAGTAGAGTCGCCTAATTTTTTTGATCCATATACTCAGCCCAACACCGTTCATACGCTGGAACTTCTTCTTTTACACGACCAACTTAAACTTCGCTTCTATCCATTCGATCCGATCCGTGTGCCTTAGCACTTCTTCTCCTATATCGCCGACCTAGTTCCACGTTCGACTCGATTCTTAATAGACCGGGCTTTCAAATGCTACATTAATAGATTCTCCTATAATTGGGCCTTTTCTCGCTATAGACCGAGTCCCTTCTATAATAACCTCCTATGCCTTTGGTTTTGAATTCTCCAATTGAATAGAATGAGGCCCTCTCATTTTCCGATCGGAATGGTTTTGGGTAGCATGTCACACCCTCTAATCGGCCTACTCATGCAAGAACATTATTTAAGTATCTCTCGGGCTTCCATTATAATTTGCCACCTTTTTTATTGCCTTCCTCATCTTCACACTTTACTCCTCACTCATCTAACTCAATGTTACATCCTTTATCTCATCAATTTTGTACTCTAAATTTTCTAACACTTATAATGCTTTTCTAACGACCATCTCTTCCATCGATTAGCCTACATCTTTTTCTCAAGCAATTCAACATCTTCATTAGCGGGATGTCATGGCCTAGGAGATCTCTACTTTAGAGTCTAATCACATTTGCACACTTATGCCTTTACCACCGGAGAAATGTGTTAGTGTAGGTGCTCAAGATCCAACCATGTTTGGATGGGTTTGAGTTAATGTATTATTGTAACATTTATTTTGATAATAATAAAGAAGTCATCCTATTAATTCTTATGTTTTATTTTTATAAATTCAATAGAATTAGATAGAAGTCCTTTTGATATGCATTTACAATAGTGATTGATTGAAAGATATGAGAAAAACACCGATGTATATAAATGATATCATTAAACGTCTCAAGTCGTGACATTGTCAAGAATGGACATTGACTATATGCGGATAGATTTGTGAGTGCTATGCTTATGCTATATGATAACGAGTAGGAGATCTCACACCTATTGACATGGTGATGCCAAAGCAAGCACTTAGGTGATTTATCCTAGGGAACATATGACTGGATTTGACTCACCATGAGAACTTATTTGGTTTTAGTCTATAGGAATCTCATATGAGATGGGGATAAATGATCTTTAGACTTGAAGTCATCACAATTGTCTTATTAGAGAACTTATGCACTTTGACACTCGTTTCGATAGACCCATTAAAGTATTACGCATGGACGATTCGTTAGGTGCACTAGGAATCTAATAGAGATAAGTGTATGACTAAGATAGGACATGTCATTCCTTGTATGCTAAAGGAGTTATCACATTGCATTTCGATAAATGTCCGTTCGAGAAATTTATGCCCACCGTAGGAGTACACCAATAGAGCATAGTTGGTTTACTCTAAGAGCTCGGACATTTGGAAATCAAAGAAAACTTTTGATTATAATCGAACAAGACTTATAACCAAGTTCGAGATCACACTATGATAAGTTAACACGAGGACTAAATTGTATAGTAACCATACTTGTGAAAGGTAATAATGGATTAATTAATCCTCCTAGAGAATTGGTTAATCATGATGCCTTATTAGAGGTCAATCTTGATTTATACATTAAGAGATAAAAGATGAGTTTCTTATTCTTGATACATTGCCAACATATCTAGGAGCCTATTGAGTCATACGTATTAGTTTAAGTATTCACATGATGAATGAGAAGCAAATATATTAGAAAAGATTTCAATTTTGGTTCTAAAATGATAAGTTTTCTTAAATAGAAAGTTTTCTAAAATGAAAAGTTTTCTTAATTAGGAAGTTTCCTAAAATGAAAATTTTTCTATTTTAGAAATTAATTTCCTAATTTGGAAGTTGGTTCTAAATTCGAAAATAAATAACCTAAAATAGAAATGAGTTTCCTAATTTAGGTTAAAGGTTATTTTGAGAAATTGTTTCCAAATATGAACCCACCTAAAATAATCTAAGATTATTTATTTGGATAGTTTCAATAAATTAATTAGGTCAAATTGGTTTTGGCCCACTAGGTTTAATTAAAAGCCTTAAGATATTTTGGTGGGAGGATAAACATTAATATTATTCGATAAGGATGAATGTTTTAAAGATAAAGATAAAAAATTTCACATGTAAAAATAACTCATAATCCTTAGAGGATAGGAAAGCAACAACCTAGAGGCCTTAAGGGACTCATTGTCGCCCATCTCTTTGTCCTTGGAGGATAAGGAAACTCTTATAAATATATATGGGAGAGAGAGAGAGAGGTGCGACACATAAGAAAAAGAAGAAAAAAGAAAGAGAAGAAAAGAGAGTTTCGGCCAAAATTGAAAAAGGCCACTAGGGCACACGGCAAGAAAAGTAAAAAAGAGAGAAAATAGTTTTCTCCAAAACCCTAGCACACCACTCTTTCCTTCTCCTTTTAAGGTTGTTGCAAATTACCCGAATAGATTTCTATAGGAAAAAACTACATAAATTAAAAAAGATAGAGCTAGCACCCTATCAATTTTGAGTGCTTCTTTGTGGGTACTTTGACTTCGTAGATCATCAATAGAGGTCGAAAACTTAAACAACTTTTCTATTAAAAGAATTTAGATTTGCATTACAAGATTTAATTCATTATTATTTAATTCATTATTCATTGCTTTAAATTCATGCATGTATGGTTAGTAGATTTAACGGCTTGATCTTGGGCCCTTAGATGGAGAAAATTTTTTTATTTATTCCGCACCTTAATAAAATGCATGATCCTTCAAAATGTACCATTGATTCTAAATGGGTATACAATGTTAAATTTCATCTTAATGGTTTGATGGAGAGATGCAAAGCTCGCCTTATAGCTAAAGGATATGCACAAATTGAAGGAGTTGATTTTCATGAGACTTTTACTCTAGCGACTAGACTAGTTACTATTTATTGTCTACTTACCATTACCTCTATACCAAATTAGGAATTTCACCAATTAGATATCAATAATTCCTTCCTTCATGGTAATCTTGAAGAAGTCTATATGAAAATCTCATAAGATTTTGATAAAAAGGGAAATCATCGGGTTTGTCGTCTTCAAAAGTCCCTTTATATCCTCAACAATCATCATAAAACTAGTATCACAAATTCACTCGATCCTTACTAGTCGTGGGTTTTACTCAAACTTCTTTCGATCGTTCATTATTCTTCTCTTCTTAGCACGATTCCTTCATCATTGTTCTTCTTTATGTTGATGATGTAATCACCATGGGGACTAATGTCATTAAATGTTTTTGGCTTAAATAGTATCTCGGACACCATATTTCATATCAAAGACTTTGGGAAACTTAAATATTTCTTAGGACTTGAAGTTATTCGTCATCCAACCGGTATTACATTAAGTTAATGTAAGTATATTCTTGACATATTTACCGAATGTGATCTCATTGGTTACAAACCAGCTTCCTCACCTATGAAGCAACGAACATAAGCTTGATCTTGATTATGGTTCTCTTTATGATGATCTTGGTATATATCATTTTCCGATATGCGTTTACTCTACCTCAACATCACTCGACCGGACATTAGCAACGCAGTTCATGTTTTGAGTCGGTTCATGCACCAGCTTATGCCAACCATACCTTAATGCTCGCTATTCGATAATTCGATATCTCAAAGGTGCTCTTGGACAAGGCATTTTCTTTCTTTTCGATAGTTCGTTATCTCTACGGGGTTATTATGATACCGATTGGATTGATTGTCTAGTTATTCATAGATCCACCACTGCATACATTGTATTTCTTGGAGCTTTCTCAATATCATGGTATTCTAAGAAATAGTCTATTATATCTCGTTTCATAGTCGAAGTCGAATATTGAGCCATGGCCCTCGCTGCTAGTGAGATAGTCTAACTTGTTTGTCTTCTTACCTATTTAGATGTCCTTCATCCTTATTCGGTTTCATTATTCCGTGATAACCGAGTCGCTTTTCATATTGATGATAATCTAGTGTTTCATGAGCTCACCAAACACATTGAGATCGACTATCACCTCATTCACCAACACATCCAATCCAAACTCCTCTCAGTCTCGGTCTATCTTTTCTCAACATCAACTCGCCAACATTTTCACCAAAGTCGTTGGTTGGGATCATTTTCTAGATTTGTTAGACAAGTTGGGCATTTCTAAATTTCATTATCCAACTTGAGGAGTATTGACATTATTTCTTATTTCATACTTTAGGAAACTATATTGTAATAATATGGCAATAATCTTTTTAGTATTAGACTATATAATTTTTCCTTTATTGTTAGGATCTTTTTAGTTTTATTGTTAGGATGTTTATTTTGTAATCAATATATATATTCGTAGCCTATGTAATAACAAAGTAAGAAAATATTATTACACTCTTCAATTCTTCATCTCTGGATGATATTTTGCCCATTGAAATTCTACAAAACAAACTTAAATAAGTTGGTTTGATTTTTTTTTTTAACATGGAAGAAAAATTATTATCTTAAACAATGAGTAAAGTTTAAATTTGTCTCTCTAGTTGCAAGAAACAAATTAATCGGTTTCCTTTATTTATTCTTTTAATCAATATTGACCATACTTAATTTAATGTTATTTTTATTCCATAAAATCTTTTATTTTCTTATAATATTTTCAAATATATTTATATTTTTTATATTTTAAAATAAAAAATCAAAATAAATTAAAAAGATGCAAAAAGGACTAAATTACAATTAGATTTCAAAATAAGAGGACCAAATAATTAGTTTTTGAAATAAGAAGGATTAATTAATTCATTTATCAAAACAAAAAGGTCTAATTTATTATTTACTCCTTAAACAAAAGAATAAAATAAAACATTAGTTCTTCTAGTATTGAAGAGTAAATAACTAGTTCCTATTTTTTTCAAAAACTAATGATTTAATCTTTATATTTTTAAATTTTCTTATAACTTAGTTTTTTTTCTTCCTTTTTAATTTATTTTTATTTTTTATTTTAAAAATAAAAAATATGGTAGTATTGATAAAAAAAAAAAAAGGAAACATTTTTTGAAATAAAATAATATTAAATTAAACATGGGCAATACTAGTTAAGTGACTAAATAATTAACTTTTGAAATAATATAAGCTATTTTATTTTTTATTTTTTAAATAAAGGACTAATTTATAATTAGGTTAAAGGTCTAGCTTGTCCTTCTACTATTTCAAATGTCTTTATTGTGTCCCTCAACTAAATTTTTCAACTATCGTGTCCCTCTACTCTATTTTACGTTTGCATTTGTCCCTTCGATCACATTTTTTAGCACCGGAGATAATTTTTCAATTAAGAATAATAGGATACTGACAAGTGGTATTAATTTTTTTCCCTCTCAATTTGTAATATGAGTAAAGATTTAAATGAAATAAAAAACCCCAAATTGCCCTCACATAAAAACCTCTTATTTCCTAAATGTTTCCTTCCCAATTCTAACTTAACTCTAATTTTCTTTCTCCTTCGCCTTTAAGTAAAGTCGAACACAACCCTCAATTCTTTTTCATCTTCGTTTTTTTGTCAAACAACCTATAAGTTTTTCTTCTTCTTTGTTAATTTATGAGAGAAGCTCTACTATAACCCATTTTATCTTTGCTTTAATTCTTCATCCTATCTTCTTCTCGCTCACCCTTTCTCTATGACATAAGTTTTGCAATAACACTAAGTTACGGACTCTAGTGGAGATAAGGTATGGAAATTTTTCAATGGGCAATTCTTAAGTTTTTTTTTAAAAATGTTGTATGATAGTGGTCCATCCATATTGTGAATTTTCTTCATTTAATTAAATTTGTTAATTTTTTTATCTATCATTCTCTCGCCACGGTGGTCCTTCTAGATGGGTCTAGATGGGTAAGCTAAGGGTTCATATTGGAGGGAAATTACATAAAAATTTTAAAGGTGTAAGTTTATCTATGACATATAAAGGGGGTATTATGGTTGATGTTAACGTTGACGAGGATGGTTTTTTTTTTTTTTTAGGCTACTAGAGCTTGCTAAGAAACATATTATACAACTATTACAAGTATGTATTATAAAGATACAAAACTAGATAAAAATTTAACAAAATGCATAAGGTTGATATATGATAATAGAAGTGTATGTCTTATAATTAACCTTTTAATGAAAACTGAATGTATTGATGTGTATTATGAATATGGTGCTAAAGAACATCCTTATTTTAATGTGGATAATCAAAAGATTGTATCCGATAATCTTGGTATTGATGTAAATGGTAGATTTGATTATGGTATAGTTTCTACTTGGTGATAGTTCAAGGCATTATATGGTTAAAAATGATAGTGTTGGAGAAAATAAAGTTGAAATTATTGAAAGAGTATTCGAGAGGAATAATGAGCTAATAGAATGAGGGATAGTAGAGGAGCGAGAATTATGATAAGAAGGAACATGAGTAAATAGAAAAAAGGATAGTAGAGAAGTATAATTATGATAAGGAGGATTGTGAGCAAACGGAAGAAGGGACAGGTAGAGAAGTAGAATTATGATAAGGAGAAACATATACAAACGAGAGGAAGGGATAATAGAGAGGTAGAAATATACTCGTTAAATATGAAGATGATATTGAAGAGGATCGATTAAGAGGTGAGAAGATATTGATTTTGAATGTGCTTGGTTGAGTGACAATAATGATAAAGAGGTGTAGCATGCAAGAAATTGTGTTAAAAGTACAAAAAGTGAGAAGGGCAAGGAAGAAGTTATTGGGAATGCAAATAGGAATGTAGATTAGAATACGGATGGGAATGTAGATGTGGTTGGTGACGATAATTATTTTAAGAGAGATGTAAAAATGGTAAGGGAAAATGGGTATCATTTTGATAAAAGAATTACGTATTTATCAATCACTAATGATGATTCAAATGTAAAACATGGTAAAATGATGAAAGCAAAGACTATTGTATATGATGGTAAGATTGAAGTCCCTCACTTTCAGATTGTTATGGTATTTTTGAATAAAAAAGTGTTTGGACAAGTTGTTCTAAAGCATTCAATGAAGCACAAAAGAGCTATGAAGTTTGTAAATGATGATCATATTAGGATTAGGGCTGAATGCAAGGATGAGAAATGCAAGTGGACTTGTTATGTTCTTTACACGAGTGATACATCAAGTCTGGGTTATGAAGACTTATGAGCCGAGAACACGTATGCGATGTCGACTTCATGAGTAGATATTTTAATTACAAGATTTTGGCTGATGAGTTAGTCAAAAAGCATGAAAGATTGTGTTTGAAGATGACTTTAAGAGAAATTATTACCTAAACTCATGCAAATTTAAGACTCGAAGATCTTACTAACTCAAGCAAGTTCTATAAGGAATAAACTTATAAAGTTATTCTTTGAAGACATAAAGATGAAATTTATACAACTTAAAGATTATGCTTGAAGAAATCAAAAAAACTAACAAAGACAGTGCTTGTTATTATAGAATCTAAGCCAAAGACCAATGAGTTCATAAGGATGTATGTTTGCTTTAGAGAAATAAGAAAAGGTTTTATAGAAGTATGTAGAAAGATTATTGGTGTTGATGGATGTTTTTTAAAAGGCCAATCGAAAGGAGAGTTGGTGGTTGCAATAGGGAGAGATTTCAATAATTAAATGTATCCTATATGTTAGGTAATGGTGAGATGGAGAGAATTATGAAACATGAAAATGGTTTCTATAATTTTTAATGGATGATCCGCACATCCATCTTTATAATGACGATGGTTAGACATTCATTTCGGACCAACGGAAGGTAATATTCAAAATTATTACATTTTTCATTTGTTTGATTTTAAAAGGATTCTTATATTAAAGTACATTTCATTTTTCGATAATTTTTTTATTAAGGGACTTACAAAAGCAATTGCTTGAGTTGATGCCCTATGCTGAACGTAGATGGTGTGCTAGGTATATTTTTATTAATTGGAGAAAGACACGTAAAGGAGAACATCTACATGTTCAGTTCTAGAAATGTTGCAAGGCAATAACCAAAGAAGTGTTTGATCAAGAATTGAAAGAGTTGAAAAAAATAAAGAAGGGGGCTTTGAAAGATTTAAAGAGAGTTCCGGTTAAAAGCTGGTCCAAGGTATTTTGTAGCGCACATGTGAAGGATGATGTTGTGGATAACATGTGTGAGACTTTCAATGGTATCATAGTGCAATCAAGGTATAAAAATATTATTTCATTGTTAGAGGATATTAGATTGGGTAGTGAGTAGAAGGAATTTTGATGAAAAGATGTTTAAAAGACAATTTGGTTCGAAAATATTGAAAAAAAATTGAGTTAAATAAGGAATCGAGAGATAATTTAGAGGATGAACGGAATGGTGAACGTGGCTATAAATTTTTTACAAGAGAAAATACCGATGATAAGTATATTATTAATGTTGAAAACTATAGTTGTACTAGCGAGAAAATGGGATTTGATTGGGATCCCATGTGAACATGCTATGTATGTTTTCTTGTTCAAAAATAAAAAAATAAAATTGAAGACCATGTTCATAAATGTTATAAGTTGGACAATTTTTTAAAATCATACCGAGTATCATATAGAACCAATTAATGGGTTGAAGTATAAAACAAAGACCAACAAACCTGCAATTCTTCCTTCTAAGATTGATAAGTTACTAGAAAGGAAAAAAAAAGATTCTAGAACCTTGGGAAGGAGAGCAAAACTCTAAGTCGTCTAGAAAACGTAAAAGAATGATATGCACGGTATGCCACAAAAGGAGACATAATAGTCTAAAATTTTCTAAAAATCCAAAAAGCTAGGTTAGTTAATCTAACTTTATTCATTTTTCCAAACAACAATTATGTTATATATGCATTCAATGAGTCATGATTTTTTATACTTTTAGGCTCAAGCAATCGCATCTCCTATAAAAAATGAATTATCGGGGTCTTAGGATGATACACCTACGGAAAGACAATTGCTTCAAAAGGTAATGTGAGATCCTAAGTTATTTTGTAATTTTATAAAATAAACTATGTTTAATTTGTTAACTTATTACTTATTTATATTGCTAAGGCAAACAAAACGAAGGTCAAGAAAATAACAGTTGCCAAGGTTGCTCTTTCAAGATTAACAACATTTAAGAAAACTCAATGATTATCCAGAATAATACTCACTCAAGAAACTAGTTTTTCTACATGGAATGTAAGTTTTGATTTTTTTATTTTTTTGTTGGAAAGGTACTAAATTAAGGACTTGTTTTTTTTTTTTTTTTTTTAGCTCGGAAATAATGGTGAGAAGGTCATCTCTTTTCCTCAAAGGCCAAAGAAGAAACAATGAAATTTGAAATATAGCTAAATGTCATTGGTTGTTTTGATGTTGGTCTTTATGGAAACGATGGAGATGAAGTTATGTTTGACATGAGGTCTTCAAAATCAATAGAATTTAAAGTTGAAGATGGTTGTTTTTATTTTGTTTTGTGCATAGGATTTTGGAATGATTTATGCTAGTTTGCGGACATGTACGACATTATAAGTATTATTTTTTATGTTTTTTTTAATTTATGTTAGACATGAGGATGATGTTATGGAATAATTGTTGAATCTATTGTTTTTAATCCGAGTGTTTCAAGTCTATAGGTTCCTCCATATATGCCACAACTCCTCTATATTTATTGTAATCATGTAAAAAGAGATTGCAACTATAACAAAGTAGCCTAATACTCTTTACCAAAACTGGGTCTTAACCTTGATGAAGAGCAAGTTTGACTTGATGAGATCCTTGTGGAGATTGAAAATCTATCTAACCTTGATGTTTCTAATCCTCTTATTTCAGTTTAATAGTAATACAAGTCTCTTTCTCTAAAAGAAATAACAAAAAAGTCTAGCAGAGACATCAAAGGATAGAAATAAAGCAAAAGAAGCAACATCTTAACATGTCTAATGTCAACTATAATGCTAATAATAAAGCGATTCGTTGCTACAACAAACATATGAGATGTACACTATTGACCATAACATAGGAGGATTGACAAGAAGGAAGAACTAAAACGAACACATTTGTTCAAAATCGAGTTACAATTGGACCATACTAGATAAGGAATTATATCTATAATAAATTCATCATTTGATCGAAATCGAGTTGCAATTGTAATATGGTTGTAATTGTAATAGTCAAAGATAAGTCGCACAAGGAATTACATTTGTAATAACTAACTCTAACATTAGATCCTTACCATCCTAGCTAATCACAAATCAACAACATCACAATAAACATTAGGTATAACAAAATTCCTAATCCGTATCTAAACATAACTTTATCATATGCATATCTATAGTCTTTTAGTTTTTTGTTTAAAAACATCCACCTCTTCCAACACATAGCTATTTTCTCGCTCTAAGTGTTGCAGCTTTCCATAAATAATTATTCCTTCTCGGAATATCAATTCATCTTCAATTCTCTTTTCAATTGTGTAATTTCAATATCAAATCCCTAGTTCTTTATGATCAACTCGTTTATTTTCGGTAAACAACCTGTCTTTCTCTTTCTATCATGCCTAAAATCACATTCTTTGCTCTACGCAATATAAATGATTTACACCATTTATAGAAATCAAATCCAACATTTTTCCTCCAATTACTTGCGAGCATGAATCTGGACATCATAAGAACTTCACGGTTGGGTGAAGATCACTCAATAATGTCCATCTTGGAATTCATTCTCCACACTTGCAAAATAAAAGACCCCTTTCATAATCATACTCGGTCTTTGGGGCATTGCGAGCATAGATTGGAATAATTCTTCCATTTCTTAACTCATTAGACAAACTTGGAGAATCCATGGACGAACTTGAAGAATCCATTTTCTTGTGGCATTTCAAAACAACAATATTAATTCTAAGTCACATAAAAAAATAACATAAAATTTAAAGAATTAAAATAAAATAAATTATCAACATAATTGCAACTAGAGGAATGAATCAAACCCGAGAGGAAAGGGACCGCATTTTGAGTGTCGGAGAATGCGAGGAGAAGAGAAGCCAAGCAACAAAGCTTCGATTGATCAACCATAATTGAAGAAAAGATGCTTTGATCAATCGACCATAATTGAAGAAATCAATGTTTAGGTACGACGAAAGGGATTGGCGAAAGATTTGGGTCTATTTTGTTGATAAATCACGGACAATTCTTTGACTGATTTTGGGCATTAGAAAGTTAGGTTGGATTTTGGGGATTTAGAAAAAACTCGATCCTGGGGAAGAGATATAAGGGTTTTTTAAATGGAGCAATTTGGGATTTTTCTTTTTTGATTTCATTTAAATCTTTACCGATATTACAAATTGAGAGGAAAAAAAATTAATGCCACGTGTCGGTATTTTGTTATTCTTAATTTAAAAATTGTCTTTGGTGCTAGAAAATGTGATTGGAGGGACCAAATGCAAAAGCAAAATAAAATAAAGGGACACGATTAAAAATTTTGAAACAATAAAGGATCATCCTAAACCTTTAATCCATTTATAGTTTACTCCATAGAGCTTCTATTTAAAGTTTTTGTAGACTATGAATAAATTATTAATCCTCTTATTATTGCATTTGAGAACGCCTTTGACTGTTTTAACGTGAAATAGAAACTGCATGTGCCTGTCTAGGTTTCGACTCCACTTGTTTTGGGCCTTTGATGAATCTTTTCCGTTGCTTGATTTTCCTGCCCATTAATACAAAATCCTTTTTTTTTTTTTTTTGAACTTCAATCTTTTCTCACAACTATGTTGAGTATATTATAAATTAGTCTCCATATTATAAAAAACAAATTAATTAGTTCTTATTTTTCAAAAATTAATTATTTAATTTTTATTGTTTAAAAATTTTAATTAAAAATAATAAAAAATATAAAAAATTGATTAAAAAATGATGTTTTATTTTATAAAACAATAATATTAAATTAAACATTATCAACAATGATCAAAAGAATAAATTACTACTTTTTCAAACAAGAGAAACTAATTTATAATTTACTCAACTGTGTTTGGTTCCCAAAATCAGATGAAAAGGTGAGCCAAAAGAGTAGAATTTCAGGCACTATCATATTTGATTTATCTCATGAATCCAACTTTCTCAACCCCTTCTCTTTCGCTTTCCCCTCCAGTGGATGAAAATGATTACTTAATGGAACATGAGGATCTTACCTTCCCAAGTGTTAAGAAAGTGAAATTCAATATTATGACAAATATATCATCTTATTTTAAATCTTAAATCATACAAAATAAGTTTCTTAAATCATCTTTAACCTTTATAGTATTTTAATAACACTTTATTTTGACTATAATAACTCTATTTAAATATATGCCAACAAAAATCAATAATATTAAAATCTAAAAAAATAATAAAATTACATCGAAAGACATATATATATATATGGACAAAGAGGGGGAGAGAAATCAAAACATTAAATAGTTTTTAAAAAACTAAATAAAATTATTAAATAATTTAATTAAGAATGGTAAAATATATATTGGTAAACTACACTATAGATATTTTTATAGTTTTAAAATATTTAAGGTTGCTTTTGTCTTTTAAATAAAATAAGCAGTCTTTCATATATAAAAAAACATCACCTCTCAAACATTAAGCATCTGATTTAAAATCCTTACCAAACATTTTTTTTTTACACTTTTAATTGAATTGTTTTAAAGCAAGTAGTAAAAACTAGAAAAGCTCGTCTTATTTTAATTATGAATGACAACATAACTCAACCCAAATTGCTCATCTTCATTACAAGAAAAGATGGTTCAGTTTGTCATTGTGTTCTTATATTTTTAATTAAATTAATTTTATCTTTATAAATAATCGAGTTTTTTAGTCTATCCTTCAGTTAATTTTTTCCCGCCCAAATCAGTAGAACAAGTCATATATAATTTAATATTATACTAGTGTAGGAGGAGGAGAGAGAGACTTCGAAGAGGAAGAGAGATTTGATACTGAGTGATTTTTTTTTTTTTTTTGTCTCTATTTGTTCTACACATAACCAACATGGCTTTAGAGTTTAGAGTCATTTTTTATATAATATTGAGTAATGTAAATGACTAATTCTGTTAATTTAGAAAAAAAAATTAAGAAAAAGATAGATTAGAAAATCAATTATTTTATAAAGATAAAATTAACTTAATTGAGAATATGATAACATATTGAAAACTCACATAATATAAAAGTACAGATTGAGTTATTTTCCCAGGTTACGATTGACATTTTCTTCTACTGTAATATTTTTTCTTTTCACACAGATTATCCAACATTTATTTTTTTCCCTCCAAAGCAATCCTTTCAACCATAACATAGCAGTAAAAACCTAGAGCAATCAAGGCTCATATATCTTAAATTGACATGATTCGATCATCTTTTCCCCAAGTAGAATGAATCCAAGTTAAAGCACTTTAATGATGTCTAAATCGGCCAATCTTGGGCGGCATTTCTTCTTGTCAAAGCAAAAGCAACTTGCAAACCGGTTGAATAACCTGCCTGCCTACAACCTCCAGTCTTCAACAAGGTAGTTGAAAAAAATGCAAAATTATGAACAGAAAAGAATATGAGAAAGGGAGAGGAGTCGAGGAGATCATCAAATCTATGTTGAACATAGAGCAACGGGTGAGGTAATCTTTGCAGAACCCCGTACAAGGTCCCATGTGAATAGGGCATAACTCGAATAAGGGTCTGTGCACATTATGGACGTTCAATAAATGCCCACTTGACAAGCTGAACAACTTTACCACCACAAGTTTCATTGCTTCAAATAGAAAACCAAACCCCACCGCGGGACCTGAAGCCTGAAGTAGGATTCTGCAGAACAGTCCAAGAGAGCATGAACGCTACCATCATTACCATCACTGTTGATTTTAAAACACAAATGTCCAAACATAATGGGCCAGGTCCCTTCTAAACTGCCAAGATCATGACGAAATAAAATAGAAATTCTAGAAAAGATTTATAAAAAAAGAACGAAAGTGAGAGAGATTAAATGGAAGATAATCATATGCAGTCCATAATAAGGAAAATAAACCAAAAGCTTTTGTTCGTGGAAATTGTACCGAGGGACTAGATAAATAGCAGTAGTATTTTTAATCATTCTGACACTAGCTCTAAGAGATTATAAATGTCTCTACTTAGCAAAAGAACCAGTAATTGAACCGCCTCACCCAAACAAGTTGTACGATTGAACCAGCCAGTACAATAGTCCAAGTTCACTTTGACCAACACCACCACCATGAGCACATCTTGTACGTGACCAAGACAAGTAAGGTAAAAATAATCTTACCTTAGATTTGGAGATAAAGAGACATCACCATCAAAACTTAAATGGAAATGCAGGGCAGAAAACACCAAACAGAAGAAAAGGCAAGCATGTAAAAAATGAGTTACATTTATTTCCAAAGAAATTCATAGTTCCTCCCTAAGTATAGACAAGAGAGAAATTTGACCAAGATCAAGGTGAGAAAGAAGATCTAGCAACTAAACTATACCTCGTAAAAGTTCCAGCTACGAAGAAACTAATCACTAAACTACCTATTCTCCTTCAAATGTGTCCCAAGCATTTTCCACTTAAATGAAGGATTCTGATTCGATGTTAATTTGTAACTCATCAGCTCTGTTATGTTGCAGATCTTTGGATGAAACATCTTCCATGGCTTCAATTCACTTAGCAGGACCTTCCATGTCAGGACATAATAATACCATGCAAGACAATACAAGCTCTGCTTCTTTCCCAATCCTTCGAATGAAAATGACAAAGAAGTTGAAGGAGACAGAAGCATAGACGATGAGGATACCAGTTAAGGAATTACTTGGACCCATTCATAGCGTCCAGAAAGGGGCAAGTCATTCACAATATCAAAGTTGTACCTGGAAAATTCAGTGAAACACTTGCCTCAGTTAATTGAAGATATAATCTAGACGAAACAACCCACTCTTCTAGCTGATCTTTCCTCTCTTTTTTTTTTTTTTTTTCTCTTTCATATCTAATATGCATAACTGTAAAGCATACTCTTGAATAGAAAAGTTAAAAGTCAGCATACTTCTCAATAAATAGTCTCTGTTGTTGCTGTTCTGCATCAGCAAAAAATTCGTCCATTTCACATGTTGTTGGGATATTTCTCTGCATGTTACTCAAAAGTCTTTGGTTAACTGCAGCTGAGTGTCTCCGTCTTGTGGTTGAACCCGGGGTTGCTATGGTTTCTGAGTCCCTTATCAAGCTACATGGTGTGCTTTCCCTAGTGCACCTGCTTAAATGAAAATCAAGGCTTTAGACGTGTTCCATTCAGAGAGGCAATTTTCATTACTCAAGCTACTTGTCCAAGTTCCTGAAATAGCTTCAGGAAATTTCCTTCTAAACAATATTCGGAACATTTTTAAGACAGCTAACTGAAAAACACTAAAAAAAATGTAGTACCAACAATCCCATTAATGGTAGGAAAAGAAAATTATGCACATATAGCAGGTGTTGACAAGGACAAGATCCAATTGGGAAAGGCAGCAGCAATACAATGAAACCGAAGAAAGCTAAGAGTATCTCACATAAATGCATCAGCTCATAACCAGGCCCCATGAATAAGATATATCATCGTCCTCTTGCATGCTAACACAAATGAGTCAGAAGCGTTATTGGCACCAGTATTGCAAAAAATAAATTTAATATCATCATAGCTTTAAATGCCAAATTTCTTGAAAAGCTATTTGGCAAGGCAGCTAAAAATAGAAAAGACAATCAAATCCAAGGCCAAAAAGAAATTCAAATACAAAAGACCACAGCAATTTTTTTTTTTTTTTTTCGCTTCAAGAAAAATGTAGTGCAACTAGATCTCTGCCAATTAACCTTGTCATGAATCTAAGGTACCCTTGATGGCCCAAAAAAATTGATGATGGTCCCAGAAAGGAAAAGATTCATGAACTTGATATAGCCCGCAAGGCTATTAATAGCACGATTATTCACAATTAATGATACTTAGGGGCAGTTGATATGATAAATCAGAAACATCCCTCTTCATCCTATTTTTCATGGTACGGTGAAAGTCAATGAAAGCAGGAAACCAGTTTCCTATATTCAAAGAAAGGCAACTCCCAGCAGTAATAACTCTGGGGATAGGGATCCATGTCGCATAAAATCGACCTGTTATGCATTAAAGTAAAAGCCCTCTCTCACAAGTCACAAACACCACTAAACTTTTTGTGAAAACAATAATGTTAATGCATCACATGAAGGTGAAAACAAAGAAACAAATCAAAACAGCAGACACCCACTAAAGAAAGAATTTTCTTTTCCATTTCAAAACATAATAAGTAGACACCCATGACCAGAAAATACACAAAGAAACCCATGTTTCAGAGCTCACTACAACTTATTATAGCATTTTGCAGCAGTAACCAAGTTCCTAAATGAAAGGACAGTGAAGTAGAGTCCATAGACCACACAATGAAAGGGAAAAAAAAAAAAAAAAGCATACATTAGATATTCAAAAAAATTTAGAAAAACAGCAAAACAAAATGAAAACTCCTAAAATAGAAAATCCTTGTCGGAAACAAAGAGTTAGACATGCATTTAAAAGAACAAGAAAAGAAAAACATTTAAAAGACCGTCTTTATGCAAGTTAGAGATAATAGAACTGCAAGTAAAAAGAGTCTTTTCGCACATGAAAAAATGAGTATTTCCTAACTCCCCCTATGAGCAGATTACTAGACAAAAACACAGTGAAGAACAAGAAAAATAAGGGACTTGCTTTGAGGATGAAACCACGCCAAAATAACTTACTACCCCCCCCCCCCCCAACAAAAAAAAAATACAAATGATCCTTAAAAACTTGTTCAAAAAATTCTAAAGAGGGAAAACCGAGAGGGATGCAAGAAAAGATCAAAATACCCACCAAGAATTTTTTTTATTTTTTAAAAAGCAAAGAAACGGCTATAAACAAGAAGCATATGTCTAGAAAAAGAACCAAAAATTCCCAAATTAAAATAAGAAATAAAAACCATTTAACAGAGGTACATTGAAAAAACACAAGACTGAAACAGAAAAGAAAACAATTGGGACTAATTAAAACAGGGAAAAGGAAGAGGAGGATTGATAGGATTACCTGTCGAAATCGAAACAGTTATCTCCAAAAGAAGCCTCTTTTACAGCATCAAAATCCTCTGTTTCACATTCAGTATCACCAGTCGTCGCCGACGAATTCATTCTCAGCCTAGAAGCCCCCTTGCAGTTGAAATTGACGCCCTTCTCCTTGGTTGGTGTTTTTTTGGTTTCAGGCGCTGTTTTTTCAAGGCGGCGGCTCCTTAGCTGGAGGTAACAGGTGGAAGTAGCATCTGGGTTAGGAGAAGCAAGAGACCTGAGTCGCTGTAAGGCAAGGGTTTTGGCTCTAGTGCAGACACCAGAAGTAACCTCCATCACTGCAACAACGTCGCTTGTGACTTTGGATTTCTTCATGTACTTACCCATTGTTACTTCAGATTTTCTTGAATCAGTTCTGTTTTTCAGAAAACAGAAACAAGCTGTGCTCACTGAGTTGGGTATGACTGCGAGAAGCAGTCAGCCAGAGAGGTAGAGGAAGAGATCAATTTCTTCGTTTTTTTTTATTTTTGTAATGAGAGGGAGAGGGAGAGGGAGGAAAGGCGAGGGAAAGTGAGAAAGAGAAAAAGTAGGGTTGGGGTTTAAGGAAAGAGTAAGCAAGCAAATAAGCATCCTCCTCCGTATTTCCTTCTCCCGTGATATTTGTTTTTTGATGATCTTTTGTCCTCTCCTACGTTATCATATTTTCTAGTAAATTATAAATTAGTCATCCTACTTTGGCAAAAAAAATTATATAGTTCTTTTTGTTTCAAAAATTAACTAAGTAGTATTTTGATTAGAGTTAACCATTGGTAATTTAATATATCTTGTTTCAATAAAATTATCTTCTTTTCTCATTAATTTTTCATATATTTTATTTATTTTTCTATTAATTAAAAAACAAAAGAAAAAATAAATTGAAAAGGAATGAAAAAGATTGAGTTATAAATAAATATAAATATATATGGACTAATTAATTAGCTATTAAAACTAAAAGAATTATTTAATTCTTTTTGAAAAACTAGAGGGAATGATTTATAATTTACTCTCTGTTATGAAATAATGAATGTCCATCATCATCTTCATCCATTTTTCATATCCCCACTAATCATGATTCAATTCATCATTCAATATGAGAAATTGAAAGGGTGATGCAATTGATTATTCATAGTCCTTTCTAATTCTCTTCTCAATTTTGAAGCCTATAAATAGGCTTGATTATTCATTAGTTGGTGTACAAGTTTCCTAGAGGGAATAAGAGAAACTTTGAAGTTCTTATCACTTATATTCACATTATAGTGGTTTCATTTTCTTGTCATCCTTTTCTTCAATTCTCCTATCATTTCTATTTATTTTATAACACTCTCTTATTTTTTCTTAAGTTTTACCTAAATGTTTTTTTTTTCAAAAAAAGAAAATTAATTGATACAACAAATCATTCTAATAAATATGGCAATTGACAAGTCATATGTAATGAATTGTAAATTTCATGAAAATTTTATGCAATTTGTTGGTATATAAATGGGAGGAATTTTATCTTATTTCAGAATAATTAACAATACTTATTGTATAAACCAAAGATAGACATAAAAATGAGGGAGATTTAGGGGGAAAAAAATTGAAACATTGTGAATACATTTTTATAATTTTTAGTGATTCGAATGTGATTTTCTCTTTTCTTTTTCTTGTATTTATCTCTCTTTATTGTGAGCATATAAATATTGTTAATTATTTATTGAATATTTTAAAATTTCTTTATAAATCCTATTGCTATCTCTGTTTTATATATTTTTATTGGAAGAAAATAAACTAGCATAGGTAATGGAATTTTATTTTATTTTATTTTTTGATAGAACATAGGTAATGGATTTGATTTTAGTGAATGTTGATGAAGTTAGCCTTTGTGATAGACTTCAACATATATGGAAAAACTCAAATTATTCAACTTAGTTCGAGTTGAAATTATTTAAAAAAAAAAAAGGTAATTCAAAGAATTGTCTAAAAGAATTTGGAACAAGTCGAGCAAAACCTAAGAGATTTTGGTTTATCCAAATTACATTTTTCACTTTTTAATTTATAAATTTTCAAAACTTAATTTTTGTTAGACCTAATTTTTGGTAATCAAAACTTCTTTTTAATTGGATGTTGAGAATATCCTTGGATGAGAAGGTTGAGAGATGGGTGTTAAGGTCGTTGAGTGACACCAAAGATATCTTGGTCTTCCATGGTTGGTCGATCAAAGAAGATCATCTTCGACTCTATTCATGACGTGGTCGACAGAAGCTTTCTAGGGTTGGAAAGGAAATACTCATCATCAAGTTAATGGTGCAATTGATCCCAACGTACACAATGAGTTGCTTTCTTCTTCCATCGCCTATTTGCAATGAAGTGAAGGCGCTAACAAGGAAATTTTAATGGACCAATTTAATGTAAGTGGTGGCATTCCTTAGTTAGCTTGGGATAAAGTTAGCAAGGTTGTAGGTGTTGCTAGCCACTACAAGAAAATTGACAATTAGTGATGGCTTTTTTCATCGCTAATTAATTAAAATCCTTCATTAAAGTTGCTTAGTAATGGTGTAGCGATGGAAATTATGTTCGTCGCTAAAACACTAGTCGCAAACAATAGCAACGACAAAAAATCATCTCGTCGCTAATATAGTGATAGAATTTTCATTGCCAAGTGGATAATGTACGTCATTAAATCGGTCATCGCAAATCGTCGCATTAAGCGTCGTTAATGTCATCGTTGTTTAACGACCAATAAGTCGTCGCTAATATTCAAAGCTAATTTCATCCGTTGCTAGTCCATTGTTATTTCGTCATCGAATGTTGAACAAATCCATTGTAAGTCCGTCGCTATTGGTATGGAAATTTGTCTCTACTCGTCATCGCTATTTCGTCGTTAATTAAATTTTTTATATTTTATTTGTTTGTTTTTAAATTAATGATATTCTTGATAGTAATTAATAATTAGAAGAAATAAAATATTATTAAAATTTTAATATTATAAATTAAATATAAATTAACATTAACAAAAAAAAATCGATAAGTACATATGAAAAATAGAAAACAAATTAAAAAAATGAATTGTCGGTCTCGATTATCATCTTGATTGTGTAATCCCTTATCCTCCTCTTAGGACTCGATGGGGGGCTCGGTGGAAGGCCGGGAGAGAGGCTCGATGGAAGGAATGACGGAGTCCCGACCGGTGGATGGATCTATAGGCAAACCGAAAGTCCGTGCCGACTTAATCAACATGGAGGCCATCATTTCATATTGAGAATTAAGCCTATATATGGTACTCGTTGCTCCGTGAGAAGGTTTTATAGCTCGTGTTGTTTGATCTCGCGTCCCTTTCATCACCTCCTTCATCTCCCTATACTCGCCTTTGAACCTTCTCATTAGAAATATTACTCGGTGTAATGCGATGACACGTAAAAGGATCCGTTGCCACCTAATTAGAATAGATAATGCACTACTTGTGTGACTACATCATATACCCTATTCTTTTTCTCCCCTACAATCTCGAGGTATATGACGTTCTTGTCAACCTCTAGCTTCAAGATTTATTCGCACTGCAGACATCACAACAACTTCCTATATTATTTTAAATTTAAAATAATAATTAACAATTACGTAACTAAATTTTAACCTAATGATTAATAAAAAATAACTTAACAATTAATCAACCTTATCTAAATTACATAAAAAATAACATAAATAAAATTTAACCTAACACTAACCCTTAAAAAATTAAATAATTAATTAAATTAATTAAATAATTAACATAAAATTAACACTAACAATTAACAACATTGCACTAATAATTAAAAAATAAAATGATAAATAACAAAATAAAAGAAACAATTAACCAACTAACAATTCACAAAATTAACATGATAACTAATTACATTAATGTAATTAAAAAAAAACTTAAAATCTAGAGAGAGAAAAATTAACAAAGAGATCAAAGAGGGAGATGAGAGATTGCATTGGAATTTGGGGAGAAAGATGCACTTCGTCGAATTGACTGGGTGAAGAGGGAGTAGGTGGTGTGCGACAACATGGGGTGGTGATTTAAGCCCGGCGACAGCGAGGGGGAGAGGGAAATGAGAGAAGTGAGGAAGAAGATGAAAACCGATGACTTATAGTGGTTTAATAAATAGCGATGGACATGTTTTCATCACTATTTCGTCATTAATTAATGACGAACACTTATGTCCGTCGCTAATTTGAATTTCAAACGAGTGCTCGAATTCTTTGAAAAGATTGAGATATTTGCTAAAATAACGACGAATTCTCTAATCTGTTACTAATCCATCGCTAATTTCAATTTCAAATCAATCAATAATTTTAATCATTAAATTTCCTAACAACTTTGCATTTAGTGATAGATTATTATCCATCATTAATTAGCGACGAGTAGCGATGGATTGCTAACGAAGCTTTTTCAATTACGAATCTAGCGATAAAATTTTTTACCGTAGCTAAATCAATGACAAAATTCTATTGTATTCCATCATCGATTATGGCATTTTTTTGTTGTGCTATTTAACGACGGATGTAAGTGGCCATCACTACTTCATCACCGTTTAATCGCTAAATTATGCATTTTTCTTTCCTCACTAATTTGTCATTATTTAGTAGCTATATTACGATGGAATAAAATCCATCACTAATTACCTATTTTCTTATAGTGAGTTTACAAGTAGTATTCAATAGATTTTCATGCCGAGTATTGATAATGATCAAATTCTTTCAATTGGTGCAAGCTTGAGATTTCATGCAAAAGGGTTGGTATGACACCACTATAGGAATGGCAACTATACTCGTTAAATCGAGGTAACATCTCGCTTTGGGGTCAATATCAAGCTAAGGTTGTATCATAAAACCTAGTGAATGGTGGATTAAAGTTTGGTATCTCTCTATTCCTCCGAAGGTTAAGAATTTTGCTTGGTGTGTTCTTTATAATATTCTACCCATAAGAGTTAATCTATAGAGGTGAGGAATTGAAATGAATCTTTTTTGCCCTTTTTGGGATGATTTAAATGAAGACTTGTGTTAGAATAGGTGTCTAGGACCCAACCATGTTTGGATGAGTTTGAGTTATTGTATTGTTGTATTATTTATAATAAAATAAATCTTTCTATTAATTCTTATCATTTACATCTTTTGATTGAATAGAATTAGATAAAAGTCCATATGATATGCATTTGTATTAGTGATCGATCGAAAGATGTGAGACCAACATTAATGCACATAAATGATATCATTAAATGTCCCAAGTCCTAGCATTATCAATAATGGACATTGACTATATGCGATTAGATTTGTGAGTGTTATGTTCATGTTATATGATGGCAGTACGAGATCTCACACGTATTGACATGATGATGCCAAAGCAAGCATTTAGGTGATTCATGTTAGAAAACATATCACTTGACTTGACTCGCCATGAGAACCCATTTGGTTTGGTCTATGGGAATCTCATACAAGGTAGGTACAATCGGTCATTTGACTTAAAGTCATCACGGTTATTTCACTGGATGATTTATACACCTTGACACTAGTTTTGATGGACCTAGTAAAGGGTTACACGTGAGCGATTTATTGGGTGCACTAGAATCAAATAGAGGTATATGGATGACTAAGGATATGTCATTCTTTGTATACTAAAGGAGTTATCATATTGTACTTTGATAAATATCTCGCTCAAGAAATCTATGGTTATAGTAGGAGTACACCAATAGAGCATAGTTGGTTCACTCCAAGAATTAAGACATTTGAGAATTGAAAAAAACTTATGTGATCATAATCGAATAAGACTTATAACCAAATTCGAGATCACATTATGATAAGTTGACATAAGGATTGAATTATATGGTAACCATGCTCGTAAAAGGTAATAACAAATTAATTAATCTTTTTAGAGAATTGGGTAGTCATGATGCTTTGCTAGAGACCAATCTTGACTCATGTATCAAGAGATAAAAAAGGTATCTTTTATTCTAGATACATTGACAACATATCTATGAGTTTATTGAGTCACACACATGAGTTTAAGCATTCACATGATTAAAGAGAAGCAAAGATATTGAAAAAAAATTTCTACTTTGGAAAAGGTTTTTGAAAATGAAAAGTTTCCTAAAATGAAAAGTTTTTAAAAATGGAAAGTTTTCTATTTTAGAAATTAATTTTCTAATTTGGATGTTGGTTCCAAATTTGAAAGTAAATAATCTAAAATGAAAATTATTTTTCTAATTTAGGTTAAAGGGTATTTTAGAAAATTATTTCCTAATGTGGGCCACCTAAAATTATCTAAGTTTATTTATTTGGATAGTTCAAATTAATTAATTGGGTCAAAATATTTTTGAGCTAATAGGTTATTAAAAGACTAAAAGATAATTTGGTGGGAGGATGAACATGAACCTTATTGGATAAAGATGAATGTTTTATAGATAAAGATTAAAAGCCCACATGTTAAATAACTCTAAATCCTTGGAGGGTTAGGAAGCAACAACCAAGAGTCTAACAAGGACTAGTTGCCGCCCCCTCCTCCTTGTCCTCGGAGGACGAAAATCCCCCTATAAATAGAAAGAGAGGTGTGGTAAAAGAGAAGAGAGTTTTGAGAGCCTTCGGTGAGAGATAATTCGAGAAAAATAAAAAGGAACTAGGGCACATTGCTAAGAAAAAGAAAAAAAAGAAAATTGTTTTATCCTTAGCCCTAGCACACCACCTTCTCTCTCTCTCTTGGGTTATTTTAAAATTACTCGAATTAGATTTCTATAGAAAACACTAAATAAATAAATAAAAAGATGGAGCTAGCACTCTACCAATTTTGAGTGCTTCTTTTTGGTTGTTTGGACTGGATGGATAATCAATTAGAGGTTGGACACTCGCACGGCTCCTTTCTCTACTAAAGAATTTAGATTTACACTACAAGAGATAATTCTCTATTCATCACTTTAATTCATGAATATATGGTTAGTTGCTTCAACGGCATGATCCTTGGCTCTTTAGATGGAGAAAATTTTTGTTTTGTTCTACACCTTCATAGGATATATGATCCTTCAACTTGGATCACATCTTAAAGGTTTGTGCTATTGCTAATGATATTTGGGTTGTGTGTTTGCTTTTGGTGATCTCTCAATCTTATTAGAATATGTGTTAGTGTCCTAACTTCTCCTAGGAGTGCTAGTGCAAATATATCATTCGATATCAAAGATTGTATAGAATTAAGTAGGATTTTTCAAGATTTCTCCACTATTCATGTAAAACGAGATGGCAACCACGTGGATCATATTTTAGGCAAATTAATTAGCTAATCCTAGTTTTTCTCAAAGATTTTAGGAAGGATTTTTGTTCTTAAGTATTCTATTCCTCTTGAGTTGATGAGAAAAATACTCATATGCTTACCAAGACCTTGAGAACCTAAAGTGATGGTTATTCTATTACCTTAAGGATTCATAACTATTGTGGTTGTGATTTTGACAATAACAAAGTATTAATATTGCTAATAATTATCTTTATTCTATATTCTATAGGTACTGTATTTATTAAGTTAAGCTTGAGGTGTTAGTGATGAAATGTCTTAATGAAGATGAGGATATTGTAATCACATATTGATCAAGTTGGATTCAAGAGTTTAGGTGTTGGTGAGCAAAATTGTTACTCAAATCTTTTTTAAGACTAATTTGATTCTTTGAAATCACTTCCTATACCTAAAAGTATCCATGATACGTTACCCTTCTCCTTAAAAATAGCTTGAAATGCCCTATTTTTCCACCAAAACCTGTAGAAACCATCTAGCGTACTTGATGACCCGTAACGGAATGAGAGCAAACATACATTTCACCTTTTGAGTTGAAAATTTCTTATGTCCTTTGAGCTTGGATGTGCAAGACAAAACAATTCTTTTGCCACATAGGACACACAAGACAAAACTATTCTCTCACCTATTTGCCATTTGGCGACTACATTTGACAAAAATGAATCATTTAGAATAGACCAACCGGTATTCTAGATCGATTTTATTGCTGAAAATCGAGAGTACCATAAAAATTACTCTAGACGATTATTTTTAGTCTACAAAAATAAAAATGTTACTCTTTCCCCTTTGCAAGGTGATGCAATCCTATCTTTACCCATTCAAGCTTACTTTGTGATTATTCTATTCACTTTCATTATTGCATCATTCATTTACCTTGAAAAGAGTTAGACTAATTTTTATTTAAGACTTGAGCTTTCTATCTACTTGTCATAATCGGACGAATGTTTAATTTAATTTTTTGTTAGTAAAAAATCTTGTTAAAATGTGTCACGTAGGACGTCGAGTTTGAAAGGAAAAAAATAAAAAAAATGAGCCCTCAATTCGTATTAAGATAATTAAAAAATCTAAATGATTGGTGTTGTCAAAATCATGAATCGGAGAGTTGGTTACATAATGATAATAATAAGATGTCTTGCTTGAGATAAACTTCATTGCATGCTCTCTTATAACATTTATTCTTAATCTGTTTATGTCGAATTATTTATATTTATTTAGATGTGTTTACTATTAAGTCGGAGCTAACTAATTTTAAGGTTAAGTGATTAGAGAATTAGGACAATAAAAGGCCATATACTCACTTTTACAACGAATATTGAACTCGAGATGGAGATAAAGGATTAAAACCCGATTGATTTATCAAGCAAGTCCAAAAGCCTTTTCTTTTTAATGTTGCATTATATCACATTATATTATATTATGTTATGCGATATTGGAGAATCATTATCAATACCTCGATGTAGGTAAATCTAACATAATATTTTGATCCTCATTCACTCTCAATTGGTCCATATGGGATCGTTAAGATTCATTCAAAATCGGTACTCACTTGTAGGTGAAAAAAAAAAAGATAGAAAGAGAGAAAGAAAAAAAGGGACTCAATCTTGAAGTAACTCTAAGTACATATTATGCATGAAACATGTATATTTATGCCAAAGATAAGCATACAACAATCAAGAAATTATTAAATAAATATTTAAAATAGAAGAATAAGGTTTACAAATATTTAAGTTTTTTTTATCGAGACAAAAGGCAAAAATATAAAATAAAGTTGAGCAGTAAGGCATTGGCCAAATCGCTTAATTAGGAATGCAGACTTATAAAGATATGACCGAGCATCCTTGAACCAACAAATCTAGAAAAGCATGCCACATCAATGGAAAAACAAAAAGGTTAATATCAAAAGTATACCAAAATAATATAGCAACATCTTCGATCTATTTTTTCATTTTATATTTGTGAGAATCCACAAACATTGGATAAATACATATTAAATGCATCATACTTGAAAAAATGATAACATCATTAATCAATAACACAAATAAATAAATAAAACAAATAAGCAAAAGGTATCAATTTTTTGAATATAGAGCTCGGTTTCACTATTGAATTATTGCTATTTTAGTGCATGACAAAACACCAAATGAGATAAAACCAAACACAAACATCACTTACAATATAAATATTAGCCAATCATTCTTCAGAATTTTATTATTGTTATATGTGTAATATATATACTTACAGTTCATACAACATACATTAAATAAAACATTCTTGTAGCTTTAAAGTATTATAAACCGAATTGAGAAGATTTTTGGAAGGCATTTTCATTAATTTCTTATCAAAACCGTATAGAAGGAGCAAAATGAAAAATAAAAATTATATTGTTTAGCAAATAAAACCAGATATTTCTTTTGGTTAATATATATACATATATATATATATATATGTATGTATAGTTTTTACTAAGTTGAGAGAAGTATTTAATTTAACCGATAATCTAAGCCAACATATCTAGCAAAACCTAATTTAATGAAAAGATGGTTGGATTACAAAAGTGGAGGAATCGTAGAATAAAAGGGGGAATGCGTGGACCCCTCGGCTGATATAACTTGCTTCAAGTGTCAGCTCAGCCAAATCATTACTCATGAAGTAATCATCTCCTTCTTGGTTCCTCGGAATGCTCAAAAGTTTATTTTTTACCCCCTCTTTTTTAACACTTTTTAGCGTCTATCAATGTCATTGCATCATCAACCTCAATTAAGTATACTTCTGAGGGAATCTTTTCATCCCAAACTTTCCCGCCATTTTTTAAAATCTATTTTCATATTATATATATCTTTTTTTCATCCATCTTTTCATATTATTTATTTTTTAAAATAAAATAAATTTTAAAAATATAAATTTAACTAAAGAGATTAATTAATTAATTTTTAAAAATAAAAGAATTATTTACTTCCTTTTATAAAATTAAAAAAACTAATTTATAATCTACTATTTACAAACAATGTTTTTTTCTTTAAAATATTTCTTAAAACCATGGTTGGCTCTGACGAAATGCAACTTGCTTGAAATCAATGCATCTTTTAGCTACTTGGAGCAACGAAATAATGTAATACATTTTTTTTCATTTTCTTTTTCTTCCTGTAATGCTTTTGCTGCCAATCTGTGGTTCCAATCCAAAGGATAGCAGCTAGCAATACAATTTTTTGCTTGGTGTATTAAATATCACTTCTCAGTTTAAAATTCAAAGATATACTCCATAATTTTTTGTTCACTTAACTTCCAAGAAATTAGCAAATTTATGAGTTCACAAATACATGTAATGGCCATTTACTATGGAACAAAGGGACTGCTAATTAGATAATTTCTAAGCCATATTTGGATTATTGTAGAGAAGTACGTATTTAATTTCTTTTTACTAGCTAATTAATAGATGAAATTTATCCATATTAACTGATTCATGGTACAAATTATTTTTCAGTTATCTATATATTAATCTGAATTAATTATAAGCACAAAATGTAAGCACACGTTGAATAAACAAGACAGGTAAGCAGCAAATAATTTGTCAAAATTTCCTAAAATTCTGTGGGCTAAAACCCCACTCACTGTAGGTATAGGCAATTAACATTGGATTCTACCTTTTGCAAACTCTCAAGGGAATCTCCGTAGAACCCTAACCCTAGGGATACTCTACTCTAGAACCCACCTCCAACAAATGACGAAAAAAGAAGAAGAAATTATCTTCTTTTTTTACGTTGGTACAATAATAAATATATAGACATTACTAGTAGCAGTTTATATTTCAAATTGTACTGCACTTCTAACTTCAAGGGATTGAACGATCTCTCTAGTTAATGAGATTTATTTATTTTTTATTAATTTTTAAATTTAAATGTTGAGTTAAGTATTAAAAATATATATTTTTAATTTTTTAAATACATTAGATGAATATATTAAATGGATGTAAAAAATATATTTTTAAAATTATTTTAAAAAAATAATTTTAATTGATATAAAAATTAAATCAAGTATTATTTTTCTAAATAATTCGGGTTAATATAAAAAATGTCTTTAAAGTTATTTAGATTTTTTTTATTTACATAGAAACAAAATAAAAATACTTTTACTTAAATTTTTTTTTAAAAAATCACTGTATTTTTTTCTTTTTGAAAATGGTTAGAAAAAATTTTTCAATATATAATTTTAAATATTTTAAAAATAAATTTTTAATAATAATTGATGTAATAAAGAGTATTTTTTAACAAACGGCTTCGGATATTATTCTTAAAGGGGACTGCTTGTAAGAATCGAACAATGGATATCATCTACAAATCGGCGCTTGGGTTAGACTGTGGTTAAAATCGCAGTTCTTTTTAAACCTGAATTATTAATTTCCCGAGGACTATGAAGAGCCGTACATATGGGAAGCGTGTGAAAAAACTTAACTAATTATGACGGACTCTGCTTGGTCTCTATTCCCAAAAATCCATAAAAACAAAAATTAAATTAACTGAATCCAATCGTTTCTTCACGTCCTCCCGCTTTTTTACAGGCGGCAAGTATTCAATTCACTCGTCAACTAACACGTGTATATCACGCACCAATAATTTTGAAGTAAACGTTTTCTTACAGTTCCATTTTTAATGGATCGAGTGGCTAAGCATTATTCATTCACTCGGAACCAACTGCAGATTTGTGGTTTACCTGGACCTATCCGACGGCGCGTGGGTCCATACATTTTGAGGAGTATCTTCCCTCTAGAGCCATTCCTGCCTACTGGCAACGTGATGGTAAATTATAGCTTAGTCACTTTAGTTTTTAAACATGAATTTACTAGTCCTTTTAGTTTCAAAATAATTAATTAGCCTCTTTTATCCATTTCATGTTCTTTTTTATTTTTTGAAAAGAAAAAAAAGTACATAATATGTACAGAATGATTAAAAAATGATATTTTTTAAATAAATTAATATTAAATTAAATATAATCAACACTAACTAAAAGACTAATTAATTATTTTTTGAAACTAAAAAAAATCATTTAATTTGTTTTTCAAAACTAAAAAGATTAATTTATAATTTAATAGACAAATTTTTCATTCCGTTATCTTCGAATATCTAATAAGTTCTCTCTATTATTAATTTTGGAATCAATTTAACTCGAAGTCGTTGTAACTATAGAGTTAAATATTTGTACTTTTTTAATTTCTTAAATTTTGTGTTTCTTCCAACTGTATTATTTACTATTACCTTCATGATGCATGAAGTGATATGATTTTAATAGTCTGTTTATTTGTTAAGAAGCAAGTTTATTTCTATAATAATATTTTGTATGGTGATTTTGTCGAAACATTGCGTTAAATTGATGTAATTATCTTTATTTTTATTTTTATTTTTATTTTTTTGTTGTATTTAAATTATAATGGCATCAAATTTGCGAAATTAAAATGCTTATTGCATATAATACATGATTTTTAGGTTGTATACATATGTGTTTATAATATGAATTCTTTTTGTCATAACTCATTTTTAACTCTTTTGTTTCTATAAAAAAAATTTCAAAAATCTGTCTTTTATACGATTTTTTAATTTCCTAAATCGTGAATACATTTCATGCGTTTTCATTGTCGCTCGTGAATTTTAAAAAGAAAGGAAAATTGAGAAAATCATATGGTAATGAAAATGAGAGCCCAAAATTTTTTTGAGAAGAATTTTTTTAGAAGAAAAATGAGAAGAAAGAGAGATAAAAGAATAAACCATACCATTTGACCAAAATACCCTCATTTTAAAAAAAGATGAACCTAGTCCCTAATTCCATTTAAGTATACATCCCATACAAAAAGTATAACAATAAATCCCACAAAAGAGGATTAAAAAAAATTAATTTTAAAAAATGGTTGCAATATTTCACAATTTAATAAAGAGAGAAGAGTTTATTCATCACGTGAAAAGCACCTGAGTAGCTACTTAAGACTGAAGTGAGGCAAAATTTTCTTCTTGTTTTTATTTTATTATTTTATCATGTACAAGTCAATTTTGCCTATTAGCCCCAGTTGAATCAATTTTCACAAACATATAATGTTATAGAACAAATGGAAAATTTTGAATAATGGAGGTAAAAACGGAAGTGAAATGATAGAGTGAGCCCATAGAAATGTAAAAGAAAATATGAGTGATGATATTTCCTCTACAAACACAAATGCAAGATAGTGTTGTTTCTGCATGCAAGCTATCAAAACAAAGCTGAGATTTCGTCCGAAGGATTTGTGGTTAGTAGTGATTTTGGAAAATGAAAGGAGTTTGTGAATGAAATTTGTAGAAGGTTTGGTAGTAGAGAGGATGGTGAGAAGGAATTCAACAAGCTAATTAGTTTAAGAAAAAGATGAAGAAGAATATCAATACCATAAATTCTCTAAATAACGACAGAATTTAATGACGGATGCTAGTTCATCACTAAATGGAAGGAAAATAACGATTGTGCTATTTAGTGATGGATTAGAGATGGAATAGCAACTATCCTTTAGCGACAAACACAAATCCTTAGTTAAATTTGACAATAAAATCTTTTTGAGAGTTTTAGAGATGATTTAACGATGAACTTGTTATTCCATTGCTATTTTTATTCTAACGATTTAGCGATGGAATATTCATCGCTAAATGACGAGATCTATCATAATTTAACGACGAGAAAATCCGTCGATAAAGAGGAGATTTTGAGTAAATTGAAGGGACTTTTTGAAAGACAAAAACCATCCAATTCATGATGGATTAGTGACAAAAACTTACATCCATCGCTAAATGTGAAAAAAAGGACGGCCAACTATGCAAAATTGGACACCCATTTTGACATGGATTAGCGACGTATATAAGTGTTTGTCTCTAAATGACGATGGAATGGCGACGAAATTCCGCCCGTGCTATTTTCTAGCCCTAATTTAACCTTTTTTTTTAATCCTCCTCTATTTTCTTCTCCCTCGCCGAATCCAACCACTCGCCACCGTTCTCACACCCTCCAAACCACCATCGAACTCCACTACTTCACTCTCAATCGATCTACACCCGAGTTCAAGATCTTTTCTCTCAAAAAACCCTCATTTTTTCCTTCCTCCTCTTGGTGTAATTCCACCCAAATTAGATATGTTTTTCTCTCTTTTATTTTCTTAATTAAAGTTAATAATTTGTTGTAATTGTTAGGTTAATTTAAGTTTAGTTAGTGGGTTTATGATTGTGTATATATAAAATTGTTGTTCGTTGAGTAATTAGTTAATTTATTAAGTTTGGTTAATTCTTAAGCTAATTAATTATAATTTACATTTAATTAGATTTTTTAATTAATTAAGTTAATTTTATTTAAATTTAGTTAATGAAGTAGGTTAATTATATGTTTATTTGGTTGAATTGGACTAAATTTGTTAATTAATTATTTAATTATTCTTAATTAAGTTAATTTAATTTGGTTACAATTAGAATTAATAAATTTTTAATTAGATTTATATTTATTTAATTAATTAGGTTAATTATGCTTAATTAGTTGAATTATAAGTTTATTTATATTAGAAATTATTAATTAATTGCTAATTTAAATTTAATTTTGTTAGAATTATAATTAATTAAGTTAATTATGTTTGTATTTAATTTATTAATTTGGTTAATTATGTTTAATTAGTTGAATTATAAGTTTATTTATATTAGAAATTGTTAAATAATTGTTAATTTAAATTTAATTTGGTTAGAATTAAAATTAATTAAGGTAATTATATTTATATTTAATTAATTAATTAGGTTAATTTTTTTAATTGGTTGAATTAAAACTTTATTTATATCACAAATTATTAATTAATTATTTATATAAAATTTAATTTGGTTCGAATTAGAATTAATTAAGTTAATTTTAATTTTAATTAATTAATTAATTAGGTTAATTTTGTTTAATATGTTGAATTAAAACTTTTTTTATATTAGAAATTTTTAATTATTTTTTATATAAAATTTAATTTGGTTAGAATTAGAATTAATTAAGTTAATTTGATATTTATTTATTTATTTAACTAGGTTAATTTTGTAAAAATTGGTTGAATTAAAAATTTATTTATATTAAAAAATGTTAATTAATTATTAAATAAAATTAAATTTGGTTAGAACTAGAATTAATTAAATTGGTATAATTAATTAATTAATTATGTTTAATTAGTTGAATTATAAGTTTATTTATATTAGAAATTATTAATTAATTGTTAATTAAAATTTAGTTTGCTTAGAATTAGAATTAATTAAGTTAATTATCTTCATAAATAAATAATTAATTATGTTAATTATGTTTAATTAGTTGAATTATAATTTTATTTTTATTAGAAAATTTTAATTAATTTTTAATTTAAATTTAATGTGGGTAGAATTAAAACTAATTAAATTAATTAAATTTCTAATTAATTAATTAATTAATTAGTTGGGTTAATTTTTTTAATTAGTTGAATTAAAACTTTACTTATATTAAAAATTATTAAATTAGGTTACATTTTGAATTAATCAGTTTAATTATTTCGTATATAATTATTAAAGTGTGTCGAGATACGTAGTTTATCAAACCCAAAGGGTTGTAGGCTCCTTAGAATTGAGGAGAGACAAGGTTGGTTTAATGCTTTGCAATGGAGGTAAGAGGACGAGTTTGAGATTTAATTTCCATGGATATCTTAGAAAATTGTTGGTCTCGATGTGAACAAATTGATTATTGATTGATTTAATTTGTTATTTGTGTGATCATTTAGAATATTTGTTAATTGAAAAATTTGCAATTTACATGAGAGACTCTGTCGAAATTTTATTAGATGTTTTTTAAAAATAATTTTATGCTGGCTCGAAAATACAAAAAAAAAATAATGAGGTCCGATCGTGAATGGATGTACTGTTAGGTGTATAGATGGATATCTAAATGATGATTTCATGAATGAGGTTGACGAATTGACTGCATTTGCTAGTAGTCATCCAATGTATGGATGGAAGAAAGTTACGGTGTCTTTGCAATTACCGTAAGTGTCGGAATCAAAATTTGAAGAAGTTCTCATAATTAAATATCATTTAACCGAATACTATTTTCTTGGATATTATGATTGGATACACCATGGGAAAGTTGAATCGAGGAATTATGTTGTGTCCGAAAATTTTCATGAAGGCAAAGGGAGTTATAGTCAACTCGCCTAATCTATATAAAACAATGGTGTTAGATGCGGTTAGTCCATCATTTAATCGATCTACCACATACGACGTACCAAATCCCAACGTTTGAGTTTTTTATGACATATTAAATGCAGCGAATAAGGAGATTTGGCCCGGATGTGACAATCATTCTCGGTTGTCTTCGGTTGCCTTATTCCTAAACTTAAAGTCGGAAAACCATTTTTCCGAAAGTGTTATGACGACGTATATGGGTTGATGAAGAAGTTGATGTTAGTTGATAATTGTATGATAGGAGATTTTTACAACACTAAAAATTTGGTGAAGGAGATGGTTTTACTTGTAGAAAAGATTCACTATTATAATAGAGGTTGTATGATTTATTGGAGTGAAGATAATGAATTAACCACTTGTAAGTTTTGTGAACATTCTTGATATCAAAATTTGAGATGGAGATCGGTAAGAGCAAAACATGTTTCATTAAAAAAAAATATTACTTTGCACCTACCTTGTAAAGATTTTATGTATCGAAGGCCATAATTAAGCACATGATGTGGCATGTCGAACATAAGGTTAGGGATGAATGAGTTATGCATCATTGCTCTAAATCTATTAAATAATGATGTTTTGATCAAACACACCTTCTTTTGGATCAAAAAGAAGAAATGTCATATTAGGATTTTGCAGATCGATAGGTTTTAACCTTTCGGTTAATCTAGTGCTTAATATTTTTCTAGATCAATAATTATGACGCCTTACAATTTGCCACTATGGATGTGTATGAAAAAAATACATGTTCTTACTAGTTATAGTACCGGGACCATCAAACCCAAAGCATAATTTAGATGTGTTCTTGTAGTCTTTAATTGCAGAGTTGCTTCATTTATGAAAAATGGATGTGGTGACCTATGATATTTATCAAAAGCATAACTTTTTATTATGCACTCGTCGTTTGTGGATAATCAATAACTTTGCTACATATTCGATGTTGTTTGGTTGGAGTGCTCGTGAAAAAATTTGTATGGAGAATTCGATGCTTTTGCCCTTCCCATTGAAAGAAAGATCCCGTTATTTGACAATCTTTGAAAGTTCCTACTTAAAGATCATCCATTTAGGAGGAATAAGAATTCTTTTATCAAAAGTAAAATTGTGAGGGACAACCTTCCTCCAATCCGATCCGGAGAGAAGATCGATAGATAACTAATTAAGGGTTGATGGAAGTGACAAAAAAGGGATGCGGATCAGTATAACAATAGAGTATATTTTGGGATTTGCCATATTGGAGTACTAATCTCATTCAAGCACAATGTGGATTATTATGTATATTGAAAAAAATATGTTTGAAAATATGTTTAACAAAGTAATGAATGCGGCGAGTAAAATTAAAGAAAATGTAAATTTCAAAGAACACTTTGAAATTTTTTATTAGAGGCCAAAATTAGCAAAGGATAAAGCTTCAAGAAAATATCCTAAAGCAACTTTTACATTTGACAAAGAACAAAAAAGGGTATTGCTTGAATGGATCAAACAACTCAAGTTTTCGCATTAATATGTTTTCAACATGGCTAGATATGTGGATACGAACAAACTTAAATTATATAGGATGAAAAATCATAATTGTCAAGTTTCTATATAAAGTTAATACCGGTGCATTTAAGAAGCTCTTATCGAGAAATATTTGGCAAGCACTTACTAAGTTAGGTTTGTTCTTCAAAGACTTAACTTCAACTCGTGATAAGGATAGATGATATGATGAGTCTTGAGGTAGAGATACCTTTAATTCTATGCAAACCGAAGTGTATATTCCCTCTTAATTTTTTTTTACCTCTATCAAATATCTTCCAATCCACCTACCATGTGAGGTAAAGATTGTGAGACTAGTGTAATATCGATGGATGTATCTATTTAAAAAGTAATGATATCGATTTATTGATTTATAGTATTAAAAAATGATTTTTTAATTATTAATCATTATCTAATTTAATATTTTAAATATCTTTGAAAGCTTAAAAGCAATTTAAAGAATAAAGCAAAAGTAGAAGGATCAATATGCAATTCATATTTAGTTGATGAAGCTTCTTTGTTTCGTTTGTACTAATTCAAGCCTCATATGAATACTAAGAATCAAAAAGTGCCATGTAACATTGAGTGTGATGGAGAATTGAGTGACTAAATTGAAGGGATGCAATGGAGAATCGAGGCAAGGATTGCGGGACCGAGTGTAATTTTGATGGATGTATCCATTTGAAAAGTAATGATATTGATTTATAATGTAAAAAAAATAATTTTATAATTATTAATCATTAACCAACTTAATATTTCAAGTATCTTTGAAAGCTTAAAAGCAATGTAAAGAATAAAGAGAAAGTAGAAGGGTCAATATATAATGTATATTTAGTTTAAGAATCCTCTTTTTTTCATTTGTACTATTTTGAGCCTCATATGAATACTAGGTATCGAAAAGTGCCATGTAACATTGAGTGTGGTGGAGAATCGAGTGACCACATTAAAGGGATGCTTTCCATATTTAAATAGTATGGTCGACTAATTGGTCAAGCCACAAGCATAGAGGTTGACGGAAGAAGAGTGTAAAGCGACCTATCAATATATATTATTAAACCGTCAAGAAGTTAAACCTTCCAAGCAAGTAAGTGTCTAACATTTAATATCGATATTATTAATCTTTAATTAGCCATCATAATATACAAACTTACTCACATGTAACTTTTCCACAAGTGGATACATTGCCCAACTACAACAAGATAATCTTTATATGCTCGAGCATGAGGTTGATGGTTGACTTGAAATCGAGTTTACCAAATGGTTTAGTGAATATGTGAGTATCCTCATTTTAGTTTAGGATTGCCAAATGGTTTTTTTTTTTACTTTTAACTTAACTTCTTTTTATGAATCTCAATTTTTCAAACATAAAATGTATAACAACTCGTATGATAGATCAGCTCATAAAAGATCTTGAAAAAGACCCTTTATATATTGTAAAGTCATATCTAGAGGTACATTGTGAACGGATTTAGGTTCTACATACAAGAGTAGGTACAAATAAAGCAAATATGAATAGTGGAGTGTATATTAAAATTAAAGAATCTAATTACGAGTGCGAGATGAGAGTAACTATTACAAGATATTGATCAAAATTTTACAATTAGATTATCCTACACTTCCAATTAAGAAAATTGTTGCATTCAAATACAATTGGTTTGATCCTTCATTGAATGGAACAAGATTTTATTCATAATATAAACTAGCGAGATATAAATTATAAAAGGATTTTTAATAGATAAGTGACACAAACATCTTAAGTATATTATGTCGAGTATCCTAGCTTAAAACGCGACCGTCGAGATTGGTGAGGTGTTTATAAATAAAAGCTAGGGCTATGGTTGATTTGACGGAATTATCCGATGTAGTTTAACAAAATACGGATCCATTTCAAGAAGATGCTTCGAAAATCTAACATAATTTGGTTTAGGATGATGGTAAAGAGCGAGTTGTTGAATGATCCAAATGAATCTTTTATAGATATAGAAATAATTGAAATTAATGGAGAAGATGAGAGCTAATATATATTAGAATTAATCGAAGTAGAAAAAAACTTAGAAGATTATTATTACGGTTGTAATTATAGATTAATTTTATTTCTTGTATTCATTTAATTATATCGTTTTGTCTATTATGTATTTTTTTTTTTTATGTTTATTGTGCATTTTGGACACATTGAATTTTGTTTATTTTAATCCATAAGAATTTATTATATATTTTTAATCGAATTGTTAAATTGTTTCGGTGTTATTCTTGAGTCATGCCTTATAGATTGGATAGATCCGGTCATAGTGCTAGTGTTGTGGCTCTAATATTGATTGTGTGACTAATAGTGATGGTATACGTAGACGTGGCACTATTAGTCTAACTATCCGAGGCCACGGACTTGATAGTGGTGTCGACACATCTATATCTCCTCCAATAGTGCCCTAGTTGATAGTACCCCCGTCGATAATACCCCCTATTATGGATGATCCGATTACGATTTCTCGACTCCAAATATTTATACTCGGATCTAATGATGGACGTACCATTTGGGTTGTGAATAATTGGTGAGTTAATGTTTTACATGTGATAATTAGTTTTAAATATGATAATTAATTTATATTTTTATTTATTTAAATTTAATCATTAATTTACTTATTTTTTACTTATTTGTTTTATTCAAAAGTTTGATTCCATCAAGCAAGTGCTACACCAAAATTGTAGGAATTTTCAAGGAGCGAGTTGGACGTCGCTAGCTCCACATGGAAGTCTATATCTATAAAGAAGAAATACTTCTACTTCAATCAATTTAGGATAATATATTAATTAATTTTTTATATTTCATTTAAAGTGTTAATTTAGCATGAAATGTACTAATATTATTTTTTCTTCATTTAGAAGTACTTTTTATGGGATGCAACATCGACTCACTCGATTAAGGATGTGTGGGAGACTCGACACTAAGTCGGTACGATGACATGCTCAACAAGCCAAAGTTTAAGGATAACGAGACCTATTTATGTTAAACGGAAGGTTTGGAAAGCATGGTACTAGGATTGAGCCACTTCGAGTATCGGGTCCAATCCTAGTAAACGTCTCAAAATTGGATGTCGAAGATGGGTGGTGTTGATGTTGGCCCATCCAAGCATATTAGAGGGTCCATCTCTTTGATCGAACACACTATACATTTGATAAATACTATATTTTCCATTTTGTTATAAATTAATTTGTTTATTTATTTCATCTTATATTTATTTTTTTATTTATTTCATCTTATATTATATTATTTATTTTTTTAGCATCATAGATTGGGTCGTAACCTAAATCCTTACTAGCTGTTCATGACCACTCATAAGTGAAAGGATGAATCATTCATCGACGGACGGTTATAAAAAATAATGATAGGGTTTTATATTTTTTAAAAAATATATGTACATCTACCAATATAATCTAAAAATATATTTATGATTTAATATTGTTATTATTTCAATGACTTACGAGCTCGTGCAATCAATGCAAGAAGCAGCTCTTAAAGAGTGATAAGAGGGTGATGTGTCGTCTCGAGCTATCAACATGTCTAAGATATATTTGGATGCTATTAAAGGAGATAAGAAGCGAGAGAGTGTATGATATCAAAACTTATGCATCCTAGTGTTACTCTCATTTTAATGCTAAATTCTCCTCTCGTAATTTTACGATATCCCGGTGGTAATATCCAAAAGGTTTATACTCGCACGAAGATCGAATCAAGAGGATGGAGGCTACCATCCAAGTAACAAATCAGTCAAGATAACAATAAGTAGACTCGGTTGTAAAGAGTTATAGGTTTGTTAGAGAACCTTCAATCGCTTTCCATCCCTCTTGCCGACCCTTCCATAGCCAACTAGTCACTGTTCCTCTCAGCGATCGATAATCAAAAGATGATATAAGGATGGTGATAATGAGGGATAAATTTCTTTTCTTTAAAAAAAATATTTTTAATATTTTTATACATCTTAACACACGGACACACACACGGACACACATATATATTATTTTATTTTAATTTTATTTAATAATATAGGATATTTTGATAAGGTTTTATTTATATTTGTTTATTGCTATAATTACTAATAAACAATAATTGATTAAAAAAATAGTGGTAGAATAGAGAGGATAATTAGCAATAAATGAATACTCGGTTGCTAAACAACAACTAAATTAGGAGGATATTAGGCACTAAAATTTAATGATAGAACTTTTCGTCGTTATTTAGTGATGAATTTATGTCTTCAAGAAAGAATGATTTAGAGCCATTTAGCAATGAAAAAAATTCAATCGCTAAAAAAATAGCAACCACTATTTTAGCAACGGATTGAATGTTATCTCTAATCTATCACTAATTGCATATAGCAATGGATTGTTGCCAAATAGCAATAAAAAATCCATCGCAATTTCATGAAATTTTTGCAATGCATGTAAAGAAGTTTGAAGAGCTAAAATCTTTAATGATTTCTCCTTAATACATATCTACCGAAGTTTATTTCACCTTTATCTTTATTTGTAGCTTGAAAAAGGAGATTAAACCTATGTTAAAATCTTGAAACCTACCTCATTGAATCAAGCTAAATGGCAAGATGAATCTATTCTTGTTTTAGCCGTAAAGTGTAAGCTTACTCCATGACCTCTTTAAGAGTATTTGATGAATTCCAATAACACCGTAAATACTATATATATGACCCTTAACCTTTCTATTCTGCTAAAAAAACATGACAATAGTCCTACGTTCATAAATTTCTAAATTTTAGTACTTTAAAGAACCAAAGTGACTATATTTTTAAGCAAAAGAGGAAGTTAGGCTAGCGTTACAAATGTGGGATTAGAAATACAGACACGACTATTAATGCAAATTAAAAACTTTAAATAGGACTCGATATATGTTTCTAGAAACATATATGAGTTATATATTGATAAACTTAAATTTAAAATTTAAATTATATTTAAGTTATCTAAAGAGAATTCAAACTCTCTATTACATAAGAATATATCTTTTATAAATATATCTATAATGTAAAGTACATAAACCAAACTAAAAGTCTATGCTCATGTGTTAAGCTTCTCCCCTTTCCTCTCTTAAAAACTTTCGATCCATATGAGGGTAGTCCAATAAGTTGAGGAGATCATTGGTGCGAGTACGCACATGATTGTAGCATTCGTCTAGTGCACCAATCAATCCACTAGTCAAACCATTGTCGCATAGTTGTATACTCGACATCGATATCGAGCCCCGGTACCCATGATCCCTTACATCAAGATGAACATTTTATCATTTTTTCATGATTTTTTTTGTGATTTATTTATTTTAATATGATTTTTCTAAGTTTTTAGAAAGAAAAAAAAATTGTATTAAATAATTTTTTCTTTAAAAATCAAGAAAATTTATTAAAAGGCATGTTTAGTGTGGTTTGAAAACATATAAAATTTTAGATTTATTTAACATTAGATACTTTGAAAAAGTCATTTTCTATTTGAATATTTTAATTTGAATATCTAAAAATATTTTTCGAATCATGAGTTGATTTTTTATATTCTAATAGTTTGTAATCTTCATATGTTGTTTGAAAATTTTCATAAATTTTAGATTTGTATATGATTTATTATAATATTTTGATCATTCGTATATTTTTCTTAAAGTTTGTGGTTAATTAAGAATCTTTTTTACATACACACTCTTAATAATTATGTGTGTATTTTAAACACTATCTCGAAATATTGAATTTAACAATCGATTACATCATTGAAAATAGAAGGTTAATTTTTTATTTTTATGCAAGAGTTGGGAATTTTTTTTTTGTTTCGGGATGATTTATTATGAATTTTTGAATTTTTGAAGGTAATTAAATTTTTTTTAACTGCCTAAATTATTTAGAAAATTTTGAAAATTTTTTTATGTGTTTTAAATGTATTGATTGAGGTTACAGATTGCCCATAATTTTTTTTTTGATGTATTATATTATTTTTTTGTGAAATTAATTCATGCATCAAATAAGATATTAAATATGTTTTAATTACTTTAATTACCTAGAGAATTTTCAAAAATTTTGAGTATATTCTGGGTAGAATATGTGAGGTTGTGGACTTCATATAATAATTTTTTTGATGTATTATATTATTTTTTGTGAAATTAATTAATGCATCAAAAAAGATATTAAATATGTTTTAATCACTTTAATTGACTAGAAAATTATCAGAAATTTTGGGTATATTCTGGATAGAATATGCGAGGTTGTGGACTCCCAGAATCATTTTTGATGTATTTTTTTTTGTGAAATTTAATTTTCTAAATTGGATCTTTAATAATGTTTAAAAATCTAAATAAATTTATAAATGACTTGAAAATGTTTTTTGTATGACTTGAGAACAGTCCATTTATGTTTATGGACTATTTAGATTAATTTTTCAATTTCAAATTCCCATTTGTTTGTATTTATGATCTTATAATTGAATTAGTTTCAATTATATATATATATATATATATATATATATATATATATATATATATATATATATATATATATATATATATATATATATATATATATATATATATAAAGCATTATTTAAAGTGGACAATGGAATATCAAATATGTTTTGAACCTATGTAATTTATGAGTTTTGTACTCAAAATTATTACTGCATTTGTTCGCTAAGGTGTGGATGCGAGATCAATTAAAGGATGAAGATTTGTTATTTCATTATTTATATTGGGCCTATGTCAAAAGGTATTTTTTTTGTAAATAGACTATGGAATAATATGTTATTTTTAGGCTTTTAATTATTTATTTTTAAATGCTCATGCATGTTGTAATAACCCAAAATTTTCTTATTTTTTATTTTTATTTATTTATTATTTATGTTTTAGTTTTTAATTTGAAGTTTATTAAAAAAAAAAAAAGAAGAGAGAAGAAGAGGAAAGGTAAATGATGAAAAACATAAAAATTTCCATTAAGGGACAAAGTTGAAGTAATTAGGGGTGTAATTGAACCAATTGAAAGATTTAGAACTTAAATTGCTTTTACAGGGACCCAATTGATAAGATCGTATTGAAATTATGCCACAAAAGGGTGTGATCGTGGAAAATTGAAAAGCATAGGGACCAAGTTGAACTTTTGGAGCGAGACGACGGGATCTGGAGTGAGAAGGACGACTCGTCGTCCGCTCCAACTCTAATTTCCCTCCGAAAATCTTTGAATAAATTTGCCAAATCGTCCACAAATTTCTTGTTTTGATTCTACATTTATCATTGAATTAATTTTGGACGAGAGAATCGAGCAATTTCTAATTCTTTTCCTTGTTGATTAGCAAATCAAATCAAATTTGAGATTTTTGACACAAAATTTTGGGAGATTTTGTGTTTGATTCTAGGAGAAAATCATGCAAGCTTTTGGCTATAAAAATGAGTTTGATTTCAAGAATAAAGGAGAAAAAAGGATAGAGGGAAATTCGGGTTGACGGAGGGTGAAAATCGAAAGCAAAAAACCAAATTTTTGATCTTGTAGCGAGTTGGGTTTTCCGGGTTCCCGGGTTGAATGTTCTTCGTGTTCTTCATCTCGGATTTGCAAATTTCATCCGTGTTATTTGCTTTTCGATTTTTCTGGGTTTTGTGTGAATTACCACACATCCTTTAACTTACTTTACGGGTTTGAAGCTTCAATCACTCGCTCTTTGTTGGTTCTTTGTTAACCAATTTTTACAGGCGACTCTTGAGCCATTGCTCTTTACGGGTTTCGAGTTTTAGATGTCTTCAAGCATTTAAAACTCCAATTCTTCATTCTCGCCATCCGTCCGAGCATCATGAGCTCGTTGAATACCCCTCGGGACCTCCAAAGACACCTCGGGTTTCCACTCCCCTCACTTGCGTACACTCCTTCACATAGACTATGAATTTGGTCTTCTAAGGAGGTAAGAGCGGGAACATGATGTGTTGAATGAGTCTTTCAATTTCTTGATGAAAACTAGAAAACATAGAGAGAGAATAAGAAGATGGGGAGATTTAGAGAGAGAGGAAGTCGGGAGGGGGTTTGATCGAAATTCGATTTAATTTTAATCTTGGGCTTGTTTATGGGTTTGAGCCTGTTCGGGCCGAGAAAGAATGGGACCGGGCTGATTTCAGCCCGGTCTAGCTCGAGTAGGAAAAAAAAAAGAGAAAGAGGGGTTGGGTCGACACCGCCCCAACCCGAGCCCAACTCCGCACCCTTTCTTCTTCTTTTTTTCTTCAAAAACAAAAAAGAGTAAAATTGGTAAGTTAATATTTTAGGTATAGGATTTTTTTTTTTTACTTTTATTGTTATTTATTTATTTTTTTTACCCGTTTATATAGGATGATTTTTTTATTTTTTATTTTATTTTTATCCTTTTTTATTCATTTAATTTTTAGCATGTTTATGTTATTTCTTGTAGTTTTTCTTTATTAATTTAAAATTTTTATTTCAATTTTTTTCTATCTTCTTTTCTTTAATATGTATTGCTAGAATATATATATATATATATATATATATATATATATATATAAAATTTGATGAAGACTCCTATCTAATAGGGATCGATGCCATAAAAAAATGCCTAAAAATTTTGGCGAAGTCTCCTACATAGTAGGGACCGACGTCATAATAATAATAAACAAATAAATAAATTTGACAAAGTCTCCTATCTAATAGGGACCGACGTCACCAAATTCAAAATTTTCAACGAAGCCTCCTATTTGATAGGGGCTAACGTCATCAAAAATCACCTTTACTCAAGACGTCCTCCGACACACCGGTTGTGTCAAGGCTTTTAGTGGATCCGATGTTTGAATCGACGTGTCACCCAACGAAAGGGGACCGACGATCGTTTCAATATGATGCCACGCTTAAATTAAAAAAAAAATTCACTTAGTCTAAAAGAAAATAGGAGATAAAAATTTAGAAAAATAGCTTGACATGGAGATAATTTAGAACTAAACCGTGCGTGGTACCTTTTTTCGAAAAGGGCGCTTTTAGGTGATTAAATATCTTCCTTCTCATAGAATCTCCGAACCGATTGTCCGTTTTAGGTTCCTAGTTCCTTCAATACTAGGTGGCGACTCCAAACTTGTAAATATTCATTTCTAATTTTAGATATTTTCGAGGAGTCCCGTCCGACGTCGTGTAGCGACGGAATGACGACTCCATCGGGGACTAGAGTTAGGCCATAGGTTTAGTTTTTAATTTATCTCCTACGTTTATTTTTATGAATTTATTTTCCGAGTTTTATTTATTTATTGATTTGTTTGTATATATATGTAAATTTTTATCATTTATTTTTCTTTTCGCTACAAGTTTATTTTGAATTGGGTTGAATGCTTTTTCTTTTAACCGTTGCACACACCACGAAGGAAAACCCTAAAAGCTTTGGACCCGAGCTGAACCCTAATAGGAATTAGATAGAGTGATTTGGAGGCGAGTATGACGAAAGTCTATCGATGCTCTTCTAAACTCTCGTTTAGACCGAAACTCACCCTATACATTGGAAATGGTGGAATAACCTTCCCCTACCTCCTAACGTATAAGGTTAGAGGTCGGATTACCCCATCGGAAATTTCATGTCGAGACTACGAAAATTTTTTGCCCTTCGTGTGCTCATAATAAGAGTAGTTTCATCATTCCAAAATCAAGTCACGAATGAAATTGAGGACATACATATCTCCCTAATCGCCCAAGTATCCGTGGGGTAATTTTGCCCTCGCCGAGTACTAGCTTGATCCGATCTATCTTCGACAAGATTCTATCATGATTTAATATGCAACAAATAAAAGAAGGGTATCCAACCTAGTTCAAAATCATGTATTTGCATTAAGTATTTATTTGTATATATTTTTTTTGCATTTCCAAGTGAAGTAAACATAGGCCGCTCCACTCAATCCCCTTCGTGTATCTATAACACTCGACTTCGGGCTCGCCAAATGGAGAATGAGGAAAGACCGCGACAAGAGCCATTAGCCAGCAAGAGTTTGACTTGTTGAAAGAAAGTGTGGCTCGAATGACTTCCCTATTAGAGCAAGCATTAAGAGGGGAGGTAGCTTGAATCAAGTATAACTTGAAGTACGACAAGTCTGTTCCATCACCTCATCGGTTGGGGCCTTCTAATCATGCAACTTTTCGAGCCAAAGGTTCACACCCTACTCGGAACATTTGCTTACCCCATGGACCCAAGAGTCCCGCAAATGCCTCCAATAGATCCTGCGAAGAGAAAGCTTATGGCCTAGAGCGAGTTGAAGGCCCAAGTATGGACGGACTCATGGCATTAGAAGAACGCTTAAGAGCAATAAAGGGGAGGACACCTACGATTTGATTAGGGCCTCCAAAATATGTTTGGTACCCGATGTAATGATTCCAAAAAAGTTCAAGGTGCCGGATTTTTCCAAGTACACTCGGAATCCAAGTGTCCCATGACTCACTCGAGGGTTTACCGTAGCAAGATGGTAGAAGTGGTTCATGATGAAAAGCTCGTTAATCCATTTCTTTCATGAGAGCCCAGGAGGTTCGGTTTTAAGCTCGGTATATGAGGTTAGAAGGATCAAAGCTCCGAAGGTGTAAGGATCTAGCCGATGTTTTTCTCAAACAAGTATAAGTTCAACATGGAGGTAGCACCAAATAGATCGGATCTCCAAGCAATGAAGAAGGGGCCAAGAGAAACGGTTAAAGAATATATGCAAAGGTGGCGTGAGGTGGTCGCTCAAATTCATCCACCGTTGCCCGAATCCGAATTGATCTCGATTTTCTCAAACACATTCAAAACACCATACTTTGAATATCCGATGAGGAACGCCTCAACCAACTTTACCGACATTGTTATTATAGCCGAAAGGGTGGAACAAGCAATTAAAGTTGAAAAGGTTTCGATAGCTACGAAAAGAAAGGAGGAAGTGGTAACAAGAGGACATATGAGGAGATACATCGAGTTGAGACCGGATCTTATCCATCCAAAAATCGAATGAGTAACCAAAGAAAGCATAAAAGCCATGATAGCTACAACCAAAGACCTACATTCACCCACTATACCCCTAGCCCAACAAACACCATGAACCAAACATACCCATCAAATCAATCAAACCCATCCCGCATACCTTTCCAAACTTATCAAGTAAATCAATTCCCTCAAGCTACTACACATTTTCAAAATCCATCAACTCACAACCAAGACTATAAAAAAGAACTCGAGCAACTACCACCCTTACCTATCTCATTGGGTGAGATGTTTGAACATCTAATGAGTACTGGACTAATTACCCCAATTCCCACCAAACCAAAGCTCCCTCCTTATCTTGTATGGTACCAGCAAAACGAACATTGTGAATATCATTCGATGCTAGTGGACACAATATCGATAATTGTCTTGCTTTCAAGAAGAGGCTTTTAGCTTTGATTAAGAAAGGATGGATCAACCTTGATAGCTTTTCAAATACTCATGATGTAAGCATGGATCAACTCGCTAAGCCATACAATTGCCAATGCATGGAATGAAGAAATTATATGAGCCCGAAAGATATGGTGATGATGCACGCTCATCGATCCGCAAATGTCATCTTTTAATTTTGTCAGCTTTTGAAAACTGTGTTTTGAATATTTTGGTCATGCATGAATTAAGACGTATATTTGAATGAAAGAATGCTTTAAGTTTTCTTTTGCAATCTGATATTATCGGATTTGAAATCAAGAGATATTCATTAGAAAGTATTACTTGGCATTAGTATCTTTCTTCATTAAGGAAGCATAATGGCAAATTCATTCAAAGAAACTTTTGCAAAAAAAATGATCAAATTCCAAAACGTGACGGATATATGCTAGAGATAATTTCTTCAAAGATATATCCTCCCGATAGCCTTTCCGAGCAGTAAAGTAATGAGTTAAGTCTTTTATTTTGAAAAAAAAAAATCCTTTATCCTTTCTCAAACTCAACCTTTGAAGGAAAATTGTTGCCTAAGAAAACATAGTGAAGCCCAAAGGAAAGAATCAATGATTAGTGCCTTAAATAATGATAAACAACATCCATAATTAATCATCATCGTTTAAAAGAGATTAGTGTGTAACGACATAGGTGAATCAGTCTTTGAGATGAGGAAAGGCCATCATTCATATGCCTCACATAAATCTTATCTTTCGTTGTCTCACTTTGAGCCCGATGATTTTCTTCATAATAACTCGAATCGGGATCACCCCTCACACCGGGGCAAAGTGTATAGTCCATAAAGGGTCGATGAAACTCTAAAAAAATAAACTTATATCAAAAGAATCCCATCAATTATCTCAAGAGGAAAAAGAAAAAGAAAAAAAGAAAAAACTTCCCGAACATAAAAATTATAAGTCAAGATGGAAGTCAAGATTCAACAAACGAGACAAAGAGAGTTGAGGTAAGAAAACAAAGTCAAAATCCAGGTGGCAAGCCTAGAAAAATTTTCTCAAGGACATAGTAGCCCAACCAACGGCTAAAGCGGTAAAGTCCAAGCGACGCTACCTAAAGAGATTTTCATGGACAATAAAGTGATTCTATGTCGAAAAACCTTCAAACACATTTTGAGCTTTTATATCCTTCTTTCATAAATCCAATGCCATAGCCTGCATTACGTGCTTTTGTAAGTCCTTTTTGATCAAAGACAGTTTACCTAGGTTGTTGCATTAAAAAAAAACTCAAAAAAAAACAGAATCAAGATATTCTAAGGCAAATTTATCCTTCAAAACCACTTATTTTTTCAAATGTTTTCTACTCAAAATTTTTTCATTTACCCGAAATGAACTTATCTTAGATTAATTACCCTCAAATTCTTCGAATGTCAACTTTTATGCAAACTTTGCATGACCCAAACACTTTTTGCTTGCTTAGCCCAACTTTCTTGAAGAAATTACATCATAACATTTGAATATCACGATTTGAGTTTTGATCAATAAATTTAAATATCTTCATGAATGAAAGTACTTTCATCGGAACATCTTTACATTTCGTTCAAATAATTTGAATTGTTTTAAGAGAATCATTCAAAGATACGACTCAATCCATAAGAGCCAAATGTTTATGATCTTTTTCAAAAAATGATAAAATTTTTAAAATCAATTTGCAAATCATGATCCAAGCATCAAAAAATAGGCATTCGAACACAAGTGATGATTATGTCAAGAAAATGATAAATGTCCGATCTCAATCAACACTAGGGGCATTTCGTAGCCCGACCGAATGGCATTTCATAGAGAATACTTGGGGGCAAGATCAAGAGTCTAGAAACCCTAATTGAGTTCAACAACTTGTCGGACAATGGCATCACCTGTACTATGCTAACTGGAGGAATAGAGGTCGGAATAGTATGCTTTATGCTCAAATCAAAGCAATCAAAACGATCAATTCGGGGGCAAAGAACAACCCTAAGGGAGGGCAATGACTCGATCAAAATTTGGCAAGCGGTCAAACAATCGGGTATGATTTTACAAGGATGGATTAAAACATATGGTGGTTTATCACTTTCTAGCAAAGACAAAAAAAAAAAAACTCAAGTTCACTATGAATAGTGGTTCAAGCCTTGGAGGCAAGGAAATCTTGATAGTACCATGAGATGCAATCCAGGCATAGATTTACGAAAGGAGGCAAAAGGGGGATTAAGTACCGACAAGGCGGGACGGCCTATGTTTCTCTCGAGTAAGATTGTTGTCAATTTCAACTAAAAAAAAAACGTTCAATCAAACTCAAAATTCAAAAAGGGAGTCACATTTCCCCACACATTTCGTCGAGCGGGATTGCTTAATAATAGATCATTCGCTCGGGTAGGGTCACCTCACAATAGACCATTTGTCGGGCAGGATCGCCTAATAATAGATCATTCGCTCGGGTAGGGTCACCTCACAATAGACCATTCTTTCGGGCAAGATCTCCTAATAATAGATCATTCGCTCGGGTAGGATCACCTCACAATAGACCATTTGTCGGGCGGGATCGCCTAATAATAGATCATCCGCTCGGGTAGGGTCACCTCACAATAGATCATTCTTTCAAGTAGGATCGCCTAATAATAGATCATCCGCTCAAGTAGGGTCACCTTACAATAGACCATTCTTTCGAGCGGGATCGCCTAATAATAGATCATCCACTCGGGTAGGGTCACCTCTCAATAGACCATTTTTTCGGGTAGGATCGCCTAATAATAGATCATCCACTCGGGTAGGGTCACCCTATAATAGACCATTCTTTCGAGCGGGATCACCCGATAATAGATCATTCGCTCGAGTAGGGTCGCCCCACAATAGACCATTCTTTCGAGCGGGATCGCCTAATAATAGATCATTTGCTTAGGTAGGGTCACCTCACGGTAGAACATTCTTTCGGGTAGGATCGCCTAATAATAGATCATTTGCTTAGGTAGGGTCACCTCACGGTAGACCATTTTTTCGGGTAGGATCGCCTAATAATAGATCAATCATATAGGTAAGGTCACCTCACAATAGACCGTTCTTTTGGACAAGATCACCTAATAATAGATCATTCAATTAGGTGGGGTCACCTCACAATAGGCCATTCTTTTAGGCGGGATCGCCTAATAATAGATCATTCTTTCGGGTAGGGTCGCCTCACAATAGACTATTGCATATTTAATTCCTAAGATAGGTCGCCCTTTACAATAAGGCCATGCATCGCATATTTAATTTCTAAGGCGAGCTACCCTTTACAATAAGGCCACGCATCTACATGTTTAATTTTTAGGGTAGGTCGCCCTTTACAATAAGGCCACGCATCACATATTTAATTTATAGGATAAGTCGCCCTTTACAATAAAGTCACGCATCCGCACGTTTAATTTTTAGGATAGGTCGCCCTTTACAATAAGGCCATGCATCGTATATTTAATTTCTAGGGCGAGCTATCCTTTACTAATAAGGCCACGTATCCGCACGTTTAATTTTTAGGGTAGGTCGCCCTTTACAATAAGGTCATGCATCGCATATTTAATTTTTAGGGTAGGTCGCCCTTTAAAATAAGACCACGCATCGCACATTTAATTTTCGGGGTAGGTCGCCTTTTACAATAAAGCCATGCTTCGAACGTTTAATTTAGGGTAGGTCGCTCTTGACAATAAGTCCATGCACTCGCATTTTAATTTTTACAATCATTCCATAATAGCTTTGCCTCCGGTTTTAAAAGAAACATTTTCTTTACAAGCTTATTAAACAAAGTCGATGAAAAGCAACCTTTTCACCGACTTTGCGCCATAAGTATTGTAAAGAGGAGGCAACCGTAATAACCCAAAATTTTCTTATTTTTTATTTTTTATTTATGTTTTAGTTTTTAATTTGAAGTTTATTTAAAAAAAAAGAAGAGAGAAGAAGAGGAAAGGTAAATGATGAAAAACACAAAAATTTCCATTAAGAGACAAAGTTGAAGTAATCGGGGGTGTAATTGAACCAATTGAAAGATTTAGAACTTAAATTGCTTTTACGAGGACCCGATTGATAAGATCGTATTGAAATTATGCCACAAAAGGGTATGATCGTGGAAAATTGAAAAGCATAGGGACCAAGTTGAACTTTTGGAGCGAGACGACGAGATCTGGAGTGAGAAGGACGACTCGTCGTCCGCTCTAACTCTAATTTCCCTTCGAAAATCTTTGAAGAAATCTGCCAAATCATACACAAATTTCTTGTTTTGATTCTACATTTATCATTGAATTAATTTTGGACGAGAGAATCGAGCAATCACTAATTCTTTTCCTTGTTGATTAGCAAATCAAATCAAATTTGAGATTTTTGACGAGAAAATTTTAGGAGATTTTATGTTTGATTCTAGGAGAAAATCATGCAAGCTTTTGGCTATAAAAATGAGTTTGATTTCAAGAAAAAAGGGGAAAAAAGGATAGAGGGAAATTCGGGTTGAGAGAGGGTGAAAATCGAAAGCAAAAACCCAAATTTTGATCTTGTAGCAGTTGGGTTTTCTAGGTTTTTTTGGGTTCCCGGGTTGAATGTTCTTCATGTTCTTCATCTCGGATTTGCAAATTTCATCTGTGTTATTTGCTTTTCGATTTTTCCGGGTTTTGTGTGAATTACCACACATCCTTTAACTTACTTTACGGGTTTGAAGCTTCAATCATCGCTCTTTGTTGGTTCTTTGTTAACCAATTTTTCCAGGCGACTCTTGAGCCATTGCACTTTCTAGGTTTCGAGTTTTAGACGTCTTCAAGCATTTAAAACTCCAATTCTTCATTCCGCCATCCGTCCGAGCATCATGAGCTCGTTGAATACCCCTCGGGACCTCTAAAGACACCTCGGGTTTCCACTCCCCTCACTTGGCAAACACTCCTTCACATAGACTACGAATTTGGTCTTCTAAGGAGGTAAGAGCAAGAACATGATGCGTTGAATGAGTCTTTCAATTTCTTGATGAAAACCGAAAAACATAGAGAGAGAATAAGAAGATGGGGAGATCTGCAGAGAGAGGAAGTCGGAAGGGGGTTTGATCGAAATTCGATTTAATTTTAATCTTGGGCTCGTTTATGGGTTTGAGCCCGTTTGGGGCTGAGAAAGAATGGGATCAGGCTGAAATCCCGAGTAGAAAAAAAAATAAGAGAAAGAGGGGTTGGTCGACACCGACCCAACTCGAGGCGAAAAAAAGAAAAGAAAGAAAAGGGGGCCCAACCCCCCACCCTTTCTTCTTCTTCTTCAAAAAAAAAAAAAAAAAAGAGTAAAATAGGTAGGTTAATATTTTAGGTATAGGATTTTTTTTTTTTTTACTTTTATTGTTATTTATTTATTTTTTTACCCGTTTATATAGGATGATTTTTTTTTATTTTTTTATCCTTTTTTATTCATTTAATTTTTAGCATGTTTATGTTATTTCTTGTAGTTTTTCTTTATTAATTTAGAATTTTTATTTCAATTTTTTTCTATCTTCTTTTCTTTAATATGTATTGCTAGAATATATATAATTTGATGAAGACTCCTATCTAATAGGGACTGATGCCATAAAAAAAATGCCTAAAAAGTTTGGCGAAGTCTCCTACATAGTAGGGACCGACGTCATAATAATAATAAACAAATAAATAAATTTGACAAAGTCTCCTATCTAATAGGGACCGACGTCACCAAATTCAAAATTTTCAACGAAGCCTCCTATTTGATAGGGGCTAACGTCATCAAAAATCACCTTTACTCAAGACGTCCTCCGACACACCGGTTGTGTCAAGGCTTTTAGTGGATTCGATGTTTGAATCGACGTGTCACCCAACGAAAGGGGACCGACGATCGTTTCAATATGATGCCACACTCAAATTAAACAAAAAAAGTCACTTAGTCTAAAAGAAAACAGGAGATAAAAATTTAGAAAAATAGCTTGACATGGAGATAATTTAGAACTAAACCGTGCATGGTATCTTTTTTCGAAAAGGGTGCTTTTAGGTGATTAAATATCTTCCTAAAAACGTAACCAACTCCTTACCATAGAATCTCCGAACCGATTGTCCGTTTTAGGTTCCTAGTTCCTTCAATACTAGGTGGCGACTCCAAACTTGTAAATATTCATTTCTAATTTTAGATATTTTTGAGGAGTCTCGTCGGACGTCGTGTAGCGACACATGTTGAGTTTTTTTATATATAAATCCCATTCCATATTTAAATTGATCGGGAACATAACAAATATTGTTAGTGAAGCATGATAGGCAAAACAATATTCTTCGTGAATATTAATGATAATTGAATGTTAGGCTAACAAGTATTAGTTGGGACCATGGTGAACTTTTACATTTGTTTATAATTTTTTATTATCATTATTATATTTATGAGTTTATTTGGACATATTATAAATTTGATAAAATATTTGTGTCTATGTAATCTTATTTTCTCTTGGCATGATGACAACTAGAAATATTATCACCGAACTTAATAGGGACACGAAAATTAATGACAACAATTATGATGTTTGGCGCATGAAAATTCAATATGCCCTTGAAGAACAAGAGGTGTTAGAGACCTTAACAAATATCGTGCAAGAGCCTAAGGAAGGCCAAATTCCAAACACGAAGGAATTGTGAGGTTTTTAATGCCTAGAAGCAAGAGAATAAACTTGCTTGCATAATAATGTTAAGTGAGATGGCCGATTACATAGTGCGACCCTTCAAGAATTTAGAACTTGTTCGGAACATATAGGATTCCGTCAAAGGTGCAATTTTGGTGACCAAGCCGAGGCAAATCACCATTAAATTTGATACTTTTAAGAAGCACTCGAATAATACCATGAAACAACATTTGAGGTCGATGTCGAATATGGTGAGTGAGCTTAAAGAAGTTGGTCTTGAATTGTCGGGTAAGTAGCAAGTCCAAGCTATTATGCTTTCTCTTCCCTATAACTATGAGCATATAAATATGCCTTTGATGCACAACATGGACATCAAGAATTTTAATGATGTTGTGCACTATTTAGAGTTGGAAAAGGCATATAAGATTGATGCATACACGGTAGTCTCTAACACTAAAAAAAGGATTGGCACGTGCAAACTATAGTTGCATAATGACTAAACCTTTATTTTTCATGACATCTTTATGCTTTTAGAGTACAACAAAATTTGGTTTTAGTTCTTGTTTTGATGGACTTAGGAATTACTTTGAATTTTCACAAGCACTTAGTTGTCAATTATTTTTGGATAATATTATTTATGGTTCTAGTTTCTTGATAAATGATTTTCTCGTTTTGGATTTTATCATTGATAATAATTGTAAGAATAATATTGTTTATTCTTATGATACATCTACCTCTCCCGATGCAAATTTATGGCATGCATGTTTGGGCCATATTGGTCAACAAACGTTAGACTAATTAGCTAAATAAAGTTTTTAGGCCCATTTGATAAAGTAGAGCTCAATGTTTATGAACATTGCCTAGTTGGGAAGATGACTAGAAAACCATTTGGTAAAGGAACTGGAGCGAAATTTCTATTGCAACTAATACATTTGGACATTTATGGTCCAATGAATGTAAAGATAAGGCTCGAGGGAAATTATTTCATCACATTTATTGATGATCACACTCGTTTTAGTCATATGTATTTAATAGCTCATAAATCTGATATGTTGGATTATTTCACAAGGTTTTTAAACCTTCGAGAATCAATTAGACCAAAGGATCAAGGTATTAGGAGCTGATTATGGGCATGGATATTTATCCGATCGGTTCATACATTTATGTGATGAAAAAGATGATTATTCTTGACACACCATAATAGAATAATGTAAATGAAAGAAGAAATATATTTTCTCTTGTTATGATTAGGTTTATAATGGCCAAGACTAATTTGCATGTTTCATTTTAAATGATGCTCTTTTAATCGTTGCCTATATTTTAAATCGTATGCCCACCAAATCAGTTTTCTCCACTCTATATGAGTTATGAATGAGCCAAAAGCCTAGTTTGAGTAACATAAAGCCATAAAGATGTGCAACTTACATGTATAATACATCTTATAAGCATGGCAAATTAGGCCCGAGGGAAAGAAATGTATTTCATTCATTACTCGGATCATTCAAAAGGTTATATGTTCATTGGTTAACATAAAGAAAGAGTGTATACTGAATTTGAATCTAGGGATGTTGTATTCCTCGAAGACCTATTTCCTAGCAAAAAAGAAATAAATAGGAACTTATCTCTCTTTAAGATGGTAAATCATGATGGCCCAATCCCATTACTAGATAGCACACCTTTAACCATGTTAGGGCCATCCGATCCAAGTGGGAGCAATTTAAGAGACAATGAGTTTGTTTCTCAAGATTCTCATCTAAGGAAAAGTACTCGTGAAAACATTCCACGACATCATTTTGATGATGTTGAAGGGAAAATTGTTTTAGTTGGCCCACTACAAGATGATGAACCCAATAATTTCAATGAAGTCTTGTCATCTCCCGAAAAAGAATGATGACTTAAGGCAATGAGAGAAGAAATAGATTCTATGAGATCAAACAATGCTTGGAAAGTGGTTGATCTCTTAATAAGATAAAGGGTCATTGGGAAAAAATGGGTTCTCAAAATCAAGCACAAGGTTGATGGTGCCATTTAATGGTATAAAGCTCGGCTTATGGCCGATGGGTATACACAACGAGTAAGGTATTGACTATGAGGAAACCTTTTCACTTATTATGAGATTTGCCTCCATTCACCTCATTCGGCTATTATGGCAAGCCTAGACTTAAAATCATATCGAATAGATGTAAAGACTACTTTTCTTAATGGAAAACTTGAGGAAGAAATTTACATGGAAAAACCTATGGGTTTGTCCAAAAAGGCCAAAAACATAGAGTATGTAGGCTTATAAGATTAATTTATGGTCTTAAACAACCATCCAAATAATGGTACTTGAGGTTTCATAAAACAATTGTCTCACATGAATAAGGACCATTATGTTTATGTTAAAATATCCAAATGCAGATTTGTATTATTATCATTTTACGTAGATGACATCCTATTAGCCGATAACGATATAGAGTTTATAAAAATAATTAAAGGATGGTTCTCATCTAATTTTGAAATGAAAGAAATGGGAGAAGCTATATATATTCTTGATGTTAAAATCGAGAGGGATCATTTTAAGAGATTATTGGTTCTTCAACAAAACCAATACATCAAGAAAGTTCTTGAATGATTCAATATGCATAATTATAATCCTATAGACACTTCTATAGCAAAATATGATGCTTTAATTTTAAAAGCATGCCCCAAGATTCTAAAATAAAAGGAATAAATGGAAAAAGGTTCTTTATGCTAATGTAGTTAGGAGTTTGATGTACATTATGTTGTGTACGAGGCTTGATATTTGCTATGATGTTGGGATGGTAAGCATAAATCAATCAAACCCAAGTTAAGCTTATTGGAAGAAAGTCAAGAGAATTATGAATATTTAAAGAGCATAGTGGATTATTCTTTATGCTACCAAGAAAAGGATTTATAACTTTTTGGTTATACAAATGCTGACTGGAGAGGTGATTTAGATGAGAGGAAATTGACCTTGAGCTATGCCTTCTTGTTTGGAAATGATGCCATCTCTTGAAGTGGTAAGAAAAAAATATGCATAGCATTTTCCACCATGGAAGCTGAGTTTATTGCATTCTCAATTGGAATATAAGAAGCTATTTGGTTGAGGCATTTTATGGATGATGTGAGGTTCTTATACGAAGTTGCTAAACCTGTCACCATTTATAATGATAGTCAAGTAGCAATTGCCTTCATAAAGGATCCTAAATATCATTTTAGGACCAAACTCATAGACACTTAAATATAACTTTATTAGGGACATTTTAACATGAAAGGAGGTCAACATGAAGTATATTTCTACATGTGAGATGTTAGTCGATCCATTTACAAAATCACTACCTATGGATATGTTGTTAAGTATGTTGATTTTCTAGAGATATACGAGGTTGTGATTCCATATTATTTTGTTGAAACATATTTTTCCTTTTTAATGATAAGTTTGAGAAACTTTTTTCATTATCATGTCCATGTTCTATTTTAATTCCTTTTAATGCACACATAAATGATGCTAAGTTAATGTATGTTGGGTAGACTTTAAGTGATTAGCCTTCTCACATAGGCAATCATCCTTATTAGTTGGAGAAATAATTGAGCTTAATCAAATGCTTGAAACTCTTTGTGTTCAACTAATACTTTTAACTTCGTAATAGAGTGAGGTTATAAGTGACCTCGGACATACATATCTAAAATGTATACATTGTACGTTTTAAAGTTAGGTAGGATCCTGTTGAGAAAAGTATAATAGTAGATACAAGCTAGACATTGAGTATGTTTGAACCATTACCACTTGTGGTATTGTAAGAAAGACATACGCTCCATGAGAAAATGAGTTAATACTGTAACAAGTGTTTCATACTTGCTTGTGCTAAAAGTCAACTCGAATAGGGGTAAGGAAAGTTTTGATATCTACTTTCTAAGTGTGGGCCTTAAGATTAATAAATCTCAATAATACCTTTTAACTTTTGAGTGGTTCTCAAACTTTTAGCTTTATGCTAGCTAGCTTAGTATGTCGCCAACGAGTCATGATTGATCCGACCTAGTGGAGCATATATAGAAAAATGATTGAGATAGAAATTAGAGTTCTCACAATGAGTGTAAGACCATCTTGATGTTGTATTTATATTTATTCATTTTTTGGGTAGTTATGTTAGCGAAATATAACTATGAGTACATAATATGATATGTAGAGATTAAGAGATCACGAGATACTTAATGCAACATAATGAGTTCGAGGTATTGCATACTAAATCTACATAGGATTTTATGCAAAAGAGTCGTCATATATTTTTAATAGATGTGTGGCATAAGGTTCTCGAGATTCGTTGGTATGTTGATCGCATGGCTTATAGACTAGTATGAACCTACTATGAGGTGTCTTAGTGACATTATACTTTTGAGAATCTCAAAGTGATGGTGTGCGTGTAATGATCATGTATGAGTGAGAGATGGAATACGAGCCTTAGTTAGCCCAATTCGGTCCATCCATGATGGACTATTCTAAATCAAGTCGATTAATAAGACTCGATATATATTTCTAGAAATAGATATAAGTGATCCGTTGATAAACCTAAATTTAATATTTAAATTATTTTTGGGTTATATATAAAGAGTTCAAACTCTCTATCGGATAAGAAGATATATTTTATAAATATATCTCTTATATGTATTATCTAAAGTACATAATCGAAACTAAAAATCTCTACTTATGTGTTAAGCTTCTCCCCTCTCCTCAAAAACTTCGAACCACATTAGATACTCCAATAAGCTATGGAGATCATTGGCATAGTCCATACATGATTGCACTTGTCCATTTAGTGTACTAACCGATCCACTAGCTAAATCACTTCGCACAATCGTATACTCGACTTAATAGATAGTGATAATGTACATAGTTTTATTAATCATAATATGGTTGAGGAGGTGGATGTTGTTATAAAGAAAACAACTACTCGTTTAATGATAGTAGCTAAACGGATAAAATGAAGTGAAAAGCCAAGATTCCATAATTTTATTAGAATATTCAAGGGTAAAGCTAATTTAAAGTGCTTAAGTTAGGGGGAATTGATATAGTTTTGGGAGTAAATTGGCTTGAAATAGATTCTCCAATACTAAATTTTTTTTAAATGAAACTATCTTTTAAGAAACATGGAAGTATAACTAAGTTAAAGGGAATCACTTGGAGAAGTTATATTGCAAATGATGTATGTAGAGAAAGTTCTAAAAAATCTTGAAGTTCTATAAGATTTCTCTAATACTAAGAGTTAAGGTGCCTTTATCTTTAGAAAGATAAGATCTAGAAGATGGAGCGAGTGATGTTAATAAGTTGTATTATTCAACCTAACAGGAGTCCATTTTCCTCATCGGTCTTATTAGTGAAAAAAATGGTACTTAGAGATCTTGTGTGAACTATAAGCAATTAAATGAGATGATAGTGAAAGATAAGTTTCTAATTCAAGTAGTTGATGGTTTGGCGAGATGAGCTTAGTAGATCACATTTTTTCTCTAAAATTGATATTTGTGCTTATTACATAAAAATGAATGAGTGAAGAAGATGAGAGGAGATTGCTTTTAGAACATTCTAAAGGCATTGCGAATTCAATATTATGCCTTTTGGATTAAGAAATACACTAGAAAACTTTCAAGCGATGCTTGATGTTCTAGGTTCATTTCTAATAAAGTTTGTCTTAGTTTTCCTTAGTGATATCTTAGTGTATAGTTCCATATTATAATTACACATATAGCATCTCATAATAGTGTTGAATATCTCAAGGAGAAACCAACCGTATGTAAAGAAATCAAAGCGTTCATTATATTAGGCTCAACTTGAATATCTTGGGCACCTCACAATTGGGGGTGGCAACGATCAATGCCAAAATTAGAGAAGGAGTCGAGGGTCTTTGGCTTCTTAGCCAAAATTATGGTTGGATCGTCCAAACTAGTTCGATAAAACTTTGAAAAACATCTTCCATTGGGATTATAATGCTCGATAAACCTTTAAGAAGTTGAAATAAATACATGTGAAGCACTAATTTTAGCCTTGCCAAATGTTAGTAGTTTTTTTTTTATTTCACTAGAAGGTGATGTTTATGAAGATGGAATTAGGGTCGTGCTAATTCAAGAAGGAAGGCCAATTACCTATTATAATAAAGGTTTAAGTTCCAATCATCTTGGTTTGTTTTATCTATAAAACGAAATATTTAGCAATTTTAATCCTAGTAGACATATAGAGACATTATCTTAAACATGACAAGTTTATTATTAGAGCTGATCATGAAAGCTTGAAACATCTATTGAAATAGAACATTGATACCGCCATCTAAAAGAAGGAATTAGAATAATTATTGGGATTAAGGTATGAGATTGAATACGAAAAAGCAAGAAGAATATGGTGGGCGATGCTCTATCCGAAAGGAAGTTCCATTCCATTAAAGATGCAAAATTTTATTAAAAAATCCATAAAGCTAGCATAATAGTAGAACCAACTTGGTGCAATGAATTTATGAAACCTACTTGGAATGATGATAAAGTTTAGGAGATCGTTGCTAGGAAACTATTAAATAGCCATTCTTATCGTAATTAAACTTACCTAGATATTGTACTTAGGTATAAGAACATAATTTATGTTGGTAATAATATTGATTGAAATAGAAATTATTGAAGGAAGTGCATACTTTAATAATTTAAGGCCACACGAGTGTTCAAAATTGTCACTAAAGGATCAAGGGTATGTTCTATTAGCCTTTCTTGAAGTAAATGATTAAGCAATTTTATGGATTAATGTGACATGTGTATGAGAGCAAAAAATGAGAGGGTGGCATATCTAGGATTATTGCAACCATTGTCGGTACATGAAGCATCATAGAATGACATTTACATGGGTTTTATTGAATGGTTGCCATGGTTTGGCCGAAAGGAAGTTATTTTGGTTGTGGATCATTTTAGAAAATATGGTCATTTCCTAGCACTAGCTCACCACTTGGATGTGGCCAAGCTATTTCTAAACACACACACATACACACACACACACGTGTGTGTGTGTGTGTGTTGTATTGTTTGCCAACATTCATAGTGATCGATAAAGACAAGATCTTTATAAGTATCTTTTGGAGTGAATTGTTTAAATTATAAAAGGCTAAGTTATTGCTCAAATTAGTTTATCATCCTCAAGTAGATGGTCAAACCGAGATATTGAACCAATGCCTTGAAACTTATCTTTAAGTGTATGCCTATACATTACCTTAAGAAATGGATTTAGTGGTTGCTAATGACATAATGGTGGTATAATTCAAGCTTTCATTCCGCCATACAAAGGAGTTCTTTTCGGGCTCTATATGGTTAGCCACCACCTTTTAAAGAGATTAGAATATAAGGGTATAATTCGGTGGTTGTCGTTGGTGAATTTATGTAAGAAAGAAGGGCTTTTGATTGATTGTTACAAGCATAATTTTAAAGAGCTCAATATAGAATGAAGTAAACTACATATAAGAAAAGAACTAAAAGAGAGTTCATGGTCGGAGGCTATGTGTAATACTCGAGACTATAAACAATTCTTATGCATTGTTTGTGTGTTTTTTTTGTTAAGAATATGCATGATATGCTTTGTGTTTATATTGTTGAGTGTTTGGTTTGCAAATTCATGTTGTTAAGTGTTTTATGTGTATAGGTGACTAGAGGACCCCGAGTATGATGATTAAAAAAGATTGAGGGCTTAAGTGAATTAATTGATAAAGTGAGGTGATTAGGTTGTCATGCTTTTTAAACTTATAGGACCTAGAAATATAGCTTAATTAAGTAACTCATATATATGCTAACCTAGGAATAAAACTTAATTAGTGTCCTAAAACTTTGTTAATCTAGAAGATAATCTCTTAATTAGATCTCCACACATGTGTCTACCTAATTAAAAATATCTAAGCCTAAAACATCCATCTTAGGACATGTATCCCACTAAGCATTTTTGCATTCATCTAGTTCGACCAAAAGGGAAATAAAAGAAGGAAAGAGATAGGGTTTCATTGGTGTTATTCTTCATTTCATTAAAGAGGTTTTAAATTGTTAAAAACCTAAAAATAATAAGAGAAAAAGTAAGAAAGAAACCAAATTTTTCAAGATAAGACAAATTAGGTTAAGAGAAGAGAGAGTTTGGTCGAGAAAGAGAAAATCTAGATAGTTTTCATTAGTGTAGGTGCCCAAGATCTAACCTATTTGGATAGTTTGAAATATTATATTATCACATTTTCAATATCAATAAAAAAGATCTTTCTATTAATTCTTATTATTTATAATTTGATAGAATTATATAAAAGTTCATATAATATGTATTGTATTGATGATTAATCGATAGATGTGAGATAAACATCAATATATATAAATGATATCATTAAAGGTACCAACTCATAGCATTGTCAAGATTGGACATAAGCGGTATGCGATAAGACTTATGAGTGCTATACTCTTGTTATAAGATAATTTTACACTCGCCAACTTAGTAATGCTAAAGCATACATGCAGGTGAATAATATTAGAGAACATATTACTAAATGTTACTCGCCATGAGAACCTATTTTGTATAGTCTATGAGAATCTCATACGAAATAGGTATAAATAGTCTTTTGACTTGAAGTCATCACGGTTATCTCATTAGAGGATTAATTTACTTTGACATTCATTTTGATGTGCTTATTTAAGAGCTACATGTGCATGATTCATTGAGTTAATTAGGAATCTAATAGAGATAGGTAGATCATTGAGATATGACATGTCATTCCTTATATGCTAAAGGAGTTATCATATTACATTTTGGTTTACTTGAGAGCTAAGACATTTGAAGATCGAAGAAAACTTATATGATCATCATCAAATAAAAACAAACCAAGTTTGAGATAACACTATGATAAATTAACACGAGGACTCGAATTATATGAAAACCATACTCGTGAGAGGTTATTGCGGATTAAGTTATCCGATAGTCATGATGTATTGTTGAAGGTCAAATTTGATTTATATATCAAGAGATAAAAGAAGTATCTTTTACTTATCGAAACATTACCAACATATCTAGAAGCCTATTGAGTCACACGTATAAGTTTAAATATTCACATAGAAAAAGAGAAGCAAAGAATTTGAAAAAAGTTTCCTTGTTTCCTAATTTGGAAGTCATTTACCTAAATTAGAAAGCAATTCCCTATTTTGAAAATTAGTTTTCTAAAATGAAAATCGAGTTTCCTAATTTAAGTTTAATAAACTACAAGAGTGAGTCAAGAAATTATTTTCCGATATGGACCTCTCTAAAAATACCTAACTCAACTTATTTGGATAGTCCAAATTAATTATTGAGTTATCGAGCCAAATGATTTTAGGCCATTAGGCTTAAGTGAAAGGTCTGTAATAGTTATTTTAAATGGAGGGTTAAGAACTTAAGGCAAAACTTTATTAAACCTAATTCAAGATTTATAAGGATAAGATTCATCAAAACCACATGAGATACAACTCCACGACCGAAAAGGAGGTGTGGCTAAATTTATAGAAAAAGAGGGAGACGTAATTTCTTTAACGAAAGAAAATTATGCCATTTTCTTTTGTCGAGAGGAATTGTGGCATCTTCGAAAAGATTTTTTGAGAGAAATATATATATAATTAGAGCTAGCATTCTAAATCTTTCTATTGCTTCTTATTTAAGGGTCTAGATGCTCGGATCATCACTAGAGATCGAATGCTTTAACGGTTTAATTCATGAATTAGATATTACACTACAAGAGGTAACATTTATTTAAGTTATTAATACATAGTTAGTTGATTTAACGGCTGATCTTAGGACTTCGGATGGAGGTGAACAAAAATTTTTGTTTATTCTACACCCCCATAAGACAAATGATCCTTCGGTTTTTGCTGAGAGCAAGAACAAGGAAGAGAAAAAGGTTTTTGAGGGCTTTTAGGGTGATTTAAACAACGGCTAAACCCTATGATAAGTATAATCTTAATTCACCATAAGACCTAAAGGTTCTAGGGTTGTTGGGTTATATGTTTAATTGATAATTGTATAATAGGGTATGTGTTTAATTGATGATTGTATAATTATGTTGGTGTCTTTGTTTGATGATTTACTACTTATGAAGATGGGTGTTCTTTTGATGTTGAGTTTATAGGAATGCTTGATGTTGAGTTTATAGGTATAATTGTTATTAGATTGTTGAGTTTATGGATATGCTTATTGTCAAGTATATGAGTTTACTTATTGTTGAGATTATAGGTTTACTTGATGATTGAATGATTGTGAGGAAGCTTGATGGTTTCGGATTAGGTGTTTATTGTTGTTACTTGCTTTTGATGATTGGATGATTGTGAGGAGGCTTGATGAATTTGGGTTTGGTGTATGCTTATTGTTACTCAATTTTGATTGTTGATTGAATGATTGTTAGGAAGCTTGATGGATTCGATTATATGATACTTGGTGTTTCTTGGTTATGTGTTTGGGTGTTTATTTGAAGATTGGAAACATATGATGTCACTTGATAGTTTTGATTCATGTGTTAACTTCATGTCGCATGATTTATGGTCATGTGATGGATTCGAGCTTGATGTCTTTTGGTTTATGTTTATGAAGTTTCTTGATGCTAATTTGTTTATGTTCATATGTTTACTTAGTGTTCGTGTTCTAATTGCACTCACACCATGAAAATATTTTTGATCATGATTTCGGGCACGGAAAGAAATGGCATGTTCATGCTTTTAAAAGAACACATAAAGCCCATGGCTACATATGTTCAAGAAGGACAAAGAAAATGATCAACTCTTTATGAAGTTTCAATGGAATATGTCCGGTGCTTTTATGGTTTTCTTAAAGGATGATTTTAAATGAGGGTTGAATATATATACATTCGAGTAAGGTGCATTTGAAAAAGAAAAATGAATTTCGGCATCATGAAAAAAATGGTTTTTCTTGCATTCATGCATGGCTACACTTATTAAGATTTAGCTCATTGTTTGTCTTATGGTGTAGATGAACAAAGTGAAGCATGATGACATGTTGTGGCATTGAAGATGCTATTATGAGGTGTTGGTTTGCCAAAATATGTACTATAGATCTAGGTTTAAAGTTTAAGGGCTAAACCATGCCTAGGTTTGATCATTTTTGTGTTTCCTAACTTGGCCACTTTTGGGTTGTAAATTTATGAACCTTTAAGCTATTTTGATATGTTAACTTACATTTATATTTTGATTTGAAGGTTTATGAAAAACTTATGTTACATATGGCAATGTTGATATTTTAATATATATACATTAGGGTTTGAAGTTTATGAAATGATTTTGAATTACGTTAAACTTATTGGCTTTAATATGCTAAACTAAGGATGTCTTAAACTTTAGACCGAATGAGGATTCCGCTGTGCATTGTATGTTAGATCCGAGATTGAGGACACACTACACTCGCTTGCATCCCACGAGTGTGAGGCATTGTCCTAGCACTCTAGCCTCCCTTTCGGGTCGGGAGCGTTACACTAAGTTCATTTGAAATTGCAACCCTATAGACAAGAAACCGTGGCTTTTAGGAAGAATATGTAGCTAAATTATCCATACTATAGATAACAAGTTTGGTATTGCAAAGGGTTGGTAAGATTGCTTATAAAGCTGGAATTAACAAAAGTCTCTCAAGTGCATGTTGTCCTAAAGGGCCACTACTCATTATTTGGATTAAATGTTTTAACAAGATTTCATAGCATTTAGATGTTAAGACAAGGTTTGTCAAAGAGTGGTTTGGTCATCTAACAAGCCGGATGTCCTATTGTGTAAAACCAGCAGTTGTCTTTGATTAAATGTTTCATGAACTTATGCCTTTAGTATTCTTGTGCCTCTTTTCTAAAGACTGTCAAGCTATTTGTTTATCAAAAAGACCTTTGAATACTCTCTCCTTAATCACTTGCTAATTTTATTCACACTTGTATACCTATCTTTGTGAGAGTTAAATAAGTTTGATCTATTTCTTTCATTAGTTAATCTTTTGTTAAAGTGTAAATCACACTTCAATTACTTGAATATTTAGAAAGTGAACTTCGAGATGCTTGAGAGTAAATGATCTTAAACTCATGAAAAAAATCGTGTAAGAGTTGTAATTTTATGTCTGTGAAAAGGATGGGATTAGGGCTTGATCTTAAACTCGAAAGAAAGATAATTATTGTAATAATGTGAGGCTTCGCCCTTGAAGAAGGGCCTGAATAATAGTAGAATACTCAAGCTTACTGCATGAGAAGTAAAACAAATAATTAGAGTCGAACCATCCTTTCTTGTTTTACTTGTCATGCATTGAGATATTGGACAGGTGAATGCTGTAGTTTGTGAATTTATTTTAAGTTGATTGATTGATTGAAAGAGAGTTAGTTTTAGGTTATAATCCAATTCACCCCTCTTAGTTGTTTAGGGCTCTCACTGCATCTACTGTTCCATGTCTTATTGCTTAAAAAGACGGCATGTAATAACGCTGTGATCACTGCTACTTTGCCTACATTTGATGACGTTGATCAGTTCAAAACACAGCCAGAAGCAAGAGAAGAACACTGTTATGGTTATTAGTTAGTTTTAGTTTATCATCCAATTCACCCCTTTTGTTGTTTAGGGCTCTCACTGCATCTAGTGTTCCATGTCTTATTGCTTAAAAAGACGGCATGTGATAACGCCGTGATCACTGCTACTTTGCCTACATCTGATGACGTGATCATTCAAAACACAGCCAGAAGCAAGAGAAGAACACTGTTATGGTTATTAGCCTTGCCTAATTGTCCATTCTGCCTAAAGAAGATGCCTCATGGAAAGATTTGCAGGAGCTGGAACTACAATTTCCAGACTTCAACACACCTCCCTGAGGACAAGGATCCCTTCAAGGGAAAAGCAATGTTACAGCCATTGATTGTAATCATTAGTTGAATAATCAAAGGTTCTAATTTGATCAAGTAGATTAGCACATGATTAATTTGTTGTTAGCTTAGCTGCCAGTCACAAATCAGTCTATTAGTTGGTGAGACGACTATTTCTTGGAACTGTAATTCTACACCATAGATCACCTTTCACGAAAAAACAATTGTAAATAATGAAAAGGTACGTTGCATAAATGCATTGCCTCAGCCCAGCTATGTAGTTCAAACCCTAGGGACTGGGTTTTAGAACCGCTGCGCTGATCACTCTGGCACATGATTCTCATTTTCTTTCACAAAAACAATTAGACAGGATTGCTTATATATATTTATTATACAGGAGTACTGATATACGGGGTGTCTATCAAGGAAAGCAAATAAATGCATCAGGGAGTTTCATTTTCAGAAATTCCAGAAGCATCATCATGGTTGGCGAAAGCAGAGGCATCATCCAACTGTCCAGTGACCAACCTCAACATTATGCTACGAATAATAGTCGACTTTACAAGCTCAAACTTGTGGTCAGGGGTATGCTGCTGGTTGAACCGACCAGGTCGCTTGGAGCAAGTATTATAGCAGTCTCCACAAAGATCAAAACCTATTTGCTCAACACAATCTTTGCACCTGTATCTATCTCCAACTATTGGATATACCTGGACACATACTACATTGTTATGGAGATGCAAATGATATTTAGCCAGTAGAACAGCAGCATATAGATTGAAGTGCTATTGAATTTGAAAGTTCAGATCAATCTGTTCCAGTGTAACACATAGTTGAAGCATCACATCCTCAAAAAAATCTCAAATTGTAACTAAAATTTAAACTAATAATAGAATTACACAACACATGTACCAACAGGCACTTAAAAGGTTTGGACTAGAAACAACGAGAGACAACCCCACAAAGAAGGGAGGGGTGGGGGAGCATCTGCGACTATTAATGCGTTATACTAATATTAACTTCTCAAAGCAAAGAGGTTTAGCCTATATTTCATAGCAAGTGATATGAATCAGTGTGTGCATGTATGAATAAAAACACTGCAGAGACTTCTATCAATTGCATTGTCAACTGACTGCAATCCTGACACTAATGTCTTCCCTCCCACATACACACAAATTACATCATGATCATGTACTGGTTCAGAATTTGCAACCACTTTCTGCAAAATTTAGACCGAAGGAAATGGAAGGCAGGCATCACAGTAATGTCTAACCAAATGTCGACATGGATAATTGATGCAGACAACGGAAGCAAAACTTGAATAATTGATAAGGGTATTTTAGTAATTTCAGATCTGCTGGAAAATCTAAAATTTTAGTATTTTTGTTTAAGTATTTTATTAGTCCTGAAGTTATTAAGTTTTCCTATTCTAAAATAGGAACGGTTATCGGTTTTTCTAGTGTAATTAGGAATAGTTATGTTGAAGGTTCATGAATCTTCGTCCTAATTGAATTTGGACATCTACAACTCTATAAATACAGTACATAGTCTTCATATATTTAGTACGCAATAATATCAAATAATTTCCCACAATTTGCTTTGATTGTGTCTTAATCTCCCTTAGGGGTGACTCCTAAGAACCCTAACTATGTATCTTAGGTTTTTTCTATCCTCTAGGTGTGACTCCTAAAATTCTACCCACATTTTTCCTCATATTCTAGGAAAAACCTGCTTCAATACAACCCTAAACAGCCTTAAAAAATCAGATCCATAACAACCCCTAGGCTGTCCACGATCAGTTGGTATCAGAGGTTCAAGATTCTATCAAAGCTTCAAGATCCTAGAAGTTTTTCTTGCTGCGTTCTTCAATCATGGTGACTGTCAATGAAGTCAATACAAAATTTGAAACCTTTCAACTAGAAGTTGAATCAAGTAAGAGATCTACTGACGAAAGGTTGGATACTATTGAAGGAAAATTTGATTCCAAACTTGCAGCAATAGAGACATTTGATTCCAGATTTGCAACAACAGAGGCATCAATTGAAAGGCTTTCAAAAATTGTTCTAGGCAAGCAACTTGTTGTCACAACAGCTGATAATTCTTTTCCACATACTCAAGGCGTTGTGGCTGCCCAGAGTAACCAACCAGCAGCGTTGCCCATTCAAAGAAGGAAGCAAATTGACCCACAAAACACTGCTGGTGATATTACAAAAAAAGTAAGAGTTGATATTCCTGATTTGAAGGGAAGGTAGATCTTACACTATTCAATGATTGGATTAGGTCCATGAAAACATTCTTCAATTGATATGATATGTTGGATGAAAGAAAAGTAAGATTTGGAAAGATGAAGCTTATTGGTTTAGCCAGGATTTGGTTGTATTGTGTTGAATAGGACATAGGTCGACTTGGACATGCACCTATCGCTAATTGATTTGAGATGAAAGCCAAGCTTATGGAAAAGCACATGCCAACCAATTATGTTCAAAAGATTAGTGAGGCAGCTCATTTTTTATGACAAGGCATCCTAAATGTTAACGAATATGTGGAAAAATTTAAAAAGCTAATATTAGAGGTCAAATTGTGGAAGACCTTGAAAAAGCCCTTTTCCCAATTCAAGGCTGGTTTGAGGGCTGATATCAAGAGGGAATTGCTTGGGAAGGACCTTTACAGCATGCATGCCAAATGGCAACTGATGCATAGGAGTACCTAAAGCACCTAATCACAAGGACAGTTAGGTTTCAAGCCGGGAAGACATCAACACGAAGGTACAATGACATGAATAAAGAAGTAAGGATAACCTTCCATGACCTTCTAATCGTTTCTATGCCTCAAAACCATCTTCTTCTAATGTAGCCTACGCGGGAGGAAGAGATAACAGAGGGCTTGTCTGATTTAAAAGTGGGAAGCATACACAAATGGGTTATCAATGTCCTAAGAAGAATAGTTTTGCATATTGAGATTGAGCAAGGAAAGAAGGAGACAAATAAGAATCTGACAATGTACTTGAATTTGGAACTTCTGAAGCTGATGATCTTGCTAATGATAATGACGTGGATACTTCTCTTTTATCTATTGTTAGGTGCATTCTTGCAGCCCCTAGGGTAGAAAAAGATGAAGACTGGAAACACACTACGATATTTCTGACCTTGGCTAGTTGTGGAAATCAGGCCAAAAAGCTTATAATTAATGGTCGAAGTTGTATGAATGTGGTTGCAGCATCCATGGTTGAGCGCCTTAAGCTTCCTACCAATCCTCATCCACAACCATACAAAGTAGCTTGGATTAACAACACAACCATCCCCGTAGCACAACAATGTCTAGTTTCTTTTTCTTGTGGACCCTATAACAATTCTATATTATGTGATGTGATTCCTATGCAAGTTGCTCACATTCTTCTTGGTCAACCTTGGCTTTACGATCTGTTAGAGAGTAATATAAATTATATTATTAGGTCTTACCTAACAGCTTAAGTTTTTTGGTGAGATGGATCTTTAACATGGTATCGAGCTTAGTTGATAAAGAGATTCTGAGTTCAAGTCTCACCACCTCTAATTTCTCAAGTATTAAGCATAAGACAATGTGGATCTATGAAAGTTTCAAGTCCACATGTTGAGGCTTTCACTTGAAGGGGTGTGTTAGAGAGTAATATAAATTATATTATTGGACCTTACCTAACAGCTTAAGCTTTTAGCTGAGATGATCCTTTAATACGATCGATATGTAAAACATGCATATTCCTTTTTCCTTTGAAAAAAGGTTATTGTCCCAAGGCCAATGAGTTTGCTTGATATCAAAAAGTATGAAAAAAAGTCTCGGAATTCGAGAAATATTGGTGGCACTGCAAGGAAGTATTTTCGAAGTATTGGCTAAGAAACAATACCAAGCAACAAGCTCCAAGTCTGAAGTGATCTTTGTTGTTATCGCAAGAGAGAGAAAAATCAGTTGTTGCCCCTATTTCTAATTTTACTCCAGAGATGACTAGATTATCATCGGACTTCTCTGATGTGATACCAAAAGATATGCCTAAGGAATTGCCTCCCCTATGTAGTATTCAACATGCAATTGATCTTGTTCTAGGCTAGCAACTACCTAACCTTCCAGCATATCAGATAAATCCTGGTGAGCATGCTGAACTCAAGAGGCAAGTTGATGAGCAGCTATCCAAAGGATTTATACGTGAAAGTAAGTCCTTGTGCTGTTCCAACATTACTAACACCTAAGAAAAATGGTACTTGGCACACGGATGTTGATAGTCGAGCTATAAACAAGATTACTGTTAAATATCACTTTCCAATATGTCTAGATGACATTTTGGATACCATCTTTTCAAAGATTGACTTGAAAACTGGGTATCATTAGTTACAAATCAGACCTGATGATGAATGAAAGATAGCCTTAAAACCAAGGATGGCCTTTACGAATGGCTAGTCATGCCATTTGGGCTTTCCAATGCTCCTAGCACCTTTATGAGGTTTATGAACCAGATACTCCAGCCCTTTATTGGTCATTTTCTCGTTGTTTTCTTTAATGATATCCTGATTTTCAGCAAGATAAAGGAAGAGCACAACATCAAGGATACTCAAGACGGAGGTGAGCAAATTGTACAAATCAATCATATTGACTTCCTTCTTCCACCCAAGTTTGGTGATTCAATTATAGAGAGAGACATCATGCTTTCTTCACTGTTTTCACTTATGGCAACGGGTAATTGGTATCAAGTTCAAAGGAGTGGCTTCAAGCTAAGGGATGAGGTCTGGAACGTGTGGTTTTTTGCTACTTCAACACTTCAAAACTCGAGGTCAAGTTTTCTCCAACCAAGGGAGAATGATGCAGACAACAAAGGAAGGAAACTTGAATAATTGATAAGGGTATTTTAGTAATTTCAGCTCTACTGGAAAATCTGAAATTATAGTACTTTTTTTTAAGTATTTTATTAGTCCTGAAGTTATTTTCCTATTCTAAAATAGGAATAGTTATAGGTTTTCCTAGTGTAATTAGGAATAGTTATGTTGGAGGCTCAAGTATCCTTATCCTAATCGGATTTGGACTTCTACGACTCCATAAATACAGTATGTAGTCTTTCAATATTCGGTATACAATAATATCAAATAATTCCCAGAAATTTGCTTTTGATTGTGTGACTCAATCTCCCTTAGGTGTGACTCCTAAGAATCCTAGGTGTGAAGCTTAGGTTTTTCTATCCTCTAGGTGTGACTTCTAAAATTCTACCCACATATTTCCTTATATTCCAGCAAAAACCTACTTCAATACAACCCTAAACACCCCTAAACGGCCTCCAAAAACAGATCCAGAACAGCCCCTAAGCTGTCCTGTATCAATAATCCATTATTCGACTGATTGCAAAGACACTATTCAGCCACAGAGACATGAAATAATCAAGTTTTGAGATTCTTGATAATGATTTGTCATGCTAATGAGGAGAAATTAATGCAAAGGGCAGGAAATGAAGGACTACAAATTACCCCACAAGAATCACAGCCAACTCCAACATGAACCTTTGAGCAAGGGTCAGCCCACCATGGTAAATTCTCTCCTGTGGTCTCTGAGGAAGATAGAAAACCGCTTTCACTAGCTTCAGTAGAACCTGGAAGAAGACATTTTTATGGCAACTAATGATATCTCAAACTTAAAATGGCATTTATAAATACATGCAATGTCTGGTAAAACCTCACTATAGAATAATTACATATTTAACTTTCATATGTCAGCCAAACTGTACAAACACTGCTGAACTATAGGCGATTTTGATTGAAACCCTTTGAATTATTTTTCTTTTTCTGATTTAACCCTTGAACCATATGATGTTTTGATTGACACCTCTTCTGCTATATTCCATCTAATTTAGCTGTTAAATATCACATGTTTTCCTTAAAAAATAACAAAAAGTCACAAAAATGTTGAGGGTCAATTTTTTTATAATAATTTTATCATATTGTGAATGATGCCTTTGTCATTATATTGGTGATTTTTTAGTGTTTTTTCACTAATTTTATGACCCTCTCTCTCTCTCTCTCTCTCTCTCTCTCTCTCTCTCTCTCTCTCTCTCTCTCTCTCTCTCTCTCTCTCTCTCTCTCTCTCTCTCTCTCTCTCTCTCTCTCTCTCTCTCTCTCTCTCTCTCTCTCTCTCTCTCTCTCTCTCTCTCTCTCTCTCTCTCTCTCTCTCTCTCTCTCTCTCTCTCTCTCTCTCTCTCTCTCTCTCTCTCTCTCTCTCTCTCTCTCTCTCTCTCTCTCTCTCTCTCTCTCTCTCTCTCTCTCTCTCTATCTCTATATATATATATATATATATATATATATATATATATATGTGTGTGTGTGTGTGTGTGTGTGTGTGTGTGTGTGTGTATATATATGTGTGTGTGTGTGTGTGTGTGTATATATATATATACACACACACACACACACACTTTCCTGCCTCGCTCCCCATTCATGGAGTTTTCATGAGTTGATGGCTTAATCTGTGATTTTCCTTAATTTGATTAGGTTCGAATAAAATATGTCCAAAGCTTCCCTACATGAATTTCAACAGCCCAAGTAGTTGAACAATAATAAAAGGGATATTATGAGAGTTGTAAATATGAACAAATGAGCAGGGGATATTATCAAAGTTGTAAATTGAGTAGCTAGTTGGGGAAGGAAGGGATCAAGCAGTGAGACATACAAGTGATCGGGTGCTCAAACTTGACATGTGGTTGTTTGGCTTGAACAGCCTCTCTTCTCAGGGCATATTCTGCAGGGAACTGTTCCTCCAGAAAATGATCGAACTCCAAACACACTTTTGGGAGACCCCTTGGATGAAAACTCTGACAAACTTGGCATTTAAGCATCTCATCCACTGGACTCAAGCAAGTTTCACAATACACTGAAACAATTTAAGAAAAAAAAAAAAAAAAGATCAATTATGAAAACTTTCCAGGTGGATATAGCATATCAGTAGGCCTTCTAAAGTTAAAGCGCAAAAGATACCATGGCCACAATTAAGAACCACTGGATGAAAAAGCAGTTGCTTGCATGTGGTGCATTGTACATCAACAATTGAAACCTGCTTGCAATTTCCGTTTGACTTATCATCAGAGGAATTGTCTTCAACACTATCAGGTTTGATCATGCTGCAATTTTCATCACAAACTTGGTTTGGAATAGACATGGTGGTAGCTTGAATCATGGAAACAGACTTAGCAGACTCTATTTGCTGCATATTTGCACAGCATTCCCCATTCCCGAAGGAGCAACTGTCTTGTGCATGTGCTCGATCCCTTGGATGATGATGTTGTTGATCAGTGTTGCATGCTTTATAACCAAATTGTTGTGAGAAGCACCCCATTTTCTTTTCTTCCTCTGAAACATGAACCGGAAGCATTGCAAAAGACCATAGAATTTACTAACACTAAAATTAAAATGGACATTTCAATACTGTTATGTTAGTAAAAAACCTAACTACCACTACACACCTGAGAGTGCTTTGCAGGTTAGAATAAGACAAGCAGACTAGATTCAAAACAAATCTAGGAAACTTCTGAAATTAAATGCTCTATCTGTGAAGTAATACAAAATGTTGGTGGTGATTGGAAGCACCTATATTGTAAATATTAAACAAGAAAGAAAAGAAAAGAAAAGGAAATTTTAAATGTTATATAGCTAAAAAGTTAAATAATTTTATGAATTTTGTGAACAGAAAACAAGTTTTGCCATTCTGTGCACAGTGTTGGAAGAGAGAGTGAACCATGGTTCCCATATCACAGCATATATTTACCTATAGTCGGATTAAAATGTTTTGAGCAAGTTTACAAGCAAATCAATACATTGGTTTAACCAAGATTCTTCTGGAGAATTTTTCACTGGAAAAGTGTGTAATGATTCTGCCAAACTATTTCTCGTATTAGTCAAAAAAGTGCATCTGGGATTTCATTTCTCAAAACATGTGTCAAAGAAAGGTGACTTGCAGCAAAAACAACCAGCATATGGTTCTGCTTATCAATGCACCCTTTTGGAGAATTATTAAGATAAAAGTAGCCAATTAAGAGGAAGTTTTTTAATACCTGCACAAATGAATCATATGCTTAAGATAAAACAAAGTCTAGGTAATTTCATAAATTGCTTTTCAATATTAACCTAACTATTCAGCCAATTGACAAAGATGATATCTTCAACATGTGTCCTTCTTATACACTATATTTAGTTTTACCATGGAATTGCTCTAATCCAGATTCCTCCCGTGATTTGTTTGTAAAATGTAGAATCACAAGGCAAAAATGTAACAAATACCAGACCTTGTCCTCATAAGGGTAAGATTGTGGTTGCATTTATATATCCCATTATGGTAGGAAATTTATTATTATCCCAAGCAATTTAGAAAGTGCGCAGTGAATGCATGTCTGTGCAGAAAAGCAGTCCAAAACAGCGAGAAGCTGACCTAGAATTTGGTCCTCCCTCCTCTTATAGGCAATAGGGTACATCTTGAAGAGCAAGAAGTGCAGCATCTGACAGACGGTTGGAAAGTAATTATATGGATGCCTGCAAATTGCGCAATTGGACTCACGCAGACCACTCATAGATTTATGAACACACCAGAAACAGGAAATGTGGCCGCAAGCTGCGATAAAAAATAAAAACAAAATAGAAAAAGTGAGCAATGCATATTTTGATTATCAAAATAAACATATTTGCTCAAGAAAAGTAAAGGCTTACAGAGCACAATAGGTTTGTATAGAAGATCCCTGAAACCAAATTGTTAGCAAATTAGTTTTAGTTCTCAAATCTCAATCACTTTAAAAACAAACAAGTAAAATAACAGAAACCGGAAATACAAGTTAACCTAACTAGTAACACTTAAAAATAGCTGAACATTTCTTGCTATATATTCAGTATATTTAACATAAAATAACGTTAATTTTCTTTAAAAAAAGTCATGACGATGATATTGTAGCTTTGAAGAATACAAATTCAGAAAAATAAATAAATAAATAAAGTAGATTTATTATTAGTGATTGAGGTCGGTATCAGACAGGAAGCACAAATTATACAAAACTCAGATCCAACCAGGGGGAAAAAAATTACAGACAAACGCAACAAAGAAAGGAATCGGAAAATTCCTCTTCGGAATCAGCATGGTCGATGAAGTGATGATCTGCGAAATCTGTTTCGGATTCAACGGCGGCTGCGGCGGCAATCACTTTACCTTTTCCCATATCTTCCGGCTCCATTACATTACATAGAATACAATTATTATGAGAATTAGAATATTATTACAGAGAATTCGGTCGGTCGGAGTTGCTAATGTGAATATGAAAGGCTGTGCTGCCTCAATCATCAATGGATGGACGGCCGTTGCTTGTCTACGTGGCTATTGTTGTTTCCCTACGACCGTGCATTCTTTCTTTCTTTTTTATTTCTTTTTTAGAGTAAACTATAAATTAGTCCCTATTTTTGAAAAACAAATTAATTAGATCCTTCTATTTCAAAAACTAATTATTTTATTTATTTATTTTATGTTCTTTTTTAATTTTTTTATTTAAAAAATTATAAAAATATAAAAATTGAAAAGAAGATAAAATATTTTTTAAAATTAAATAATGTTAAATTAAACTTGATTTATACTAGTTAAAAAATTAAAATTTAAAATAAATTTACTTTTCAAAACTAGAAGAGCTATTTATAATTGACTCATTTGAACATCCATCCAATGCAAGTTATGCAACAATCCATTCTCGTATATTCTCTGATGAATTGCTCGACACATTAAATACAAATTACATAACAGTTTAGGCTAATAATTGTTTTTGAGTTGTTTTAACCTTTTAGGTCTCAACTCCTAAGTATCCGCCAAAGTCATAAAAGGTGGTTATATCGAATTTTTATCTAATACATTTCATCATTTATAGATTATATTTTTATTTTTTATCACATAAACTAATTTTATATTTAGTTTGTTTTTATTCTCTAATGTACCTTGCGGTTAAATTAATTTTGTTATAATTTTGAGCATGAGTTTGGGTTTGAGCTTAGATTATAATTATGAGATTTGATATAGAATTGCATTATCAAATTTGATTATGAGTATGAATTATATTTGGATATATTGATTTTGAATATTTTCAAATATAAATTTATTCGATTTTCGATTTGTTTAACAACTTTGGGGTATCTAGCTACAAAAAGAATTGTTTTTGTATGTTCGCATCTAATTATATGTATATATTTTGATCACCCCATGTATAGATTTGATACTTTATATGATTTGATTTTAATTATTTTGGTATGAGATTTCAATTATGGTTTTAAATAATTTGAGTATATGAGATACGATTTAACACTTAACGTAAGTATATATTTAACTTTGAAAAACATGCATTGCATTTTAAGCATGTTTAGAATTATTATCCATTGGTTCATTTTTCTCCCTTACTTATGATATATATAACCTACTCATTAAGTTGTTATTTTACTCATATTCTCGTTATTTCAGCTTTTCGAGTGTTGTGAGATTGTCTATTGGCTTTTAAGAGTTGTTTCTTTGAAGTTGATACATTATTTCGCGACTCACTTAATTATGATTTTTAAACTTATATTTTGAGATTGTTGTATTGTAGACTCTAGAGCTCGCAATTATATTTATGAAAGTTGTATTATGTTATTGATTATGATTATTATTTTGGATATGTATAAGTATTATAAAATTATAGTTTGAAATAAAATTAAGAAATAATGACTAATTAGATTGTGATATGGTGAATTAGTTGGTAGTCGTGTTAAAATGTTGATTATGGATATTATGCTATAAATGTATAAATATTACGAAACTATGGTTTGTGCAAAATTTAGGAAGTATTGACTAATTAAGTTATGATATTGTGAATTAGATGAATATTTTGATTACTACATGTATGATAACTATAGTTTAGATATTTGAGGCTTGCTTGAGTAGATATGAGTTTCACAACTCCCTTGATTCTTGCACTGGTTAGGGCCCACTTTAGGGGTTATGACAAAGTTGGTATGAGAGTATAGGTTTCAAAGTTTTGAGTAACTGCAGGATATAGGCTTTATTCTAATCTATGCTCTTGTTTCAAATTATTTTGTTTTGTTAAATTCATATCTCTTGAAATGTATCGAATTTAAATTTTTATTTCATATAGGTTGTCATGGTGAGGACAAGGTCGGGTGAGCATGAAGGAGGTGTCGAGGTTGAGGCATCATCCGAGCCTCTACAATCTCGAGGTAAATCTAGAGTTAGGAAAAAAGTAGACCTTAGTGTAATGTCATTAGCCGGCATTATGACTAGTTTTCGTGTTATGTAGTGTACAATATAGACGATGGTTAGGGGTATCCAATAAACTTTTTAGGCTATGAGAGGGTTGGTGTTTGCTAGTTAAGATTCGGGTGAGATAAAAACTTCTACAACTACTATCTAATTGAGATTAGCAAGGTTTAACCTATATGTTGCTAAATTCTTGAAGTTAAAGTCGCTAACTTATTTTGGTGATAAGGATGATGAATATTCTATGCACTTTATGGATGAGATAGAGAAAAGACTTATTGTTCTTTGATGTCTCGAGGAAAAAAGATTGAGCTAATAATGTTTATGATTGAGAAAAATGCCAGTAATTGGTATAAAGGGACAAGAAATTATGAGAGCAATTCAAGGAAAATTTTCTAGAGAAGCGACTACCTAAGAGTATCGAGTAAGATAGGATTAAAAAGTTTGAAAGACTAATACAAACTTCGATATGAAGGTAATCAAATATGAGAGGAGATTTGCAAAATTAAACCGTTATACCCCGGAGATGTTGAGACAAAAAGAGCGAAAAAGTTTGCAAATAGACTAGTGGATCCACTTATCATAATTTTATTTTCTCAAAAGTTTCGTAGTTATTCTAAAGCAATTGACTATGCTTGAAATGAAGAGAATGAAGAGTAAAGTAACGAAAGAGTAGAAAAAAAGGTCAAGAGTGATACCTTGTTATGTAAAGGGCATAAAAGTTATGATGGTGGGTCTAGAAAAGATATTAGTATGCAAAGCTATTCTAGCTCCTATAGGAGGTTTTTTGGACAAAGTTGTCACAATGGGTCATATATGAGGATCAACAAAAGATCATCTTATTCGATACATCATGGTTTTGGTAAGGGATGTTTTGTTTTTTAGATATGTAAAAAGGCTCATCCGGGTGTATATTATTGGGAGACTATGACATGGTTCTATTATCATCAACAAAGGTATCGGATCCAAGATTACCTTAGATATAAAATGGTCCAGGGTACTCTTTTAAGGGGTTTATAGGTTTTACCTATGGCCAGTTCATCCTTAATATAGTATGATAGTAGGTTTGATGGGGTAATGGGTTAAGAGTTTGGTGGCAAAGCATAACAAGGTTTAGAAAAAGCTAGTAAGGGTTATGAAGATTTAGAAGGTCGAGTTAAGCTAGTGCTAGTGGTGGTCAAATTCAAGTTTTTGCCATCACCCAGCAGGATACTTAGACGTCCAATGCTATTGTGTTAGGTATTCTTTAGGCCTTTTTTTATGATGCTAGAGTATTGTTTAATTTAGGAGTAACCTATTCTTTTGTGCCACCGTATTTTTTCAAGAGATTTAGTATTAACACTTATTGAGAGAATATAAGATAGCTAAATTGATGTTTAGGAATTATAAGGTGTGGGTAATGAATATAAATTTACCTATAAATTTAATATTATTAGATATGATTAATTTTGATGTAATTCTAGGAATAGACTAATTAGTAAATTATCTTGCTTCGTTATACTATTATAACAAGATAATGTGTTTTGAGAATCTAAGAGAATATAGTTTTTTTTTTCAAGAAGAGTAGAGTGTAGCTCTCTTTAACCTAATTTATGCCATCAAAACATGTAAAATAATGAGAAAATAGTGTGAGTTATTTGGCATATATGAATAGGATGAATGATAACATAGTTAGTTTGGATCAAATCCTAAGTGTGAGGGAGTTTCTTGATATGTTTCCAAATGAATTACTTAGTATACCTCTAGAGCTAGAGATAAAGCTTGGAATTGAATTACTCTCAAGCATCGCACCTATCTTTATACCTCTCTGTTCGATAGCACCGATTGAGTTGAAGGAGTTAGAGATTCGGCTTCAAAACTTAGTAGATAAATTTTTATTCAACCTAAGTGTTTCTTTACGAGGTGCTCTTGTTCGTTGTTAAGAAGAATGATAATAGTTTGAGGTTGTGTATTAATTACCATTAACTAAATAAAGTGCCCGTGAAGAATAGATATCTATTATCGAGGATTAATGAATAGTTTGACTAGTTACGGGTGTAAAATATTTCTCCAAGGTTAATTTGAGGTTTGGGTAACATCAATCAAGGATAAAAAGAAAGGACACTACTAAAAATGTTTTTAGGAGTCGATATTGCCCATTATAATTTTTTAATGATGTCATTTGGCCTTACTAATGTCATAACAGCTTTTATAGACTTGATGAATATGGTATTTTAGTGCTTTCTCAATAAGTTTATGATAGTATTCATTGATGATATTTTGTTGTACTCTAAGAATGAGAATGAGCATAAATATCATTTGATGAGAGTGTTGCAAACATTGAGGGATCATAAATTATATGCTAAGTTTTCGATAAGTAAATTCCGATCGGATAGTATGGCATTTTCGTGACGCATTACGTTTAAGAAATGGATTGTGATGTATCCGAAGAAAGTTGAGGCAATAACCCATTGGTCGAGATCAACTTTAATGATAAAGATTTGTAACCTTTTGGACTTGGTTAGGTATTACTAGCAATTTATGCAAGACTTCTTGATAATAATAGCAATGTTAACTAAGTTGATTGAAAAAAATATAAAGTTATAATGGTCGAATAAGTGTGAGGAGTGTTTTCAAAAGCTAAAGATATATTTGACTACGACACTAGTTCTTACTTTACCTTCGTGAAATGGTGGATTTTTAGTATTTTATGATGCTACGATGGTAGAATTACGATATGTGTTAATGCAACATGAAAGAGTAGTAATTTATGTTTCGACACTAGTTCTTACTTTACCTTCAGGAAATGATGGATTTTTAGTATTTTATGATGCTTCGATGACGTAATTATGATATGTGTTAAGACAACATGAAAGAGCGAGTAATTTATGTTTCAAGATAGTTGAAGAAACATGAACGTAACTATCTTACTAACGATATGAATGTATTAATTGTATGGAGAGACTTGTGATATTTACATAAATCATAAATGTTTAAAGCATATATTTAACTAGAAAGATCTAAATTTAAGTCGAAAAGGTTGATAGAGTTATTTAAAGATTATAATTATACTATTTTATACTACTTGGATAAGGCTAATATTATAGCCAATGCCTTAAGTAAAAAGTCAAGAGGGAGTTTGGTAAATTATTAGAGGAGAAGCGATTGTTAATGTTTAAAGTGTATAGATTATGAGATTCTAGAGTGGAGTTTGGAGTTAGTGAATCGAGAGTCTCTTTGGCCCATATCAAGGTTAAGTAAGTTTTAGTAGATTGAATCCGAGAGGCTTAAGTAAATGATAAAAAAATATATAAGAGATTTTCATTAAGATATTATAGGGAAAAGGTTTGGGGTTTAAAGTGGATGGTAAAGGTACCTTATAGTTTCATCAAAGGTCAGTGTGTGCCAAATGATCCGCAGTTAAGGAATAGATCTCAAAAGAGGCTATAATACGGCATATTTTATACATTCTAGCTATGTTAAAATGTGCAATGATCTTCAAAAGCACTATTAGTGGATCAAAATGAAGAAAGATGTTATGATTTTTTTCATGGTATTTAAAGTTTGAGCAAGTAAAGGATGAGCACTAAAAGCTACTAAGAAAGTTACGGGATTTTCCATAACTAGAGTGGAAGTGGAAGAGAGTGACTATGGATTTTATGATGGGTTTACCTTGAATCCAAGAAAGGTATGATTAGATTTAGATTATTATGGACATACTAACTAAGTCTACTTATTTTTTGCTAGTGAAAACCGAGTAATGGATATGCTCAGTATGTCCAACTATACATTGATCAATAGTTTCCTTACACACGACATTTTGATTTACATCATTTCAAATCAAGGCACTCAATTTACTTCTCGATTTTGAAGGAAATTACAAAAGGCTATTGCTACGAGATTAGACTTTAGTATAAAATTCCACCCTCAAATAGATGATCAGTTAAAGAGGATGATTTAGACCTTGGAAGATATACTTAAAGTATGTACGATAGATCTAAGAGGTAGTTGGGATCATCATTTATCATTTATTAAGTTCTCATATAAGAATAACTATCATTTTAGTATTGGTATGACACCTATGAAGCTTTATATGATCGAAAATGTAGATCGCCTATCCGTTAGGTGGAAGCTGAGAGAAGGAACCTTTAGTGTCGGAGTTGATTCAACTTACTATCAAGAAGGTGAAGTTGATCTAATAATGCTTTAGGATCGTCCATAGTAGATAAAGGAGTTATAAGGATTCGAAGAAGAGACATGTAGAGTTTTAAGTCGGTCATTTTGTATTTATTTGAGTTTCTTCGATAAAGGGACTAGTGTAGTTTGGCAAGAAGGAAAAGTTAAGCCCCCGATATATTAGATCGTTTGAGATCATTAACCAAAATAAAGTAATGGCATATGAGTTGGCATTACTCGCTATAGTTTTTAAGTATCTACCATGTTTTTTGTATTTTTATATTAAAAATATATATATTCGACCCTCTCACATCTTAAAACCATAAATAATAGAGTTAAATCTTAATTGGTCATACAAGGAGCAACCAAGTGGTGATAGTAGATCATCAAATTAAGAAATTATGCAATAAGAAAAATGCATTTGTTCAAGTCATTTGGAGGAATCATTCAATTAAGGAGGCCAATGAAGATATGATAAGAAAATATATTCATTTATTTACTTACTAAGGTATGGTTGGAATTAAATTCAAGGATAAAATTTTTTTTAATGGGAAAGATGTAATAACTCACCCTAAAAATAAGATTAAATTAGTAACTTATATATTTTTAGGATTAAGAAAAATAGTTATAAGTTAATTATAGGTAAATTGCATTTTAGTATAAATAAAAAAGCTAAAATTTTGTTATAAAATAAAAATTAGCACCCAACCCCATAAAAAGAATAAGAATAAAAAAAACCAAACAGATTGTTAAAAAAATGGACATGCCTTTTTCATTTATTTTTACTCTCATTCATTTCTTTCTCATTCCCCTTCAATTCTCTTTACTTCTTCCATCTATCTCTTTCATTTTTATGCTAAAATTTTGTCAAATACTCTAAAAACCATAAAAGCAAGATGATTTAAGTGATATTAAACTAGATTAAAAACTTAAGAGGCTTTGAGAGTTATAGGATTAAAGCTAGAGTTGAAGATCCATTTGACAAAAGTGAGATTTTTGCTATTGGTCTTAAAATTAAGATATTTATATGAGTTTATTGATAAATTTTGAGTTATATTGTATTAGGTTTATTGTTGGAATAAAAAATTGAGCTAGGTTAGGACTAGAGTTTGAATTAAATTTAGGAATTTAATAATTGAACAATTATTTATGCTAATAAATGCTTGAAATGAGATAATGATCGTATGAAATTGATTATTGCACTATAGGTTTGAGAAATCCTCAAATTAGCTTAAATAATTGTAAAGATATGTTGTGGGAAAAATTAAAATGAAAATTAACGATAGATTATAGAGAGACAAGTTGTATGAAGATTAAATTAGAAATTTATGATGGATAATTGGTTATAGCAAGGTGTAAATTGGATTATTAGAAAAAGATAATAGAATAAACTTGAGATGCAGTTGTTGGGTATTTGTCTAGAGTTGGTTGAGCGAGTAAAAGTATAATTAAAAATATTAAATTTGAGTGTTTTTGATAAGTTCTATTATTGTAATTTGTCTTGTATTCTAATTTCTAAATTAATTCATTTATTTTTAAATTATCTTTTTGATATGTGATATTAATGATTATTTGATTTTTCGTATCATTAGATTTTTCGAAGCGAACGACTCTATATCTCATCAACCTTGATTTTGCTTGATCATTCGATTGTACTATGAGTGGATAGTATAGAACATATCATATTTTTAAGTTTCTTTGAAATCTCCGACATGTATCATTGAATTAAATATGTCATAACCACATCTATTAAAACTTAGACAAGAGTAGACTCTTTGTGAAAATTTGAAACAATTTGATATACAAATTGATTTGATATGATTCTAAAAAAGATTTGATTATGCCTTTTTAATAAGCGTTTCACTTAAGGTTTGATTTCATTATATGGATTTAATTACTAGTTTGATTAAAATTCTTGATTTTGATTTTATTCGTATAATTTAAGTAAGTATTTGATTTATAATTTTGAATATGTGTTTGACTTTGAGTTTAGATTATGATTATGAGATTTGATATTGAATTGTATTATTGAATTTGATTATGAGCATGAATTGTATTTAGATATATTGGTTGTGAATATTTTTGAAATATATGTAATTTTATTTTATTTTTGATTTGTTTAACTATCTTGAGATATCTAGAAACGAAGGCATAACATGTGAGCTCACCGGTACGAAAATACTCCCGGTAGCGGGAGAGGTATAGTACTAGCTTGTGTGTCGCCCAACATATGGTATACCTAGCTACGAAGAGCATAGCCTTTGGATGTTCGCATCCAAGAATATGATATGATTTGATTTGATTATAAGTGTTTTAATATGAGATTTCGATTATGATTTTGAACGATTTGAATTTATGAGATACAATTTGAATATATGAGATTTAGTAGTATATATTTGACTTTGAGAAACATGCATTGTATCTTAAAAAGGTTTAAAATTATTGTCCGTTTGTCCATTTTTATGCCTTAGTTATGATATATATTGTCCACTCACTAAGCTATTGATTTGCTTACGTTCTAATATTTCAATTTTGTAGGATTTGTGAGATTTTCCATTGGCTTATCAAAGCTATTTGACTTGAAACTAACACATTGCTCATGCAGACTCACTTAATTTTAATATTTTGAATTTGTATTTTGAAATTATTGCACTATACACTCTAAAGTTCTATAGTTATATCTCGTGAGAGTTGTATTAAGTTGTTTGATTATGATTATTATTTTAGACATGTATAAGTATTATGAAAATATTAGATATGTATAAGTATGATGAAGTTTGAGCTGGAATTAAGAAATAATGACTAATTAGATTGTGATATGACAAATTGGATAGGAGTTATGTTAAATTATTGATTATGACTATTATTTTGAAAATGTGTAAATATTATGAAACTATATGTTTGTGCTTAATTTAAAAAGTATTAACTAATTAGGTTGTGACATTATGAATTTGATGGATATTTTGATTATTATAGGCCCGATAATTATGATTTAGATATCCAAAATTTGCTTGAGTCGAGATGCATCTCACATCTTTTTTTATTTTTATGTTCATCATAGCTCACTTTAAGGGTCGTGACGTTCTAACTCAAAGGAGATGAACAAAAAATCCATCATAATCCGATCCATGTTTAATCCTAATTAGAATTCGTATCAAGCACGTACGCACACGTGCGTGCGCGCACGCACACACACACACACACGGATATATATATATATATATATATATATGTTTCAATTTCACAATTTATATATTATACTTTTATTTTAAAGAATAAACTAATTATAATATTTGGTATGTTATTCTTTAAAATACCTTGCAATCAAATTAATTTTGCTAAAATTGAAGATCACATGAATAACACGTGAGTGATTTCAATATGAATAGGATAATTGTTATATAAATTTACCAAATTTTATTTTTTTCTCAATCAAATATATGAAGCTTAATTTTTTTTTTTTTGTTTGAGTGCACTAATTTTTTTTTAAACTATCAATCAAGTATTTTGGTCAATTGTTTCATTAATTGATAATGAGTTTGACACCCTCAACATATCAACTTATAATTTTACTTTTTTTAATCAATTCAAGACATGAAACTTAATTTTTTCTATTTAAGTATACCAGCTTTTTTAAAAATATTAATTAATTACTTTGGTTAATTTCTTTGTTAACCGATGACATGTCCGAATATCAAATTATATTTTATCTCTTTTTGTTGCAAGGAGCTTTCCTCTTAATTTTTCTACCAATTTAAAATTTTTTAAAAATTAAAAAATTATTTTATAACTATAAAATCTTAAATTAAACTTAGTTAGGCTTATCGTTAAAAAAAAAAAACTCAATTACATCTTGGGCGTGAAAGTTTAAAGAAATACAAGCGTGAGATTTTTAATCAAAAAGATTCATTTGTGTTTTCCTTCAATTTTCACATGTAAATCTAACTAAGTTTTTGTTAACAACAAACATAATTGAATTTAATTTAGCATTTTATAGCTAAAAAAATAATATTTTTTAATTCTTTGTTAAATTTTTAAATGGTAGAATAATTTAGAGGGAAAAGGTCGGATTATAATTTCGTATTTGAATATGTCATTAGTTAACGAATAATTCAACAAAAGTACTTGATTGATAATTTTGAAAAAGTTGATGTATTTAATAAAAAAATTAAAATCATATACTCGATTGAGAAAAAAAGATAAAAATTAATTTGATATTATGTGAGTGACGAACACATCATCATTTAAAGAAAAAATTGACGAAAATACATGATTGACAATTTGAAAAAAATATTAGTGGAATCAAATAAAAAAATTAAAATTCATATATTCGATTGATAAAAAGTTAAAAATTAATATACTTATAGTACAATTATCCTCAATATGGATTAATAAAATTATCTTTATATGTGTGTGTGTGTGTATGCGTGCACGCACATGCATATGTTAGTGTACATGTTCAAGATCTAATCATATTTGGATAGGGTTAACTTATTGTAATATTACATTATTTATTTTATCAATAAAAGAAGTTTTTCTATTAATTCTTATTGTTTATGTTTATTTATTAGAATTAGATAGAAGTTCATATGATATGCATTGCATTAATGATTGGTTAAAAGATGTGAGATAAATATTAATGCACTTAAATCATATCATTAAATGTCTCAAGTCGTAGCATTGTCAAGAATGAACATTGATCTGTATGTGGTTATACTTGTGAGTGCTATGCTCATGTTATAAGATAGTAGCAGGACATCTCACACGTATTGGCTTAGTGATGTCAAAGCAGGCACTTCGGTGATTTATGTTAGAGAACTTATTATCGGACTTGACTCGCCATAAGAACCTATTTAGTTTAGTCTATGGGAATCTCATACGAGATGAGTACAACTAGTCCTTTGACTTAAGTCATCACGGTTATCCCAATAGAGGATTTATGTACTTTAACACTCGTTTCAATGGACCTAATCAAGGGTTTCACGTGGATAATTCGTTAGGTGCACTAGAAATCTAATGGAGATAGATGAATGACTAAGATAGGATATGTCATTTCTTGTATGCTAAATGATTTATCATATTGCACTTCGATAAATGTATGCTCGAGGAATCCGTGGCCACAATAGAAGTACACTAATAGAGTATAGTTGATTTACTCTAAGAGCAAAAATATATGAAAATCAAAGAAAACTTATGTAATCATAATCGAACGTACTAATAACAAAGTTTGAGATCACTCTATGATAAATTAACATGAGGATTAAATTGTATGGTAACCATACTCGTGAAAAGTAATTATGAATTAATTAATCTTTCTAGAGAATTAGGTAGTTATGATGCCTTACAAGAGGTCAATTTTCATTTATGTATTAATAGATAAAAGTGGTGTCTTTTATTTTCAACATATCTAAGAGCCTATTGAGTCACACGCATAAGTTTAAGCATTCACATAATAAAAGAGAAGCAAAGACTTTGGAAAAAAATTCCAATTTTGAAAAACATTTCCTAAAATAAATGTTTCCTAAAATGGAAAGTCTTTTATTTTAGAAATTAGTTTTCTAATTTGGAAGTCGACTTCGAATTTGGAAGTAAGTTACCCAAAAAGAAAATTAATTTTGTAATTTAGGTTTAAGGGTAATTTGAGAAATTATTTCTTAATGTGGGCTTCCTAAAAATATATAACTTAATTTATTTGGATGGTATAAATTAATTAGTAATTAATTGGGCCAAAAGAGTTTGGACCAATAGGTTTGATCTAAAAGCTTGCAAGACATTTTGGTAGGATGATTAACATGAACCTTATTAGATAAGGAATTAAGGTTTAAAAGGATAAGATGAAAAAGCCCACATGTATTATAATTCCTAATCCTTAGAGGATTAAGGAGCAATAACTAAGAGTCCTTTTGGGGACTTAATGCCGCCACTACCTTATCCTTGGTGTTAATATAGGTGCCCAAGATCCAACCTTGTTTAGATGAGTTTGACTAATTATATTATTGCATCATTTATATTGCTCATAATAAAAGAAATCTTTCTATTAATTCTTGTCATTTACATTTATTCATTTATTAGAAGTAGATATAAGTCCATATTATATGCATTTGCATTAGTGATTGATTAAAACATGTGAGATAAATACTCATGCACATAAATGATATCGTTAAATGTCCCAAGTCGTAGCATGGTTAAGAATGGACATTGACTATATGTGGTTAGACTTGTCGGTGTTATGCTCATGCTATATGTTAGCAATAGGAGATCTCACACCTATTGATGTAATGATGCCAAAGCAAACATTTAGGTGATTTATGTTAAAGAACATATCACTAGACTTGACTCACCGTGAGAACCGATTTGGTTTAGTCTATGGGAATCTCATACAAGATGGGTACAATTGGTCCTTAAACTTGAGTTCATCATGATTATCTCATTAGAGAATTTATATATTTTGATACTCATTTCGATGGACCCGAGTAAAGGATTACATGTGGGTAATTTGTTGGTTAAATTAGGAATCTAATGGAGGTAGGTGAATGACTTAGATAAGACATGTTATTCCTTTTATGCTAAAAGAGTTACCATATTGCACTTCGATGAATGTCTACTCAAGAAATCTATGGCCACAGTAGGAGTATATTAATAGAACATAGTTGGTTTACTCTAAGAGCTAAGATATTTGAAAATAAAAAAAAACTAATGTGATCATGATCGAACAAGACTAGTAACCAAGTTCGAGATCACACCGTAATAAGTCGACATGAGGATCGAATTGTATGATAACCATGCTCGTCAAAGGTAATTACGGATTAATTAATCCTCGTAGAGAATTGAATAGTCATAATGCCTTGATAGAAGCCAATATTGGCTTATGTATCGGGAGATAAAAAAGATATCTTTTATTATTGATACATTGAAAATATATCTAGGAGCTTATTAAGTTACATGCATAAGTTTAAACATTCACAAGATTAAAAAGAAGTAAAGATGGAAAAAGTTTTCAATTATTGGAAAAAAGTTTCCAAAAATGAAAAGTTTTCTAAAATGGAAGTTTCCTAAAATGAAAAGTTTTCTATTTTAGAAATTAGTTTTCTAATTTAGAAGTTAGTTCTAAATTTAGAATGAATAACCTAAAAAGGAAATTAGTTTCCTAACTTAGGTTTAAGGTAATTTAAAAAATTATTTCCTAATGTAAGCCTCTTAAAATTGTCTACCTTAATTTATTTGGATAGTCTTAATTGGGCCAAAATGATTTTGGGCTTATAGGTTTAATTAAAAGCCTAAAAGATATTTTGGTAGAATGATAAACATGAACCTTGTTAGATAAAGATGACTCGTTTTATAGATAAAGATAAAAAACCCATATGTTAAATAACTCCCAATACTTAGAGAATTAAGAAGCAACAACCACGATTTCAATAAGGACTAGTTGCCGCCCCTTCCTTATCCTTGAAAGATAAGGAAACTCTCCCCTATAAATAGGAAGAGAGGTGGTACAAAAAGGAAGTTTTTGGAAGAGAGAAAATTCGATATAACAAGAAAAAAAATTAGGGCACTTGAAAAAAAATAAAGGAAAAGAAAATTATTTTCTCCTTAACCCTAGTATATCACTTTTTCTCTCTCTCTTTGGGTTGTTGTAAATATTATCTTGATTAGATTTCTAGAGAAAACACTAGACAAGTCAAAAAAGATAGAGCTAGTACTTTATCAATTTTGAGACCTTCTTTGGTGGGTGTTTGGACTACGTGAATTATCGATAGAAGCTAGACACTTGGATGACTTTTTTCTAAAAAGGTTTAAGCTCGTTCTATAAGAGGTGATTCTCTATTTATTGTCTTAATTCATAAATATATGGTTATTTGATTCAATGACATGATCTTGGGTCCTTTAGATGGAGAAAATTTTTGTTTTATTCCGTACTTCCATAGGATGTATGATTCTCAATTAGTATAAGAGCCTCTATTGAATCTTTGATTGTATATTTTGTTAATTATGTTAACTATATGAATTAGCCATTCTTGATTATAAATATTATGTTTTTGGCATTTTATATGAATTTAAAACTGAAATTTGGGTTAAAAATCATCGAGGGCGCGCGAGGTTGACGTTAGACGTTGGCGTTCGTGCGCTCGAAAACCCTTGATCGATCGCATTCTCAAGCCCACGTGCCAAGCTTACACGTATCGCACGGAGCCAAACGCTCGTGGGGTAGGAACTCACGTGCTAGACGTTGCAAGCTAGGTGCTCATAAGTCGGCGCTATAAGCCGGACGTACGACGCGAGGCCTCGGGCCAAGCCCTCGTGCGCTAGGTCGTTAGTCGTGGGTAAGCGAGCACAAGCATGCCAAGCCGAAAGCTTAGGCATCGAAGCCCGTGGGTGCCCAAGGCTTGAAAAGTTTTAAAATTGAAATTTAGAAAAAATTTAATAAATTTATAAAGTGACCAAAACATAGATTTATAATTGTGATTTGATTGAAATGTGTTTCATTAGTATGCCATGTATCAATGTGATTGAAGCATGAGTGAATGGTATGGATGAGTTGACCTAGTTTGTGGGAATGAATGTTAGTAATGTTTTGGATAAATAGGGCTCGAACATCCTTCCTTCTATATTACTCTATTGTATTTCTCTTCTCATCTTACTCCTATTCGAATGTAATTCAAGGTTTTTTATTCAAATAAGTGTAAAAATAAAAGATAGGAATTAGAATAGATGCAAAGAGAAGAAGCCAAAAAGTGAAGATAAATCCTAAAAAATTTGTAATAATTTTTTACCCGTGTATTTGATCTATTGTCTCCTTATGGCTCGAGGGGTTAGTATTAGAGATCCATTACCATTCATCGATCCTTGTGTGGTATATGAGATGTATGAATTTTATATTATGTAATTAATGTTAGTATGCATGTTAAGACTAATAAGATTATTGATTAATATGCATGCTAGGATGAGACTCTGCCAAATTAAGATCCTTTAAAATAAATATTAAGTTAATTTCCTTCCAACGTTATAAGGAGGGAACTCTCTGGTCGTTGTTAGCTTTTTGAGATAACTCAAGGTCACTTCTTCCTAGAGAGAAACAAATCATAAGCTATGTGATACCCATTAGGTCTAACTTACAATGAGTTGTTGGGTTTATTAAGATAATTGAAGGTTTAATAAACTTGTACGTAAAGATTGTTTTTTGTATAAGATACGATATGATAAGGAGTTGTCATGCCAATGAGATTAGGAATTGTATTGGATGCAATTAGTAAGGAGTTACCTATCTAACCCTTCATGTATGATTTATTGAGATAACTCAAGGCTAATGCATGTTAGAGGATGAGATCCTAACCCACTAAGAAAGACGAATCGAAAAGTCTTCTCGAGTCCTATATATGAAGTTTATAGAACTTGAAAAAAATAGAGAAAGCAAATATAGATATTACTTCTTTAATTTATGTTTTGTTTTACTTTATGCCATTTGATTAATCAAATTGTATATTTTTCTATCTCGTTAGATTGCATAATATGATTGGCAACATATCCATACAATCAATAATTGATGAAAATAATGCCTTTAATGGCATGAAGTTCCTTAACTAGGAAATGAATCCGAGGATAATCCTCCAACATGAGAAAATTCTCTATACGATAGAGAAATCTCTTCCATCCGAGCCTCATCGAGATCAAGCTAAAGCTCACACATATGGATCAAACACGGAGATGATGTGATCACTCGCTCGTAGCATCGTGCTTGTTGCTATGACATTAGAGTAAGGCACCAACATAAAGGTACACGAGCCTTTGAGATCATAACAAAGCTTAAAAGCTTATTTGAGGAGAATACTAGACATGAACCCTACAAGATAGTGAGGAAGTTCTTTAGGGCCAAAATGGATAAGGGATTCAATATCGAAAAGCACGTCACCGAAATGATAGACTATATCGACATGTTGATCGAGCTTAAAGTTAGAATAAATGCTTAATTATCCATTGACCTAGTATTGTAATTGTGGCCAAATAGCTTTGGACAGTTCATCATGAACTTTAACATGATACACATGCAAAAGACTCTTAAAGAGTTATTGTTCATGTTTAAGGAAGCTCGAGTTGAGATTAATAAGGAGAACAAGAGTTTTGTACCTTTTGTTAATAAGGAAAAATGCATGGTAAAGGGTAAGAAAAAATCCAAGAAGAAGAAGTCTTTAATTGCACCTACTCGAAGGGGTAAAAAGCTTGAGACTCGAATAGCCCAATAGATGCGATCCGCTTTCATTGTAATAAGAAAGGGCATTGAAAGTGTAATTGTAAGGAGTACCTGAAGAGGTGAAGAAGAAGAGTTCTATAACCACCTCATTTATTTATGTTATTAAAGCTATTTTCTTATTTTTAAATTCCACCCATAAGTATATGATACTAAATATGGTGTTCATATTTTTGAAATATGCAGAAGCTTAGAAAAGGAAGAAAGATAGCTTCAAGGGAGATGACCTACACGACAACAATGGATCAAGAGTTGGACTATTAATTATAGACATTTATGAGCTAGCACTATCATGCGGGCATGTGGTAAGACTTAATTATTATTATTTTAGTAGAGACTAATGATATTATTTCCATTCTTGTTATAAATAAGTTTTTTATTTTAAGAATAATGATTATTTTTAAAGATGATTTTTTATATATGAAAATATCTTGATAATAATTATATTTTTTGAACATAACTCCCATGTATATGACATAAATCCAAAAGACTCAAATGATCTAAACAACATACATTTGTGGCATCATCAACTTAGCCATATAAACAAGAATCTAATATTCAATCTATTTATAAATGGATATCTAGAACCATTTGATGATGTCTAAAGAATCTTATTTACTTAAGCAAAGAAACATGAATCCCTTTTTAGTGAAAAAAGAAGAAAATGCTACAAACTAGTTTAACCTTACACATAAAGATGTATTTAGGCCCATGTTCACCCATGTAAGGGGAGGACATGATTATTTCATAATCTCTAATGATAATATATCACGTTTTAGTTATAAAACACGAATCTAAAGAATTTGAAAAGTTTAAAGAATTTAGATTTAAAGTCAAAAAATAAACTACCAAAAGTATTAAGGTATTTTGATGAGATCGAAGTGATAAATACTTAAGCAATGAATTTTAGATCATTTAAAAGAGAATGAGATTCTCCACGGTCATCATGTATTAGATATGGTTTGGTCCATCATGAGTCAAGTTAATATCCTCATATTATCTTGGGATAGTCACTCCTTACTATAACCTTTATTTTGAATAGAGTTTTAATTAAGTCTATTTAATTAGACTACATATGAGATATGAAAAGAAAAGAAAAGAAATTTATCTTTCTTTAACGATTTGAGGCTATAAAACATATGTCAAATTGTTTGAATAAAGTGTAAATGTGTGAGATATCCAAAAGAAACAAATGGATATTGTTTTTCTAATACTAGAACAAAGTGTTGTTCGTAACTAGACATGTTATTTTCCTCGAAAAAGAATATATAGATGCTAAAAATAGTGGAAGAAAATTAAAACTCAATGAGATTAGAATAGATTCATAAATTAACACTCCACTAATGGAACCTTAAGTAAAAAGGTTACAAGATGTTGTAACTACCCACAAAGAAAACATAAGAACTTCATAAGTCTAAAAGGGATTCATCAAAAGACAAAAGAATGTGATCTTCTTATCTTAATACATGACGATTTGTGCCTCTAAAACGGATGATGAAGCCGACACTTATGAAATGACAATGTTAGCCATTGACTCCTAGAAATGGTAAACGAAAAGGATGTATAGATTACACACCCCGATGGTTTTAAAAAACGTGTAAATAAGATTTAAAAAATACAAAAGTTCATTTATGGACTTAAACATGCCTCTAGGAATTAGAATCGATGTTTTAATGAAACAATAAAAAAGTTTGATTTTTCATAAAAAATAAAGACGAACCCTATATTTAAAAGAGGTTAGTATAAGCCTACTAGTCATGGTTATTCTATATAAAATGTTAAACGTAAATACTTCTTAGCTTTAAATATTATCATGTTGCAATCCATAAGAGAATGAGATATCTAAAACAATTTTCCTAAGTATGACATGAAGGGCGACCAACATTCTAAGAGTCTAGATCTATAGAGATAGATCATTTAGAATGTGAGATGTCATACATTAACATACTACTAAAAGGTTTAGCATGGAAAAATCAAAGAAAGTCTTCCAATGTCGCAACGCTTGATGACCAATTATAAAGGATCCATAGTGAAAGCTAAGGAACTAAGGTCTCATTAACAATCCAAGTGTGTATTGCATCACTACCACTTGATTATAAAGATAAACAATCATGACGACATAAAGATTGAAAAGGTCCACATTAACGATAACATAGTTGATCCTTTGACTAAGCCTTTGTCATAATTACCCTATGAGACCTTTACCTGGAAGCCGACATGGCTGGTTGGCTTCAGGTGCAAGTGAGAGATTATTAGTATAGGTGCCCAAGATTCAATCTTGTTTGGATGAGTTTAACTTATTATATTATTACATAATTTATATTATTTATAATAAAAGAAGTATTTCTATTAATTCTTGTCATTTACATTTATTCATTGATTAGAATTAGATAGAATTCCATACGATATGCATTATATTGGTGATTGATCGAAAGATGTGAGACAAACACTAATGCACATAAATGATATCGTTAAATGTCCCAAGTCGTAGCATGGTCAATAATGGACATTGACTATATGGGGTTAGACTTGTGAATGTTCTGCTCACACTATATGATAGCAATAAGAGACCTCACACCTATTAGCATGATGATGCCAAAGCAAGTACTTAGGTGATTTATGTTAGAGAACATATCACCTGGACTTGACTCCCCAAAAGAACCCATTTAGTTTAGTCTATAGGAATTTCAAATGAGATGAGTATAACCGGTCCTTAGACTTGAGGTCATCATGATTATCTCATTAGAGAATTTATGTACTTTGACACTCGGTTTTGATGGACCTAGTAAAAGATTGCATATGAGCAATTTGTTAGGTACACTAAGAATCTAATGGAGGTAGGCGAATGACTATGATAGGATATGTCATTTTTTTTACGCTAAATGAGTTATCATATTGCACTTTGATGAATGTTTATTTAAGAAATCCATGACTACGGTAAGAGTACAATAATAGAGCATAGTTGGTTTACTCTAAGAGCTAAGACATTTGAAAATCTAAGAAAACTAATGTGATCATGATTGAACAAGACTAATAACTAAGTTTGAGGTTACATTGTGATAAGATGACATGAGGACTAAATTTTTTGATAACCATGCTCATGAAAGGTAATTACAAATTAATTAATTTTCTTAGAGAATTAGGTAGTCATGATGTCTTGCTAAAGATCAATCTTGACTTATGTAGATAAAATAGATGTCTTTTATTCTTGTTACATTGGTAATATATCTAAGAGTCTATTGAGTCACACGCATAAGTTTAATCATTCACATAATTAACGAGAAGCAAAGATGTTGAAAAAATCTTCCAATTATGAAAGTTTTCTATTTTTGGAAAAAGGTTTTCGAAAATGAAAAGTTTCCTAAAATGAAAATTTTTCTATTTTAGAAATTATTTTCCTAATTTAGAAGTTCCAAATTTGAAATGAATAACCTAAAAAGGAAATTAGTTTCCTAATTTATATTCAAGGATAATTTGAGAAATTATTTGCTAGTGTGGGCTCCTATCTAACTTAATTTATTTGGATAGTTCAAATTAATTAATTGGGTCAAAATGGTTTTGAGAAAATATGTTTAATTAAAAGTCTAAAAGATATTTTGGTGGGACGATAAACATTAACATTATTGGATAAGGATGAATGTTTTATAGATAAACATCAAAAATTCATATTTTCAATAACTCCTAATCATTTAAGAATTAGGAAGCAACAACCAAGAATCCAATAAGGATTGGTTGTCACCCCCTCCTTGTCCTTAGAGGATTAGGAAACTCTCCTCCTATAAATAGGAGAAGGGGTACAACAAAAAGAAAGTTTTTAGAAGAGAGAAAATTTAGCACAATAAGAAAAGAAATTAAGGCACACGATCAAAAAAAATAAAGAAAGAGAAAATTGTTTTCTCCCAAACCTTAGCATACCACTTTTTCCTCTCTCTTTAGATTGTCGCAAATATTATCCCGATTAGATTTCTATAAGAAACCCTAGACAAGTCATAAAAGATGGAGTTAACACTCTACCAATTTTGAATACTTCTTTTGTAGGTAATTAAACTGCGTGGATTATCGATAGAGGCCGGACACTCGGATGACTCTTTTCTACAAAAGTTTAGATCCGTGCTAAGAGAGGTAATTCTTTATTCATCACTTTAATTCATGAATATATGGTTAGTTGATTCAATAGCATGATCTTGAGCCCTTTAGATGGAGGAAATTTTTATTTTATTTCACATCTTCATAAGGTGCATGATCCTTCACTTGGAGGACAAGGAAGATACTCCCCTATAAATACAAGGGGAGGTGCGAAAAAAAAAAAAAGGATAATTGCTAGTGGCATACACGATTAGAGTAAAATTAAGGAGAAAAATAGTTTTCTCTTCCCTTACACATGCCACCTCTCTCTCTCCCTAGTGGTTGTCATAAAATATACCCGAATAGATTTTTAAAAACAAAATAGTAAAAAATTCAAAAAAAAAAGAGCTAACACTCTACTACTTCGAGTGTTTCTTGTGTGGGTGTTTAGATCGTGTAGATTATCGATAGAGGTCGGACACTTGGATGATTCCTGTTTTGTAAAGATTAAAATCTACACTACAAATGGTAATTCTTTACTTATACTTTAATTCATGTATGTATGATTAGTTGATTCAACGGTTTGATTTTCACAATCTAGATGGAGGAAATGTTTTTGTTTTATTCCATACGTCCATAGGATGCATGATATTTCAATTGGTGTCGAGCCTCTATAATTGTGTTTAACTACATGACTTATCCATTTTTAATTGTAAACCTTATGTTTTGATATTTTATACATCCTTTAAAATTGAAATTTAGGCTTTAAAAGGGTGGGGCATGTAAGGCCAACGTTGGATATTGGCGCTCGTTTGTGCAACAAAAGGGCTAACTAGTCGCTCATAGGACGCACGATAGGCCGGGCGTGCCCGACGACACGACGAGCCTTCGGGTTGGCCAATAGTGAGCTAGGCACATGACGAGTTAAACCTCCTAGCAGGCCGGTCGTGAGCTAAGTGATGATAGGAAAAGTGTGCCTCACACACGCTAGGTCTTCTAGCCAAAGCCAATCTCACGCAAGACATATGATGTGCTAGGCGTGCCTTGCACACGCCATGCTTACTTTGTAGGATAGTCATACACCGGGTACACAATAAGAAAAGAGTGCACTCGGGCATGCGTCGAGCCTAAGGCTAGGCCAAGACATGCCTAGTGCGAGAGAAGCGTACGCTGCATGCATGTATGAGTGAGGCTTGCAACAAGCCGGACATACACGTGCATTAAACGACGAAGCCGGCACTAGGCCGGCACGCGCCAAGTTAGTGGCTAGCGCATGATAGCCCATGGGCCCAAGGTTCGAAAAAGTTTTAAAATTGAAATTTATAAAAATTTTGATAATTTTATAGAATGATCAAAATATAGATTTATAATTATGATTAAAATAAAATATGTTTTATTAGTATATCATATATCAATGTGATTGAAGCATGGGTGAATGGTATGGATGAGTCGACCTAGTTTACGGGAATAAATGTTTGTAATTTTGGATAAATATAGCTTGGGTGTCATGTATTCTCTATCATTCTATTATATTTCTATTCTCATCTTACTCCCCTCAAATATAACTCGAGGTTTCTTATTCAAATAAATATAAAAGTAGAAGATAGAATATTAGAATAGATACAAAGAGAAGAAACCAAAAAGTGAAGATAATCCCAAAGGATTTGTAATAATTTTTCACTTAAGTATTTGACTTATAGTCTCCTTATGGCTTAAGAGGGCTAGTAGTAGAGATCTATTATTATTCACTAGTCCTCGAGTCATACCCGAGATGTATGCTTTTATTTTACGATTGTTAGTATGCATGATAGGATTAATGTCATTGATAACTAGTATGCTAGCTAGGATGAGACATATCATATTAAATCCTTCAAGTTAAATATCAAGTTAATTGCCTATCAATGTTATGAGGAAAGAACTCTCTTGGTTGTTGTTGGCTTGTTGAGATAACTCAAGGTCACTTCTTCTTTAAGTGAATCAAACCATAGGTCGTGCGATGACCCCGAATGTTTGGATCCAACTTGAAACGAGTTGTTGGATTTATTAAGATAACTCAAGATCCAATAAACTTGTAGGCAAATAATGGTATTCACATAAGATGCGAGATGATAATGAGTTATCATACCAATAAGATAAGGAGTTATATTGGATACAATTAGTAAGAGTTACCTACCTAATCTTTTATGTATGACTTGTTGAAATAACTTAAAGTTAATGTATTTAGAGGATGAGATCCTAAACCCACCAAGAAAAATGAATCAAAAAGTTTTCTCGAATCTTATATTGAAGGTTATAGAATTTTAAAAAATAGTAGGAGCGAACATAGATTTTAATTTTTTAATTTATGCTTTGTTTTTATTTATATAATTTAATTAACCAAATCGTATATTTTTCTTTCTTATCAAATTACACAATATGACTAGTAACACATCGATACGATCAATTATTAACAAAAGTAAAGCCTTTAATGGTATGAACTTCTAAAACTGAAAAATGAATCCGAGGATAGTCTTTAACATAAAAAGATTATCTATACGATAGAGACATATCTCCCAACTAAGCCTCCTCGGGATCAAGTCGAAGCTTATACGAGCATGGCTCAAATATAGAGATGATGCGATCATCGCTCGCAGTACCATGCTGGCTGCTCGTGACATTAGAGCATAGACACCATCATAAAGGCACTAAATGCTTTTGATATCATAGCGAAGCTTAAGAGCTTGTTTGAGGAGAATACTAAACATGAGCGCTATGAGATAGCAATGAAGCTCTTTAGAGCCAAAATGGATGAGGGATCTAACGTTGAAAAGCATGTCACCGAGATGATAGACTAAATTGATAAGCTAGTGGAGCTACAAGTTAGAATGGATGTTTAATTATCCATCGACCTAGTATTGCAATCGTTGCCCAATAACTTTGGATAATTCATCATGAACTTTAACATGATGTACATAAAAAAGACTCTTAGAGAGCTATTGTTCATACTAAGGAAAGCTTAGCTCTGAAATTAAAAAAAGAATAAAAGTTATGTACTTCTTGTTAATAAGGGAAAAGGCATGGTGAAGGGTAAGAAAAGCCCAAGTAAAAAAAGAAGAAATCTTTAACCGTGCCTACTAGAGGGGTGCAAAAGCCTAAGGCTCGGAATAGCCCAAAAGAAGGAGTCCGTTTTCATTGTAACAAAAAGGGCATTAGAAGGGCAACTACGAGGAATGCTTAGAAAAGATGAAGAAGAAAAGTTCTATAACCACCTTAGGTATCTATGTTATTAAAGCTAATTTTTCTATTTTTAGTCCCACCTCATTGGTATGTGATACTATATGTCGTGCTCACGAGCTTTTAAATGTGCAAGAGCTTAGAAAGGAAGAAGATAGCTTCGAGGGAGCATGACCTACTCGATCGCAATAGATCAAAAGTGGGACCATTAGTTATAGGCATTTATGAGCTACCATTACCATGTAGGCGTATGCTTAAGACTCAATGATTATAATAATTATTATTATTAGTATAAACTAAGGATATTATTTTTATTTTTTGTTTGGAACAAGTCTTTCATTTTATTTAAGAGTAATGATTATTCTTTTTAAAGATGAAGTTTTATATGAAAATATTTTGATTGATAATAATTGTATGTTTTAAACATAATATAACTCTCATGTATGTCGGATAAATGCTAATAGACTCAAATGATTGAAATAATAGACATTTGTGGCATTGTAAACATTGGTCATATAAATAAGAATCCAATATCTAATCTACTTAAAATGATACTTATAATCATTTAATAATGTCTAGTGAATCTTGTTTACTCGGGAAAGAGACATGAAAACCATTTTAGTGGAAAAGGAACAAGTGCCACTAATTGGTTAGGCCTTACACATAGAGATATATTTAAGCCCATGTTTATCCATGTAAAAAGAGAACATTATTATTATATAATCGATAATAATAGTAGATCACGTTTTGGTTATAAGACATAAGTCTAAAGCATTTAAAAAGTTCAAAGAATTTAGACTTAAAGTCAAGTAATGAACTAGCAAAAGTATTAAAGTATTTTGATTAGATCAAAGTGATGAATACTTAAGTGCTAAATTTTTAGATCACCTAGAAGAGAATGAGATTCTCTATTGATGGACATCACATGTTAGACATGTTTTGGTCCATAATGAGTTAAATTAATATCCTCACTTCATTTTGGGATAGACACTCCTTACTATAACCATTGTCTTGAACATGGTTCCAATTAAGTCTATTAACCGGACTTCATATGAGATATTAAAAGAAAAAAAAACAAATTTCTCTTTCATTAAGACTTGAGGCTATAAAGCATATATCAAACAGTTTGACGAAGACAAGCTAAAGTCTAAATCAACAAAGTGTAAATTTGTGAGATATCTAAAAGAAAAAAATGGATATTATTTTTCTATCACTAGAACAAAGTGTTGTTTGTGACTAGGTATGCTATATTCCTTAGGAAGGAATTTACGAATGCTAGAAATAGTGGAAGGAAATATTAAACTCAATGAGATTTGAGTATACTCACAAATTGACACTCTACTAATGGAACTCTAAGTAGATAGGTTTACAAAGTGTTGTAACTATCTCATAAAAAATATACAAAAATTTCATAAATCTAAACCGAGTTCATTAAAAATAAAAGATACGATCTTCTTATCTCGAGCATATGGTTATGTGCTCCCTAAGAGAATGACAAAGATAACACTTATGAAATGATAATGTTAGACATTGACTTCTAGAAAGCGCAAACAAAAAGAATGTGTAGATGACACACCTCGATGATTCTAAAGAACATGCAAATAAGATTTATAAAATACAAAGGTCCATTTATAAACTTGAGCATGCCTCTAGAAATTAGAGTCAATGTTTTGATGAAATGATCAAAGAGTTTGATTTTTCACAAAACAAAGATGAATCTTATGTATGCAAAAGGTTAGTGGGAGCTTACTAGTCATGATTTTTCATAAAAATAAATAAACTACTTCTCAACTATAACATTATCATGTTGTAATATATAAAAGATTAGATATTTAAGATTTTCTTTATATATGACATAAGAGGGTAGCTTACATTCTAAGAATCGAGATCTATAGAGATAGATCACTTAGAATATGAAGGGTCAATCAATGCAAATACATTGGCATGAAACTAAAAGATTTAGTATGGAAGAATAAAAAAAGATTTCTTCTAATGTCATATGATTTAATGGTCGACTATAATGGTTCCTAATGCTATTGATTCAATATTATTATACCGTGATAATAATAGAGCTATAGCACAAGCTAAGGAACTAAGTTCTCATCAAAAGTTCAACCATGTATCGCGACACTATCATCCGATTAAAGAGATTATCGATCGTGGTGATATAAGAATAGAAAAAATCCACATTGACAACAACATAGCTAACTCCTTGACTAAGCCTTTGTTAAAAATGAAACATGAAACCCTTACTCGATTATTGGGAAAAAGGGACATGGTTGGTCGGTTCTAATATAAGTGGGAGATTGTTAGTGTAGGTGCCCAAGATTTAACCATATTTGGATATGTTTGACTTACTATAATAATACATTATTTATTTTATCAATAAAAGAAATCTTTCTATTGATTCTTATTGTTTATGTTTATTTATTAGAATTAAATAAAAGTTCGGATGATACACATTACATTAATAATAGTTCGGATGATACACATTACATTAATAATTGATCGAAAGATATGATATAAATATTAATGCACTTAAATGATATCATTATATGTTCCAAGTCATAGCATTGTTAATAATGATCATTGACTATATACGATTAGACTTGTGAGTGCTATGCTCATGTTATAAGATAGTAGTAAGAGATCTCACACTTATCGGCATGGTGATGCCAAATTAAGCACTTACGTGAGTTATATTAGAGAGCTTATCACTAGACTTGACTAGCCATGAGAACTCATTTGGTTTAGTCCATGAAAATCTCATATAAGATGGGTACAACTAGTTCTTTGATTTGAAGTCATCACGGTTATTTTATTAAAGGATTTATGTACTTTGACACTTGTTTCGATAACCCAATAAAGGGTTACATGTGGACGATTCATTGAGTGCACTAAGAATCTAATAGAGATAGGTGAATGACTAAGATAGTACATGACATTCCTTGTATGCTAAAGGAGTTATCACATTGCATTTCGATAATTGATTTACTCTAAAACAAAGACATTTGAAAATTGAAGAAAACTTACGTGATCATAATCAAATAGATTAATAATCAAGTTTGAGATCATACTCGTGATAAATTGACATGAGGATTGAATTGTATGGTAAACATGCATATGAAAGGTCATTGCGAATTAATTAATCCTCCTAGAGAATTGGGTAGTCATGATGTCTTGCTAGAGGTCAATTTTGATTTATGTATTAAGAGATAAAAGATGTATCAAGAGATAAAAGAAGTATCTTTTATTCTTAATACATTACCAACATATCTATGAGTTTATTGAATCAAAAAACATAAATTTAAACATTCACGTGATAAAAAAGAAGCAAAGATTTTTAAAAAAAATTTCAATTTTAAAAGTTTCTAATTTTAGAAAAAGTTTCTTAAAATGAAAATTTTTCTATTTTAGAAATCAATTTTCTAATTTGGAAGTCGAGTTCCTAATTTGGAAGTAAGTTACCTAAAAAGAAAATTAGTTTCCTAATATAGGTTTAAGGATAATATGAAAAATTATTTTCTAATGTGGCCTCCTAAAAATATCTAACCTATTTTATTTAGATTGTTCAAATTAATTAGTAATTAATTGGGTTAAAAGAGTATGGGGTAATAAGTTTAGTCTAAAAGACTCGTAAGACATTTTGGTGGAAGGATAACCATGAGCTTTATTGGATAAGGATCAAGGTTTAAAGGAATAAGATCAAAAAGCCTACATACATTACAACTCCTAATCCTTAGAAGATTAGGAAACAACAACTAAGAGTTCTTTTTGGGACTTAATACTACCATTTCCTTCTCCTTGTAGGACAAGGAAGACACTCCCCTTATAAATACAAGGGGAGGTGCGGCAAAGAGAAGACAATTGCTAGGGCATACACGGCTACGATAAAAAGAAGAAAAATAGTTTTCTCTTGCCTTACACATGCCACCTCTCTCCTTCTCTTCTTCTCTCTTAGGGTTGTCACAAAATATCTCTAAATAGATTTTTAAAGAGAAAACATTAAACAAGTTGGAAAAAAGTGAGCTATCACTTTATTACTTTTAAGTGCTTCTTATGTGAGTGCTTGGACTGCATGGATCATCGATAAATATCGGACACTTGGAAGTCTCCTTTTACGCAAAGGTTAAAATCTATGCTACAAGAGGTAATCCTATACTTATGTTTTTAATTCATGTATGTATGATTAGTTAATTCAATAGTTTGATCTTAAAAGCCTTAGATGAAGAAGTTTTTTTTTGTTTTATTTCGCATCTCCATAGGATGTATAATCTTTTAGTATGTGGATTCGAATCATAATAAGCTTACATATTAAAACTATCACATATAACTATTTTTTTTTTTAACTTAAAAGACCTTAAAATGATATTTTTATAAATTCATACTAAAACTATCAAATACCGTGTACATAACTTTTACAAAAAAATAATTGAAGAGAAGTATATTAAAAAATGAGAATAAGTTAAAAGTTACCATTTATTTTTTGTTTTTTTTCAATATGATTTATAAATAGTGTAAAGAGTTAATTGTCCACGCACGTTGCGGGTTGGACTGAAGGAAATCTTTCTAGTTAGATAGTTAATGCCATATTTTGGACCTATTAAAGCATATTTAATCAAAGGTAAGGAAAAAAAAATTAAATGTAAATTTCTTAATCAAAATCTTGTATTTAATTGATTCATTTTTCTTTATGCAATAATTTTAAAATAAAAGCTTGTACTAATATAAATTGAAATTTTTATCGAAAATTAAAAAACATGCCATTAAAAAATATTTTTCATAAGATTTTATTAGAAAAAATATTTTTTTATTTAATGTTGATGAGAATATTTTTTTTATAGAAATATATACATTTGATTTATATATATTTATTCATAAAAATAATTAATAATTAATAATATTAGTATAAAAAACTATATTTAAATCATTTTATGGTTCTTCTAAAATATTATTTTAATTATTTTATTTGAAAGAACTCGGTGTTATGATATTAAAAAAAAAAAAAAAAGTAATAGCAAATCTTTTGTGTTGTGTTTATAGATGCATAATTAATTTGTAATAAAATTGATGATTTAATATATATATATATATATATATATATATATATATATATATATATATATATATATATATATATATATATATATATATATATATATATATATATTGTACACTATGAATATACTTATTGGGTTTAAAGTATTATGTACAAAGTAAAAAAAAAAAAAATTAAATTTAGAAATATTATGAAAGAAATGGTAATAATATTAGAATTGAAGAAAAAGATGATAGAAAAATGAATTCACTATAAAATAAAGTAAATACAAAAGATAACAACTCTAAATAATTCTCTCAATCTCTACAAAATATTTGTACTCAAGCTAATGAACAATCAAGCCTATTTATAAGTTTCAAGATTAGAAAAAGAATTAAAAGAAACTATGAACCATAAAAAAATACATAAATAATTGAATCAATCGCATCTCTCTTTTAATTTCTTATATTGAATGATGAATTGAATTACATGAGTAGTGAATATGAAATGATTATGAACATTTATTATTTTATAACAAGAAACAAATTATCTAAAATACAATCTTTAATATTTACATTGAACATGTAGTTATAACCACTTGACCATCATTTTAAAATTTCAAGAATTCATGATATAAATTATATATATTTTTAAAAAATAGTTATATTGTTAAAAAAAATTTTCAAAATCTATATATAAAGAAAATAAATCAGATTTATCAGAAAATAAAATTTTATAATAAATAAAAAAAATCATCGAATGAGAATTTTCATATAAAATGAGAAATTAAAAAATAAGTTTTAAATAATAAAAGTAATATAATATGAAATATTTGTAAGGCTACATAGGAAACATAAAAAACAATGTTTACTTTTTAATAATTCTGTATAAAAATTCTCAATAAAAATATATTAAAATAAATTATCGAAAAAAAAAATCAGCTAAAGCACATGCCTGCACACTTGGGCTTGTATCCAAGCTTGAGCTTCGACCTGTTAAAAGGCTCGCATGCTCGAACTTGCTTCCGAGCCTGCGCAAGGCAAAGTATATTAGTAAAGAGCAAGCAAAATAGAAGACGGGCGACACGTTGTCCACTCTAGGCGTAGTAGACGACATGTTGTTTGTCTGTAATTTCTAGCCAGCTCTAGCTGACCGGAAAACATGTAAAAAAACAAAAAATGGATTTTAAAGGTTTTCGGCCTTTCCAACCCAAATTTAGTTACTTTTTGCTAAAAAATGTCTAAAAAAACACAGAAGTAAGGTTCTAACTCTTTAGTGTATCAAAACTCATTTCAATACACACAAAATACATCAAAATTTAAATCAATATAAAAAAATTCAAAAAAATTTGAAAACCCCGATCTATCTTTTCTAATTATTTCATGAATTATGACAACCAGAAACAAATTATTCTCTCAAAAATGAATAAATTAAAGGTAATTTTGACTGTCACAGTAGCCAAAATGAGTTTCTCTCCTCCCATCTCTCTCTCTCTCTTCCTCACTCTTTTAGGCATCCAAGGATCAGAATGAAGAAGAAATGAAGTTCATACTGAAAAAAAAAATTCCTAAATTTGGAAGACCAAAGTGAAACTTTTTGGCTAAATAGTAGAATTAAACTGTGTAAATAATTCTCAATCTACCGTGTTAATGAGTATCTGCCTACAGTAAAACGCACACTAACTAAAGTTTATTTATTTATTTTTAATAATAGTATTTTAGTACCAGAAAACCAACATCTACATCCCACAAGTATTTTCTAGGGGAAGGGAACATTCTTATACCGTGCCATATAACCTTGTCAAAACAAACCAAAAAGCACAGCATGAAAAATGCAGACACACTAATTGCAAGTCGCCAAAAGAAAATGGAAGACAAAGTCAAATGCTAAGAGGTAAAAATGGCAAGTATGACTTTTTATTAACATAAATGAAGAGATGCAAGAATTAAAAAAAAAACAAAGAAGAAGAAGAAGAAGAAGAAGAAGAAGAGAGAGGAAAAAGCGGCGGCACAGAGAAGCATTAAAAGCTCCTCCAAATAAAATAAAATGACAACAGATAGTGGTAAGACGGTAAATATAAAAAAAAATGGGACTTATAATCAAACAACGTGTAAAGGAAATGTTAAAATATGACAAAAAGAAATAACAAAAGAAATTGTAAGGCCACAAACAAAGAGGAGGAAGCATTAAACGGCTGAGGCAGCAAAACAGTTCTTTTGAGCGTTAATCCACAGTGAATTGAGAGAATGTGAACAATAATAAATAGTAATAACTCCACCTCTTTTAGTTGTTTTATTAATAGCAATAACTCCACCATTTTTAAGTTGTTTTGTTAATGTTAATGTTAATGTCGAATGTATGCTGATAGGTTTTTAATCTCTTAACATGATGGATTGATTGACAATCTAGAAATTACCACTCTCATCATCTCCAATTAGGGATGCAAATGAGCTGAGACCAGCTTTAATGCTCGAGCTCGGCTTGCCCCATTTTAGTAAGGTTCAAACTTGGCTTTTGGTCCTGACGTATCTAAAACATGAGGCTCAAGCTTGGGTCGCTTAAGTTGCTTAATAAACTTATAAATGAGTCAAAGACTTAAATATATATTTATGACAATATAGATTAATCTTTAATCTTTAAAATACAAAACGTTGAAAATAAAATATGAAAACATTTATATAAAACTTGCATATTTATCATCATTATAAATTTTCATGACATACTATAAATATATTCGACTTAAAAGAAATTTAAAAAATAATTATTCAATAACACATATCAATCAAATACTTAAATTCATATTATTCTCCGACTACGTTAGAAAACTCTAATTATTTTTTTTTTCAGCTTTGAAATCGTGTACCATTATCATAAAAGGTTCTATAAACACACTGTATTTAACGGCTTGTTAAACAAAATATATTTATGGTTTTTAAAACCTTTGTATAATTGCTAAATATTATTTTGTTTTGTTTTATAAAAGGAATGTATTTTATTACATATTAAATTAGTTCTTATAAAATATTAGTTTTTCCTTTCAAAATTTCACAAGTTTATTAACAACTTATTTGCAAGCTTTTAAATGGATTTGCTTATAAGACTAATTCACAACCTAATTACGCCGGTTCATAGGCCTTAGAACGAGCTTTAAAAATAAACTGGTATTGATTCATTATACCTTAACAAACGAGTTTTGAGCCGAACCTTTAGCAAACCGAGCTTCAAATGCCTCATAAGCAGCTCCGCACCCTATCCACTATAACTATACTACTGCTCATCGTTCCTGTTGACGCATGTTCACCATCTTTAACCAAGGGGAACCATATATTTTGATTTTGAAAATAAATAAATAAATAAATAATTGCTGCAGCGAATAAAAACATCCTATAATTACCATTTTTATGCAGGATAGTAGCAGTGAAAATAAAAAATTATACAAGTGATCTAACCACCATGTGACTGCTAGCTTTTGGATTTCCAGGTAATCGAGAACGACAGTACCAGCAGATCATCATACAGCGAAATGCATGGATTTATTTCCATAACTTAACAGAGCAGTCATGACTTGCAGAAGCAACCATCCCAGTGAGAGGTGACTGCGCCAGAGCTGAGATTATGTTCTCATGCCCTGGGATTGTCATGCTCTTATTCTCAGCCATGTTCCACAGCTCCAAAGGCTGCAGCCACATTTGAAAAAACAATTGCATCGTTAGGGTCAACTAGTTTAAGAAATCTTATTACCAATATATATATATATATATATATATAGTTACAAGAAATCTGGAAAACATAGATAGGAACACAGTAAGTTGTATTCGTTGCTATGAAGCTATATTTGTACAAACAAGATGCTAATGTGGATTTGTTATGCTCTGTGGAAGCCAAGCAAACCATGCATTCATCCTCTCAGAGTAGCGACATTGTGGAATGTGAATGAGACTATAGCTAAGATATTAATGCTGGAAAAAAACACTCTCTTTTTAAGAGTTCGATCTCATACACAAAGAAAACACTAGTTATAAGAAATTCAGTAAACCTGTTTCATATATCATGTTACGACATACTACAGGTTCATTCCCCTAAAACATTTTAAAAAGGCCCAAAATTAGCCTCGCTGATGTGAAGCAGAAATATCAAGTGTGGTCCCCATCTATTTATCCTAATATCACTACCATGAACCAATGTCTTAACCACGAACTGAACACTTACAGACTTTAATAGGAAATATCTACGATAAAATCAACAGCCAGTCATCATAAAGGTTCATCCATTCTTGTATTTAGTGTGATTGTATAAAGAATATGACTTACCGAGATTCCTCCAATCACCAAGAGAGTGGAGTAACTTGGATGGAAAACACAAGAATGAAACTGGTTTCCGTTGGAGCTGAGCTCTTGAATGCACTCCCCTGTAGCCAACGACCAAATCTTCACCAAGTTCTGACTAACCGAAGCCAAAATATCTCCAGTTGAATCCCAACATATGTAGTTTACCATTTCAGAATGCCCCTGGAAATAAGGAGGAGCAAGTAATTATATACTTGAATAATGAAATCAATGTTGAAAAATAATGCAGAGACATTTAAATTGCCAACTACAACATATTTTTATACAATCAATACCTGGAATGAGTGTGTCTTCCTATCAGTTTCAACATCAAAGATGGTCACCACTTTATCTGATGCTGCAGCTAGTAAATGTCCAATTCTTGGTTGAAATCTCACTTGTGCAGTGCCTCCCTAAGTGGAAGTTTTGTTTTTGTTTTTTTAATCATCAAGTAGGAAGGTTTATTGAAAGATAGTCAACTTCAGCTTAACAATGAAAGCAAGTAACACACAAAGAAAATTAAGAACATAGTAGACCTTAGAGACACGAGCGCTTGTGAATGGATTGATGTTCCAATAATGAATTTCATTGTCATTGTCACTGAAACAGAAAAGATCAGTTTTCTTGGGGTGGAAGTCTAGAGACATGATAGGTGAACTATGACCTGTATACTCGTGCAAACAATAGCTTGGCTGCAACCAAAACTCAAATGAATAAGCCATATTCAACAATAAGATATAATTTATGACTATGCTTAATCAACAAGACATGAAAACCACAGAAATACAAAGATTATTGTATGACACAACACACCTTATAGACATGATGGACGTGTCAATTGCAAGAAGAAGAAGAAAAGATACTCACATTGTTTGCATCCCATAATCTCACAGATTTATCAACTGAAGCTGTTGCCAGCTGAGATGAATTTGGCCTAAAACGAACATCTGTGATGACTAATTTATGCTCTTCAGGGGTGCTCTCTGTTCGTAGGGTATCCATGTTCCAGAGGACAACCTAATACATACAACAAAGTAACCATATCATATTCAGCATCATCATTCCTTATGAGTGTTATAAAGAAAAGATGTCCATATTATGCCAGTGGGATAACAGAACATCCTTGTAAATAGCTTTCTCAATCGTGGATATATTATTAACAGTAACGCGCACCATACCTTCTTGTCATGTCCAGCACTGGCCAGCAACTTTCCATCTGAAGAAAAATGACAGCAAGTGACCTTGCAATTTCTCGTCCGTATGCAGCCAACCTCACCAAAAGTAAAACCTGAAATAAGGAATGTGGCCAATGCTAAAGTAAGAAACCTGTCATTCCCATCTCTGGAAAGGACATAAAGATGTCCAAATGCAGCCAACCTTTAGAAGGCTCCTTTTGGTGCTCAGTAAGACTTTGCTTTACTGTTCCATACAAGTCCCTCCCTTCTCCATCAGTTGCAAGAAATTGTTCCATGTTATCATCTAGAGCAGCAATATCTCCAAAACGATCCATGTCTTCCTGCACTAAGAAACAACTTCCTCAGATGCATGGTCATGTTTTAGTTTATGTAACTCCTATTGAGATAGTCATGATGTGGATTGCTTAAAGGTACCGTTCCTAAGCAACTAGGCTGACTGGAAACTAAAATCTAGCGGTGCCATTGGAGATGTTAAAGGTGGTGGATCCAAATTTTATTTCCAAAGGGGCAACTTCAATACAGTAATTTCATTAAAAATAAAATAAAACTAATGTCATAAGAAATTAATAAGTATTTCACATTAATGAAAATAAAATAGAGAAATTCACAAAAAAGGGGCAGATCTTCAGTGGGGTATGCTTCAATACAGTAAAATCTAACAGTGCCAACTAAGTTGACTGGAAACTAAAATCTAACAGTGCCATTGGAGCGGATCCAGAATTTATTCAGTAGGGGCAACTTCAACACAGTAATTTCATGTGAAAAAGAAAAAAATAATGTCATATGAACTTGATAAGTATTTCACATTAATGAAAATAACATAGAGAAATTCACAAGAATCAATAAACTTTTTCACGCAAGTTACTACTTGTGAAATCTCATCTTTTGTTTAAATATTTTCTAAACTAAATACCAAAATTGCTAATAATATCAAATAGTTCCTAATTTCTAGTAACAAATTCTGGCTTGACTACAGTGAAAGTGCATTAAGTGGGGATAGACTTGCAATTTTAGGCATATATTCCCATTACCTTGTTAGAGAATTGATGGGGGAAGTCTGTAGGGGCGGCATGTATTCCTATTACCTTGTTAAGGAATTGATGGGGAAAGTGTGGGTAGGGGCCGCACATGGATTGATGGTTACAGGGAGCCAAAAAAAAAAAAAAAAAAACACTATTTCAATAAGTATTAATACACAAAATAGTGCTACTCTAATATGTAATTCTGGATGGAGACAAAATTATCATATCAAAATTGAATTGAAAAATACAAAATAATCCATTTAACTATAATTTCATATATAATCATTCTTTATAAATTAAAAAAAAAAAAAAAAAAACCCTATTCTTGAGGAGAGAGATATATCATGGAGTGATGGGCAAGCTTAAAAATTATGGGAGGCAAATGTCTAGAAAAAAGGGGGACAAATGTCTAGAAAAAGTAGGGTAAATTCAAAGTCCTAAGACTATTAAGGACCACTATGAATTTCTTGAAAAAAAAAATAAGGGGGCAATTGCCACCCCTTTCTTATGGGTAAGCCCGCCCCTGATTGTGGACAATTGCCCACATTACCACCACTGTAAACCCACCAGTAATTAATGTTAATTCACTACACAACTATTAGGCATCTCATTCGTTGTTAAAGCAGTAGAAACTTCATGCTCATCATGAAAATATGCAATGCTGAAAGAAAATATGTAACAACATGAGCCTGTTGCAGATTTTCTTAATTAATATCTGTGAAATGTAAAACTATACCAGTATGTTAGAAGATGAGGCAAGACTTCCCATCCCCTCTGGACCATACATCATCAAACTTTTTGGCACACTTTTAACATGCTGAAAACTACTTGTTGTTGGTACTCCATCACCAGGGGTATGCGTTGATGGAGGAGAGTTGGGTGAAGGACCCACTGTATTTCCTGTACAGGTGCTGTTAGCAGGTCCAGAAGAAGAGTGTTGCTTCCTTTTTCTGTTAGTCTGCAGCCAGCCATTAGACTTGATTAAGATAATACAGACTTCTCTGGTTAGAAAAGCATATATTTGAAGAAGGAATTGTATTCAGTCTGCAGCCAGCCATTAGACTTGATGAAGATAATACAGAATTCTCTGGTTAGAAAAGCATACATTTGAAGAAGGAATTGTACTACAGTTATAATAGCACTTAATTGTTATAAACTGAATGATAAGGTGAAATTTGTACTAATTCTGACCAACTACAACCTGCTGCTGCTGCAAATGGTCCTGCTGTTGAGATGAAGGGTGCTGCATCTGAGTGATCTTCATCTGTCGGAACACCACCAAATACTCAATAATAAGGAATTTAGAAATGACAGAAGACTAATGAGTCCTGAATCACTGTTGTGAGGACAAAGAGTAGCGAAGGCGGATGCTGAACTACAGTTCTACAAAATATCCAGGGATATATTTAAACGGAGCAGAAATTCACAAAAATATTGTGCAAACTTCTTTCCCCAATGTCACCAACCATAAAAAAAATAAACAACAGAGAGAGACCTCTCCTTCTGTGACCTTTAGACTATTGAAACGTGTTTTTGTAAGTTTCAAACTTCTAAAATAAAGCAGGATAAACATTCAATGGCTGAATTTTTCTTCCATATATTTAACATAAGGAAAAGGAGGATTTTTGTAGGGCAGTCTCCTCATCTTGATTCAAACCTTTGGTGAACTTGACTGCACTGGGGAACATATAGATCCATCATTTCTTGTGGATTGGCCATCTTTTGCATTGAAGCTACCCCTAGGCAACTGACTTAACCTTTGTGGATCCAAGTCTCCATAGTTAGCTGAATTTCCAAGGTTGCTTTGTGCTTGAGCATGTGCCAAGACCTGTTGTTGTTGTGAAGCCAAGAGAAAGTGATTTTGAGTCTGCGGGTTAGGCTTCTGCGTTTGTCCACCCAAACTTGGCCGTAATTGGTCAATTCCCTGTAGCATTTGGTGTACTATAAGATCAAGGACTTAGAATATATGCACAAATAATAGGAAGAATTGAATACCACCACAGGAAAACGAAAGAGTACTTACAGTTAGTGGCCAACCCTTCAATGGAAGACCAGTAACACTTTGATTTAGTCCTGAGTAAAGAAAGTATAGGAGGTGATCATTTTTTTTAATAAAGCAACAGCAATATTTTCAGAAAAGTTTGACAAAGTTAATCAACCAAATCCCGTAGAAAAAAGCAAAAAAAAGTGCATTCCCTAAAAGAAAATTTAGAGAAAGGATGAAAATAAAAACAATCCAGATCATATACATCTGAAAGAAAACTGAAATAACAATTTCAACAACATGGACAAAAGATCAGTTATGCAAAAAATAGCAGTCTGATATGCCCATGAGCTAGAACTGAGTTGCCTCAATAAGTATTGCATTTAAAGTTTTGGTGGAATTTTCTGTTGGTGCTGTGCAATGACTAGCACAGTAGGTGTGCTCCTCTCCCATCCTTCAGTCTCAAACTGGTAAACAGGATTCAGTTGAGGTCCATGAGGGGACACACCCTGAAACTTTACCAAGCTAGCACACCTGAAGGAAGGTATGATATTTCATGTATTGAAACAAATAATTAAACATTTAAGCTTCTACATCCAAGTTTCTCAACATCTTGAGGCATTTTAAACTAGGCAAGTTGTGAAACACCTTCAATTCCAGGGAATGGTGACACTACAGCATTATACATCTTAAGTTCACTCTACTACATCCCAGAAACTTGCAATATGATGAAATAAAAGATAACTGACACAAAAAAGTGAACGTGAAAGTGAATCATTCTTGCAATAACAAGGACAAAAGTTTTATATGAAAACCTCTTCTTGTAATACCTGCTCCACCGAGACCAGACTTCGATTGCATAATTGCTTGTCCATAGATTGATGCGGGATCCATAGGCAGACTTTTCTGAGTTGGGCCCAAGTTAATTTCACTTTTGATGTCCTGCAAATCCAATATGTTAAAAGGTAATGCATGGTGGAATTGAGGTACTTAGAAGGAAGAAGACCGAGTAGAAAAAGGTAAGCATAGGGTCTAGTCCAAGTAATTACAGTTATCAGTGGAGTTCGAGACTGAATTTGCTGCAGAGCTGCTGACACGTTCCCAGAATTACCCTGTGCTAGCTGGCTGAATCAGTAAAAAAGAGAGAAATCCGTTATCCACGTGAACCTGGTCAAATTTGTATAATTAGATTTGAGGTTCATATATAAAAACTTAAGGACATTTACCCTTGTTGAGCAGTTGGTGATTTGAGCATGGCCAGCCTATTGGCATCAATTAAAGCTGGCGATGTCTCTGAGTCTATAGAATGAGGGTGCTTCATACGTTCTTCATACATTTTTATAGCCAATACACTAGCTGATGGCTGCCCGATCATCCCTTCAGGGTTCATAGCATTTATAGAACTAGAAAGAGCTGGATGATTAGGATCCCTTCGCTGCATCTGTGCACTGCGATGCTGCATGAGTTGCAATTGCTGCATTTGCATCTGTTGTTGCTCCCTTGTCTTACTTTGCTGTGCCTAATTTTGATGGAAAGTTATGAGCAAGTTAGTTGTTCCATTACCAACCCCTTCAAAAAAAAGAAAAAAAAAAATAGAGAGAACAAAATTCAAATTAATCTAACTCAAACAACATGAAGGCACCTCTATATACGCTGCAGCAGCATCCGAATGTTTCTCATTGGTCCTTGCAATAAAAATGTCCCAAAAGACAGACCACCATTCAAATAGAAATCCTCCAGGTGCATCAATTGCTACACAGACAAACAAAAACTTAGATACCATGTCCAACCTCTGCTTAAACATACGATTCATTCTACTTCGAGTTACAAAAACGCCAAACAGCTAGCAGAGCAAGATAAATTAGAAGAAAAGGGACCATAGCATATGCAGGACCAGTAAGTTTTGCATTTCTGCAAACTAACAGTAAACTAAAACAACATGAAGAATCAAGCAGTAAGAAAACAAGATATTGTGCTTCGAGGATATATAAAGTATCAGAAAAAATAAAATTATAATCCATTAATTAGCTAAACAACATTACCTACAGGATCAGTGGCAACCTTTCCTTCCGTCATAAAAGCGTTCGCAGAATTATGCAATTTTCTCTTCAACAGATAATCATGAATATAAACATCAAGCCTGTACCAAGAAAAGTGCAGAGTTTACAACCAGAATTACACAATTTAAAAAAAAGAAAAAAAGAAAAAAAGTAATGATAAATAATAAACCAACACATACATCTTATCAGCTTCCCAATTACTCTGCTGCGCCATATTACTAAAAAATAAAAACTGATCACCACTCCTTTCTGCAAGAAAGACAATGGTTGCTTAAGATCTCTAAGACACATAATTTTTGCCTTAATTTCCTAAAACAGCAAAATTATTGGTTTAACCTTAAACTACGCAAACAAACTCAACATTTCTATCTATCAACCAAACCAAACAGACCAAAATTCAAACTCAAACTTTGAAGAACAAAAACATATAAACCATCATCTGACAAGATCTCTACACCATAACCTTTAAAATCAAAGCAAAATTATTCAACCAAAAAGAGAGAAAAAAACGGGTGCCAATTTCTTACTTTTATAATGATCTCACACTGTACATGGTTGAATTATTTCGCTTATTAAATAAAAGTAAAAAAAAATATGTATTTCTTCTGAGTTGCAGATTACTATTATCTTCGAGCGTAACTGCTTTTTTCTTTTCACTAGTAAATAAAGTAGAGAACTGAACCGGACACACTGACAAAGGGACAGAGAGAGAGAAGCTTGCTATAAATACATCCGGGTTCCAGCCAGGTCGGTCCCATACGATATTTCTGTTTTTATAGGTATCTGGTTTGGAGTTAGCTTCGGCAGGGAAGCTAGTTACGGCGCCGTTGAGTGGTTATGTGTCGAGCAGGCTGTAGTGTTAAGACCGACAGCTCATGCACACGCGCGATTTGTGGGCTGCTGTTAGCTGATGTGGACTTAAGTTAAATGGGAGATACGTGTTACTGTGTTAGGTGTATAGCAATGCAAAATGGGACTGCTTCTGTGCTCTGCCAATACATGGCCACTCGCGTGGAGCACAAGTTATGTCAGGTAGGGCCGTTGGATTTAATTGGATCACGCGGATGCTGTAAGGTCATGGTTTACGTTGTAAACAGAAGGAAAGAATAACAACGCCGTTTTTATAAAAAGTGAACGTAATTGTTTGTTTAGTTTTTTAAAACCATGGTCTCACGTCTCTCGAGTAAATTATAAATTAATCACCCTAGTTTTCATAAATGAATTTAGTTAATTTTTTTTATTTTAAAAATAAATTATTTAATTTCTATGTTGTTAAATTTTCTTATAACTTAATAATTTTTTTTTCAAAACATAAAAATAGAAAAATCAAAATTGATCCTTTCTTGAATAAAAACAGGTATTTGAGCACAAGATGAGCCATTAATCATTGATCGATCAATCAATTCTTTCATTCTCTTTCAAATTATTTTGATTTTTTAAAAACATAAAAAATAAGTAAAACAATTAAAAAAATTAATGAAAAAATATGATTTTTAAAAATAATATAATATTAAATCAAGTATTGTCAATACTGATCTAATTAAGAAACTAAATAATTAGATTTTAAAATAAAGAAGACTAATTTATTTATTTTTCAAAAATAAATTTATAATTTACTCCATATCTCTCACCAACACATCCATGGAGCCACCATTCAACTTCAAAGATAAAAGTACAAAAAATATCCTAGAAGTTTAGACAAAAGGATCGCTTTCATATATGGAAGAAAAATATCATCATGTTCACATCTTTTGTCCAGTTGCTAACAATTTTTAGCCTAGTATTTTCATTTACTTAGCCGTTTAATGTCAAGTTCTTTGAAGTCCTATTATGTAAGTTTTTTGTTAGGATATGCTACCTCCTAATCAAACAATTTGAAAATCAAATGATAACAGCCATATTCCTCATCTTTTATTTATTTACGGACATTAGAGTTTAAGGATAGGCAAATTTCAAAATGAAACCCTTTCATATTTGACAACTTAGCATCATAAACCATTATTCAATATAGGTGTAAAAATGAACATTGGGAGTTCAAAACCAAAACAAACCAACATGAATTTATGAAGGGTTAAAACACGACTCAATAGAGATCTCAAATGATTATATAAACATGCATGTCCCGCAATTAATAAAATGGATTCTCAATCTGCAAGCTTCTTATGAAACAAAGATTAGTGCAAACATAATTAAATATCAAATATATAAAGTAAAACAAATAACACATACAATAAAATAGGGCTTATGGGCACTTCTCGTTTTGTTTTATTTTACACCGGGTTTGAGGTCCATATCACGTATCACATCACACAATCAAACAATATGGATTTGAATCAAAAGCCTAATATCACCCCAACATCACAAAAATTAGTCAACAATAGTAACATCGTGCGAAAAAGTAAATCACATAATTCAATTAATGCATAAACTATACTACAATCACTTTACAGGACTTGAGCAAACATTATTTAAAAACAAAATCCCAACTCCAATCTAAATCTATCTTGCAAGATCAACAAAAACACATTAAAACAATCAATGATCTTAAAAGCTCATGAAAATGTATACATTTGCGTACTTAAGTAATAATAAAAGAAAAACTTCCACCATCGGGACTCCAATGGCCTCAACCAAAAACATATGTTCTATGTAAAACATATTCTAAAGAAAAAGGGTCACGAGCCCTTATATCTTTTAACAACTTTTGAAAATAAAGTATACAAAAATAGTCTATATAAAGCAATATATTTGAAAAATACAATAAATTATGAGATATTTTATGATGCTTAAAGAATAACTATCAATACTTGCTCTCTAAAAGACGGACATGCACATAGAGAAGAGAGAGAATTAAAAAAAAAACTTAGGTGAAGTTTATTTTATCAATTTTGATGGATTCGAATGTAATTTTCACTCTTCTTTATATCTTTTTCTCTCTTTAAAAAGAATTTATGGAGTAAGCATTGATACCTCTTTGGGTATTTTAAAAATTTTCATCAAGTTAAAGTATTTTTGTTGACATCAACACTAAAGAATTATGTATGTATGTATGTATGTATAGGCACACACACATATATAACCATGTTGTATTGAAAGTAGATTTAAAAATCAATTTTGATGGTCAAGAAGTTATATGTCAATGAGTCAATTAAATAACAAAAATGTTTTGTAAAAATCTATAAGAAAAGCCGTAACCAAATTTTATTATAATAACAATAACATGAAGTAAGTAATATCCATAAGTCACCCATATCATAAAATAATAATAATAATAATAAACAAGAAGAAGAAAAATTATAGTCGTTGTACACATAATAATTAATTTAACATTGGAAAAACAAAAGGTTAGGTCTAGGGGTTACTTAAAGAAATTTAAAGATTAAGGGCCAAAATAAAACCGACATTCTACTCAAGGAATGGATGAAACAAGGATCAAAATAAAGTTTGACAATGCTTGCTAGAATCTCGTCGAATCTAGAAAAAGTTGCCAAATTATGGTAAACTTAAATGGAAACTAGAAAAAATGATGTCGAATTTGAGAAATAGTCACGAATAATTATAGATTTGTCATTAGAAACTAGATTTTCACTAGAACATGTAGATATTCTTTAAAAAAATACCTAGATAATGCTAGATTTCCTATAAATAGATAAAATATTGCAGGAAAAGTTGTTTGGCTAACAGAGACAAGTACATATGTGATGAAGAACACTAGAGTAGTTAGAGCCTAACTAGATTATAGATTGTTACCACTAATATCGAAAAAGAATATATATATTTTTTTTACCTTTTCTTTTCCGATTTTTCAAAAAAAGGTCGTGCATTTTTTTTTTTGGTTTTTTATTATTTTTGTTTGAGAAAATAGTGCGTGTTAATGGGTTTTGTTTTCTTAGGTAGGGAGAGTAAATGAAGGCTAGTGGTGATGTGATGATGACATGTCATACCATCAACAAATTAGTTATTTAATTTTTTTCTTCACGAAACCTAACCACAAGGGTGTAGATATGGTAAGCAAGGGCCGAACCCATAGAGAAGTGGCTCGATTAATGATTTCTATTATCCGATTATTCTATAGTGCAAAGAAAGTAAAGTGAGTTTTGTGTTTACTATGATTTGTAAGCGATCAAAAGTAAATTTAAATAACAATAATGAGAAATGTCTTTGTTGAAGTTCGGTATCCACTTTTGGTTTAGTCGTTGATCGCCGATTCAATTATTAACCTATCTTTAACATGAATATTCAACATATGATAACAACATGTATGTTGTCCCAAGTCTTTCCTTAGTGATTCGTTAACCAAATATATGATACTTGATTAATTTTCTAGCTATTGAACAACCTACTAAACACTAGATAGATTTAATCCAATAATAGCATTAAAGTAGATAAAGACAAGTGAAGCTAAACCACTCTCCTATATGCTTAGAAAGATGTAATATAGTTCTATGTTTTCTAAGGGATTAAATGAAAATGCATTTATAATCATCAACCTCGAGTTACTATCACATGCAAGTTTAAACAAGTAATTACATGAACTTGAATACTTAGCTAGCAATAGATCATGAAAACAAGTAATTAGCGTGCACTCGTAATCAATTAATCACACAATCATAACTAAATCATATAAAAAAACATAAAATACTAAAAAAGGATACGTGTATAATTAAAACTCATTAATATCTTACAATGATTTAACAAAAAGCTTTAACTTTTTTAAATCAAGATAGGTGTTTAGTTGGTCATAGATGATCATAATGGAGAGTTTTCCATCTATGGTGGTCGCTAAAAGTGAGAATCTTGAAATAAAATCCTAACATCACTATTTATAGCTAAAAGTTGGATTACAATACACATATGTCGGTCTCACATAATCACACAACTTGTTCTTTTATTTAACACGGTTTGGAGCCTTGGAGAGCTAGTGTTGTATGGTTTATTGGACATAGACACACGGTCTTATGGAATTAAGCCTTCATTCCATGTTACATCATTCTATCCGTGTGCCCTATTTGCTTCATTCTTCTTGCTATGGCACACAAGGGCATGTCTCTTTTTCAATACATTTCTTATGGAATGGCTACTACCCATGTTATACCTCTTTCCTCTTTGGAAAATAATTTAGTCTTAACACACGCAAAGGCATATTGCTTCTTTTGCTCTAGCCATATGGAAAGCTACCGCCCGTATGGCTTTATTCGCTGAACAATCCACACGGTTTCTTCCTTTGTTTCACATGGCCAATGGCTTTTTCCCTTTATAAGGAGCATGACCGTGCACCTCTTAAGTTTCCTTGGTGACTTTTACTTCTCCTTACTTTGACTTAGGTTTCTTTGCTCTAATTTGCCATTTTTTCTATAAAAACCCAAAATCATTATGTTGATCTTAATTAATTAAATATAATACAATAAATATTAGAAAGTTCAATGTAAAAGAGCATAAAAACCATGCTAATTATGCACTCATCAAATACCCTCACACTTAAACTTTACTAGTCCTCGAGCAAAACAAACAAAACAAAACTTAACTCACTTTCATAGGAATCACGATTGCTTTTAGCAAATGTAGCAAGCCTTTAAATCCTTATGTTACCCCCATTGGATAAGTTATGTCTCATGAGAGTTTTTAGACAATAAACCCACAAAATCACTTAGATGAATACCGAGTATGAATATCCTTCAAACATTGATACTCAATTTAGAATTTAATAAAATTAAATAGCCAAATCAATCTTGTTCAAGATATTATTCTCATATCTATGTATGTCTCTAAATTGATTTATACATCTTTATAACCAATCACAATTTAAACATACAATACTTATTTTTCCCTCGCCTCTTTTCCATCTCTACAAGCAAAGCAATGAATTGAGATTTTCTTTTTTATCAAAATTTTTCTTTTTTTAGCATCCCAATCTTTTTCAAGGCCTTTTAATAGCTCTTTCCTAAGTAACCACATGCCTTTTTACGTGACTACTAACATTCGTGATAAAGGCAATCGGTTACTTAGCAAGTCATCAACTTAGAGTTCTTTGCATACTCATAATTCAAGTTGTTATTTGACATAAAAGTAAACATGTAACGCCTCCGCCCAGTCATATTTCTACTACCTAAGTAGGGTACTCGACGAAGCGTGTTACGCCGACATACCCTAAACTCTAAGTAGTTCTCTTATGATATTCTTAAAACTTTAACGACGACATTACGTATATAACTCCTTAACATAAAATCTACATAACATAATTAAATACATTAATAAAACATTACGAGCAATATTCAATTTCTCACGAACTTCATACCTCAAATTTACAAATAAAATAAAAACAAATATATGGTGCCTCACATGAGCCGAGTTAAGAGGAGCCAGCTGCATCCGTACCAACTTGTCTTTTTCCTGTCACGACATAAAATAACTACAGGGTGAGCCGAAGCTCGGTAAGTGGGGTGATGCACGTGATATGCAATATTGTTTTGACTTTCCATCATACTCATAAATTTTAATCTCGGGTACCCCGGGTATTAGCCGATCTACTCTATTTATCATCCGGGTGGTCCGCAGATCACCTTCTGCTACAACGAAATTGTCCATCGTTGTAACTACCGTTAGCGAGAATCCATCGTCTAACAAAGTGCAAGCACACAACTTGATTTCATCCGGATGATCCTCGGATCATCTTCTCGCTACAACGAAATTATCCCTCGTTGTAACTACTATTAGCGGGAATTCATCGTCTAATAGTGCGAGCACACAACCTAGAGTACTTGGACTACTAATACCCATTTATTCCAGTTAGGTTATCAAACTTAGATGTATAAACCATTTCTCAATCAATTAACTTGTCTTAAACCACCCACTATGCACATGATGCACGTGATGTTATGTTTACCGTGTTAAACATACTAAGGGCACCAACCTTACACTATAAATTCTTTCCCCATACGGGGTTTGGTTCTAGATATTTTCATCGGTCTAACCCACATAGGGTTCGCGTAGGTCCGACCCACACGGGGTCTCCTTAGGTCCAACCCACACGGGGTTTTCATACATTTCCATACCATTCCTACACCGTATTCCCTCAATGAGGGCCCATCATTGCTGACTAGTAATAGTCCGGCCACTAATTTTCTTTTGTGCGTGAGCACGCTTTCTCAATTATTTTCGATGAGTTTCATCATTTCACTTGATTTACGTGGCCATTGATTTTAAGGGTGCTTTGTGGCATACCAAGGTAAAATTCTATTATAGGTATTATTAAATCATTACTCATAAGATCTGGATGGTTAGGACTAACTAATCCGTACGTACCAAATTAGGATTTCTTTCCTAACCATAGCTTGGGTATTTATAGTCGAATTTTGTCCCCAGTGGGCCTAAGTCATGAATTCGATTTTACTCTTGAATTCTTACCTCTTAGTATTTTATTCTACACTTGTTTAAATGTAATTTAACTCTTAATCATAAGGTTGGAAGGTCATAAAGTCCTAAAAATAGCCCAAGGTTTCCCTTCCATTTTTATTAAATCTCTTCCACTCTAGCTTATTATTTTTCACTTAAGTGGATTGCTAGTGGTTGTAGGCCTTAAAGTTCATAAAAGAAATCCAATTGTGCTCACTTTAGGATTCCTAGGCCGAATAAGCTTTTAAGAAAGCCCTAAGCATTCCTTTATTTCTCTTCTAATTTCTTCATCCTCGTTTTTGGTCCAAGTCCTTAAATTTTTTTTATCCCACAATCATCAACATATGATAAAATATAAACTAGGCATGATAGACTTCAAGGAGCACATAGAGACAATATAACCAATAAATTCAAACCAAGCCATCCACACCAAGCCAATACAAATCAAGCCATAACAATACAAGCAATAACTTAATTAAATACATGAATTAAATTCATAGAAAGAACAAGCATGAAGTAAAACCCACTTACCTAGCATAAATGTGGTTAGGTTTCTTTAGCTTTTCTTCTTCTTCTTTTTTTTCCTTTCCCTTCCTTTCTCTCCTTATGTTTTTTTTTTCTTTTCTTTTTTTTCTTGCCTTTTCTCTCCCAATTTTTGGTACCTATGGGTTGCTAAAAATTTTCTCACCATTTTAAAACTTGCTATATATATATATATATATATATATATACTTACTTCCTTTCAGATACAAGTGTTAGAAATTAATGGGACAAGGTGTAAAAGTTATGGGTGAGTCATGGGGAAAGGTGGCTACTTTGGGACCGTAATGGGTGAGTTGGCCTTAAATTCATTTATTGCATTTGCTTAGGTGTCTACATGAAATTTAGACTAATTAAACTCACTAATTAACTTAATTCAAGTAACTAAACCTACTTTCTTTCATAAAAAATTCGAAAATTTTCATTTTTAGAATTCAAAATTTCTTTTTTCTTAAAATTCCAACGAGTGTTACCTCCTAACCCATCTATACTAAAATGTGCATAACGCTTTCTATATATATCCCAAAATTATGAAATTTTATAGAGAGATAGTAGACACATAGAAGAACAACGTTTATTTTTTAAGGTTTTCTCCAAAATCAATCTAACATCATTAAATAAATCTCACAAGATTTGGGCGGATTCTTCTCTCGAAATTCCAGCAGAATGCATTTCGAAACAACCCTCACCATAATGGATATAACTCTTAATGTATAGGTCCACAAATTATAAACTTTTATACAGGTCTATTCAACACATAGATAAACAACTTTCATTCTTTAAGCTTTACCCAAAAATCACCCTAAAGGCCTCAAATAATTCACACAAAACTCGGGCGGAATATAGTCCTTAAAACACCGATTTTGCATATTTGATTTCTTTAATAATTAAACCATTAATCTTAAGAAAAATAACTTTAATTTAACATAAATCACATATTTTAAGAATTAATTTCTCATGATGAAATGAGAATTATACTTACTCTTAATATACGTATATATAGAATTATTCTAATAGACGTTGCGTTACGGATAAGGATTTTTACGGGGGTTACAATTCTCCCCACCTTAAAAGAAATTTCATCCTCGAAATTGATTCACTTAATAACTCGGGGTATTTATCTTTTATTTCTTGCTCATGTTCCCAAGTCATTTCTTTGAGGTTATGGTTTTCCCACAAAACTTTAACTAGCTCGATCTCCTTATTTTTCAATTGTTTGACCCATCGATTGAGAATGCGGACTGGTCTCTCTTCGTACATTAAATGCGGAGTAAGATTCGGCGACTCTATATTCAAAATTTGACTCGGCTCTCCAATACACTTCCTTAGCATAGACACATGGAATACATTGTGTACTCCTGCTAAGGATGGTGGTAGCAATATGCGATACACTTTATCTCATACTCACTCCGGTATCTCAAATGGTTCTCTATACCGCGGGTTTAACTTTTTCTTTTTCCTAAATCGTAGTACACCATTCATTGGTGATACCCTTAAAAATACGTAATCACCAACCACGAACTCTAGATACTTCCTCCGTTTTTCCGCGTAACTTTTCCGTCCGCTTTGAGGTTGCTTTCATCCGTTGGCGGATCCGGTCTACTACTTCGACCGTTTGTTGTACCAATTCGGTCTTAGTAACCTTCTTTCTCCTATTTCATCCCAATGCATGGGAGATCTACATCGTCGTCCATACAAAGCCTCATAGGAAGCCATCCCAATTGAAGCTTGGTAGCTATTCTTATACGCAAATTCAACTAAGCGTATGTATTTCTCTTACTTTTCGGACCAATCTAGAACGCACGCTCGTAGCATATCTTCAAGAATCTAGATTACATGTTCGGATTTATCCGTCGATTTATGGATGATAAGTAGTGTTGAAATTGAGCTTGGTGTTTATGGCCTTATGCGGACTCTTCCAAAATACGAAGGTGAATCTAGGATCTCGATCCGACACGATTGAGATCGAAATCCCATGTAGTCTCGTGATTTTATCCGGATACAATTGGCCATATTGGTTTAGATCATAAGTGGTTTTGACAGGAACAAAGTGTGCTTGATTTGGTCAACTCTGTCTACGACTACCCGGATGACATTTGACCCTCTATCCGATCTTGGCAATCCCATGATGAAGTTCATAGTTATATGCTCCCACTTCTATTCCGGAATTGCTAGTGGCTTTAACGTTCCCGAGGGTCTTTGGTGCTCCGCCTTAACTTGTTGGCAAGTTTGACACCTTGCAACAAAGTCGGCTACATCTTTCTTCATTCCAGGCCACCAATAATACTACCGTAAATTTCGATATATTTTTGTACTCACCGGGTATATTGAATATGGGGTTGTGTGTGCTTCTTTTAGTATCTCATCTTTTATGTCTTCCACTACGGGAACACACAGTCTTTCTTTGAATCTAATCATTCTTTTATCATCCATTGTAAAATTAGACTCTGCTTCCGGCCTCTATACCTTTCTTCAATTCCTTAAGTTTTTCATCCTTTTCGTTGCTTAATTTGAATTCTTTCTTACAGTATCGGCTGAATTAATAGTGCTAATAGCACACTCCCGTAGCCTATAAAAGCTATTTTTAGTTCCGGTGGTTGTAGGTCTTTCATTATCGGCGTCTAGGTTACCCGTACCGCAGCGATCGATTTTCCGCTCAAGGCATCGGTAACAATATTGGCTTTACCGGGTGGTAGTTGATTGTACGGTCATAGTCCTTTACCAACTCTAACCACCTTCTTTGTCTCATGTTCGGCTCCTTTTGTGCGGAGATGTATCGTAAGCTCTTATGATCTGCGTATATCTCACACTTTACCCCGATAAGTAATGTCTCTAAATTTTTAGGGCAAAGACTACTACTGCTAATTCTAGGTCATATGTCGGGTAGTTTTGCTCGTACTCCTTTAATTACTATGACGCATAGGCTATTACTCTCCCATTTTGCATCAACACCACTTCTAATCCATGTTTGGAGGCATCCGTATAAACTACGAAAGTTCCATCCTCGGACGGAATGGTTAGCACTTGGAGTCGTGACTAGCCGTCGTTTTAGCTCTTATAAGCTCTCTTCAAAAGCATCCGTTCACTTGGAATGCGATACTCTTTTTCATCAAGTTAATAAGAAGCCTAGCTATCGTCGAGAAGCCTTCCATAAATCTCCGGTAATAACTTCGTCAATCCTAAGAAGCTTCATACGTTCGTTACGCTCTTCGGGGTAGGCCAATTCCGAATAGCCTCTACTTTCTTTGAGTCTACTCGGGATGCCTTCCTTCGTCACCACATGGTCTAGAAAAGCCACTTGCTCTAGCTAGAATTCGCACTTCTTGAATTTGGCATACAACTGTCTGCTCCTTTAGCGTATGCAAGGTGGCCTTTAGATGTTCCCTATGCTCCTTCTCACATCGAGAGTAAACCGGGATATCATCGATGAATACGATGATAAACTTGTCCAGGAACCACTTTGAAAACTCGATTCATCAAGTCCATGAAAGCGAGTCGGGGCATTCGTCGACCCAAACGGCATCACTAAAAACTCGCAGTGATCGTATCTCGTTACGAACGTTGTTTTCTTCACGTCTTTCGGTCTCATCCTCAATTGGTGATATCCGGATTGTAAGTTCATTTTAGAGAATACCGTCGCCCTTTGCAATTAGTCAAATAAATCATCGATCGGGTGCAATGGCTACTTATTTTTAATGATCACCCGGTTTAGTTCCCGGTAGTCGATACATAGCCTTAGACTTCCATCCTTTTTTTCACGAACGAGTACTTAGAGCTCCCCGAGATGAGGAACTATAACGTATAAAGTCCTTGTCCGGTAAGTCCTGTAATCGCACCTTCGACTCCTTTAGCTCGGCAGGAGCCATTCTATAAGGGGTTTTTGAAATCGAGCCATACTTGGCTCTAGTTCAATCTCAAACTCTATCTCCCTCTCTAATGATAGCATGGTCAAACTCTCTAGAAACACATCTATATATTCTCGTACAATCTCTATATCTTCCGATTTCAACTTGTACTCCACTCGGCTATCCACCACATGCGTTAAGTACCCCATACATCCTTTTCCTATAATTTTTCGAGCTTTAATAGCTGAAATGATCGATGTCATTCGAAGCTTTAAATCAACCTTAAACTCTAACTTGTCGACTTTTGGGCGGATCAAAAGTTATCCTTTTTCCTCGACGATCTATGTTGGCATCATGCTTTGTCGGTCGGTCCATCCCTATGATCAAATCAAAATCTTGAAGGTCCAAGCACTATCGGATCGACTTCTAATCTTCTATCTTCGATATGTACCGGACATTTTTTAACCACACTTGACGATTCCATAGTGTCATCGAATGAACCATTATAAGATATCCTACGACTAATATCTCCGGTTTGACTCCTAGGCTTTTCACTAATGTGTTTGATATAAAAAAATGTGTGGCATCGAAATCAATCAAAACATATGCAATTAAGCCAAGGATTGAGACATTACCGTGAATTACGGTTATATCCCTCGATCTATCTCTTCCGGGTCATAGTGTACACATGAGCGAGTACTCTTCCTAGTCCTGGTTTACGTACTTGTAGGCAATTGTAGGTCATGTTCCTTGGCTTTTGACACACGTAGTATACCCGGTTGTTCGATCTGTATTCCCAGATATCGAACCTTTCACACTTTCTATACTAGGGTGGATTGCTCATCATTGACCTCGGTTGGCTATTCGACGGTGGTCTCGGAACATATGGTCGTCGGTGCGGTGGCTCGAGAGTTTCTTGGACCACCACTTCGGTTGAAATTCCTAGGCGGAACTCGTCTCACTTGGTCTTGATGAAGAGACTTCAAATCTAAACCATTGCCTCTTTTGCTGTAAGTCCCTCGAAATCTCTTTCGATCTTCGTCGGCTATTATCACCTTATCCACCATTTCGAGAAGGTATTGGCGGTTGACATCCGTACCATACTTCGTACTCTTGGGTTTAACCCTGTCGGGAATCTGTTCCTTTTTAGATTTTTGTCCCTAGTAATAAATGGGACGAATCTACGGCCTTGTTCAAACTTTCATACATATTCACAAGCCGACATTCCATCTTGCTTTAATTCAGAAAGTCTTGAATCTTCTTGGCCTTCACGTCCGCGAGTAAAGTATTTATTATAGAAGACCTCCTTAAATCTTTCTCAAGTTAAACTCGGCACGTCTATGGTTAGTCGTGCGCTCTCCCACCATGTGCGGGCATCCTTAGTTAACAGGAAAATAACGCACGACACTCGCTCCTGGTTGACAAATTGTAGATATGCGAATATTGCCTTCGGAGACTTAATCTACTCGTTAGCTATCATTGGGTTCGCTCCCCCAACAAACTCTTGAGGGTTCATCTTGCGGAATCTTTCTACCGTATCATTCCTGTCTTTGGGGTGGAGAGTCGTTATTATGCGGCTAAAAGCTACCTCATCCGTTCGGCGTGAACCATTGTTGTTCTTTGTAGAGTTTGTTCTTGTTGTTGTATTATTTCCATCATTTGATTTAGCATTTCTTGTTGGTTTAGGTTATTATTGTTGGAGGTCCCTTCACCTTCGAATCGTATAGGGTTCTTTCTTGACGGCATAGTTTATCTTTATATACACATTAAGTTTACATTAGTTTTAGTGCGAATTTTAGCATTTAATACTAATCATTCATGCTCATATGAAATTATACATTTTTATACATAGTAAGCATCTCATACATATTTTTACTAGGTTTTCGTGCTATATTTACAATCAAAAGCTCTCCTATTTACATTATAGAACATACAAAAGACACCACGTCATGTGATGAGATCCCTATTAACTTACTTATCGGACATGTCGAGGAAAAGAATCCTCTAATAACCACCAGATCAATACGGTTTTTCATTGCCGCATGGATTATCTCATGGGCAATGGGTAAGGGTAGTCCCCATCCAGTACATTAGTCGAATGAGGGATCGTCCGGCTCGGGTTGGTAGAAAGGTCCGAATTAGAGCCCGATAAAAGTGTTGGTCTATCATGTCTTCCTAAACTTTGTCTAACAATCGTTGGCCTTTCAATGGGAGAGTCGACGTAGAGTTGTTCGAAGGAAGTTCGAGCTAAAATACCGATTAAAGGAGGCATCGGCGAATGCGATTTGTTGAAATAGGTCATGAAATCGCACAATATGCGCCACCGAGTCCGGTTACGGAACCATAGTGAGGTTATTTAGCTCGGCCCTAAACGCGGCTAGTGATGCCCATCGCTATCGCGTTCTAGGCACACTTGGTACTCGATACAAAGCCGGCATCTACAATGATAGGGTTTGTTGTAAATAATAATTTCAAACGAAATTTTATGTACATTACATAATAAAAAAACATACATAGTTTAAGAGAATAAAAAATTTAAAATTACCCATCCGAGAGCGAGATCGGTCCTTAGGCTCATGTGGCACTTACGGTTTTACCCAACTCCCTAAACCATTGATCCGATACCATACTGTAACGCTCCTGTCCCAATCATATTTCTACTACTCAAGTAAGGTACTAGACGAAGCGCATTAGGCTAACATACCCTAAACTCTAAGTAGTTCTCTTATGATATTCTTAAAACTTTAACAACATATTATGTATATAACTCCTTAAGATAAAATTTACATAACATAATTAAATACATTAATAAAATATTACAGGTAATATTCAATTTCTCGCGAACTCCATATCCCAAATTTACTGATAAAATAAAAAATAATATATGGTGCCTCACATGAGCCGGTTAGGAGGAGCCGGTCGCATCCGTACCAACTTGTCCTTTTTATGTCACGACATAAAATAACCACGAGGTGAGCCGAAGCTCGGTAAGTGGGGTGATGCACGTGATATGCAATGTTTTTTTTACTTTCTACCATACTCATAAATTTTAATCTCGGATACCCTAGGTATTAGCTAGTCTACTCTATTTATCATCCTCGTGGTCCGCAGATCACCTTCTGCTACAATGGAATTATCCCTCGTTGTAACTACTGTTAGCGAGAATTCATCATCTAACGAGTGCAATCACACGACTTGATTTCATCTAGATGATCCTCGGATCATCTTCTGCTACAACGGAATTATCCCTCGTTGTAACTACTATTAGCGAGAATCCATCATCTAATAGTGCGGGCACACAACCTAGAGTACTTGGACTACTAATACCCATTTATTTCGGTTAGGTTATCAAACCTAGATGTATAAATCATTTCTCAATTAATTGACTTGTCTTAAACCACCCACTATGCACATGATGCACGTGATGTTATGTTTACTCGTGTTAAACATACTAGGGGCACCAACCTTACATTATAAATTCTTTCCCCATACGGGGTTTGGTTCTAGATATTTTCATCGGTCTAACCCACATAAGGTTCATGTAGGTCCGACCCACACGGGGTCTCCTTAGGTCCAACCCACACAAGGTTTTCATACATTTCCATACCATTCCTACACTCGTATTCCCTCGAGGAGGGCCCATCACTCGCTGACTAGTAATAGTCCGGCTACCAATTTTCTTTTACGCATGGGCACGCTTTCTCAACTATTTTCGATGAGTTTCGTCATTTCATTTGATTTACGTGGTCATTGATTTTAAGGGTTGCTTTGTGGCATACCAAGGTAAAATTCTATTCTAGGTACTATTAAATCATTACTCATAAGATCTGGATGGTTAGGACTAACTAATCCGTACGTACCAAATTAGGATTTCTTTCCTAACCCTAGCTTGGGTATTTATAGTCGAATTTTTTCCTCAATAGGCCTAAGTCATGAATTTGATTTTACTCTTGAATTTTCACCTCTTAGTATTTTATTCTACACTTGTTTAAATGTAATTTAACTCTTAATCACAAGGTTGGAAGGTCATAAAGTCCTAAAAATAACCTAAGGTTTCCCTTCCATTTTTATTAAATCTCTTTCACTCTAGCTTATTATTTTGCACTTAAGTGGATTGCTAGTGGTTATAGGCCTTAAAGTTCATAAAAGAAATCCAATTGTGCTCACTTTGGGATTTCTAGGCCGAATGGGTTTTTAAGAAAGCCCTAAGCATTCCTTTATTTCTCTTCCAATTTCTTCATCCCCATTTTTGGTCCAAGTCCTTAAATTTTTTTGTCCCACAATGATCAACACATGATAAAATATACACTAGGCATGATAGACTTCAAGGATCATATAGAGACAATATAACCAATAAATTCAAACCAAGCCAATACAAATCAAACCATAACAATACAAGCAATAACTTAATTAAATACATGAATTAAATTCATAGAAAGAACAAGCATAAAGTAAAACCCACTTACCTAGCTTAGATGTGGTTACGTTTCCTTAGCTTTTCTTTTTTTTTTCTTTTCCTTTCCCTTCCTTTCTCTCATCACGTTTTTTTTTCCTTTCTTTTCTTTCTTGCGTTTTCTCTCCTAATTTTTGGTACCTATGGGTTGCTAAAATTTTTCTCACCATTTTAAGACTTACTATATATATATACTTAGTTCCCTTCAGCTACAAGTGTTAGAAATTAATGGGACAAGGTGTAAAAGTTATGGGTGAGTCATGGGGAAATGTGGTTGCTTTGGGACCATAATGGGTGAGTTGGCCTTAAATTCATTTATTGCATTTGCTTAGGTGTATACACAAAATTTAGACTAATTAAACTCACTAATTAACTTAATTCAAGTAACTAAACCTACTTTCTTTCTTAAAAAATTTGGAATTTCTTTTTTCCCAAAATTCCAGCAGTGTTATCTCCTAACCCATCTATACTAAAATGTGCATAACGCTTTCTATATATATCCAAACATTATGAAAATTTATAGAGAGCTATTAGACACATAGAAGAACACCATTTATTCTTTAAGTTTTTCTCAAAAATCAATCTAACGTCTTCAAATAAATCTCACAAGATTCGGGTAGATTCTTCTCCCAAAATTTCAGCGAGAATGCATTTCGAAACAACCCTCACCATAATGGATATAAATCTTAATGTATAGGTCCAAAAATTATAAAATTTTATACAGGCCTATTCAACACATAGATGAAGAACTTTCATTCTTTACGTTTTACCCAAAAATCACCCTAACGGCCTCAAATAATTCACACAAAACTCGAGCAAAATATAATCCTTAAAACCACGATTTTGCATATTTGATTTCTTTAATAATTAAACCATTAATCTTAAGCACAATAACTTTAATTTAACATAAATCACATATTTCAAGCATTAATTTCTCATGATGAAATGAGAATTATACTTACTCTTAATATACGTATATATAGAATTATTCTAATGCACGTCGCGTTACGGATAAGGGTTTTTACGGGGGTTACAAAACATTTGTGAAGAATACTCCTATTTACTAAGTAATTAAAATCATTCTAGTAATTTTTACTCAATCAAGCCAAACTTTTCTAATTGGAAAATGCTTTATTTTTCATTTCTTTCTCAAAATTCCATAAAAGTTAGATATCATATTTATTTAAACCGAGCTTAAGTCTAGTTTCAAAGAGTACTTGCAAGATCTCGTATTACTACCTAAATCATGCTTAAGCATAAAAACACATAAAGCTTTTTAGCATGCATGCAGTTCTATAATAATAATATCCAAAACACTATCAATCAACTCATCCAATTCCGTTAAAGTTCATCATCAATGATCAATTAACAAAGACATAATACTAAACCCCGGCATTCATCATTTATTTTTTTTCTTTTTATTTTTTATAAGAGAGTAAATTAAAAAAAACAAAATACATAAACAATCATAAATATATAAACCATAAAAGGAAAACCTAAACGCTACCCTCACACTTAATTTAGACATTGTCCTTAATGTTTAAATAGAATTGATCAAACGTAAAAAAAAATGCTAAGATAAAAGATAAAGGATCAAATCTTTTTTTTTCTTTTGTAGCACTTAGAATGAAGGTAGCAAAGGCGAGTGTAAAATGGACAATGAAGGTGTTGAAAAGGTGGCTAAGTTAGTTGTTGACCATTTGAAGTTTGGCTATCACATTGTTATCCACATACTGGATTTGCATATTCGTAGAGTCAAAACAACTATTGTAATTGATTTAGAAGTCATTCAGCCATGAGTTAAACTACTCCATCGTGTATGATTGGGCACTTGAAGTGCTTGTTTGTGGAACCTATTCATCTACTCCTAGAGCCTTATCATCTTCATCGCTATCACTATCATTTGAAGAACTCTCCTCCTCTCATTGAAGTATCTTGGTTGATTGGATGAGATATTTTTTCTCTTTATTCTCTAGTAACCCAATCTTGATGTATTTTTCAAGATTCATGTGATCGAATCTTTTTATTAGTATCAATGTCATCGTGTTCTAACTAAACAACTTTAACTTCTTGATAATATGGGTAATGAGTCCACTAATTACAATGCCGCCTTCATTTGACTTCTTAACCCCCAAGAAATGCTCGGCTAGGATATAGATAAAGTCCATTTTTACCTTTTTAAAAATGAAAGCAAAATCCCTAACTCTATCTTATTCACTATACCACTACTATTCTCTTGCTCGCATAACATCCATGCTAACACTCGGTGTATGAATAGAAATGTTACGCTAGTTATTATTGAGACTTTTGATCGAGAGGGATTGTATACCTCATTCTTTGAACCTGTAATTTCCTTTACTGAGCCTTTTAAAACCCACGAATGTTTGTTTTGCACCTTCATGTGGCCAACCAAACAAATCTATTATTTTAATTCGATCATGACTATGCCTTTTATTGGCCACCCTAAAGGTAAAAAATTCACAAGCTCATAATTGTTCAATAGCTAATGTTTCAAATTGAATCGAACTTAGAAATCCTAATGTTAGCTCTTTATAGGAGGAAACATCTATCTCCAATAATCCAACCCACCCTATGTTATCTAACATTCCCCTTAGGTATTATTTTTTAATATACTATACTGAAATTCTTGATCATTATTTACAAACTTAATAGTTGGGCAAACTAGATTAATATCATATTCGATTAGATATCCTACCTACCGAGCCATTATTTTTCGATGGACCCTCTTCTCTAGTATGGTTATTTACTTTTTTTTTTTTTATCTCTAGAGGTCGACATTGTTACTTCTTGGTTGAGATTGAGAATGGGGAAAACAAAGGTTCTTTTATATGTTGGTGACGGGAAAGATGTTTTTGTTTAAGAGAAGTGGAGTGGATTTATGATCGCTTCTATTTTGGGAAAGTAGAGTAGTGTGGTGGCTATTCATGTTTGTAGAGGAAACTAAGTTTTAGGAAGATGAAGAGAGGAAAAAGTTAGTATGGTTGTAAATGGGGATTTAGGAAAGATGAAGTGACACGATTAGGGTTAGGTATTCATAGGGGTTAGGTTTAGGAAAGATGAAGTGACATGACCGTGTGGATTTTCTCTTACAAACCATATGAAACCTTATTACCCCATGCTACTTTTTCTTTTTTAAAATTTGAACTATCCCATTTGAAGCACATAAACTACTAAAATTATTGCACAACCCGTATAGGAACCTATTGTATGTGTCCCTTGTCTTTTATAAAATTAGTGTAATGAAACCTTAAGGCATATGGGCGTGGCTTTTACGAAGGTCACCCCATGTCTAAGCTTTCTACTCGTATTGCATCTCTTCTTGGTTTGAGTTTCTAATCACAAAACATCCATACAAGTGTGTCTTTTTATATGTATAAACCGTGCTTCTTAGCTACCGCCCGTGTAACTTCCCTTCTCGCTAGAACTTTCAACCATAACACACACATACGTGCTTTCTAACATGCATAAATCGTGTTCCTCCCTTTACGCCCATGTGTCTTTCTTCTTCCCTTTACACATCAAAGCTTATCTATGCTACAAAAATCCTTTAAATCGAGTCAAGCATAGGAGAATTTAAAAGAAAATCAAACAAACTAATTTAAAAATTATCTTAATAATAAAATTTATAAAAATTTCATTGAGTTGCCTCTCAATAAATGCTTTTGTTATTGGCTTGATTTTACCTTTCCTATCAATAAGGATCTTTCATCTTTAGGTTGGGAAACATCCTCCCTCGCACCTTAAAATCACTTGCATCAAAGATGTTAAATTGAATGATTTCACCATCAAATTCCATGGTGAGGACTCCATCATATACATTTATGTTTGTCATGATATTCTCAAGGAACGAGTCTCCCAAGCAAGAGGAGAGTGAGATTATAAGAAGACTCATCTCCTATCTTTAAGACATAAAAATCAATCGAGAACACAAACTCATCCATCCGCATAAGAACTTCTTTCATTATCCCTTCAAGGTAGGCATTACTATGATCTGCTAATTGGATGATAACACTAGTTTCTTTTAATGGCCTTAGATTCGGTGAAGCATAAATTTCATATGACATAATATTGATTGATGCTCCTAAATCTAGTATAGCTTTTTCTATCCTAACATTACCAATCTGATAAGGTATCATGAACATACCTAGATTCATGCATTTTGAAGGGATTTTCCTTTGAAATATAGTAGAAACATTCTCTTTTATCCTTACTTTTTTGTTTATATCCATTTTTTTGTTCGTGCATAAGTCCTTCAAGAACTTGGCTTAGCTTGACACTTGCTTGATCGCCTCTAAAAGAGGTATGTTCACCTCAATCTTATTGAACATCTCAAAGATTTCCTTTTCTTTTTCTTTCTTCATCTCCTCTCTCCTAGGCTTTTCTAACTTGTTAGGAAAGGATGCATGGTTAGTTGAAAACTGAATAAAAGAGTCAAAATTTACCTTAAAGCTCGATGTAACCCCATCAATTTACGTGCTTTGTTTTTCTATTTTTAGATCTAATCTTTTTTCTTCGATTACCTTAGATACTCGTCTTGTTTGATTTCTCCACTAGGGTATCGCTTCTCAATGTTGTAGCACTCATATTTCTCTTTGGGTTTAACATCGTTTGGAATGGTAATTTCTCTTTGAATTGAGCTCTCTAAATAACTTACGGTAGTCATCATCTAACTCATCTAATTTTTTAGGTTCTAAATATTGGACCTTATCGCTTACTGAAATTATTTTATGCTTAAAGCAAGAGACTTCACCATTTCTTTTGATGATTGATCTAAGTGTTGAGGGGCATGTTATTAAAAAGGCTTAGGTTAATAGCTCTATTACCTTTATTGGTAGAATTTTTGCCCTCCTTGCTAGTTACCGCCATAATTCATATTAGGGTGGTCTCTTTGACTTAGATTGTATGTGTTGGAGAATGGGTCATAAAGTTTTAATTGACCACCTTCAAAATTTCTAACAATATGAACTTATTCAATGTGCCCCTCTTGGAGTGTTAGGCACGCATTAGTGATGTGACTTGTAATAGAACAAATTCCATAAGCTTTCATCTCTTGTATATTTTTCATAAAACATTTACCTTACCAATGAAATTAGGAATATTTGCTTACTCAAGCTAGATATATTGACTTCATTTATCATTTTTGGTGCATGATTAATCCTCGTTACCAAACCGTTGAGAATTTATAACCATGTTAGATATCAATGCTCTTGCAGCATCGGAGTTTGTATCTACTAGTGCTCCTCCATTAACGGTATCTATCATGTTTCTCTTTATAGATAGTTCATCAAAGATCTAGTGGTGTGGGCAGTGACACATAACTTCTTGAACTCGTTTTCAATACTCATATAATATCTCTCTATTGAGTTATCCGATGCCACAGATCTCTTTTTGTATACTAGTAACTCTCGATACAGGAAAATATTCCAATAAAAAGGCTTACTTCACCTATTTTTATGAATCAATATATCATATAGCTAGTCCTTAGCATCCCCATCTAATAAAAATAAGAATGCTTGTAATTTAATCCGTGCCTTTGATACTTTTTGGTTGTAATCGGATGATCTGATTTTTAACTTCAAACCATAGAGAGAATTGAGCAAGTTGAGGAGAGAAGCTAGACTAACTTTGATAAAGAGGATGGAGACATGCGAGAGAGTAGTTTCGCTTCACCAAGCATAACTACCATTCTCAAATTTTTATCATTAAGTGATTTTGAAAGAGAGATAATGGCCATAAACAAGATGAACAAAACTTTAAAGGAGTCAACTACTCTTGATCTTAATCAACAACCCTTGTGTATAGAGTTCTTGAATCCGGATGTGGTGTTTGAGCTGAAATCGGGATTGGTACATATGCTATCGAAATTCTAAGGCTCGGCATGAGAAGACCTCCATAAACATTTAAAGGAATTCCATATGGTATACTCAACCATATAAATAATAAGAACAATAAAAATACCAAGAAACAATCAACTTGAACATAATCTTTCCCGATAAAGGTGTTAAAATTTGATGGCGTGTCATACCATCAACAAATTAGTAATTTATTTATTTTCTTCATGAAACCCAACCACGAGGTATAGATAGGGTAAGGGTCGAACCCACGGGGAAGTGGCATAATCAATTATCCGATTGTTTTGTAGTATAAAAGAAATAAATTAGGGTTTACGTTTATTATGATTTATAAGTGATCAAAAGTAAATTTAAATAATAATAATAAGAAAGACCTTGGTTACGATTCGGTATCCACTTTTAGTTTAGTCGTTGATCATTGATTCAATAATTAGCATACGTTTAATATGAATATTCACCATAGGATAATAATATGAATGTTATCTCTATTTTTTTCCTTAATGATTCGTTAACCAAATATATGATATTTGATTAATTTTTTAACTATTGAACAACCTACTTAGACATTTGGATAGATTTAATCCAATAACAACATTATAATAAAGAAAGATAAGTGAAGCTAAACTACCCTCCTATTAGTATAGGTGCCTAAGATCCAATCATATTTGTATTGGTTTGAGTTATTATATCATTGCATTATTTATTTTATTAATAATAAAACAAGTCTTTTTATTAATTCTTATCATTTATATTTATTTATTAAATAAAATTAGATAGAAGTTCATATTATACGCATTTGCTTTAGTAATTGATCAAAAGATGTAAGATAAATATTAATACACATGAATTATATCGTCAAATATCCCAAGTCATAGCATTCTCAAGAATGGACATTGACTATATACAATTAGACTTGTGAGTGTTATGCTACATAGCGAGTAAGAGATCTCATACCTATTTACATGATGATGCTCAATCAAGCACTTAGGTGATTTATGTTAGAGAACATATCACTAGACTTGACTCACTATGAGAACCCATTTGGTTTAGTATATGGGGATCTTATACAAGATAGGTACAACTGGTCCTTAGTTTGAAGTTATCATGGTTATATCATTAGAAGATTTATGTACTTTAACACTCATTTTGATGGACCTAGTAAAGGGTTACATATGGGTAATTCATTGGGTGCACTAGGAATTTAATGGAGGTAGGTGAATAACTAAGATAGGATATGTCATTCCTTATATGCTAAAGGAGTTATCATATTGCACTTCTATGAATGTTTACTCAAGAAATGCTGTGACCATAGTAGAAGTATACCAATAGAGCATAATTGGTTTACTCTAAGAGCTAAGATATTTGAGAGTCAAAGAAAACTTGTGTGATCATAATCGAAAAGACACATAACCAAGTTCAAGATCAAACTATGATAAGTTGACATAAGGATTGGATTGTATGATAACCATGATCGTGAAAGTTAACTGTGGATTAATTAATCTTCCTAGAGAATTGGATAGTCATGATGCCTTGCTAGAGGCCAATCTTGATTTACGTATCAAGAGATAAAATAGGTGTCTTTTATTCTTAATACATTATAAATATATCTAAGAGCCTATTGAGTCGCACGTATAAGTTTAAGCATTCACATAATAAAAGATAAGTGAAGAAGTTAGAAAAAGGTTCCAATTTTGAAAGTTTCTTATTTTGGAAAAGATTTTAAAAAATGAAAAGTTTCCTATTTTAGAAATCAGTTTCCTAATTTAGAAGTCACTTTCAAATTTAAAAGTTAATTACCTAAAAGGAAAATTAGTTTCCTAATTCGAGTTTAAGGATAATTTAGGAAATTGTTTCCTAATGTGGGCCTCCTAAAAATATCCGACCTAGTTTATTTGGATAGTCCAAAGTAATTAGTAATTAATTAGGCCAAATGAGTTTTAGTTAATAGGTTTAATTAAAAGTCTAAAAGATATTTTAGATGAATGATAAACATGAACCTTATTGGATAAGGATGAATGTTTAAAAGGACAAGATCAAAAACCCACATGCATAATAACTCCTAATCTTGCAATAACTACTAGTTCTTTAAGGACTTATTGTTATCCCTTCCTTGTCCTTGGAGAATAAGAAAGACACTCCCCTATAAAAATAGAAGTGAAGGAGACAAAGAGGGTAACAAGAGAGAGAGAACACACGACAAAGGAAAAGAAAAAGAATTAGGGCTACATGGCAAGAGAGAGAAATAGTTTTCTCTCCTTAAAAATTGTGCCACATCCGTTCCTTCTCTTAGAATTTTCGTATAAATTACTCTGAATAGATTTCTAAAGAAAAACACAAAACAAGTTAAAGAACGTGAAGCTAACACTCTACTAATTTTGAATGCTTCTTGTGTGGATGCTTGGACCACGTAGATTATCAATAGACGTCGAATGCTTGGACGACTTCTTTTTGCTAAAGTTAAAATTTGTGTTATAAGAAGTAATCTTTTATTTATGTTTTGATTCATGCATATATAGTTAGTTAATTCAACGATATGATCTTGGTTCCTTTAGATGGAGGAAATTTTTATTTTATTTCGTACCTCCATAGGATGTATGATCCTTCACCTCTTAGAAGCTAGAAAGATGTAATGCGAGTCTATGTTTTTTAAGAGATTAAATGAAAATACATTTATAATCATTAATCCCTAGTTATTACCACATGCAAATTTAGACAAGTAATTATACGGACTTAAATATTTAGCTAGTAATAGATTATGAAGATCAAGCAAGTAGCATGCACTCTAATTAATTAATCACACAATCATAGCTAAATCATGTAGAAAAATAAAATACTGAAAAGAGATAATTTTAGAATTAAAACTCATTAATATCTTACAACGATTTAACTAAAAGCTTCAACTAAAGTAGGTTTTTCGTTATTCATAGGCGATTACAATGGAGAATTTTTTATTTATGATGATTGTTAAAGTGGGATCCTAAAATAAAACTCTATCATCACTATTTATAGCTAAAAGTAGGGTTACAACACATAAATTTCAGTCTCACATAGCAGACTTACTTAGTAAAGCCACGAGGCTTGTTCTTCTATTTTATATGGTTTGGAGTCTTGGAAAGCTAGTGTTACATGGTTTCGTTGGACATAGGCACATGACTATGTGGAATTAAACCTTCATCTCATGTTACATCATTTTGCCCATGTGTCTTGGTTAATTTATTCTTCTTGTTGCATCACACATGGACGTGTCTCTTCTTTAATGCATTTCGTGTGGAATGGTTACTGCCTATGTGATAGTTCTTTCCTCTTGGAAGATAATTCAATCTTGACACATACATGCGTGTTGCTTCTTTTGCTACGATCATGTGGAAAGCTACGCCCTTATGGCTTTATTGTTGAACAATCCACACGGATTCTTTCTTTGTTTCACTTGGCCGATGGCTTTTTCCCTTCATAAAGCACACGGTCGTACGACTCCTAAGCTTCCTTAGTGACATTTGCTTCTCCTTGCTTTGACTTAGGTTTCTTTGCTCAAATTTTTCATTTTCCTATAAAACCCAAAATCGTTATCTTAATTTTAATGAAATAAATATAATACAATAAACACCGGAAAGTTCAATATAAAAGAGCATAAAATCATGCTAATTTGACACTCATCGTATAATGTTTTATTTTAAAAAAATCTATTAAATCCATCATTAATTTAATTAGTTCCCATTATTTTTTAAAAATTACTAATATACTCTTTCATATACTTTTATTATTAGGGTTAATCACATTAAACCTTCTTCTATTTTTTGATTTTTTAATGTGTATTTTGTACTTTTTTTAAGTAATTATCTCATTTTATTCTTTATTCTTGAATTTTTTTTTAAATGTTGTTCTTTTGGTTATTTTTTGACAAATTTTTTGAATGAACATGAAACATCGATAATAAATCCATGTGGCATGTCATGTCGGATTAATTTGCCATGTGGAAAAAAATTTTAAAAGATCAAAAAAATTATTTGAAAAAAATAATAAAAAATAAAAACTAGCCATACAATAAAAGAATAGGGATAGAGTTTTGATTGGTCTTTAAGAAATACCTTAAATTAAGTTTTTGTTCTTAATTTTAGATTCCGAGAAATCAAGGTTATTCACTATAGCAAGAAACAAAAAAATTTGCATTTAGAATATTCTATAATAAGCAATTGAAGATGACAAAAAAATTAACTTTTACAAATGATTTTTTTTTCCAAAATCATAATAAAGCTTTTTTAACTCGGAAACTCAACAACGGAAAGTCGAAGGAAAAGTTGAGGTATGAGGGAGACTCAAAACAATTGAAGGGCTATTTTAAACTTGTTTTTGTCTCATTTAGGTAACTTATAGAAGACATCATTAGCAATTCAAATCTCTCTAAACTTTATCGTTAATAGGTAAGTTTGCATGTAATTGAATAAAAATATCTCAGAACAAAGTCAACAATGAATGCTTAATAAAACATATTGTCAATTGTTCACATTTTACCTCTCGTTTGGTCACATCAATTTTAATGGCATGATTTTCAAGATTCATCAATGGCCAAGCATAGTTGACGAGAGATAAAATTTAATTATGAATTTATGAACTATCAAACCAAGCTTCACTGCATAGTTTGTTGAATTTTCATCATGTGTTATAGTTTTAGAAGCCTCCCTAAATTCCTCATTATCAAGAATTGCTACAAGAAATATAAGTTAGCATAATTGTATAGAATAAAGTGCAACCCATCATGAAAGGAGCATGACTACCATAAAATAGTAAAAAATCAAGACCCACGTCTAGATCCTTCCAAGTCTCGACTCTAGCTTCCTTGTAATTTGGCATAAGTTATGCAACACACAATGAAGCCACAATTTTCTATAGTACATGATTAAGACCTATATTCAAATCCTGTAAAATCTTCCATATTTTCTTTAATAATGCAATAGCATCCACCACTATCGACACCTCTTTCATCAACATCCCATCAAATAAATTCTATACAAGAGTTTCTATTTAGGACTTTTAGAATTTTAGACAATCTCACTAATCAAAGTATAATTTACATAACTTTTATGCATTTTTACATTAAATTTACAAGTACTTATTCTATTGTATTAAGGTAATTGAGAACAATATAACAATTTTGGGTTTTGCGGAAAAAATAGAAAATCGAAGTGAATAAACTCAAACTAAAGTACATAAAATCCCAAAGCCATGAAAGACCCAAAAGAGACACACATCCAAGTAACTTACAAGAGGAAAAAACTACTAGTCATGTGAAATAAAGAAGGCGAGTGACATGGATGTTCAGCACAAAAAGACATACGGATAGTAGCAATCGAGCATAGTTTGGGTAGAAAAAGTGACACGCCCTTGTATACCATATTAAGCTATCATTTAGGGAAGAAAGAAACAACACATGAGTAGTAGGCTGATAGACACGATATGAAGAGGAAATGTAGCATAACTGTGTATCTTAGTCAAGCAAGTCGTGTGCCACCGGTTGTTCAAGGCTCCAACCCGTGTAAATCTAAAGAACAAATTATGTGTCTTAGTCAATCAAGCCACGTGTTTAGTAGAGGCTGTCATATGCGTGTTGTATCCTAAATTTTAACTATAAATAGAAAAGTTAGGGTTTTAATTTATTCATTCTTACATTTCAAGTTGCCATAGATAGAAAAGCTTTTGTAAGCAAAACTATGCAACACTAATATTCTTACAGGTTAAAAAGAAAATTTGAAGCTTTGGTTAAATCATTGTGAGATCTAAATAGATTCTATTTTTAATCTTATTCTTTTGGATATTTTATGTTTTTTTATATTATATGAGCATAATTGTATGATTGATTGCTTAGAATGTATGCTAGTTGATTAATTTATATAATTTATTGCTAATTAAGACTTTAAGTCCGTAATTGCTTTTCTAATCTTACATGTGATAGCAACTAAGGATTAATGTTTATAAATGTGTTTTTATTTAATTCATTAGAAAACATAGAACTAGATTAAATTCTTCTAGCTTGTAGGAGAGTTGTTTAGATTCATCTTTTTTTTATTACTTAATGCTTTTATTAGATTAAATTTAGATAACTTCGCTAGGTTGTTCAATAATTAGATATTAATTAAATAGCTTTTATTGATTAACAAATCACTAAGAACAGATTGAGGATGACATGTTATTCAATAAAGAATATTCATAATAAGAATGAATTAATATCTAAATCAATGATTAACGATTGAACTAAAATTGAAAACTATCTTTTGAACAAGGTTTGTATTACTCTTATTATCTCTTTATTTACTTTTGATCACCTTTCCTACTCTCAACCAACAAAACCCCTATTTTTCCTTTCCTTGTACCTTGGAACAATCGGGCGATAGAGAAAATTGATTGAACCAATTCTCTGTGAGATCAAACTTTCCTTACCCTAACTATAGTCCTGTGATTAGGTTTAGTAAGAAAAAAAAATATAATTTTATGACGGTCCCACATGCCAATAAATTTTAATGTTATTGATAGGGAATTATGTTCAAATTGATTGTTTCTTAATATTCTGATTATTTCTTTCCTCTAGTGATTCTAAAAAGGAAGTCATGGTCGTAAATAGGACTATAAAAGAGTTGGTTGCCCCAAATTTGAATCTTCGACCTTTATATATTAAATATCTTGATATTGAGGTAGCTTTTAAACTTAACTCTAGTCTAATCATCTCTTGCTTAGCTTTCATGGTTTGCCAGAGAAGACCACTAATAAACATATCAAAGAATTCCATATAGTCTACTCGAGCATAAAATCGGCGAGGATATCCAAGGAACGAGATAAAACTAAGAGCTTTTCTTTTCTCAATAGCTGACTTTGCTAAGGATTGGCTCTACTACCGATCGTCTAGATCAATTAATACTTGGAATAAAATGAAGAGATTGTTTCTAAAGAAATATTTTCCCACATCTCGAGTTGTAAACATTCGTAAGGAGATATGTGGGATTAAACAATACATGAGAGAGATATTATATAAGTATTGAGAGAGATTCAAGAAACTATATGCTAGTTGCTCTCATTATCAGATTATTAAACAACTCCCGATCTAGTACTTTTATGAGAGACATTTCCCATAAGATAGAGGCTATGATAGACACGACCAATGATTGTAATTTGGTAGATCAAATGCCAAAAACAACTAGAATTTTGATTTCAAACATGGTCTGCTAACACCTAACATTTTGGCACTCGATATGATCCTTCTCCTCCAAAGAAAGTAAATGAAGCTAATACCTCTAAACTTGAGTAATAGATTACGGGATCAACGTCTCGGATAAGATAAATGATAGTGAGTGGTGTTTAACAAGTAAAGACATGTGATATTTGTTTAGTTATAGGGTACTCCATCGACATATATATATATATATATATATATATATCCTACTTGTAAGATGATCCTACGAAACGGAGTTAATGATGTAGATGGTTTTCCAAGGCTGCCACAATAAAGAAGAAATGAAGTTCATGTAAATAATTGGAATCATCAATGGAGAGATAACCCATACTTGAGCTAATAGAATAATCGGGGTGGCACATAACAATAAAGATGTTACCAACCATAATTCCATGCATAATAAGCTTCGAGCTTTGGGTTTTAATTTTTCATTATAAGGCATGATAAAAATATCGATTCAGAATATTACTCAAGTTTAAAATAACATCATGTAATTTCAATAACAAACAAGAACGAACATTAAGAACTTGAAGAATCAAATGAGTCAAATTACTACTATTATGAGTAGATTAGAGGCCCAAAGTTCTAGAAAACTTCCCTCTCAAATAATTATGAATGCGAGAGAGAATGTAAGTGTCATAACCTTGAGAAATAAGAGAGAAATAAAGGCATAATATAAGGCTTCATAGTGGAAGATGATGATGAGACGGAAAAGGAACTTGAAATGCATACAACGGACCATAAGGTAATTTTTCCAAATCTTATAAATAAAGATTCAATTAATTATTTACCTTATTTTCCCAATAGATTTGCTTGAATCAAAGAAAAAAGAAACAAATAAGGAAATATTGAAGATGTTTCAAAAAATTGAACATACCTCTCATTGATATCATTAAGCAAGTTCCAAGGTATGTCAAATTCCTAAAGGAGTTATACACTTCCAAAAGGAAGCTAAAAGGAAAAGAAAAGGTAAGTATAAGAGAGAATGTGCCTATAATCATTTAAATAAAACTTTATCCAAAGTACAAAGTTCCAGGTATGTTTACAATCCCTTGTGTCATAGGTAACGCCTGATTTAAAAAGGCTATACTAGATTTAGGAGCTTCGATTAATGTCATACCATATTCTACTTATATGATTATGAATTTGAGGCCTTTAAAAGAAACTAGTGTTATAATTCAATTAGTGAATTAAGGATGTTACGGTATAGAAATGAAGGGAGGAAATTCATCCACTTTAACACCCCTTCTATTAAGAAGACCCTTTTTAAAGATAACAAGGATGAAAATAGAAATGCATAAGGAAATATTGACTATGGAATTTGATGGTGAAATAATTTGCTTTAATATCTTTAAAGTGATGAGGTATCCTAACGATGTTCATTCTATTTTATCAATTGATATGATTGATTGCTTGGCACAAAAAGTGTTTAATTTAGAAAATCAAGATAAGTTAGAAGCTACAATCAATATGAGTTTGGAACAAGATACTTTATAGACTTTTAACTTAACTCTTAACAATGAGATAGAAAAGATAGTATTGGTTTTGCATTCTTTGACTCCAATCTATAACATGTTGAAGTTGCTAAAATCAATTTACCTATATCCCACTCGAAATTGCTACCTTTTATTATGCAGAACCTTTTATTAAAGTCAAACCATTACCAACACACTTGAAGTGTAAATTCTTAAGAGAGGGGAAATACTTTCGATAATCATGATAAACAACTTAACTAAGTTGCAAGAGGAAAAAATCATTTGAGTGCTCGGGGATCATAAAACAACTATAGGGTAGAGCATAGGCTGATATAAAAGGTATTAATCTTTCCATATGTATGCATAGAATACTTCTAGAAGAGGGTTCCAAGCTAACGAGGGAAGTACAAAGGAGATCGAATCCTCCGATGATGGAAGCGAGTAAAGAAAAAAATTTAAAAATTGTTAGATGTTGGTGTGATCTATCTAATTTTAGATGGTAAATAGGTAAACGCAATTCAAGTAACGAAAAAAAGATAGGGATTGTAGTATTTAAGAATCAGAATAATGAACTTGTCCTTTCAAGATTTCAAAATCGGTGATGTGCTTGCATGAATTATCAAAAGCTGAATGCTACAACACGCAAGGATCATTTTCCTCTATTATTCATTGATCAAATGCTTAAGTAATTGGCAAGTAGATCTCATTACTATTTTCTTGATGGCTATTATGGATGACATCGGATTATGATAGCTCTAAAAAACCAAGAGAAAATGACTTTCACTTACCCATTTGGTACCTTTGCTTATAGGTGAATGCCTTTCGGTCTTTGCAATGCTCTAGCCACCTTTCAAAGGTGTATGATGAGTATTTTTTCAGATTATATTAAGCAAAATATAGAAGTTTTTATGAATGATTTTATCATTCATGGAGATTCACTTCATGCATGCTTAGATAATCCGAATTGTGTACTTGAAAGATACATTGAAACTAACCTTATTCTTAATTCTAAAAAATTTCATTTTATGATAAAACAAAGAATAGTTTTAGGACATATAATTTCATCTAAGGATATTAACATAAGTGTGAGAGATTCATTCTTTTCTTGGTTATGCTAATTTTTATAAGAGGTTTATTAAGGACTTCTCAAAAATTTACTTGTCCTTATACCATTTGTTACAAAAGGATGTGCCATTTGAATTTAATGAAGGATGTAAGGAGACTTTTAAAAAGTTAAAGGAGATGCTAATTTCAGCACCTATCATCCAACCACCTAGTTGGAGTTAACCCTTTAAGATCATGTGCGATACGAGTAGCTTTGCTTTAGGATTTATTCTTGGTTAAAGAGTTAGAAAAATGGCTCATGCCATTTACTATGCTTCAAGAACCCTTAAGTCTATGCAATGCAATTACTCCATCACAAAGAAATAACTTTTGGCCATTATGTTTTGCTTTTGATAAGTTTAGACATTATTTAATTAGTTTCAAAGTTATTGTATATTCTAACCATGCGGCATTAAGGTATCTCTTGTCAAAAAAGAAGCAAAACTAAGAGTCGATTAGGTGGATTCTCCTATTTTAAGAATTCAACTTAGAAATTAAAGGTAAGAAAGGGGTGAAGAATCTAGTGGTTGATCACTTTAGTCGTATAGTGAAGGAAGATGATATAATACCCTTGTATGAGTTGTATTTAGATGAGTAATTGCTAACACTTTAAGGTAAGTATCCACGGTATGCTGATATTGTTCACTATCTCATTAAGCATGAAACATCTACTGATTTGAGTAGAGCTTATAGAGCTAAAATAAAAAGTGATGTCAAATATTAATTATGGGATGATCATTATTTGTGAATGTGTTATTCGATCAAGTAATTAGGAGATGAAGGATTACGCATCCTATGGAAATGCAAAATAAACAAAAAAAAATTCTTCATCTAGGGTTTCTAAGATCATATTGTTAAATTAACTAATCATACATAAATATGAATCAAATTAAGGTGAGTGATTACTTCTTGTAACGTAGAAATAATTTAAACGGAAAGGGAACCGTCCAAGTGTCTAACCTCTATTTATTATACATGCGGTTCAAACACCCATATAAGAAGCTACAAAAAATCATAGAGTGATAACTCCAATCCTTTTATGTAATTAATTTTTTTAAAAAAATATTACGGGGTAATTTGTGCTAACTTTTGGCCTTTTAGGGAGAGATGCGATAACTTTTAATTTAGGAGAGAAAAACATTTTTTTTCTTTTTTTTTATTATATTTCGTCTCTTTCTCCTCTCTTTATTTATAGGGGGCATCAACTTCTCCTTATAAGTTATCAAGATACTTGTTTATGTGGGCTTTGTTTAACTTTATCTTTGTAAACCCTAAGCATTATCAATAGTGCTTAAGTTTATCCTTCCATCAAAATTTCTTGTAGGCTTTTAAATTAAACCTATTCGCCTAATTAATTATCAATCAATTTGGATCATCGAAATAAATTAGGTCAAGCATTTCGATGGAGCCCACATTAGGAAATAATTTCCCACAATACCACTTAAACCTAAATTAGAAAACTAATTTTCTTTTTAGATAACTATCTTTCAAATTTGAAATTGACTTCTAAATTAGAAAATTGATTTATAAAATAGAAAACTAACATTCCATTTTAGGAACTTGACTTGCCATTTTAGGAAACTAACTTTCCAAAACAAAAAATTTTTTCTAATAACATTTGCTTCTTTTTTATCATGTGAATATTTAAACTTATGTGTGTGATCAATAGGCTCTTAAATATATTGGCTATGTATTAAGAAGATAAAAGACACATTTTTTATCTCTTGATACATAAATAAAGATTGGCCTCTAACAAGGCATCATGACTTCCAAATTCTCTAGGATGATTAATTAATTTGTAATTACCTTTCACAAGATGGTTTCTATATAATTTAGTTCTCATATTAATTTATAGCAATGTGATATCAAACTTGGTTTATAGTACTGTTTGATTATGATCACACAAGTTTTCTTAGATCTTCAAATGTTTTAACTTATAAGTAAACTAATTATGCTCTATTGGTATGCTTCTATTATGGCCACAGATTCCTTGAGTAGACGATCATTGAAGTGTAATATGATAACTCTTAGTCATCCACTTATCATTATTAGATTCCTAGTACATCCAACAAATAGCCCATATGTAGCTCTTTCTTGAGCTTATCGAAATAAATATCAAAGTACATAAATCCTCTAATAAGATAACCATGATAACTTTAAGTCAAATGATTAGTTGTACCCATCTCGTATGATATTCCCATATACTAAATCAAATGGGTTTTCATGATGAGTCACGTTCAATGATATATGTTCTTTAACATTATTCGTCTAAGTACTTGCTTCGACATCACCATGTTAGTAGATGTGAGATCTCATACTACTATATAATAGTAAGAGTATAACACTCACAAGTCCGATTGCATGTTGTCAATGTCCATTCTTAACAATGTTATAACATGGATCATTTAATAATATCATTTAAATACGGTAATGTATGTCTTACATCAATTGATCAATCATTGATGCATGTCATATGAACTTCTATCTAGTTTTATCAAATTATAAATAACAAGAATTAATAAAAAGATATCTTTATTATGATTAAAATACAATGTTATAATACATCAAATCATCCAAATAAGGTTGGATCTTGGGCACCTATACTAATAGAAGATATGTGCACGAGCATGAGTTTGAGTTTATTTTGATATTTTTTTCATGTAGATGTTTGTCATGGACATTTTGGACTTAATAAAGCTGCTAGAAAAATACTTAAATGTGGCTTTTATTAGTCAAGTTTATTTTGTAATTCATATATATTTTGTAAGGCACATGAATGATGTCAAAAATAAGATAATTTATCCCATAAATATCAAATACCTTTATCCCTTATACTTATTTATGAGACTTTTTATGTATAGAGCATTGATTTTATAAGACTTTTTCCTCACTCTTTTTATCTTGGTTGTAGATTATACATCTAAATGGGTGAAAGCTAAAGTCATCGAGACTAATAATTCTAAAGTTGTTATAGATTTTATCAAGTCTAATATTGCTTGCCAGATTTGGGATACCAAGGATATTGATTAGTGATAGAGGTACACACTTTTGTAATCGATTGGTAGCCAAGTTGTCAAAGAAATACCATGTTACATATAAGGTATCCATGGCCTATCATTCGTAAACAAATGGGCAAGTCAGGGTGTAGAAGTATTTTAAAGAAAACAATGAATGCCAATCATAGATATTAGAATGATAGACTTAATGATGCTCATTGGGCATATAGGATGGCTTTTAAGACACAAATTGGCATGGCCCCTTATCATTTGATTTATAGGAAGTCATATCATCTTTCGAGTGGAAATTGAATACAAGGCTTTTTAGGCAATGAAATAGTGTAATATGAGAATAGATGAGGCGAGTTGAGCAAAGAAAATTACAACTACATGAATTTGAGGAACCGAGGCTTGATTCTTACGAGAATGCAAATATTTACAAGGAGAAAATAAAGATATTTCATGACAACATGATCTGCTAGGTAGACTTTTATTATAGCACAAAAAGTCCTCCTTTATCATTTCGGACTTAAGCTTTTTTTAGGTAAGTTACGTTCTCACTAGATTACACATTTTGTTGTCACTAATGTGTTTCCTTATGATGTGATTGAAATTCAAAGTTTAGAGACCAACAAGTGTTCAAAGTAAATGGCTATAGATTAAAATCATTATATGAAGTTTTCTAAGTGCAAAGACGGGAATTGATTACATTGAAGGATCACAATCATGAAGAATGAACAATAATAATGTTGGGTTAACGACATTAAACAAATGCAATGATTGGGAGACAACTAATAAATCCACTTACATTTTGATGTTTGTATTTATTTAATCTTTCCCTCTATATTTAACTTGATTTGAGAATGGATATAGCATAGGTGCTCCTAAGCTTTGCACAAGAAAAACGAAAGGGAAACCACATGGGTAGGAAAGTTTAAGATAGAAAAGAAGAGACATGAGTAGTAACATAACACATGGGTCGTGCATCGATTCTAGGGATGCTCGTGCATCCCATACTTGCCACTTCAACTTTTAACGAAAGACGAAGACACAAACAGAATAACCATACACGGGTTATGTAGAATAAAAGACATAGATGTGTGTCTCGAGTCGCCCTTCCATCCATCACCCTTTTAAGTCCCGCAATTCATATTTGATCTCTTAACTTGTCTCTTTACATTTCATATGTCTATGATTAATTCTATATTTACATTGAGGACAACGTAAAATGTAAGTGTGGGGGAGGATTTAAGTTTGGTTTGTAATTATTTATGCTTTTATGATTGTTTGTGTGTTTGTGTTTTATTTTTAGATTTTTTTATCTATACATTTTTTTTGATGAAATGAATGCCATGGTTTAGTGTGATATCCCTCTTTCTTGATAATTGATGGAAAAATTTTAAGATCTTATAAGAAAGTTGAGATTATTTTGAATATTATTATTATAGAAGTGTATGCACGTTAGAAAACTTTATATGTCTTTTCGATTAAGCATGATTCATGAAGTGATGCTTATTTTGAAATTACTTTTTTAAAATTAGGCCTAAGCATAGTTTAAGTAAACGAGATTTTCTTTCTATTATGGGAATTTGAGAAAAGAAAGAAAAAGAAAGCATTCCAAATAGGAAGTTTGGCTTTATTAAATGAAATATAAATCTACTCTAATATTTTGAGTTGCTTAGTAACTAGGAGTATTCATCATAAATATTTACTTTTACATAAAACGATAATTTGAATTATGAGTATGCAAAGTACTCTAAGTTTATGACTTCCTAAGTAATCGGTTGCTTTCATCACAAAAGTTAGTATTCTCATAAAAAAACGAGTAATTACTTAGGGAAGAATGGTTGATGGCCTTAAAAAAAAATTAGAATGCTAAAGTAACAAAACATATTAAGTAAAAAAAAATCTTGATTTATTACTTTTGCTTGTAATGGTGGAAAGGGGAAGGGGCGATAGAAGTGTTACATGCTTAAATTATGTTGGTTATAAAGATACATAAATCGATTTAGCGACATGCATGAATATGAGAATAATATTTCAAACATGATTGATTTGATTATTTAAATTTATTGGACTCGGAATGAAGAATCCATGTTTGAAGGATAATCATACTAGCATGATATTTATTTACAATTTTATAGGTATATCTTCTTAAAACCCTCACGAGATTCAACTCATCCATTAGGGGCAACCTAGGGATTTATAGGCTTGTTACATATGCTAAATGTAATCATGATTCATATGAAAGTAAGCTAGATTTTTATTTTGTTTATTTTACTCAAGGATTAGCAAAGTTTAAATGTGGGGATATTTGATCAATACATAATTTACTTAACTTTTATGCTCTTTTACATTAAACTTACTAGTACTTATTGTACTTGTATTAAGGTAATTGAGAACATGATAGCAATTTTAGATTTTGTAGAAAAAATGACAAATCAAAGCGAATAAACTCAAGCCAAGGCACATAAAAGCCCAAAGTCAATGAGGACCAAAAAGAGACACTCGGTCGTGTGACTTAGAAGAGGAAAAAGCTACTAGCCATATGAAATAAAAAAGAAAACCGTGTGGATGTTCAACATAAAAGACACATAAGAAATAACAATCAGCATGGTTTAGGTAGAAAAAATGACACACCCATTTGTATCATAACTAAGTTATCCTTTAAGTTATCCTTTAAGAAAGGAAGAAATAACACACAAACAAGATAGGCGATAGACACGAGATGAAGAGCAAATATAGCACGATCATGTGCCTTAGTCAAGCAAGCCATGTGCCACTAGTTGTTTAAGGCTTTAACTCTGTGTAAATCTAAAGCACAAACCATATGCCTTAGTTAAGAAAGCCATGCGTCTATATGCGGCTACCATATGTGTGTTGCAACCCTATTTTTAGCTATAAATAGAGAAGTTAGAGTTTTAATTTATTCATTCTTACATTTACGTAGCCATAGATAGAAAAGCTTTTATGACCAAAACTATGAAACACTAAATATTCATCTTGGTTAAAGGAAAAGTTGAAACTTTGGTTAAATTGGTTTGAGATTTAAACAAATTCTATTTCTAGTCTTATTCTTTTGGGTATTTTATATTTTTCTATAATATATAAACATGCTTGTGTGATTGATTAGAGTGCATGCTAATTGATTAATCTATATAATCTATTGCTAGTTAAGAATTCAAATTTGTAATTGCTTATCTAATCTTACTTGAGGTAGCAACTAAAGATTAATGATTATAAATATATTTTTATTTAATTCCTTAAAAAGCATAGAACTAGATTAAATTCTTCTAGCTTATAGGAGAGTTGTTTAGTTTAACCTATTTTTTCTATTACTTAATGCTTTTATTAGATTGAATCTAGATAGCTTTTATTAGGTTATTAAATAATTAGAGATTAATCAAATAGCTTTGATTGATTAAAAAATCACTAAGAAAATATTAGGAATAACAAGCTTGTTGCTATTCTATGGTGAATATTCATAATAAGAATAAAATTTGAATCAATGATCAATAATTGAACAAAAAGTGAAAACTATCCTTTGACTAAGGCTTGCATTACTCTTGTTATCTCTTTATTTACTTTTGATTATCTTGACTACTCTCAACCAACAAAACCCTTCCTTTTTTTCCCTTTTCTTGTACCTTGGAATAATCAAACGATAGAAACAGATTTTCTATGAGATCGACCCCTACTTGCCCTAGCTACGATCCTGTGATTACGTCCGGTAAGAAAAAAAAATTTTTTATGATGGTATGACACATCAACACTCACCATTATATAAAATCAAGAAAGGAAGAGAGAAAAAAAACGATTTGCTTTCTTGAATTTTTCATCGATCGTGGCAAGAGAGAAAAGTTACTCTTTTTATACTTAGGGTAGTTTTTTTTTTTTTTTTTTTTGCAAAAATAAGATTTTTTTTTGTTTTGTTTTTGTTTTTTAATTAACCATGTGGAAAACAAATTGAGACCTATCATGCTACTTGGTGTTTTTATGCTTGATTTTAGTTCTAATTAGAAAATTGATTGAAAAATAGTTAGAGACGCCACATTAAAAAAAAAGTATGAAGAAGAGTTGAATAAAAAAAGGTACAAAGGTCACATTAAGAAAATCAAAAAAGTAAAGAGACGTTGGATGCGATTAATCCTTTGTTATTTCGGTTAGTTAAATATGTTTTATATCAAATATTTAAAATATCTATCGACATTTTTGCTTTTTAATTTATTTATTTTTCCTTTTATGTGCATTTAAATTTTAGATATTTTAGATACTTAGTATACAATATATTCAATATGATATAGTAACAAACATTAATGAGAGAGTGTATTGGTACTTTCAAAAAAACAATTGGCGAGAATAGCAAATTTTATGGTAAATTTAACAACACTCGTTCTTTAAATAAGTGTGTAAGAATGAGAGAAAAAAAGGTTTATATAGTAGAGGATTATGGTTTATTTGGTGTGAGTAGTTAGGATGGTGACACACGTCACAAATTGAAGGTACGTATAGGGTCTTTTAGGATCTAGGATGGTAACATATGGTGTGATAGGTAGGTGTTTTGAAATAAAAATACGTCACAAGTACGCATGCGATGCTTATGAGTTACATTGAAATTCATCCCGTTTAAGAGTGAAAAGATAAGAATATTCCATAAAGATGCCATCTTAATTAATTATTTATTTATTATTATTATTATTACTTTCTTTTCATTCATTTCTTTTTTCTCATCTTTTTTTTCATCTTTTCTTTTCTCTCGTTTTTTTCTTCAAAACTATGAACATACTTAAAAATCAAATAAAAATCATAAAATCAAATAAATTACTGAAAATGCCAATTTTTTGAATTTTTGGATTTTTTTCTTGGAAATTAACGTAAACTAAAAGGACCAAAAAATTATAATCTTTCTAATAACCAAACCAAAATAATATATATATATATATATATATATATATATATATATATATATATATATATATATATATATATATATATATATATAGGTTTTATAATAGGTATTATAAGAATTACAATAATGTCATTTAGAATAAACACTTTAGAATAAACTTTAATAAGACACTCTTGCTTATTACTTTCTAGTTGCATCTTCAACCCACTATAGGACTAAATGCTAGATCTAGATAGGGGTGGATAGACTTTGATAAAATAAAATAAAACTTATGAGAAATATAAGAACTTAAAGGCAACCAACAATATGTAAATATGAAAACTTGTAATATAAAAGTACAACATAATAAAATAAAATAAAAAATATAGAGATAGAGAGATCAAGCACAATGTTATATACTAATTTGACCATGTGTAACCACAACTTAAAATGTTTTGGTCTATTATATGTTTCTACTCGCATAGGACGAGAAACAAACCTTTTACAACCTTTAGGCTACCATTGATCCGAGTATTGATCTAGTGTTACTCTCACCTCAATATTATATATTTCAAGAAAAAATAGGTATCCAAATGATTATATTCATCCAAAGAGCAAATCAATAAAAGTTAAGCACAATATAAATGATGTCAACTAATCAAGCTCTCAAGAAAATTGTAATGATAGTGTTATTATTATTATTATTATTATTATTTTATGTGTTTTTCTTGTGTCTAAAAAGCATAAAAATGAAAGGTATACATAAAAAATTCAATAAACTAGTTGTTACTTCATGTATGAAAATAGTCCTTGTATAATATAAGAATGAATAGTATCTATAAGAGGTTTAATAAATTAGTCGTTGCTCTATATATAAAAAAACTATTGCACAAAATCTTACAAAAGAGACAAGATTATGCGTAAAACTTCAAAAGCCTTATTTTGACCTTCATTAGCTTTGATTGTGGGCTCACTCTAAAAATCTTTATGTCTAGCCAATTCCTAGGTGATTTTCTCTAAATCAAAACTTGATTTTTCTCAAGGCTTTCATACTTAATTAGGTCCATATGACCCTCGTATATGTGTTCGACTTACATGATCTTCCTAAAATCTTTTCTATTATGAAAAGAGATCACCATGGTTGGTTTTGGACATATTTAGACTTTTTATAATAGAGTATAAAAATTAAAATAAAGAATCTTGATTACCTAAAGCTTCAATCTTTGTGCTTGGGAAGAAATCTTTGAAGATTATATTTTTCTTGTCTTGAAGAGTATATTATCTCATTTAATACTTATAAAATATTGTGCTTCCACACTTAAAATGTTCATGTAAAGCAAATGCAGTTCAATATTACTTCTAGCTTAAGCATATGCTAAGTACAATATTAAATAATTTCAAGGATAGTAATCTCAAATGGATCAAATTTAGTTTGTTAGTCCATCAAAATTAGAGTTGAACCTTTAGACCAACAATCTCTCACTTTTTTGAATGATGACAAACTAATTTTGAATAAAACTTATAGATAGGGAAAAAAATACACTTCATACCAATTGAATATATAAAGAACTTACCAACTTCCATGTAAAATTGATCATTTGGCAATGGTTTTGCAATGAAATCAGCAAGATGTTTACTCGTGTTCATATACTCTATTATAATATTGACTTTTTATGTGTGAGCATATAAGAAATATTGTCTAACTTTTTTAAGCTTTGTACGAGAATGCTAAATAATAGTCTTAGTGAATTAATAGTTTTAGTGTCATCATAAAAGATGAAAATGTAATAAAAAAATTAAAATCAAATAATATTTGTTTCATCCAAAGCACTTACAAACAACATGAACCAACAACAATACATTTCACTTTTGTGGTAGAAGTGGCAATCAAAATTTTCTTCTAACTAGACCATGAAACAAGAGGTCTAAAGAATTGACAAGTACGACTTGTATATTTTCTATCAATTATGAAATAGGTAAAGTGAGCATCAAAATAACATATAAGTTCAAAAGAACTAGTCTTAGGATACCAAAGTTCCAAGTCATTTGAGTGTTTTAAATAACTTAAAATGCATTATGTGATATTTTTAAGTGAGAATCTTTTAAGAAAATTTTAAAACGAGTACATAAACAAACATTAAATATAATATCATGTCTAATTGTAGTTAAATAAAATAAAGTATCAATCATACCTCTAAGTAGCTTAATATCAACTTTCTTTTCACTTTCATCCTTGTCAAGTTATGTTGTCATTGGTATAATATATGGCTTTGAATCATCTAAGCTAAATCTTTTAAGTAGTTTCTTTGTGTATTTGGACCTCTTTGAAATCCTTAGGTTCAAATTGGGATAAAAATGCTAGATTACCACACACACAAAGAGAGGATCGATTTCGCACCTTTTCAAATATGTAAGATAAAATTATTGTTTTTGAGAAACCACTTAGAACTATCTATTTCTTTGGTAGCGAGTGTTGAAGTTTCCTTCTCATTTTATGCATTAATAGTTTCAACTTGTAATAGTATTTCTTGCATGATTGGATCATTTATCTTTAGGTCTAAAAAGTTTATTGGCTTTCACTTTGATCAAGTACATTAGTCTAATGAAATATAATCTCTTCTATACCTAATATTGTTTTTTTTATTAAAAGCACAATAAGCTTTACTCGGTGAGATAGTAACCAAAACATATATCTTTATTGAATTTGGCATCAATTTTGTTAAGTTTTTTTTTCAAGATAAAACATCTTGATCTAAGAACTCTTAAATGCAAAATATTTGGTCTTTTTCAAAACTTATATAGAGTTTTACATATGTTTCTAATGAGAACATGATTTGAAATAAAAACATATAATGTTGCCTTTTTTAGCCCAAAAATAATTTAGAAAGTTAAATTCATTTAGTATGGTTCTAGCCATCTCTTGAAGAAGATAATTTTCTTTTTCCATAATACTATTTTGTTGAGGAGTCCCATATATTGAAAAATTATATTTAGACTATTTTATTGACAAAAGTTTTCAAAAGCAAAGTTACCAAATTCTCCTCCATGATAACTTTGGATTTTTGAAATTATAAAACATTTTTATTTTGAATACATTTACAAAAATTTAAGAAAGCTTTGAGTATCTCATCATTATGTGCAAGAAACAAAACTTATTTTTATTTTCCCAAGTATCATAATCTCTCATTGGATATAAGATTAATCATTTACGGAGAGGAAGCAATAAGGTTTAAACTCCTTCCAATAAGTGTGATTTTAGAATTCAAACTCTACATATTAGTAGAAAATTCATTTAGAGACCAATTCGTTTATCACTGAGCCAATAACTTATTGGTAGAAACAACACTTAATTATATCTAGTATAATCATCAACAATAATAAAAGCATAACTCTTACATCTAAAACTTGTTGAGAACTCTTGTTGATTTTTTTAACAAACAGGGGTAGCACCATGCCCAATTTTATTAAAGAGAATAAAAATATATAAGGAGGAGATAAACCAACCTTACCCCAAAAGGGGGATAAGGAAGCCTAATCCTTACTACATGAAAGTTAGCAATAAAAAAGTATACAAACCCCATTTATTATTCCTACAAATAGTTTTGATATCTTTAGGAAGGTCATAGTAATTGAAAATTTATCGAGTATCCGCATGAATGTATGCATAATTAGCTAACCTATATGCTAATAGATTACGCTAACGAAAAACATCAAAAATTATATGTGTATCCATTAAGCTCTAACATTATTGTAGTTGGTGTACATATTTTCAAGCCATGTAACCTTTTTGAGAAGGACATTAACCACCACTTTTGAATCCGATTCCACTCAAATTGACCTATGTCTCAAAACTTTGCATAAAAGAAATCTATCTCGTAGAGCATAAACTCCGTCCTTGCATATTTGTTCCCTCACCATAAAATTTGAAAAAACAAGCAATTACCTCACCACTCGCTAGATTTAACAACACCATATCCAAGTACAAATTCCATATTCTATTGATCTATCCATTTTTAGATTAAGATTTTTATTTAGAGGGGACATCTATCTTAACCATCGGCCCTCGATTAAAGGTATCGTATGGATCAAAAGTTGAAGATGGATGAGTCTCGTTTACACCATGGTATGAACATTCGTATTTCGGATAATTCATCGGGCATATATCTAATAAATAGGATTGTATGCATCTAATCATGGTATCACACTCATACAAACATCATTTTATCTTGTATGGCACATGTTTTTCTAAATTTCTCATAATATAAAGAAATAAGAAGTAACTCGACACATATATATATAAGTAGTGGTTAAGTATATCTATATTTGTAAGATATATGACGAAGAAACATATCTTGTTTTTAATCAAAGATTTGATCGAAATGAGACCAAATTTGATTATCTATCTTTGAATTGATAAATAGATGACCATATGTTTCCTTTTGATGAACCTAATGGTAGTGACATATAAACGCTATTAGGATTTTAAGGGACTAGATGTTATAGTTGAGTATAAGAGCATAATAAATCCACTTCCATATAAAATTACTTAATTTAATAAGTATAGAAGAAGCTCATACTTTTTTATTGCTATGAAATAGTAGGGGTGGTGAGTTCTTTTAAATTCCTAATATGCGTTACTTATAAAATCGTTAAACTTCGTTAGTGTAAAAATTAACCAATCCTTTAAGATAGAGTCAAGTTGAATAGATCTTACCTAGTCATGCAAATGAAATGGGATATGTTGTATGAATGCCTCTATGTGATCTAAAATATCCTTAACTGTATGAGAAATATCCAAATGGAGTAGTGGTCGAAGCATAACACCACATTAGTTAGTTGTCCATAAAGAAATTATGCCACAAGCTACAATCAAAGTATTATATTCTCAAAGATATTCTATATATCCGCTAATCAACCTCTAGATAAGGGAGGAGAGTTTCTTCCTATCATCATTATTGGTCCCATACTTATCTCTTTTGAAAGAAGCCTATAAACTTAATCACTATCTTTCAAGTTAGAGTAACGTTGAATAGATTAGAGTAAAGTTGAATAGATCTCATCTAGTCATATAAATGAAATGAGATATGTTGTATGAACTCCTTTATATGATCCAAAGCATCCTCGACGAGTAAGAGAAATATCCAAATAAAGTGATGGTCGAAGAATAGCACCACACTAGTTAGCTATCCATAAAGGAATTGTGGCATGGCCCACAATCCAAGTATTATATTCTCAAAGATATTATATATGTCTGCTAATTGATCTTTAGATAAGGGAGGAGATTTTTCTCTTATCATCGTTGTTGTCCTCATACTTATCTCTTTTGAAAGAAGCCTATAAACTTGATCCTTACAAATACGACCAAGCTAATATGGCTTGGAAGACATCCAAGTAATTGTCTAAACCCTCCGAATCCCGGACCTCCTTCCTTTAGTAGTTGATAAACCCTATCCCAATAGACCTAATGATGTTATGTTTTCCCACCTAAACTCTACAAAAAAAATCAACCATAATTTTCTCCATATGAGCTAAAGTATAGTGATGGATAGAAATAACGGATAAAGCATGGATCGAATACTAATGAGTACTAATTTTATTATAGTAAGTGTAGTCCCAAAAGATAAAAGTTTTGCCTTTGACCCACCATTATGTTTGCTAGTTTTTGTTCTAAATAATTGAAGTGGTTCTTTTTAATTATTTCAATGAATAAAGGAACACTTAGATATTTTACTAGAAACCGAGACCTAGAACACCCAATCTATTCCCTAATTCTCTAAGGTTTAATAAAAGCTCGTTTATCTCTATTGGTAAACAACAACATGCCATTTGTATAAAATAATTAAGATATGTGAAGATTACCCCTCACCACCTCGTAAGGTGGGATTTCTCGATTCCGTAAGGATTTCCGAAGTTGAAAAGATAAGACTCCGCTGGACTAGTATGAATAAAAAAAGGAGAAAAAGCTCTGTTTGATGCATTCTCTAATGTACCAAAAATTATTAATACACCGATACACTAAGTCATACCAAATTTAATTAAAACTGATTTCCTTTATATTTTGAAACAAGAAGGGCCATTCCGCGCAATCTAAGCCTTAGACATATCCAATTTGAAGATTAAATTCCCACCATATAACTTTTATTCAACTCGTAATCAACTCTCGAGTTATTGCAATCTTCTCTATGATACTCCTCCTCTTCGGAAAACTAGTCCGCCATAAAGAAACAATATTTGAAAGCATCTCGCCCGATTGAGTAGTAAGTACTTGTAAGTAATCTTACAACAAAAATTAGAAAGGCTAATAGGATGAAGATCACCAAATGAATTAGGGTTCGGTATTTTTTAAAGTAAAATCGAGTGGTTGATGAAATACCTTTAGGTAGAAGACCACCTTTAAAAAAATCTTAGACAATAGTAATTACTAGGGGTGATCATTCCGTTTTTTAAGTTTGATTTTTAGTTTTTATTTTATTTTCGATTAAACGAATTGACTAAAACAAAAACTAAAATGAGTCAAATTGAGGTTCGATTTTTTGGTTAAAAAATCGAAATTTCTAGTTTGGTATTTTGATTTTTGATTAAAAACTAGTTTTTTCCCTTGGATCTCGGGCCCATAACAACCATATCCGCATTACCAAAAAACCCACTGGTTGACTATCTCCCCAACCTAACCCATACTCTTACCCCTTCACAGACCTAATATCACTAGTACACCAAACATAATTTATAATTTATAAATTAATTTATTGACCAAAATTGATTGCATTTCATTTTTTTAAATTTAAAATTGAAAATTTAATTAGAAATGAAAGTTATTGTATGGAAAAGAAAAACCAAATTATCACAAAAATTCAATAAAAAGACTAAATTATAAACAAATATGAAAATATGGAGACTCAATATTGATTTTGTTAAAATGAAAGGATTAACTAATTATTTTATTAAAATTAGACTTAATATTGATATTTTTTTAAATGATAAACAACTAACTAATTATTTTACGTTAAAATAAAACTAATTATTTTATTGAAATTACAAAATTAGATAATATAATAATTAACTGAAGCAAACAATTTCCAAAGCATTTCTTTATGTTAGTGAACAAAATATACTCACTTCACCATCCGTCGTTTCTTCTTCTTCTTTTTTGGCACATTCATCGGAAAGTCAACAATCTAAATTTCCATGTGACAGATTCCTGGCGTGCTTATTCAATGTCAGTGCAACAGCTGTGGACCCCACAAGTCACATCCTCTCCTTCTCATATCTGACAAAATATATGTAACGAGTTGTTGTAGGCAGAATGTCGAAATTAAGATAGGGGTAACCGGTAAAGGGACTAAGGGCTTGTTTGGCATATCCGATTTTCAGTGGAAATCGATATTTTATTTTTTTAAAAAAACACAAACTGAATCAAAATAATTTTGGTTTTTGATTTCAATTTTTTTTTTAATTTTTTTATACAAAATTGAACCAAAATTGCTAATTTAATTTGATTTGATTTGATTTTTCGATTTTAACCGAATAATATTCGTCTTTGATAATTAAATATATTTTAATAACCTCATTTTAAAAAATGACATATAAAACCATCCTAACCCAGAGCACTAGAAAGGTTTAATGCCTTAACTACTTTCCAAATCTCCTTATTCGATGACATATAAGTAAGATCCATATTTTATTCATATGTGATCTTTTTTTCATCCTAACATATAAAGATTCATGCAGAACTCTTGTTGATGAAATGCTTCAAAGAATTATTTACTCGTTTGCCTAGTTGACAAGAACTACACGCTCGTACTCATTTTTTGAATTTGAAAATTTACTAACAAGATCTTTTATTGCAAGCTATGGAATTAAATACATGTTCACATATTCAAGCCTTTTACCCATGTCTAAAGAGCTTCATATTTCCAAACTTGCAACTATCATAATATTCCTTTTAACATCCACTCATAAATAAATATTAATTACTACATGATACAAATAGGATGAAGGTTTTGTTTTTTGTTTTTAATTTTTTTCTTCTTTAGGAATGATATCATTACTATATACATATATATTTTAGGGAATTTTTTTAAGGGTCCAACCCCTATTTGACTTTGCCACTAAATAAGAGGAAAAACTAAATTACATCAACAATCACTTTTTATAGTTTTCAAACATTTTTAATACATTTATAATAAAAGTTTTTCTAACTTGGAATTTTGGTCCTTCTTTTTTAATATGATTTTTTCAATTTGTAAAATATTTTTTGTTTGGTTTTAGTCTCTCTTTTTTTTTTTATCGCTTTGGTCCCTTTTTCTTTAATTTTTTTTTATAAAAAATTTTTAAGGCAAAAAAATATTTAAAAAACATTACAAAATAAATTTTTAGCCGAGAATCAATTAATTTTGACATTCTTTATACTATTAAATAATTTTTTTAAAAAAATTTATGAAAAATATAAAGAATAATTAGTCAAATATAAAATTTGATGTATTTTGGTACATTCACAATATAACACGAGATATCAAAATGAAATAATTTTATATATTTTGTTCGGCCCGTAGTGTAGCGTATATAAAAAATCTAGTGTTACTTAATCATGATTGATAACATAAGCGAGGACCTATTTGTTACAATTTTGATAGGGCTATTTTAAACAAAATTTGATGTATTTTGGTATACGTACAATATAATATGAGATATCAAAATGAAATAATTTTTAAAATTTTATTCAACCCGTAGCGTAACGCATGTAAAAAATCTAACCTTACTTAAATATGATTGGTAACATAAGTAGGACCTATTTGTTATAATTTTGATAGGGCTATTTTAAACAAAATTCCATACGATTAGGTCGACTTGTGAAATACATTATATGTTAGGGATTGATTTGTAGTTATTCCAAAAATACATAAATGTAAACCATGTGTCGAGCAACAATTGGGTGAGAGAGTTCTAGAAGGTGATAGATAGATGTAGAAAGAAGAATAGAGTAGGAATTCTAACTTTGGTCAGTGCTTTTCCAGGTCGTTGTTAGGGATTGATTTTGGTACATTCACAATATAATACGAGATATTAAAATAAAATAATTTTATATATTTTATTCGACCCGTAATGTAGCGTATATAAAAAATCTAGTGTTATTTAAACATGATTGATAATATAAGCAGGACCTATTTGTTATAATTTTGATAGAGTTATTTTAAACAAAATTTGATGTATTTTGGTATATGTACAATATAATATGAGATATCAAAATGAAATAATTTTTAAAATATTGTTCAACCCGTAGCGTAACGCATGTAAAAAATCTAACCTTACTTAAATATGATTGGTAACATAAGCAGGACCTATTTGTTATAATTTTGATAGGGCTATTTTAAACAAAATTCCATACGATTAGGCTGACTTGTGAAATACATTATATGTTAGGGATTGATTTGTAGTTATTCCAAAAATACATAAATGTAAACCACGTGTCGAGCAACAATTGGGTGAGAGAGTTCTAGAAGGTGATAGATAGATGTAGAAAGAAGAATAGAGTAGGAATTCTAACTTTGGTCCGCGCTTTCCCAGGTCGTTGTAAGGAATCGCGGGCCCCAAATCCCATATCAGCGACTATAAATTTCCCTCATCTTCTCCGGCTCTGCCTTCAATTGTCGGTCAGGCGGAGAGAATTTTTCCGGCAGCGGCATCGTTAATTAGGTATTTACGTTCTTCTTTTCTGTGTTCTTCGTCACCTTTCAAAATCTTGATTTATTTTGTTGCTGAGACGATATTAGGTTTATTCTGTTTGTTTGTTTTTGGTTCTTAGGTTGACAATTCACCCTTTTTAGGTGAAAATTTAGGTTTGATTAGTTAAAATAAATTCATCAAAAATTTGATTTTGGTTGTGGTTAGTTTTCTTGTTTAATAGGCTAAAACCTATTTCTTTCCTTAAAAGAAAAATTTTAGTAGATTTTAATGGCAACTTTGGGTTTTCTATGCAGAAGAAGGTAGATCTGTATTATCTTATAGTGCAATTGGCGTATGCATTTGTTCTGAATGGTCATTTTGTGTTTTTATGGTGAAATGAAATTCAAGAAACTTATTTTTTTTCCCTTGCAAACTCTAAAATTCGAGGCGTTTGTGGTGTGTTTTTTGTTTATTAGGTCTCTTTTGTAAACTGATATTGCTAATTCTGCGCTCTCTTGTATTGTCACTTGAACAGATCATAATTCATTGGTTGATAGATTTTTTGCTACTTCATAGTCACTGAATTATTGTGAGAGATGGCTGAGGTATGAATTCCTTTTATCTTGCATCTTCAAACTGTTCCTCTATGTTTTTTCATGTTCGTTGTCTTCATTGCGTGCTGTATTAGAGATGCATGTGACTGGTAGTATTGACTTTTTTGCCTTGGTTATTGAGTCACAACTTTCATAAACTGGTGGCAGGAGGGTTTCAAGGTTACTTTGAATGTGTATGATCTCAGCCACGGATTGGCACGCCAACTCTCTACAACATTTTTGGGGAAGGCCCTTGATGGTATTTGGTAAGTTTCTCAAATGAGAAAGGATATGATGGCCTTTTTATTTGCTTTTGAAATCTCGGATACCCAAATAGCCTCCTTTACCGTATTAACTTGTATCTTGTACTTATCTTGATTTAATTTAGAATATGAGTATTGTAATTTAAACTTGAGCTAGCCTCATCTTACGATACGAACATTGAGGTGAATAATTGAAGGCTAATTGCTTCGGTGGGGTTTATTTATTTATTTATTTTTGAAATAATTTAACCGTTTAGAAGTGAATTATGTGCATGCATCTCTGGCTAGGGAATGTCCAGGTGGCTTATTCTATTTATTTATAAATGGGCTTTTATTTTGAATATAGATAAGTGGAAAATGTTGTGTTCAATCACTGGGTATCTTCTGCTCTTAAACGCTGGCAACATGCCCAATTTAGCTGTATTTACTATTTTAACGTATTTTTGAGATATGAAGTGAATATGAACTTATTTGGGTTCTGACATTCAACTGCTATTTTGTTGTATAGAAAGGAATTTATGGGATTGTTCTTTAATAACTCATAAGTAGGATTTGCTATATTATGCAGGGATGTAAAACGATCTCAAACTTTGTTTCATTTATGTTTGCACGAGTTGTCATGGACCTTCAAGCCTGAGTGTTTTGTGGTTTCGTATCTGACTTGATTGTTTTGTGTTTCATCACAGGCACACAGGAGTCGTGGTGTATGGTAATGAATACTATTTTGGAGGAGGTATACAACATTCCCCTGCTGGAACAACTCCATATGGAACACCGATTAAAGTGGTAGATTTGGGAGTCACACATGTACCCCAGGATGTATTTGAAGAGTATTTGCAGGAAATTAGCCCCCGCTACACTGCTGAGACTTATAGTTTACTCACTCACAACTGCAACAACTTCAGCAATGAGGTTGCACAGTTTTTGGTGGGTGTAACCATTCCAGAATACATTCTACAGCTACCCAATGAAGTTATGAACAGTCCAATGGGTGCTCTTATATGTGAGTTGGTTTAACTTTATTCTTGATTCTGCCAGTCGTTTATTTTGTTTTCTTTGTTAAATGGCAATACTGATATTGTAAGACTGCTGTCATTGTTCAAGCCTTTTCATGATTTTTAATGATCTGTTCCTGATTTTTTTTTCCTGAATTTTGATGATCTAGCAGGTTGATTAAATGCTTTTTGACCCTTTTCTTATTCACTAGAAAAAAATAAATCCCCTTTTTGGGGTCTAATCACCTTAAATTGTTTTCTTTTAGAGAACTTAGTAATGTTATGAAGTCTAAAAATATCATTTTGGGTCATAGCGGATTTATATTAGATTGTCAACTGATAGGGCTCATGCTAGTGGATGGCAATGTGCATACAAGTTTATTGCTCGTGGCAGATAACTCTAACATGTGATGCCTATTTTCATGTTGTAGTGCCCATGATACAAAATTTGGAGTCAACATTGAAAGCAGGAGCTGTCCCACAGGTTCCACAATTCAGGCCTCCTTCAATGACCCAGCCTTCAGAGACTGCAACAGTTACTGTCAATAAATCCTCAGTCGCTGGTCCTAGCCCTTCCACAAAAGTAATCGTTAAAGAGGCTGATATTAAATTCAAATCTGAGGATGCCAAACCTAAGGAGCTTATGGCATTAGAGAACTCAGTGCCTCCTGCTGTCAAATCTGCAGAAGCAGAAGAGAAGATTTCAACCAATGCGATTGCCGGAGACCCTCTCGGGAATGCACGAAACAAAGTACAGGAGGAGATCAGCCGTGAATTTGCTGCAATCATGGCTACTGGTACATTGCGTGCAAGTGAGGCTGCAGCTCAAGCAACTAAGAGAGTAATGCAAAGATACAGTAATTTAAATACTGCTATGCCACATAGCTAGAAACTGTGAAAGGGACTCATTTTAGGTGGTGCGGTTGCTGTATTTTGTATGCTTAAACCTGATGATCAGATCCCTCTTTAATGTAAGCGGATACACGCTGTTCAACCAATGTTATGCCTGCACCTGGTTGAAGGCCTGGGATCTGTTTTCCCTGCTAATTTTTGTGGCTAAAACAATGAATGGAACGTGCATTCCCTATTTTTTCATCCATTGGTTTGTCTTTCTACCTGCAAATTGTAGCATTCATTGGTTTGATTGGACATCAGCTTATAGGTATGGTTTTGTGGGGATGTATGCACGCGAAACCAAAAGATCAAATGGCTGCATGTCTTGTGCTGACCTGATTAAGGAATTATTTCTATTACAATAGCACAAGGATGGTGGAGAATAGAGATGTGGCTTGCATTGTTATTTGATGAACTTTCATCTTTTGTTTATGAGTTTATGAACAATGATCATCAGATAATCCACCGCTACTCCTTTCTCAATTTTGTTCCCCAGTTCTCTGTCCTACTGAAAAAAAAAAAAAAAAATCCTAAAAAAAGGGTATCCAATCATTTATCCAGAAATCATTGTTCATGATTTATTATCCACTCGTCCATTACTATCTTCCCTGCCTCCCCTCAGAGTTTTCGAAGATCAAGGAATTTAGTTTTTTCTCCTACAAGGTAAGATATATATATGAGTAATGTTAATCATATATAATTGTCTTATATAATTTACTAGCTAAAAAAAATATCAATCATTAGATTTATTAGAATTATTAAAGAAATGTATTTATTTAATGTATGAGATGTTTATCCAATTGTTGATATTTTTTTTAGATAAGTAAATTATGTAAGATAATTATATATGATGAGCATTATTAAACAAACATAGTTTTCCAAAGAAAATCAAATAGAAGTAGCAAAGGGGCGGCATTTTCTTAATCTTGTTTTTTTTTTCTCATACATGATTTCCCAAAGAATAAGAAAGCGATTTTGAGAAAGAAAAGAAGAAAGAAAAATAATCTTGAAAAAAAGGAAAAAAAGTGAAGTACTAGTAATCAATGTTTAATACGTGGGTGGTGCTTAAATTTACAAGAATAACCAATGGAATAAGGAATTGGTGACTAGTTGAAACCATAGTTGTTAATTATTTGAGCATTTTGACGTTTCGTTTCAGGATCTTATATATATAATAATAAAAAGAAATAATTCAAAGTAATATTTCAAGATATATAATTTTCCAACTCAAATCTAAAGATAAATTAGCTTCAAATAGTGAAACACAAATAAAATATCAACCATCTAAAAAATAAAACTTTTAAAATTACACTATTTTCAAATGTTTAAGAGAAATTAACGTGTTTAATACAAATGAAATGCCAAAAAAATAAATTTATTACTAGTGAAGTTATAAAACTCCAAAATCATTGTCTAGCTAGAAATAACATTAAAAATGCTTGCAATTTTACATAGAACTTGTCAGTAATTTATTTTGCCATCTATAATTATTTAGTCATGGACATATATGTATATATATATATATTAATTTAGCTCCTGTGTTTTTGATGGTTTGATAAGTTAGTCTTTTTATTTTTAAAAATCATAAATTAGCCCTTACATGCAAAGCTTCGACACATTGTCGACAATAATCATTAGAACCACAAGAGTTGAATAAAATAGCAAAAACTTACCCACGATGCTCAAATCCTGTGGCCCTCAGACCATGAGCATTGTTCCTATGCTCAAAGCATTTTGCATAAACCCCACTAACACGGTATGGGAACAAATACTGGATGCTGTCTATTGAGTTTTAGAAGTTGAGTTTGGTTTCACTACAAAAATTTAAGTCTTGCAGGGATTGGTGTTCCTATTTTTTTTTATATTACTTTATATTTTTATAATATGTTTAATACGAAATATGTTTAGAAACAATTCCTTTCATTTACAAAGCCCTATGATTTCTTTAAAACTCTAACATTATCTAAAATTTGATATTTGAGATCAAATTTTATCTAAAAAACTGAAATTTTATAGTGGATGCTCTATTCTCAATCTTTTATATTTTTTTAAATATTTTTGTATTTATTCATGAGAGATAAGCTCTCTAATACTTTTTTTTTTTTACTTGCAATCCATTTTTTGAGATTTATTAAAGCTGACTTGAGTCCGAAGATTTTTATTGTACTATTGGGCCAAGCTTTGCTATATATAGAATTTGATAGTTGATTCGGGATTCTATTAAAAAATTTAAACCTCATGACCGGTGGTATATTCTCAATCTTTTATTTAAAAAAAGTGTTAGAAAAACTATTTCACATTGAAAATTACAATAATGTTAAATAATATAAAAGATTAGATGAAACCATATATTATAGTGTTGAAGTTTTTTTGGATAGAATTCAAATCTTAACTATCTAATTTAATATGGTATTAGAATCTAAAAAAAAATCCAACGACTCAATAAATACTTTAAAACCCAAGCCACAAATATTTTGGATGTACCTCAAATTCAACTATCAAATTCTATGCTAACATATAGTAAAAGCAAATATCAAGGCGCAATACTACATGAGCCGATAAGTGATCGACAATAGCAAATTTTTTTATTGATCTTAAATTAAAAAATCAGAGGGTTCATGCTACATTCAGTAAATTAAAAATTAGTTACTCTAGTTTTGAAAAACGAATTAAATAGTCACTTTTATTTCAAAAATTAATTAATTAATCCCTTGAATAGTGTTAACTATAGTAAATTTAAGGGTTAATAGTATGACATATCTTTATATAACACGTCGAGTTTTCAATTTGTTCATATATCTTAAAATGAGCTAGTTATGTCTATATTATTTAAGTTAGTTTTCAATATGTTATTCTTGTCAATTTTTCGATTAAATTACTTAAAAATATCACATGACCTTCACACGACCTTTTTATGCCCCTCTCATTTTAACATGTTAAATTTCCAATATGTCATTATATAATAGATTGAGTCTACAATCTATCTTTAATACTAAAGAGTCCATTATATTATTATTATTATTTTGTAATAATGCATTGCCTTCACACGACCTTTTTATGCCCCTCTCATTTTAACATGTTAAATTTCCAATATGTCATTATATAATAGATTGAGTCTACAATCTATCTTTAATACTAAAGAGTCCATTATATTATTATTATTATTTTGTAATAATGCATTGCATTACAATGAATTTTTTGATAATTAAAAAATATAAAAATAATTAGTACATGTTAGTATATAAGTGTTCAACAAATTGTCATTTAACATATTTTTAACTAGGGATGAGCAAATGGTTCGGTTAACCGAAAACCGAATTAAACCGAATCAAATTATAGAATTTAGTTTGGGTATAAATTAAAAAATGTATAATTATAATCGAACAAAAAAAATCAAAATAATTTCGGTTCGGTTAGGTTCAATTTTTGTTTTAAAGAAACGGTTTGAACCGAAAACCTTTTTTTTATTATTCCTAATTATAATTTCTAAATACCTAAGAATAACTAAATAAGATCTAACCCTAACTCGGTAACTCCCTCTCCTCGTCTCCCTTAGCTACCTCTTTCAACTTTCCTTTCCTTTCGACACAAATAAAGCCACGCGAGTAGCCAACACCGCCACCCGAGCATTCCGACGAAGCTAGCAACGAGCAAACTCGGTCACTCTCGTTCTCGTATCTCGCACTCTCAACTCAAGTCTCGGACTCTCGGCCTCTCACCGACACATTGTCTCATAGTCTCACAAGTCACGAGTCACGACTCTCACTCTCATCCTTTCACAAATCTTGCACTCTCAAAGTCTCACTCTTCTTCTCCTCGTTCTTCACTCTTCACTCCAATGACGGTGAGTCTAGTCCTCTTTCGAGTTCTAGAATTCCGAGTCCTTTAAGCTCTAGGCTTCGATCCTCTTCCAATCTTCCTTCGTCAAGCTTTGTGTCTTTTATTTTATTTATTTATTTTTTACTAATATGTGATAACAACAATGTATTGTGCATAGATTAAGTTGTTTTTTAGATTCCTTAGTGAGCTATGATAACCGATATGCTTTGTTCCGCACTATGGTGTTATCTTGGAAGCCTTGTCTTGAAATGTGTATTGTGTTCTGTTGGCATTTGTTTTCCTTTCTAGTTGTTGGAGTCTCGTGATTCTACCCTTTATTTATGTTGGTCTAGTTATCAAGTTGTGATTTGGTTTTAGGTTGGGGTGAGGGTGAAGATTTGTTTATGTCCGACTCCTATTTTCTTTTCTCTTCTTTTAGTTCTTTGTTTGTTTCGGCATTTTTTTATTTTTTTCGAATCGATCCTTGCATTAGAGCATATGTATGATCAATATTCAATATAATTGAACTGATTTACTTTTTGTATGATTTGCACATATGTATGATCATTATAATTAAACTGATCCTTGCATTAGAACATTCTGTCATTCATGCTTTTCATAGTAGCAGTTTGCATTTTTTTTGAAGAAATGGTGATATCATCACCGTTAAATGTTAATAAAGGTAGATGTTTGCAACAACAAAATGAGAATTCGAAAACAACGGACCAACGATACTGTGTCCTAGCAGATGAGATCCATTAATCCACACATCAATAGGGCGGTGATGAAATAATGTAGAGGGCGAGAAAATGGGAAGCTTGGAAACAATCAATAAGGTAGCAAATGGATGTATGAAAATATGGAATCGAGTTGAAAAGAAAGAGCACGTGAGGATGTGAATGGTAGCCGTTAGGGAGGGAGTTGAGTTAGTTAGCTAACATGGCAAGAGTTGGTTATGGCTGTTTGATTGAGAGGGAAAGTTGGTCGAAACAAAAATTGTATAAATCATGAGTAATTCATTGTAAAAGAGCTATTCTGCCATTCTAGATCGATATTGAATTTACTCTTCTTCTTGATTTCTCTGGTTATTACTTTATTTTCTCGTTCTTCTTGGTTCTTGATTTGCATATCTAATTTTAAAATTGATAGTTGTTAAAATCTTTAATTGTTGTTAATCTCTATTTAGTCTTGAAAGAATCATTAGAACCTCGTAATTCATTATTTCATTTAGAATTGGATATCACACAAGTAAAACTGAGCTAAATTCTTGTCCACAAAGAACTATCCATTGTTGTTAAGCAATCTTTCTTCATTTATCTTCTCATTTTCCCTATTTTAATCACATACATATAACAAAAAATTGGATAGATGAAATGAAAGCTTAAAATTTCTGCATAATTAAATTAGTATAGTTTAATTACTCGAATGAATTCGAAAAAAATGAACATACTTTTTCCATATACCTGTGCAATTTTAGTAGCATTTATTTTATGTATGAAAGCTATTAAGCTATTTATTTTAGGGTTAGACTACTTTTTTGTTTGCTATTGATTTAGGGGAGGATCTTCTAGAATTCTACCCAACTTTGCTACTATTTAAGTGTCTAACTATCTTCACTCTTCGAGTATGGACACACCTTTTATCAACGAGTAGGTAGTAGTATCCGCCTATATTTGATCCGTGGTTATCAATAGTAGGCGAGTTCCATTCCATATTATGCTACCAACTTGGTAACTTGTGTATATTTATTATGTTTTCTTGATTATTTAAGAGTGTGAAGCTTAATACTCTTGTTCCTTTGTTATTTATAAAGATGTCACAATCTCAATCGAAGAGATGAATTATGAACATATGAGTTCAAGCAACCTCAATACACAATCAAGTATAGGTGTAGGTCCAACTTCAAGTAACACTTAAGAAAATGTCAAAGGAAAGAAGAGGATATCAATGAAGCCAAGATCGATGGTATGGGACCATTTCACAAAGTTTGAAGATGATAATAAAGACATGAAGGACACAATCAAGTGTAGGTGTAGGTCCAACTTCAAGTAACACTTAAGAAGATGTCAAAGGAAAAAAGAGGAAATCAATTAAGCCAAGATCAATGGTGTGGGACCATTTCACAAAGTTTAAAGTGACAATAAAGAAATAAAGGCTAAATGCAATTATTGTGCTAAGGTATTTGCTTGTAATCCTTTAAAAAATGGGACAACCTCACTTAGGTCTCATGTTTTGACTTAAAAAAAAAACCCTTTTAGTTGTATTGACTCTACATAAACTCAATTAGACCTTAGAAGGCTTGAAGTAAGAGAAAATAGTCCGAGCACATGAAAGTTTGATCAAACTGTTAGTAGAAAAGATTTAACTCGAAATGATCATTCTAGATGAACTTCCATTTAAGCGTATAGAGGGCGAGGGATTCAAATTTTTTTTTTTATCTAATTTGTAACCTAGATTCAAACTTTCATCTCATTTTACAATTTCAAGAGATTGCTATCAACTTTATTTAGATGAGAAAATAAAGTTGAAGTAATTTTTAAAACAAAATAGTCAAAGAATTAGCCTCGCTACGGACACATGGACATCTATTCAAAGAATCAATTATATGTGTTTAACTACTCATTTTATTGATAATGATTGGAAGTTACATAAAAAGATCTTGAATTTTTTTCGATTGATAGTCATAAAGGAGTAGATTTAGGTATTGCCATTGAGAAGTGCTTGCTTGATTGAGGAATTGAGAAGGTTTTTAGTGTTACGATTGATAATGCAAGTTCGAATGATGTGACAATTAGACACTTAAAAGATGTGATTAAGAATTAGGATTATAGTATCTTAGATGGAGAATTCATTCATATGAGGTGTATGGCACATACTTTGAATCTAGTTGTTGCTGATGGGTTAAAACATTTTAATCCTTCAGTCATTCGTATTCGATCGACCGTTAGGTTTGCAAGGCAATCTCTAGCTAGGTTGAGAAGATTTAAGGAATGCATTCAACTTGAGAAAATTGATTCTAAGATTTTGTTATAACTAGATGTCGCAACTAGGTGGAATTCAACATATTTGATGTTAGAGTTGACTCTAAAGTTTGAGCTAGCTTTTAAGAGATATGAGCAAATTGATCCTTTATATAGGAGTGAATTTGATGTAGATCTTGATGATAATATTGTTGGGCCACCTAATGTAGATTGGAAGACTTGTAAGAAGATGTTGGGCATGTTGAAAATTTTTTACAACCTTACTTTATCCATTTCGGGTTCTTTGTATGTGACTTCAAATATTTTTTTTGAAGAGATTTATGTGTTCCAACATATTTTTAAAAAATGGCAACGAAGTGAGGATTTGGATGATTTTGTATTGGCTAATAAAATGAAAGAAAAGTTTCGAAGTATTGAGGGGATATTAAGAAAATGAAAAAGTTGATTTATATTGCGATAATACTTGATCCTAGGCATAAACTTATATTTATTGAATTTTCAATCAAGGAATTGTATGGTGATTTAGAGGGTCAAAATATGTCAAATATTGTGAAGGGATCTATAAATGCCACGTATGATTTCTATTGTTGTTCATCATCTTAAGATGAAATTGGCCAAGTTAGTGGGAGTCGGGGAATAGATATGGATTGTGCAAATGAAGAAATGATTGATGAAGAAGAAAATAGAATAAAAATTGAGATAATGATGCATTTTGAAAAATACAAGTACGATATTGGAAGTGGAGGAAATAAAACGAAGTTGGACAAATATCTTGATGAAAGTGCTGAAAATAATAGTGTTGATTTTAAGATTTTAGAGTGGTGGAAAAGCAATACTCCTCGATTTTCCATCCTTTCACAAATGGCTAGGGATGTATTGGCGGTTCCTATTTCTACGGTCTCCTCGGAATCGACATTTAACACCGGAGGAAGAGTTATTAACTCGCTTTAGGAGTTCTTTAACTCCTATCTTAGTGGAATCTTTTATATGTGCTCAAGATTGGATTAAAAATTCATCAACACCAATTATTATTGAAGAAAATTTACAAGATGTTGAGAAAATGCAAGATGGTAATTTCTATAACTCTTATCAATTAATTTTTTATTTCTTTCCTATATATTAATGATAAAGGGTTAATTTTTTTATCTTTTATTTTTCGAGTTACCAATTGCCGGTGCCACTACCCCTACTACAAATGTTTGATGGGTTAATTACTCGATGGTGTTTTGGCTTTTTGAATGATATGTGTAAGTTATTAAGTTTCTAAGTTTGATTTTTTTATTTTTGTTGCTTATTCATGGTTGGATGTCCGACTTTCGCTGGTCAATGTTACTAGCCTACCGTCTACTCGACTTATAATTAAATTTTCATTACACATATCGTGGCTATCTAAGTGTCCATTGGATGTCCGACGAGTGTCCAAGGCTCCAACCTTCAAACAAGCAAATGGGACCGATCGACCGTTGAAGGAGGCTCGAGGGCTCAAAGTCTGTCTAAGGCTACAAGCAAGACTCTTTATTGTGGGTAATTTTCTTTATGGTTTTTGGATATGTAATAATTTCTAATATGGATTTTGGTATATAAGTATGTTGTATTGTTGATGAATCTTTCTTACTTTTTTTTTACCTTCTTTGAGGTGTTGGTAGTCAAAGACTCAAAGTCTAAGTAAGAATGTTGAATGTTGAATGTTGCTTTTTCATATTTTCATAATTGTTGAATGTTGTATGATTTGTATCTATCCATATTTGGCTATTTGGTGCGTCTAGTTGATTGGTTCCGCCTAATGCCTTCGGCGCTTCGCCTACTCCTTTTGGTTCGTTGCGTCTACTTCGCCTAGTGCCTTCGATTGCTATGTCCGGTTTGGTGAGTCCGGTGCATTCTTTTTATTCTTGAGTTTATTGATTTTAGATGAGTTGTTTAGTTTTCTTACAATTTTAAACTTCAATTTGTTGTTTGTTGGGTGATTAGGATTGGTTCTATTATGTCGGATCATGTAGCAAATTTCAAAAAAAGATTTCACACGCACATTTAATGCGGTATTGTAAGATCCGTGCCTAGAACAATTCTGAAAATCAACCGAATGCCATTAGATCGGGCATAGAAGTCCTAGGGTGATCTTCAATGTCTCTAACTTAGGCAATGCTTGGTATTTGTCATGATGGTGGCCAATTAGCCAATCACATATTAGCCTTGTGATCGTTTCTTTATGTGAATAGCCAATAAGCTTACCGAAACAGCTACGTTAGTGGCATTTGATAGTGAACTAGAACCATGGCTTCACTTTTTATCATGTGCATAATCATCTGCTAATTTCAATAACTTCCATTTCTATCATGTTTCTTCTTCCCGTTATCCAAGTTAAATTTACTTTCCATTACTCGTATAAGAAATCTACTCTTCTACAACCTCTTACCGTATTTATTTCTAATCTACTTAGTAGGTGTTTCGTATATGGTTAAGCCATTTGCCACCAAAGAACAATCTAATTGAAGCCAAAAATTGCACATGATCTCGTCGTGTTCGGTAGTTGATATGTAAGTCGTATAATATTTACTTTACCATATGAAGTCGGTGTAACTATAAATATTGTCAAAAGCAATTATTGAGTGATTTTTCTTCTAATAGTATGCCTATTTGTTGCATTTTATCCTCTCGAGTCGAAGGAAAACTTCTTTTTTGAGATTTTGCTTATCTTCCTAAAATCATTGCTATTTTTACAGAGTAATTTCTTTCGACTCGCTCGTGGGTAGTACTTGCTTTCGGTTATAAAATGGTTATGGTGCATAATGGTAACTTATAAAATCTTTGACTTTCCCCATCTCTTTGGGATTTCTAAGTTTTTGTAAGATCCAAAATCATATATGTGTATGATCACAATCCCAACCATGAGAATTTATTTATTAATAAAAGCCATAAATGGTCATTGGTATAGCCTAAATCTAATAGAATACCTTGATTAGAATAGGGATATTAAAATAATATTTAGCACGACTTCTATTTTTCTAATTCATAAAAAAGATATTGCTTCTAAAATTTCCCCGCTCTTTGGCCTTTAGAAAGACACTACGCTTTATCCGATTAGTAAACATGGCCTTTATGGTCACCTATTTTGGAATAGAAGATTTTTTTCCATATACAAAACTCGTCAATTGAATTATGCATTTTCAATTGAAAATTTCGAATAGCTTCAAGTTTTTTGCAACTCTTCCATTTTGAATTATTGCTTTTTTAGATATTTGTCGAGTTTGCGGATATGTGTAGGACGATTGCCTATTAGTCTATTACACCGTATATGGTGCTTTATATACTTATCAAAATACCTATAATATTGTGCGGACTTTTAGGAGCGACCTAATGAATTTGTTGAAACATCATAACTTTCATAAGTTTCTATAAGTGTTGAGAAGGAAATAGTGATTATTTTTGTTTATGCCTATTTGTTCCGTAGGTCGTGTGATGCATGTTCGGGCATGAGAGATTATTCTCATTGTTATGCTTAGATGTTTGGGTTATTAGCACTTACTCAATGCCCATACATATTCTTGTTGCATGAAATTACAAAAGTATCCATTAATAATCGCAATCACATGGACATGTATGTGATTTTTCGGATGTTGTGGGCTGAAGATGACACTTTAGCAACAAAGGAAACTCGTCAATCGAGTGATTAATTAGTTGAGGGACTTTAAGAGCGAGTTACCATCCAATTTTTGATCATCAATCTTGTCATCCTTGGAACCTTTTTTTCGAATGTTTTGAAACTTTCATTATTGTTTTAGTTCACTATCTTGAAACTTTCATTTTCGTCTTAGTTTATAAATGACTCGCAAACCATTTTAGGATGTAATATTATTTTTTTAATAGTAAATTAGTTTCGATACTATAAAAATAAAAATCTTTCACGAGAACAAAAGTTTGGTTATAACCGAATTATTTCGATATCGAACCGAAATAATTCGATTACAAACCGAATTAATCGAATTTAATTTGGTTCAGTTTTGGTTTTCATTTTTTCTAATTTGGTTAATCGAAAATCGAACCGAATTAAGCTTAACCGAACCGTTTAATTGTTTGCTCACCCATAATTTTAACTCCAAAAAGAGTCCATTATATTATTGTCATTATAATAATTTATTCATGTATAATATTAAACAAATTTGATATAATATTTACTAATATATTAAATCTTCTCTATAAAAAAAACATTTGAATTATGTGTTAAAAAATAAATAATTATGTAATAAAAAAAAACGTGTATTTGTTTTTTTAATTATATGCTTAAGAGACTAACAATCATTTAAGCATAGATATTTGTATATATATATATATATATATATATATATATATATATATAGGTATGTATGTTTGAGAGACTAATTAACAATATTAATAACAATTTTTTGAACACGTACATTACTAACATGTACCGATAATTTTTATAAAATTTTAATTAATAAAAAATTCACCGTAGTGAAATACATTACAAGGAAAATTATTAAAAATAATATAATATATTTTTTAGCATTAAGAACAGATTGGAGACTCAATCTATTATATTGAAAACTTAACATGTTTAGCTACGAGAGGTATTTTCATCAAATAAAAAATCATGTGCGTGTCATGTAATATTTTCACGTGATTTGGCCGAAAAAATTAACCGTAAAGACAGATTAAAAAACTTATTTAAGTAACAAAAACATAATTAGCTCATTTAAAAATATAAAGACATTGAAATCTCAACCTATTATATAAAGACACATCAAGCTATTAGTCATTAATTTAATATTATTTTCATAAAAAAATACAAAAAATAGATTGAAAAATAATGAAAAAAATTAAGGTACAAATAAATTTAAAAATATAGAAACCAAGTAATTAGTTATTGAAACTAAAGGACTTATTGAATTCCGTAAAAAAAAAACTAGAGGGACTAATTTATAATTTACCTATGCTACATGTCAACAATATCATTGGGAAGTCTAGTGCGGTATAATTGCACTAACCAAGTAGGACTATTAATGGATCGGATCATAGTAATCCGGATATGATTTATTTAATAAAATGGATCAGATCAAATCTTATAAATTTGGATCGATTTTTAAAAATATGAATCTAAATCTTAACGCATTCAAATTGGATGTGAAACTCTATTGGATTTATCATTTGGTTTTTATAGAAAATTTATGCTTACTACATTTAGTATATTATTTGAATATAAAATATATTTCAACCACAACCTATGTAATAAAATGTATTAAGATAATATTTTATCTATCAATTTTGTAAAAAAATTCAAAATATCACACAATTCAAAAGCACAAAATCAAACATTCTTAATAAAAATTTGTCTTGAACTAAGTAGGAAATATGATAAAAAATTTTAAAAAATAATAAATAAATTTTATTTCTTGTCCACGTGGTAGCAAATTAAATATTTATTAATTCAAATTCCAAAATGATAATGCTACAAGTAAAGACTCGCAAAGAAAGAATGAAAAAAATCTATTAATATTATCATTTATTTTTAATAATTGGTTAATGTATTAAGAGTAGAAATATAATGAGGTAAGTAAATAAAATATCAGTTTTTTTTTTTTTTTTTTGTTAGATTTGGAAGCCAAGCACCCGTACGTAGTAGTTATTGACTCAACAATTTCTAAAAGTAAAAATGCATGATAATCATCGATAACTCTACCTCCTATACCGAATGTAGCTTCTGAAGCAATAATAATTGCTAGAACATCATGAGCAATTTTTGCAAAGATAGAAAATGTATCATAATTGGTTTTTAATATTGCATAATATTAAACTTGTTTATTCTAGGACATACTAGCTCCTCCAAGTATTGTTCTAGTTCGACTTTTTTAGGGCATAAAAATTAGAAGATCAAATTTGTATATACCATCGATCAAAACCACTCAATCGTTCATCTCCAAAAGTTACCAAATTGTTGTTGTTATCCGACATATCTTCTAAAGATTTTAATGAAGAAGAATTACTTCGTATTCGATAAAAAGATAAAAAATAGCATGACAAACTCTATGGACATATTTTTAAGCTCCAACACCATGAATTTTCTCATAATAATACTCTATTAAATCTAGCTTAAATCTTGGATCAAGAACCACAACAATAGCCAATACTAAGCATCATTGCTCCCAATATTTGTTGAACTTTTTTTTCATTAGTTTAGCCGTTAAACAAATAAATTCATGCTCACTATTTTCTCATTCACTCAAACATAGTTGAATGTCACATATGTTAGGAAAGAAAAGATTTGCGGTTGGAAAATGAGTTTTTGAAAAATGGTTTGTTGCATCATAAAAAATTTTCAAGCAACTATGTATCACCTTAGCCACCTCTCATTTCTCGCTAGATGGATTGTGCTTATAGTTCTTATCCATTTCCTTCGATCAAGAAAAACTTCACTTTTTCCTAATGCACTTTTAAGCATCAAGTAAGTAGAGTTTCACTTAGTTAGACAATCCAAACTTACTTTTTTTATCCTCTAATAAGGAGATCTTTTCAAATACTTCACACTTTTTTGAATCTTCACAATTAAGTCGCCAACAATTTCCAACCCACCCCGCACAACTAGATTAAGAATATGTGCACTACAACGAAGATGAAACAAATCTCCTTCTAAATACACTAATGACTCATCATAAAGCCAACTTTTTCACACTTCTCACCATTGGATCATAATTTGATGCATTATCAACCACCATTGCAAATAACTTCTTATCAATGTTCCATTCTAAAACTATATTCTTTGATAAATCTAAATAGACTTTCTCCATCACGTGGATAGTCTATATACTTAAATGTAAAAATTTATTTGAGTAACTACCAATCATCACCAATGAAATGAGCACTCAAGCAAATATAACCAAAATTTTGATGTTTTACTATCACAAGTCAATTGTATTAGCCATCTTAGAACCAAGTTCAATATAATTGTAAAATTTTGTTTTTCTATTAGAATTATAGTATTTCTTGACATAATTTTAAACACTAGTTGAACATCTTTCAACAACATCTCAAAATAATCATGTTCAACCATGTTAAATGTATAATTATGCTTAATTACTACCCCAGCAAAATCCATTCTGCCTTTTTGTTGATCAAACCTAAAAGTCTAGGTAGTAATATTTTCTTCGCTTGCATTATTAGTCACATCTAACATTTGCTGGCCTTTAGCTCTATGCTTCTTTCCGACACATCAACCTAAATGATTTCTCAAATGAGAAGTTTCTTTAGTGCTTTGGCCTACAGGTTCTTTCTTACAATGCTTACACTTAATTAGCAATATCATCTCTACTTGGTCCTTTGAACTTTTCAAAATCTTGCCATAACTTTGATGTTCATTGTCTTTTTCTAGATAAATTCGGATTTGTAGTAGCCTCAACCTCCATAGCATGCATGCTTGCCATTATCTCCTTTTGGTGTAGTCATCTAGCAAATAAATTAAAGTACATAAATTTCATTAGACAAAGTATAAGTGTTGAACCTTATAATTCTCAAATTTTTGAGATGTACTGATGTCAAATATTTTTACTTGGAGGTAAAGATAGGATGTTAAACAAAACCCTCATATTTTTTTAATAAACGTTGTTGTCGTGACTTTCATAATTATTAAAAAAAAAAAAAGAGAAAAAAAAAGGCATGAATTTGATAAAAATAAAAGCATAGAAAAGAAGTGGGCTGTACCTTCTATAAATAGAAATTGAATGTGGCAAAGATAGATAGAGGATTGATGAGAAAAGCTTGCCTAAAGTATAGCTCCTGATCTTTCTTTATTTTCCTTCTCTTTGCCTTATTGTCTTGTGTTTTTGCTGTGTCTGCTCTTGCTAAGGGCTGTCAATATTGTTTCTGTCAAAAGAAACTCCATTTATATATACCACATGCATTTTTTATATATTTATAGGGTTGACCTAATCTTGTTGTCAATCTGTTTGAGCCGTCACTTGTAAGTAACCTTTTTCCAGGATATCTGGACCAAACTTAAAACATATAAATTATATTCTTATTTCTTAGCTTTAATTTTTCACAAGAATTGCATGAATTGAACCTTTATATAGAAAGTTATGGCCCAAATACTCAAATATGTTGAAATTAGAAAATTTTTCTTTTTCTAAATTTATTTAGGAAAAGAACTCTAACTGCACAAATTTTCTCCAAATTGCTTTGATTTTTTTTTTTTTTTTTTTTTGTCAGCCCTCCCTTTTCATTCTCTTCATTTGGCCCTGATTCCAATCGATTCATTTTTCCTTCTAGTCTCTTTTTTTCTCTTTTTCTTTAAAAAAAAAAAAGAAAAAAGAAAAGAAAGAGACTTCATTATGTTCAAATAAAAAAATTTATGAGATTTTAAAAACATTCAATATGAGAAGATATGACTTATTTTAACTTTATAACAAATAAACTTTAAATCTCAACTTAGTTTCATATTTATATATTTTTTATATTTAAATTTTTAAAATATTATTATTAATTTCGAATCATATCAATATAGATCCGTATTTAATCTATAATCTATTTAATAAATGGGGTAATGAATTCGAATCATAATTGGACTCGGATCAAATAATTGTTCACCAAATACATTTAATTACATCAGATGCAGATTGAATTTGGATTACGATCCAATTCATTTACAGCCCTACTAATCAGTGCTCTGAAATTGTGTCGTGTCCTAGAGACATTGCTCATGATATACTACGAAAAGCCAACTGTGCCTTGAGGGAGGGATGAGCCATCTTGATCAGTTGATCTAACATTTTCATTTTCTAGTTCAATACTGGCTCCTTTCGATCTGCTAAAAGTATCAGAAGGAATGTTGATTCCAACAAATCCAATCAACACAGCTACAGCTCCAAGGCCATCCATGAGACGAGGGGCATTGCCGATAAAGGAATCAACAATAGCTGCCAACGGAACCTGAATTGAAAGACCAGCTGTGGCAACTGTAGTGGTTGTCAAAAGGACAGCCTTAGCCCATAAATAGTCACTCAGCACATTATCCAACAAACCTGTTTAAGATGGAAAAAAGGAGAGCTTTTAGTAATTTTAACTCATATAGCATGCTCTCTCAAAATCAGATCATCCACATAATCTGAAGATTATGTTACAACTTTATGAAGGAAAAAAAAAGACTAGTAATTGCACATCTTTATGTTTGAAGAGTGAATATCCTGGAACTAGGGCTAGGTATATGATATTATGCTCATAGCAAAAGCAGTTAGCACACAGTTGATTGATCACACAATTGTATGCATAGCAATATGAATCATTCTATAAGACATTGCTTATTTTACATCAAAAGTAATTTATACAAATATAATTAATATATTATAGTACCAAAGGGAATATACCAAAACCTTCCAATTTTTATGCAAAAACAACTCAAACCAAGTATTTATACAAACCATGAAACTCTAAATAAAGTATAATGAAACTTCAGCATTTGTTATGCCAATACAAATGGAGCTCATTCATGTGTTCGAATAGCAACCGTTAAACATGAGACATTCTTTGAACTTCAAGTTTGCTATATGTGTGCGTATGTGCACGCATTCCTCATGATTAGAACACAACATATTATGCTTATGATAAAAAGTAAATCATATAAATGTGTTGGCATCACATAATGAACTACTTCACAAGACAGCACATAAGCTAAACCCAGCATCATTAATACCCTCATGGCCCAATTTCAACGTTTTTAAGTGATAACCAAGGATTAATTGCCTGAAAAGGGTGTTCTCATGTTAAGGAAGAGAACAAGATTCAATCAAATATCCGTTGAGAGAAAAGGCCTCACAACCTTGGCCAGAAATTTCCTGTTCACTGTCCTAAATATGAATTTGATCAAACAGCCAAAATTAAAACACTATATCAGACTGATGTTCCAATTATATTACTAAAGTTAGTTATGAAGGCAATCATTAAACGTAGCCTCAATATAATGCATACAGCACGACAACCGTCAGCAATAAACATTGCACTGTTCAAAACAAATATAACCTATTTGTCAACTATATTACAGAGTTTGCTCTGTAAATATGGGTAACAGATTGCAAAGTGAATAACTGTTAAGAAGATTAGGAAAGCAAGGCGAAATGGACCCATTCAGCCATTTTACCATTAGCAAAAAGCATAGTTTCTCAAATTTGGAGCGTAAGTGAACAAAAATCATAAGCTAAGATGACAAAACAGGTATGAGGTATGTATATCCTAACAACATGTACCCTTTTTTGAGGTGAAAACAACAAATAGTTGACAGCAAAGAACTTTGAATCCAAATACTGAGCAAGAATGGCTAAAATACGAACCTTTGCCAACAATTAGACCAAACTGATTCCATGTCAGCTTATGAAAAGGCTCTAGATTGGTGAGATCGACAACAAGGGCAACTGGAAGGAAAATGATGAAGTTGAAAAGCCCTAGATATCCAAGGAACTGTGCCATACTAGCATGCCCGCTTTTTCCATCATCGTCAGGCAACTTCACGCGAATAAGTGTAATATAAACGGCATAGAATCCAGCTGAGATCAGAGCAAGAATGTCTCCAAGAAGAGGTTTTGAAGAAACTGCACTTAAACCAGTTTCTGAGTCGCCCAAGCTGACAATTATAGTACCAGCCATGCAGAGAAGAACACTTAAAAGCTTCACCCAAGTGAACTTTTCACCCAGAAACACTAGAGAGACCAAAAAGGTGAATAGGCTGGAAACACTGCTTAAAATAGTATTTGACTGCACACAATAAGGACAACGATTTAATCATACTAGTCTAATGAACCATAGATGAATGCATCATACAATAAGGAAAGACACTTACCGTTACAGAGGTATACTTCAATGATAGATTGAAAGTCAGCTGTGCCAAAAACCAAAATGGGCAGATAAGCAGGCTGGCCTTTGCCACCCTAGCGCGTGTCCATCGTCCCTTTTCATCTACTCCTCTATTAACATCTTCGTCTACTTGAAAAGGCAAGGTCCTTTCAAGCTCATTTGATACAGATTTCAGATTTGAATCTACAGCTTTCTCATGAAGACTACTTTCACCCTCTTCCATAATCACAGATGGATTCAACCCATCTGCTTTCGCAACCAAATTACCATCTCCTAGGAGAATGGCCTGCTCTGACTCTCCCAGTTTTTCCAAGGGGCTACTCTTTTTATTCCTCCACAACAGTAAACTACCATAAGAATCCTCCAAATAGCGTGCGATTTCAACCATCGGAATGTAAATCACAAACAATGAATTGCAAATGTACGTAATGAGAAATGGCGAAACACCATTATCTACAACAGATTGAACCACAAAACTAGCTGCTATCCATATAGTTGCAACAGCAACTATGTATACCAAACCCAAAATCCATCTCCAAGCCTTACCTTTCTCCATATTTTCACAACCCAATTTTTACAATATCTCCAAAAAAGCTCAGATATTTACACTAACTCCAAGTTTAGCTCATATCCACGTAAATAAAATCTCTTGTACAGATAATCTCCACATACCCATGTCAAAGTTTGCACCAAAACCTTATCTAAATTAGCAAAACCAAACTATCACGAACTAAAAAAAAGAAAAGAAAAGAAAAGGATTGCACTAACATGAATTTGAAAGAAAACCCATCTTAATGGAGATCAAATTTCACCAGGCAAGCACCTTATCGAATTAAAAATCCACAGTTTCATATATAGCAGTTAAAACATTAATTTTGAAAATAAAATCGATCAAAGATAAAGTATTACATTTACTTGCCTTGAAAATCAGCTGATAATTCACCGTACGATGTGGGCTTTCTACGTGGAGAGAGAGAGAGATTGAGAGAAAGAGAGTCGCCGGACGTCCCTGGGACGGTTACTAGATCCGGTGAGAGTAAATGGCAAATCAGGGTTGGTGTTAGTTGACAAAGGTTGTTACTTGATTATGGGCCGGAGTGGCCTGAAATTGATGGATTGCAATGTGGCCCATTTGCTGTCTTTTATTTTTGCTTTTAATTAAGATATAAAACAAGCTAATTAAATTAGTTTACTATACATTAATATTTCCAAATTAAATTTAAATTTGACTCTCTGATATGAATAGTTTGCCTCTGTCATTGTTATTGTGAACACCGTGATGATCAGAATAGTTTGTGATGGTGGAAAGGAAAGATGCATCTTGTTAAAGAAGATCTTCAAAACTTGAGTTGATATTGTCAAGAGCGAGGTCTGAGAAATAACGTCAGCAACCAATTTCTCTACTAGTTGTAACTCTAATGGAAACAAGGTTAAAAGGAGTTTGAAAAATAGGATAAGAAGGTAAGAAAGGATAATAAAAATCATAGATAAAAATTAAATTATGATATAAAGTTAAAACTAATTCAAAAAAAGAAAAAAAAAGCTTTGAATATGAAAATTTAGAGACAAACAAGAACTTTTCTATCAATAGATTTTAATTTACCTTTAATTATGATTAATACATTTTGTTTGAAAGAAGCCAAACTACATTGAATTTGGTTGGCTTTTGGTATTAAGTTGTACTCGTAAAATATTATGAAGAGACCATAGCGTTGAAAAGTGCCATATACAAAAGGTTGTCGTAATATTGGGGCATTTTCTCTATTGCACAACAATAACGATTTAATGGTAAAAATTACCCCCAGTTTATTGCATTTTGATAATTTCAAACCTTTATTATCAAATTACATAATTTGAATTTTGTTATAAAATAATAAATATTCATTATCATTTCATATTTCTATTACTTATTATTCTTAATGTGATTTAATTCATTATTTAATATAAGAAATTGAAAGGGTGATACAATTCATGCATCTTTTAATAGTTTATAGTCTCTTTCAATTATCTCTTTAATCTTGAAGCCTATAAATAGGCTTGATTGTTCATTAGTTGACATACAAGTATTTTGTAGAGATTGAGAGATTATTTGGAGTTGTTATCTATTGTATTCTCTTTATTTTATAGTGAAATTATTTCTTCATTATTTTTCTCTTCAATTATATTGTTATTACTATATCTTTCGTAACACGTTATCAGCACAAAGTTCTAACCAATAAAGATAATAGACCATGAGGTATGTATCACCAAAAGACTTAATCAATTGTTTCAACTATTGGATTTCTTCTACACAAGTGCTCTACCAAAATGATCTAAATTATTTAGATCATTAAGAGGTATATATCTAATTTATCATGTACTTTAAATCTAATGATACATTGAACATACATTTGAAAAACTTAAATGATTAAATATATAAAATCTAATAATCTAATATATATTATTTGAAAAGTTTAAATTTTATTATTATGTTTTTTATTTATTTAAATTTTATCTTTGTTTCCTAATATTATTATTATACTTTGCAATGTATAATTTTAATGATATCAACCATCACAAAACTTGATTTTGTGGCCCTTGACATTTTGGGCAAGAATTATTGATTATCAATGCTTGATACCGAGTTAATATCATCTACTTTTCATGTCTTGAATATGCTCCTGCAGTAGCATATCGAGAAAAAAGTTTAAGAAATATTTTGAATCAACTTCATACTTGTTCATGGCTAAATAAAATGAAAAGCTATTGATGAAAAAGAATAAATCTCATCTAATTAGATCTACTCTATTATCCGAAGTGAATATGACAATTTATAATAATTTTAGGCATGAACAAAGACATGATCATAGCCGACGTGGTCGAAATAATTATCATTATAATCGTGATGACTATAATATTATATCTCATCATCGAAGTGGATAACTATAAAAAAAAAAGAGAGAAAAAGAATGAAAATAAATAAAGTCAATACTCCGAAAATGAATGTTATAGATATGGTATGAATGGACATTGGTCGTGTACCTACCGTATACCAAAACATCTCATTAAGTCTTGTCAAACCTCATTGAAAAAGAAAAGAGTAAAATATATAGGCCAATTTTATATATGAAAATAGAGGTAATTGAAATTAATAACTTGTTAGCTTTTCTATTTATAAATAAGATATTTTATATTTTCTTATAATTTTTATTGTATAGAGATAGTGATAATTTATTTTACTATATATTTATTTATATATATATATTTATCTATTTAATTAATTATTTTATGTTAATATTATATATGATAATATTAATCTAATAGAAAGCTCTAGAAGAGCGATTATATTATTACTTAAAAAGATAAATTTTAAAGACTTTAAATAAACGATTATATCATGACTCGAAGAGATAAATTTTTAAAGCTCTAAAAGAGTGAATATATTATTACTTGAAGAGATAACTTTTAAAGGCTCTCGAAGAGTTTATATATTATTACTTAAAGTGACTAATTTAAAGGCTCCATAAGAGCAAATATGTTATTATTTAAAAGGATAAATTTTATTATAAAGTGATATACTGTTCTATTTAAAGTCTCATAGAAATTTGTTAAATTTCAAAGATATTTATCTAAATTGATATCATATCAAGCTAGCAAATGTGAATACTTATATATTATAATCATTATACAAGGTAAAAAATATGTATTGAAAAATTTACTCGCTTTCTCTTTTAGTCTTTATTACAAATATTGGAATGATTGAAATAAATGCTATAGTAAACCGAAGTTTACTAATTCAAATACTTTTATTATCCGGCATGATCAGTTATGTTATCCTAAGTCTTTCATGATGCGAAAAAATTATTAAAAATTCATATGAACATTTATTGAAGAGGTAGAGGATTCTTCAATTTAATGAATTTCATGTTCCGCATGTTCTCAAGGAAAATTGATTATTAAGTCACCGCCAAGTAAAATTGAGATTAAATCTCTAGTATTTTTAGAATGTATTCAATCTGATATATGTGGATCAATTCATCCACCATATGAACCGTTTAAATATTTTAGATTTTAATAAATGCATTCACAAGATGGTCACATATATGCTTATTATCTACTCAAAACCTAACATTTTCGAGGGTGCTAGCAAATAATTTGATTTCGAGCATAATTTTCAAATTATGCCATTAAAACAATTCACTTTGATAATGTCGATGAATTTATTTTTCAAGCATTAAATTATTATTGATTGGCTATTAGAATAAAGATTGAACAATTTGTTTCTTATTTTATACTCGTAAAGGTTTAGCATAATTATTTATCAAAAGGTTTCAATCGATAGCTAAACCATTATTTATAAAAACAAAACTCCCTATTTATGCTTCGAGGACATGCAATCTTATATGCAATAACACTTATTCACATCGGATCCACAAGTTATCGAAATTATCTCCCCTTTAATTTGTTTATAGTCATGAGCCAAACATTTCATATTTAAGAATTTTTGGCATTGCATAGGCATTACAGTATATATCTATAGTGCTCCTCCATAACGAACTAAAATGAGCACTTAAAGGAGATTGAAAATATATGTTGGATTTGAATCCTCTATAATAATTCAATATCTTGAGGCATGAACAAGAGATAATTTTATCGCTCGATTTATCGACTCGTCATATTGATGAAATAGTTTTTCCAATATTATAGGGAGAGAATAAACAAAATAAGCAATTGAAAATGTTAAAAAAGAGATTATATGGAGTACTCTATCTTATATCATCTTGATTCTTATACAAAACAATGTGAACTAAAAGTTTAAAAGATAATTCATTTACAAGATATTACAAACCAACCGCTAGATACATTCTTAGATTCTAAATGAGTAACTAAAATGTATGTCTCCACTAAGAATGATCCTATTATAATTGATGTCTTAAAAGGATAATCTATTGATAATCTATTAATGTTATAGCTAATGAATGTAAAGCACATCCGAAGCATGAAAGACCGATCAGTTCTAAAAGTATAAATCCCTAAAAGAAAAAGAAAAATAATTAAAATAAATGATGCAAATATTGATAAAATGACCCATGATATTTTTGATAATAGACTTCCGGAAGAAGTCCAAATGCTTGAAAAAAATACGAGAGATTTTGATAAATTATGTCAATACAGGAAGAAAATAGGATTGAAAGGAAATATTTATTGATAAGATTTTTGCATATAATGTTTCAATTGATATCTTGAATAAAAATAAGGATGCTGAGCCGAAATTTATTGAAGAATATCAACATAAAGATAATTGGTCTAAATGAAAAGAGCAATTTAGGCGAGATTATATTCTTTTACAAAAGAGTAGTTTTTTGAATCCATAGCTAAAACACCTGAAAATGTTAAGCTAGTGGGATACAAATATGTATTTATGCGAAACGAAATAAGAAAGATGAGATTGTAAGACACAAAGCAAAATTTTTAACACAAGAGTTTTTACAAAGAACTGACATTGACTTTGCGGAGACATATTCTCCTATAATGGATGCAATTATATTTTGTTATCTTATTAACTTAGCAAAATTTATGAAAAAAATTCATATGCATGCATTTAATAAATGTGATCATAGTTTGTTTGTTCATTTGAGATGATATCTATATTAAAGTTCTAGAAGGATTTAAGATGCCCGAATCATGTAATACATATTCTCGATAAATGAATTCAATTAAATTATAGAAATTTCTATCGAATTATTTTAGTATTAGTTTTATTATTTTATTTTTTAGAAATTTAATTTATGCTATACTTTTTATATTTATTTTTATAGTTTTTAATATTTACTCTTTATTGTTAACTCCGTATGCATATGGTATAATTATTTCAATAAATATTTATTAAAAGGAGGTTATAAAAATAACTTTATTTATTTATGTATTTTTTATAAAAAATTCAAAAGGGGGTTTGTAATAGTTGCTATATATGATGATGATTTAAATATTATAGAAACTCCCGAAGAGGTTCTAAATGCTATAAGTTGGCTAAAAGCGAAATTTGATATGAATACCTTGGGCAATAAAATTTTATCTCGACTCACAGTTCAAGCATTTAGAGAATGGTATTTTTATTCATTAGTCAATTTATATAGAAAAAATTCTACAATTATTCTATATAAAGATCATCCATTGACTAGCCCAATGGTAATTCATTCACATGATATCTAAAAAGACCATTTTCAATATCAAGAAGATAACAAAGAATTACTTAATCCCGAAATACCATATCTTACTCGTTATCGATGCATTAATATATCTTGCTAATAATTCTCGACTCGAGATAGGTTTTTCTATAAATTTATTAGCAAGTCATAGTTCTACTCTAATATAGAGATTGAAATGGAATTAAATATTTCCTTCATTATCTTCGAGGAAAATTTGATATGGTATTTATTTTACTCAAATAAATCAAAGTCGGGTTTAATTGAATAAAAAGATACAAATTATTTATTTAATCTATATAAAACTCGATCTCAAATGGGTTATGTATCTACATTTGATAATACAATTATATCATGACGTTTTATGAAGCAAAATATAGCTACTAAATATTCAAACCATGTAGAAATGCCAATTCATGAGGCAAGTTAAGAATGTGTTTGGTTAAGATCAACGATTAACCATATCCAAGAGACATGTGATTTATCTATCAAGCATAGAAGTTTCAACAATATCATATGAAGATAATGATGCTTGCATGATTTAATTAAAGAAAGAATTCGATCAAGTGACAATCCAACAGATTTGTTCACTTAGGCATTACCTATCATAACTTTTGAGAAGATGATTTACAAAATTGAAATACATCATCTTAAAGATCTCAAATGATGTTTTTAATAGGGGAAGGCCAAAGGCCAACATTCGCATTAATGTGTAAGAGAAATATTATACTCTTTCCTTTACTAGAATTTTTTCCTATTAGGTTTTTTCCTAGTAAGGTTTTGATGATGAATGTTTATTGTATGATGGACATTCAAGGGGAAATATTATAAAATAATGAATGTCTATGATCATTTAATATTTTCACTACTCATTAGTCTTAATATGATTCAATTCATCATTTAATATGAAAAATTGAAAGGATGATGCAATTCATGCATCTTTTAATAGTTTATAGTCTCTTTCAATTATCTTCTTAATCTTGAAGCCTATAAATAGGCTTAATTGTTCATTAGTTGATATACAAGCATTTTGTAAAGATTGAGAGATTATTTAGAGTTGTTGTATCTTGTATTCTTTTTATTTTATAGTGAAATCCATTATTTTTCTCTCCAATTCTATTGTTGTTACCATTTCTTTCATAACAAACCTCAAATTATTATATTTTAGGCAATATTATCCATCATTAGTTATATCGATTCAATCTTATTTCACCTTAACATCCCGAGAGGTCTCCGACCCCTCGGGTTTTATGCACAATGATGCACCTCAATACACTTCAAATCCAATCACAATTCATATAAATATTTAACTAAAACATACAAAAAAAATTTAAATAACAATAGTTAGAAAATATCTTAAATAGTCCTTGAATTAACCTATGTTGTTTTAGAAATCTCAATTTTACATTTCGAGTGAAAACCGATTGAATTTACCCGTATACCAAACTACCCCTAGCCATTGGTGGTGTAACTCATCAATCACCATAAAAGAAGATCGAGCCCATCAAAGTTATTCTTCTTTTCTTCAATGAAACTAGGATCGGTCTCGCGTGGTAGAGTTTGGTCGTGGATTACAGAGCGAGAGAGATAAGGGTTTCTACCGGTCGGTTTCGATTAGATTTTAAGATGGAGTTATAATTGCTGAGTTTCTTGGTGAGTGAGAGGGAGATAGCAATTAAAGGTGACTTTCAGCTAGGGGGACAAGTGTTTTGGGGTGATGGTGTTTTTAGGTAAAGATCGATAGTTTAAGTTTTAGGTTGTGGCTAAATTTTGACGAGTTGAGGGTGGCTCTTAGCAAGGTGAAGGATGATGTTTGGGCAAGGTGGAGAAAAGGCAATGATTGGTGTGGGATGTGGTGTTTTTGATGATTGGTTGGGTGGTTGGTGGCTTGATGACACGATGGAGTGACTCGGCATGGAGGAGCTCTAGATTATAGGTGGCGGCTAGGGTTTGTAATTGAGGAAGATGAACAATTCTCCCTAGCTGAATTAATGAGAGAAGAAAAATTTTTTTATAGAGGATTTCTAGGGTTAGGGTAAAATCAAATTTGGTCCTTCCTTTGTTTGTTTCTTTTAATTTCAATGTACATTTTTTTTCCTCAATTGTGTCCTTAATTGTAATTGTTTAATCAATGTTCTCTCAATTTCTTTCAATTCCATATAATTTAATTCTCAATTAAGGCATTTGATTTTTTTTTATTTTCTTCCAATTACATCCCTAATTACATGTCATTTGGTCCTTATTTCTCACCTTTTTTAATTAGACCTCAAATAATATTTTCAAATAATTCTTTTTTTCCTTTTTATTGTTTTTATTTTTCTTTTGTTTATGTAATTAAAATGAAGGAATAATACTAAGAAATTAAAATCTTAAAAATTTATAAAGTACCTAAAAATCAAGGGAAAACAAATAAATTATGCAATATACATATTTGTTGCATTTTTGAATTTTTATAAAAATAAAAATTATTGGGACTTAAAAATAGGTTATAACGGTTGCCTCCTCTTTATAATGCAAAGTCGGATGAAAAAGTATGAACTTTTGATAGACTTTTCTTAATGATCTTGTAAAAAAAAAAAAGTAGTTTTAGAGAAAAATATAGGTGACCTTCCTTTTTGGTCATATTTTCATAGGCAACTTGCCTATACTAATAGTCTTGTTGTCACGGACGATCTACCCTTTACTAATGGTCTATTGTTAGACAACTCTACCCGAGTAATGGTTTATTATTAGGTGACTTTGTTTGAAATGATGGTTTATTGTCGGGCGATGTTGCCTAAAATAATGGTCTATTATTAGGTGACCCTACCTAAATGATGATTTATTATTAGGTGACCTTACTTGAAATAATGATCTATTATTAAATGACCTTGGCTAAATGATGATCTATTATTAGGTGATTCTGTCTAAAATGATAATCTAATGTAAGGCGACCTTATATAAAATGATGGTCTATTGTTAGGAAATCCTGTTTAAATGATGATCTATTGTTAGACGATCTCATATAAAATGATGGTCTATTGTAAGACGATCCTACTCGAAATAATGATTTTATTGTTAGGCGACCTTACTTAAATGATGGTTTATTGTTACACAATCCTACTTGAATGATGGTCTATTGTTAGACGACTTTACCTAATTGATGGTTTATTGTTAGACGACCTTATCTAAAATGATGATCCATTGTTAGGTGACCCAACTCGAAATAATGATTTATTGTTAGATGATCCCGTCTAAAATGATGGTGTATCGTGCATTACTATCAAAATCACAGACTTGAAATGATGGTCTATCTTCATTTTATTTTGTTATCGATTCATTCAATATAATGTCGCTAGTTTGTATATCTATGCATATTACTATCAAAATCTCAACTCGATGCATAACACGTGTCATATATGAGATCTCAATAGAAAAACTTTAGTGAAAATAATTCAAATAGAACATGGACCAAATATTAGGCAAAAGAAAACTTAATTTTCAAAATATATAAAAATTGAAAATTAATTTATTCATTAGGTTAATTATCCATTTATCCTTATATATTTGATATATTCTTTCAAAAAAAAAATTTGATGAAATTTTCACTCTCATATGACCTTATATATTCATATTTTCTCCTATGTCTTTTTGTAACTTTTTGCAATAAAATTACGTTTCGTAAAAAGAAATTAACTTTGAAAAGTCTAACAAAACATGAAAAAACCTAGAAAAAAAATAAAACATTAAAAAATTGGAAAAAATTTGAAAAATATGCAAATAAATAATACTAACTTTTTAAATAAAAAAAATTATGTCCATAAAGCCTCACTAATGGAGATATGTCTATATGGCAATGAAATATGCCTTACTAGATTTTTCAAAATTTTCATAAGTTATGAATATTTTTTTATTGGTTGTTTCAAGTGTTTTTGAATGTTCTAAGTTTCACACACACACACACACACACACACACACACACACACACACACACATATATATATATATATATATATAAAGTTCTTAGAAACTTGTCATAATTTTTTTTTTTCTTATTAGAAGATCTTTGCTCCAAATAACATTTCCTAATAGAAACATTTTTATTGAGAGATTTCTTATTAGAAATATTCAGCTCGGAATAGCTAATCTATTTATAGAAATTACCGAAAATTCTTTTATTAGTCTTTTTTCGTTTATCAAGCTAACGTTTTAGCTTGATGTTATTCCACAGATTATTGACTTCGTTAATAGCTTTTGTAGCTATTTCTCTATAGGTTAGGTTAAAGTGAGTAATGGTTCCACCATAGGCATTTATTGAAGATTCGGATAGAGAAGATCTAGTCCTCAACATTATAGAGGGCTCATCGAAGTGGATAATTCATCCTCATCCTCATCCTCTAATGAAGAAAAAACTACCGAGCATCCTAATAAGAGTTATAAATATGAGTGTGACTATAATAATTATGCCACTAGAGACCTCTTTGGGTTAAGCAAAAAGTCTTAACCAAAAAGAATCGCTCATTCTAGACTTGATCGACAAGATTGAGAATCCTAATGAAAGGAGACTTGCTCTTAAAAAAATATATCCAACGTAAAGCCTCTACCTAAGCTTTCTCTTTAGAAACCTCCGGATCAATTATTCCGCCTTTTTATAAGAAATCTAGTTAAGAGCCAAACACCGCACCTCTAGAGAATCGACCATGGATGAACTTAAAGCTAAGATTAATAAAGCCAAAAAGGAAATTAGAGAGTTAAAAGTTAGATTTTTTAATTTGGAAACCTCTACAAGTGCCATCCCCGTAGCTTGACATGATTCTAATTCAAAAGAGGAACCAAAATCCTTATCCCTAAATAAGGAGATAAGAAATGAAGCCATAGGAGAAGAGACTAATTCGTTCAATGTTATCTCTAATATAGAGATAAAAGACTAGATATTGATCAACATATCAAATAAGTTAATAAACCAAAAATGATATACTCAAATTACCATTATCATCAATAAGGAATTTAGTCTCAAGACTGAAGCCCTAGTTGAATTTAGTGTTGATCTAAACTATATATCGAGGTTCTAATTCTATCAAGACTCTTCTTTAAAACCACTCGAGTTGTGACAATTGCTAATAAACGAGTCTTTAATCATTGATTACAAACTCTCTAATGTTACTATCTATAATAACAAAGTTTGCTTAGATATGCCTTTTATAATGATTAAAAATCTTTCCTCATTTCTCTATTTGTTATTCCTAATTTCAAATATTGATGAAGGAGGAATAATAACTAAGATAGTAGGACATCAATTGAATTTCGGTTTTGTCGGGTAGCTTATCCCCTACGACATCGATTCTCTATTTTAATTGAAGTAGAATTTTTTATCATCACTTAAGAAGGAAGTGTCCTATAAGAAAATAGAAGAATAGATAGTTAATCCATCTATCGGAGGAAAGATAGAGGATCTATAAATTGTCATCCGGAAGGAAGTTTGTGGTGAAGTGCCAAATGTATTTTGGATGAGAAAGAATCATTCAATCTAGTTTTGTTATGAAGAAGGGTTTAAAGAAACCCAAATCCTAATAAAGCCCTAACCCATCGCTATGAGCCCTTGATATCTAGAGCTTTGCCAAAAGAAGATAACTAAACTACCGTAGAATGGCCTAATTAGACCTAGTTTCAACCTATGAAGCTACCTAGTCTTTTATGTTGAGAACGCAGAAGAACTAAGATGAGGAGCCCAAAGGCTTTTCATTAATTACAAGCCTTTAAATAGAGCACTTAAGTGGATTCCCCATCCAATCCCTAATAAAAGGGATTTTTTTCTCAATAGGCTTTCTAAGGCCAAGGTGCTCTCTCGAGTTTGATATGAAATTGAGCTTTTGGCTTATCCAAGTTGTTGAGAAAGATCATTACAAAATATCCTTCACTATTCCATTTGATTATTATGAATGGAGAGTCAAGCCCTTTAGACTAAAAAATGTCTTTGCTAAGTTTTAACAAATCATGAACATTATCTACAATCCTAATTTAGGATTTGTTATAGTCTATATTGATGATGTCTTAGTCTTCTAAGAATCCATAGACCAATATTTCAAGCATCTCAAAGCAATCCTTATAGCCACTAAAAAATATAGCTTGGAAATATCATCTAAAAAGATGAAACTATTGCAACATAATATTAGGATCTTAGGATTTAATATCTCTAAAGGTCTAGTTATCCTAATAGATGAAGTTATTATTTTTGTAGACAAATTCTCGAGCGAGATCAAAGATAAAACCTAGCTATAAAGATTTTTAAGAAGTTTAAATTATGTAGGAGAGTTCTATAAAGAATTAGCCTAAGATTGTGAACCTTTATTTCAAAGACCGAAGAAAAATCCTTTGCCTTGGACTAATAAGCACACTCGTGGAGTCCAAAAGATCAAAGCAAGAGATAAAAAGCTTTCTTACTTAGCTATCTTTAATCTTAATGCCTTCAAAATATTTGAAACGGATATCTCAAAAATAGGATATTGTGGGATTCTTAAACAAAAATTCCAAGAGGGTAGAGAACGAGATAGTAAGATTTACTTCGAGAATATGAAACAAAGCTCGGTAGAATTATTCAACCATCAAGAAAGAGATTCTTTCCACGATCCTATGTGTCACTAAATTTGAAAGTGACTTAGTCAATCTGAAATTTTTATTAAAGATTGATTATAAATCTACTAAAGACATGGTAATTAAGGATGTTAAAAGCATTGTATCTAATAGATATTTGCTCGATGACATGCCATTTTATTTGTCTTTAATTTTGATATTAAGCATATTGGACGAGACTTAAATTCATTATCAAAATTTTTAACTAGAGAACTCTTATAGAGATCAAAAGTTGAAATCAATCCGGATATTTATAGAGCTCAAACAATCTCCTAACCTTAAAAGGGAAAAGGGGTCGGCTTTTCGATCATCGTTTTCTATTGATGAAGAAGTTTCCAAGCTACCTCATGAAGCCCATATTTTAGGACTAACTCCTAACAATACAAGTGAAATATCCTTACATCTCAAGACTTCTAATCCAGCAATGTCTTTTAAAAGATGAAGTAAAAGACATATTACCTTATCAAGTAGCTTACATCATGCTAAACAAGCATCTACCTCCCAATCTAAAAAAGAGTATTTTACTTGTTAAGCCATTCTAATTGAGACTAGTTTAGCTATATTCTTCAATCAAGATAGAAATCAAAATGAATGGGCTTATTCTAAGCTCACTACTATTAAGATCCTTTATCCTTCGAGTTTGGAGAAATGATTTTCATATAAAGAAATCTCTAACAAATCTACTTGTTCCCCAAAGAGCTATTCCTATTTTGATTAAATTGGTGCTTGGAAGTATTTGTTAGTTTATGAGAACAAACCTCTAAAGCATAGTTGATTTATTCAATTCTAACTTAAGACCTTTCTAGAATTCTTTCCTATTTAGTTCCGGGAATGGTTTTCTTATTAGTCTTTTTCCCATCTACAAGTCTTTATCTCGTTGCCTCTCACTTCAAAGATTTTACAGACTATCTATCATAAAAAGGATGATCCGACTAATTGAATCTCTTACGTATCTCTTTACCACATTTCCTGAATTGTTAAATGGGATTATATAATAGAAAATGCTAATGATAGCGAGATGAGGAATCTCAATAGATCTTTTTCATCTTCTCGGAAGACCACTTACTTAGTGATAGGTAAAGTATGATTTTGAAAAATATAAATTCTTCTACCGAAATCAAGGTAGTGTTGAAGCTCTAAAATCCTTTATAAAAGCACTATTTAGAGAGCTTCTTTCTTCTGCTTCTAAAGAAGAGATTAAAAAATCTCTAATAGAAGTTCTCAATAAGCAAGATATAGAGTCTAATAAGTGTCTCTTTCAATATTCACAAGACCCCTATGAAGATTTGGATAAGGATGTTAACATGATAGATACCCTAAGTGCTTATATTGGCCCCTCTATGAAATTTTTCTTTCAACTTAATAAGGCCCCTCAACTTTCGAAAAAGTTGTCTACCACTAGACCTAATTAGGTCATCATCACGCTTACTGACCAAATATGGCCCCTCGGCTTTTGTAAGGTTATCTACCACTTTTCTACCCAAAGATTCTTGGACCACATGCTAGGCCCCCCTTCCCACCACTATCGAACATTAGGCATATTTTACTTTATGTTTTTGTTTGTTTTAAGCCACTTGTAAAAATATACTTTAAGCTCTTTATTTTTAGGCCATTCATATATAAAGTTTCTTTTCTATCTTCTTGTAAGCTCATCGCTATATAAAGGCATTTAGTTTTACTTTCTAGTTATGAAAAAGTTTAGCTTCTAAATCTTAGAGGGTTTTTCTCTTGTAAGATAAAGTGTTCATATGAGAGTGTTCTATAAAACAATGCTCTTCTAGCCATCCTTTTGAAGGCTCTGCTAATATATCTATGAGTTTGAATTTTTATCTATTTTTCTCTTTGACTTTATTTAATTGCTTCAATTTTTCTTTTTTAAAAAAAATAAATTTTTAGAAATCCAACCCAACTTGGTATCAAAGCTTTATAGGGTTTAGTGGAGAGAGAGAGAGAGAGAGAGAGATTTAAAGATTATTTACATAGTTTAGTATAAGGAGGTTGAAAGGTGAAATGGGTATAAGCATAGTTGCATGATAAGTCTTAGTTGAATCTTAAGGGAGGCATGTTTAGGCTATAAATCATTAACAATGATCCTAGAAAACTTACTATGTTTGCTCTATTTAGATCACCCTCAAGATCTTCCTTCTTTTCATTACCATCCATGGCTAGTACTTCATGTTCTAATAAAGAAACCGTTTTGGTAGAAAAAATTGATAAGCGAGTTACAAGCATGAAAACTACCAAATACTTCTATAAAAATAATATTCAAAGGTTTCCTTAATTTTTTTTATCTAATTATGTAATTAAATCAGTAAAAGAAATTATACCTTTAACGAAAGGGTATGACACATTTCAATTATTATTAAAGAGAATAATTAAGTCTCATAAATATAAATATAAATATTTACACATTAGAATGGTTCAAATAGAGTTAAAACCCTTGATGACAAAACAAAACTAAATACATCCGCCCTAGTTCTAGTGAAAGATTAAAGACAAATTCTTTGAAAATTTTTTATTAACATTGAATCTACCTTGTGTGATGGATCCATTCACTTTGAATGCTTTCCAAACTTTATAGTCTCTCTTACAGTCCCTAACCTTTTACAAGCCCTAACCTTAAAACATCAAAACTAATGGTTTTGACTTACTTGCAGTATCTAAAAATGTAGCCCTAATCTATAGGGTTGTTACAAGGTAATGACTACCTTATCACCTAATATCAATTGAACCCCAAAGCTAATGAGCTAAAAAATGAGAAACCACCAAATTTCTTGTAGATTTATCCAAATCCAACCTAGTAGTCCTAAAGATAATTGAGTGGAATCGAGTCTATATACTAGAGAGTTAGAAACTTGAACATGCAGCCTCCTTCAACAAAAGGAAGAACCTATAGCCATAGAAAAAATTATTCAATTTATTGATGGAGATATAAATTTTTTTCTCTCTTTCTAGAAAAATCAAACTAAACTTAAGTAACCAATCTAGATCCTCATCTTTCGGATTCTTAACCTCTTCTATCTTTATCTTAGAAATAGAAAAAGATTCAGTATCTAACCTAAATGGGTTTAGCTGAGTCACCCTCAATATCGGGTAGACTTGGTGGATTCGAAGTATAAGCAACAAGCCCTCATTAGCAACGATGATAGACATAGGTTATAATATAGCCACCTTACAATAGGGAATAATATTTCCCTCTCCTTATATGAAAAAGATGCTCAATAATCCTAAAAACAATTATCATAGGAAATGGTTCTTAACTCAAATCAGCTCTAAAAAGTAGAATTATTACTTGAAGAAGTACATGGAAAATGTTTTCATAACTCGAATAGGGTTAAACTTCTTTAAGTGGGTAAGATAGTTTTTTGAATACAATAACAAAACCATATCCAAATTTCAAAGACACTAATTTTCTAGCAACCTTATAAGCCACTTACCAAATCTAACGGACTTAAGTAAGGCCCATTAAAGCCATACACCCTCCTATGTTTTCTCTCTTAATTTCTAAAAGAGAAAAATATGCTCAAGGAACTCTTTATAAATCCGAGATAAAAGATGAATTTGCCAACCAAATCACCCAATAAAACAACTATACCAATCTTTGCCTTTAGTCACTGGGCAAGCAGACGAGAGGAATAAAGTATTTTATTCAACGAACTCGAAAAGGTTACCTTCTCTAGAAAAAACAATTCGTTTAGTAACCTAAAAAGATTACTCTAAAAAAAGTGAATCTTCTAAAGCACTATTAGACTCCGTTATGTTAAAGCCGGTACATCCTTTAAAAAAGGATTATTATAAACAATCATCTAAAGATGATAACTTTATGAATGAATTGGTAGAATTAGGGGTGATCATTCGATTAAACAATTTAGTTAAGCTTAATTAGATTTGGTTTTCGATTAACCAAATTATGAAAAATAAAAATTGAATTTAAACCAAAATTAATTCAGTTAAATTAGTTTGAAACCAAATTATTTCAATTTGATTTTAAAATAATTTGATTAATCAAACTTTTTGCCATAAAAAAAATTAAGCTTTTTCAAAAATGTAATTGTCCGATCATAATCCCTAAATTTTTCATCCCTAAATCTAACATCTTGAATCAATGGGTTGCTGGTTAAAGGAGACCTACAAAAAATAGTGGTGGTAATGAGGCCACCTCGGTTGTAGAAATAAATGATCTAACCCATGACCCTCTTGTTCACACCAACATCATAGTCAAGTTAGCACAAACCTTCAACATAAAATACAACTTGCAGAATCCTATTCATGTATAAAAAAAAGCAAGAGAAATTGAATGCTTAGCAATAGATTCATAGATCGTAATTTGTGAGAGCCAATAGGAAGCCAAGGGTAACGCATTGAATTTCTTTCGAGTTGAAGCCCTAGAAGAATTAGAAAGAGAGTATCATTTTTAGTAGCAGATCTCTTGGTTTTGGACTCAAAATATTGGGGTGATGTTTCCTGCTAGTGGTTTCGCAGTAGTTGTGGCCACTAACTTAGCAAGAATAGACGAGTCTTCTAGGTGGCTTAGTAGATTTGTCCTTGCTGTAGAGATCAAGGACACCCATGCTTTTACTTAGAATTGATACGAGTCGTCCCTTGAGAAATAAACACACCCTAGAGTTAAAAGTCTATAAATATATGTTTAATTAAAAAAAAAGTGAGATAATTTACAGTTTGAATTGATCGGAGATGTTGGTACCTCTTGGAAGCGTAAGAAGAAAAAAGAGTTGTGGTTTATCTTTGTCATCGTTGGATTTGGTGGCAAACTCAATGTATACCTTAAATTGGATTTTCCTGATTTCCATTATACACACAAACAATGAAATTAAGAAAAAAATATTTTCATTATACAGAAAAATATTGAAATTAAGAAGAAAAGGAAGAGAGAAAAACAAAACAAAGATTATAGTATATACCTATAAGAACAATAGTAGACTCGCTACTCTTTCATGCTCTCTAATTCCATGAGATGTTTGATTTGGGTAGTTGAGATTTGAGACACTCACCCAATCTTATTCATGTACATAAATGTTGAATGACCAAGTAAACAAGCTTGATAAATAACAATAAAATATCCTCAGCAAAAGAAAATAATTCTAGATCATATGCATCCTAGATACGGATGAGGCTTAACAAGGATCATGCATAAAAAATATTACTAATACACATCAAAATTATTAACATTGACTACTTCCTAACAAATACTTAAGCAACAAGTCACCCTAACTTCCACACAAAACAAACACCGGCTTACCTTCATGAGAACAATGTCCAAAAGCTCGCCCCAACTTTTGAATCACACATTTTGGCTTAGTGGCTATTATTCAAAACAATCCTCACACTCATTAAAATCCTCCCGAGTCACAAAACAACCGAATAACCTAATCCCAAAAGTATATAATGCTTGTGGAACTTTAGTTATTTAAAGGTGATACATGCTTGAATTTAAAGGGATTTGAGTTCGTTAATTGGTTGCAAATCCTTTCATTCATAGAAAGAATGTATGTCCGATAAGCGATCATACATTTTTTTCTCTAGCAGAACCTTAACATCCAGATTCTAGAAGCATTGCATGGCAATGGCCTATGATCAAATGTTTAATTTCATACAAGCTGGGCCCTTTAGAGAACTTCCTATAAGTCCGGTTCCAACTATACTCCTTACTCCCTATAGTTCAGCCTCCATGCATTAGTTGCTTCATGTAATGGCAGAACCAAACAAACCACCGACCAAAGATGTCCCAAAGAAATCCTTCGAGTAATAGAGCAACCCAAATTCTCCATTGAGAAACCAAAATCCTAGCAATGAGCAAGACTGATGTAGCAACTAGTGGCTTTATCATGCCCTTTAAAAACTTGAATAACCACTCAAAATTGTCATCACCAATACAGACCTTCTAACTTCATTAAAAAAAATTAGGATCTTTACCAATTTATCAAGTAGCTAATCAAAGCAAAACAAAATCAATACAAAACTTGACTAATCAACATTAAGTCATGAACAACAGCTATGTAATGGCAAAACATAAGCACAAAGTTTTAAATTTAAGCAATGAAATAAGCATCATTTAAGAAAACACAAAATGAGTTTCATTAAATGAAATAAACCTAATCAAATCCATAGAACCAAACAAAATAAGAAAAGGAATCTTAACATTTGCAGCCAATCCCAGTTGAAAATGACTTGTTCAAGGATAACTCACAAGTTAAATTCACAACGAGTAGATAGTTCAGGAAATATAAATAAAGTGAGGACTTGGTTGGACGACTTTGAGCCTCCCGCCCTTCTCCCATAGTCCCACTTGCTAGGTTGTACTCGCATTTTAATTCAGAAATGTTACAAAAAATGAAAATTTGGAAGTCCCACTTGCTGACTTCCACAAGCAACGAAGTAAAAAAATAAAACTTAAAAACTTAGTATTTTACACATATCATTCAAAAAGCTAAAACACTAACAAGTCATCAACCCATCAAACATTTGTAGTAGAGACAAGTGGTAATTGGTAACTTTGAAAATCATAAGATAAAAAAAATCAACCCTTTAACATTAATATAGAGGAAAGAAATAACAAATGAAAAGATAGAGTTTTAGAAATTATAATCTTGTATTTTCTCAACATCTTGTAAATTTTCTTCAACAATGATTGGCGTCTATGAATTTTTAATCCAATATTGAGCACATATAAGTGATTCCACTAAGCTAGGATTTAAAGAACTCCTAAAGTAGTCAAGAACTCTTCCTCCGGTGCTAACTATTGATTCCGAGGAAACAATAGAAATGAGAACCGCCAATACATCCTAGCCATTTGTGAAAGGATGGGAAACCAAGGAGAATTGATTTTTCATCACTCTAAATTATTAAAATCAACACTATTATTTTCAGTATCTTCACCAAGATATTTATCCAACTTCGTTTTATTTCCTCCACCTCTAATATCACACTTGTATTTTTCAAAATGTATCATTATCTCCCTTTTTACTCTACTTTCTTCTTCATCAATCATTTCTTCATTTACACAATCCACATCTATTCTCCAACTCCCACTACCTTGGCCAATTTCACTTTGAGATGTTGATGAATGATAATATAAATCATACTCGACATACTTTGACCCTTCAAATCACCATATAATTTTTTGATTGAAAATTCATTAAACACAAGTTTATACCTAGGATCAAGTATTGTTGCAATATAAATCAACTTGTTCATTTTCTTAATATCTCCCCAATACTTCTTAAACTTTTCTTTCATTTTATTAGCCAATACAAGATCATCTAAATCCTCATTTCGTTGCCATTTTCTCAAAACATGTTCGAACGTATAAATCTCTTCAAAATAAATATTTGAAATCATATTCAAAGAACTCAAAATACACAAAGGTTGTAAAAAAATTTTAACATGCCCACCATCTTCTTACGAGTCTTTCAATCATCAACATTATCACCATGATTTGCATTAAATTCACTCCTATATAAATGATCAATTTGTTCATATCTCCTAAAAGCTCTCTTAAAATTTAGAGTTGATTGTAACATCAAATATATTAAATTTAACCTAGTTACGACATCTAGTTATAACAAACTCTTAGAATTAATTTTCTCAAGTTGAGTGCATTCCTTAAATCTTCTCAACCTAGCTGGAGATTGCCTCACAAACTTAATGGCCAATCGAATATGAACGATCGAAAGATTAAAATGTTTCAACCCATCAATAATAACTAGATTCAAAGTATGTGCCATACATCTCATATGAATAAATTCTCCATCTAAGATGCTATAACCCCAATTCTTAATCACATCTTTTAAGTGCCTAATTACCACATCATTCGAACTTGCATTGTCAATCATAATATTAAAAATCTTCTCAATTCTCCAATTAATCAAGTATTTCTTAATGGTAATATCTAAATTTACTCCTTTATGACTATCAATTAGATAAAAATTCAAGATCTTTTTATGCAACTTCCAATCATTATAAATAAAATGAGTCGTTAAATACATATAATTGATTCTTTGAATAGAAGTCCATATGTCCATAGTGAGGCAAATTCTTTGACTATTTTGTTTTAAAAATTGGTTCAACTTTATTTTCTCATCTAAATAAAGTTGATAGCAATTTCTTGAAATCATAAAACAAGATAAAAGTTTAAATCTAGGTTGCATATTAGACAAAAACTTTTTGAACCCCTTGCCCTCTATATGCTTAAATGGAAGTTCATCTAGAATGATCATTTTAGTTAAATCTTTTCTACTAACATTTTGATCAAACTTCTATGTGCTAAGAGTGTTTTCTCCTATTTCAAGCCTTCTAAGGTCTAATTGAGTTTGTGTAAAGTCAATATAACAATAAGGGTTTTTTTTTACAAGTCAAAACATGAGACTTAAGTGAGTTTAACCCATTTTTTGAAGCAAATACCTTATCACAATAGTTGTTTTTAGCCTTCATATCTTTATTGTCATCTTTAAACTTTGTGAAATGGTCCCACACCTTCGATCTTGCCTTCATTTGTTTCCTGTTCTTTCCTTTACCATCTTCGAGTGTTACTTGGAGCTACACTTGATTATGGATTGGGATTGCTTGAATCCACATGTTTATAATTCATCTCTTCGGATTGAAATTACGACATCTACGTTAACAAAAAAAGGAAAAAGAATATCAAGCTTCACACTCTTTAAGCCAAAATAAAAAAAAATAGTTATTGCCTACTAGCCTATTATAGATTTGCTTTGCTGTATAATTTATGTCCAAGGTCATATTATATAGAAAGCTCAAGATTATCTAGAAATAAATAAGGTAGTGATGATTTCTTCAACGAACCAGTTCATAATCCATAACAAAACAATGAGATTTTCATAACTCTATTACTACAAGTAAGAAAGCTTTAAATAGAGAGAAATCATCCATGAATGATGCTAAGTTATTAATGAAGAAGGAATAACGACTAAGGTAATAAGACATTAATTGAACTTTAGTTTTGTCGGGAAACCTATTATCCATTACATCAATTATCTATTGCAAAGGAAATAGTATTTCATTCATTCTTTTTTGAAAGAAGTGTCCTACAAGAAAATAAAAGAACAAATAGTTAATTCGACTATCAAAAAAAGATCGAGGATCCGTAAATCCTCATCTAGAAGGAAGTTTGCGTTGAGGTGCCAAATACATTCTGAATGATAAATAATCATTTAGTCTAGCTTCCTTATAAAAAAGGGTTTAAAGAAACCTAAATCCCAATAAAGGCTCGACCCATCGCTACGAGCCCTAGATATCTAGAGCTTTGCTAAAACAAGATAGCTAAACTACTTTAGAATGGCTTAATTAGACCTAGTTTTAGGCCACGTAACTCCCATCCTTTTATGTTGAGAATGTAATGGAACTAGAATGAGGACTCCCGAGCCTCATATTAAATATAAGCCTTTAAATAGAAAGCTTAAGTGGATTCGCCATCCAATCCCTATTAAAAGGGATTTATTCACTAGGATTATAAGGCCAAGGTGTTCTCTAAGTTTAATAGGAAATTGGGCTTTTGGCATATCTAAGATGCTAATAAGGATCGTTACAAAACATCTTTCACTATTCCATTCGGCCATTATAAATGGAACGTCATGCCCTTTATGCAAAAAAATGCCTTTGTTGAGCTTCAACAAATCGTGAACGATATCTACAATCATTATTTAGGATTTTTTATAGTCCGCATAGATGATGTCATGCTCTTCTTAGAATCCATAGATCGATATTTCAAGCATCTCAAAGCATTCCTTGTAGCAACTAAAAATGTTGGCTTGGCCATATTGTCTAAAAAGGAGAAACTATTTCAACCTAATATTAGATTCTTAAGATTTAATATCTCTAAAGGTCTAGTTGTCTTAATAGATAGAGCTATTGTTTTTGCAAACGATTCTTTAATGAGATCAAAGATAAAACCAAGTTGTAAAGATTTTTAGGAAGTTTAAACTATATAGGAGAATTCCGCAAAGATATAGCCTTAGATCGTAACCTTTTTTTTAAGATCGAAGAAAAATCTTTTGCCTTGGACTAATAAGCACATTTATGTAGTAAAAAGGGTCCAAGAAAAAGTTAAAGAGCTTCCTTACTTAGCTATCCCTAATCTCAATGTTTGCAAAATAATTGAGACAGTACACTCTAAAATAGGATATGATGGGATTCTTAAACAAAAATCCTCGGAAGGTAAAAAATAGTTATTAAGATTTACTTTAAGAATATGGAACCTAACTCAAAAGAATTATTAAAAAAAAATCTATCCATAGTCCTATGTTTCACTAAATTTGAAAGTGACTTAGTTAATGTCATACCCCAAATTTTCTCAAATTTTATTTATTTTTCATTTTATTTTAGTTTTTCCTTTGAGATTTTGGTTTCTTTTATTTTAGTTTTTAATTTATTTTAGTTCATGTTGTTTTATTTAAAAATAAATAAATTAAATAAGAAATTAAAAAAATTATTTCTTTCATTGAAATTTGGAATTTAATACAAAAAAATACAAAAAAAAAAAAATTGATAAAATACAAAAATAAAATGGTGGAGGGAAGCTTCCCTCCATCTCCCGTACAAATTTCTTCTACATCTTTAAGCGATTCTTGCCATCTTCTCAACCTTCAACTTGTAGCCCTTCACCCTTCCGTCCAATAACTCTCGCCACTCCCAAATGATCCTCGAGACAATTCATTTCTCCCCAAGTTAACTCCGTACAACTATTCGTCCCTAGCCATCACTCCAGTAGCCTCCCCTACTATAGTCACCATCTTACTAGGCAGCCACCTTACACGACCTCTCCCCCACGTCAATAATTTTAGCCTCCCTCAACATGTTGTAACTTACGAGCCGGAATCCCATATGCTTGTAGCCTCAACCTATAAACACCTACAACCATCCTAATACTATAAATTCTAACAGACCTTCTCTTACCTAAGTCGACCTCTATGCTATAATTTACAACCATCCTCTATCACCCTACAACCCTCACCCCGTTGTAACTCCTACAAGACTTCACCTAACCACAGTCACACGATTACCATAGCCGACAAACCCCATTACCGTCGTCAATCCATCACCTTAAACCATATCTTACAAGAAAAACTCCCTCGCCATCATGTTGGGGAACCGACACATATATACATACACATAATTCACAACTCGGAAGGGGAGAAATCAGCTCAAAAAAAAAAATTAAAAGGAACAAAATAATTGGTTTTGCAAAACTAATTTATAAATATATTTTTTAAAAATAATTGAAAATAACTAATCTATATAGTTTATATATTTTAAATCTAATAAAAAGTTAATAAATTGATAACTTATATAATAACTTAATAATTGAAAAATAATATTAAATGGATTATGGTTGAAAAATGAGAAATAATTAAAAATAGCTATTTGGTTTTGAAAAACTAATTTATAAATATATCTTAGAAACACAATAACTAATTTATATAATTTATATATTTTTAAATTTTAATAAATAGATAATTTATCTAATAAATTAAAAATAGAAAAATAATATTAAACTAATTATGGTTAAAAAATGAGAAATAATTGAAAAAAGTTAACATGTTTTGCAAAACTAATTTATAAATATATTTTAGAAATATTTTAAAATAGCTAATTTATATAATAAATAAAAATAGAAAAAAATATTAAATTAATTATGGTTAAAAATGACAAATAATAGAAAATAGTTAATTGGTTTTGCAAAACTAATTTACAAATATATTTTAGAAACAAAATAATTGAAAATAGGTAATTTATATATTAATATTTTTTAAATCTATTTGAAAATTTTGTAAATACAAAATTTACACAATAAATTAAAAAGAGAAAAATAATATTAATTGAATTATGGTTAAAAAAAGGGAAATAATTCAAAATAGTTAATTGTTTTTCCAAAACAAATTTACAAATATATTTTAGAAACAAAATAGTTAATTCATATGATTTAAATATTTTTAAATCTATTTGAAAATTTAATAAATTGATAATTTATATAATAAATTAAAAATTAAAATAATATTAAATTGATTGTGGTTAAAAAATGAGAAATAATTGGAAATATATAATTTATTTTGCAAAACTAATTTACAAATATATTATAGAAATAAAATAATTGAAAATAGTTCATTTGTATAATTTATATATGTTAAAATACTTTTGAAAATTTTTAAAAATTGTTCATTTATATAATAACTTAAAGATAGAAAAATAATATTAAATTAATTATGATTAAAAAAAGAAAAATAACCGAAAATAGTTAATTGGTATGCAAAACTAATTAAGTTATATATTGTACACTTCTGCAGGAGACCTTCGAAAAAATAATTGAGGAGGACGTTGCTTGCCGACGTACGTAAGGTACTTCATCGATCGACATCGACATGAATGAGATTTTTAAGAAGGCTATTGGAGGAGGAGATAGTATGAGGAAGAGGATTCATGGACTCGTGTCACATGCCTCTCACTATTACTTTAATGTAAGTACATACTCTAATTCAGCCACTTCGCGGTTCCATATCGGTAATGAGGCACGAGTAAAAGAAATTAGAAGATCGTACTTCTAAACATTCGTAATGCATTCGAACCTAGAGGGTTCCGTTACAATGCTTATAGCTATTACAAATGAGTTGAAAGAGTACGCTTGAAAGCAATATTCAATGATGCGAGCACATGTTGCTAAATATGCAGCAAGGCGCTTTATCCACCGAGCCTTCGACCGACGATTACACCCAACCTTCGACCGACGACCCTACCGATCGCTCCTAACTTTTATGATTTCTTTTTCTTGTAATATTAATAAACTTTATATATTTTTTTCAGAATTTAATAGTTTAATATATACTACATTTTATTAAATTTTATAATAAATTTTGAAATATTTAAAAATATTATGTATTAGGTTTTTTTTTTTAGTTTTTAAATTGGAATAGGTTAATTTAAAAAAAATTAAAATTCAAGTAAATATTAAAAAAAATTGAAAAAAAAATTTCCAACACTAAATTACAATTTTAGCAACCATTTTGACAAACAAATCACTAATTTTGTGATGATTTTGCATCGGCTTTGTAAAAACCGTTGTAAATTTGTCCAAATTTAGCAATGATTTTAGCGACTAAAAACCAAAATAGTCACAAATTCATCCATTTTTTTACGACGGTTTTTAGTTAAATTAGTGACGGTTTTTTCATCGCTAAATTAGCTATAGACTGAAAAAAATCGTCATTAATAAATTAGCGACAAGTATTTTGCGAAAGGTTTAAAACCATCGCAAAACCGTTACTAATTTAATTTAGCGATGGTTTTTTAAGATACTTATTTAATGTTTATATTTTTTTAAGGTTATTATTACTATCAATGAATATTTTGTGTAGTTTAAGATGTTTTTATTTGTAAAACTTATGTGGTTGTTGTATATATATATATATATATATATATATATATATATATATATATATATATATGTATGTATGTATATGTATGTATGTATGTATGTATTCAATTATTAATGTTTGAATTGATATGCGATTATTCGAATTCGTTAAAATAATGCAATAGACATGGTAATGAAGCATAAGAATCATTCAAAGAGATTAAATTAGCATTTCCTTGTATTAATTACTCATGAATATGGATGGCAGTGTGCTTGCTCAATTGGAGCTGGAGTGCAGTAACATACATATCCTGGTATTTCATAACAAAGAATAAAGAAGGAAAGAATTAACGTCTCGAGAGAGAGAGAGAGATAGGCCTGAAGAAAATGGAACCATATATGCACGCAAAATCTATATGGATGAAAAAATCTACAATGAGGAAGCACTTGGACACCGCGATGCAATATTCCTTGAATTTGACCCCCATTCTATAGCTTCTGCCACAGCTAATTGACGTTCTTTTGCAATACTGTCGGAGTCTTCCATGGTTGGCGGGGAAGGAGAAAAGACAGGTTCTGGACCTGCTTCTACACCGTCTCTAAGGAAACTAAGAGCACTGACCACATCACTCATCAAGGGGCGAACCGATGCTTCCTCATTGAGACACATGGCTGAAACTGCAACGGCTTGATTTAAGCTTCTAATTGGAAAATCTCCGTGTAGAAGTGGATCAGCTAGTTCTGGGAATCTGTTTGGCTCCTTGAATATTGGTTGTGCCTGAATAACAAAATTGAAAGCAAAAAAAATGAAATATTTAAGTTGCTGGAAACATAGATTAACAAGAGAAAATTAACGAAAAGTGGGATTTCTTACCCAAGCAACTAGATGTTGCTCATCGATCTGTCTTGTCGTGTCAATGGCCCTCTTTCCAGATATCAACTCCAGCAAAACAACTCCAAAACTGTAGACGTCTGACTTGACTGTAAGTTGGCCAGTTCTTTGATACTCTGGTGCACAATAACCGTATGTTCCCATTACCCTTGAAGATACATGTAAATTATCGCCAACAGGTCCAAGCTTTGCTAGCCCAAAATCAGAGAGTTTGGCATTATAGAATTTGTCCAGCAAGATGTTTGATGATTTTAAATCGCGATATATGACCGGGGGATTTGCCTTATCGTGCAAGTATTCTAAACCTTTTGCAGCTCCTAATGCTATCTTCATTCTTGAGAACCAATCTAATGGCTTTTGCTCTAGTGCAAGATCTGAAATTTGTATACATTCATCATTGCATTCGGAAACCAGCCGGCTTCAAAGAAACAAAAACAAAAACTAGTACCAAAACATAAACAGACCTAGTAGATGGTCTTCAAGGGATCCCATTGGCATGTACTCATAAACCAAAAGTCTTTGATCTCCGTCAGCGCAATATCCAATAAGATTTACTAGATTCTGATGGTGTAATAAACTCAGCATTAGCACCTCAACAAGAAACTCTCTGTTACCTTGCAAACCATTCCTGTCAAGTTGCTTCACAGCCACAACCTGAACAAATTAATTGAGCCAAGGTCAAATTTTCCCCTTTTTTTCCTATGTTAACATAAATTATATATATTAGAAGCCAGAGAGAACTGATCAGCAGATATCAATGAAAAAAAAAATCATTTACCTGGCCACTTTTATCAAGTTTTCCTTTATAAACTCTTCCAAATCCACCTTCACCAATTAGACATTCTTGTCGGAAATTCTTTGTAGCCGTGGCCAGCTCTCGAAAAGAGAAAGTTTGTGCTGCAATAACATTATTACCGCCATTGGCAGCTTCATTATGATCCGTAGCAATATCCTTATTGTTAGTAGATTCAGGTGGGGGTCTCGGCTTACAATTCTCTGTTGAAGAAAAACAGAAACAGAGCTTTCAAAGGTCTGCTCAAAAGCCATTTGGATGCGAAGATAAAAAATTAAAGACCTACCCGCTTGTTGCTGCGGTTGTTGTGGTGCGGTATTATGTACTTTCTGATGAGGAGGAGAATAGACCGGCTGTTGAGCTCTTCTGGAACTATTACTTCTCATCCTAGCTGCTTTCTTCTCATTAGATGAAAAACAAGAAAAGCAACCCATTCTTCTTCAATGGAAGTTGAATCGAAATAATTTCTTGATCTCCAAGGTATCAAAACTCAAAAGAATTATGTATCCTTAAAAGTACTAATCCAATGCACTGATTTCAGCCTTTGATCGAAACGATATATACATATATTCTAAAAGATTTGTCGAAACCAGCTCCAAATTTACAAAGACAGATTAATGTCTCCAATTAATGAGAAACCGCAGAAACTGAACTATAAAATTTGTCGATTTCAAGGAATTGGTTGGGTGGGTAACAAACTCCATACTTGATTAACCAAACCTAGCTAGCTAGAACCTAAAACTAGGACGAAAGATTAAGGAAATTTGAAAATTCAAAGAGAGCCAGGTATGTAACAGAAAATGGAAGGTCCTTTTCTTTTCCTTTCTGTCCCCGTGGAAATTGGATACACAGTTGAATGGGAGGTTTCAGAGATTTCTCTATGTGTGGAGGAGAATGCACCGTCCTGTGACGGTTATAATACCGTTAAGGTGGGATTGTTGTGCGCTGCCATGCATGTTTAACAAACCTTTTGAGACATTAGCTTCGCGATAATGGGAGCCCATGAATTGGCCAACCAAAATCTACATATATACGTGCATGCATCCAACTTGCACTGAAATATATATATATATATACCCCAAATTATCTTAGAATAAAATTAATAAATGACACCAAAACTAATAGATGGACGAACAAAACCTACCGATTTATAATTCTGATCACATGCATGGTAGTAGAGATTTTCGTAAATAAGTGGTAGAAATTGTATACAAGTCGGTCATCACTACTTATTTTCTTAATTCCTTGAAAAATCAACTTCAAGAGCTTCAATGAGAATTAGAAGGTCAAATAAAAATGAAGAAGTCGATCTAAAATGAGTTGTCATTCCAACATGCCTCTTATAATCATGTTACACACACACATACACACATATATAAAATTCTAAATATGAATTTAAGGTCTATTTTAGTAAGAATAAAAAAGAGCTCATACATTTAATTTAACAAAACAAAAGATAATAATTATTAAATGAATTCTGAAATATGATTTATCCAAAAATTTATCCTATTAGATGAAGCCCAAGATATAATTTATATTATTCTCTAACAATTTGTATTGTAAAAAAAATTTTGTTGACATTAAAGTTTTATATGTTAGTTTTGTTATAGGAGTTTGAGTTTTAAAATACTAATCTTATACAGTTAGTTTTATTTTTAATCAAATAATATTGCTAAAACTTATGAAAAAAAAATTGAAAGTTAATATGATAGTTAAGTAAAGGGACAGGATGGAAGCACTAGCCAGAGCAAACCAACTAGAATTAATGAAAACTCTCTCTGTTTGATACATTGATCATTAATGAAAAATGTGTTATTTAATTAACAATTGTTATATGTATCATGTATATGATTTTAAATAGGATTGTATGTCTCAATAAGAATTATTTGGACTCAAAAATCACCACTCGCTGGGATAAAGAGGACAGAAAGAGCTTGATTGAGTTATTCAATTAATACACCACCAGTCCACCAAAACCAATATTTGCAACCCAAAAATAAATAAAAGAGAAGATTATTTTGCCAAAGTTAATGTATATGTTTTGAAGATAGAAAAAGATCAAATCAGCAACATACATGTTTTTTAACTGAAATAATCAAAATACATGTAAGTGGAAAGAAATGTGAAAAAATCATCAAAACCCACAAAACCCAAAAGGGGATGGATGAATCGATCATCTTTTGTTGGAACAGAATACAAAGAAGAAGAGTTGTTCAAGCAAAAAATAAAAATAAAAATAAAAGTAAGCAAATGTTAACGTGCTTTTTGTAACTAGATTCGAATAAATTATTGATTAGAAACAAATTAATTACTTTTTTATTTTAAAAAATTAATTATTTAATTTTCTAATCAATATTGATAACATTTAATTTAATATGTATTTTTTTAAATTCTTATTATAAAAGTTTGTTTCAAACTTATAACCAATATTGATCACATTTAATTTAATCTTATTTTATTTTTTAAAAGAAAATTCTTATTAATATTTTCATTATATCTATTCTTTTTTTTCTATATTTTAAAAAATATATATAAATTGGAACAAATACAAAATGAACAAAAAATGCTAAATAATTAGTTTTTTAAACAAAGGAACTAATTAATTCATTCTCAAACCTAGATTGATTAATTTATAATTTACGTGGCTCCTCACCAAAACTACAGAAATTTTCAAAAATATTTTTTCCACAAAAAATAAAATATCAAAATAGAATGACATAAAATGTACCAAAAGGTGGACAAAAATATTTTGTTCTTAATACAACAATCAGCTCCAATTGAACTTCAAAATTCCTATCTAATGATTTTCAACACTCGATTCTCATATAATAAACTACAAGAGGGCACGTCCTGTCCCTGCTAAGTGTTGGAGAAGTTCGTGTCATACAAGTTTCTTCTTTCCATTAATTCAATTTATTTTTCCCTTTCGTTCTATGGGAGGGCCTATTGGTAATGGATGCATGAACTCAAGCTTCATGTCGTTCTGATCGACATTCTTGTTCCCATTCCAAGTGACAGAGAGGTCGAACCTTCCAACATTTGTGACAGAAAAATGATATTCGTATTCTCAAAGCAGCAATCATGGCTCAAGTGATACATTGACTTCAATGGCAGAGTCCGTTAAGATTATATCTTTTGAATTATCAGCTTTTGGGTGATTCAGACTGTCCAAATTTATCCTCACATGCAAAGGTTTCACAAAGATGAGGTCTCTCAAATTACAGTTTGATTTTAACAGGAGCTGAATGCATGAATCTTTTTCCATTCCTCCACCTCTTCCTGGGTTCAAAATATCAGCTATCCTCCTGGCATATTTCTGCTGTCCATCCTCTTGCAGATGAAGATGCCTTCTTAGTTTTAAATACAGTGCCATAGATATAATAACCTGTTATTGCAAATAGAATCAAAGATATTAGTACGAGTTTGAAACCATAAGAAACCAGCAAAGGAAAAAAAAGACATTCAAATAGAACTAGTATGAAGGGCATATCTTGAGCAAACAACTTTGTTTGGGAACCCCAAACCCATTTCATTCACAAACTTAACTTGATCTTATTGGTTCTGAATAAATAAGTTATGAGGTGTTAATGAACTCGTATCTTTGCAGCATTGCCTAAAGCAAGTGAACAAGCAAAATACAAACCGAGTATACCTCACTTGTCCCGGGACTAGTGTTGACAGCACAATCAATATGAATTCTCTCATCTTGAGATTGCACACCAGAGGTTGCATTATCCTCTTCATTAGTCATCTCTAATCCAGGCGTTGAAAATGCCAGATTATCCAATTCATCGAACCACTGTTGGGAAACACCAACCTGCACAAACCAAAACCTGTACTTCTAAGCCACGGGAAATACAGGACTAAAGGCCAAAAGATCAAAAGCAAGGAATGGAAGGTAAAAGAAGAAAAAAGACAGAGAGAGAGCTCTGCAATTTGAGAACCTTCTCTGAGGATCCCACTATATCTTTTGCTCCTAAGACTTCTGTAGCAGCCCCTCTTGCCTGGCGCCAGATACATCCTTCTTGTAGGGGTTCAACAAGCTTAGTGTCCATAGGGATGTCTACGTTTAACCTTATGTCAATCCTTCCTGTTACATGCACCAGAAAAGATGCCATAGCTGATTATTTAATGGTTTGAGGCATAAACACAAATAGGCACCAATATAAACTAGGGATGTAAATCAGCATAGCTTGCATGCAAGCAGCCTGCCTGCATGGTTTTCCTATATATCTTGAGCGAGAAAAAGAGAGCTGCCTGCACACACTAGATTTTTTTGGGCACTAGGTGCGGTGAGAAAAGACGAGAAAAAAGTCTGCTTGCAATAGAAATATTCGTGGAATAACAAAAACAAAAGCATTTCACCTTCTTTAAATTTCAAAGTGAGCAATAAAACATTTCATTGTTCAAATGCAGAAGTATGCTGAAACAAAAATCAAATTGCTCAGTTATATTTAACAGGAATTCCCCTACATCTTTGTTCCACTAAGATCGTGATAAGACTGACAGAAAATTGAATCTTGAGCCTAGCAAGTAGAAATTTATTTGATTTCAAACAAAAATCAATCATTGTGTCAGAGAACATCAACAGAGCAACTGTGGTTATGTTATGTGTAATGCATTTTTATTAGAATACTCAAAACAGTTCAATTATTGGTCATTCATAAGTTCAAATTAAGTAATTTTAGTGTCGATGCAGAAAGCCAATCTGCCACATTATTCAAGAACTTTTTAATCAACACCTAACTCCTGAGGGAGAAATAGCATGTACACAAGGAGAATGAAATCTAGAGCAGCAAACACTCCATCTAAATTTCAGTCACCGAAAACTTTATCAACCCAAGATACGATTATAAATCAACACATCTGAAAAAAGGTCCATGCAGTGCACCTTGGAGATATATGATAGAAGGACGTTTAAGATGGTTTGGCCATGTCCAGCATAGACCACCAAAGGCCTTGGTTTGGTTAAGTGATAAGTTGACAGGGAAAAGGGGGAAGAGGCGAAGAGGAAGACCTAAGATGGGACAGATGGAAGTGGTATAGGAGCCACGTCCAGCATAGGCCACCAGAGGCCTTGGTTTGGGTAAGTGATAGGTTGACAGAGGAACAAGGGAAGAGGTGAAGAGGAAGACCCAAGATAGCAAAGATGGAAGTGGTATCAAAGGATCTAAAATCTCTAGACATTGAGGTGGTTATGACAGTGCTGAATGACACAGTAGGATCCATATAACCAAGAAGGATCCACATAGCCAACTCCAACTAGTTTGAGACTGAGGCTTTGTTATTGTGCAAACTGTGCCAATGCAGAAAAACAAGGTTGCATGTTGCCGTAAAATAAAGTTCCAAATATTATCTCACATCAAAAGTACAGAAATGAATAAAACTAGACAGTGAAATACCTGGCAACAAGCTGAAGCGCTCCAGATGATCAGCTGATGCTCCAGCACTAATGAGCCAAAAACATGGGCGAAAGAGGGGAAATATCAGTGGGGTGAAACAGGTCTACATGCAACTGGCAAGTTAGCCAAAAAGGAAAAAATATCCAACCACGCAGAATTTAAAGGAAATTCCATTCAGCAAACTCACTGTCTTAGAGATAATTGAAATCACTATTTTTTAAGAAGGAACTCAATTTGAATTGAGAATAAAGCAACCTTGCAGAATTTCAGTACACATACTCACACAGAATAAACTCTCTCCACAGGAAAGGACAACCAGTAAGGTAATCCAAGGGTCCCAAAATTTGAAAACTGGAAGTTTGAACAGGCACCAGATTCTCTACTTATTTTAAGCACCCTATGTGCAACTTCAAGAAAATAAGGGAGAAATGAGTAATAAACCAGAACCACAGCAGATGAGCGTCAAGATGAAAAAAAGAACGAATTTGCTCCACCTGTGTCACACATGACTATGTGATTCTCAAAGGTTGTTAGGGCTGATATGAGAGTGGCATGTTGAAATTCCTTTAGTGGACAATTGACATCACTCTGCTGTTTCAAGTAATCGATTGGTATCTCTTTCAAAAAGGAAAGTTTTTCCATTATCAACTGTCCAAAAGTCTTCAAAATGTTGGGAAATCCTTTTCAGAATTTTGATAAGCAAATATTAGACATGAATAGTATAGAATATTATGACAAAAGAAAAATCTAGAAAAACAACTGCAAACCTTTGATGCATTCTTTTATCTCTCCTGACACTAAATCCATCACCCACAGATTTTCAAAGCTGCAAGTCCAAACAAAACTTCACAATAGACCCCATAATTTACTTAAACATAATCAAAATAATGATCCAATATGAAATAGATCCAAACGCTAGTTTATGAAGGCTGTTCCCTGCAACAGTGAATCCTTTGACCTTCTAAAATTACTTTCTATCAAACACTAAAGTTTGCATGGAAGTCTGCTATTTGGTCTGATGTGGAGAATCAATGGAGTGCAATAAATAGACATAACTTTTGAAATTTTTGCTTTTTCTTTCTTCTGAGATGGCTCTGCATTCATGCATGAATTACAGCGAGGGAATAACAAGGAAAAAGAGACAACCTTCCAAAGCCCCCAAAAGTAAAATTAAATAATGCACAGAGAGATTCAAGCAAACATCTATGAGAAAAGTCTGTTGAACCTATCCTTAAATGCCCTTTAAACATGGTTCATAGGCAAACCAGAAGTATATGCCAAGGAAACTACCAGTAAGAATCAGAGGCACATTCCAATGAAAAACTTACAAAAATTAAAGCAAAACAAAATTTAAAGCAGCCAAAGCAAATAAATTAAGCAAGAAAGTAAAAATCTGACTGAGGCATCTGTTGCTTATTAAGAAGTCACCATAAGAAAAGCAACCTTACTTACCTATGGCTGATGATTAAGAAACTACCATCCACTGACTTCAACAGATGCCAAGGGAACACCAGAGGCCGTGAATCAAATTCTACAGATCTCACGTCAACAGTATTTCTAAAACCCAGCTTATCCATAATCCAGGTCCAAACACTATTATTTTTCTTACTGAAGCTACAAGTTGGGTAAAGTGTCTCTAAAACCCGCCTCTCCAGATCAGCTCTCCTGATGGCATGGTTCTTAATAGATAAGAACCAATACAATAAAATAATAAGTGACAAATCTAAAAATAGCATAATTATATGTCAAGCACTTTGTTGATAAAAATGAGAACTTCTTATCTTTTCAATCAATATTGAAACTGAAATTCAACATCTATCCTAAGAGACACATCAAACTGCACCAGAGCATAAATCATGATTCAAAAGCTTCCAAATGCGTACCTCTGAATCTACAATATACAGGCAATCCTCCGCATTGTCATAAAAGGAAGCTGCAGGACGTGCTAGCTTAGCAGACTCAAACTCTCCATCCTCAAATCCTGGGCAAGAACCAATCTGGTGTATGAAAAATGTAAGTCTAAACTCAAGCTTTATCTTTATCTTCACATCAGCTTTTCACAAATAGTAATGCAAATACAAAATAAGGATAAATATGATGCACTAGAAAAAGATGTGCAAGAAAATCTCTGAAACTTTAGTGGTAATATCAATGAAGTTCTGCAATGCCCAAAAATCTACTAACGGAACTACTAAACCTACTCAGGGATATCACTTGCATGATAGACAAAGAAATGGATTAAGTTATATATTGCCAGGTTTGGGCACCACTTTTGAGAAGTCCATGCCAATGCATGGTTGACCATCCTTATGAATGGCTGATGAACACTATATTTTCTAACCAACGAATAAATTCATGAAGAATGTAATTAATCAATATTCAATCAACAAGATTTGTCAATCACTTAATAAATATATATAAAACAGAAGCTCCAGTGTTGGAGAGCTTCCATTTTTGCAACTTTGACAGTTTTCCTCCCAGTAAATTTATGTCACGTGTACTCTTTTAAGTTTGCACTCGTCCACAAATATCAAAATTAGATTTATGTAAATGCATTAGCGGTTTGAACAGAGAAATTAGCAAATTTTTTACTAACCAAAAACGTTGAATGAAAATATTTCACAATCTGTTTGTTGTTATTTATTTTACATAAACCAAATGATAATTCATGTTATAAGATTCAGATTAAAATCCATATTGAATATTTTACATTAAGTATAAGACAACAAAAATAAAAACGAGATAAGTGGATCAAATATCAGATTAATCTATTTCAGGTGGCTAAAACTAGTTTTTGTGTACAGAGAAGTCATTGAAAAAAAAGGAAAATACTCACATGTTTTCAGAGATAAAGCAGAGACAACAAAGTCATGTGCAGAACACTAAGAATGGAGCAATCTAAGATGGTTAAACCATCTAATCCTAGGCTAGGTCAAGATTACTAGATCATGAGGATAAACTAAATCCTTGCTGAATTGTACATCTTGTACATGGCCTAAAGTATATACACTCAGCTGCGAAGAGGCATAAATAGTGGATAGATTAAAAAGCTAATATATTAGCCAGGCAGCAAGATACTTCAAGCCAGGTGCAATCAACTTCAAATGATGAGCTAATTAAACTGTTTGGTGATTATATATTAAGCAATGAAATTCAGGTAGGCAGCTATTATCTTTTAATGAACAATAAAAATCTTTGCTCCTAGAAGGATTGAATTCCCAAAAGCGGACAACACATGGCTTAAATTAGAATCCTTATCTTGTGCTTAACTAGTTTAACCAAGTTAACTGGGTCCCAATCAGTCTAGTATTATGTGAAGGCATCAGAAATTTCTCATGCAGCTCTCAACACACTTTTTATCAAGACACTAGCACAGGGCACTTGCCACAGAAGGACTTAAAACACCATTGCATCCATATTTAAGGTCATTTTATATAACAGCTATACATACAGAGTCCAGAATCTTTCCGCTGCCATCAAATACAATAATGCGATGATGATTGCTATCAGAAAGGAACAGGCGGTTGCCACTTTCATCTGCAGAAACACATCCTGTGGAAAAGTGGCATCGAATTTTTCAGAAAACAATATATATTTTTACTTTACAAAAACATGTTTATTTTCTATTTTACATACAAATCAACAAATTTTTGCTCATTTCAGTTATCTTGATTATTCAAAATTAGCATTCTCTAGATTTGAACATTCAAACAAGTTTAAGGGAGCAAATGACAAATATCGTTTTTGTTATTTATAATATGTCAAATGTTTCTTAATCTAAATGAAATACTTCGATGTCTTCCAACTTGTAGAACTAATCAAGCATACTCCATATTTAATCACTTATTTCGTAAGGTCAAAGGGCGCACACTTTGCTATTTTGGTCTTAAATCTAACAGATTTTCACTATTTCCTATTTTGATATATATATATATTAAGACACTTGATTTATTTGATAAATGGAGATCATGAATAGAAACCGCACCGAGGAAACAGAAACCCTGCCAGGAAAAGCTATATACCTGGGAAACAGAGAAGTAGGTTCTGAAGAGAAGAGCACAAATGAGGTTCTTTGATGACTTCTGCTTGTTTCGCCCAGGTGGTTTTCAAGTTGGGCCCAGAATTCCCCTCGTCAAATTTCACATTTTCTTGCACATTTAACTCCTCAATAGCTGCAAAAGGGCATCAAGTAAATTAACAACCAGTTTACTTTTGAGAGCACTTGTGTGAAAAAAAAAAAAAAGAAAAAAAAAGAAAAAAAAAGAAGCATCATGTATCAACAAAAACTAAGTTTTTATAATAAACTGTGAAAATAATACATTAAAGCAAGGAATGAATAAAGAAGAGGAAATGGTTAAAGGAGTCCATCATCACATTCAACATCATGTCAGCGAAGACATTTTTGCACTTCAAAAATTAATCCAAGATATAACAACATAACATAGAGGCAGTTGTTAAACAACTTAAATAAATTTATCATTATACCTCTACAAAAGTTTTTGCTGTTAACGACGAACAACTAAATACAGCAAGCAGACTATAAATCTGAACCTCTTTGAATAAAGAAGATTAGAGCAAAATATCTCAATTATTGAGTAGGAAGAGAGGGAGTAACTTTTAGGTTGCAACTTTCATGCCTGATGGAAAAATCATCACTTGTAAGCAAAAAATATTAAATTGTAGTAAACTGCAAAGCAATTTCATCCCATTTCGTATACAAAAAGTTGACATACAAACCTTTGTTAAAGTTTCCAAGATCCAGATCCTTCTCATGGTAAATAACAGGATTCTTGAAATCTTTGAAGAAAATGCAGTGCAGCCCATTCCCCATCTAAATATTTCAAGAAGATAAATGTCTAAGTTTAACTGCAAATATATGTGAATTCTTAAGAATAATAAAATCACAAGAAACTCAAACAGTAATCCTTATGAAAATAAATTCTAGGTGTGTAAATATTTATGACAGGATCAGACAAATTCTATGGTTCTAATAAGAAGGCATACTTATTATGTTCTCACATCCAGGTAAACATCAACTTAGCATGACTATGACAGATTGGAACTGCATAGTGTTTACACATACCATTTGATGCGTTTCTATCCAAAGAAATTCCTATTTCACCAAAAGTAAATATTTCCTCACCCTTGCCAAAACTTTGAAATTTATAGACATTTTGAACATGCATACAGTAGATATCTTGATAGCTTTCCTCCACACTTTCATGCTTTGACGTAATTGTCCTTAATGAAGATATTATGACCTTTTTAATGAAGAAATAAAGACTCTCAACTACAGGAGCACAGGAGAAAGCTAGTAAAACTCCCAACTCATGATAATAATTCCCATAAATCAACAATATGTTAAACAAGAGGATCATTTATTTCTTAGATGGGAAACTTTTCTTACTATAGAGAATCCAGACATACGTGGGAGCAACACTGCAAGCAAGAGATGAAACACGTTTCAATCAATCCTACAACATGTCATCTTCAATAGTACACGACTGTAGAAAGAAAATCATCTCTCATAACTTTAACAGTCAAAGACTTCTTATATTATCATGTGACCTGCAACTTATCACTGTAATTTTGAAGTTAAAATAAGTAGTATTACCTCACCTCTAAGTTCTTGTTGGGCAGTAAAATGGGAAATGTAATGTATTGCTTCATTGTCAGTTCAAGTAGATGAATTTGATCAGCAGCGGAGCAAACCGAACTTCCAGAATGAATGCCCATAACATGAAGCCAAGGAAATCTGGGATAGAAAAAAACAATAATATCCTTTAGAAAAAAAAAATGAAGAACCCAATAATCTCAATCCAAATTAAACAAATGATTGGATATTCCACTACCTCTGCTGCATCAGCTTGACTTTTTCAAGCATACTAACTATTTGGGAATCCTCAAGGAAGTGTCCAGCAAGAACTAAAAAGGTTCCATCTTTCTTGAAAAAATCTACTTTTCCATCGATCGTGTTCAACCAACAATGATCTGGTCATGTACATTCATTCCAAAAGTTGATAAATCCTTGCACACAAAGCAGACTAAATCCATAAAAAGTCGGCAGTTTTCAACAAAACCTTGAAGCTTATCGAGACTAGATTGAATGAAGGGAAGTAAATCATGCAGTTGGAGAGCAAAACACTCATTTGATACTTTTGATGTTGTTGAAAACCTGAAAGTGATTGTCATTCATAAGTACAATAAAATTACCACCCAACTAACTATAATTATAGCTTGCGGTATATATATAATGAAGTAAAGGACTGATTGCACTAAAAGAATGAAACAAAAAACACAAAAATGATGAAATTTACTTCGATATTCAAACCTTCTTGTTCGTAAAGTACTGGGGTTGCTATCAAAAGAGTGAGGCAGAGGGATTGAAGAGGAAAGCGATAAATTTATAAATCCTCCTCTAGATTGTTGCAACTGTTTTCCTGCAAGCAAAAATGAAAATCATCAATCTTTTTTAATAAACACTGGCAATCCTTTATACAAAAATATAAAAATTAAAATTGTGAAGGCAGACCTGAAAAAATGTGAGGCGAAAGCCTTGAAATTTGTGTCCAACGTCGATATAACAGAGACATTTTCTATGGAAAAGTAGCAAGAGTTTCCTCAGATAAAACGTTTCGTGTTTCTTGTGGAAATTAGGAGAAGCGGGAGGGTTTATGGTATAAGCATCATCTCCGGGTAGGGTTTAAGCCGCCCGGTTTTGAAATCAAATCGAGTTATATTAAGGTGTTTATGTCGAAAATACTGTCAAAATGGTGTTTTTAATGTCTAAAAATGTGGTTTGGTTTCCGGTAGAGAAAGGACCAACGATGGTTGAGGAAGAGAGGGGTGACAGGGAAAGGAAAAAGGAGTAGAAAGTGGAAGGAGAAAGAAGAAGGGGAAAGGGTTGGATGGGTTTTCGATCGATGGTGAGCTATTGCTGGTGATGATGGAAGCGGCGGAAAAAAAAGAGAAGAAGAAGAAGAAGAAGAAGAAGAAAGGAGAGAGAGAAAAATTAGTTGGGGAGAAAGAAGTGAATTTTTTATTTAACAATAGTGGTACACTAGATCACCAAAATTGTAACGCTGCAGCCCATCATGCCCCATGGTGCCCACGGGCTCAGTTTTAATCAGGCTTCTTACGACGTATTCGGTTTTTGCAATACAGACTACGGCCCATTGAAACCAACTGTTACAAAACACTTCTTCCTTATATATATATATATATATATATATATATATATATTCGGTTTTTGCAGTACAGACTATGGCTCATTGAAGCCAGCTGTAACACGAGTTGGATATTCACGCTATGATGCGATCAAATAATTACATATATGAGATTAATAATTTGTATGATATAGCACAGATAAAAATTTTATTTTTCATAATTAATATAAATTGATTTTAGAACATAAAAATTAACAAATAACAAATAAGTGGAGTCATGTTTGTAAATATATAATTAATTTATAACAAAAAAACTAATGATATATATTTCAATTATCTTGTTTAAAAATATTAATTTTAGAATATAAAAAAGACTAAATTATAAATAATTAATGTTATATATGCAGATACATAATTAATTTCTAACAAAACTAATTATATATATATATATATATATATATATATATATATATACTTATTTGTTTTTATTATTCCTCTATTTATTAAAACAAGAAATATAACCATTGATATAGCAAAAAGGAAAAAAAATATTTTTTGAATCAAAGGAACTAATGGTGTTACGTATGCAAATAAATAATTAATTTTCAAAAAAAACTATATATATATTAAGACCATACTTAGTAGATTCGGAGTATATAGCATAAACAATTTTTTTTGATAAAAAACCATCTAACTTGTATGGAATTTATTAAAATCAATAATCGAATTAAAAACTATTACAAAATTTGTTCCCATAAATCTTACTTCTTAATTTATAATGAAAGAGATTCTTAAATTACAAATTAAATAATAAATTAGTTCATCCGGTTTTGAAAAATGAATTAATTAATTTTTTATTAGTGTTGACCATGAATAATTTATTTTTTTATTTTTAAAAAGTCTTTTTTTATATATTTTTTCTATATTTTTTAGTCTTTCTCTATTTTTTAAAACAAAAAATAAATAAAAACATTGAAACAACGAAAAGTGACAAAAAAATAGTTTTTGAATCGAAGGGACTAAAGGTGTTTATGTATGTATATACATAATTAATTTTCAACAAAGCTAAAAAAATCATATTTATCAACAAATAAAATTTCATAAAAAATTTAATTTGATGAGAATTTTTATAATAAATGAAAAATTTAAGAGATTAATTTTAATCAATAAAAAAATATAATTTGATATATGTGTTTATTCTAAAATTTAAAAACATAAGAGGCCAAAAACATTTTAAAAAAAAATATGAGGAACAACAAGTATATTTTAAAAAAAGTGAGGTAAAAATAGACAAAATTAAAAAGATGAGATTTCAAAATATTTTTAAGAATATGAGGATTAAAAAATATATTTTGAAAACATAAAGGACAAAAAAAACGATAAGGAAATCACGAAAATACCATGACACAAAATAAAAAAATAACTAAAAGCCAAAAGAGGGCTTTGGCTATAGAAAGCGGAAGGAAAAAAAAAAAAACAAAAGAGAGCCTTGGCTTAAAAAGAAAAAAAATTATTTTACTATTCAAATGAAGAGTAAAACGTGTTGGGTAAAAACAAAAGAGGGCAGTGCTTTAGCTTAAAAAAAATAGTGTTTTATTGTTCATTTGGGGTAATATGGGAAGTTCACTATTCAAATGAACAAGTGAAAATCTCATATGTTTTAGTGTTTAGTAGAATACTATTTGTGGCTATGATATAAATCAAATTATTTCATTTGGCTTGTGGTGATACAACAAATGATCTCGTATACACAAAATTTTAAGAAATTTTAAAATACTCAAGAAATAATTATACCATGATCTATTTTGAGAAGAGATATATATAAAAAATAAAAATAAAAATCACATTCAAACTCACTTAAAATAATAAAAATATTTTCAACTTTGATCAATTTTTTCTTTCTATTTCTCTATAAAAAATATTATTATTTACTTTTGAATAAAGATTTTAGAAGACCATGACTTCCAATATATAGCACATTCAATGAATGATAAATTCTCCACTAATTACAAGCACGAAATCGCAATTAATAATAAGGGTGACTTATAAGTATAATTCCAAAATCATTCCATCGACTACATGTTCGTTGCACCTTTTTTCCCTCTCGCCATTTTTCCAAAAAACTCGACAAAATCATAGGATGGTAAAAAAAAAAAGGTTTTTTCCTGTTCAAATGAACAATAAAACGAGGATAATATAGGAAGTTCATTGTTTATTCACCGTTCAAATGAACAAGTGAACATCCCAAATGTTTTAGTGTTTAGTAGAATGTTATATCAATTTTTGACATTCATTTAACAATAAGTGGTACTCGTTGTATGTGATAGGTGCATAATTTATATAATTTTTATGTCCTTTTACATTAAACTTACTAATGTTTATTATTATATTAAAGTAAATAAGAATAAGTTAACGATTTTGGATTTTTGTAGAAAAAATGACAAATTGGAGCAAATAAACCTAAACCAAAATGCATAAAAAGCTAAAGCCACCAAGGAAGCAAAGAAGTCTCACGGTCGTGTGATCTACAAAAGGAAAATGCTACCGGTCGTGTGAAACAAAGAAGAAAATCGTGTAGATGCTCAGCAAAGAAGACACACGAGCATTAGCAATCAATACGGTTTAAGTAAGAAAAATGACACGTCCTCTCGTATGTGTTAAGGTCGAGGTGTCTTCTAAAAAGAAGGAAAAGACACGAGTAGAAACTAAAGGACACAGGATGAAAAGCAAACTAAGCATAGCCGTGTGCCTCGACCCAACAAGTCATATGCCACCAACTCTTCAAGGCTCCAAATCGTGTGAAACAAAAGAGCAAGTCGTGTGCTTCGACCAAACAAGCCGTGCGGCTATGTTGAGCTGCCATATGTGTGTTGTAACCCTACTTTTGGTTATAAATAAAGAAGTTAAGGTTCATTCTAGAGATTTCCCCACTCTTGTAACCACCACCGATAGAAATGCTCTCTTGTAAGCAAATTATGCAATACTAAAAATCTTTCTTGGTTTAAAAGAAAGCTAAACCTTTTGGTGTAACTTATTGTGAAATCTAAACGAGTTTTTATCTCTAATCATATTCTTTAAAGTATTTTATATTTTTTTATATTATTTGAATATGATTGTATGATTGATTGATTAGAGTGCATGCTAGTTAGTTAATCATTATAATATATTGTTAACTAAGTATTCAAGTCCATAATTGCTTGTCTAAATTTGTTTGTTGTAGCAACTAGGGGTTAATGATTGTTGTATATAGTTTGAATTTTGAGGGCCAATAATATATTGAGCCCATTAGGTTTTTTTTCTTTATAGGTATGAGGTATTTAAATCTCTTTATGACTCTGTTTAGGAAAGATAGTGAAAGGTATAGACTTTGTATTAAACCTTCGTGGTTCTTGTATTCTCCCGTTATCAAGCTAACAAAAATTCCCTCCGACCCGTGGAGTAAGCAATTTGTCGAATCATATAAATCATATGTGCCGATAATTTGTTTAGCTTTATCCTTTGATTATTATCTATCATTACTTGTCTTGTTTCCACTGTTTGTCATAACAATGATTATAAATATTTTTTCATTTAATCCCTTAAACATAATAAAACTAGATTAAATTCTTTTAACGTCTAAATGGATTGTTTAGCTCCATCTATCTCTCTATCATTTATTACTCGCTATTGAATTAAATCTAGCTAGCATTTACTAGGTTATTCAATAGTTAGGGATTAATCAAATAGCGTCTATTTGGTTAAAAATCTCTAAGAAAATATTAGAGATAATATATATGCTCGTTGTCTTATGGTGGATATTCATAATAAGAATGGATTAATGTATGAATTGATAATTAACGAGTGAATCAAAAGTGGAGACTCACCTTCAACTAAGGCTTTCATTGTCATAGTCATCTCTCTATTTAATTTTGTTTATCTTTACTACTCTCAACAAACCAAAACCTCCTCTTTTTTTTTTATTTACTTTACTTTGAAACAATCGGAAGATAAGGGACTTTGATTGAACCATCTCTTCGTGGGATCGACCCCGACTTACCCTAATTGCGATTTTCTAATTCACTCTAACGAGGAGACAAAAAATATATAAATTTGTTAGTGGAGCGACATGTCATCACAAAAACATCCTTGTAGTTTCAATTTGAAATTTAGATCTTTATTGTTTGGTATGGTAGATAGCAAAGGTCCCTCCTATTTCTAATCAGTACAATCGCCCATTAATTTTGATTTTAAATAAGAGGGAGATATACGTAGCTATTATAGAAAAAATGAAATTTTGATTAAAAATTAATGAAAATATTGAACTTTAAAAAAAATCCTAAAAATGTGTTAAAAAATTTGCCTATTTTTTGCTTTATTTTAAAGACAAAAAAAAATGATTACATTATTTTTTGTTAATTTATGTTTTTTTTCAATTTTTTTTATTTTTCTAGATATTGTTTATTTTACTTCTCAAAAGCTAAAGAAAAATGCTATGAATGAAATAAATTTTATGTAAAAATTATAAAATCCCGAGTACATGAAATCAAAATTTTCAAGAAAAATAAATTATAATATCATGCCTATGTAAAACAAATAGATTGAAGCAAGTACGGATACATTCAAATTCAGAAAATATCTTTGTTTTTTAGAAAAATATCTCCACTCATAATGGAAAATAAAATGTTGTGTTCAAATGAGACATTTTTCTATTTCGAGAATTAGAAAACACACTTTCTAATTCTTCAACTTAAACAAGAGTTTGAAAAACATCATTTTTAATGCTCTATAAGATTTTTTCATTATAATATATGTAAATTATCTATAGAAATACATGCTTTCCATAAATATTTAACTCATATGTGTACTCTCTATTTAACACTATATTTATTTCTAGCCATCAAACTTTTTTACCATTTTTTTTTCATTCCCTAGCAATCAAATAAATTCATATATATGAGATAATAATATTTGTATATTTTAATTGGTATTAGTAACACATATTGATTTGGTTGATAAAAAAAACAAGACTTTGTAAATCATTTCAATTGCTTATATATATATATTCTTATAACTTTGGATAAAAAAAATCAATCACACTAATCAATTTAATAAGCTTTCACATATTTTTATCACACACACACACATATATGTATGTATGTATGTATGTATTTAAAAGAGTATTAAGAAAATAATTCTCATTTGAGTATGTTTCCATTTGAAAAAAATATTTTTTTTTATAAAAACACCAAATGAACACATTTTTCCCCGTTGACAATGAAAATCGAATGAAAAAGAAAATTGAAGATAAAAAATGAAAAACTATTTCTGGATTCGAAGAAGCTTTCATTGATAAATTCATAATCTTATCCTTCATTAATGAAATGTATTCGCTTTTTTAATAAGATCAAACCTTTTTTTGAAGGTTCATTTAACTTTGCATTTGTATTTTGAGTTGTTTTTGTTCAAAGAGATCTTTTTTCCAAATTCGATTTGGTTTTCGTTCACATTCTATTTTTTTTACCACTTGATAATTTTTTTCTTTGATTTTCCTTCTTTTTTTTTCCTAATTCTTTCCTAAGTTCATTCTCTTTTTAATATATTATTTTCTTTTCTGATTTTTTTTTCAATTTTTCATATTTTTTCTCAAATATTTTGCTTCCTTTTTATTCACTCATTGTTTGTCTAAAACTCGAAGGAAATATGCAAAAAATGGTTAAATATCACAAATATAGCTAAAATTGGGAAATCACTAAAATGGTACGAAAAATGCAATTTTAATTTTTTTTATTTTTGAGAAATTTAAAGGGTTAGAAATGAATAATGATATATCTCATCACTCATCTTTAATTTTTTTTTTTTTATCAAATGGTGTGTTTTTTTCTTATAGTGACATTATAAAAGAAACTAAAACAGGTGATGAGTTTCCTATTTGTAGAATGTTCATCTTCACCTAATTGCATTATGGACTAACATTGTTGATTGTTTTTGTCTTTTTCGGTGGTCCGTTGCTCGTTGTCTTTGGTTGCCTCTTTGTTTATCATTCATTTTGTGCCTTTTTTCCATCTCGTTTTGATTTACTTATGTCATTATCGAGTTTGATTTGTCCTCTGTAATTACGTATTTGAGTTGCTTGCTTAATTCTTTCTTTACCATTTTGTTTTGTTGACTCGTTACGTTTATGCCCTCATTTGCTTTGTTTTTTTTTCACTCATTTTATTACCTTTTTGATAGCATGTTGTACCATCAACAAATTAGTAATTTATATTTTCCTCATGGAACCTAACCACAAGGGTATATTTAGGGTAAGTAAGGGTCGAACCCATAGGAAAATGGCCTAATTAATGATTTCTATTGTCCGATTGTTCTATAGAGCAAAAGGATCAAAAAGAGGATTATGTTTGAGGTAATTTATGAATAAGCAAAAGAAAATACCTAGAAATAACAATAATGGGAGAGTCTTGGTTGAAGTTTCATATCCACTTTTAGTTTAGTCGTTGATCATTAATTATCCTTAACATGAATATTCACCGTAGGACAACAATGTATTGTTCTCAAACTTTCCTTGGTGATTCATTAACCAAATATTCGACACTTGATTAATTCCATAGCTACTAAACAACCTACTATACGCTAGATAGATTTAATCTAATAACAACATTAAAGTAGAGAAAGATAGGTGAAGCTAAACCATTATTCTAGACGTTAGAAAGATGTAATCTAGTTTTATGTTTTTCAAAGAATTAAACGAAAATGAATTTATAATCATTAACCACTATTTACTACTACTTGTAAGTTTAGATAAGTAATTATACGGACTTGAATACTTAGCTAGCAATAGATTATAATGATCAAACAATTAACGTATACTCTAATCAATTAATTACATAACCATAAACGTATACTCTAATCAATTAATTACATAACCATAACCAAATTAGATAAAAAATAATACTAAAAAAGGATAATTTTAGAATTAAAACCCGTTAATATCTCACAATGATTTAGCCAAAAGTTTTAACTTCTTAAAACCAAGATAGGTGTTTAATTGCTCATAGCCGATTACAATGAAGGATTTTTTAACTATGGTACTACTAAAATGGGGGATCTTAAAAAAAATCCTAACATCCCTAGTTATAGCTAAAAGTAGGGTTACATCACACATATGTTAGTCCCACATAGTCCCACAGATTGCTTACTAAAGATACACGGTTTGTTCTTCTATTTCACATGACTTAGAGCCTTGGAGAACTAGTGTTGTATGGTTTGATAGACATTGGCATACATCTATGTGGACTTGTTCTTCATTCTATGTAACTTCATTCCGCCTTTGTGGACTTCTTTTAGCTTTGACACATACGAGCGTGTCTCTCTTCATTACATTATGTATGGAATGGCCACTGTTCATGTGATACATCTTTCCTCTTAGAAAGTACTCTAGTCTTGACATTCGTACGGTCGTGTCACTTTTCTTGCTTTGGCCATGTGAAAAGCTAATGAACACGTGGCTTTGTTGTTGAGCAATCCATATGATTTCTTCTTCTTTTTTCACATGACTTGTGGGTTTTTCCCTTTATAATTTGCACAACCATGTGACTCTTAAGCTTCCATAATGACTTGTGCTTTTTCTTGTTTTAGTTTTTGGTTTCTTTGCTTTGATCCATCATTTTTCCTACAATACCCAAAATCGTTATCTTAATCTTAATTTACTAAATATAGTACGATAAATATTAAAAAGTTTCATGTAAAAGAGCATAAAAATCATGCTAATTATGCACTTATCAAATATCCCGACACTTAAACTTTGCTAGTCCTCGAGCAAAATAAACAAAACAAAAACCTAACTCACTTTTATAGGAATCATGGTTGCATTTAGCACATGCTACAAGCCTTTAAACCCCTAGCTTACCCTCGATCAATGAGTTATTTTTCATGAGAGTTTTTAGATGATAAAATCACACAATCACTTAGATGAATGTCATGCTTGTATGATTATCCTTCAAACATTGATGCTTAATTTAAAATTTAACAAAATCAAATAGTCAAACCAATCATGTTCAACACATTATTCTCATATATATGAATGTCTTTAAATTGATTTATACATCTCTACAACTAATCACCATTCAAACATGCAACACCTATTTTACCCTTATCCCTTTTTTCACCACTAAAAGCAAAGCAATGAGCCGAGATTTTCTATTGATCAAAATTTTTCTCTTTTTAGCATCCCATTTGTTTTCAAGGTCTTTAATAGCTCTTCCCTAAGTAATTACTAGTAATCACTTATCTTTTTATGTGATTATCGATATTTGTGATAAGGGTAACTAGTTATTTAACGAGTCATCAACTTAGAGTGCTTTGCATACTCATAATCTAAATAGCCATTTGACGTAAAAGAAAACATTTATGATGAATACTCCTAGTTACTAAACAACTCAAATCAATGGAGTGGATTTTAACTCAATTAGGCCAAATTTTCTTATTGGAATGCTTTATTTTTCTTTCTTTTTCAAATATCGATAATGGTTAAAAAAATCTTGTTTATTTAAAATATGGTAAGTTTGGTTTTGAAAAGGTACCGCACCATCGGTGTTACTACCTAAATCATGCTCAATCATAAAAACACATAAAGCTCTTTAGCATACGAGCACTTCTATAACAATAATATCTAAAACACTTTTAATCATCTAAACCAATTCGTTAAAGTTCAACATCAATCATCAATCACCGAAAATTTAAATTTGCAAAAATAATTATAAACATAAAAACAAAACAAAGAAAACATAAATGCCATCTCCACACTTAAATCGAACATTGTCCTCAATATTCAATAGAATTGATCATAAAACAAAAAGCAAAATGCTAAGATAAGGGATGAAATTTGTATTTCCTACAACACTAGCTTAGGGGTGGTGAAAAATGTAACATGAAGGCTTTATAGAGGTGGTTGAGTTGATTATTGACTATTTGAAAATCAACCACCGAATTATTGTCCATGTGTTGGATTTGTTATCCAAATAGTCAAAACAACTATTGTAATTGATTTAGAAGTCATCCATGTGTGAGATAAGCTACTTTATCGTGTATGATTACGCACTCGATGTGTCTTCTAATGGAACCTGTTCAACTACTCCTATAGCTTCATCTTCTTCATTGCTATCACTATCACTTGACGAAATCTCCTCCTCTTATCGAGATTTCTTGGTTGATTGGATGAGGTATTTATTTTATTTCCTTTTTAGTCATCCAATCTTCATAATTTTTTCAAACTTTATTCGATCGAGTTAATTTGTTGGTGTCAATATTGTGGTGTTCGGTCGAACAATTTTAATTTCTTGATAATGTGGGTGATGAACCCACCAATTACGACGTCATCTTCATTTCACTTCTTAACCGCCAAAAGCATTCAGCCAGGAGGTAGATAAAGTCTACATTCACTTTGTTAGAAATGAAGAACAAAATCCCCAACTCCACCTTATTCACTACACCATTGCTATTCTTTTACCTACATAATGTCCAAGCTAGGATATGATGGATGAATCGAAATGTCGAGTCGATCATTATTGAGATATTTAATTGAGAGGGATTGTATACATCATTCTTTGAACCTATAATTTTCCTTTAAAAAGGCTTTTAAAACTCGTAGGTGGTGGTCTTATACTTTCATATGACCAACCAAACAAATCTACTATTTCAATTCGATCATGACCATGCCTCTTATTGGCCACCCCGAAGGTGAAAAATTCACAAGCTTGTAATTATTCATCAATAAGTGTTCAAATTAACATGAGCTTAGAAACTCCAAAGCTAATTTTTTATAGGAAAGGGTGTGACGCCCCCAAGACCTTTTTTAATTACCTAAAATACGTGGCTAGATGCGTTACGGTTTAGAGACTAAAGTCTCAAATTTACTCTTATTTTTACATAGCCAATGAATAATAACATATGGAATATAAAGTACGTATAAAAAAATTTACACAACTTTAATGAATACTATTACGGAGGTTCACAAAATATCTAAGGTGTTATTTACACTTTGATAGACATTGTACCCTATGTTACAATCAAAAGAGATTTTTATGTTTTTTTGTGTCACACATAAGCCCTTTTTCCGGGAGAAATTGATAGCTTTTTTATAAGCACTATAATCTTTTTTACCTTTCATGGCATGAAATAATAACAATGTGAGCCGAAGCTCGGTAAGTAGAGTAATGCATGTGAGATGCAATGCAATCCTATCACTTAGCCTTTCCCATTAATTTTAATTCAGTACCTTTGGTATTAGAAAGTCTCGCTCTATTCTCATTCCTCGGTGATTACTCGAATCACCTACTACTAGCAATGAAATTATTCCTCGTTGTAGCACACGGCTAGCGAATTATCCATCATTTAACGATGTAACCAATTAATAGAGCCCACACACGACTTTATTGCTAATACCCATTTAATCCAATTAGGTTTCCAAACCTATCAATTTCCAAACCAAGTCGGTTACCAAACCTTATCGTTTCTCGACTCAATTGTTTTTCTCAAGTCAAACTACCCCCAAATGCATATGATGCATGTGATGTTTCGTTTATCACATTTAACCAAATCATGGGTACCAAACCCTTCATTTTCATACCACATTCGAAATCATCGTGGTCACATAAGGAATACAAAACCCATCTATTAGGGTTAATCACTTTCCGTATTTGAGTCCTATGAATGTGTTAGAGCACATTTGAAGTGGAATTTCCTTACTAACCCGAAATTGAGCCTTAATAGCCGAATTTTGCTTCTACTAGATCGAGGTTTAATTTTGATTTTTCTTGAAATCTTGCCTTTTAACACTTTATTTTATACTTATTTAGGTATAATTGGCCCATTTATTATGGAGTTGGATGATTGGAACTTAATTTGTAAAAAGCAAGGTTTAGGTCGAGTGTTTCCTAGTCTAAACCGAAATTTATGTTTTTCTTAAAATCTAAACTTTATACACTTAAATTTATACTCATTTAGGTGAATTTGAACCATTAATTCACAAATTGAATGAGTGAAACTCAAAGCCCAAATTTTTAGGTTTAGGCCGAATGGGATCCCGTAAAGGTAAAGGATTGTCTTTTGTTTCTATGTAATTTCTTTTCACTCTAACTTACTAAGTTATACTTAAGTGGGTTACCATAGAGGACTAGATCTTTAGTTCTAAAAAAAAAAAATCCACATTTTGGCCGTTTTGGTCCCTTGGTCGAATGATTTCCTAAGGAAGGCCAAGCCTATTTTGTTTTAACCAAACCCATCCACACATATGTAAGCATACCTCACATAAATATATCACATGGATCCATACACATATCAATCATTCATCATCACACATGTACAAGTCAACCATTAAGCTCACCACTAAATTCACATCAAGCCATCTCACACAAAATACTCACATAAAAAACATATACAACAAAAATAGAAATCTTTAACTAACCACCTCTTTTAAGCACATATACAAGAAATTTAGAGCATAATATAAAACAACATAAACCTACTTATTTTGATTTAAGCTTTCCTATAGATTGCCTAGGCTTTTCCTTTTTCTTTTCTTCTTTCTTTTTTTTCCTTTTTTTTTTCGTATCTCTCCCCACTCAAAGTCGTTTCTTTTCTCTCTTTTGGTAAGCTACGATTTATAAAAAAAAAAAAATGGCTAAGTTTATACCTTTCTCATACTTTTATATCACTTTTCCTCTCATTAATAAATATTACATGTGTCAAAAGTTAATGGTATAAAATCTCAAATGATGGAGACAAAGTGGAAGCCGGGTGGCGTGTTTGACTTCTAAAATGGTGAGGTGGCACAAATTAGAACTTGGTGGAAGATTAGGGGTCCACTTAGTAACTAACAAAGGGTAACTAAAGGCTAACTAAGTTTTAAGGCAATTTGATTCCCATAATTTGGTCCTTGCACCATATTTAAGAGATACTTTCAATTGCATTGTATTTGTAGAGACCTAGTACGGTAAAAAGGAAGATAGGCTAGATAAATATCCAAAAATTTATCCCCATGAACACTCTCATGCATCTTAAATATGTTAATACCACAAAAGAGAAAAGAAGATGTCACATATTAAAGGACACCCACAATTTATATATTGCTAGCTATTTCTAGATATATAGTTTTCACGGGAGGTAAAATTTCGATATGCCTTTAATATATCTATACCAATATATATATATATATATATAGCATTTCCCAACATTTTAGCACTCTCCACCCCTTAAAGATATTTAGGACATAAATGGTAACACGCTAGGTTGTCCGAAGGTCATGCCATAAATCCACACATAAACATTAAACATATAAACATCATAAAAACAAAGAATGGCACGTAAATCATACCAATGCGTAGTATATACAAATATAAAGAGGTCGGTACGTATAGCTATTTGGTTAAGGATTTTCACAAGGGTTACAAGGGGCATCCATCTTCAACAATCCGACCTATCCTATACCGTCTAACATTTCCCTAACCTCTTTCAATAACCCAATAATTGCTAGGACATGATGATCAATGCACCTATTAGACACTATTCTCTTATTTTTCAACACATTGTATTAAAATTCTTGATCATCATTCGCAAACTTAATATTTGGGTAAACAAGGTTATTACCATATCAAGGTGAATATCCTTTTCTCTCGGTCGTTATTTTTTAATGAACCCTCTTCTTTAGTGTAGTTATTTGCTTTCTTTTATCTCTAAAGATCGATATTATTGCTCTTTAATTGAGATTGAGAGTGATGAAGATAAAGGTTCTTTGGTGTTTTGGTGATGGGAATGGTGTTTTTATATGGAAGAGTGGAGTAAAATGGTATAGAGGTCGCTTATGGTTATAGAGGAAACTGGGTTTTAGAGAAGATGAAGAGATAAAAAGGTTAGTTTAGCTGCAAATGAGGATTTAAGGAAGATGAAGTTATACGGGTTAAGGTTAGGTATTTATAGGTGTTAAGTTTAGTTAAGTAAGTCGTGTCTCTTGAGTCGAAGGGAGAGGAACATGCCCATGCAAAAATGTTGTATAAACCGTATCTCTTCCCTTTCTACTCGTGTCCTTTTGTTTCTTTCTCTTCATTGTAACTTCTCACATTCCACACGATCGTGTGGATTTCTTTTGCAAATCATGTAACGTCTTTCTATCCGTGTCACCTTTTCTTCTTTAGAATTTGAACTACCTAACCTAAGGTACATAAGCGTGCTAAAATTGTTGCATAAACTATACAAAAACCTACTACATGTGCCTCCTTATCTTCTACAAAACCATTGCAATACAACCTTGGTTATATGGGCGTGCCTTTTCTAAAGGCCACCCCGTGTTTAAAATTTTTTCCCATGTTACATCTCTCATTAGTTTGAATTTTCAACCACAAAACTCAAAAGAGAGTGCTTTTTATATGTATAAGTTGTGCTTCTTAGCTACTCGCTCATGTGGCTTTTCTCCTTTACTTGAACTTTTAGCCATAACACACATATACGAACGTGTTTTTTAACCTAGACAAACTATGTGAGAATCTACTACCCGTGTATGTCTTTCTTCTCTTTCCTTATCACATTAAAGCTCACCTATATTACAAAAATCATTCAAATCAAGTCAAGCTTGAGAAATTTTAAAGACAATTAAACAAATTAAACAAAATATTAATGATAAAATTTATAAATATTTCATTAGGTTACCTCTTAATAAGCGATTTTATTTAACGTCGTTGGCTCGACGTTACCTTCCCCATCAATGAGGATCTTTCATCTTCCGATTATTTGGAACGATCACCTCATTCACCTTAGAATCAACTACATCAAATATGTCAAATTGAATTATTTCACCATCGAATTCCATGGTTAGAACTTTATTACCGACATTGATGTTTGTCCTAGCCGTATTGAGAAACGGTCTCCCTAGTAAGAAGGGTATGGGATTATAAAGAGATTCATCTTTCATCTTTAAGACATAAAAAATCTATTGAGAACATGAATTCATCCACCCACACAAGAACTTCTTCCACTACCCATTCGAGGTAGGCATTAGTATGATCTCGCTAATTGGATGATAACACTAGTTTTTTTTTTAAAGCCTAAGGTTTAGTGGAGCGTAAATGGTATATGGCATCACATTGATTGATGCTCTTAAATCTAACATAATTTTTTCTATTCTAGCATTTCAATCCAATACGGTATCGTGAACATACCTAGATCCGCATAGAGGAATTTTCCTTTGAAACATAATGAAGATCTTCTCTCTCATGCTTACCTTTTCATGGCTATCCAGTTTCCTCTTATTCGAGCACAAGTCCTTAGCACTTGCTTGATTGCCTCGAAGAGAGATATGTTTACCTCTATCTTACTAAACAGTCTCAAAGATCTTTTTTTCTTTTTCTTTCTTAATCTCCTCCTTCCTAGGCTTTTTTAACTCCGTTAGAAAAAAAGGTGTATGGTTAGTTAAAAGCTGAATAGAATGGTCAAAATTTACCTTAAGACTCGGTGTAACCCCTTTCAATTTGTGTGCTCTCCTTCTCTATTTTCATCTCCAATCCTTCTTCCTCGCTACCTCAAATATTATTTTGCTTAGTTTCTCCATCGAGTGTCGCTTCTCAATGTCATAGTACTCATAATTTCCTTTGGGTTTTCCACCATTTAGGATGACAATTTCCCTTTAGATTGAGCCTTTAAATAACTCGGAATAGTCTACATCTAACTCATCTAATTTTCAAGGTTCTGAATGTTAGACCTTGTCTCTTTTTAGTATTGTTTTGTGCTCAAAGTAAGAGATTTTATGATTTTTTTCGATGATGGATCTAAGTTTTCGAGGGCATGTTATCAAAAAGGCTTGGATGTATAGCCTTATTACCTTTGCTAGTAGAAGTTTTACCTTCTTTGTTGGTTATCTTTATATCTCAAACTAAGGTGGTCTCTCTAACCTAGATTGTATGTGTTGAAGAATGGGTCATAAGGCCTTGATTGGCCACCACCAAAATTTCCAACAAGCATGAAACTGTTCGAGTGTGCCCTCTTGTAGTGTTGGACGAGCATCAATGGAATGACCCGTAACAAAAAAAATTCCATAAACTTTTAAAGCTTGTAAGTTTTCCATAGCTATTTTCCTTACCAATGAAGTTAGGCTAGACATTTGTTGTTCCAAACTAGATATATAGACTTCATTCATCCTTTTTAGTGCATGATTAACCCTCATACCAAATTGTTGAGAATTCGCACCCATGCTAGATATTAATGCTCTAACAACGATCGAGGGTCATGTCTACCGGTGCTCCACTAGTAGTAAAATTTATCATGCTCCTCTCTATAGGTAGCAATCCTTCATAAAAGTATACAATCAACAACTGGTTAGAGATCCGATGGTGTGGGCAACTAACACATAACCTCTTCAACCATTTCTAGGACTCGGATAAGGTCTTAAATTGTTTGATGCCATGGATCTCTTTTTGTATACTTGCAACTCTCAAAGTAGAAAAATATTTTAATAAAAAAGCCATGCTTCATCCCGTTCTATGAATCAATAGATCTAGTAGAGAGATCATACAACCAATCTTTAGTATCTCCATCTAGTGAAAATGGGAATGCTCATAATTTAATCGCTTATCTAATACTCTTCGTGGTCTCATGATTTAGCGGATCACATGATATTCCTTCAAATGTTTTTGGGGTCTTCTTTAATAAGGCCCTAAAATTCCAAGTAACAAGTGTATCAATCTCAATTTTAATTTAAATGTAACATTAAGATTTAAAAACTCGATATATAAGGGTTGTTGATTAAGATCGGGAGCGAACAGACTCCTTTAAAGTCTGTTCTATCGCCATCACCTCTCTTTCGAACGCTTGATGATAAAAATTTAAGAATAGTAGTTATGCCTAATGAAGTAAAAAATACTATCTCGAATATCTCAATCCTCTCTACCAAAGCTAGTCTAGTTTCTCTCCTCAACTTACTTAATTCTCTTTTTGGTTCGGGGTTGAAAATTAGATCATCCGGTTACGACTCGATCATATACCAACCCGATAGAAACAATAAGAATAGTTAAAATACCAAAAAATAATTAACTTGAGTGTAATCCTCCCTAATAATGGTGCAAAAATTTGATGACGTTTTGTATCATCAATAAATTAGTAATTTATATTTTCCTCACAGAGTTACGGATAAGGTAAGCAAGGTTCGAACCCATAGGGAAGTGGTTTAATTAATGATTTCTATTGTTTGATTGTTTTGTAATGCAAAAGGATAAAAAATCGAGGTTTGTATTCGAGGTAATTTATGAATAAGTAAAAGAAAATAACTAGAAATAACAATAATATGATAGCTTTGATTGAATTTTTGTATCCATTTTTGGTTTAATTATTGAACATTAATTCAATTATCAACCCATCCTTAAACATGAATATTCACTCGTAGGACAACAACATATATGTTGTCCCTAATCTTTTCTTAGTGATTTGTTAACAAAATATATGATACTTGATTAATTCCATAACTATTGAACGACCTACTAGATGCTAAATAGATTTAATTCAATAATAACATTAAAGTAGAGAAAGATAAGTGAAGCTACACAACCCTTCTAGATGCTAGAAAAATATAATCTTGTTTTATGTTTTTTAAGAGATTAAATGAAAATGTATTTGTAATCATTAACCCCTAGTTACTACCACAAAAAAAAATTAGATAAGCAATTACTCGAAGTTGAATACTTAGCAAGCAATAGATTATGATGATTAAATAATAAGCATGCACTCTAATCAATTAATCATACAACTATAACTAAATCATACAGAAAAATATAAAATACTCAAAAAGATAAGTTTAGAATTAAAATCCATTAATATCTCATAACAATTTAACCAAAAGCTTTCACCTCTTTCAACCAAGATAGGTGTTTATCGCTCATGGTTGATTACAATGAAGGATTTTTTTTTATCTACGATGGTCGCTAAAAATGGGGATCCCAAAATAAAATCTTAACATCACTATTTGTAACTAAAAATTGGGTAACATCACACATATATCAATCTCACATAATCACATGGATTGCTTAGTAAATACACACAATTTGTTCTTCTATTTCACACAGACTTGGAGCTTTAGAGAACTAGTGTTACACAATTTGATGGATATAAGCACAAGGCCGTGTGGGTATGTTCTTCATTCCATATAACTTTATTCATGGACTTCCTCTAGCTTTGACACACACGAGTGTGTCTCTTTTAGTGCATTCAATGTGGAATGGCCATTGCTCGTGTGATACATCTTTCCTCTTAGAAGGTACTCCAGTTTGACATTCGCACGGCCATGCCACTTTCCTTACTCGGTCATATGGAAAGCTATTACCCATGTGGCTTTGTTGCTGAGTAATTCATACGGTTTCTTTCTTTGTTTCACATGGCTAGTGGCTTTTTTCCTTTGTAATTCACATAGTTGTATGACTTCTAAACTTCCTTGGTGAGTTGTGCTTTTCCTTGCTTTGGTTTTGGATTTCTTTGCTTTGATTCATCTTTTTTCCTACAAAACCCAAAATCATTATCTTGATCTTAATTTACTAAATATAGTACAATAAATACTAGAAAGTTTCACATAAAAAAGCATTAAAATCATGATGGTTATGCACTCATCACTTTTTATGTTGTTATAGGCAGCATCAAATGCTATATAATAATCCTCTTCCGTCATTCTTTATTTTATTTTATTTTATTTTATTTCGGATTTCAATGCTTCCACCCCTAGAACCTTACAAGGGCCTTTAAACATTTGAGGTCTTACCAGTTCATTTGTAATTGGAATTTTTATTTCTTTTGGTTTCTCTAAATGTGAGGGTCCTCTTTCCCGGGTATTTTTTTCATCTTTTTTAGTTGGGTATTAATCCTTGTAAATTCATTTACAATTTCTTATTACAGGTGCATCCATCTAGTTTTTTTCTTTTTTGTTGTTGCACATCATTTGTGTAACCTCCGTAAAAATCCTTAACCGTAAAACGACGCGTATTAGAATATTTATATATATACATATATTAAGTGTAAGTATAATTCTCATTACACCATGAGAAATTAATGCTTGAAATGTGTGATTTATATTCAATTAAAGTTATTGTACTTGATATTAATGATTTAATTATTAAATAAACCAAATATGCAAAATCGTGGTGCTAATCAAGTGTGCCGAGGATTATATTCTGCTCGAATTTTGTGTGATTTATGTGAGAACTTTAGAGTGATTTCTACTCGAATTTTGTGTGATTTATTTGAGAACTTTATAGTGATTTCTATGTAAAACTTAAAGAATAAAACTTATTTGTCTATGTGTCTACTAGCATTTTATAACATTTTATGATTTTTAGATCTACACATAAACGAGTTATGGTCATTTTAGTATAGATTGGTCTTGAAACATCATTGCTGGAATTTTTTCTTTTTTGGAATAAAATTCCGAGTTTAGGGAGAGGGATTTCTGAAATTTAAAGGAAAGAAATGTGTTTAATTACTTGAACTAGATTATTTGGGATGTTTATTTACTCTAACCAATTAATTAGGACACCTAAACCCCTCCTAATTAATGAATTAAGTCCAAATCTCACCCTAATCCTCTAAAATCTGCCACCTCTCTCTCATGACTCACCATTAGCTTTCCACTCTTCCAAATTAAATTCAGCCATTTGTACACTTAATTATTGCTGATATTTTAAGCATGTATATATATAAAATAAGTGAGAATGGAAGAAAAATTTTAGGCAGCCATAGCTATACAAACAAGAGAGAAAAATGATAAAGAAAGAGAGGAAGAGAAAGGAAAGAAAAAAGGAAAGGGAAAGGAGAAAAAGAAAGCAAAGCCAAGGATATTATAACCACATCCAAGCTAAGTAAGTGGGTTTTCTTTAGTGCTTTATACCATGCAATTGATGTTATTGCAGTTGGTTAAGTTTATGCTTATGTTATGATGTGTTTGTTATCTTGATTTTGTTGGTTAGGTTATTTTATGATTGGTAATTGTTATGATTTCATTTTAATGGTAGTTGTATGATTAATTGTTAAGTTTTAAAAGTTTTGTATCTAGTTAGATTCATATATGGATAGGTGTGGCTAATGGATTTGGTTGACCAAAACATGATGAGTGAATTTAGGATTGATATGTACTTAGATAAGGGAAAATAGGGAGGAAGAAAAAAAAGAGATTTTAGGGTTTTCTTGAGCAAACGTTCAAGTCGGACAGCTTACACGACCTTTCATATGGATGTGTCTTTGCTCGTGTAATGAATAAACTTATTTTTCTTTAAGTCGGAGAGTTACACGACCTCTAACACGGGCTTGTCTTTACCCTTGTAATGAAGAAACTTGGTATTCTTTAAGTTAGAGAGTTACACGGCCTCTTACACGAACGTGTCTTTTCTCGTGTAATGAAGAAACTTGTTTTTTTTTTAAGTCAAAGAGTTACACAACCTACCACATAGGCGTGTCTTTACCCGTGTAATGAAGAAATGTGTTTTTCTTGAAGTCGGAGAGTTACACGGCCTCCCACATAAGCGTGTCTTTGACCGCGTAATAAAGAAATGTATTTTTCTTGAAGTCGGAGAGTTAAAGGCCTCCCACACTAGCATGTCCTTACCCATGTAATGAAGAAAGGTGTTTTCCTTTAGTCAAACAAGTTACGCGCCCTTCCACACGTGCATGTCTTTGCCCGTGTAATTCACTAGTCACTCGAAATTCATCACTTGTACTTCATACTTGCTTAGTTTCCATTCCTTTCACCAAAATAACATAATTAATAGTCAATAAGGCTCAAATAGATATAAAGTGAAAGTACAAAAGTATACCTTAATATGAAGGGAAAATGGGTTCAAATGCTAATAATTATATAATGCAAGAGTGGAACAATTTAATGATTAGACTTATAATAGGAAAAAAGAAAGAAAGTATGCACATACATAATTAGACCTATGACTCAACCAATACCATTTATCGATATTTCATTCTAACGAGAGGAATATGATAATAAAGAGTATGAGTATGCCCGAAACCCGATGTGGGTTGGACCTATGAAAATATTTTATAATGATAAGGGATATATGTATGCCCAAAACTCGTATGGGTTGAACCTACAAAGATATATGAAATCAAATCCTGCATGGGTTGGATATGTTTAATATGGTACACATAACATCACGTGCATCATGTCCATTATGGGGCGGATGGAGAAAAGTCAATTGATTGAGAATTAGTTTACATGATTAGGTTTGGTAACCTAATAGAAATAAATGGGTATTAGCAGTCTAGTTATGTGCATACTCGAAGTCAGTATGCTCGTAGTGGCTACAAAGAGGTATAATTCGTTGTAGCAGAAGGTGATTCGATAATCACCTAAATTAAAAATAGAGTAGACTTGCTAATACCTAGTGGTACCGAAATTAAAAATTGATGAGTATAGTGGAAAGTCGGAAAAGCATTACATACGTATATCACCCCACTTACCGAGCTTCGGTTCACCTCGTTGTTATTTGTATGTTATGACGAGTAACGATGATCGTAATACCGATAAGGACGCTGCTGGATCCTCTAAAAGGGCTCGGGGGTGACACAAACCTTAGGGGATTTTATTTTGATTGTAATTTCTTTCGCTGTGAATATTCTTATAATGAATTTTTGTATTAGACATAATCTAATATATAGTATGTTAGTACAATACTAACATAGACATAGTCGATTTAAGTTGGGTTTGATGTGTCGGCATGACGCGATCCTCGCCTAGCCACTCCTTTTCGGTAATTGGAAATGGGTCGGGGATGCGGCGTCACAATCTGGTCCTAGTGTTATTTAAAATTGTTGTTCAAGATTCTAGGTAGCTACTTTTTAGCTCTAATTTTCCATTAACTTCAATTTCACTACAAGTAAATGAGTCTACTTTTCCTTTATCATTTGGTTTTTTTGTCCTTTATTTATTTCTTTTTTATCTTTTCTTTCCTAATTAGACTTCTTTGCTGCATTTTTTCATCGAGAAACTACAATATTGCGAGTCCATTATTTTTTGCTTCAATTACTTATCTTTCTTGCTTTTTTTTCTTTCTTCTTTTGATTGTCGTTGTATCATTTACTTTCTTGCCTGTCTTAGCATAATAGATTTTTTTTTCATGCCTTCCATTTTCTCGTACCTCCCCTTTCACTCATTATTGGTCTCTTTTGCTACTCTTTCTTTTGGGTTGTTCTTCTTCTAAATTATAGTGTTTGGCTTTAGGTTTGTGATTTTTATTTGTATTTTCTTCTTTTTTTATTTCATTCATTTCATTTGTATCTTCATTTTCCTCTTATATGAGTAATCTTTTCCTTTTCTCTATTATTTGCTCATCGCTTTTGAATAATAGGTTCTCGTTGTTATTATCATATGTGGTTTTTATTTGTGTTTCTCTCTTTCTCTTCTCGTTGTAGTAGAACCATGTATGTGGTGTGTTTTGGTGTTGTCTTATTTCTTTGCCATCTCACATTTGCATCTTCTTGTGTTGTTTATTCGTCTTGCCTTCTTTTTCCTCCTACTATTTCTCTTCTCGCTTTTCTTATGTTTTATTATCCTTTATGTGGTTTTTCTTCTTCTTCTTTTCTCTTTTTCTACCTCCTAATTTATGGATTTAATTTGCTTCAGTTTTTGCTCTTTAGATTCTATCATTGTCTTTTTTTATATCTATTGTTTGTTCTTGTTGTTCATATTGCTATTCCTTTTCCTATATGTCTCCGAATTGTGTCCTTTTCATATGTGTTGCCTTCATCTTATATTTCTACTTTCTTTTTCATTTGTCTTTTGTAGATTCGTTGCTTTCCATTGCTTTATTATGGGGTTTAGCTTATCGGTGCTTACTATTTCCAAACTTCATGGTGCATTATGAGGTTTTCTTTATGCTTTTTTTGCAAGACCATGTTGTTGTTGATTTGACACCGGAGGCACGAAACTAGTGCATAAGATAAACCGTTATGTTTAATCTAAGCAATTTAGCTTTCAATCATAGAGGCTCTTACAAATTAATTATAGTGCAATTAATAATATTAGATGTTCTCTTTCTATTATTGATGTTGTCACTAGAACGGAATGAGCTTTCCTATTGAAAAATATTAATTCAACCCTTAATTTTATTCGATTTCAAATTCATTAAACTATCGTTGGAGGCTATCCAATATGCTTGGAACTCGGTTTATGCACTTTGCAAATAGTCTATTGTGCTACTTCTAATGAACTTATTTTTCTCAAATTCAAATTCATTGAACTCGTCATTAGAGGTTATGCAGCATGCTTGGAACCGGTTAATGCACATTAGGAATAGTCGGGATGATACTTATGGTTGCAAAATTATCATTTTTGGGTGAAAACATCTCTTTTATGACATGCTTTTTGTAATATCCCCGACTTAGGAACTAAAATAGGTTGAGAATATTACTAATAATATCTCACATTCGAAGTGCAATGAATACGAGACATGAAACCTCGTGTCCTTTATTGTCTAAAATAATTAATTTTTACAAAAAAAGTTCATTTCATTTAAAATTAGGTTCATTGTAATTGGAAACATATCATAAATACAAATTCATTCCCTTAATCTTTAAAAAGCAATTAATCGAAAATCCTTTACATTGATTATCAAAATCAATTCATGAAACATATTTTGCGATCATTGTAAAATATACTTATATAAAAATACATTTGATTAATATATAAAATTATTACATCAATTCCTTATAAAATAGAAATTAATTTAGTTTCCACAAAACATATAGGAAAAAATTAATTTCATTCATTTGAAGTTCTTATAATAATTATTCATTCATTAAAAATGTTTGTATAAAATCTAAATCCATTACGTTTCAACATACTCGTTTAATAGGAGTAATAAATGTAACTTAGAAATTCGTTCCATGTTCTTATATCCATATTTAATAGAAATCATTTCTTTAAATATCTAAATACATTTATACAAATATTAATAAAAACTTATTTATATACAACATATTCATGTAAAACATATTAATTACTTTAAAATCATTTTCAGTCCACATCTATTTTCATTAAATCAATTTCACTTAATATAATATTGGATGATTACACTAATATAAAATTATCTATTTAATCTTTATTAATTAATAAACCATCTTAAATATGAAAGCCTTTACATAAATAATTATTCCATTAACTTATCAATTTCTACAACCATGTTATAACTTTCAATGTAATCAAAATGTATGGATTTATATCCAATTAAATACAATGATTAAAATCTTATTCAAGCTTATAAAGTTTATGACAAGACATTATTTCATTTCATCTTTGATAAACATATTTATTCGAGCACCTTAAACAAACAATTGCAGTTTCATTAAATATCAATATAACTTAGGATATTCATATTAATTGATAAGTGACTATTTTAATATTTACTCATTAATTAACCATTTCTTTAAAACTTAAGTTCCTTAAATATCAAAACCATTTTATAAACCTTTCATTTAACCTTTTTGAAAGCTAAATAATGCATTAAGCTCCTTGAAAGATAAATTAGATTTCTTAAGTCATAAAAATCACTAAACCATTATATACGATTTAATAATTTAATTTCCATTACAACCATTTAACCATTAAATCATTTCATATATATATATATATATATATATATATATATATATATATATATATATATATATATATATATATATATATGTATGTATGTATGTATGTATGTATATGTTAAACCATTGCACTAGTGTGAAGCATGAAAATCATTTACTTACATCAAACATACCCATCTATTTATTTGTTAAGGTTTTTCAATAAGTGTCCTCAATTTACATGCCAAAATATCTCAACTTAAAATAGGGTCTCTAACATGCTCCTCGATGGTCGGTTCCTAGTAAAAAGACTTTTACATGAATAAAAAAATTAATATTAGTTCATTTAATGTTAGATTAATATTTTAAGTAATACATTACCATAAACTCATTGTAGTAGAAATATTTTGCCTCCTCCGAAATGGACTTCCACGCTAAGCCATTAACATCCAACCCCTCCTTAAAAATCATAGTTATCCTTTTTTAGAAATCTCTTTGACATGGTACGAAACTAATGAATACAAAATATATATATATATATATATATATATAATAGATATATAATAATTATTAAAACGATATATTAAATTTAAAAAAATACAACAAGGTTTGAATTAAATTACTTACCGACAATTAGCGGTCAAAATTGAATGTCAAATATCGGATCCTCGAGAGCTTCCCAAATCGATAGATACATCGGCAGATGATAGACTCTTTAAGGGAGGCTAGGGAAACTCAACGATCGCATGAGTTGGACTAACGATTGTGGATGGAGACATCAAAATTGAGGCTGAACTACTGGTTTCAATAGAGGAATAAGTCGAACGTCCCATGTTAGTGGACCAACAAAGAGCACTCGAAGATGGGCAACCGCGATCGATGTTGGATAGAGAACCATGTTCATTATATCGGATAAAGATGCATGTCTACGACTACTCGATCGTGATCCCTGAGGGGTGTCGAGGTCGGCATGAACCATGCATCATAACTTAATAATATCTCCTAATACAATTAAAAAAAAATACAATAAACATATTATCAATTGTGAGCATAAAAAATAACATTTTCGAAACATCTCTAGAAAATTAGATATGTTCTAATTACTTGTTAAATAACCTACTTAAACACAACAAAGTAAAAATACGCAATCAACATTTAGAAAATATATGAAAGTCAACATGATATATTGTAACAAATAAAACAACAAAATAATACATCATTTCTTATTAATACATCTAATAAAAATAATACTTAGTTACTACCATTGTAATCACTATTTAAGTTTTCATCTTCCGCATTCGACATAAATTCATATCATTATCATCTTCTTCATAAACCTCAACTAATTCTATGTCTACAAACCATCCATTTGCATCATTCAATAATAAATCATCACCAACTTCTTATATCCAATCGTGACGATTTCTAAATCGTCCTACTAAAATGCTTTGGTATTTTGTTCGACTACTGTGGATGATTTAGGAAACTTAAGCACAAACCTAGCTTTTATCTTACAAACAACCCACTTGTCTCAACTATCTTACCTCAAGCTAGGGTATTCGATATAATATACCTAAGCCGATTGTGATGTCGGGAGAAAAGGCTTGTAATTCCCTAAACTTTTTCTATAGTTAACATCCATCGGTCTACACTACGGATGAACCCTTATTCCTAGCATGTAGGATCGAACCAATCATATTTGAACAACACTATTCTCTTGAATAATAATGTATGATAGTCTACTTATAAAATTTCCATCAATATTCTATAGTAGTCGCTATACATTGAATTGTAATTGGTTCCTTTAATGCACACACCTTCGTTGAAACTTGTTATTTTTTAGCCTTTATCAATTGTATGAAACTCGTACTAGTTACCAATATAACCCTAATACGACCTCATAGTATGCAAAGGGCTTTGTGCTAAATCTTTTATGAATTGGTCTATCATGGAAATTGCTTGCGTATATTTTGTCTTAAAAGTCAACATAAAATTCATTAAAGGTAAATTACCATTTAATTAATATTATCTCATAACAAAACATAAGTTAAATAAGGATACTCATATTTTGACCAAACCAACAAGCAAACTCGGTTTTAAGAAGAGCATCAACCTCATTTTCGAGGATTAAAGGATTGTTTTGTCGTACTTCGATAATGAATTAACTAATGAGAAATAACAATATACGAGTCGGTGTGTCTATTATGATTGTTAATATTATGATAAGTAACTAAATATATATAAATTTTGACAATCTTACTCAATGCAAGGTTTTACTTCTTCATAATTTAATAATACATATTGATGGGCTATTTTATACTCGTCTTCTATCAACATCTATCTTGTGTGTCAATCAATTAGTCGACCTTATTGTTTAATATAGATAGTATCCCTTCAATGTCCTCATTCCAATCTCCACCGCTCTTAATGTTATGTAGTACTTTCAAATACCTAGTATATTCATAAGGCTCGAATTAGTGCGAGCAAAACAAATTAGCCTTCAACTAAATATGCATTGGATATTGACCCTTCCACTTTAGCTTTACTCTTTCCATTATTTTTTAGCTTGTGAAATTACCTACAATATAAATTAATTTAGTGTTCGATAATTACAAGTTCATTTAATTTAACATTTAAATTCGATTTCATTACCGTTCAAATGGATACATCTATCGATAGTACATAGGTCCTACAAAAGATGTCTCATATGCTAAATGGATTAAAAGATGTTCTATTGAGTCAAAAAAGATAGTAGGGAATATACATTCTAGTTTACATAAAATGATAGGTATCTCATCATTAAGACGCATCATATCTTCTTTCCTTATCATCGTAGAAGTTAATTACTTAAAGAATAAACTCAACTCGGTAAGTACTTGTCATATATTCTAGGCAAAAGCTCCCAAAATGTGATGGAAACTAACATCTACACAAAGACATAGCGAGTTATGACTTTTCATCCCATACGAGTTTGTTATTTCTCATATCGATGTATCTAGCTAGGTTAGAGACATATCAATAAAAAAACCTTAGTTTTTAAATCCATTCAAGCAATTTTGTTTTTTGTTATTTGTAAAGGGTAAAGGAAACTTTTGGGCACTTTCGAGAGGCATCATCCTTTGCTAATTTTGGCCTATTGTAAAAAAAATTTAAATATTCTCTAGAGTTGGCATTGTCTTTAGTCATACCCGACACATTCATGATCGTCTTAAAGACATTATCGAACACATTTTTTTAAATGTCTATAATATCTAAATTTTGACGAATGAGATTTGTACTTTAGTAAGATAAATCTCAAAAAATACTCGTTTTTTCCATCCATATATTTAAGAGATTTTTTTATTATGATCATTTGCATCCTCTTCTGTCACCTTTAACAATCCCACTGTTTCACTAGATGTAACATCTCAACACCATATCGGATGATTTTGAGGAAGAAAATTTTGACAATTGTCAAACCACGAGGTCTCTCTTCATTTAGGAAGGAAGAAAGCATCATATTTTTTCATACGAGTAAGGACATGCTAATTTTCCTATAATACTCAAACCGGATAGCATCGAATATATAGGAAAGTCACCAATAGTCTATATCACTATGGCTTTCAATATAAAATTCTACTTATGAAAGATATCGTACATCATCATACCCATTTTCCATAACCGAATTAACTCGAGCAATGAAAGACTGCAAGTAAACATCCAAATTATACTTCGATTTATTGGACATGGAATAATCAATGTTAGAAACATATATTCCTCATTCATATACATCTATAGTGGTAAATTATAAGGAGTAACAATTATCGACTATGAAAAATATTAGGCCCTGGATTGATCGAATGGTTGAAATCCATCGGTGCAAACTCCTTATATGATATTTCCACTTTCAACTATAAAAGGAGCATCAATATGATTGAAACTCTGCCATGTAATACGATTAAAAGATGATGCATTACTCCAACATTCTCAACCTCATGCTTAGTATACCACACCATGTGTTCGGTTATGGCATTCAATGCATACAATCTTTACAACCACTCGGATGAATGAAAAATAGTACATTTTTTCAATTGCAAAAAATTTTCCTTATCCTAATCCTCGATAAATACTTTGATATCGAGGATGTCTACAAAACTTACATTTTTGTAATTCACTATCTACATCCCAATAGATTATACATACTCTCTCATAAACAATGTATCTTTTCACTAGTAAACCCATCTTTTTAACCAGACTTCTTTGTTTCATAAAAGTTACCCATCATACAATTATAAAAAAGAATTAACTCTTTCATCGGTTCACATAACCGGTGGTAATGTTTTTCATAAAAATGATACACTAATTTTAGATTTAGCATTCAAACAACAATTGATAATTGTGAGTGATTACCACAACCAATCCAAATCCCTCATTGGATTTATCCAACATATCATAAAAGGCCCGAGCCCCAAGATTTAACACCTTTTCATCTCGTGTTAGATGGTTCAAAAGATGGATCTCTCGCATTGATCATCATTATTTGATATAGATTTTAGGGTTCACTAGAACTACCTACGCCTATATGATCATTTCTAGTAACTAAATCACATTTAGAACTACAAGATGCCATGTATGCCTCAAGTTCTCCATGATATATGTAATTGTAGTATCCTAACACAAAAATCTTACGCCATAAATGTTATTTAACCATTTCAACCTCATTAAAATTTCTATTTTGACACTTACTATGATTACAAGGACACCTTATTTTCGTTCCGTCCATAAATTCTGGATGATTTACAACAAATGCAATAAATTATTCAATCCTATTGACACAATCATTATTTAACAACCCATTAACTAACCTAACATACATCAATTGCTCGTTCGGATCTCATTTTCTTAAATGTTTGTAAAAATTACACAACACATGTAAATAATTCTTGATCAACATTCATATAATTAAATTATACGTATCTTAATTTCTAAATTACTTAATTAATATTTTTTAAACATCTAATAACATTTTAGCGAGTCTCTCTTATAAATTGAATATTTTCCAAATAACAAATAATTTAAATAATCACACAAACATTACACATACCAAGACTAACAATTATATCGGATACTTCATCAAAATTAAATCCAAAACTCATCCTTCCAACTCTATTATAGAGCATTGAACCAACCTTATTTCTCCCAACTCGGGGGTCTCGAACCCCTCAAGTTTGATATGCTATGGCATATCTCAACATACTTCAACAATCATAAATTAAATAATTAAAGTATATAACTTCAATTAAAAGCAAAATTGAAATAAATTTATTTTCTAGCTTTTCTATGTTTTAGGAAAAACTTTTCTACTCCCGAAGTCATTTCAAGTTTTTAGATTATCTAAATTATCAATGAGGTAATTCAACCTATAATCTTATTCACCAAGAAGTATGGGAAGGTTATTCTACCATTTTCTATGCATAGGGCGAGTTTCAACCCAAGCAAGAGTCCGAAAGAGCATTAGTAGACTTTCATCTTCCTTGCCTTTAGATCTCTCTATCTAAATCATAATAAGATTTTAACTCGAGTCTAAAGCTTTTGAAGGTTTCCTTGTGGTGTATGCAACAATTCAAAGTAAATGTCCAACCCAATTCAAAATTAAATATGTGCATAAATGCAAGAACAATAAATCGCGTAAAGTTAAAAAATTTTATTTTTTTTAATATTTTTTTGTTATATTTAATATAATTTAATCTTATACCTAAATTTTTTTAATACTAAATTTAACTGAATCAACTCTAATTTCACCCTCATTAATCCAAATTAAAATCCAATTCAACTTATAAAAATTCACGGGAATTAAATTGATGTAATTAATCCAAATAGTGATCGAATTAAGTGTCCATCGCTAACCAAAGGTAAAAATTATAATTTAGTGATAGAAATCAACGAGTTCATGGCTATTCTATGTTTATTCGGTAATGGATTTTATTTTTTTATTAGTATTAACCTTGTTTTATCTTCGACATCAATTCAAAAATTGGGTAAGGTCACACATTAGTGATGCAAAAAATAATTCATCGCTACTTTGTCAATGACTAGTGAGATTTGGGGGTGTTACACTTTTGATATTTGCTCCATGTGTTTGTTGTGTTGCTATGCTCACTTTTTTCATGGTTCCAATGCATGCATGACCCCTTTTATAGCATTTTTCATCGGGATTTAATTAGTTATTCGTTGTTACTATATAAGCATTTTATCGGTGTTCCTTCTAGTCTCATGAAATCACTTTTGCTAGGAGAATTTCTTATCTAAGAGTTGTGGTTTTTCTCCGTGATAAGTTGCATTAAAAAGTATGTGGCGGCTCTATGAATAGATATAAACTATTATAGCTATATATTATTATGTTATTTTGAGTGCAATCAAATTATGACCTTTGTTGTTATTGCAAACCAACCTTTTGTGATTAAGCAACTCTTTTATCATATAACGATTACAAATAGTCAAATTATCATCGGGTCCATAAATATTTACTCTATTGGTTTAATATTTACCTTATATTGTTTTAATAATTCTTTATTCATCCAATCCCCTAACTCGGTTTCTTTGTGATATAACGTTGTTGCTTTACGAGCCTTATTCATCTTCGTATTGCTTATGTTCTTTTTTTCTTGTCTAATTATTCTTCTAGGTTCTACTTGTCGTCACGTTGCAATCCTTTCTACTTCCTAGATGTTGTAGTATTTCCTTCTTCGTAACTCCAGATTATGCATGTATTCATTGTGCCTTTTTCTTTGCTTTACACAAATCGGTTCTTTCACTCCTCTTCTTCCACGTATTTTGCTTCTTTTTCTATATGTTTTTATTTGACCCACCACTCTTGTTGTCTCTTTCTATCACCTTTCTACTTTTTTCTTCTTCGTAGCTTTAGATTATGCAACTATTCATCGTGCTTTCTTCGCTGCTTTACATAAGTCATCTTTTACTTCCCTCTTCTAGTGTATATTTTATTATTTTTTCTATGTATTTTTTACTTGGCCTAATACTCTTGTAATCATTTGCTTCCTTTTTGTGATTAACTCTGCTAGTATTCTATCGCTTTCGATTCTTGTTGGTTCATTATCATTCTAGTGCATTTATTCATTCTCCCTTGCTCGTTATTATATTTTCCAAGCATTGAACACTCATTCATGCTCTAATTATACATTCCTCTTATGTTAGAATATCAACGTGCATTTTTCTTTGGCCCTTTAACTCGTTTTACAATTATGTGTCATTTGTCATTCACCTTTGTTTTATTTATTTTTTCATCTCAATATCATGTTGGCCTTCATTTTTTTTGTCACCTATGTTAGTTCTAATCGCTTGTGATTTCAAATGTTCATGCATCTTGTATTATATGCTTTAGAATGACTCAAATTTGCCTTCGAATGATGGTACATCGGTGCTTTTTGTTTACACATTTGCATTCGATAGAGACATATATTTATCGATGTATCACAATATCTCATCATAACAAGCCATTTTTGGATTCGGTAGAGTGCCATGAAAAGCCATTGTCATTCATTATAAATAATTATAAACATTGTTACCTTCGAATGCTATGATATTTTTTATGAAGTTAATTTATAATGTTTGTTTTTCTTACAAATTGGTGGTTGTGTCATAAATGAACTCTCTCTCCATCTAGCAACTATGCATGTTAAGGTTAAAGAACACACCATCTTCTTTTTGAGAGAAATTAAAAAAATTATTCTTTATTAATTATTTCTTGGTACTTTATGAATCCAGCCCATCATTAGATTTACCTTCAATTACAACATTGTTTATGCACTCGATTGTCATTTTTTCTATGATTGTCAAACTAATTTATTGATGCTAAATTTTCTTATTTTCCTCTACTTATTATCATTTTAGGTTTTCATTGCACTTTGATCGTCGTTTTGTTTTTCTTGCTTTGTGTCTTCAAATTATTCATCGATTCATACCGTCCACTTATTAGCCTTCTCATGTTAGATTCATTCTTTTTTTTTTTTTTTGCATTTCTTTTATGTTGTTTTCCTAGTTTATTCTAAACTCTAAGTCTTTTCCTTTTTCATAAAAAAATAGGCTGGTGTGTCGGCCGTTTTGTGAACTTTACCATCTTTAGTATGTTGCTTTCATTCTAATTGGTACACTATAAACTTCTTTTTCTTTTATTTTTTCTCCATCTTCTTGCTTGTTATTCTCATATTGAGCCTTAATAGCTTCATTTTAGTACTTCATTTCATTTTTTTTCCTTTAACATTGTTTACGTTGAAAATGTTTTTTTTTTATGTTCTCATTAGCAAAATCATTTTTAAACCCAATGTCTTTTGCCTTTGCCTAATAGAAACAGGTGGTGTGCCACCTTGTTTTATGAAACTTAGCATCTTTAGTATGTTTTCTTCGTTTTAGTTGGTACACTTTAAACTTTTTTCTTCTTTTTTCATGTCTCTTCTTACTTGATGTTCTCATGTTGAGCCTTTACGAGTTCCATTCCAGTGACTCATTTTGTTTTCGCACTAGCATTGCTTATACATAAAATATTATTTTATATTATGATTGGAAGAATTATTTTAGATGCCTTAATTATTTTGATTGGTTTTGCTTTTTCTCGGTTCATGTTATTATATATCTAACATATTTTCTTACTTTTGTCTTTGTGGATTTAGGTTATCCATCCATTATAGCAATCATTTTCCTTAACTTTCACATCTTATATTTCTCTTTTCTTCCCTACTATGATCTGTCCGTAGTTTTTTTATAAAGTTATCTTTTACTCTTTTTTCTTATTGCATTTGCCTTTTATAGTTATTTACTAAGATACATTCTAAAGTTCAAACTTGTCTCTTGGAATTTCCTCATTTTGTTTCTTTCAAATTCTCTTAGACCTTCTCTTTTTGTTTCTTTATTATGTGTTCTTGGCTACTTGCTCTCCCCGTAGCAATTATAAATCCATTGTGAATCATTTTGGTAGTTTGTTTAGCTTCTAGCCAACACTCATGATGCACCAAACACCGACTCATCCGTTCACTAATTGCTAATGTCATTTCAAATTTCTTAATTGCTTTACCTTTTTCTCATTGGCGTTCCTTTAGCGTGCTTATCAACCTTTTGGTTTCTTTGGTGTTTTGGCAATTATTACTTAGTTTTATTTTGCTATTCTTATAGTTTCTTTTCCACACTTTTCGAGGCTAGTTGTCTTTATTTTTATAAATTTGTTTTCACTTTGTTCTTTTTTACAAATGTTATGCTTTTGTTTTATCTTACTTTCCATTTCGCTTCGTATTTTTTTTTAAATAAGAAATTTCCCTTGAACCATCAAGCTATCGGAGTTTTGCTTTTGCAATTTGTTGATTCTGTGCTTGCTAGGTACACTTTTCCATTTTCATTCTTATTTATTTTTCTCCCTCCATGTTTCATACTATTGCTGATACCTTAGCTGAAAATTTCACATATTGATATTATCTTTGATGATTTGTTCCATTATTTTTTTCCTAAAAGCTCTTAATTAGTGCTTTTTATTTATTCTTAATTATGTCAAACCAAGAATATACATTGCTTATTTAAGCATGTGACTTTAAAAAATAACCTTCTTTTGCTCTCATCATAAATTTTCTTCGACGACCTATTATTTGCTTTCTTTGTTAGCCTGCATCGCTTCCTAATTTTTGCATGTCATGCTTTCTTAAATTGTTTTGTAAATCATAAAACATCATCCATCTACTATGCCTAACAAACATTCTTTATTACTTCTTGGCTTGTCTTTATTATAGTTTTACAAGGAAAAAAATTAATTAACAAATTGTGCTTGTTATATCCTCTAAAGGATAGTTCTTCATGTAAATTAACATGAATTTATAGGTTACTTAAGCAATTTTTTTTCTAAATCATTATTCCCTGTAGTGATTGGAAGTCGACGAGTGGCTTGATTACTTTGGGTGGTTACTTTGCTTTGGGGTATGTGCCTTATGCTAGGTAATTACATATTTTCTTCATGACCATATCGAGTTGATAATGTTAGTAACATAGTAAAATATAATGGAATTTGGTTTAGATTCTAGAATAGTTTAATTAATTAATTTGCTAATATATTTTTTTATTCATAATGTAATTGGAAGTTTCTTCATTAGATTTTTGAAAGAAAAAAAGACTTTGAATAAGGTTAATATAGCATGTACTACATAGCTTAATAGGTAAATAAACTTTTAAAATTAATTATTGAAAATTTTGCTTTAATCATTGTACTATTTTTAGTTAAATCAAAAATTCTTTTCCTTTGTTGCAAATTTAGTTGAAATTGGCTAAGGTTTGCATGTAGACTTTCTTATTTTAGTTGACAACATGCTTGCATATGATGCTAAATTTTTATTCATCTACATGTATTACTAAATGAAAATCTTTTGATTTTAAGTGGCTAAAGATTCAAATTCAAAACTTATGAAATTCGAACGGTTTCGAGTGCCATTAGATATCAATTGACTAAAAAAAAACTTTGGATTGGTTATTTTCACGATCAAAAAATTGATTTTAATCATTTAAATTAACTACTGTACTTGCCAACATTTTTTCTTTGAGGTGAGTAATTTTTTGTTTCTTTCTTAGAGACATAGATTCTAGATGGCAATTATCAAGTTAGGACCCTATAATTGTTATTTAAAGTTTCAATGATTACCAATGCATAAAGATTCATTGTATGTTCTATAGATTGTTTTAAATAGTTATGACTCTTACGAGTTTTGTTGATTTTAACAATATATAATAAATACAATGTATTACATAAATCTTGAATTGCTATATGAAAACATGTTTCAAATCCTTTGACATGTAAATTTTTTTCAGTATGTAAGTTTGTCTTCTAATATACATTATGAAAAATATTAAAGATTTTAATGACATACACAAGAGACCGAAAACTTGATAACTTTGATGTCAACTTGATTATCAAATGTCTTTTTTCTTTATACTTACATGGATTCTACTTAGTTTATCATCTTAATTGTTTGTTTTATTTAGTATTAGAGGTGTGTATTTATCCTACATGACTTTTGTTTCAATTAGTAATGAATGCAATGATTATGGATCTTCTGTTGCTTTAAAGCAAATCGCACACTCAAATTACCGGTTTACTCGAAATCACAAAAAAAAACTATCCCAATTATAAAGTTTCTTTACACGTAACATCTATGTTCTACTTTTATAATGCTTTAAACATTCTCCTAAGTCTAATTATGTCATTACCTATTCCAAATAGGCTTCCTCCTCGTGGTAAATGAAGAAGTCTGTTCATCACCAACGTCTACGACCAATTTCAACACCATTGCCTTACCCTAACAAAACACAGCTTTTCAACCTTATCCTATGATAGTATTTCTCAATACACTTTGCCAAAAACAATGTTTAGAGTTTCAATCTATGGCTTGTGGACCTCATCATATTGATCAAACTAACACTTTAAACTATAAAACAACTATGTTTAGATCGATCAAAGAGTTTTTGTTTGAGAAGATTTTGTCTATACATAACCATCTAGTAGCTAGTGTGCTTCAAATTCAATAATTTCATTCATATCCATCATTAAAAATCAATCGATCTATGAAAATTCATCGAAACTACACACATTAAGAACATAAATGCATCTATGTCACCACGCATAAATTTCTTATGATGTTTTACTCAATGATTCGGACAATATCACATATAGTAAGGGTGATGAACACCGATGTTCCATCCATAAGCTCTAATGATAGTGAACATGGCTATCGCCTTGGACAAGATTTGTGCTAAAGAAAAAGAAAACATGAGTTTCACTATCAATGAAAAAATTTATGCCAAACAAAAAGAAAACATGAGTTTCACTATCAATGGAAAAACAGTCATCTGTTTCAACTATTAATGTCATTTTATTGAGTTTAAGTGACAAAACATATTGTATTTTTGCTAAATTTGAAGCATGTATTTTATGAGAACTTAGGTTGGTGACAATAACATTTTCATCTATACATAAATTTCAATCATTTAGATGTATAAAATAAATAAAAAAACATTATCGTACCAATTTTGTTCCTTTCATCCCATCATTTTAATTTGTCTTATCTCGTATATCGATTTCTAATAAGATGGTGAGATGAACATGTTGTCTTTAGAGATAAGACAAATGAATGCCAACATTATGATGCTCTTTTTTGGTTAAAAGGACTCTTTAAGGTAAGATTTACCGGTTACCACCTTAGTGGTAAATTTAGGTTTGTTTTCATTCAACTAACTCCATCACTTCTTCGAAAATTTCTTGATCCTAATGGATCCCCTAAATCTGCAAAATTTAGAGACAATATCAAGGCATCTAACTTTATGTTTGCACTCATATCTATAGATGCAAAATTTGATTCATCTATTAATGCTCGACTTGGACCATATGTTTTTAAGATTAATAGGCAAGCATACTATTTAATTAGGTCTCTTCTCCTGCTGGAAGGTGAGATATGATACGCATACTGAAGTTTCTCATTGCCTTAATATCATGACATAATTGCACGTTTACTCATGGTATGCATACCATATGTTCATATCACATATGCATTGTCAATGAAATGATTATGCATGCCCAAATTTCATGAAGAACATTTTAAGTTATGAAAATGTATTTTGTGTCATGATTTTTCGATAACGATCAAAAATGTTTTAAAGGATATGCTTTTTCATGACTTAAGGATTTTTTAATGAGGAAAGGACTTCATGGGTTTTTTATATGGTAATGGTAATGGTTCAAGGTCGGACAAGTGCGGACGTGCACTTTTAGAGGCTCGATAGGGCACGTCCGTAGATGGGTTTGGTTCGCTAGACATATGTTACGAAAACCCTAAAGTACCTAAATGAGACATGTCCAAAGATAAAAAAGGATTTTAAGACTATTTATGAAATGTTTTATGACATGAGAAAACGATTTATTATGTATATGTTAGTGGCTTATATATGCATATACATACACATATCCTACATGCATAAGTTAACTTATTGAATTATCACTTACAAGTATGTTTGTGGTGTAGCTATCCAAGTAAATATGGTGTTCATGATGTTTGAGTTGATACCGAGGGTCTACTCGTCGTGTGTATATTGGATGTGGTATGAGGATAGATCGCATACATATGATAATGATCATTATACTCGGGTATTTTAGTCTACTTTTTAGCTATGGCGAGTGTTCTTTTATATACTAGTTAAAGCAATGCACCGAGTAGATAAAAGAGTAAAGAAAAAGAATGTAAGTAGTTAATAAGCCATTTTTGCGGTAGGTGGCAATGAACTAGTTTAGACTAGTTTTGTTTGTAAGTAATAGTTATATGTAATCTAAGTACTCTTAGTCAAATGGTAGCATAATGGTAGTAGTATTGTTTACTTTAAGTTGTTTATCTTTAAACTAGTGCCACTAAATGATAAGAAGATAATATAATTAGACGAATGGGAAATAAATTAAATCATAATTAATAATAAAAGATGATCAATCAATTGTAATTAAATAAATTTATCTAATTATATAGAAAATAAATTGAAAAAATTGAGGATCATAGATTTAAATGATTTAGTCCAAATAATGTAAATAAAATACGAGGATACGAAAATTTATCGTGTATCTTAAACTAGACATAAGACCTATACATTATTAATAGACCTCGCAGCGTAATTACATATAGATAAGCTATAGATAGGTCACGGTGTCTTATTAACTTATATTCATTGCACTTCGAATGTGGGTTAATGGCGGTAATATTTTCAACCTATTAGGTCCTAAGTTGGGGGTGTTACAAACATGGTATAAGAGCGGTTTTCGAAGCACATCCAATATATGTTGATGGAGATCTTCGGTAATCGGTAAATATGTTTGATGAATGATGATTATTATTGTTTGTTGTGCATGTGATGTGATGTTATATGATTTTGAAAGTAAGGTTATAAGTTAATATGATATCAATGACTTAATGAATATTATGTATGTACATAACTAAAAGAGGAGGAATTATACCACCAAAGTGGGGTAATAATAATGTTAGTAATAATCCGGGGTCGAGCCGAGCATCGGGCGATCGAGAGGGCAAGTTGATAGAGCTGCTTTGGAAGCGAGCAGGAGATGATGGAATGGCAATAAGAGAAACACGAGGAACAGATACGAGAGAATGCGAAAGTGACTCGATGAGGTCTAACCGAGACATGTCAACGACAAAGGATCAAAATAGTTGAGCGGTTTCAAAGGTTTAACCCAAAATAATTTAGGGGCGGAATGAACCCTAACATAGCGAGAGGAATGGGTTGAATCCTTGAAGGCTATTTTTGAGTATTTGGATATAAGTGATGTGGATTGGATAGTGTATGCCACCTTTATACTAATGTACATAATTGGTGGGAAACGGTGAAAACATCACTAGGGGATAAAGGGCTTAGTTGGGGCCAATTTAAGGATATGTTTAATGAGAAATACTTCTATGATACGGCAAGGTCTCATAAAATTCGGGAGTTTCTCTAGCTCAAACAAGTAGACATGTCGATTATGGAATATGTTCATAAATTCAAGCATAGTTGTCGATATGCTACTTTCATCATCGAAAGCGAGGAAAGGAAGAAATAACACTTCCTTCATGGTCTTAGGCCCGAAAATAAGGAGTTTTATTTGAATGTTCTCTAATACTTACAAGGATATGGTAAGAAAGGCATTAAGAGTTGAAATGGATTAGAAGAAGACTGTTCGTCGGCCACCACCAAGTATGAGAAAAGGAAGAATTCCTCCAAATAGATTTAGAGGATAGTCTAGTAGAAAGAGGCCTTTCAATCTAAATTGGAGGAAGGATAATAAAAAAAGAGACACTCGTTAGGCCTCGAAAGGGTGGAAGATAGAGGTAATCCGAAATGTTCGAAGTGTGGACACCTACATACCGATGATTGTCTAATGGTCATAAATGTATGTTATTTTTATCGAGAGAGTCGGACATCCGATAAATAATTATCCGAAGAGGAAGTCGACCAAGAGATGATGTAAGCATAGGCGTGTGTACACTCTAACATAGGAATAGGCAAATAAGGAAGATACGAATGATATATGCGATAATGTCTTGATCCTTAACTTTACTGCATATGCATTGATAGATTCGAGTGCCACGTACTCATTTATTACACGTTCATTGACAAAGAAATCAAGTATGGTCTAGAAACCTTAAATATGACCTATGAGGTGGCACTCCTTTCACTTGAATCTAATTACGTATTTAGGGAATATGAAATGAAAATTGAAAATTTTACTTCACGTGCCGACCTTATAGCTTTAAGTATTTGAGACTTTAATCTCATTCTTAGCATTGACTTCTTATCTAAGAATAAAGTATCGATTGATTGCATGGGTAAAAAGGCGATATTTTGCCTATGGGATGAGCAATTGATTGAGTTACATGTAAGAATCCAAGTCGGACCAGGTGACAATAATTTTAACCTTAACGAGTTGAAAGATTAATAAAAAGAGGGTATAAAGGTTACTTGGTGAACATGGTTTATATCAAAAAGGAAGGAAGTTCAAAACTAAAGGATATTGAGGTAATTAAAAAATTTTAGATGTATTTCCCGAGAATATATAGGGATTACCTTCGAAAAGAAAAATTGATTTTGAGATTGAATTAGAGCGAGAACAATATCGATAACTATGGCACCCTATCGGATGGCACTAGTAGAATTGGAGGAGCTTAAAACATAAATACATGAGTTATTAGATAAAGGCTATATTCGGCCTAGCCGCTCACCGTGGGGAGCCTAAGTGCTATTTGTGAAAAAGAAAGATGGGTCATTACGGTTATGTATTGATTACGGAGATTTGAATCGAATGACTCGTAAAGAATAAGTATCCGCTCCCGTGGATCGATGATTTATTTGACTAGCTAAAGGAAAGCTCGATATTTTCTAAAATTGATCTTCAATCAAGACATCACCACTTAAGGATTAAGGAGGATGATATAAAAAGACAACATTTAGAACTCGATACGAATATTTAATGATGTCGTTCGGATTAACAAATGCTCCTGTCGTATTCATGGATTTTGATGAACTAGGTATTCCGTGAGTATTTATATAACTTCATCATTGTATTTATTAATAATATCTGGTTATATTCTAAGAGTCATGAGGAGCATAAAGAGCATATGAGAAAGGCAACTGCAAATGTTACGCGAGTATAAATTATACGCTAAGCTTAAAATGTGTGTATTTTAGCTCGAAGCAAGTAGCATTCCTTGGCCACATTGTAACCAAGGATGGGATCATGGTAGATCCTAGTAAAATGCGGCAGTGCAAGAGTAAAAGCAATCGAAGAATGTTTCGAAGGTATGAGTTTCCTTGGGATGGCGAGTTATTACCAAACGTTTGTAAAAGGATTTTCGAAGATAGCCACGCCACTTACATGATTAACGAGGAAAATTGCTAAGTTTGAGCGGGATGACATATATGAACAGAGCTTCCCGAAGCTAAAAGTTAGACTCACCACGGCTCCAATATTAGCTCTCCCTAAAGACAATGAAGACTTTATAGTCTATACGATGCCTCTCGGATTGATTTGGGGGCGGTCTTAATGCAAAATGGAAGAGTAATCACTTATGTATATTGACAATTGAAAGACTATAAAAGGAATTATACCACTCGAGATCTTGAGTTAGTTGAAGTAATCTTTTCCTTAAAGATTTAGAGGTACTATTTATACGATGTTCGATGCAATAGTTACACCGATCATAAAAGCCTCAAGTATATCTTTACTCAAAAAGAGTTAAATATAAGGCAAAGAAAATGGTTCGAAGTGCTTAATGATCATGACATCATTTTTCATTATTACCTTGGAAAAGCAAATATCATGACCGATGCTTTGAGCGGAAAGTCTATTGCGGCCTTGCAAATGCAAATTACACGAGCCATGGAGAGGCTCTAACTAGAAGTCATTCCAAGGCAAAGTCGAAGGAACTTTTTGGGTGCATTAAACCTCCGACTAGATACGAAACGAGAAAATTAAAGAAGGGCAACAACAAGATCTAGAATTTCTTAAAATTAAGCAAAAAGTAACATATAGAAAAACAAACAAATTTATCCCTAGACGATGATAATATTTGGTGCTATCGGAGTAGGCTCGCGTTTCGATAAAAAGAAGATAAAGGAAGAGATTTTGAGAGAAGCTCATACCATCTCGTACACCATACATCTCGAAGGTACAAAGATCTATCGAGACCTTAAGGAAACCTATTGGTGGAAAGGGATGAAATAGGATATTATAAACTATGTGTTTAATATGTCAACAAATTAAGGTTGAATGCCAAAGACCATTGGGATTATTAAGGTCGCTAGATAACCTTGAATGGAAATGGGAACACATATCAATGGATTTCATTTTGGAAGTGCCTAGATCGAAATGAGGAGCAAATGACATATGGGTCATAGTAGATTGATTGACCAAGTCGGCTTATTTATTGGCAATCAAGACAAAGTACTCCATGTAGCAATATGTAGAGCTATACTTAAAAGAAATCATCCGGTTGCATGGAATTCCTATCTCGGTGTTATCAAACAAAGACCCTCGGTACACATCACGATTCTAGAAGAGCCTACACGAAGTGATAGGAATGTAATTAAAGTTTAGCATCGCTTTCCATCCATAAATGGACGGGAAAACGAGAGCGAGTGAACCAAATATTAGAAGATATGCTACGAGCTTGCATGCTTGGATAGCTCTACGAGTTAGGAAAAGTATATGTCGTTCGTTGAGTTCGCTTATAACAATAGTTACCAAGTGAGTATCGACATGGCATCTTACGAACTGTTATAATGGAAGGAAGTGTCGATCATCGATACATTGGGACGATGTAGGTGAGCGAAACTATTAGGACTAAAACCGATACAACAAATTGCTAATGTTATTCGGTAGGTTCGAGCAACGATAAAAATATCACAAAGCCGATAGAAAAGTTACACGGATGTAAGGAGAAAAGAATTAGAATTTGTAGTCGACGATAAAGCGTTTCTAAAGAAAGCCCCTATGAAAAGGGTAATGAGATTTGGAAGGAAGGAAAAATTGAGTCCACGATACATTGGACCTTATGAAATACTAGAGAGGATTGGTGATTGAGCATACAAGTCGGCGTTATCATCATCGCTCTCATCAATCCATGATGTATTTCATGTATCTATGCTTTAAAAATACATGAAAGGTTTGAATCATATGGTAAGTAATGAAATCCTCGATCTCCAAGCTTATTTTAGTTATGAAGAAAAAGCGATACAAATCATGGACCGAGAGGTCAAGAAATTATGAAATAAAGAAGTTCCTCTAGTTAAAGTATTATAGAGAAATCACGAGGTTGAGGAAGCCACGTGGGAAAGAGAAACAAAAATGTAGGCTCGGTAACCCAAATTATTTGAATACAAATTTCGAGGATGAAATTTTGATAAAGAGGGAAGGATGTAATAACCGGTACCCGCTAAAAATAGAATTAAATGAAAATTTAATATTAAATACATGTGAGAAATATTTTTAAGGTATAAAATAACACTTAAAGAGTTAAAAGAATATTCGGGATAATTAAAGTTGCCTTTTATGCTTATTAGATATTTTATTTATTTTCGATGCATGAATAATAACTTTTGCATGAAATAATTAGTTTGAGCATGTTGCATATGCATGATAAATATTTTTTTTTACTTAGAATATTTGTTAGAGGGATGTTAAATTATTTTATATGATTGTATGAATTTTCTTGTATCTTGTGAATATGTTATGTGAATTGTCATGCATATGAATAGTGTTTTAGAGATAGAAGAATTAAGTGAGGTACCCTAAAAGAATGAGGAATGCTTTTTTTAGGACATAGAAAAATCATATAGGATGTGTAGGAGTACCTAATAAATTTAAATTAATTTTATCAAGTATAAGGATTATTTTTCATAGGAAATAGTACAATTTTTACACTAAATAATTAATTTAGAGGACTAAATAAAATTTTAAAATTATGAAAATTTAGATTAAATTATTTTAATAAGTATTTGAATTTATTCTAGAAAGAAATTATATTTTTGAAAGGTATAGAATAAAATTTTAGAATAAGAGGTCTAATTGCATAAAAATAGGAATTCAATTGCATAAAATCAAAATTTTAAATTCTCAAATTAAATTATGTAGAAATTTTAAAGACCAAAAATTGATCCTAAAGATTGAAAAGGGAGGATTAAAGGTGATTATTTCAATAACGAAGGGTTTGGGAAAAATAGGCCACGAAAGCCTTTAGCAATTTGAGGGAACAAAATTAATTATTTTTCCACCAAAATTTTTTGACTTAGTGCCTTAAATGAGTCTAACTTCCAATAAAAGTCGTGGCTAAAATTAAACAAGATGGAAGCCTTAAATAATAATAAAAAAGGATAAATGGCTAAAATTTGGCCAAATGAAAATAAATAATTTGAAATTGAATTAAGGATTGAGATTCACCCAAATTACGGGTAGAGATCACATCAATAAGTTTATGAAATTTTCCTATAAATAGCATTAGTAGAAAAATTTAAAATGTAAAGAAAATAGAAAAAACATAAGGGAGACTCTTGCAAAAAAATTTCATCTAAAATTCACTCAAAACATTTCTAATAAATTTTAAACCCTCTAAATCAGTAGATTAAACTTCAAATTCAGAGTTATGGGCCAAACATTTTAAAGGAAAAAATTCAAGGAATTAATTCAAGTATAAGAGCAAAAGAAGGAGAAAGGAAATTTTCAAACAACCTAGCTTTACAAGGTTGAATTGGAGCTCAATTAAGTACGTTAACTTCACCTACACCATAGAAAATTTCAATTTCATGCCAATTTGATGTTTAATTGCTTTAATTTTGAATTAATTGCATGAAATGTAAAAAATTAGGGTTAGGGCTCTTGATGACCAAAATTTGGGAGGAAATCAAATTAAATCTATAATTCATGACACTAATGTTGAATCATGTTAATTAGGCTTGAAATTGAAGTGTAAAACTTAAAACTTCCTAGAGTTTCCTTCGGGGTACCATTTTGTCCAAATACCCAATTTGGGAGTTTTTGATTCATTCATGGAATTGATGTTCTAGCACTTTAATATGACTTAATTAGATTTGAATTATTGTTTAGGAATGAAAATTTTCATTTTGATTGAAGAAAAATTCAAAATACCAAAGGGTACCTTCGACCTAATTTGGGATTTTTAAGGTTTGAGTTTGATGCACTTAGTTTATGATTCCTTGATTAATTTGCACTTGAATAAGCATGTCTTGATGTATGGAAATGGAAATTTTGGAAAAAGTTGAAGAAAATGGCTTGAATTTGTTAAGCCCTAATTTCATCCCTTTAAGACCCAATTTGGGTTTGAGTATGAATTTATACCTTGAATGTTTATTAAATTGATTCCTATAGTGAATGTGTGTGTAGGCTACTAGACATTAAAACTATAGAGTCAAATGAGAAGAAAATATTTGGGTTTGAACTTGGGAGGTATTCGGCCTAAATGAGGAAGTTTTAAGTTTTAGGTTGCAATTGGCTTCAAAGGGTTAAATTGGGTAATTCATGCTTAAAAAAATACAATTAAATGACTTACAACAAATAATTCCATTAAAACCTAAAAATTTACTTATGTTAGTCAAATTGATATTAAGGCCCAAATAAAAACCGATACATATACCTTACCTAAATAATGCCTAACTATGTCAATTCATGAATATGACATAATTGGGAAAAACAAATTGATGAGTAATGAAGATACGAATTAAGAGAAAAATAATTAGATAATGTTAGAGCAAAATTTGGCTTAATGTGAAGAAAATTGTAAAGTTTAGTTATTTTGTGTATCGACATGCCTAATTGTATTTTTAAAATGATGTTTGATGTGTTTGAATGATGAATATTGTTTATATGGAAATGTGGATGGTTTTATAGTTTCGTAGTTTGGATGGTATGATGATATTGGCATGGTATGGTGGTTAATGTTAGTCGTGCAAGGTAAATATTTATTGATGCAATTATATTGTTACCTTTATATATATATCATGACATAATTGTATGGTTACTCATGGCATGCATACCATATGTTCATATCACCTATGCATTATCAATGAAATGATTATGCATGCCCAAATTTCATGAAGAATGTTTGAAGTCATGAAAATGTATTTTATGTCATGATTTTCCGATAATGATCGAAATGTTTTAAAGGATATGCTTTTTCATAATTTGAGGATTTTTTTAATGAGGAAAGGACTTCATGAGTTTTCCATATGGTAATGGTAATAGTTCAAGGCCGAGTAAGTGGAGACGAGCACTTTTGAGGCTCGGTAGGGTGCATCCGTGGACCGATCCGGTTCGCCGGACATATGTTATGAAAACCCTAAAATACCTAAATAGGACATATCCAAAGACGGATAAAGGATTTTCAAACTCGTTTATGAAATATTTTATGACATGAGAAATTGATTTATTATGCATATGTTAATGTCTTCTACATGTATATACATACACATACCCTACATGCATAAGTTAACTTACTAAGTTATCCCTCACACATATGTTCGTGGTGTAGCTATCCCGGATGAATATGGTGTTCATGACACTAAAGCCGACTACCGAGGGGTTTGCTCGTCATGTGTCTATTGGATGCGAGTACGAAGATAGATCTCATACATACGATGGCGATCATTATACTCGGGTATTTTAGTTTACTTTTTAGCTATAACGGTGTTCTTTTATGTACTAGTTAAAGCAATGCACCGAGTAGATGGAAGAGTAAAGAAAAAGAATGTAAGTAGTTAATAAGCTATTTTTGTAGTAGGTGGTAATGAACTAGTTTAGACTAGTTTTTTATGTAAGTACTAGTTGTATATAATCTACGTACTTGTTAGTAAAATGGTAGAATAATGGTAGTAGTATCATTTACTTTAAGTTGTTTATCTTCATACTAGCGCCTCTAAAACGATAAGATAATATAATTAAACGGATGGAAAATAAATTAAATGATAATTAATAATAATAGATGTTCAAGCAATTGTAATTAAATAAATTTATCTAATTAAATAGAAAAGAAATTTGAGAAAATTGAGAATCATAGATTTTAATGATTCAATCCAAAAAATGTAAAAAAAATACTAGGACGCGAAAAATTTATAGTGCATCTTAAACTAGATATATGACCTATACATTATTAATAGACTTTCGCAGCGTAATTACACCTAGATAAGCTATAGTTAGGTCACGGTGCCTTATTAATTTATATTCATTGCACTTTAAATGTGAGTTAAGGATGGTAATATTCTCGGCCTAGTAGATCCTTGGTTGGGGATGTTACATTTTCATTTCCTTTTCCTTTTCTTTGACCTATACCTTATAAGAGGGTGATCATTGCCCTCATAATCATACGGTAGGTCCCCGACCATTCCTTTTGAAAACCTTTCTTTTCTTTTTCCTCAATCAAAATCATGAATGAAAAATCATTTTCTTGATTATAATAAGTAAATGCATTTAATTAAAATGCAATTACCTCATCAATAACCTCAAAATGCATACTTATAAATCATTATAGCATGCAACATTAAGAATAATCATATACATGTTCTAAATTAACAATGCATACATGAAATAATGAATACACATCAAACATCTAATGCACCAAGAATTGGTACCTAGGTCGAATTATATAAGCCAATTAACTTTATCCTTTTAATCATTCAATTAACCATTTTTCTTGCCATTTCATTCATTTTGAACCATCACAACAGAACTATACATGAATCAATCCAACAACCCTTAAATTCTTATCTAGGCCGAAACCTACTTAATGAAGAAACAATGTCCATTATCTATTTAACTCTAATTCTTCATACTAATTCCAACATTTAAACATTAAATTATCAAGTATACCTTAATTTGATCAATTAAGCCAACTAACCTACATCACATAAACCATAATTTTTTCTAAAATTAAGGACTAGGTCTGGATGGTTCATCATCAAAAAAAAATTCTATATCCATCATCCCTTTCAATTAATCATCTAAACATGTCAATTTCAACACCAAACACATATTACACCCCTCAATTCATCAAATTCAAATCATAACACAACATCATTAACACTTAACCTACAAAATTATAATTATTAAGACACCAGTTAATCCACCAATTAAACATCAAAGAATGGTTTCTTATGATGTAGTGATGACTACACTTACCTCACTTGAAGCTTGATCAATCATTCTCCCTTTTAGCTTGAAGTTCTTCCTCCTTCTTCCTCCCAAATACTTCAGCCCCATTTCATATTTTTCCTCCTTCTATATTTGATCTTCCAAGTCTGGTTCTAGAGGGTTTTTTAGGGTGGTTAAGGTGGTTTTGGGTTTTGATTTGGGGATTTTCCTCTTGGGTTAGCTTGATTTCTGCTTAGGGTTGATTTCTCCTAAATTTTCCAACCCTTTCTTCCTCTCTTCTAGCCAAATTTAAAAGGAAAAATTTCCCTTGGTTTAAGACAATTGTATGCACACTTGGATTGATCCCACACACTTGCATTTAATGTCTTCTCTAGAGATTTCTTCTTCTTTATCCTTTCTTCTCTCTTTCCTTATAATTTTAGCTTGATTTTTCTCCTTATTTCCTCCTCTTCTTTGCCAACTTAAAGGAGATATTTTTCTCTTTCATTTCTAGCTTTGTAGCGACTTGGAATAATCTCCTTAAAAAAATCATCTAATTAGTTCCCTAAATCATCATAATTTAACACTTTAGTCCCTAACTTCTAATTGATGCATTCGACCCCTCCAATTTCAATCCATAAAATTTTAATTTTCTACATTTAAGCCCTTATCCTAGGCTTTCCCAATTTTAATTATGATCACCATAATTTCTTAATTATTTTATTCAAGTACACAAACTTTTAATTATTATAATTATGCCTCTAAGGTTTTGTAATTACATCCTTAGCTCAAAGCATAATCATAACAATTAATAGTATAAACTTTTAATTCATGCCTTAATTAATTCATTCTTAATACAAGCATAAACTTTCATTCTTTACTTTAAATAAATATTTCTTTATTAATTAAATAAAAATATCCTTACGATATATTTACATTTATAGAGAATTTTAAATCGAGGATATTATAGATCTTATGTATACTCTTAATATGTTCAAGGAAGGCTTACAAAGAGAATGATCTAGTGTATACTCTTTATAAGAATGACAAAAAATATATTTTAGCATCATATAAATGTACTTATATTCACACATGGTTACACTTACTAAGCTTCGGATCACAACTATCTTGTGGTGTATAGGTAAGTTAATGATATATGATGGTATGGTGTGAAATTAAAGATCTTGTCGAGAGCGAGTCGAGTTTGTCAAGTGTGTACTATAAATATTGGTTTAGAATTTAAAGGCCAAAAAATGATAAATGTTACTTGGATCAACAAATTTAAAAGATTAATAAAATGGTTTTAATTCCTTTGTGCATCATACAAGATAGAGGACATATAGCTTATTGCCTCGTATTCATTGCATTACGAGAGCGAGGCATTATTGATAGCATTCTTGGCCTTTTTAGGTACGTGGTGTTACAAATCGAAACCCATCAACTATTTCGATTTACATAATTGGAAAGCCATTGAAACTTCGTCTATATAAATGAAAATTCTCCGATAACTTTAGTTCATATAATTAGGAAGCTATCGATGACTTCATCCATACAAATAGAAAGCCATCGATGACTTTGATTCAATTCGACATAAATAAATATGGAAATAATTAGGAAGCCGCTGGTAACTTTTTCTACATAAATAGAAAGCCACCAACAATTTTGATTCACATAATTAGAAACCCACTATAACTTCGTTAACATAAATAGAAAGCCATCGATAACTTCAATTTACATAATTGGGAAGTCACCATAATTTTTTCCATATAAATGAGAAGCCACCGGTGACTTCAATTCAATTTGACATACACAAACATAGGAATAATTGAGAATCCATTAACAAATTTTTTCATACAAATAGGAAGCCATCGACGACTTTAATTCATATAAATAGAAAGCCATTGACGACTTTGGTTCATAAAACTAGGAAGCCACCAATGATTGTCCACACAAATGGGAAGCCAATGAGGATTTTATTCACATAATTAGAAAGTCGTTGACAATTTTAATTCCATTTGACACAAACAAACATAGCAATAATTAGGAAGTCACTAATGACTTTGTCCACCTAAAAGGAAAGTCATCGATGATTTTGATTCACATAATTAGGAAGTCACTAATGATTTCATCCATATAAATGGAAAGCCATTGTCTACTTTAGTTCACACAATTAGAATGTCATCGATGACTTTGTCCACATAAATAAAAAATCACCAACAACTTCCATTCACATAATTAGAAAATTGCAAACGACTTCATTCATAAAAATAGAAAGCCATTGAGGGACTTCGATTCAATTCAACATAAACAAACATGGCAATAATTAGAAAGTTATTGATGACTTTGATTCAATTCAACATAAACAAATATGGCAATAGTTGAAAAGCCACTGAAGACTTCTTCCACACAAATGAAAAGCCACCGATGACTTTAGTTCATAAAATTGAGAAGCCACTAATGACTTTATCCATATAAATAGGAAGTCACCGATGAATTTAATTCAATTCAACACAAACAAATATAGGATGAACATCATGTTTAAGTCAACTCTCATCATAAAAGCAACATCGTTCTCAAATATGCACATCGAAACCAATACTTCCTTAGATAAACTATTGAAATTAAAGTCCATATACAATCCTTCTAACTCTATCGCAAAGCATTGAACTTTACCTTATTTCATAACAAAAGTACCCGGGATCTCCGACCTTTTTGGGTTTGAAATACAATAATGTATATTAAATACTTCAAAATCTATATTTTCTTCTATATACAACTCATTTATCCAACACGATCATATATATACATCTATCTCACTTCAAAAATACAAAGGTGATATTGAAGTGTCAAAAACTTATCTTGTTTGCCAAAATAGCCTAGGAAGTTTCTTAGAAGCATCGATGAGTCAAGGTGTCTCTTTTTTGTTGCTTGGACCACTTTCTTCACCCTTTAATGAAGACTATCGATGTTGTCGATTGAAGAGAGGGAGTGCTTATAGAGTTGTCTTTCAAGGTTGAAATAGGAGGGGAGAAAATGTCCACCATCGTTGGAAAATAACGAGTCACTCGAGGTGCTTGCTATCTATGGTCGCTATTATAATGGCTATCTCAACAATTTTTAACGATGTTTCAATCGTGAGTTATTGCCCAAAAAGTGGTAGTTTCTACCACTATTTTGCAATTGTTGAAGGACTTTTTTGGGCTGAAAATCACCGAGGGACAATTGTTGTTTTGGCTAAAAGTTAGAAGAGACCAAATCTGTCATTATCTTACGGATTACGCCATTGGCACTTCCAGATTATGTCACTAATTCTACATTATTATTGTTATCTTGAATGATAAATACTATAGTGAAATGGTCAAGAGAGGAAAGGAGTCTTGGTTGGTGTTTTTAGGCGAGTTTTGGAAGTTGTTTCGATAGTAACAATAATTACGAGTACGAGGGTTGTCAAGATAGCTTGGTAGGAGACTTTTACGATAAATTTAAGGAGGGTTTCATGGGGGGTTTGAGGGGCTTTCCTGGTAGTTTTATAAGAGATCTTTTATTTCTCATTAGGGGTTTTTTGTGACAGATTTAGGAGTAAGAGATTGTCATTACTACTTGTTGGAAAATGACGATGAGTGGCAACAACTTTGTAAAGGAGAGTTGTTTGTGGGTTTTTGAGGTTTTAAGGAGTTATTTTGCTAGTGGCTTGAAAGGACTTTTTTGGGGGGTTTTGTGTGACTTAAGTTGTGGTGGCCATAGGTGATGAGTGAGAGGTTGTTTTTGGTGGTGGTTTTGATTGTGATGAGTGGAGATGATTTTTCTTCTCTCTAGGTTTCTACTTCTTTATGAAAAGATGAATGAAATGACTGTTTTATGAGAGAGAAAATTATGTTTTTATGGTTAAGGTTATTTAGAGTTTTGAGAATTTTTACATTGGTCCCATCTGTTTTCTCTTTTCCCAACAGTTACTCCTTATATCTTCCTTTTTCTTTCTTTGTATTTTCAATTGATAAATTTTGAAATTAAACCCCTAACTCAATTATTTTGGTCCGATTTTCTACTTTTAATCAATTGGGCCTAGAATTCTCAATTTCCAACTTATTTTCTTCTTTTTGCTTGTCTTTTATTTCTTTTTCTTCTTCTTTTTTTTTTTTTTTTTGGTTGATTTTTTCTAAACTCCCATAAATCATGAGATACCTAAAAATCCTAATCTTAGGATAAAAAATTACACAATCAAGCAAATTAAACAAAACAGATTAAATTTTCATTTTTTCAAGAAAAAATATGTAAAACAAAGAGGATTATGAATTGGATGATAAGAGTATTGATAAAGACATTCAACAAACACTTGAAAAAACTCTTCCAAAAGCATTAGAATATACTTTAGGTGAAACATTCTACCATTTAAGTAGCTAAAAATCACATGATGATAATTTTGGGAAAGACTATTTGTTTTTGCGTTAATATCTCCGAAGGACAAAGCTCATGACAAAGGATAAACTATTAGGTAGATTAAGTTGTGAGAACCAAGTTGGAACTTGACCCGATAAAGGGTTTGGGTTGTCGGGTTAACCCATCGGGTCAATAACAAGTTGTATTAACAATAATTGAGTAAATTATAAATTAGTCCCTCTATATTGAAAAACAAATTAATTAATGTTATTTATTTCAAAAACTATTTATTTAGTTTCTTAAACGGTGTTGATCTCATTTAATTTAATATTATTTTATTTCATGTCATCTTTTATCATCAATCTTTCCATATATTTTACTTATTTTTTTCTATTTCTTAAAACAAAAAAAATAAAAAAAATGAAAAGAAAAGAAAAGAAAAGTATGAAGTTACAAGTAGATTTTAAAATTTATGGACTAAAGAATTAATTTTTAAAACAAGAAATACTAAATTAATTAGTTTCTCAAAACTAAAGGTGGTAATTTATAATTTATTAACTAGGTTGAATTTGAAGCAAGTCGATGTTTCACTCTTCGGTTCCATTTTTCATTAATCCATAATACATTACAATTTGAAATGAGGTGTTGTTTAGTTACCAAAGATAAAAGATTTAGAATGAAAATGACAACTCCATTCCAATATTGTATTTAAAATAATAATATGGAATGAAGATAAAATTTAAAATTTTTAATGCTTAGTTTTTAAAATGAATGAAAATAATGATTATAAAAAATAATTTCATTAACTATGATTGTTATAAAAATGATAGAGATTATTTTAGTGCTCGTGGAAGAAGAAAAGAAAATGGTGATGGAAGAGGAGAAGAAGGTGGTGGCTTGAAAAAAAAATAGTGACAGAATAATTAAAATAGGATTAACGAAAAGAAAGGATAAAATAAATTTCAAGGTGAAACTTTCGACTTGAAGGAGAAGTAGGCGATTTCTCTTGGAAAATGGAAGTTAAGGATTTTGGACTTTAACCATGTTTAACATTCTATCGCATGGAAAGCTTAAAAGAAAGGCATTCCTCACTTTCTAAACGGCAGCATATTGAGCTCTCTTTTTTCTTTTCCGTCTCATGGTTGACCAACCGGTTTCGGACTTGGTCAGGCCGGATCCATCAGATCACTCTAAAACCGATCATGTCAATTGGGTTTCAACGAACTAGCCATCCGGCCCAAGTTTAGGCTCTAAATTGCTGGATTTCAAGTAAACCTGTTGGACTGGACAGGATTTGACAACTATACAATAAACACATGATATATAGACAAAATACATAGTTCATAAATGACATTTTAAAAAAACTAAACCAACTACAGGTGTGACTGTTCACATCCTGTAGCTGCAGACTCAATTCCCCTGTTCATTAATTTTTTTTATTGTTTTCTGATCCCTCTTTTTTTGAGACATGAATTAATCAGTCCCTTTGCCTTTTTTTTTATTTATTATTTTTTCAAATGGTTGTCTGGGCTGGCCTCCTTTGTTTTTTTTTTTTTTTTTTAAACTGCTGGCCTCCTCTTTTTTCTGGGCTGGCCTCTTCTTCCGGGCTGGCCTCCTTTTTTTTTTTTTTTTTTCCGGGGCTGGCTTTTCTTTTTTTGGGCTGGCCTCATCTTTTTTTTCCCCCTTTTTTTAAAGAAAAAGTTTAATAATTAGTTAAAAAATTCATAATTTTTATTTGATTATATATGACTAAAATTTATCGAAACCAATTTTATTGTAGTTTTTATTTAAATGTATTCACCCCGATATATTTCATGTAATTTAAGTGAGTTTTTTATTTATTTTATATACTCTAAATCCGCTAAATAATATATTTATATATATAGACACACACACACCAATCGGACGCGACCACTGCTCTTTTTTCTTCTTCTTATAATTTATTTTATACTTTTAAAAGTTTGGCCACCAATCTCATGATAGAAAAAAAAAGTTGGCTAATTATTTTAAATCTTGATGTGTTTTAGAATTGGATCACCGGGAGGCAAAAGAAAACCCTTAAAAGAATATACATATTGTCATAGTATAACTGAATTTTTAGCAAGTATTGTATAAGTTAAGTGATCATATATAATTGGTCCCTTCATCGGGAAAGAAAATATATATATTATTCGTCCATTTAATGTCCCTAAATCAATATTAATTATATCTTTAACATTGATATTAGCATATATATATCTGATTATTTTATTCTTATTGTTTAAAATTTAATTCTTCAATTATTTATTTTTTATTAAAATTCTCATTAAATTAATTTTTTTATTTTTTTATATAATTTTATTTTTTAATATTTTTTTTAATGTGTGAATTTTGGAATAAAATTTTATAACGTCCATATTTTATTTTTTAAAATATATTATTGTAATTTATACAATAAATTATTTTTATATTTTTAAATGAGTGTTTTACTCTCTCTCTATATATACATTAGAGAGAGAGAGAGAGAGAGAGAGAGAGAGAGAGAGAGAGAGAGAGTTGAAAGTATGTTTTATATAGTTTGACTCAATTTGTTTTTTTTTAAAAAAAAATTATGTGTTCAAAAAATTCACAAATTTTATTTTTTTATATGTATTTATCCAGAATTTATCGAACTAATTTTATTGTAGTTTTTATTTTAATCTATTGACTTCAATATATTTCTACAATTTAGGTGTTTTTTATATATTTTTCTATTTATTCTATAAACTCGAATCGATATATATATATACATGATATATATATATATATATATATATATATATATATATATATATATATATCATTATTTTTGTTAGAAATTAACTATATATAGATTCAATTTATATGAATCATCAAAAATAAAACTTTTTACTCGCATTACACCGTACGAATCGTTAACCCTATATATGTAATGGTTGTTTACCCGCGGCGTAGCGCGGGTATCCAACTAGTACTATGCTAAAATTACTTAGGCTACGTTTATTTAGCGGAAAACAATCAATAAAAAAAGCTATTTTTCAAAAAAAAAAAATTCGACTTTTGACAATTACATGAAAAACAATTCTAAAAAATATATTCTAGTATTTTTTTATACGAGAAAATTAAAATACAAAAACTAACCGTGATTGTTATATCAACAAATTTTGCGAGAACTTCAATAAGGCATATTCACAATTTCACAATATAAAAATTGTTAAAAAATCTCACATCCATAATAGTGCATATACAAAAAGCTACTAAAACAGAGCATATGAATTAACGATATGTTGATGTATCAAAATAGAAAATATTAATTATAATCAAGAATATATCGAGATAGAGACCCATGGTGTTGAAATATCATTTGGACCATAATTTTTTTTTAGTCGGACGTAAAAAATATTTTAAAATCAATTTACAATTGAAACTAAATCTTTTTCGAAAGATTTTTAAAATATATTTTTAAAATCAATAAGATGCATTTATAAAAATTTAATAAATTTTTATAAATACTAACTCTAAGATTTAAATTCAAAAAATCAAAAATAAAATATACATTTTTAATCATCAAACCAATTCATCAAAACTACTTGGGACAAAATCAAGTCAATATTCACATTTAAAAAAAAAAAAAAGAATTCTAAGTAATCCTAACATTGTTATTTTAGTAACTCAATTAAGAATTTTTTTCTAGAAATTGAGCTGATAATTAAGTCTAAAAAATAGTTTTATAAATTATTAGTTATCATTTATAGATAATTATTCATTTGGTTTTAAAATATTAATTTTGAAATAATTTGTAGCTAATTGTTAACTACAATTACCAATAAAATTTTACAACTGATTAAATTTAATCACAAATTATTGATTTAGTTGTAAATGAATGGTATTAAAAAAATAATGTATTTATTGATGAATTAATTAGTTTCAATTTTTTCACAAATAATTTTACACTTGTAATAATCATTTCCAATAATTTAAGTATAGTTTGGGTGATGTTTGAGATAATGATAAAAAAAAAAGAGAGATAAATTATTGAAATATTTATTATAAAAATAATTTTAAGGTGTAAAAATAGTTTTTAATAATATTTAATGTATTTATAAATCAAAAAATCAAGTGTTAGTAGAAATAGAAAAAAATAATTAAATAATAATTTTAAATAAAAAAGGAGATATAAAAAATTATTAAAATATATCAAGAGATGGGTGAGTAACGCAAGACAACTTGTGTGAGAGAGAGAAAATGTTTTCTTTTTTTTTAGTTGGGAAGTTACTTTTTCAAAAATAGTTTATTAATTTTTATTAACTTGAAATCAAATTCTATTAATTTTGTTGATTTTTTTTTAAAATGCGAAACAAATATCAAAAAATGATAAAAAATGAAAAAAATAAGTTTTAAAAATTTATTTTTCTCCGGACAAACAGAGTCTTAATAATTATTCAAAATACATATAACTTAATACTATCCTTCAAGGCGGTGATAAAGTTATTGGGAATATCATGCAAGCTTTTGCTGGAAATCCCTATGTTTCCATGTTTTTGGGCTGTAAAAGCTTCAAATATTGCTGCTTCTCAAACACAATCTCACCAAACTAAGTAATAAAGGTGGTCAGTCATGAATTTACCCTGAAACAATGAAGCAAACAAAACATAATCATTATGTAATATTTGTTCCTTCGTGGGTTTTCCTTCCACTTTATTGATATGTTTATCCAATAATACGCCAGCTTCTGCTTTATTGATTTGATAAAAAAAAAAAACTTTATTGATTGGACAACAACACTAAATGCAGTAAAATTTGATTCAAACTTGCATGGTGTGCTCCAGCGAAGGTAATTGACGTGACCTTCAAAGGAGCCTATATTGGTTGAAATCCCCTCATTTTGTCATCCTTCTCTTTGCTTTCTAGCCTAGCTAGGGTAACTGCTTGTCCGCTTCCATGCAGCTTTCCTTACATGTTCTTGTCACTCCTACTCCCTTCTGGTTGCCATTATTCAATCAACGTGGATGCAAGCTGGAAAATCTAAGAAATCGTCTCCAGTTTCATTAAACCTAAAGTTTAGGTTTTGATATTCAAGGCATAGAGAGGGCCATACACAGAGATTGACTGTAGAGTAGTATTCATAATGCTATTAATTTGTGATTCTCTCACAATTTTTTTTTTTAGAAAAAAAGCACTTGCTTTTTTAATGGAAATATAGTGTCTTATCTCTCCATATCCCATGTGAGTTAGTTTGAGGACATTAATAATTAATATTAAGGTAAATTTCAATTTGCTTTCCTTAGTTTTATACATTTTTTCAATTTACACTGATTTTTTTTTTTTTCAGTTAGTCTCCATACCTTTCGTTGTTGTTCTAATCGGCTGTCAAATCTTTTCTTTCTTTCTTTCTTTTCTCTAATTTCCTTCTTTTCTCTAATTTCCCCTCTTTGACCATTTTTGTTAGGAATAATAACAGAAAATATGTGACTTTCAACTTCGTTTGAAAAATTTATAAAATATCTCAATATTATTTAAAAAGTAAACGAATTAAAATTAGCACAATTGACATAGAAAATCAATTAAAAAATATATTTTTTAAATAAAATAAATATGACAAAACTTACGAGGGTTAGTTTTTCAAAAAATACTCCAATCTTGCCAACTTAATAACATCATTTTTTCGATACCATATATAGTTAAATAAAAATTAAGATTCAAATGAATTTAACTCTAAATGATGTGTAACTTGTCCTATCCTCATTCATCATAGGATTTTTTTTTTTTTTTGTTCAAGATTTTATAGTTGATGGGGAATTAGATAAAATATATAATATGATATGCGAGTGAGAGAGTGCAAGAAAGGCAACAACAATGGTGGTTGATGTTGTTAATTTTTTGTTATTATATATATTATTCTTGTATTGTCAAAAGATTTGTAGATAATGTTGATGAAAAAAAAATCTTTTTTATCCATATTTGTTTTACTCAAAAAATGTCTTTGTTTATTTTTTTATTTTTTAATTTCAATTTGTTAAATGTGTTTCTTTAATGAATTTCTTTTTTTTTAATCATATTTCTTTTTAACTTAATCTTGTTCTAATATTGTCAAAGGGTTGATAGATACTGTTGATGAAAATCCTTTTCTTTTAAGTACCCTAATTGATAATGTCATTATTGGGTTTTGATTTCGTTGCAACTCCTTAAAAATATCAAATTGCTAATTATCATCATGTGTACTATTATGGATAAATTTTAATTTGTGCCTGATGTTTACATTTTGTCTTAATTTTATCTAAAACCTTTTATTTGTTCCATTTAGATCAATCCTTTAACAATACAAGAATGAAATTAAGTTAAAAATGATAATAAAAAAATATCAACCATCATTATTGCTGCCCCTCATATACTTTTTCACCAATATATCATATCTACACCTTTTATCTAATTTTTCATTAAAATCTTGAAAAAGAATTCTAAAAAAAAATTTGAAATTCTTGATGAATGGAATGATAGTTTGAATACATGATAATTTTAACATTACTTAAAGCATGTTTATTTGTACCTATCAAAGACGTTATTTGATGGCAATATATATATATATATATATATATATATAAAGACATGATAGTTGAGAGGGATTAAAAATGTAAAAGTTTTGACAAATAAAAATTAAAAGAAAGAGTTACATTAATTTTTATTTTGATTTTCATTTAACTGTAGTATCAATAAAGGAAAAAATCATATTGTTAAGTGAGCATCGAAGTTTGTACAATTTGAAGATTTGTAAAGAAACTAACTCTCTCAATGTTTATTGTATTTGATTTAATGAAAAATATATTTGCATTGACTTTCTGTTTTTATTTTTATCAATTTCAATTAATTTATCTTGTTCTTTACTCTTTGAATGATATTGAAATATTTTATAAATTTAATGGATGAAATTAAAATATATACACCTATCGAAAATGAGCTCAGAAAAAAAAATTATGATAAAAGTGAAAAACATCGAGGTTAATCGAAATAAAATAAAATAAAAAAATATAGAATCTAATTTAAACAAATTAAAAATTTTAGATGAAATTTTTTTTAAAAAGGGTATGTATATATATACTGCCAATAAAAGTTTCAATGATGATTTGGTCAAAATCTGGATAATAAATAAAACATGGTCAAAATCAAATGTTAAAAACACAAAGGCATGGCAAACGCAACAACTCTGCAAATTTTTGTCACTTTACAGCCATAATTTCCGGTTGAAGATGGAAAAACTTCACTCTCTGGATAAAATAGTCTGACAAAAGTCAAAGAGAAGGAAAAAAAAAAAGCTCTCTCTCTCTCTGTCAAAACAGGGAAATTAACCATCATAAAGCATATGATTGATGGCACCTTAGTTATTCAACAATACTGCGAATGATACTGTTATGATTATCAAATCATGGGCTACCTAGCTCTGTCCCTCTCATGACTCATTAATTGTTGTTTTGTCATTTCATCTCAGCTTTTATGGACGCTGTGCTTTAGAAGACAATAGCTCAAGTCCAAAAGGAAGATCAAATAATTTCTCAAGGAAAAACAAAATGGCCTCTGTCCTAACACTGTCACACATCTGACACAACTGTACCTCTCAGATTCCTTTCTTATCTGCCTTTCCTTCCCTTGCCTGGTCTGAAACCCCAATAGGTTAAAAAGGAAATCCATGCAACAACCATATACCCAAGCCATGCTAGCGACCAAGCTAGATCTTCACTAATTTCTCAAGATTTTGGCAATATATCAAATTATATTTTACGAAAACAAAAAGGGTCAGCCCACAAGATATATATAGGCCTAAACCACTCATCAGATCATGCATCATATTGCTAGAAACAAATTACCATGGAGATGGGTAGATAATTAATTTATGGTATCACCACCATCATCTATGTATGAAGCAAATTAATAACGAGATGGGTAGATACATATACGAAGATATATAATTATATAGATGATCAGTATCTCTCTTGCTATACATTAATTTCTAGTAAGAAAAAAAGAACCTCTGCCCTTCGCCCTTCAAAGCAAACACGAAAAAAGAAAGAAAGAAAGAAAAGAAAAAACGAGTAAGGCTAAGGATGATGACATAACAACAAGGAAACAAACCTCTCACTGAGGACAAGAAGTATTAATGGTGCACTAAAACAATAACAATAAAGATGACAAATTCATAATAACTTCTCCGTTACAACTCTCTGGCTATATATCATCTGCATCAACCGGCTCCCATGGGAAGAAAAGCGAGTTTTCTGTGCTTCATGATCATGATCATTGATCAACTTAATAAATTACCTGTTTGATATAGGGTTTGGACCACTAGGAACTTCATGAGCCTCAGCTCCAAACTTGGTACGAGTAGATTTTGATGATGGAGAAGAAGAAGAAGAAGTATGTGCGTCTTGCGTTTGTTTTGGATGCAAGTTCATGCTAGTAGAGGCTGGTTCTGAGGATTCTAATAGAAGCCTCTTGATGGAAATCGATGCAGCCATGTTTGTTGGGTTTATTGGCTTGGTAGGGCTAGTGAGTAAAATAAAAATGAAAAGAAGTGCTAGGAATAGAAGGAAATGGTGTGATTTTGTGTAGGTTTCACTGATTGTTGATTGTGTTTTTGGTGTTGCCATGCAATTAATGGAAAAAAGAAACCACCCCCCAAGAGCCCACAAGGGTTCAATATCCATGAACCAGCACCAAGGCTAGCTAAAGAAGGGAGAAGAAAGAAGAAAAGAAAGGAAGGGAGAGAAGGAGAAGCTTCAGAAAAAGTGAATGTAAAGGAGGGTTTGAAATTCGATACACATTTGTTGAGTAACCAAATGACCAACTTAACAAGGAAGTATATATTAAAGATGCTGCTATGATTTTACCAAAAAAAAAAATAATAATAATGTGGCTATGAGTTTGTGTATTTACGAGGAAACCCTTTTCTAGAATAGAGTTTTTGTAAACCCTAGGTTTACAAAGGAACTAGAGTTTCTGATTTTCTATCTCGGCATGCCCAAAACGCCCTTACAAGTTACAAGACTGAGAAATGTTTTTGCTAAACATACGCAACTATTCTCCAATTAAATAGCAACCGAATTGAAGTATTTATTGATATTCATGTAGCCATTCAATTTTTTTTTAATTTAAATTTTAAAGTTAGTGTTGACATTAATTATTAAAAAAATTTAAATGTGTCACGTCAATATAAAAATACATATTAAAATGATACGAAGAAATACTTAATTTTAATGACATAAAAGATAATTCTGATCAATAACAAAAAATATATACATACGAGAGCCGAAGGTGAAAAAGAAAAAACAAAAGGGATAACGAATTTACTTTGTTCTACAAAATTGTACCTGTACTTCTGCCCTTAATTAATTTGTTACCCAAAGTTCCACTCATCTATTATAATTTTTTTATCACATATAGTTTTATTGTTGATGGTTTAATTATAAGAATTGGTCAATTGGGAATCAAATATGGCACTGATAAGGGTGTAATAGTCTTATCCTAAGACACTAATGCAGTATACTTAAGGATGGGGCCTTCTTGTAAATCAAATGGAGTATTACAGAATCTTGAAAGGTGAAGCCAGCACAAAAATAGAAAGAAAGAGAGAAATAGTGGAGGGAGAGGTGGTGGCTTTTCTAGCTTGGACGGTTCCCAAGAAATATTTCTTTGACTTGGAAAATTATATATATTGTTATCTTTTTATTTCATTACCTTTTTTTCAACCAGAATTGGACTGCTCCCTTATTTTGGCGCGTAGTTTGATACGGTATCTATTCACTTTTTTTTCTTTTTTGTTTACGTGCAAATAAATTATTATTTTCAATTTGATGCTTGGAAAAGTAATTGAAAACATCAATGGTGTAGGATGGTCATCGTGACAAGAATTAGTCCTTTTAGTGATTTGACTGACAAAAAAAATCTTTTTAAATATCAAATTTATTTTAAATTGTTTGTATTGAAATTGAATGCATCTCATCCATACAAATGAGTTATCCTAAATCAGTAGGAGAACAAACCGTATTATCAGACTGAAAGATCAATATTAATCTTTTTTATTTAGTTAAAACAAATATCATATTTGTATTAAAAAAACCCACAACGAGCAAAAAAAACAAATAACCAACAAACGACCATATAAATCTAAATGCAAAATTTAATTCTATAAACACAAATTAAATAAAAACTAAATAATCTAGAACTATAAAGAAGGTGAAAAAAAGCTTGCTATTGCAGAGAATTATCCACAACAACTAGAAAATTGCTTTATAAAATACTAGCTAGATTCGTAGGGTCTTACTGAGAAAGAGAGAGTAAACTTCCACAATTCCTCTTCAAATCAAAGAACAAATGCAATATAAATCAATATTGTCTACAATTCTAATTTGATATAAATTTCTATTATAAATGTGTCCGAGTCTAGATTACCTCGATCGTGTATGTTTGTATTTTGAGTGGAAAAATGATAATAAAATTTTGGGTAAAATTATGTGGATATTATTATTTTTTAAATAAAAATTAGCCACTTTTTCATTAATTTTAAATAAAATATAAACAAATTATCATTTTTACATTATATCAAGAGAAATTATAACTTATTATTTGAAAAAAGATAGTTGATAACACCAACTACATATAAGATGGTCTTTCAAGCAACAACAAGTTCTTTAAGTGATATAATTATATATTAAAAAAAAAAAAATCTCGTACGTACAAATTGACTACAATCTCACGCACATAAATGAGTTTAAATCATCTTAAATCAACGGAGATGGGGCTGAACTATCGGCATCTGTTCATGGAAGATAAAAAACTATCAATTAATGTCAATCTTTGCTAGATTTTTATTTTAAAAAAAAGGAGAAACATGAACAATAAGTAGTCGATAAATAACCACATACACTTTATCATTTTATAGGAAAATATGAGTGATATATTTGAGCTTTTTTTTTTTTTTTGTTGGGAACACAATGTTTGGTCATGGAATTCAAATTCAGTTAAGGAGAGTAGGAGGAGGCAGTTGAAAGGAGAGTGGGTCTAAATGTGGCAACTTTTATATATGGAGAAGGAGTAATTGTTTTCCGGAAGCGAAAATAGGGAAAAAGAGCACACCACACGGAAAGCAAAGCATCGTATTCTCTTCCAAGCGAACACACTGCTTGCTTCTATCATCGTAGTGAAAGGCCAAGAAATGTGTCTCCCATGATGGGGGTTGCATGGGTCCCCACTGCTTCGGTAACATTCAGAAGAGGGATGGTACGTTAAGGCCAAATTTTAGTTCTATTTGATCCATCTCCCACCCAGCTTGACAATCAAAAAATATTTTATTCATCATCATCACCTATCATCATACATACACATTGGTATAGTATATTTAAAACAAAAAATTATTAATATTTCTTAAAAAATAAACAACCAAGTATATCATCTTATAATAGTTTAAATTTTTAATTTATCTCAATATTTTTAATCATATTTATTGTGTTTTTAATAATAGTTAAGTTTATTATGTCATTCTCATTAATTTTCCTGACCATAAATAATTTTTAAAAAAACCTTTAAAAATAATACATACTAGTAATGTGACTTTAAGTTTTTTTTTTTTTCATTTTAGTTAGTGATTTTTTATCAAAAAAATTGATCGAAATGACATATTGAAAACTTAAACATTATATTAAAATATAATATATATATATAATTAAAATCCTAAAAACTATTAAAGATTTAGATATTATATAAAAATATATTGAGGTATCTCCTATTTTTTGAATACTACTTTTAAAATTTAAAAGAAAATTTTTTTTCTTTAACTACTAAAGATGACGTTGCTGATAAAAGTCCTTAAATTATGAGGAGAAAATTTAGCAACATTTCTATGTAGGCATGATTTCAACGAATTTTAACGAAGACAAGATGTTATGTGACACAAATTTCCATGGAAACTTTGAAACCCTTCTGATAACTTCCACGGCTACATATAAATCAACTGGCTAATTAATATCCCTTCTCAAAAAAAGATTTTTTTTTCCTTGAGCTTCACTTGTTAGTTTAAATTTTTAGATTAACATAATTTTTTTAATTTGATATTAGAGTTTTAATTACCAAATAGTTACAAGTTCCAATCTCGCTATCCACACTTTATCTTCTAATTAAGTATAAAATAATTATGATTCTATGCAAGATTCATGACTTGAAAACAATGACGGATGCAAGATCAAATGTTCACGAGGGCCTAAATAAATATTTATAAATTTATCATGATTTACACAAACTTATATATATATATACTTTAAAATAGTTTTAAAATACAATCGCTTAAAATGGAGATCTTCGTTCTTTCAAGTCATGAAAATTATCTATAAACAAATTTGTACTAAAATTTTTAGCAATTTCTTTTTCAATATACACTAACAAACAATCGAAAATAAAGTCATCTTCTATCTTGTTTCGAAGCTTGAACTTGACTACACTCATAACCGAAAATGATCATTTTGTGATAGCCGTAGAAACTAAAAGAGTAAGAATAAGTGTTATCACTCTATACACAAGTGGATAACTTTCAAATTTTTTTCTTCATCAACCTTTGGCACAAATCAGATATAGTTATAATAGTAATCTTGAGTAAATTATAAGTTAGTCTATCTAATTTTTTTTAATGGATTAATTAGTTCTTCTTGTTCCAAAAACAAATTATTTAGTTCTTGTATTTTAAATTTTCTTGTAATTTGATATTTAAGAAATATATATATATATATATATATATATATATATATATATATATATAAGAGTTAATGAAAAAAAATAACGTTTTTTTAAATAAAATAATCTAAATTAAATATGATCACCGGTCAAAAAAATAAATAATTTTTGAAAAATATATGGACTATTTTATAATTTAAAATAGTAATCTTAAATCGAAATTATTAAATCATTATATTTTAAAAAAATTATTGTTATCATTATATATAGAAGAGTTAATGAAAAAAAATAACATTTTTTGAAATAAAATAATGTAAATTAAATATGATCACGGTCAAAAAAATAAATAATTTTTGAAAAATAGATGGATTATTTTATAATTTACTAAAATAATCTTAAATCAAAATTATGAAATCTTTATATCTTAAAAAAAATAACCCAAATGAAAACCTAAAATTAACTGGTTACCATCCTGTGTAAATGTAACATTTTTCAAGTAGCTACCGAGAAAACAAAGTTGGAGGAGGGCCCTGACACTTCAACGTGGGTCCGCCCCTGACTGGACCCTTAATGTTGTAAATGATTTGCATTAGCAACAACTACATGTATTCTTTAATTTGCTAAAATAAAAACTCACCCATTGTTTTATCACTTAATTCTCTAACAATCTGTCTTGCACTTCAACAATTTGAGGGGGCCAGGCCCTCTAGAGCTCAACATGGGTCCGCTCCTGCTTGAAAACATATATTATAAAGTAATATAAACTTATTTTTAAAGTTTCACTGGTGAATTTAAAATTTTAAATTAGAATGGTTATTTAATATATTGAATTTTAAGTTGATTTTTTTATATATATTAAATTTAAAATCAATTATTAATTTAACGAATATACGAATTACATTCTATATATATATATATATATTATTGGTTTAGCTAGACAAAACTTCTATAGTAGAATTTTCTCCTCTTGGTTTGCAAGTTACACACTAGACTGCATTTGGCATGCTTGAACTCTCTACGACACTTATGTAGATCATATATATATATATATATATATATAGAGAGAGAGAGAGAGAGAGAGAGTAATTAAAGGTGTGATTTAGTAGGTAAAAATGACTAAAAAAGCTGTTAATTAGCTACATAGCTCGAGGAACACACTATCCACCGATTGGACCTTGTTGAAGTTAACTTCCTACCCACCGACCTTGTCAAACTAATCAAAAGCTAAAAGTGCTGGTTTTCAATTCTCAAGAAATTAATGGAAAGGGAAGACAATAACCAATAATACTAGTTGCTTTAATTGTACCAAAGAAAATCATTTCTATATTTCTTGTTGGTTGTCGACAAAACCATTTTCATCATCACCAATCTCCAATTGTCAATTATCAATGTGCTAGGGGATTAATGCTATATGAACAAATGTTTTATACAAATTTCTCATACAAATATATGTGGTATAGATTCTTATTACAGAAGACTAATCGTTTATCAATTATGGAACCCATTATTTATCACTCTAAGACTCATGAGCGACTTCAATAATTATTCGTCCAAATTTCAAGAGATTGATTTGATAATTAAAAATGTTTTTTTTTAATTTTTTACATTTAAATATTGAGACTATTATTGAGAATAAATTAGTAAATGCATCAAAATATATTAGACCGATATAAAGTTGAGCTCTTAAATTGTTTGGAGAAAAAATTTTGTTGAATCAAAAAGTTATTTATGCATGAAATTCTAAATACGCCATGCGCTGGCTCCGGACATTTTGGTACCAAAGTCAATGGAGACGACCTTGTAAACAGACATATATAGCTATCAACCCGAAAAATCAGGAATGATTTCACCCTCGTAAAAGCAAGACAAACCTCTATAGATAAATGCATCTTTTCCTGTGTTAGGTAAGCTGCAAGTTAGCAACACCATCCAGACCATACTATTGTAGGCCAAATCGTCAACCAATTGAGGTAAGCTCTGAATCCATAAAATTGGGTTTTGTCTGGATAATCTGGCAAGCAAGATTTAGATCTTTTCATGTTTTTAAAAAGAATACGACCCGTAATATTTTAAATCTCATTATTTATTTTGAATTTAATAATTTGAATTAGATCAGAGAAAGAAATTAATAAAAAAAATAAATTTATATACTAAATCATGACCATACAATTTAAATTCAATAATTTAGATTTAATGAATAAACATATCATATTAAAAAAAAAAACATAAAAGGATTCCAATCCGAATAAATATTATGCAAGTCATTATATATAATTTAGAAATGTTAATTAAATCGATTACATTTTTTTTCATACAACTTATAACGGTATTAAAAACTGGTTTGAAACTTATAACGTTATTTAGCAAATCATTAAAATAAATTGTATAAGGATGTGATTGTAACTAATATGAGACACAATTACTGAACTAGATTTTTTGTTTGACATGTATACCATCAAACTCTTAAAAATCAATTTCTAATATAAATAATTTTTAAAAAATTAAAGATATGATTAATGTTCACATTGATTTTTTGTTTGACATGGTATACCATCAAACTCTTGAAATCAATTTCTAATATAAATAATTTTTGAAAAATTAAAGATATGATTAATGTTCCCATTGATTCTCGTGCATCACTTTAACTTTTTTTTAAAAAAAAATAATAATAAATACATATAGTATTCTCCAAAAAAAATTTATGAAAATAATAAGTTCTCCAAATTAGACATAGAAAAACAATTTAAGTTTTATGAAAAATATCAAGTTAAAATCTTTCCTCATCAAAAAACACTTTTCAAAAAGTTAAAATATGGATGAATTGAAATTAAAAAGTTGAAAGGATCATCATACCTTTTATATAGAATTTGAACGTGTAAACGTAATCAAATACATTTTTTTTTAATTTTTATTGATGATGGTTCAAATTCGAGAAATAAAAAATTGAAAATATGGCCTATTACATAACAACAAGTGATCAGGTTATTAATCCTAATTTATTGTGCTTGCTTAACAATATTATCATGTAAAAATAACACTTATTTAATGTTTATAATCAATATCAATAATTTTCATTCAAATATTTGGTTGTTATGCTTCTTCTTTTTTTAGGGTTTAGGGTTTTATTTTTTAATCATAATCCAATAATAAATGTAGCATAATACACTTGGAATAATACTTAACCAGTGTTTTTGCCTATCATACAATCTTTGACACCTGGCTTAGTGAGAATTAAGCCACAGTTTATGCTGCTAACTATCAAGTATGAACACCAAGACATTCTGCACCAGGAAAGGCCAAGAATTTCATTCTTCAATTCGTTTTAGAGAATCAACCTTGTCAGTATCTTCCAATTAGAAAAAAATGAAATGATACTTTTCGCTTTCGAGATGGAATAGAATTTCGAAGCTGGAAGTTTTTGTTAAGGAATCACTTTGTAAAGCATATAATAATTGCTTTTCAGAAGGAAGGGAATTTCAAAGCTGGTCGTTTCTGCTAAAGAATCACCTTCTTAAGGCATATAATTATTGCTTTCCATCAGGTTATTGATTTCTCTGTATTCTTTTTCCCACTTTCATGGTTTTTTTCCCTAGCAATAGCGGAGTTATATTACTACGACAAATTATATTATCATCGTAATAATTAATGACAAGAATCTATTTTGATTTTTTTTTATAATAAATTTCAACTCATATTCTCATATATATATATATATGATTAGTAATATAAATCAGCTTATATTAATAAAATTTTGATTAAGTTTAGGTTAAAATTAATTTTTTATTATTTGATCGAATGTATAAAATGGATACAATTATCTTTAAAAAATTAATATTTATAAAACTTAAAATCAAAATTTTTTATTTAAACGAAATAAAATTATTTTTTTCAAACCAATACTATCTGATCAGACTTTTGAAAAGCATATAGCATATAAATTTTTGAAAACCAAGGCCCCACTTAAAGCTAATTAAATTATTGAATCGACAAAAGGTCGATTATTTTGTTTTCTCATCAACATTTGATTTCTAGGTTTCCCTTTTGACATCGTTTTCCCATTTTAGCCTTAGCAAAGAAAAAGGGAAATGAGGGCGTTGTATTAGGTTTCCCTCTTGACTCCAGGTTCCCATTTTGACCTTACCAAAGAAAAAGGGCAATTATGGTGTTGTATTTTGCAAAGTAAAATTGGTCTACTTTTAGTTAGCTGTACCCAACAGCACAAGCCAGTTGGTAGGGTTACTTATCGGATTGGTAATGGGTGACATCAACAAGGGTCAGTCCAGTAACCCTACCTAGCTACATCATTTTTAATCGGATCTTTGTTTCGGTTACTGTTTCAGATTTTGGGACCCTAATCTGTTCAGCTTTGCTATTTGAACATGAAAATATACATGTTTATTAGGGATAAATCTAGAAAGTGGGATTTGATAAATAATTGATTGAACATTTAGTTTTGAAAAAAATAATGAAAATATATTACTTTTGAATCCAGATGCTATCCATCAAAAATTAAGAATAAATTATAAATTAATTTTTTTATTTTTAAAAAATGAATTAATTAGTTTTTTAATTTCAAAAACTGATCATGTAATCTCTTTATTCGTAAACATTTATTTGAAAGTTTTTTTCTCTTTTTTTTTTTTTCTCCAAAGATAAGAATTCCGTTAGTAAACCAGGAATACAAAGGGGTTTCATAGTATTAAATGGTGTTCAAGACAAATAAATTAGAGCAAGAATAATTACATGGTACGAGAGAAAAAACCATAGATTAATCTTAGATCTAATGACGATGAGTTTTTCTGTTAGCTTGTAGACAATTCTTTCTTTTGATAAACATGTCCATCAAATCTGTTTCCATCATTGATTTATTTTTTATTCTTTTTATGTTTCTACGTAAATCACTTATTTATTTATTTATTTATTTGCATAGTTAAGAATGGCGAGGCATAAAACATATATGTACGTGCGTGTGTTGAAAAGGCTGCTTTCTTTTATTATTAGACATACAAAAGGGCAATCAAATCCCACTCCAACCGCAGCTGAAATGACATAAAATGGAAAGGATTATCGTCCAAGCTGGGATTTGATTGGAACTCATTGATATGGAGAATTAGAACTTAAAATTTTGTAATCCAAGCTTAAGACTTGCTTTCACTTTTCATGTCATCATCACTTAATTAACATCAAAGATCAAATTAAGTAACAGTAACACTGTTTTGGCACATAGAGATTAAATGCATAACAACACACCACCGATTGGTCTTTTTTCACCTTTTTACGGAATGAGGCACATCCCTTTTACAATAAAATTAAAAGAAAATGAAAAACCACCGTAGCACTTTACTGTTTATTTATTGTTTATTTTTATTTTTTTTGATTGCTGACTTCCAAGCTTTAAAATCTTTTTTTCTCGTTTTGATTGCTAACTTCCAAGCTTTTAAGGAAATTGCTTTTGTTTTGGTCCCTTTTTTCGAATTTTTTTTTATTTTGATTATTAAAATTTTATTATATTTAATTTTTATCCCTATAATAAATATTAAAATTTTATTATATTTAATTTTTATCCCTATAGTAAACATTTTTTTCTTAGCTTTTAGTAAAATTTATATTTTTTTTATTCCTATTTTGTGATATGTTTTTATTTTAGTCATTAAGTTTTATCATGTTTGATTTTTATCCTTACTATACTAAAACTAAATAAAATTTACTATCCTAAACTTTTTTTATTTTTATTTTGGGCTTTTAGTAAAACTTTTCTTTTTATTATAATTCCTATTTTGTGATTTTTTCTTTATTTTCTTCTTTAAATTTAGTAGAATGTTTTTTTAGTCTTTGTTTTGTAATTGTTTTTTTATTTTGATCATTAAATTTTTATTATATTTGATTTTTTTCCTTGTAAGAAACTATTATTTACTTTTAATAAAAAAATTTGTTACATTTTGATTTTTGTTTTGTGATCTTTCATTTATTTTAACCATTAAATTTTTATTATATTTAATTATTATTCATTCTACACTAAAATTAAATATAGTTTAACTATTCTAAGTTTTTTTTTTAGTAAAAAATATTTTCTGTTTTGATTCTTATTTTATTAATTTTTTTATTTTGGTCATTAAAAAATTATAATGTTTTACTTTTGTTCCTACCTTATGCATAATGAATTTTTTTAGACTTATTGTTTATAAGTCTTTTTTTTTTTAGTGAAAGTTTTTTTAGTTATTTTGATCTTTATTTTGTTTTTATCATTTAATTTTTATCGTGTATAATTTTATCTTTATTTTCTTTGCCAAATTCTCGATTTGACAAAGGTTTTTTTTTTCTTTTTGATTTGGGTGGTTTTTCCGTTTCATTAACAAATTACAAATGAATAATATATGGTAAAAATTAATCATCTAAAATTAAAAAAAAACTACCACATTATTATTTTAATTATCAGTTATTATATATATTTTAATTATATCAAACAATATCTAATTAGCGACATTATATTATTCAACTTTGTAGACTTTTTATTTAGCTAACCCCGATGTAAATTATGAAATACATGTTTTAGTTTTTTTTTTTTTTGAATTTTTTCACATGATACTTTTAAATAATTATTTTTAATTTTTAAATTTTATATGAATTAATATATAAAAATGTTGTATAGCTCAACTCGCGACAACGCGCGGGATGTATGCTAGTTGCTAACTATGTAAACATCACTCGCTTAATACTTTCGGCTATACATATGCATTAACAATTAAGAATGAGTAAATTACAAATTAGTTCCTTTATTTTTTAGAAAAGTATAATTAGTTGTTCTTGTTGTTTAAAGCTAATTATTTAATTCTTATATTTTAAAATTTTATTGTAACTTAATCCTTTTCATTCTTTTTTTAATTAATTTTGAATTTTTTTTAAGAAACAAAAAAGGTAAAAAAAAAAAATATGGAAGGATTGATAAAAAAACCAAGATGTTTTTTTAAATAAAATAATATTAAATTAAACATGAGCGAGTAATGGTTAAGTTACTAAATAATTAATTTTTTAAATAATGAAAATTAATTTATTTATTTCTAGAACTAGGGGGAAAAATTTATAATTTATTTATTAACAATTAACAAAAGGAAAAAAAGTTCTAGCGTTTTACCGTTCATCCACTATTAACTTAAAAACAAAAAATCACTATGGATTTGAATGTCATTTAGAATATTTTTTTTTATTGGTTTTGAGATTTTTACTAGATGGCATTTTTTTTTTTTTTTTTTTAAAGTTTTGGATTGATTTTAAGGGTTTTTATTTGTTAGGGTTTCAAAAGTTTTGGATTTATTTTAGGAGTTTTTATTTGTCACTCTAGTTTGGGTCTATATTTCGATTCGTATTTTCCTCATATTTCATTTGATTTTCGTTTTCGTCCTTGGTAGTTGAGAAATGAGAGAATTGATAAGGAAGGGTGCCTTTTTTTACCACATAAAAATTGATGCCCTTGGTAGAGGTAAGCAAATAGTTAAACGAGTTCTATTTTGCACTAGTTCGGTTCGGTTTTCAATTAATCCAATTAGGAGAAACGATGAATCGAAATCAAACCAAAATAATTTTGGTGTTTCGATGAAAAAAACAAAATTTTCACTTTTTGTTTTGATTGATTCGGTTTAAATTGATTTTTTATTTTTTATTTTTGTAAATTATGATTGGGCTTTGGCCCTTTGGGCCTTTGATCGGAGGCTTTCATTTTTTTTAGCAATAGGACCTTTTAAAGGCCAAAAACCATGAGAGATTGATCTTGCTTATTTGTGGTTATAGTAAGCTTCTTCAACTTCTTAGTTATTAAAACTCCAAGCAATCTGGTAGATTAAAGGGTTAAAAATATAAAATTAATTGCACGAAGGTGCGGCAAGTCTAAACTGTTGAGGCATTCTATTGTATTGTCTATTGTGATGTTGATGCATATGTCGAAATTAGTGTTAAGGTCCTAGAGGGTCTCTAAGCTTTAGCTATATGTTGAAGCTATACTCGTAAATGATTTAGTTATAGTTTTTGGTATTATAATTGAATCTACTATATTGAAAACGAGTTTTCCACCCTAATCGTGCTGACTTTATTGTTGTTGGCTTCTAGTCAAGTTACCATTGATGCTCATCAAGTTTGAAATATTTTTTAGATTGAAATAAGAATAAGAAGAAAAAGGTATTTAGGTTGGGACCTTATTTATGGTTATAGTTTGACGGTTTCACTTTCACATTTTGCTTAATAAAAGACTAGATCAAAGTTTCATGAAATATCATCAAAATATTAAAAATATCCTAATTAAAATACAATCATTAACTCAAATAAAAAAAATCATCAAAATATTAAAAAAACATCTTGATTAAAATACAATCTATTAAATCAAATAAAAAAATCATCAAAATATTAAAAGCATCCTAATTAAAATACAATCGATTAACTCAAAAAAAAAAGTCCTCAAAATATTAAAAATATAATCAAAATACAATTCATTTGGTTTACATAATTAAATAGATTTCATTTACTTCTAAGTCTTAGAGTGACATTCCCTAATAAAAAAAATACCACTTAACTTAAATAATCCATCAAAATATTTTTAAAATTATCATATTAAGCAAATAAAAATTAGAAACTTACGCATATCATCCAAAAAGCCAAAACACCATAATCCATCAAATATCTATCTTTGTGGAAACAATTGTTAAATCTAAAAAATATAAGATAAAAAAATCAATATTTTAACATTATTATAGAGGAAGTAAATAACAAATGAAAAGAGAAGTCATAAAAATTATTGGCTTCAATTTTCTCAACTTCTTACAAATTTTCTTCGACAATAATTGGTGTCAATGAATTTTTAAGCCAAACTTTAGCACGTATGAGAGATTGCACTATGTTAGGAGTTAAAAAATTCCTAAAGTCCTCAAGAACTCTTCCTTCGAGTGTTAAATGTCAATTCTAAGGGAACAGTAGAAATAGGAACCACCAATACATCATGAACCATCCGTGAAAGGATAGAAAATCAAGGAGAATTGTTTTTTCGCCACTCTAAAATATCAAAATCAGCATTATTATTTTCAACATCTTCACCAAGATACATATCCAACTCTGTTTTATTTTCTCCACCTCCAATATCATACTTATAGTTTTTAAAACGTATCTGTCTCTCAAGTTTTATGCTAGCCTCCCCTTGATCAACCATTTCTTCATTTGTATTTGACACTTTTATTCTCCCACCACTTTAGCTAATTTGATTTTAAGGTGTTGACAACCAATAATATAAATCATACATGGCATATACAAATTCCTTAACAAGATTTGTCATATTTTGATCATCTAAATCATCATATAATTCTTTGATGAAAATTCAACAAATACAAGTTTATATCCGGTATCAAATATTATCATAATATAAATTAACTCATACATTTTCTTAATATCCCTCTAATACTTCTCAAAATTTTTTTTCATTTTACTAGCCAATGAAAAATCATTAAAATCTCCACTTTGATGTCATTTTCTCAAAACATGTTTAATCGAACAAATCTCTTCAAAATAAGAATTAGAAGTCACATACGAAAAGCCCGAAATAAGCAAAGTAAGGTCATAAAAAATTTTCAACATGCCCACCATCTTCCTACAAGCATTCAAATCATCAAAATTAGACGACCCAACAACATTATCATCATGAACTATATCAAATTCACTCCTATGTAAAAGAACAATTTGCTTATATCCCTTAAAAGCTCTCTTAAACTTTTAAGCCGAATCTAACATCAAATAGGTTGAATTCTACCTAGTTACGATATCTAATTGTAACAAACTCTTAGAATCAATCTTTTCAAATTCAATGCATTCTTTAAATCTTTTTAACCTAGCTAGAGATTGTCTCATATATCTAATGGTCGATTGAACAAGAATGATCAAAGAATTAAGATGTTTTAACCTATCAACAACAATCGGATTCAAAATATGTTCCATACATCTCATATGAAGGAATTCCTCATCTAAGATGTTATGGATTTAATTTTTAATAACATCTTTTAAGTGTCTAATTATTACCTCATTTGAACTTGTAATGTCAATTGTAACGAGTAATTTTTTTTTTTAATTTCCTAGTCGATCAAGCATTTCTTAATGGCAATGCCTAAATTTACTCCCTTAAGATTATCAACCAAACAAAAATTCAAGATATTTTTATGAAACTTTCAATCATTATTAATGAAATGAGCCGTTAAACATATGTAATTGATTCTTTGAGTAGATGTCCATATGTCCGTAGTGAGATAAACTCTTTCATAATTTTGTTTCAAGAATTCCTTTAACAATGATTTCTCATCTAAACAAAGTCGATAGCAATCTCTTAAAATCATAAACTATGATGAGATTTTAAATTTAGATTGTGTAATAGATATAAACTTTTTGAATCCCTTACGATCCACATACTTAAATGAAAGGTTATCTATAATGATCATATGAGCTAAAACATTTCTAAAAATTATTTGATCAAACTTCTACGTATTAAGAGTGCTTTCTCCTCTTACTAGACTTGTAAGTTTTAACTAAGTTTGCGTTATGTTAATACTACAAGGGTGTTTTTTGTATACGATTATATGAGATTTAAATATAGTAATGTAATTTTTTATAAGAGGACAAATAAATGCCTTATCATAATAGTTTAAGATGTTCTTATTCTTATCTTCAAACTTTGTGAAATGGTCCCACGCTATCGACCTTGTCTTAATTGGTTTCCTCTTTATCCTTATGCCATTTTACGTGTTACTTAAAGCTATACTTAATTGTGGATTGCTTGAACCCATATTTTTAAAATTCATCTCTTTAGATTGCGATATATATACACTTAATTATGGATTGCTTGACCATATTTTTAAAATTCATCTATTTAGATTGTGATATCTATACACTTAATTGTGGATTGCTTGAACCCATATTTTTAAAATTCATCTCTTCGGATTACAATATATATATATATATATAAGTGTTATACTCAAAAGGCCATAAAATTAACTATTGACAATGATGCATCAAACGAATAGCATATAAATTACAATAACTATCAACATTATGCCTTTTATATATTGAGACTTGAGTTTCCAGTCTAGGCTACAATTGTCAAACTTAGAATGTTATGGTGTTACCCCAAACCAAATCATTACTTTCTACTAATTGTCTCACTTAAAGTCAAAACAACTTAAAAAAGTAGAACGGATGACAAAGCAAAACAATTCTAGAACTAGAGTTAAAACAACTTATGAAAATAGTCCGACTAGGAGGCATTCTAATGGAAAAAGACCAATAGTTACAAAAATAAGAAAAATCTTGAATATTGTATAAAGTTTAGATAGGTGATTCATCACATCTAATCTACAACATCACATACTTTCAAACTAATATACAAAAGATAAAATTATTTACTAGGTTTTGAAGTTCCAAGAAGTCTATGTAATATGCACATTGGAGCATGAAAATTGGTATAAATCACCATGAACAAGAATGTATAAAGGTATTAAGCAAGCAATCAATCTCACAATAAGCTAATGAGTCGTTCGTGTCAATATTTCATAAAACTTGTATAATGTGAAATCCCTAAGCCATATGGTCCTTGTCGGTTTCAAACAATATACGTCGATTGTTCTACCGTGTATTGGATGTGTTTTAGCTAATGATAAGATTTCGACCCTTTTCATTCTTCCTTACTAAATCGAAAAGATGCTAAATGTTCTAGTTCCTAGTAAATTTTTTAATGAACTTTCTACAAGAGGAATATGTGCCACATCTTTCCTTGATCATGATTTTTTTTCAAAAGTATCAACGTAAATATGTAATTCTTTCCTTAAGCATCACTTCATCACAAACCGATGGCTACCCCTCACTCTACTTCAATTACATTTCTCTAAAATGTTTTCGGTATCGACAGAGGTGTATTTATCAAACTAGACATATTTCAATAAGTTCATTGTATGCATAAAAAAGAAGGCTTGCATATCTTCTTTCGAGGCACAATAGTCTAAGAATAACTCTACACATTCCGTTTGCTTAGGAACCGATTCCATAGCAAGTGGGTGAAACAAATTGACCTTGTCTTAGGAAGAGATCAAACGAGTAAGTGAAAGTCATGTTAAGAAAGTAAGTTCAACTCGCGAATGATCAGCAACTCGCTAAGTGAAGTAGGATAAGAAGCATGGTGGATGGTGAGTCTAGTGATTGTTGAGCGATGAGGATGAAAACAGGAGGAAAAGATGAAGAGTAGGAGGAGGAAGAGGATAAATAGAGGTTGGTGGGAGAGGTAGGTAGGGTTTGTAGGTCCGTAAGCTATTTGGTGAGTTTAGTAAGGATTAAAAATCAAAACACTCAAGCAACATGCATTAAGTAGAGATAAAGATTGGGAGGATGAAGAGGACAAACAAAGGTTAGTGGGAGAGGTGGATTAAGTCTACGGATCGTGAGGTCGAGGGCTAATTATGAAATTGTGAATTATGATTTGGGAAATATGAATTAGGGTTAGAGATGCAATCCATCGATCTAAGAGAAATGGAGTAAGTAAGTGACACTATGACTCTATGATAGTAGGGTTTTTCTTTATAATTCTAGGTTTTTATTTAAACTGGCAAAAAAAAATTAAAATTGAATCAAACAAAAATAATATCAATTTTTACAAGAGGCGAGAGATGAAGGGTGGGAGGAGGAGGAGGAGGATGATAGACGGAGCTTGGTGGGAGAGATGGGTGGTGTTTATGGGGCCGTAAGCTATTTGGTGAGTCTAGTAAGGATTGAGAACAAAAACACTCAAGTAGGAGGCACTAGGTAGAGATAAAGAGTGGGAGGATGAGGAGGACGAACAAAGGTTGGTGGGAGAGGTAGGTGAAGTCTACGAACTATGAGGCCGAGGGTAAATTATGAAATATGAAATTATGAATTGTGATTTAGGAAATATGAATTAGGGTTAGAGATACGATCGACTAGTCTAAGAGAAAGGGAGTAAGTAAGCGACACCATGAGTCCATGACAAGTAGGGTTTTTCTTTATAATTTTAGTTTTTCATTTAAACTCGTTAAAAAAAAATTTAAAATCAAATTGAACCAAAATAATTGTAATTTTTACAGGAGGCAAAGATGAAGAGTATGAGGAAGAAGAGGAGAAGGACAAACAAAGGTTGGTGGGAGAAGTGGGTAGGGTTTGCGAGGTCGTGGACTATTTGGTGAGTCTATTGAGGATTGAGAATGGAAACACTTAAGTAAGAGGCACTAAGTAGAGATGAAGAGTGGGAGGATGAGGAAGACAAATAAAGGTTTGTGGGAGAGGTGGGTGAAGTTTGCGGACGAGTAGGGTTGAGAGCTAATTGTGATTTAGGAAATATGAATTAGGGTTAGAGATGTAATTGGCTAGTCTAATAGAAAGAGAGTAAGTAAGTGACACTATGAGTATGTGATAATAGGGTTTTTTTTTATAATTCTAGTTTTTGGTTTAAACTCGGCAAAAAAAATTAAAATCAAATCAAACAAAAATAATTTTTGTTTTTGCCACTTTATTTAACGATGGAATTACTTCAATTGCCGTATGGTTGTCGCTAGTTCATCGTCTGTTATGTCACTAAATATTATATTAGTAGCTAATTTTCTAATATTTAGTAGTTATTTAGTGACTAAATAAAATATGTCACTAAATTCCATCGTTAATTACCTATTTTCTTATAGTGAGAGGTTGGTGAAAGAGGTAGGTGGGGTTTATGGGACTATAGGCTATTTGGTAAGTCTAGTGAGGATTAAGAATGGAAACATTCAAGTATGAGGCATTAGGTAGAGATGAAGAGCGAGGAGGATGAGGAGGATGAACAAAGATTGGTGGGAAAGGTAGGTAAAGTCTTCGAACTAAGGGCCGAGGCCTAATTATGAAATGTGAAATTATGAATTATGATTTGAGAAATATGAATTAGGATTAGGATACGATCAGCTAGTCTAAGAGAAAGGGAGTAAGTAAGTGACATTGTGAGTCTATGATAATAGGGTAATTTTTGTTTTTACTTTAAACTGGCAAAAAAATAAATAAATAAATCGAACCGAACTAAAATAATTTTGATTTTTTTATTTGATTTTCTTTTTCTATATTTTAAGTTCAAAACCAAACCCAAATAAAATTTTCTTTTGGTTCACTTCGATTTTTCAATTAAAATTGAATTATGCTCACCCCTAGCTCTTAGCATCTATGTGTTCAAATTAGCTAAGAAAGTTGGTTAATAGTGGTGGCAAGTAGCAAAATGGTTGGAAGAGGAGATTTTAAAACAAGAGGGGGACACATTGTCCACTTTATTTTTTTCTTTTAATTATTAGAAAGCCAACCGCACTGAGCTAGAAGAGTAAGTTACAAACTAGTCCTTTTCATTTTAAGAAACGAACTATGATGAGTGCATAACTAGCATGATTTTTATGCTCTATTGCATTGAACTTTCTAGTATTTATTGTATTATATTAGAATAATTAAGATCAAGATAACAGTTTTGGATTTTGTAGGAAAAATGATGAATCGCAGTAAGAAAACCTAAAATCAAAATAAGCAAGAGAGAAGTCACCAAAGAGGCTTAGAAAATTCATACGACCATATGTGATACAAGAAGAAATAGCTACTAGCCGTGTGAAACAAAGAAAAAAACCATGTGGATGTCCAACATAATTAACTTAGACGTTTCGAATTTCTTGTAAGTTTTCTAAAGCCTCGCATTTGGATTTGGAAGAAGTTATCTTTAAATACTTTGTAGAGGACATCTCGGTCTTTACAAAATGATATAGTGGGTCAAAATCCAAGTTTGTTTGGCCTCCAAATGATATTTCATATTCTAGTCTAGAAAATTGATCCGAGTCCCATTTAGAATCCAGTGTCGATTGTGGACTTTAATCCATATCCAGAGTTTTAGAACTCCAATTAATGCAAGGCTAAGCCCATAGAATACTTAAGAGGCATACCTATAAGTCTTATGAGGTCTTGAGTCCAAACTAGGTCATTATAATATAGTAATTAAGCTACAAAGTTGAATCCTAAGGCTAGGTGGACAAGTTGAGTTAGTGTTAATATTTTGATCATAAATAAAGCTTTATATATTTAATTGATTCCATCCTTAGTGAGTTGGAAGGATAAGAAATAGGGATATAACTTTCATGAAGAACACAAACCCTAATTCAGCTTGTATCAAATTCATTCAAGTCGATTATTCAGTGGATATGGGATGAAGTGCAAATTCCACACCGGTCGAAGCTTGGGACATATGATGAAGGAAAAAAATCACGCGGGCAGTAGCTAGGGACATAGGATGAAGTAAAAAAAAAAGACATGAGATGAAGTGTGAATGGCACACCACCGTGTCTTTTAGTCAAACAAGTTGTGTGTCACTACAAACAAGCCACGTGGGGTCGCTATATAGGTGTTGTAACCCTATCTTTTACAATGAATAAAGAAGTTAGGATTTCACTTTAGGCATTCTCTCATTGTAGGAGATTCCAACTCATGATAGCTACCATTGATAGAAAACTCTCTCTTTGTAACCTATTATGAGCAACTAAACTCTATTCTTGGTTAAATCAAATTGAAGCTTTTGGTTAAATTACTCGTGAGATTATGGATTTTATTTTTAAACTTATTCGTTTGGATATTTTATGTTTTTCTATATGATTGGTTTATAATTTTATGATTAAATTGATTAAAGTACACGCTAGTTGTTTAATCATATTAACTTATTGCTAGTTAAGTATTCAAGTTTATGTAATTGTTTATCTCAAGTTGCCTATGGTAGTAACTAGGGATTGATGATTATTTTTCATGTTTTCGTTCAATCCCTTGAAAAATATAGAACTAGGTTATATCTTCTCTAGCGCTTAGAAAGGTGGCTTAGATTCACCTATCTTTTTCTAATTAATGTTGCTATTGGATTAAATCTATATAGCGCTTAGTAGGTTGTTCAATAGCTAGAGAATTAATTAAGTATCGTATATTCGGTTAATGACTAAGTAAAGAAAGACTTAGGAAAACATACATGTTATCGTCTTATGATGAATATTCTTCTTTAGGATAAGTTAATTATTTAATAGATGATCGGTAACCAAATCGAAAATGGATATTGAAATTCAACCAAAGTTTTTTTTAATATTGTAATTTCTTATTACTTTAATTGCTCACATACACTTCAAATGCAAACCTCTTTTTATACTATAAGAACACTTAATCAAAAGAAACGATCAATTAAGCCTCATTCCCTATGAATTCAACCTTTACTTACCCTTATTACATTATCATGATTGAAAGTCGTGTAAGAACAAAATACAAATTACTAATTTATTGGTGATCCGACATGCCATCAAATTTTAACACCGTTACTAGAGAATTGTGGCTGAAATTAATTATTTTTTGTATTTTAAATATTTTTATATTTCTATTATGGTTGGTATATGACCGAGTCTCAATCGTGAGTGCTGATTTTCAACCCCAAATTCAAGAGAGAATTGAGCAAATTAAGAAGAGAAGCTAGGCTAGCTTTGATAAAAAGAATTAAATCATTCGAGAGAATGGTTCACTAGGCATAGCCATTGTTCTTGAGTTTTTATCTTCAAGTGACTAGAAAGGAGAAAACATGGCTAAAAATAGGTGAATTAGACTCTAAAAAGTTGATCTGCTCCCGACCTTAATCGGCAGCCTTTGTGTATCAAGTTCCCTAATCTTGATGTGCATTTAAACTTAAATCGGGACTAACACACTTGCTCGTATAAATTTTAGGGTCTAGATAGAGAAGATCTCTATAAACATCTAAAAGAGTTCCATGTATTCTCGCTCAACCATGAGACCAAAAGAAGTGTTGGAGGAGCAAATTAAATTAAGGACATTTCTTTTTTTGTTGGATGAGGATACTAAAGATTGACTCTATGATTTTCCTTTAAGATCGGTTGATTCATAGAACCGAATGAAGCAAGCATTCTTGATGAAATATTTTCTTGCTTTAATAGCTATAAGTATACAAAAAAAATCTATGGGATTAGATAGTTCACTAGAGAGACATTGTATGAGTATTGAGAGCGATTCAAAAAGTTATGTTTCAATTGCCCACACCATCGGATTTTAAATCAATTACCGATTATGTACTTTATGAGGGTGTGCTCCCTATGAAGATGTGCATGATAGATGCTGCTAGTGGATGAGCATTAGTGGATAAAACACTTGATGCTATAAGAGCTTTAATATCAAACATGATCTGTAAATTTATAGTAGTTTGGTGTGAGGGTTGATCACATACCAAAAAGAGTAAATAAAGTCAACATCTATAGTTTAGAGCAAGTAAATGTTTAACTTGACTTAACTCGGTAAGACAAATGATTATTGGTAATCTACAAGATGTTAAGGCTTATAAGATTTGTTTGATTATTGGACATTCCATCGATGCATACCCAATATGCAAAGAGGGATACATTAAATATGTCAATACTCGTCGGTAACTTTAGAGATGGTCAATCATAACCTATAACCCTTTTTTTAACACCTACAATTTTAGTTGGAGAGACCACCCCAACTTGAGATATGAGAAAAATCGGTAAGGTGGGCAAAATTTTTACCAAGAAAGGCAACAAGGGTTTTAACCCAAGCCTTTTCAACAACATGCCCTACAACATTCGGATAATTCACCGAAAAAAATGGTAAAGTCTCTTGCTTTAAGTACTAAACAATTTCAGCAAGAGACTAGGTCGATCATTCAAAATCTTGAAACTAGATGTGTCAAATGATGATTGTTATGAGTTGTCTAGAGCCTCAAGCTAGAGGGAAATTATCATCCCAAATGGTGGTGAATCTAAAGAAAAATGTTAGTGCCATGACATGACTTTGAGAAACGGTGCTCGGTAGAGCAATCGTGCAAGAAAGTGTCTAAGGTAGTCGAAGAAGGAATAGTGTAGTTTGAAGAAGAGAAGGAGAGCACACCTATTAACGGGGTTACACCAAGTCCTAAAATAAATTCTAACCCTTTTAGTCCATTTGTAACTAATCATACACCATTTCCTAATAGGTTAAAGAGGCTTAGGAAAGAGAAAATGAAGAAAAATAAGGAAAAAAAGATACTAAAGTTATTTAGTAAGATTGAGGTAGACATACCTCTCTTGGAGGCCATCAAACATGTGTCTCGGTATGCCAAGTTCTTGAAGGACATATACACAAATAAGAGAAAGCTAAACATGAACGAAAAGTTAATAATTGGAGAGAATGTTTCTGCTATATTATAAAGGAAAATTCCTCCTAAGTGTATGGATTTAGGTATGTTTACGATACCTTCCAAATTGATAACAATAGAATAGATAAAGCTATGTTAGATTTAGGGGCATCAATTAATATAATGCCGCACTCGTATGTGTTATACTAAATCTAAAGCCTTTAAAAGATATAAATGTTATCATTCAATTAGTTGATTGCACTAATGCCTATCTTGAAGGGGTAGTGGAAGATGCTCTTATGTGAGTGAAAAAGTTTATGTTTTCAGCCAAATTTTATGTCTTGAAGATGAGAGATGAATCTCATTATAACCCCATACCTCTTTTATCGGGGAGATGATTCCTCAAAACGACAAGGATGATAAATGTCTATAAGGGACCTCTCACCATGGAATTTGATGGTGAGGTAATTCATTTCAATATCCTCGATGAGGCTAATGCCAATGTACAAGGAAGCTCAAGTTCAAACTTGAAGATGAAAAACCCCTTCGATGGGAAAAGTAACGTCAAGCCAATGAAATTAAACAAAAACATTTATTAGGAGGTAACCTAATGATTTTTATGAATTTTATGTTTTAATTTTTGATTTAGCTATTTAATTTTGTTTTAGATTTCACCCGTACTCGACTTGATCGTAAAGATATTGCGACGATAAGTACTTTGGTGTGTTAAGTGAAGAAAAGAGACACATACACGAGCAAGTATAGTTTTACATATTTTATGCAATTAAATGGCATATCGGTGTGTGTGTATTTGGCTAAAATTTAAAGAAGAAGAAGAGGTAACACGAGCAATAGCTAAAAGACATGAGTTATAGAAGAATTTGGCATACTTGTGTGCCTAAAAAATGGCTAGAAATAGAAGCAAAATAGAGAGGCAACATGGGCGAGTATAGGATCACATGGTTTGTATAGTAATTTGACACGATCGTGTGACTCAATTAGGGCAATTTAGATTCCAAAAGAGAAAAAAGAGACATGGACGACTTAGTTTTCACACGATTTGTATAATAATTTGACGCGACAATGTGGTTTAAATAGGGCATTTTAGATTTTCAAGAAAAAGAGAGGATATGGGTAGATTGGTTTCAAATGGTTTGAAGAAGAAATTCTACACGACCGTAAAGAATTTAAAAGGTTGCACTTGGTTGGGAAGAAGAAAAGGCACACGAGTAGTAGAAAGGAAGAGACACGGTTTGCACATGAAATCCACACGAACATGTCTATCTCTTCATGCTAAAATTCACATGATTTGATCGGTTGAACGAGCAAATTTAGGCTATGAACAATAATGTCGTAACTAGATTTCACATGATCAACGTCCGGATTGACCACCTCTACACTCGTCTTCATGGCACATTTTCCACTACCTCTACCACCTCTATTCCGAGGGTCTTCTTCTAGATTTGCTCTCTTATCCTTTAATCTTTTCATGCTATTTTAATTTAATCATCTATGTTGCACATTGAGGATAATATATAATTCAAATGTGGGGGTGTGTTTTAGCATTTAGGTTTTTCTTTCTTTTTATTGTTTTTGTGTAATTTTATGTACTTTAGATGTTTTTTTTATCCCTTTATAAAAAAAAATGAAACAAATTCCATGGTTTAGTATGATGTTCTTCTTGATTAATGTTTGAGGTTGAATTTGACGAGATGTGATGAGATGAATGAAAATGTTTGGGATATTATTGTTGTAGATATGCATGCATGCTAGAAAGCTTTATGTGTTTTTATGTTCTTCTTGATTAATGTTTGATGTTGAATTTGATGAGATGTGATCAAATGAATGAAAATGTTTAGGATATTATTGTTATAGATATGTATACATGCTAGAAAGCTTTATGTGTTTTTATGAGCGAACATAATTTAGGTAGTGACATTGACTTTGAAAGAAAAGAAAAACCTTTGAAAACTAGACCTAGGCACGATTTAAATAAATGAGATTTTTTAATTTTTATGAAATTTGAGAAAGAAATTTTAAAAGTATTTCTACTAGAAAGATCTAGCCTAAGTAAGTAAAAATTTCTACTCCAATGATTTGAGTTGCTTAGTAACTAGGAGAATTCATCACAAATGTTTACTTTTATGTCAAATGCCAATTCGAATTATGAGTATGCAAAGCACTCTATGTTGATGACTTACTAAGTAATCGATTTCCTTCATCACAAATGTCGATAGTCACATAAAAAGGCAAGTGACTATTTAGGAAAAAGTTATTAAGGATTTGAAATTAAAAAAATAAGATGCTTAAAACGAAAAAAGTTTTGATTAAAGAAAATCTTGGTTTATTGCCTTATTGGTAGTGGTGGAAAAGGGGTAAAAGATAGAGTTAGTGTTGCATACTCAAATTATGTTTGGTGATGAAGATGCATAAATCAATTTAAAAACATTTATTGATATAATAATAATATCTTGAACATAATCGAGTTAACTATTGAATTTTATTGAATTCTAAATTGAGCATCAATGTTTGAACAATAATCGTATTGACATAATATTTGTTTGAATGATTTTATGGGTTTATTGTTTGAAAACCTCCATGAGATACAACTCGTGCACTAAGGTAACTTAGGGGTTTAAAGGTTTGTTGTATATGCTAAATACAATCATGATTCCTACGAAATTGAGTTAGGTTTTATTTTATTTGTTTTGCTCGAGGACTAACAAAGTTTAAGTATGTGGGTATTTGATGAGTGCATAATTAGCATAATTTTTATGCTATATTACATTGAACTTTCTACTTGTTTGTTGCATTATATTAGGATAATTAAAATCAAGATGATAGTTTTGGATTTTATAGGAAAAATAATGAATCGAAGCTAGGAAACCCAAAACCAAAGTAAGAAAGAAAGAAGTCATTAAAGAGGCTTAGAAGAGTCATACGATCATGTGTGATACAAGAAGAAATAACAACTAGTCATGTAAAACAAAAAAGGAAACCGTGAGGATGTCTAGCATGATTAACATAGACCTTCCGGACTTCTTGTAGGCTTTCTAAAGCCTTAGAGTTAGGTTTGGAAGAAGTGATCATTAAAGAATTTGTAAAGGATATCTCAATCTTTCCATAATGATATAGTGGGTTAAAATCTAAGTTTGTTTAGGCCTTCAAACGATATTTCATATTCGGTATAGAAAAGTAATCCGAATCCCATTTGAAATCTCGATCATTTATGGCGTTTAATCGATATCCGGAGTTTCGAACTCTAATTGATGAAAAGAAAAGACCATAGAATACTTAAGAGGCATACCTATAAGTCTTATGATTCTTGAGTCCAAACTAGGTTGTTATCATGGAGGAATTCAACTACAAATTGGAATCTTAAGACTAGGCGGACAAGTTGATTCGGTGTTAGTAGTTTGATCATAACTAAAGTTGTAGATATCTAATTTATGCCATCCTTAGTGATATGAAAATATAAGAAATAGGGATATAACTTTTATGAAGAACAAAAACCCTAATTAGGCCTGTATCAAGTTCATTCAAGCTGATTATTCAAAGATATAGGATTAAGTACAAATTCCACACCGTGAAGCTTGGGACACGGTATGAAGGAAAAAAAATCACACAAGCGAGTAACTAAGGATACGGGATGAAACAAAAAAAGACATGAGGTAAAGTGTAAATGGCACACGATCATGTTCCTTAGTCAAGCAAGTCGTGTGTCACTACAAACAAGCCATGTGGGGTCGCCTTCTATGTATTGTAACCCTATTTTTTACTATAAATAGAGAAGTTAGAGTTTCGTTGTAGGCATTCTCTCATTCTAGGGGATTCCAACTCTTGGCGAGTCACCATTGATAGGAAACTCTTTCTTTTAACCCATTATGAGCAACTAAACTCTATTCTTAGTTGAATCAAGTTGAAGCTTTTGGTTAAATCGTCCTAAGATTACGAGTTTTATTTCTAAACTTATCTCGTTTAGGCATTTTATGTTTTTCTTATGTGATTCGTTTATAGTTGTATAATTAAATTGATTAGAGTGCATGCTAGTTATTTGATCATATTAATTTATTGCTTGCTAAGTATTCAAGTTCATGTAATTATTTGTCTAAACTTACTTGTGGCGGTAATTAGGAGTTGATAATTATTTTTCATATTTTTATTCAATCCTTTGAAAAACATAGAATTAGGTTACATCTTCTTTAACGCTTAGGAAGGTGGCTTAGCTTCACCTGTCTTTCTCTAATTAATTTTGTTATTGTATTAAATCTATCTAGTGCTTAGTAGGTTGTTCGGTAGCTAGAGAATTAATCGGGTATCGTATATTCGGTTAACAACTATGGAAAGACTAGAGACAACATAAATATTGTTATCTTACGGTGAATATTCATGTTTATGATAAGTTAATTATTTAATCGATGATCATCAATCAAACCGAAAGTAGATACCGAAGTTCAACCAAGGTTTTCTTTAATATTATCACTTCTTATTACCTTAATTGCTCACATACTTTTTAAACACAACCCTCGTATGCTACAAGAACACTCAATCAAAAGAAACGAGTCAATTAAGCCTCATTCCCTTTGGGTTTGACCCTTACTTTTCCTAATTATATTATCGTGATTAAAAGCTCTATAAGAACAAAATACAAATTACTAATTTGTTGGTGGTACGATACGTCAACAAACTAATTAGTCCTTTTTTAAAAAAAAATAATTGTTTAATCATCTATGTTTTAATTTTGTCAATTAATTCTTTCATAAGTTTTTCATTAAATTAGTGATTTTTTTTTCCAGTTTGTCTATTCTTTAATACCTTATGTCTCTCCTTCACCCACATTTTTTCTCTCTTAACCCAAAAAAAAAAAAAGCAATTTGAGAATAAAAATCAATAATTTAATAGGAAATTAATGAAATGACTAAGTTATTGATTGAATTAAAACATAATGACCTAAATGATTAGTTTTTAAAATAAATAAAAAAACTAATTAATTTTTTTTTCTAAACGAGGGACTAATTTATACTTTATTCTAGGCTAGAATACCAAGTCTAGGTTTATATTGGCTTGGGTTTTTAGCTCATGCCCGATATATTTCTAATTTTAAAATTCTAAATTTGATTTCTTTTGGAATTTGATGATAAAAATAACATTTTTTAACTAATTACTGCCATGCTTTTCAAATAAGATTGGACTATTTTTATATTGATATATGTATATTAATTTATAAAAAAAATATTTTTTTCTTCAATTTAAATGAATTATTTTTTATGAAATACTAAATCAAGGGACCAAACGCTTGAGATTTGAATATTCAATGAAATTTATATTATGCAACAAACACATACACATTCGAAGTTAATATTTTGTATATGTTATCGTGTTTTCAGATTTCTCAATGATGGTCAATCTATTGGACAACAATTTAATTATTTGACCGCTGCATAAAATTTTTATTTTACTATATTAAGCTTATTATTCTTTTGTTTGGTTTTGAGTTTAATAAAATCAAATGCTGAAAAAACACATAGTTATATTACTAATTACAAGTGAAACAAAACTTGTTATCAATGATAAGTATTTGACCATTATTATTAAAAAGTATATCGAGAAAATAAATTTTAAAAAATTAATATATTATGTGTTCAATTTTTTTATTTTTTTTTGTTTATCAATTTTTAACCCCTCCTACAATCCTTGTGGATTAAAAACAAAAAACAAAAAACAAAAAAAAACTCGGAAGGCTATGGATTCTATAATATATGATTTATCGATTTAATATGCAATCTATTTACTTTGTCTGTATTTACCAATATTTGTCTAACATATTTGATTCCTATTTTTTAGATTTTATATATATATATATATATATATATCCTTAATATGGGTACAAGTTATTAACATCTTTTGAAAGTTATTATGATTGGGGTTGTTAAAATTTTTAGATGCAGATTTTTAAAAGGTCAAAACTAACTTTTTGTTAAGTTAAAAAAAAAAGAGATTTTTTAGCTATCATCATTAATTATATATATATATATATATATATATATATATATATATATATATATATATATTAACAAGTTGTTGATTTAGTGGTAAGTGAATTGATATTCAGAAAAATTTTCTACGAATGTGCAAAGTTTTAATTTTGGAGTTGCATATTGAGAATAATTAAATCTTGTCGCTCCCGCTTCGAGTAGAATTAGTCATATTTTTAATATGGGATGAGAATATCTAAGTAAAAAAAAAATCAAGTAAAAAGTTAGGTTTATGAGAGAAAAAAAAAAGCGAAACTAATAGATAAAGGTAAAATTCAGCAAGTCAAATATTATATGGACATGTAAAATTAAAATAGAAAAAATTATTAAAGAAAAAAATGAAATTTCACTTTACAGCTTTCTTCGATCTTGCAAGAGATGAGATTTTTTATTTTTTGTTAATAGATAATGATGATTGCTAAAAATCTCTTTTTTATTTTTATAAGAGGTTATTTTTTACCTTTGAAAATATATAAGTAAAATTTTTACTACTCTTATCATTAAGGAAGCATAACTTTCAATAGTTGTTACTAGCGCGTGCACATTAAAGAAATTTTTTTTCTTTTGTTTATTTTATTTTTCAAAGTTCCAAAATTAATTTCTCTTTAAATAGAATGATAAAGCTAATATTTTTAAAACACCTATTAACACTATGCCTTTTCAAATAAGATTAGAGTTTCTTGCTCATAATAGTAATAGTATTAATTATTTTATGAATGATAATAAATGAATTTAACGTGCATAACTCAAAATATATATACATTTGAATCCAAGAAGAATTAATTTGTCTGGTGAATATTCCATAAGAGTAAAACAAAAGTATTTATTAATATTTTTTTTATCAATTTCTCAAAACTAATTATCATTTTATTTTTCTCATACAAACTTATAAAAATCGATTAATTATCATTTCATTTTTCTATTTCAACTCACTGTTAAAATATAATAAAATATTATTCAAAAATACAAATATAAATATAAAGAGTAATATATCATTTTTTTAAAAGAAATTCATATGGCAAGAAAAAATTAATTTAATAAAAAAATTCGACGACAAGGTATAACCTTTTTCTTTAAATTATTGAGTTTTGTTTTCTTTTCTTTTAAAATTGTTTACTTTCTCACATTTGCACATACTTTCTTAAAATGTGCTCTCTGGGCAATGCTCGAGATTCTAACTCGTCATAATTGAACACATTGCTAGTCATGCAAGAGGCTGTCCCGTTCCAGTAAATACAAGATGAATACATCATCTTTAAGAATTGAGGTGGAATGGTAAAAATAGTTATTCTAATTTATCTGTTTAAAAGTTTGATTTTTATTATTCATTAAAAAAGTAAAGAACATAAGCTGGTTGGTTAACAAATCTGGTTTTTAAAATCAGACATAATCTGATAATACTCAGTTACTTGTAATATATATATAAACTAAAAAAAAAAAAAAGACAAAATGAAACCATCGAACGGCACTTCATTTTCCTATCTTTAATGAGATCATCAACAAAGTCATGATTCATTGTCTAAATCAAATCACTACAGTACCATCTGCACGACTCCTCCCTCCTGTAGGGTTCCTGTCACTGCTGCGCAAAAACAAAATAAAGGTTGAAAAGCCGACATGACCAGTGTGGCCCTCCCTTCCCAATACACGAAGGAAAAACAACGTCCAACATATTTCATAATTGTCCAATGATTGTACGTAAAAAGAAATATACTAAATTTATATGGTGATAATAAACTTATTACAAAGTTCTTACATTTTCTTTGGTTTTGGACAGTGATGCATCGCCGGCCCTCTTATTATGACTTCTCCCCATGTCTGTCGTGTTTTTGTGTGTTTTCTGCCTGTCTTGTCGCCTACAGGTCATCCATGAGAAATGCTACCGAGAGATCTTCTTCTCCATACAAATAACAACTTCGGAATTACAGAAAATTATTTCTAATTTATTAGTTCATTTTTATCCTTAAAGATTTTTTTTGTGATATTAAACCAGAACTATCAATGAATTTAAAAAGTTTGATTTTTGATATTGATTAAAAACTAGACATGATTTGATACTAATCTAATTTAAAAAATGATAAATTTAATTTTAATTGATGTATTAATTCTAAAATATCATGTTATTTATAAATAAATAAATAACTAAAGCAAAATTTCTGAAAATCTTCACATGCAGAGCTTGTGGATCTCTTATAATTAGGGCATGCAGTTAAAAGATGGGAGTTCCAAAGCGGGAGACGTTGCTTTATAAAAAGATGTGGACGCCATGAATTGATTAATGAATAATAAGAAGTTTCTTAGCAAAAGAGATAATCATGTAAAGATGGTAGGGCACAACTATAATCTTCTGAAATTTACTTTTGCTTTTGAAATCTTTTGAAAAGATTTATCATCCACGTGCCCGTCTCTTTCTCATTGTTTTGTGTTCCCACCATTTTCTGCCTAGATTTTAAAACTACATGGTACATGCAAAACAAACATACACAGCTACAGTCTGTAGACTCCAAATACAAATAGGGTAAATTTTAATTTATCCCTTTAATTTTACATAAAACTTTTGATTTGTTTGGATGAGCCGTTATATTTTTCATTGTTGTTCTAATTAGCTCTCACATCAAAATTCGCCATGTGTGACGTTCATAGTATAAAAACTGAAAATGGAGTATTTTCTCCATTAATCGAGAAATTAATATTTTAAGGATCCTAAAACTTCTATTAGAGAATTACCAGAGGAGTTTTGATACTCACTTTATGATAAATACTACATAAAACCTTAACTCCTACGGAAAAATAGATTGAAAATATAAAAATAAATTAAATGCAATTAAATATTTACAAATACAATTCCTAAAATATAAGAAAATAGCCTTCGTTTCCCACGGTTGGCACAGTATAGTTGAGAAGGTGAAAAATCGAGGGTAACATTTTACCCTCCAATTAAATGCAGCACGGGTCTCCCTTTTACTTACTTTCATCATTTATTATACATCGATCCCATCTTATATAATTTTTTAATTTATCATATTCTAAATTCTTAATTGATCCACTTTAAAAATGTGAGACCCATTCATATCATTTATATAAATCTAATTTAACAAGCATAGATCTCATTATTACCTATTAATTTTTTCAACCCCTACCAAACATCCTTTTAACATTTGATCTCTTAATACTTCTTTACATCCTTAAATTTCACCCTAAAATTTTACCCTCCTTAGTATCGAATCTCTTAAGTTTTTAACCAAGTCCAAATGCAACCTTGGTGCAAAGAACTACCTCAAGTCTACCTCTAGCCATTAAACCAAAAATACTACTAATACCGAAATATTCAGGCAATTCATCGTCATCGCCTTGCTCACTCTTACTATAACTACCGAATCATGTCATGTTTGCATGAAGGGAAGAAAGTGTTGTTTTCTGTCTTTACAATCTTAATATGAACTTTTTACTTTGCAATCAAAGGAGAAAATCAGTATTTGTGCTGCTATGCCAAATACAATCTACCCTTCAATTGAGCCAACTTGGCCCCTAACTCCTAAGCTTCAGCAGCCATCTACCATGCCCTTGTCCCTGCAGAGTACTAGAATTTCAATATTATCGTGGAGGGGAGGGAGGGTTGTCCATGGAGCTTGACAGGTGAACATGCTCTTTGTGGCTGGGGAATCCATGACCTCATGTGTGCACGAATATTATCAACAACACAGGGGAAGCCAGTTCTTTAACAGAAACTGGTGAAGATTCTGAGATTTATTAAGCAATGATTTAAGAAAGGCCTCAAGTGGCCAAGCAAAAAATTGAAGGTTCTAATGACACATCACAAGTGAAACGGATCTTCCAACACCTACGGCTATATCCAAAAATAATACTAATTATAAAGGATGAGATACAAAATTGCAATTGAAACAGAAAATGTACCGTTAAAATCTTACTTCCATCGCAGGGACTGCCTAATTCCAGTGCAGATGAGTCCTAATGACCTACCTATCAAGGTTACTAGGAAGAATGAAATGGCATTGCTGACTTTGTCAATAACAGCTCTAACCAATGGCATCATAATGTCAGATAACTCAAGGTATAAACTGAAGTAGTATCTCCTGCAACATAACAGAGCGAGAATAGATTTAGAAAGCATAAAAAACATCATTAAAACTTATAAGCCTAAGAACATCATGCAGCATTTGAAGGACGATGATCCAGATAGACATGGAAGCAGGAGATTCCTACTGCCCATGACATATGCGTTCAGGGTATCAGTTAGCCAAGCACTACTGAAATTGCAATGGGTGCTGATAACATCGACTGCCTAGGATTCCATCAGTCTCGTACTGCTTGGTCTTCAGAAAAATATTTTTCCATTTTGCAAAATGCAGCAAATAGGCATTAAATGCATGCTAATGTAAGATAGCACAAGTGGCATGATAAGTGATAATGGTAGTACAGTAGCAGGTTGATTAGGTGGGGAAGCATCTGCCTGAAAGGAACCCAAATGGTTCTCCCAACTAGACCAAATCCATAATTGAAAAAAAACCCCGTCAGAAGAGAAATTGAAAATCTAGCAAGTCCGCAAAAGAAGAAACAGAAACAGAAAGTGGTCAAGGGGCATGATACATTTGAGCAAAACTGTGGGAGATGAAAGACATCAGGGTTGGGCCACTCTCTTTGTCAAGGACATTTCACAGGATGAATGTAGTTAATCTCAGAGGCCTTTTTTTCTTTTTTAACAATATGCTAGTACATCTTAGTTACAGTGTCTGCGAATTCTCAGAATACAATCATTGCGCCCCATTCTCCAACTAATCCAAGCCACAGTTTGATTAAAGCATGGCACATAAATATCCAAACAAATCACTCAAAGTGCTTGAAGTTGATGAGCTGCACAAGCACATAAACTCACCTTTTCATGCCCTTATACTAGTAATATCCTTATTCAGCAGTAGCCTGTAAACTTTCTCAACAAGCACTTCAACTTATCACTTGCAGTTGCAGGGATATCTCAAGAATTTCTCTGAAGCACAGTTTCTATCTAACAATAAATGTTCCATTCATTCCATCATCCAGTCTACCAAAACATAATAAATCTTATTCAGTTTGGCCTGCTTGGCATGCTAGTGAAAGCCTTGCATTTGCAATCGCAAGGGCACAAACTCAAGTCTTGAAAGCAGCCGTTTTGTGCAAAAACATAAAATGATAACACTACTTCCAAATTCTGTCTCAGGATCCCACTTCAGTGGGACCAAAACTTGGTCAGCCTTCACACTCCCATTACTATCAACAAAATGAGAGGGTTGCAAGACAGTGAGGTTACCCAGTTAACATCCCCAGCTCAGCAACCTTCCAGTTGTAATTCCATTAAAACATCTGATGCAGCCTAGGGAATTAGCTTTGGCTTGGGGCAAATATTCGAGCTCCAAGCTCTTATTATGTGATTTAGGTTAGGTGATTCTTTGGGGGAGTAGGTTCACGCTTTCCAGGGTGCTTAAACAACTCCCACAAGAAAAACTTGGGGCTAGAATATATGTCTCTTATTATCCCTTGCTTTAATATTCCCCAAAGTCAAAACTAAATCCCTAGGCTGCATCAACATCAGACCAGAGAATTATACAGTAAGAGTAACATGTAAAAGTGCAAAATCAGTGATATCATCTGGGGACTGACTTAGGAGGTATAGAAAACAAATGCTGTATGCAGGCACATGTGTGTTGTGTGCATGAGTGTGTTTGTGGCGGTGGGAGGGAGGAGGGACTTACCACCCTGTCAAGGCTCTCAATTCCTTTGTCCGCTTTACAGACATAGAGAAGTGGCTTATAGCACTGAAACATGAAGATCGCACCATTCCAGATTTTCTCAGAGTAAGCTTCTTCCACCAAGTATGATTTTCAATCTGATTCTCGCTGGGTTCTTCACTCACTTTCAATTGAAGAGTACACAGATCAAATCGGTCCTCATACATTGATACAACTGCCTCCACATTTTGATACATCCACTGATTCAGAGCCACCTGTTAACAACAGTTTTTTAGCGAAAAATCTGCATATTCAGTAATATCATCTATTATATAATCAGTGAGAATTTCAGCTTTTATGAGCAACTACAAAAAACAACACAAACACAGATCTCATTTGTCAGACCTAAAAGAAGAGAGAGAAGCAAAGAGTGTAAAATTGCAATAGGTGAAGTCTCTGACCAGTAACTGAAACAAAAGGATAAGCCAATGACAGAGTAGACAAGAAAGTGAAATGGCAGGATCACAAAAACAAGATACCAAAATTAATGACAAACATGCAGTTAGCCCTATATCAGGGACAGGTAGTGTGTAAGGGGGAGAGAGAATCAATTTTTTTCTAAAAAAAAAAGAGTACAAGACCTTACCATTCCAGTTAATGAACTGGTTGTGCACTAATCATGCTCTCAAGCTAACCAAGAAAACTAACCTCATTGCGTAATCTCTGGAGTGCTCGGGTTGACAAATTACACATAAACATATCCAGGCTGTTCATTTCATTTGATAAATTACCATCAACAGAAATAAGCTCCAGATAAACACTAGCAATCCCATCTGCTAAAGTTATCACCAAATCTTCCAATATGGAATCTCCATGCAAAACAAACAGTCTACAATCATAACAGCAGCTCTTCCTGCTAAACACAAACACCAGAACAGTAAAGCAAATATCTCACCACAGATAAATGAAGTTAATTATATAAGCCAAAAACTAGAGCTAAAACTAATCTGAAATCCCAGACAAGAAGTGTCAGAGGAATCTGCCTGAACACCATATGAAATGTAAATGTTATGCGGTTTGGAAGTAATTGAGATTTACAAGCTTCTAAGAGTAGCTGATGATGATTTGTCCTATCTGCATAACACTGCCATATGATTAGACTATATGTGATCCATGATCTTCATGCAATTGTAGAACACCAGAAATGAACGTTGATTTATCAATTACCTCTATGCATGTGGCAACCTCTCCCAACCATAAAAACAGCATAGTGGAAGGAGATTTTGAAATCCCATCCTTTCCCTCTTAACTAATTACTACAGAATTTGCTGGCTCCATTGATACTATGTATCTGTGTGGAGAAAACTCATAATAAACACACCATTTCTGTAGCACTTATTAGAGGGAGCATCTTTTAAAGGAGTTTTGAACTCATTTTTTCCACTTTACAGCAGGTTTAGGCTCACATGTAATAAGGTTTGAAGCCAACGGGATATGTTGTCAAAACAGATTGACAAAGTTTAAAAACAATGATTTATCCTAGGCCTCAGAAAATACAGAAAAAAGTTTTAAAAAGGTAATCAAGGTGATAAAAGTACATTCATCCGAAACTAAGTACTATGAGTTAAATATGGTTCTCAAGGGTAAATCAAGCAAATATGCATTGGGAGAAACAATCAACACCAGAGGCTTTATTCAGCCCAACAGTACTCATCTTGTCTTTGCAAAGCAAGGGAGAAGAGTAAGATCAAGACTGTGCAGCTAAAGCACTGTCTTGTGGATTTTAGGCAATATGTTTTTCTTTTTTTCTTGGGGGGTGGCACTGCTTTAAAGAGGAAGAAATCATCACATACATAGAATAGTAGCAAGAGATCATGAATCTTAGTAACAGTACTGAAGATGGCAGAAAAATGTTATCATTGTTCCAATTAATTGTACTCTAGAAACTCAAATTCTACAGTATTCATAATCAAGTTTTGAGGAAGAATGAGATGAAAAATCTTAAGCATTTTAGACGAGGAGAAAAAACAAGGCATTTGTTACAGATGTTACCTGAGAGAACCAAATCTAAGAAAGTATAATAATTCTGCATAAAGATCTTCTTTGCCTGACTTTCTAATATTCTGCAAAACAATATCATCTCCCTTCAACTTCTCGAACATCAAAGAAACAAGCGCCTGAGAAAAGAGGAGTTACTCAACAAGAGAGGTAAAGAAAAATTATAAGCAATACTTTAAGTTTATCTGATCTACCATGTCAGACTTCTTGTTTTCTAGGTGAAGCTCCTCTACCAGCCAAGCCATGCATACGGGGTGGCAGGATTTTTGAATAATTTCAGGAAATATTGTCAGCCAATCATCCATGCTAACAGCATCACAATCAGCAAATACTTTATTTACCTGCAAACCAAATTTATGAAACTCTAAATTACCAAAATGAAAAAATTATACAACAAATTAAAATCAGTGTTAAGTCACTATACAGCAAGAAACTGCAGGTTCATTTCACAAAGTATGTAAAGGAAGTTAGTTTTTAGCCATGCTATAATGTAGTTTACAGGTAAGACACTCAGCCTCTATATAGTATTAGAATAACATCGCATTTGTACAACTTCCATACCTCAAACATGTTTAAATTACAAGTTAGATACAGAAAATTCAAATAAATCGTAACAAAGAGTTATACAAAACGATTATAAATAGATCATTCCAAAAATGTCAGATTAGCTTTCTACTACAAGGCTATGGTTTGAGTCATAGGAGAAGCCACTTCACACAAAAATGATGAAGAGAAGGAGTATCTCCAAATTTTCTCTATTAGGATCCAGATATGGTGGGAGCATGACTAGATAATGACTTTTAAGAAAAACTTATTTCTCGGATGTTCGATCATTATAACAATTAGACACTTCCACAAACCTTTATATTTAACCAGTAAATAAATGTTATGCTAGGTTCATAGGTAAAGTAACTTTAGAATACATAATCAAGAAGCATTCAGAAATCATTAACGGTTATAAAATGCCACACAATCTTCTTATTGTGTGGCATATATGATTTATTACCTATCTTGCAAATACAAGGAAAAATAGCCATTTTAATGAACTTTTTTTCTTATTTTTCTTCCCCCATAAATGCCTTTTGAACCAACTCAAGCACTCATCTAGCTAAATGAAAAGTAATGATTTACTGAAAGATAACAAATTAAGTGAAGTAATTCCTTTATTGGTTAGTGGACAGTTATAGGATAAAGAGACAGTAGTGACGGTGCCTGCCTCTTCCTCAAGCCTCTGCAAAGAAGCCCACAGCAATCGCAACTTTGGGCCCTCTGATACAGCAAACAAACTTAAAGGTCGCTTTGTATGCTGTTGCTCAAATTGAAGGACTTTGTTTCCCATGTTGCTCTTGCGTTCCATAGAATCTAGAGAATCCAAAAGTTTTTTCTTCACTGCATCCCAAGCATGCTTTAAATTAACGTGGTCATCTTTCTTCCTATAACTGCAATTAAAGAAACTATCTTCACCAACTAAAAGACTAAAGCATAAATAAATAAGCGCATTGCACCACTACTTCAGTCATTAGAAACGCAAAATGGCTTGTTACCTATGCATAGTGAAACATCTTTCAAAATTGAAATCTTTAATCTGCTTACCCTTACCTACCAGAAGAAGTTGGGGTTTCAACGACCACATTGTCCTCCAAGAAATTCTTCCGAGTAGTGAAATCAGAGTTGCGGAGAGGAATTACTCCAGCCATATATGTAAGAAATATACTAGCCATCAGAAGTAACTGATCACTGACAGAAATCCAAGCAGATGGCACTGCACCATTAGGGTCGACCAAAGATCCAAAGCAACGGCGCTTTAAGGAAGTCCTCCTGATAACAGGACTTGCTTTCAAATTTGAGAGCCCAGAATCGCATGTTTTCCGTGTAGAGAGCTGGATAACTTTAAAGTTTCCATAGGAATACTTTCTACAGGCACAAGAAAAAACAATCCGAATCATCATTTGAAATGCAAGAAAATACAAGTTTCAGCTCAAAACAGGGAAATAAATCACAACTATTATTTCGTGAATCTCCTCAGAAAGAAAAACTGCAGCCTACGAAATACATTTCCACTCAAGAGTTCAAAAAAAAAAAAAAAAGGGGTCAAATTTCAAGAGAATCAAAAGATATTAAAAATACAAATAATATATAGCGAAGTGGATGAAATGCAAGTGAGTAAGACTGAGAGAATAATAAAAATTAAAAAATTACGTTTGTGAAGCCCTAGCTTTGACACAGCTTCTCCGCAAATGCAAATTGGCAAATGAAGGTGAAGAAACTGCTACGCAATCTGCCATTGCTGCTTCCTGTCTCTGCCTCTGCCTCTGCCTCTGCCTCGCAAGTCTCAATCTATCAATAACAATACATTGCATCCATCTAGTATTCAAAATTTCAAATAAATAAATAAGAGAAGACGACGACGGTGATTTTAAATAACAACAATAATTACTATACTTTACTTACAGTCTACAGAGGAAAGGGAATGAAAGATTTTCATAAATTGTTGTTGTTTTTGGATCAATGAATAAGAGGATGAAAACGAAAGGATTTTGGATTGGATTTGTATGTACCTGCTTTTTTTTTTTTTAGGTCAGTAATAACAATAACAATAATAATAATAATAGATGTTACTATATAGAATATAAATCTAAAATTTCCCTCTCTTGCTAGTCGTCGTCGTCGTCGTCGTCGTCAATAAAGAAAGTAGCTGATGGGCAAAGCATGGAATCAACCGAACAGAGCCGACCTGATTGGGATTAGGATTGGGTCTGAAGATGGCAGTGAGCCGGCTACAAAACTAGTGACCTGTACAACCAAACCCATTAATTATTCACTAATGAGCCCAATGTGAGTAAGACCGTGTATACTTATTAACAATTAACAAAACAAACTAGAAAAATGAGAAGTTTATTATTCTTCCATCGGTTGTTATGACTCATGTTTACTACGGATCACTGTCAATTTCTATTGTTGTTGCGTCCCGATCGTTTACTCTTCCTTTTTGTTTTTTCAACTTTGTTTTCTTTCGCTTTGCAAATTGTTCATCTACTGGTCTTGAATTTTATGTATATTTTCTTTTTGCTATTGTGGCTTCCGTCATTTTCTATTTTCTTTAGTAGAGCATTTGCAAGAGCATTCAATGCTCCTCGGAGCTACTATTCTTTTGTTTTTGTTTTTTGTTTTTTTTTAATTATTTATACTTTTTCTTAATCGTTTGAATGATTTTTATTATTTATTGATATGGTAGAACATTTTCAAGGGCATTCAATGGCTTTTTAATTATTTATTATTTTTCTTAATTGTCATTTTCTATCAATTTTTATTTTCTTTTTATTTTATTTTCTGTGTAATTGCTTTGATGTCATTGAATAAATGTGTTATATCAGTTTTGGATCTTTCATTTATTCTTTTTTTTCCCCTTACTATTTAGCCTCTCTCTTTTATTTTATTTATTTTTTTCTTTTGACTGAGCATTCGATGCTCTGCATTAGTGGTTTTAACCTTTTTACTTTTTTTTTTTTTTTGTCTAAATAATGACTAGTTGTTTTTTTTTAATCCTCTAGTCATTGTTTTCTACGGAGAGGATATTACTTGCTTCATCATTGTATTTTTCAAAACAAGCTAAAAGAAGCTAGGAGTTTATTATTCTTTCACTATTCATTATGACTCATGTTAACTATGAGCCAACTCTCCTTTCTATTGTTGTTGTGTATCGATCGTTGATTCTTCATCTTATTTGTTTAAGACTTGTTCGATTTGGTGATCTTATTTGCTTTCTAATATTTTTTTTTCTTTTGCATTGCAAGTTGTTCATCTACTAATCTTGTATTTTGTGTATGCTTTCTTTTTTGTCATTAAATTTATGCATATTTTCTTTTTTGCCATTACCTCTATTGTCATTTTTTATTTCTTTTTGGCAAAGCATTTAATGCTCTTCTATACTATTGTTTGTTTCTTTTGTTAAAAAAAAAAAAGAAACAATATTTATGCTTTTTTTTAATTGTTTGAATGGCTTTATTGTTTTGTAAGTTACTCATTTCTGAATTTTTTATTTTTTGTTTAATTGTTTTGATGTCATTGAGAGATTGTGTTATTTTACTTTATGACTTTTTGTTTATTCTTTTTTTTTCCCTACTATTTAGTATTTTTTGTCATTTTATTTCTATTTTTGGCGATTTTGACTTTATTTATTTTTTGTATCTAGACAATGATTGTTTGTTTCTTTTTTTTGTTTTTTTATCTTCTCATCGTTGTTTTCTAAAGAAAGGGAGCTGTGTTTAATCATTGTTTTTTTTAGAGTATTGGTTTGTTTTCAATGAGATTAGCCCTCTTCCGTTGCATTTTGATCTCCACCTCCACAACTTTCAACTCGTTTGTGGTTCAATCTTGAGCATTATATAATAAGAAGATAATTTTTTCCTCTCTTATGGTTTATTCCCACAATATTGCTTTGCCACAATGAAAAGAATAAGAGAAAAGCACAACTTTGCTTTGCCTTTCTCTTTAAAAACTTCATAGGTTTCTCCATGGTTTTCTTTCCAATTCTCTTTTCTTTTTAGTCCTCTCATCGTTGTTTTCTTGAGAGAGGGTACTAATATTTCATCATTAATTTTTCAAGATTATATGTTTGTTTTCAATGACCCTTTTTCATTTCATTTTCATCTCCTTTTCCACATCTTTCAAATGTTTATGATTCAATTTTGAGCATATTATCACAAGAAGATCATTTTCTCCTCTCTTATGGTCTATTTCCATATTATTTCTCCGTATTTTGCATCTATCATTCACTTTCTTCAACTAACCCTATCCGTCCTTTGCCATAATGAAAGGAAGAAGAGAAAAACCTCGACTCAATTTTGTCTCTCTCTTAAAAAAACCTTATAGTTTTCTCCATAGTTTTCTTTCTAATTCTCTCCGACTCTTATGATACTTTTATTTCTCTTTCTCTGATTTTTTCAATTGTCTACGGTGTCATATTGAAAAAGACATAGAGATTTGTTCGAGTAAGAGTGGAGAATGGAAAGAAAGAGAGAAACTAAGAAAATTGACCATGATAATATTGAAGTGCAAGTCTGTAAGTGACAATGGTTGATTTTGAAAGCATTATTTTAGAGGATTATTTATAGTTAGAGAGAGAGAGAGAGGAGAAGAAGAAGAAGAAGGCAAAATTGTGTAAGGAAAAAAAAAGGTTTTAAGGATATGAGAGGGATTTGAGACCTAAAGATAGAGAGAATAAGCACTCAAATTAATTTTATTTGAGCGAGAGATATATGAAGGCAAAATAGATAGGAAACACAAAATTGATAGAAAATTTAAATGATAGTAATTAATTTTGCTTTAATTTCTTGATTTTTCATGCTCATTACACTTATTACATATTAGTTTTTTGTTTTTAATCTACTTTGATATGTTTATAGGATTTAAATATGTTATTTATAATTTTATCAAATATTTAAAGTTAATTGAATCCATTACAAGGCTAATTTATTATTATTATTTAGGTAAATATACTCATTTATCTTTATATCATACTCAAAGTCTTCCATGTGTGCTTAGGTTTTTGATTGCATTTTGTTTGTCCTTAATAGTACTTGAAATATTCAACATGTCTTTCAATCAATTTTTATAACAAAAAAGTTAATCGAAATGTCCCCGATTGAAATGCAAAAAAAAAAAAAAAAAAAAAAAAAAAAAAAAAAAAAAACCTCAAAAATAGATCATGTAAATCTTATGACTTTAAGTGTTTTTTTTTTTTTTTTTTTGCATTTTAGTAAAAGATATTTTGGTAAAAAAAATCATAATCGAAAAATTTGATCGGAATGGCAAATTGAACATTTTAATTTTTTTAAGAACAAATAGAATGTAATTAGAAATCTAAGAACTGTTGAGAGACTTTAAGTATTATATAAGAACATATGGATATATTTGCTCTTATCTTTTTTACAAGTAAACATGATACTTGAAAATCTGATTTCGATACATTTCTATCCTCAATGCAACTCCAAAGTTTGGTTTGATGTTGGTAAGAATTTTTTTTCTAATTTAAATCTTGTCATATTTTTTTGTTTCATCTTTGTTTTGCCTTCATTTACGTAAAATTGATTTGAGAATTCCTAAAGTCTATGTATGAAGCTTTAACTTTATATATGAACAATCTTTCGACCTAAATTTTTATGTTCATCTCTAAAAAAAAAATTCATGATTTTTTTTCAACTTTATATATTTTTGCAAGTTATTGTGAAATAAGGGAGATATGAATTAATGAATTCTTGGTCAATGTTCGTAGCTTCTAGGATGGAGAAGGTTTAGTCGATTTTATATATTTTAAAATTAATTTTTTATTTTAAACTCTTTAATAAATATAGTTTGTTAAATTTTTGAAAATCTTAAAATATTTGGATCCATTCATTTTTGGCAAATGCTCGTTTTTAGGACTTATGCTTTACATATGTAGCTTTTGACGATAGTGGTGATGGAAACAGACTTATGGAGATGGTTATGGAGGAGAGGTTGCTGTTTTTTGAAACTAAAATTATTGCTATGGTTAGTGTTCACTTAATATTATTATTAATTTTTTTAAGAGGATGGATATTGAGTCTTATGTCTTCAAGAATTGATTTTTTTTAATTGTTTTATGTTGAATTTCATAAGATAAATTTATTATATTATATTCAAAAATTTTAGACATTTATCTTCTTGCTTTTTGTTTATTTGGAAACAACTATTTGTAGGTTTGCTCTCATTATGTTTGTTTTACGTTTAAAAAAAAAAAAATTGTTTACCAAAGGCTTGTCACTAGTAGGTATTACGTCAAAAATATTATGTGAAATAAACCATTATTCTTTTTTTTTTTGTGGTTTTGTTCATTAAAAAAATTAAGATAAATAAAGGATAATGAACTTTTACTACACTTACATTGCTTAACCACACATAATCCATTTACTTTCTTATATGTCTCTAAAAGGTTGGCCTCTCTTTTATTTCTTTACATGTAATAGTTTGAGGAAGCTTTTTACAAGAATTGAAAGACCGACGTACTTTTTCAATGTGTTTTGTTTATATAATGTATATAGTTTATTATTTCTCGACTTTCGATTATTGTCTATTTTTACTTTGGTCGTTGTTCATTGTGTTTTTTCATCCATTTATTGTGTTGTGTTCTAGCCACTAAGTTTGACTCTAACTATTTGATATCCTTGTTCTTTCTTTTTTTTTCTTTTTGGTTATCACTTCTACCAATAAATTTGCTCATTGTGTAATTATGTGGTTGGTTCTGCTTGTGCAAAGGCTGGTCGAAAGTGGTGTTTTGATCGTTCTTTTATCTTTTATGAATTCTTTAGTTTAGTATAAAATGTGAGATCACTTTCTTTTTTATGGATTTCTTAAATTACAAATTTTTATTTTCAAATGTTGTTATGCTACCCTCCCAAATGTTTTTTTTTCCTTTAATATCAAACAAAAGGAAGATTGTTGTCATTATTTGTTTTTCAAATCGACTTTTTTATTTTGTGTTTTTTTTATATATTTTTATAGGAGATGAGAATTGGATAGCTCTAAATATCACTCAAGTAAAAAATGTCTTTCTTGCTTCTTTTTTGCTTTTAGTATTGAAAAAATCAATGTATTTATAGTTCTTGCTTTAGGTTTTTTAGTAGATTTTCAAATAAAAAATTATATGGCAAGTAGTTGGAGTTTATATATAGTCCATTTAAATTTTGGTTTTTTATTTTATTTTTTAACAAATTGCTTTTCGAGTGTCATTAGAGCAAAATGTCTTTTGATTTAGTTTATAGCATGTAATTTCAGCTTAGGGCTATGTAATTGGATGCTTGCCTTTTTTGGTACTCCCTCCATTATATTTTGTTAATTGACTTTAAATCATTTTTTATGACTCCTTATTATATCATTTCTTTTATTTTGTTTGGGTTATAGAAACATATTACGTTAATCCATTTATTCAACGAAACCTTTTGTTGTAGTTAGCTTTTTTTTCCTTGAATCTTTTCCTCTCGATGAATGGATAGTTTTTTTTCACATTCATGCTAATTTTTCACTATTTTATGCTTCTACCTTTTCGATTCAAGTTCATGCGATGTGTTTGTCTCTGATATTTTTGCTATGAATAAAATGTATTTTCTTTTAAAAAATAATCTTATCATCGGTATTAAATAAGAATGAAAATATTTTTTCATTTGTTAATTTTTATGTGAGTTTTTATATTAATTATTGGTTTATTTTTCTATACAATCTTATGAGGAAAAAAAATTAAGGCTTTTTTTAAAAAAAATTGATTGAATTTTCTATTTTAAGGATTGGAAGTTTTTAATTAAGAATCAATACATAAAAAATAACAAATTATATTTTTTTAGTGTGAAATTTATGCCAAAGGTAGGGTAAAGTTGATTAATTACAATTTTTTTATTAAAATTTTTATAAAATTGAATTTTTTTCTAGCATAGTTATTAAGCTCGCAACATATATTAGGCTATTAAGCTGGAACAAGTTTTCTTAATGATTTTACATGTTCTATTCTACCCGTAATTTAGTGCGGGAACAAACTGGTTTATGCTAATTGACAAATAGTAAGTATCTTCTTCTTAATTTATGGATATAAGTATCCTTTTTTACTATATTTGAACATGGCGTTAGTATTTTAACTAATATCACCCTACAATTAGAGAAATTAAGCCATTCTAGTCATTATTCAAGAAATTATAGAGTTGATTTTTAAGAATTAATATATCTTATTTTACATGTAATAGTTACATTGATTAATCCTTTAGAAGTTCACAATCAATTCTTTAAAAACACAAATCATTCTCATTTAGATTATGGCCTACATTTAGTTTTATTGAGCCATCGTTCCAATTATAAAAAAAAATTCACATATATTTATATATAAAAAAGAGTTTGGTCCTTTTCTTAATGAATAGAAAATGAAATTAGAATTCATTATGTATATTAGTATTTTAGTCACATCCACACGCACACATATGTGTCCGTGTGTACTATTCTACTTATAGGGTAGCGTGAATAACAAATTAGTTGATGCTAATTTCATAAATAATAAGTATCTTCTTCTTAATTTATGGATATAAGTATCCTCTTTTTACTCTATTTGAACATGACATTAATATTTTAACTAATATCATCATGCAATTAGAGAAATTAAGTCATTTCATTCATTACTCAAGAAATTATAAAGTTGATTTTTAAGAATTAATATATCTTATTTTACACCTAATAGTTACATTGATTGATCCTTTAGAAGTTCACAGTTAATTCCTTAAAAATATAACATATTCTCATTTAAATTATAGCCTACATTGTAGTTTTATTGAGCCATAATTCGAATTATTAAACAACTCGCATTTATTTATCCAAAAAAGAGTTTGGTCCTTTTTTTATGAATAGAAAATTAAACCAAAATTCATTGTATATATTAGTATTTTAATCTCTCTCTCTCTCTAACACACACATATATGCACGCATGCACACACACACACAAAATACATACATACATACATACATACATACATACATACATACATACATACATACATACATACATACATATATATATATATATATATATATATATATATATATATATATATATATATATATAACTTATTCCCATTTGGACTATAGCCTACATTGTAGTTTTATTGAGCAATCATTCCAATTATTAAAAAACTCTACATATATTTATCCAAAAAAGAGTTTGGTCCTTTTTTTGTGAATAGCAAATTAAACCAGAATTAATTGTATATATTAGTATTTTAACCTCTCTCTCTCTCTCACACACACACTCACACACACAAACCGTCCGTGGCAATATAGAACTAATGGTAACAACCTTCCTAAGCTCAAAATTATGGAAAGAAAGGCAAAATAAGCCAAAATTTGGTCTCGACATACAAACCCAACTCACATCTCAAACCTATTTAAATCTCATATTTTTCGACTAAATTAGACACTCAAAAGCCAAATCAAAACTCAAGCGAGGTCTTAGGGTTTGTCTTGCCTAATTTGGAGCCTTGAAAGCCATCAAATCTGGTCAAAATTAATCAAAGAAGGAGGAAATCGACCAAAACTTATCGATCATTGATCTTTTCCGTCAAGCGACGGTAGTTGTCACCACTAGAACCGAGCAACTTCGTACGATCTTCCCTTACACGAAGGAGCGGTCCACGCATCAATTAGTGTCCGGACGAGTGATAACGACCACTGAAAGTAAGTAAGAGCAATTTTGTCATGTTTTACATTAGGGGCAATTCTACCATTTTCCAAAAAATGGGATATTTTCATCGTTTTCTAACAACATTATAGGAGTAGTTTGGTCAATTTTTAGTGACCATTTAGTTTATTTCTCTTATCTTTTTTTAATTATTATGTTATTTTGTAATAAATATTTAATTTTTGATGTCTTCAAAAAATATAAAAAATATTTAGGTTGCAAATTTTATTTTAATAGTTGGATTTTCATTTGGTTATGATATTAGACCAACGAGTCTCCTATTTATAGGAATGGATGATGGTCTCAATATATTTCATCCAATAATAAAAATGTTAAAACAATAAGGATGTTTTTTCATTTGATTAATTAGGAAAATTTATTATCAACCTAACAAGTCTTCTATTTGAATAGGGACTAATGTTGCTCTCAACTCACAATAAAAAAAAAACAAAGAAATAAAAGGAATAGAATTAGCTAGAATAAATACAAAATCAATTTAAATACTTTTAATTTAATTAGGCTATTTTTCGACATACCAATCGTGTCGAAATTTAATTGAATTCGATGGTAAATTGACGAGACTCCTATCCTCGGGGATAAATGTTAATTTAATATGATGCCACAAACAAAAAAAATAAAAATAAAAAATCAATTTGACTTAGATGATAATTAAGCTTGGAAAGAGACTTAGGAAATAATTAAACAAAAATATAATTCTTAAAATATATTTTTAGGATTAAACCAAACATCATACCTTTTTTAGAAAATAGCGCCTTTAGGTGATCGTTATCTTTCCGAAAGTATAGCTAATTCCTTACCAAGAATCTCCGAATCTAGTGCCTTTTTAGGTTCTTAGTTACTTTTAATACTAGATGACGATTCTAAAACCTTTTTCTTAATTCTTTTTCTCTTTTCCAATTTCTATAAATTTTTTAAAAGTCTCCTAAATATCATGTAGCGACATTCATTTTGAAAATGATGTAGATGAAATATGAAAAAATATATAGAGAGAGAGCTTATGGGAAGTTAAATTAGAGTCAAAATAACATAAACTCTAATTTTTTTAATTCAAGTTTGATGTTGTATTTTTTTTATGAATGAAAAATGTTCATTAATCAAGTAACTTGTGTAAAAATTTTGAATACAAAAGCGAGTATAATATCTGCTGAAACTAAAACAAAAAAACAAAAAAATACTTAACACTCACTACAAAGATTTTAATATTGACAAAAGAGACTATATTTAGAATCTTCTAAGGCTTTGGTTACTAATTTAGTGCATTTAAACCTCCTTTGCACACTCGTGATGATATTTTTTAAAATAGTATCAATTTTTCCTCCTATAACATTATGAACTCTTGCATTTTTAGCTTTCCAAACAAAATAGATATATAAATACCAAGCAATTCATAAGACAGTTGCATCAAATTTTTGCTTCGTAAAAATTATTTAGCCAACAAAAATTCATCATTCCAAGAACCCACTTGATAGTTAATATCATAAAAGAGTAGAACTTATTGCCACACATATTTTATTATAGGACATACAAAGAAAATATGGTCTTTATCTTCATATGTAAGATTGCATAGGTCACATTTGGTGTCAATCACCTTTTCTATCTTAGGTTGCTTGCATTGAGTAGTTAACCTACTTATGATAGCCAACCAACGAGATGAAGCTATGCTCAGGGATATAAATGGGCCTTTAATAGCTTATACCAATTAATAATTCTACCTTCCTTTCTTATAGCTTAACACATACTTTTAGTAGAAAATTGGCCATTAGGAGTGAGATATTAAGAGATAGTATCTTCTTAGAAAAGATGTGAATAGATCACATCATAAATTTGTTAGTGTAAATGCCACTAGATCCAACTTGTTTGGATGGTTTAATTTATTGTATCATTACATTTGAAATATTAATAAAGAAGTCTTTCTATTAATTCTTATTATGTATAATTTGATAGATTTAGATAAAAGTCCATATGATATGCATTGCATTAATGATTGATTAATAGATATGAGACAAACATCAATACATTTAAATGATATCATTAAATATCCCAAGTTATAACATTGTCAAGATTGGATATTGACAATATGCAATAAAACTTATGAGTATTATGCTCTTGCTATAAGATAACGAGTATGAGATCTCACACCTACTAACATGGTGATGCCAAAGCAAGTACTCGGGTGAATAATTTTAGAGAATATATCACCTGGACGTGACTCATAAGGAGAACTCGTTTGGTTTAATCTATAGAAATCTCATACCATATAGGTATAAGTAGTCTTTTGACTTGAAGACATCACGATTATCCGATTAGAGGATTGATGTACTTTAACATTTGTTTCGATGGACTTAGTAAAGAATTTCATGTGAGCAATTCATTGGATGTATTAGGAATCTAATGAAGATAAATCGATAATCGAGATAGGATATGTCATTTCTTATATGTTAAAGAAATTATTGTATTGCATTTCAATAATGTACGCTCAAGAATCCGTAGCTATAGTGAAAGTATACCAATGGAGCATAATTGATTTAAACATTTAGAGATCGATGAAAGCTTATATGATCATAATCGAATAAAATATAAACCAAGTACGAGATCAAACTATGATAAATTGACATGATGATTGAATTATATGAAAACCATGTTTGTGAAAGGTATTTACGGAATAATTGATCATTCTAGAGAATTAGATAGTCATGATGCCTTACTAAAGGCCAATCTTGATTTATATATCAATAGATAAAGGAAGTGTCTTTTATCTTCTTAATACATTGCCAATATATCTAAGAGCTGCAAAGACCATGCATCTTATGAATGTGCGAAATAAATAAAAATTTTCCTCCATCTAAGGCCCCAAGATCAAGCCGTTGAATCTACTAACCATAAATACATGAATAATAGGCTATAAGTAAAGAATTACCTGTTATAGTGCGGATTTAAAGTCCTTTTTAGAAAAACCATCCAAGTATTCGGCCTCTATTGATGATCCACGCGAGTCTAAGTATCTATAAAGAAGCACTCAAAATCGGTGAGGTGCTAGCTCCACCTTTTCTAATTTAGTATTTCCTTTAGAAATCAATCCCGAGCAATTTTACTATAACCTTAAAGGAGAAGGAAAGAGTATTTCTTGCTAGGGTTTAGAAAAAAACTATTTTCTCCTTATTTTTCTCTCTTGGTCATGTGCCCTATTTAAAATTTAGGGATGGCCGAAAGTCTCCCACTTCTCTCTCTTTTTATGCTTGGCCAAATATACTCTTTTTCATTAGTTCCTTTATGTCATGCCTCTCCTCCTATTTATAGGGGGAGAGTTTCCTTGTCCTCCAAGGACATGGAGATTGGAGGCCTCAAGTCCCTATTAGGACTATAGGTTATTGCTTTCTTATCCTTCAAGATTAAGGAGTTATTTTATATGTGAACTATTTAATTGTTATCTTTAAAACATTCAACCTTATCCAATAAAATTGATGTTTATCCTCCTATCAAAATTATCTCAAAGCTCTTAATTAAATCTAATAGGCTAAAACTATTTTAGCCCAATTAATTTATTTGGATAATCCAAATAAATGTTCTTAGATTATTTTGGCATGGTCCACATTAGGAAATAATTTTTCAAAATACCATTTAACCTAAATTAGGAAACTCATTTTCTTTTAGGTTCTTTGTTTCCAAATTTGAAACTAACTTCCAAATTAAAAAAACCAATTTCTAAAATAAAAAACTTTCCATTTTAGAAAACTTTTCATTTTGAAAACTCTTTCCAAAATAGGAAACTTTTATAATTGGAAACTTTTTCCAATATCTTTGCTTCTCATTTATAATATGAATACTGAAAATTATACACGTGACTCAATAGGCTCCTAAATATGTTGGCAATGTATCAAAAATAAAATACTCCTCTTTTATCTCTTAATACATAAATCAAGATTAACCTCTAGCAAGGTATCGTGACTACCCAATTCTCTAGAAGGATTAGTTAATCCATCATTACCTTTCACGAGCATGGTTACCGGATAATTTAGTCCTCATGCTAACTTATCATAGGGTGATCTCAAACTTGGTTATTAGTCTTGTTTGATTATGGTCACATAAGTTTTCTTCAATTCCCAAATATCTTAACACTTAGAGTAAATCAACTATGCTCTATTGGTATACTCCTACTATGTCCATAGATTTCTTGAGTAGACATTTGAATGTGATAACTTCTTTAGCATACAAAGAATGACATGTCCTATCTTATTCATACACCTACCTCCATTAGATTCCTAGTGCACCCAATGAATCATCCATGGCAACCCTTTAATGGGTCCATCGAAACGAGTGTCAAAGTGCATAAGTCTTCTAATGAGACAACCGTGATGGCATCAAGTCTAAGGACCATTTGTATCTATCTCGTATGAGATTCTCATAGACTAAAACTAAATAAATTCTCATCATAAGTCATGTCTAGTGATATGTTCTCTAACACGAACCACCTAAGTGCTTACTTTGGCATACCGTGCTAATAGTGTGAGATCTCCTACTTCATCATATAGCATAAGCATAGCACTCACAAGTCTATCCACATATAGTCAATTTCCATTCTTGATAATGCTCGTGACTTGAGACGTTTAATGATACCATTTATGTGCATTAGTGTTTGTCTTACATCTTTTTATCAATTACTATTGCAAATGCATATCATAACGACTTCTATCTAATTCTATTTAATTTATAAAGATAAAACATAAGAATTAATAAAATGGCTTCTTTATTATTATCAAAATAAATAATGCAATGATTCATTAACTCAAGCTCATCCAAACACGGTTGGATCTTGGGCACTTACACTAACGAGAGCCTACCGAGTCATACACATAAGTTTAAACATTCACACGGAAAAGAAAAACCAAGGTTTTGAAAAAAAATTTCTATTTTAAAAAAAGATTCCTATTTTGGAAATTAGTTTCCTTACTTTAGGTTTAAAGGTAACTTGGGAAATTGATTCCTAATATGGGTCCCTCTAAAAATATCTCACCCAATTGATTTGAATGGTCTAAATTGATTAATGAATAATTAGGCCAATAGGCTTAAGTTAAAATCTGTAAGATATTTTTGGTGGACGGATAATCTTAAACATTAAGAGATAAGACTCATGATTTATAAGGATATGATTAAATTAAGCTCACACAAGTTACAAGTCCTTTTGAAGAAAGGAGTTGTTTACCACACACACACATATATATAGAGAGAGAAGCATAAGTGCATAAAATAAGAAAAGAAAAGCTTTATATGCATCTCCCTTAATTAAGAAAAAGGAAAAAAGTTGTCGCAACGTCCTCTCTCAAATTTGCTCCAACCACTAGAGCGATTTTTAAGTGAAAATTTTCTTTACAAAAAAGGATGGAACTAGCACTCTATGATTTCTGCCGCTTCTTGCATGGGTTTTTAAGATGCATGGATCGTCAATAGAGACTAGATATTTGGAGGTTTTTTTCTATAAAATTTAAATTCTATGCTATACGAGGTAACTCCTAATTATCTTATTGTTAATATAGTTAGTTAATTCAACATTTGATCTTAAAAAATTTAGATGATGGAGAACAAATTTTTATTTGTTTCGCATCTCTATAAGATGCATGATCTTTTAAAATCATACTCCGAACATGCTCCATTTAATTGTTTCTAGTAGCGAGCCACTTTCAATCATCACCACAAATTACTTTTGATAGTATTACATTTGTGAAAATCTTATTATTCTTTATGATTCCATGACTATAGTGTTTAACTAATGGACCATAAGGATGCAAAGATCCCACCAAATGAAGATATTTTTACCATTTCCTACGAGTGTATAAAATATAATTCTAAACAATTTATCTAAGTTTCAATAGTTTCCTCAAATTCCATAAGCATTCATCGAAACGGACAAGCTCCACAAACTTCTATATTCAAATAATAAGCTTTATAGGATACAACCTAAAGAGATTCGACTTTAACAAAAGACACCATATACTTCTTGTAAAACAAATAATATTTCATTCTTTCATTTTTCGAAGACCTAAGCCTCCTTCTTTTCTCGATAAAGTAACATGTGACCATGTAACTTTTGCCCTTTTAGTAGAATCACCCTTACGAAACCAAAGGAAAGCATTATACCTCTTTTCAACCTCTTTAATAACATGTGTAGGCAAGATGAACAAAGAAGTTCAATAATTTTGAATGCTAAAAATCATAGTAGAGACTAACTACAACCTATCGGGAAAAAAAACCCATCTTTGTAGCCTAATATTACAATCTTGTAGTAATTTTAATACTCTCAAGCACCCATTTTTCCTAAGATGAGAGGGATTCCCAAGCATCTAATAGGTAACTTCCCGAGTTTAAAGTCGAACGGACTTGTAAATCATTTATAAGACTAGAAGAAACACCATATAGAAAATCTCAAACTTGTTGGATTATATTTCAAGCCATATAACGGATAAAGTGCTATAAAATATTCTTAACAAAATGCAAGCTTTTGTGGTGCTATTTGTCAAAATCATCAAATCATCTACAAAAAAAATGAGTGAGATTAATCTTATCATATTTCGGGTGAAAAGGAAACGAGTCCTTGAGAAGCTATAGAATTGAGAAGATAAGAGAAGACTTATATAGATATGATAAAAAGATAAGGAGAGATAGGATCCCTATTGTCTAAGACCTTTCTTTTCTTTAATAATACCATAAAGACCGTCTTTAAAGATAGCAGAGTAGAGAAGAGTATTGATACAAGTTTTGATCCAAGAAAGAAATCAAGATGAAAAACCCATAGGCTCTAACGTATTGAATAAAAACTATTAATTGATTGAGTCAAAAGCTTTCATCAAGTCAATTTTAAGAGTGCATTTGGAGAGGCGGTAGTTCTATGATAATTCTCTACAATCTTTTAGGCTAACCGGATATTATCTCTAATTCTTCTACCTTCTATAAAAGTAGTTTGATTTAGGCTAATAAGTTGAGGAAGACATACTTTTAGCATATTTTTAATGATTTTAGAGATGCATTTGTAAAAGATTGAGTAACAATCTATAGGTCTATAATCTGCATCTTGCTAACAACTTGCACTTTAGGAATAAGACTCGATTATTATAGTATTTACTTCCTTAAAAAGCTTACCAATCTAAAAGAAATTAAGTATAACGACGAGTTATTTCCTCACCAATAATATCCCAAAAGACTTTAAAAAATTCGACAGTGAATCTATCAAGACAAGGAGTTTTATTGCCATTCAAAAAGAAAAAAAAACCATTTTAACCTTTTCTAAAGAAAGAAAAAAAGATAAAATAGCTTGTTGATCACTTGAAAGCTTATACTGAAGAAGAGTTTTAAGATAATCGGCATTACTACAAACAACGATAGGATCTTATTCCCTAAGACGTTTTTGATAAAATCTAACAATTTTAGCCTTAATATCATCTTTTACGAGTCATTTTATCACCTAAATTATTAAACAAAATAATAATTCTATTTTTAGATTTTCTTATCCTCATCATTCCATGGAAATAACCGAGTGTTAAGATTTCCTTCCTGCACCCATTACACCTTTGACTTCTATGTAAAAAAAAAAGACTCCTCTATAATATGATATTCATTCAATAAGATCGAGAGATGTTCCTCTTACATCATCACTTGACCGGAAGGGTCAATCATTAAATTATTCTAAACAATAACAAAAGTAGATTTAGTAACTCTAACCCTCTTAAGAGGTCTTTTAAGAAGTTTTAACTTCTACCAAACTCGTACATAGGCCGACCATAAATTTTAGTGTCACATATAGCAGTTAGAACCTCCTTAAATTTGTTATGCAAAGTCCAAAAATGAAAAAAATTGAAGGGCTTATACATAAACTTTTGCTCAATACATGTTTTAACAAGGTTAAGATAGTGATAAAAAAAATGTTTGGATTTAAAAAATTCAACTCTGCTATGAGAGAAAGCACATCGCTATGCATCATTCATCAATACTTTATCCAATTTCTTCAAGATAGGATTCACCAAGACAAAGTGTAGAAAAATCCGAGTGCTACAATGATCCAAAACATCGACTAAATTGAGGTAGGCCTTAAAGGATTCCATATCAACTTTCAAATGATCGAAGTAGAAGTAGTCTTATTTGGGTTTCAAATCACACTAAAATCACCGACGAATAACCAAAGGAGATCGGCTAAGATTCTTATCGATTAGGGAAATAAAGTTAAACAACTTTGATCTCTACTTGGTTTTGTAAGAGCCATAAACAAAGGTGATGTAGCATAAACAATCACCACTTTTAGTAACTTGCAATGAATAAATGGACCATCTTTTTCCATAACATTAAGAACTATAGAATTTTTGCAAAAGAGCTAGATTTTCCCTATATGTAAATGATCGTAATTGTAATAGTAATGCCAATGAGCAAAGTTATCATTTATGATCACTATGGCATTATTCTCTTACACCCTAGTTTCCGAGTAAACATAAAATGTCAACTTGTAAGGAAGAGCAAATTCTTTGTACTTCTTTTCGTTTATGAGGGTAGTTAAACCCTCTAATGTTCAACACTAGGTACTTAATTATCAAAAGGGATAAAACCGGGAACTTTAACCTCCATGACAACGAAACACTACCATTACCATCAACACCATTCCTCTTGCTACCTTTTTCTCTTTTGTTTTTGCTTCACACTTTATACTAGAAGTGCTTACTCCCTAGACGCCTACTTGGTGCCCTTTGTAGCAATCTTAGGAGGATGAGTTTTGATTGTAGAGATTACTCGTTGTGTATCATCGGCGACCAAAAATTTTTTAATTGATTTAGCAATTTGATACTTGGCTTTACCAATATTATTACCAATGTTCCTCATGATTGAAGACTCATTAAAAGCCTCAACCACCCTTCAAAGCTCGCTAAAACCCACTTCATGGTTAGTTACTTCATAACTAGCCTCATTTAGAATATTAAAAGGATTTGAGTCAATAATATTATTCCCCTCTTTGTCAATTTCCTTATTAATGGACGTCATAGGCGACCACATCTATTACGTATCATATATCTTTTTCTCATTCACATTGGTCTTAATAATAGGATAAGAAAAACTCTAGTGGCTATAATTTTGACAAATCGCACAAAATTATGGCTTCCAAGGATATTCAACCTCAACATAAAAAGAATTTTCCCCTACCTTAATCGTTATATGATTTGGAAAAGTATTAAAAGCATCTACCTCAACACATACCTTAGCATATGATATCCTCCTCAATCGTTAAGTAGCTCGATCCATGCATAGAGGCACACCTACAACACTAGCAATGTAGTTTAAGCCCTTTACATTTAGCAATTCCATAGGGACACCTCATAGTTTAACCTAGATTGGCGACTTCTTCTTATCAAAATTCGGTTTCTTTAAGTCTATGTTCCATTTTCGTAAAAGCGAGAGGAACATTGCTAAAATGCCATGGATCTCATTTTAAAACCCACATCATTGTTTTTTCATTAGGAAAGTGAAATAGAAAAAGACCTTGATCATTGACAATTTCAATCATACTATCTCTCCCTTATAACTTGTTAGCCATAATAGAAACTAACCCTTTATTTGGAGATTTACCCGAAGCCGTCCAACAAGATAATTAGACCATTACACTACCTCATTATCTATAACTTTCGATGGAACATTTATTATAACCACTCCTTTTGGTTCAATAAATCTCATTTACTTTGATTAGCCAAAACATGAGTTAAAGAGAGAAACCCACCCAGGGGATTGGTGTGAGTGAAAGAGGCTCTAATTGTTTAAGTAAATGATCTCAAATTTGAGTCCGTGTATATGTAAAAAACTCTGCGAGTAGTTATCCTTATCTTATGCATCCGATAATATAGTGAGGGATTAGCTTGGACTTTTGGGCATGGAATAATCTAGAGGATAAAAAAATACTCAAGCCAAATTAGAGATTAGAATCTTTACTAGATTGGCACTCATACTACGCCATAGGCATGGTGTAATCTTTTTGTAAAGGTTGGAAAAAAATTAATTCGTTATCGACTTTGAAAAAAAAATTATTAGCGATAAATGCTTTATTAAATAAGTAATTAAAGATTGTTGAATCACTAAAAATTATAGGGATATTAGAAGATTAAAAGAATTTAGAAATAATTAATTTTTTTCTCTTTGTAAGAATAAAAAAATCGAGTATTTGTCGGGGCCAATTGTGAGCTAGGTTATGCGATGGAGGAAGACAGTTTATTCTACGGTATGTAACAATATGTTGTTGCCTAACCAAAAAGTTTTGAAGAATCGACGAGGAACTCGCATCTTTTGTCATTCAAACCTAAAGTGTAAAACAATGAAACTTATAAGTTTTAAGCAAATCTTAAAAAAAAAAAAAAAAAAAGGAAGAAGAAGCAAACATACATAAGATATTTTGAAAATAGTCATACACGAAAAGGTTAGTTGTTGAAAAAAATAAATAAAAAAGATAGAAGACACTTCCTTTTTTTTTTTAGGCAAGGTTACTTGTGTTATCCAATTAGTCCATTGGCATACCATTACATATGTGTTTTAAAGGTTAAATGAGAAGCTAAATGTTAGAAAACTAATAGTTTTTGTTAAATAATTAATCGTGTGTGAGTGGTTTTGTTGACAAGATTGTGTAAAAGAAATTAGAATTATAAAGAGAGTAAAAGAAAATCTATATTCATGCAAACACATGAAGCTAATCATGATGTAAAGGCATGCTGAAAATTATTAAATACTAGACTATACATGTAAGCACACAAATAAAACATATGTGTATATGTGTGTAATACTTTTCCATTATCAATTTAATGATTTATGACTTCTTTTGAAAATTTTAATACGTTATAGCACACTCGTAAATGAGCCAAATTAGCAATGCTCATCTTGATGGCTAGTTTTTAGAACTAAAAATCTACATATCTCTTCTCACATTAATATGTAGCAATAGAACTTTTTAAAATCATGAATGTTACCCACATAGTGGTAACCTAAGGTTGTGAAGTGTAAAACAATTTTTCAATCACACTAAATTAGCTTGTGCACGAGTGACAATGATAGCCACTTAATAAAAAAAAATCACTTTTAATGTAGAATTAGTGATGAGGTCACTCTATATTTTTGTTCTATAGTTTTATCCTCTTTACTTGGTCCATGAATCTGGTCCCTTCCAAACAAAAATAATAAAAATATTTGAACTTTCTTATCTTAAAAATTGATGTTTGACTACATTGCTCATGTAACATGACCGATACAAAAATAAACAAATATTGTCCTACTTCGCATAGATGTGTGAACTTTCAAAAGCTAAAAAGTAAAGGATAAACTATATTAGAGCACATCAACCTACTTAATTCTAATCTCAACCTTTCTCTTTTGACATGTTTATTCACCAAATGATGACCATATACATATGATGTCGCTTTCCATAAGATGTCTTTTATTTGGTTCTTAATGATAATGTCTTCAAAACATCGAATACTATTCACTAAATAATGAAACAAACTCCATTATGACTTTGACTCACATATGAAAATAAGACACACTAAGTTTAAGTGTGAAAAAAAAAATTAATTTTGTCTAATCACTCCATAATTTCCATTGAAGAAAGACCATTAGCTATAAATCAATAACCATCTCACCTTCTTTATCTCTATAGTTATCTTGATTCTTCCAACCATGTAACAGATTGTGCATAGAACATACAAGATTACCGATATCGGACTACCATAATTCATTACCTATAATTTCATCAATGTTGTACAAAATTAGAGCCAAAAGATGAGACTTGATTAGACAAATCTTGCACGCATAGAAGGTAATCACATGAACTTCCCTCTGTTTTAAAATAAAGTCCCGTGCATCTATAGAGGACTTTACGGTATTGGATTTTTTCATTGCTCGACTTTTTACAAATATGTTACTCCATCTTAATAAGAAAAACACGGCTCTATTTGATATGTCTAATCTTTAAATAAGATAAATGAGATTCAAAATTATTACAAGACACATAAAGAAAGGAAGTGCATAAATGTATCTCATATCATATAATACAAAACGCGAGAGAATATCATCAAAATAGAAAACTAACTAATAGTTATAATGAACTAAAAGAAAAAATTTTAGATTTCCATATACATACAGCTACTAATTCCTCTATCTTTCTTATGTGTCTAACAAGCACGAAGCAACTTCTAGTAGTCATCGAATTGGTTTAAGAAAAATAAAAGAGCATTAGAATAGTGTCAATATTTTTATATAATGTCATACATGCCTCTCATTACTTTCTTTTCCAAATTGCTACTTGTCCAAATCCAAGGAAGTATGCAAAGACACCATGTTTTCATAGCTTTAAGCATTGATCATGCATCAAGCTAATCAATGGTGAAATCACTACCACAACCTTCCTTGTTAATAATTCCAAAATCTAGAAGCATAACGAATTCCTTGCAACAAAATCATATAAAAAAATTATTATAAAGGTGGCATGAGATAGAAACGAAAGAATTAAAAAAAAAACAAGAGTTTGGCATAAACTATTAGCTTGACGCAAACCCATTATAGAATATAATTCCATCCCATGAAACTAATTGATGAAAAAAGGGGAAAAACAAAGAAAGAAATAAAAAAAGAGAAGGAAAACCAAATACAAAACACGCCTTTCTCAAATGATTATAAAATGAACACAATGTGCAATGAAATCAAATAAGCAAATAGAGGCAACACAATCTACTCCGAATTAAGTCTCTATTTCACTTAGACACAATCCGAACTAGGGCAACCTACAACACCATCCACAACATCATTAACTAAAAATGGAAAAATCCTAATCACTCTATTTATTAAAGTTTGAAACACCTTTTCTTTTGCAAAATCAAACCAGCAAGCTAAGTACTTTAAAATGTTAAATTCACTCGAGAATTTTATCAATGGGTCAACACCCTCATCATCTCGCTCAATAAAAGAGAGCTAGGGTCGTCCATATGAGGCTAAAAGATTTCACTGGTTCTTCGGTGGGTGGGTTTAGTAGAAATCAATGGCATGATACAAATGTATGGCATAACATAAACCCATGGCATGAGACATAGACATGAAAGAACAAAAAAAAAAAAGAAAAAAGAAAAGAGGCAAGAGTCTCGCACAAGTCAATAGCATGATATAAACCCATGGCAGAACACAATTCCATCCTATGAAACTAAGACATGGAAAAAAAAGCCAAAAAACCAAGAAAGAAATCAAAGATGAGAAAAAAAAAAAGCAAACGAGAAAACACTCTTTTTAGAGATAAGCAAAACACAAGGGTAGCATATGCTATAAAAAGAGAAGATTGATGCCTACAAAAGAAACATATAATGTAATTAAATTAGATAAACAAACGAAAGCAACATAAAGAACTTTAAGAGGAAAATAGAAATCCAAAAAAGAAAAGAAAAGAGAAGATAGTTGGGAACCTAAAATATATGGAAACAACGAAACTAAAAGGATGGAGAAACGATAAAGACCGGAGTAGAAATCGATGAGGGTGAGGAAAAAAGTAGAGGATGAGAGGGGTGAAGAAACAAACGGGATGAAATAGAGAGAAAAAAGAAATAAATTAGCAAAGATAAGATGAGGGAAGGCAAAAATGCAAAAAAGGTTAGGCAAAAGTGGAAGCAAATGATGGCGAGTTGTGAGGACAAAAAGAAAGAAAACAAAATACATCGAGAAGCAAGGCCAACGGAAGGTGAGCCACAACTAGCCATCCTTTTGCAACCAAACTAGCAATAACAAAATAAAGGTAGCCATTCGCTTATAATCAAACTAGAAATAAGAAAATAAAAGGGAACGACAACCGAAACATAAAACAAACCAAATAAACATTCAAAACAAATAAAACAAAATAGACAACAATAGAAAACAAAAAAAAAAGGAAATAAAATCATTAAGACACACATGATGAGAAATAATGGGATGACCAAGAAAGAAAATGATGAGAGGAAAATTAAAAAAGAAACCACAAATGACATGAGCATGAAGCATTAAATGGCCTTCGAAAATAGAGAGAAGGGGATAAAAAAATATGATGGTAGAAAGGAATATAAGTAAAGAACATGAGGACAAAAGATACAAAAGTAGGAGTGACCCAAAAAAAAAACAACCCGGAATGCCTCTTTCTCCCACACGCAGAGAATGAAGAACAAAAGAGCCACAACAAATCAAATGGAGAAAAAGAAATGAAGGAAGAACAAATGGCCAAGAGAGAACGAAAGAAGGTACGCAATAGAGATGTGTCTACATTTATAGGAGAACTAAGTCTAAATGAATAGTGAGTGAATAGTCACAAGTGCTATGCTTTTAATTTTGTTTGTTAATTATTCAACAAGTCACCAACAACCATGTCATTAGCAAAGTTAGAGGAAACAACACCTTTTGGTGGATTTCGTAACCCCTGTCTATAAGGATCATTGACCATAGGACTCATGTTTGACTTTTCCTACTTAAAAGTTATACCTAACATTGGTAATAAAAGGATCACCAATCAGCCCCAAATCAAGAACTATAGATGACTTGGTCACTATCTCACCCTCTCCATCAAAGATCACGGTAAAATGTGATTTCTACGAGATAAGAAATCTAGATTGTAAATTAAAATCACTCTCACGTTATCGACTACCTGTCGGAGAAGCTAGAAGATCCGGATGCCATCTTGACCGAGTAAAAATGCTGAGAAAAATGATTAATTTTTGACAGAAATAGTCTCTAATGAGTTAATTTTCAATCAAGCAATTGTTGTGGAGAATATAAAGCTTGAGAGAAAATATTTTATGAGAGAAAATAAAAAAGAACTATAACTTCATTTCGAAAAAAAAAAAAAAAGAGTTTGATTTTATAGTTTGAAAAGAAGAAGCGATTACATTGTCATTCCTTTCAATGTACTTTCTTTGAACTAAAATGTTTTTGGCAATATTGTGTTTTTAGGACTGATTTTAATGGAATGTGTCAAAACTTCAACTCGGATGGGAACTTGTTGGGTTCTTCGTATTGATAATTATGTGTCTAATTTTGACATTTCTTAATATGAACTTCCCGGTATCTAAAAGATCTATGGTTTTTTTTATAAAAGTTATAGGATTACAAAAAAGCTTTGGTAGGCATTGTCATGAAATTAAGCAAGATCAATGGTGTTGTATTAAAATATTATTCATTTCATCTATTAATGTGACATCTCACACCTCTTTATTTTTTCCTTTTCAAGTTTAGCCATTATAGAAAAATCATTTTTTGAAGTTGCAAAATAAATTTCATCGTAACATAACTAGCAAAAGAAATTCCTTTTGATTTCAAATAGGTGACATTTGTGGATGAAACTTCTATTTGAGATTAAATAAAAACACTCTTAAAACCCACAATTTATCCCGGGATAGCCACTAGCATTAAGATGAGCAACACAAACTTGCTACTTGCTTCTCTTGCTTAGAATTTGAAATTTTTAATATTTGTATGGACAAAACAAGTAGACCTACCAACACGTACCTTGCAATTTTCAATTTCCTTCAATTTTGAAACTCTCAATTCGCTACCTTTAAATCATTAAAAAAAAAACTACTTCAAAATACAATATAAAGCCATTAATCTTTACTAATTTTCAACAAGCAAACACTAGTTTTTCCACTAAAATTTCAAACTTTTCAATAGAAAGATTGAAATTCTAAGCTTTAAAAAATAAGTATAGCTGAAAGTTTTATAGTGCTCAATTTAATTTCTCATTTCCCAATCAACAAAAAACAATTTGACATTGTAAGATAACTATATGGCGATACAAGCAAGAGAAACTAATGGTATTTCTACCTTAGAAATTGGATGCTTTGCTATGAAATTTAAGGTTGCTTTTGATAAAAGAATTTTTTTTTTTTTTTAAAGGAGAGAATTTAACCACTCGTGTAAGTGAAAGAAAGTTTATTTTTATTTTTTGTATTAAAAAAAACCATATGCATAAAAAAAAACCCTATAGACAATTGGAATAAAAATAAAAAAGAGTTCGAACAAAAAATGTGGCATAATATAATTACACGAAAAGAAAAGGAAATATAATCACCACTCTCTATCTTTTATGTAAGTTTAAAAACTAGGATTAATATCTTCACATATTCTTACATAATAGGTCAATTTTCAATCTGTTCATAAATTTTAAAACACCTCTAATATTTTTTTATTATTTGAGCTAGTTTTCAATTTGTCATTTAGGTCAATCTTCGATCAAATGATCCAAAAATATCACATGACCTACACAAGACATTTACTTTGACAAAAATGCTCATTGCGGTTTAACATATTAAGTTTTTAATCCGTCCTTATATAATGAGTTGAATTTCTAATTCTTCTTTTATGCTAAAGAGTCAATTATATTAATTTTATTAATTTTTCTAATAATGTTTTGCAAATTTATGTTAATTTAAAATATATAAAAATAATTAGTACAAATTATTATGTATCCGTTCAAGAAATTATTATTTAACATATTTTTAATAATAAAGAGTAATATATTATAATAATTCACTTATGTATAATATTGAACAAGTTGATCTAATATTTATTAATATATTAAATCATCTTTATAAAAGAAAACACGTGAATTGCATACGAAAAAAAATAATTATGTAATTAAATAAAACATGTAATTATTTTTTTTAATTACATGCTTAAGAGACTAATTAACAATTGCTTAAATATAATCATTTGTTTTTAATTGCATGCTTAAGAAAAAATTACTTAAATATAATTATTTTTTTAATTACATGCTTAAGAAAAAATTACTTAAATATAATTATTTTGTTAATTACATGCTTAAGATAGTAATTAACAATTACTTAAATGTAATTATTTATTGTTTAATTTCTTGAATAGTTACACACTAACTTATACTAATTATTTTTATATATTTTTAATTAACAAAAAAATCACTATAGTACAACAAATTAATAATACAATGGATTTTTTAGCATTAAGGATAGATCAAAAACTCAATCAATTATATAAGGATGGATTGAAAACTTAACATATTAAACTATAAAAGGGGATTTTTGTATATAAAAAAATCATGTGCGAGTCATGTGACATTTTTTGATGGTTTGACCGGAAAAATTATTAGAAAAACAGATTGAAAACCAACTCAAATAATAAGAACAGATTGAAGGCATTTTAAAATCTAGGAATATACTGAAAAATTGACCTATTATATAAGGATAAATAAAGGTATTAACCCTAAAAACTACTACTACTTTTTCTTTTTGAAGGAAAAAAAATCAGGTTAATGGTTATAGACTGGGTAAAAGTAGAGTAATAATAGGTATAGATTCTATAAAGAAATAGATAAGTGATTCTTAATCGTAATAAACTAAATAATTGCAAAGTAATTTTTAACGAATAGGGTATAAGACTAGTTTAGAAGACGAGTATTTAGCTTATTGCCATTCAATTAATAAATTTATATTTGATTAAATATATTGATCTGTCTTTATATAATATTGAAAGTCTCTAATTGATTCCTAAATTTCTAATTGCATTCTATCTATTCCCGAAAAATTTTGAAAGTTTAAATATGTCCTTTTGATCAAATTTTCCAACCATAATTTTTTTATACTTGAAATGTCCTTTACTAAAATGCAATAAAAAGAAAATACTTAGAGGGTATTTGATAACCTATTTAAATAGCTTAAAAAATTTAAGTTGTAGTACTTAATATAAAAAATTTGTTTGATAATCTAAATAGTTTCATATTTTAAATTTAAATTCAATCAAAATATACTTAATTAGGTAAGGTATAGTTTTTAACTTAAAACTTTTTGATTAACACGCTTAATTGAAAGATTTTTAATTTTTTTTAAAAAATGAATATATAGCCATAATATATTCTTATAACTCTAGTTATATAAACCGATTAAGAAACGATCTCTATTATCTTCATTGTCAAAACATATGAGATCTTCTTTATTATTAGTGCTTCCATCTTATCATCGTCAACAAGCTACTAGCTAGAAGAAAATCCAATAAGCATTTCTTTTGTCTTTTAAGATGCAAATGGATTGAAACTATCTTTTCTGACAATTAACATCCAAAAAAAAACCTTCATTTTTCACGATTGCAGGTGTCTACTTCATATAATTTTTCAAATGCATCTGTTATGGTTCCTTCCTATTAAGAGACTTTTGCACTCGAAGTACAACATGTTCCCTGCCTACATATTTTTTGTATTAGCCTGATAACCTTTCCAAAGATTAGTATTCTCCGTGTCACTTTCTGACTCTATTTAATAAGCAAGATTCCTCTTGTTCTTGTCAAAGTAACACAATTCAACTTTTATTGCAAAGTGAACTTCCTATTCCTTCCGATTTACTTGATTAGATCATTTTTGTAGTTGTTTTTACCCTTTAATCACTAGTTACAGAAAATGTTTTTCCAGGCCAGCCGCAACTAGTGGTTTAATTGCTACCCCTTGAGCAGAAAATGATTTTCCACGTAGTATCCTTGATGAAGTTCAAAATCAACTTTGCAGTGTTTTGACACAATAAATACCTTGAATATTTTTAGTGATCTGAGATATAAATGTGGTAATCCACATACCACACGCATAGAGAGGCAAGCACATGATGTTTAATTTCTTGCTTTAGAAATCAAATTTTGTTATATCCTAAAAATTGCTGTCAATAAATCAATAAAAACTGGATGATTCATTGTCTTGTTGGGGTACCATTTAAATAATGTCCCAGATTCATAGATTGGAAACTTTTCCTACGTTCCAAAAGCACAATGCAGTCAAATGGCAATTCCAATAATTACAGAGACTATAGTAAAGAATGCGAGAGAAAGCCGTTTCCAAGATATGTACAGCCACCAGCCTCTCTTTTGCCTCTTGCATCTCGCTCTGCTTCCTCCTCTGCAGCTTTTAATTCAGACAGATATTCATTGAAGAAAACCTCTCTATCCGCATGCTTTACAGATTCGTATCTTTGGTCATTCCTTAGACTGTCCTTGACCTACAAATACAATTAGCAAAACTAACATCAGTACAAGGTTATATATCAAAATTTAACAGAGAGCACAGACATAGGCATTATTTGATTTTTATAAAAACCTAGAATCATCCCCACATAGACTCAGCATCTCGGCTTTGTAGTCCATAGGCAAAAATTAATCATATTTCCGACCTAAAGGCAGCAATCATTGCTTATGCTGGTTTACTTTCTTCCAATATGATTAAGTTGTAAACTCATTCTTTTACCTCAAACAATTTCTCAATTTATCTCGTCCAAATAAGTTCTTTCCTAATTCCTTAATAACAAATGAAGCATTCCAAACTTATCAATTTATATATCTATTTATACTCACATACACTTCTATTTATATATTTTTATTTATGTTAAAAAAATCATGTTATAATTATAAGGTTAAAATTATCATGTATATAATCTTAATATGTTTAATAATAGTATTTATAAAACAATCTTATTATATTCAATACTTAATTTTCAGTAAATACCAAACAGTTTGTCGATAACATATTCAATCCTTAATTATTCGAACTTAAAATTCAATAATTAACAGATTCCACACTTAATTTTTCGGTTTTATCAAACATCATTTTAAAGTCACATTACCTACATGTTCTATTTTTGAAGTTTTTAAAATTTTATTTTATTTTATTTTTGTAATTCAATCATAGATATTTTGATTAATTTTTTTATTTGTCCAAAAAAATTAATCAAAATGATATATTGAACCTTTCAAACACGTTTAGAAACAAATAAAATACAATTACAAATTTAAATACACATTAGCTTTTGAGTATTATATAAACCCAAATGAATGTGTTTATCCTTGATATTTTTATATATTAAATATCTTTTGTATTTCTATGGAGATAACCCCTCAAAATGAAAATAATAATAATAATAATAAATAAATAAATAAAAAACTCTAACCATTACCCGTGATCAAACTGAATACCAGACACCGGCACCTCACCCACAATTGAATTGTATTTCGTTCGTCTTCCCACTCCTGTCTTCAGCATCCATGGCAGAACCCTTCTTATAATCCACTTTAAAGTCATAATCAGCATCCATTTTATCCACTTTTTTTAGCTGCTTTTTTCCTCCTTTTCTTCTCTGCTCTTTTCTTCTTTGTATTCATTATACTTTCTGCTGCATATAGCTTCTCATTTTGCCTCTTTTTTTTTCTTTTTTTTTTCGCCTTCGTCTTGCTAGCCTGCTAATCTCCTGACCCCATCGGCTCGTCATCATCGTTAACCGCATCTTCGGAGATTTCCTCCTTCTCATTTTGCCTCTTTTTTTTTCTTTTTTTTTCGCCTTCGTCTTGCTAGCCTGCTAATCTCCTGACCCCATCGGCTCGTCATCATCGTTAACCGCATCTTCGGAGATTTCCTCCTCTTAAGTTGATGGTTGGGCTTCTGGATGGGTCGGGAACAAAATGGGTACCCTGATCAGCCCAACCCATTAGGATACTTTAATGGATAATGAGTCAAATGGGCCAGATATGAGTAAAATAATGTATACCTAGATATGAGGACCCTTCGTACCCTGTTTATACAGGAAGGGAGGAAAGAAAAGAACGAAAACGTAGCAAGCACATGTATACCAGGAGCAGCGTCGCCACCGAACCACCTCCACTCCTTCACCACTGAACCATCCATCGCAGAAATACCACCACCGTGGAAAATCAGTAGCAGCCACCAACCAAACCACCATCCGTGCATGACACCGGAGTTAACTCACTATCCAGCGCAGCTGAAGGTACTCTTCTCCTTCTTTAGTTTTGATTTGTGGGTTTCTCTTCCTTACACCAATTTCTGGTGTTGATTTCTGTGAATTCTACTTCAACTTTATTTTCTTTCTTTTAAGCATGTTCACTTTATTGTCTATATAAGCAAGTGTTTTAACCAAAGTTATGTTTTGTTCTTTTCATTGCTCAAATAGGATAGTACTAAACTGCACTCACTTGTCATTGAAGTGTTCAGAGGGTTTTAGCTGTTGGCATTGAGTATATATCAAAGAATATAGGAAAAAAGAGAGAGGGGAAATGGAGATAGATTTAGGAAAAGTTCCTTTTACCATGGATTTCCATCCTTCGACTAATCTAGTGACTGCCGGCCTGATCACTGGCGACCTTCACCTGTTAGTATACTCTTCTTTAACTCTGGTTTTCGTCCACAGTTTTATTATTCTAGAAATTGTTTTCCTGTATATGCTTGGTTTAATGTTTAATCATTTGAACTTTCTTGTTATAGATACCGTTTCAATGCTGATTCCTCGCCACAAAGGTACTGTAATGCAATGGAAGATTTTTTCTTTTCTTTTAACTTGTTTTGTTACCTAGTATTCTAATCAACATATGTAATTCAAATTCTTATCAGATTGTTGGATATTCATGCACATACTGAGTCTTGTAGAGCTGCTAGATTCATCAATGATGGACAAGGTGCCATATTTTGATTTTCATTTTATGATTCACCAATATTCATTTGTTAGCCTTCAAACTGTACTGGTTGCTGCTATTCTTTTTTGCACTTCTAACTATCCTGTCATATGTGCTTTTGAGTTCAGCAATTATCACAGGTTCTAGTGATTGCTCCATTCTGGCAACAGATTTGGAAACTGGTTCACCAATTGCTCGTCTAGAAAATGCCCATGAGTAGGTTTCTATTTTTCTTTTGTTTTCTTCTTTAAACTTTAAAGGTTGATGAAATGGATTCATGCCCATCTCTCTTCAAAGTTGTTTTTTTGACTTTGACCTCTTTAGCACTTTATTCTCATATGACAATAATTTCCTTGCACAGGGATGCCATCTTTAGTTTGATAAACCTCACAGAGTCAACCATTGCAACTGGGGATGATCAAGGATTTATCAAGGTGACTGTATCTCATGTCTTTATGTGTCTATTTGTAAAAGTTATGGTGATCTAGAATGGACATAGCTTTTATATCCTCTTGCATCCTAGTCTTTTTTGTTGTTGCCTCTCTAGTTATCTGGAATATGCCCACACAATACATGGCTCTTGCAATTTGCTGTTTCCTTTTTCCTATTCGTTCTTTTCTCTTAATTGATGATTTTGTCAACATGTAATTGTAGCTTGTTACTTTTTACTACAATGAACCTTCTAGTATTTGCTGAATGAGAATGTCCTGAGCTTGGATAGGAGCAGATTGTCTGCATAATATTTCCTGCTTGTAGTTGAACTCTTTTAAGGTTATACATCTTACATTGCAAATCCTTTATTTGAATGTTAAGTCATTTGTTCCTCATTGCAGGTATGGGATACCAGGCAACGCTCTTGTTGCAATTCTTTTAATGCACACGAAGATTATGTTTCAGATATGACTTTTGTATCTGATTCCATGAAACTTCTGTCAACAAGGTATTTAAGGCTGTTGTAACTTGTTTTATTTCTCTTTGAATGCTGTAAACATATCTCCATTATCATGATTTTGCATTAAGAGGTTGAGATGATTAAGACATTGTTATGAAAACATATGGAACTTTGAGGAGCTTTATGATTCTTTTCATATATACTATATTGATTTGAGTAGACTCTTACAAGACTCATGTATTTTTGTTGGGGGTTGTTAGCTAAAGGAATTGTCTTTGTTGTTGTCAGGTTCCTCTTTTACTTCTTTTTAGTTTTTTCTCTAAAAGATTGATCGATTCACATCTGCATATAATTTTTTTATTACTCAAGCAGAGCATTTTGCCGGATTTTGTAATTTTCATTCTGTTGTCGTTTGCTTCTCTTTTTTTTCTGTTTTTCTGTTTTTCTTTTTCTTTCTTTCTTTTTCTTTTTTTTTTTTTGGCTGATACTTTAAGCAAAACTCTTGTGATTTTGTGTCTTGCATACTTTTTAGTGGAGATGGGACCCTTTCTGTTTGCAACCTTCGCAGCAATAAAGTAAGCTATTCTTTCAGAAAAAAATACCTTCGGGGAAATTCTGCAGAGTTGTGCAATTTGATTAATTTGTTCTACGTTTATATCAGATCCAATCTCAGTCTGAATTTTCTGAAGAAGAGCTATTGTCTGTTGTTATTATGAAGGTAAACATTTATATGATTTTTAAATAGTTTCTGTGGCTGTGTGAAGCATATGTTTGTCTTTTTGTGAGCTTATTAGCAAATTGTTTTGGCAACATATATTTACATCATCCGATTGGGTCAGGGGTAGATTGCTTCAACCCCTCCCATATTCCAATAGAGCACTCAACTCCTGGAGGTGGGGATTCTGAGAAATAAAACTTAAGTAGCATTCTTGTTATCTCCCACCACAGATCTTACCCTTTAGCACCATAATGAACTTTCAGCACTGTAGAAAATAAATGATTTTCAAATGTCTGTGTGCTTTTGTTCATATGCAAGTAGCTGCAAAAGGAAATACTTGAAAGCTATTTCTCGTAATATATTTTTGCTAAATTCCTGCTCTAATTTGAACCATTTTGTTGTCAGAATGGTCGGAAAGTTATATGTGGTTCGCAGAATGGAACTCTGCTATTGTATTCTTGGGGCTTTTTCAAGGACTGCAGGTATCCTTTTTGAAATGTACAAATACTATAAATTTTTAGGATGCAGTGCAAGTCTCCTTTCATGAATGGAGAGTTTCAATTGAATTCTCGTTCTAGACTATCTTAATTTCTTGCTTGGTGAAGTGTCCTGAATATTTCTTTTGATTTTCAGTGATCGCTTGACTGGTCTTTCTCCAAACTCCATCGATTCTTTGTTGAAGGTGTGTTTTTTTTTTCGGTTGTATTGGTTGGCTTTTTAACTATCCAGGAACTTGCTTAATTAAACATTTAATCTTTTGTTTTAGCTTGATGAAGACAGAGTCATTACTGGATGTGAGAATGGACTCATAAGGTGAGTTGTATTGAATAGGAAAGGGTTGTTCTCATCGAAATTTTGAATCACCATCATCATACTCTTTTTTTTCCCTTCTCTGTTTTTACTTATTCTTTCCCCCCTCTTTTTTTCAGTCTGGTAGGCATATTACCTAACAGAATCATCCAACCTCTTGCTGAACATTCGGAGTATCCTATTGAGCATCTTGGTACTGTATATTTCTCTTCCTCAATAGAAGCTTTATGTTAACTATATTTACTTTGTGATTGATGGAAGTTGTGATTGGATTGACATGTCATGGTGACTTTTTTGCATTGGGTCTAATTCTGTACCTCCATCATTGTTCAATTGTGAACAGGTCTGTGTGTTAATGTAGAGTTTTTTTGCTAGGTCAGTCTGACTTGTGGCCCCTTGGTTATTTCAAGCCACTACTTATGGGTTCCAGTCCTTTTAAATTAAAAGAAGTTGTGCGTTGACGCCATGCAACAGTAAACTTCCAGTTGAACTTCTACTGTTTCCTTTTCATGTGATTATCAACTCCTCTCTTTGCCTCTCATGCCAATGAAAGTTCTCTTTTTTGTTTTCAAAATCATATGCTGTTGTTATTGTACTCATGAAACTAATTGCATAATGTGAAATCAATAATAATAATACTTTGTCTTTCAATAGTACCATATAATCGAAAGAGAATTTTGTTTCGAAAACCCTCTAACCAACTCCCAGATTTTGAAAAGTGGCAATAATTGAAAGGTTTTGCTCTCTTAAACCCAATAGTGCTGCTCAGAGAGTTTTCCTAAGTTCTAAGAAAGAAAAGAAGTGATTGTTGTGCATTGTTGATGACACACGTAACTGTTTGTTTCATAGGTAGAATTGCTGTGATTTGTTTAATGACTTGAGAGAAAGAAAAAAGTACTCCACAAGATGAAGTTAAGCAAAAAGGCACTGCATAAGAGTACGGTGTGTAAAATTGGAGGGCTTATTGCTATGTGGTCTCAATAAGTGGTTTTCTAATTTAAAAAGAGTGGGTTCCACATAAATTGATTTGGCAATTTACAACACTGGTTTAACTAAGGTGGCCATGGGTCTGGTTCGCTTAATAAGAACTTTCTAATGTGTATGTCGTCTCATCAAAGTTTGAGGTTTATTTAAGAGTTACCATCTCATCCCATTTTCCATTAATGATTGTCTAGAAAGCTGGACTCATGTTTTTAGATTGCCAAAACAAGCTTGCTGAGAGTATAATTTTGTTTGGAATCTGCAGCCTTTTCTCATGACAGAAAGTTTCTCGGCAGTATATCACATGATCAAGTGTTAAAGGTGGATCTCTCTCTCTCTCTCTCTCTCTCTCTCTCTCTACCAACCTAAAAATTATCTAACATGTCTCTAACATATGCACGCAGACATGCACGTTTGTGCTCCTCTGCACAAAATTTCTGCATTTAACACCTTCCATGCCGCCTTTAGTGTAATGTCCTGACTCCAATCCTTGTTTCATTCAGATGTGGGATTTGGATGATTTATTGCAAAATTCTGTAAATGCTCAAAATGATCAAGCTGCTGCATCAGACAGTGATAGTGATGAAATGGATGTGGATACTAAACCTCCAAAGTCTAGAAAAGGTACCCTGGATTTAATTGCTGAATTATGAATCACCATCCTCCTTTATCTGAGGTTTGCACATGAAGAGCTAATAGTCAAGAAATTATCTTTGCTAGGTTGAGCAAACTTTGAAAGTTAAGATAGTGTCCTGACTGCTGGTTGATTGGTCCTTTGCTGATGTTAAAATGTACTGAACCTAATATAATTGCATATGTGAGCAACAAGGAGCAGTATATCTGTTGACTTAATTATCCTGCAATGACGGTTTTGCATATGAAATAGACACCATTTGCTCCTTTAAACACTGATTTCAAACTCTGTAACAGTTGCATAAATCATTGACACTGAAAATTTAAGAGATGGCATTTAACCTCAAATCCCAACTTTGTATTACTTGTCTTTTCAACTACCTGAAGTCCCAACTTTGCTTGTGGCTTTCTTGCAGTCAACTTTTAAAACTACCATAGATGAATGTGTTGGTTAAAGCATGCTATGCAGCATTCTTACAAGTACAGTGTCTTTAGAATCTGATGTATTTTCTTTTTTAATTTTCCGAATGTTTGCAGGAACCAAGAGAAAAAATGAGCATGCTAATGGTGCTACAAGTAGTTTTTTCATGGATCTATAGTTGGATGCTGGTATTTCTTGTTATTTATGGTCGTTCTCAGTCATGGTCCTTTCAGTATGGATATAATTTTTTCTTCTTCCATGGAGTTCTGGACGAGTTAACATGGTTTAACTAGAGATGGTAGCAGGGATGATTACTTTGCAGATGCAAGGTAGATTTGAGTTTGATATATGTTTATTATTTACCCCCATCTAAAGCATAGGAGAGTTGGCAAGTTTTGTTAGAGATAATTTCTTTTCTTTTTCTTTTTTTATCCATTGACTCAGTCACCATTTGGTCATGTTGTGCTTATAAGGCGAGCTTTTGCTTCTGCTTTTTAAAGTAGAAGCGTTGGGTAGCAGACATGTTATCTCAGAAAAGTTGATTATGAGATAAGCATGTTTTTTCTTGCTTTTTTATAATGAACTAAAATGGTTGCCTTAATTATAAACACAACAGGGCCTAACAGATCTGTAAAAAAGATTTTAACTTTGCTAACTTAGCTGCATCTGGTTTTCTGGTAGCTGGTATGTCCTTTTTAGCTCTTTGGCATGAGATTTTATGAGGTGAGTCATAGAACCTGGTTTGCCAAAACATTGATCGGTTTAGATTAATTTTGTGAGACCATTTGTTTTAATACATTAGTAAAACGTTTTCGTTTGTTCCCTTTTTCTTAATTTGTTTGAAAATCACTCCTTTTCTTTTTCCTTTTTCTTCTTATATAGATTGATTTGATGATATGACACTTCTCTCAGATGGACTGTTGCAAGACCATACTCTCCTTGAATACTTGTCACTTGGTCATGCGTTTAGTCTCGAGTCTGTCAAATCAGCTAGATAACCTTTCTTCTCTTAAGCATTGTGAGATTTGGAGTTGTCATGAACTTGAAAGCTTGCCTGAAGGTCTCTAGAACCTCAATTCTTTAGAGTACTTAAAACTTAATTAGTCTGCCAATCACTATATTGTGTGGTTTGTTAGTGTGTCCAGAATCTCACTTCTCTCCAATCTTTGTTAATTGCTCATTGCAAAGGATTATCTTGTCTGCCGAATCAGATAGGACTTCTCAAATCTCTATCAAGCTTGCATCTTTGGGGTTGCCTTGACTTGATGGACCTGACAACATGATTCTTTTCGTTTGTCCGGAGCTGTTGAGTTATCCTGATGATCTATTTTCTTTTACAAAAAATGCACTCTCACAACGATCAAAAGGATCGGCACTGAAGGATATATGCTTCTGCAAGAAAAATGCTATCAATTGATGAGATTTTGGAAAATGAAGTGAAAGTAGGGACAGAGCTTGGAAGATGCTCACTGTTTTTCTTTTCCATTTTATGAAAGTTTGAGCACGTCTACAGTTTCAGGCATCAAAATTTATTTCAACAAAATTCAACATTTATATTTAGGGGCATTCGAAATTTACTTCAATAGCTAAACAAGAATCTGATTTCAACTGAGTAAATACTAAAGGTAAGTTTGTCATTGAGAAAAATATTAGTAGCATAAATTTGTGGAGTGTAAACAGTATAATCACGAGGACGAGCGTTCCATGAAAAATTTTGATAGTGGATTTACATGAATGAGTTTTAATACTCTTTAATAACAAAGCGTCAGCAAAACCCATTATGACTGGTGAACATCAGGTAAAGTGGCTGCCTCTCGCTAAGTGGTGGTGTAACGCAAATTACCAAATGGCTACAAGAACCATAAACTTTATTTCGTTTTAGATTTAGTTAATTTTTTATTTTTTTTAATAAAAAATAATGGTCACATAAATATTTATTTTAGTGATGAAAATTATTTAGCAAGATTTATTTGAAATTTTTTTAAAAAAACTTTAGGATCATTCTGGATTTTTTTTTAATATATTTTTAATGTTTAGAAACTGAATAAATATATTTTTTTGACCTTGAAAAATTCTGAAAAATGGATTTGATTTTTTTCAAAAGTGTGTGCAAAACTTGATATCAAAATACAAATAAGGATAGGTGAATTCTGAAAATCATAGGATGGATGAAATGTAAAATAAATAAAAAAATTCAGGTGAAATCAAACTCGAAATTAAAATTTTAAAAAATTTAATTTTAAATAAATTAAAATTCAGAGAATGTTTAACCCATTTAACTTATTATTTTTATTCACTTTCAAAAATAAATATCTTGTATAAAATAAAAAAATAAATGTATTACTCTTGTATTATATGCTAAACTTTTGAAAAGGTTGTATCTGTATCTGTATTTCGTACATGTATCCATGCTTCATAAATCATAAGTGCTGCTGCTTTCGATTTTATCCAGGTATCCGGAGTCCGAAATTTTCTTACCCTCTGCCAAATCGGAATAATCTCTAGTTGGGCCTTAGACATTGGGCTGGAGTCTTTACAGTTGGGCGTACATACGGTGCCTGCCAACTGGATCATCATTTGGCCCATATTTAGTTCCAAGTAGATCGAAGATCCTGTCTTTCATATCCCTCTCCAAAACCCTAGCAACCGCCTTTCCATTTTGTTGGCCGAAAGTCTCTAAACCAAAAGAAAAAACGCACCTCTTCTTCCAGGTATTCTGCATAACTCTCTACGTTTGCTCTTTTCTTTTTCTTGCTTCCTCGTCTTTCTCTCCGAAGCTGAGGATTTTTTTTGTTTGTTTGATTTTGCAACTTATAAAACACCAAGTGTGATTCAATTTTTGCACAATTTTAATTACAGGACATCAGACCTATAGCAATCAGATATGGTGAAGAAGAGCAAAAGTAAGCAAAACCCTTTTTTCTAATCTCAATATCGGCAACGCTTGTACTGAAAAGATTGTCTTTTTCTCAATTTTTTTTCGGGGCTTATGTTTATGTGTAGAGAGTAAGAGTAAGAGGGTGACATTGAAACAGAAGTATAAGGTCATAAAGAAAGTGAAGGATCATCACAAAAAGAAGGCCAAAGAAGCTAAGAAGTCGGGCTTGAATAAAAAAAGCAAGGTTGAGAAGGACCCTGGTATTCCTAATGAATGGCCTTTCAAGGAACAAGAGCTTAAGGCTCTTGAAGCTCGCAGGGCTCGCGCTATTGAGGAATTGGAGCAAAAGAAAGCTGCCCGCAAAGAGAGGGTATCGTTTTCATTGCCTTAATTTTTGTTTTTTTACTTTTTTTTTTTCATATTTGTTGGCTTAGTGAATCCAGATAGATGTTCTTATAATCTAGTAAACAAAGAAGTTTGTATTTGTAAAGCTTTAGATAAATAAGCTGCTGCATTCAGTAGCTTTGATGGGCTCTCTTGGAAAAATTTCTCCAGTTTGCAGTTCTAAACATGCATACATGGCCACTTTTGTTCCTACTGATTTGGATCAAGCTAGGTAGAATGTTTGGTTCAAAATCAATTCAAAGAGACAATTATCTTGTTAATATGACTGCTCATTTTCCAGGTTGTTATCTTGTTAAATAGGACATGCAATTTTGTCTTGTACCTTTAATCAGTTGTTGGTAACACATCTTCTTATGTATCTTCAGGCTCAAAAGAGGAAGCTGGGGCTGTTAGAGAATGATGATCTCTCCAAGTTGGCCACTATAAATTTAGCAAAAGAACAAAATATTGAAGACCAAAATGGTGGCAAAGAATTCAAAGGAATCACGAGAAACCGAGGTATGCCGGTATAAGAAAGGATAACATGCATGGAAGAATCCGTGATAAGATCCTGTATATCTGTTGTGCTTTTATTTTGACATATTTATTCTCGTGCAGATAATTCTGATAGGGCATTCTACAAGGAGCTGGTTAAAGTTATTGAAGCATCAGATGTCATTCTGGAGGTCCTTGATGCACGGGATCCCCTTGGTACACGGTGTGTTGATATGGAAAAGATGGTGATGAAATCGGGTTATGATAAGCACCTAGTGTTGCTTCTAAATAAAATTGGTAATTCATCTCATTTTATTGAAGGTGTACTTGCTTCTTGAATGTATTAAGATGCCATGGGGCAGGTGGAATGCTCCATTTTCCCCAAACCTTTGTATTTCCGCTGCATTTATTTTTCTTGTTTCTTCTTTTCTAGATCTCGTTCCTCGTGAAGCTGTTGAGAAATGGCTTAAGCATCTTCGGGAAGAATTTCCAGCAGTTGCTTTTAAGTGCAGCACGCAGGAGCAGAGATCAAACTTAGGGTGGAAATCTTCCTCAAAATCAGCAAAGACGAGCAATCTTCTGCAAACAAGCGACTGTCTTGGAGCTGAAACTCTTATTAAATTGCTGAAGAATTACTCAAGAAGTCATGAGGTATGGTAGTACATCATTTTGTTTTCTTTTCTGAAGAGAGTACTGAGGTAGAAGTATTTTATTTTGTCTAAATGGGTCAGACCTCCCTTGAACTTTTAAGGGTCTGTTTGTCAGGAAGGATGGGTTGAGGGAAGTGGAAGGGGAGGTAGGAGAAAACCATCCATGTAGTTGTTTGGCTAACAAGGGAGTGGAAGGATAAGAGTCCATTGATCCAAATTGAAGGCATTGAAAATTATAAAGGAATGGAAGGATAGGAGCCATTCCACCCAAATTGGGAGGATTGGAAATTGTTAAGTGAGGAAGAATTGAATACAATCCTTTCTTGTGTCATTATCTATACGACCCCCACCAACCCCCACCCCCCCCCCCCCCCACACACACACACACACACACACACACACACACAACAACACCCCACCACAACAAACAAATAGAGTGCAAGTCATTTGAGAATTGGTCCCTCAAGTCCAAATTTCGGAATTGACCTCCTTGACCTTAGGGTCATCATTGGATTGTTTAAACATATGGGGAATGAATTGAAGTTCCACCATCTTCTACGTCTATTTCAGCTTGCAATGCTTCCACTTTCACTTACCCTTTCAGCCACCAAATCAATTCCTTTAAACCCCTAAGCTCAAGTAAAAGTTCAAAATCCATTTTTAAGTAACCAATGAACCAAAAAAAAAAAAAAAGGTTTTAGATCCAAAATTCAGAACTATCTCAAAACCAGAGGCTAAAGAGGTCGAGTTTAATATCAACCAACTCAGTGTGCCAAGATCTTTCATCTGGCAGTGGTCTCTTTGCTGATGGTGACTGTAATGTGGGTCGCCGCCACTTTCTCTATTGCTCTCTTGTTTCTTTTCTTTTTTTGACAATATTTTGTGATTTTTGCATATATATTTTATACTTCCTTTTCTGACCAAAACTAAGTAATTCTAAGGGTCCAAGTCAAATGAACAATATCAATGGTTTAAATCAAATCATGTAAAGCATGAATTTCACATGCAAAAATCCTTAACTTTTTGGGAAAGTTAACAAAAAGACTTGATTTCGAGTGGAGTTTAGTTCTAAATTTGTAGTCGAGGGACCAATTCTCAAATGACTTAAAGTTCAAGAGAGATCTGACCCATTTAGCCTTTTATTTAAAGTATGCTACAGTTTTAAATTGGCTTTTGAAGCCTGTAAAATCATGTTCTTGCAAGTAGAAATCTCAGTCACATCTTGGATTTTTTCAGATCAAGAAATCTATTACAGTCGGTGTAATTGGCCTGCCCAATGTTGGTAAGAGTAGTCTAATTAACAGCTTGAAGAGATGCCATGTTGTCAATGTTGGCGCTACTCCAGGATTAACTAGATCAATGCAAGAAGTTCAGCTAGACAAGAATGTTAAATTGTTGGACTGTCCTGGTGTTGTAATGCTTAAATCTATAGAGGATGATGCATCTATAGCTCTTCGAAACTGCAAAAGGATCGAGAAATTGGATGATCCGGTTGGTCCAGGTAAATGACCCATTCTTTTCTGTTAATATTTTGTCAGTTTTGCCTCTGTGTAGTTCATCTGTATTTTTGGGCCAAAAAACAAATTCTTCTGCATGCTGGAGTTAGGGTTATGGGGATCTATCTTAGCAGCTCCATTCTTACTGATTTCCTTATTTTCAAGGATTATATTACCTTGGAATTTAATGGTCTTGCAGATATCATTTTTCTTTTTTAATCTAGCTCTCATTGAATGTATCTTGTCACCGCGAATGATTGGGATAATTTCCTCGCTAGCAAATAATCTTTGAGTTTCTTTGAATTTGAAATGGGAAGTTGAGAGTTGTGTCCTTTTTGTTTTCTGGAAAAACATTGCAAGCATCCCAGTATTTATTTGCTGCTTGAAGAACAAAGTTGCATAATCCCTGGAAATGATTTTTAAATATATGAAAACGATCATGTAAACATGTAAACTTTAAGTGACATAGGATACTAAATCCTGCAGTATGAGTTTATATTAGGCCACAGAATTATGAATCTGTAAATTTGAAATCTGCGGCGCTAATGTTCAAGGAAATTGAGATGTATTATTTGTCTTGGCAGAAACCTTCATGCTAGAAATATGATTAGCATACTGATGCATGTTACTATTCTGTGGACAATGCAGTGAAGGAAATTCTCAAGCTGTGCCCAGATAATCGGTTGGTAACACTATACAAGATTGCCAGCTTTGATTCAGTTGATGACTTTCTACAAAAGTTGGCTACTGTCAGGGGTAGACTGAAAAAGGGTGGCATTGTGGATGTTGATGCTGCTGCTAGAATTGTTCTGCACGACTGGAATGAGGGTATGCATTTCTAATGAATTTTTACTGTCTCTTCCCTCCTTCAATACATAAAAGACAAATACAGGAAAGACACATTGCATGTGTAAAAGACAGAAATTCCTATTGAGGTTATATATTCAACATTTTTCAGGTAAGATACCGTATTACACATTGCCCCCAGCCAGGAATCAAAATGAGCCTTCGGAGGCGAGGATTGTTTCAGAGTTTGGGAAGGAATTTAACATTGATGAAGTTTACAATGGTGAATCTTCTTTCATTGGAAGCCTTAAGTCTGTTGATGACTTCAATCATGTAGAAGTTCCTCCTGGTTGTCCTCTCAATTTTGATGAAAAGATGATTGAGGTTTGTGTCTTTTTCACCCTTGGTTTCTGCATTTGAGAATCGTTCACATTCTTTGGTTATGCAGTGAGTGAGTTTTGCTCTCCAAACCTGTTCTGTTTCAAATGCTTTCTGATGATGCCAACTGCATGATTGTTTTTGTGATTGGTTTATTCATCTCTGGATGTTTCACATGAAGATTATCCCCAAGAAAGAATTTATATAACCACAAAAGGCTTTACTGTATGAATGTCATCTTTTATAAGTTCGATATCCACATGGAGGAGAAAAGTTGTAGTTTTCCATGTTAAAATTGCTTATAGTAAATTATTAATTACTATGCTCTTTGTATTTCCATGTTTATAACAGATTATATTTCTTGAGACATCTAATTCTGCAGTCTTGTGTTTTTCTAAAAAATATTATTTTCTTTCAGTATTTTTTTCTGATCACATTTGTCACACTTATCAGGGAGATGGAGATGTAGAAGCCAAACCATCAACCCAAGGTGATGAAAGCTCCAAAGATATGATTAACAATGATGACGAGCCAATGGGGTCTGAAGATGACAACGCTAGCAAGACCAAGGCAAAAACTGAAATTAGCAGGCAAAATGAGAAGCTATATGCAGCAGAAGGTATACTGAATACAAAGATGAAAAGAGCAGAGAAGAAAAGGAGGAAAAAGGCAGCTAAAGTGGATACAATGGATGCTGATTATGACTTTAAAGTGGATTATAAGAAAGGTTCTGCCATGGATGCTGAAGACAGGAGCGGGAAGATGAACGAATCCAATCCAATTATTGGTGAGGTGCCTATGTCTGGTATTCAGTTTGATGAAGAGTGATGGGTAAGTTTTCTTTTTTCTTTTCTTTTTTTCCCTTTCAATTGGAGGAGGGGACAAGTCCAATAGAAATACTAACTGTTGTTGATTCAAGGCAATTTTGTTAAAGACAGCGAGATTAATTTATGTCACCTTGCTTTTACCATGGTGCAACTCTCAATATCAAGAATGCTCTAATGCGATCTCCAAAAGACCAGTATTCCATTGTAGATGATCCTGGTAAAGTATGTGGATGTTCCATGCGACATTAGCATCACCACTTGGATTATTGTGCCATTATTGAAAGCCAAGAATGTCCTGCCTAAAAAACTCCTTGGGGGAGGGAGAGGGAGAAATTAGAAGAAAAGGAAAAGCCTTAGGTTTCTCCCCTATCAAAGCCCCGTGCTCTCGAGGATTGAGGGTAAGGTGCAGTTCACGATCCTTATATGAGCTTGTCAAATTGTGTTTCTTGGAGCTTTTGGCCTTGATTCAGCCACCAAGAAACGGTCCGTATTGTGCACAATATCATTCTCCTCAGGCATTAGAATATGGCATCAACACATCGAAAAGACCCTCGAGCCAGCACTTCGTTGCAATCTCTAAAATCTGACCTTTTTCCTTTTCTTTTTGGGGTAAAAAGGGGGCCTAAACCCCACAGGGAGAAACTAAATTCGACGTAAATGTGATATGGCAACCCAATTCCATCTCAAGTTCCCAACTCTATCTTGATGTAGCATAAAGATTACACCCTCACAAGGGTGACCCAAAGAAAAAAGAGATCCCAAGGATATAGTCAATGCAAAATTCGGTTACCAGATACCGTACCGGCTTCCTTCTCCAAAAACGCTATTAGCTATTTTTAGCGCTAGAACTTCATCAGAGTTCACAATGAAGTTCCTCATTTTTAATTTTTAACAATTACGTTTTCCATCTTTTTAAAACCGCAGAATCAAGTGCAAAAATGGATGTGTCAAGCTGAATCAACTGCAATTGATTGTGCAGTTTTCGAAAGATAAAATATCTATTTGTTAAAAATTGAAGACGATGGCAACTCCTCGTAAAAACCTTATATTCCCTGAGGAGGTTCTACCCCATGAAATCGCTCTTTGATGGAACTTTAGCTTTAGCTAGTTGTGACCAAGAAACCACAGGTTTCACGCCGGGAATTCCTGACTCAATTGTGAATTTTGATATAGCAAGTAAAAATAGCAATTTCTCTTCCCTCCTCCGAATACAAGGAACATTAACCTCCCTGTCTAGACAAAAATATCCACTAAAGGCTGCCGGAATCCAGATAGATTATGACAGCTTGCACCATCCATCACATCTGAAGCATCTCTAAAACCACCTTCCTATAATCAAGCCGCCATGCCCAATGCAACAACAAATTGGGAGCCCATAATTCTGCCTTTCAGAGCAGTACCAAAAATCTTAAATGTAAATGAGTACGGCTATGGGTGCTCTTCATATATATATATATGTATATATATATTAGAATTAAAATATGCATCATGCAAGCGAGAACTTGTGGCATATAAAGATCAAGGTTATAAACTCAACTACTTTATCAAGTTGGAAACTGAATTCATCAACTTGTAAGTATTACATTCAAAGTGTTGAATGATACTGAGGTTTATTCGGGGGCTTGCTCTTTGACAACGGCATCACCAGAGCATGCGGTATCTCCTGATTCCTAAACCACGACAACTGATCACTAGACCTTATGGTACGGGTGGTAATGATTCTTGGAAGCAATGCAGTCCCCTTGAAAAGGTTCTTCAGTACTGGACGTTTGGCAACTAATTAACTAATTGCATCAGGTATGCCATGCCGAGAGACAAAAAGCAATTTATCCCATGGGAAATATATTAATATTTAACACACAGAACACAAAGATGAATGCTCAGTCATCACTTGACACCCCTAAAGCAGGGTCCTTGTTGGCAGGATTTGAACCTTTCTTGGCAGATGGTGAAGGTGGCTGGCTAACACCATGGTTGACTGATGTTGTATCTACTGTCGTAGACTCGGAAATGATTCCTTGCCCCACCATGGCTTCACGAGCTGCTTGGTCTTTTGATTTTTTAGCTCTTTCTAACACATCTTCCTGCACAAGATCCAATGGCTTTCAGGTATATGCACCAAAACATAGGAAGCATAAAGCAACGATGCTCGAAAGGGAAGGAGCAAGTGACAATGACTGGTTCAAAGATTCAAACTTCTACTAAGGTTGAAAATACAAACTGTAAGCAATTTATGCATATATACAATTCTAGGTCAACATGCTAATAAATTACAATTACAATAATGAACTAAATAAATGCACAGCCACCTCACACAAACACATACACATAGCCTGCAAAAGTTACTCCCAGACCATATAATCTACATTACCTTGAAAATAATTTTAGCATTAGGAAAAATATATTGATCTAAAAAAAAAGAAAAGAAAATGATCTTGCAGCTATCCTATAGAATAGAAATAAAAGGAAGATAATAACACTTTTAAGTTTAATAAAATTAGATCATATAACAGTGTTGGCAATCCCATATATTGAATTTCAACACGGGGGATACAATTAAACAGCTTCCAGCCTGAAAAAAAATGCAAGAATTTGCTCAAAGAACCATCCAGCAATGAAAAAAAGCAACATAGAGAGGAATACTTCTTGACTATAAATGAATCAAATATAGGATGATAACAATACATGTAGTTTACTACCTGGAAGTCTTGTATTTGCTTTTGTTGCTCTGCTTGGAGCCTGCCAATTGTACTAAAAAACTCCCCAACTGCAGATTCAACACGCTCATTAATTGCTTCTGCTAGAGCCTTTCCCAAGAAAAATGCATCCAGAACACTCTTGCTATCAGAGTCATCTGCAAAATCGAGTATATCAATTGTTTATACAACAGAGAAGTAACATCACATAACAAGTGATATATGCTACAGTTAGCACCTTTACACTTCCTGTTTCCAATACTTTATGATTTTGTAGGCCCCAAGTTCATTCAGTGGTTTGCACTTCATATTCTCCAACATTCCCTAATTTCTAATACTTATAGTCTGTCTTTACATCATTCATTATCAGAGTACTGTTGAAAAAATTTAGCATTGGAAAGGATGCTTCTTACTTCTTATGGTTAAGTGATGTTTGCCAGTAATCAATATTTTTCTTTTCCACGACAGATATGCAATGTTGAGTTAACCATAATTCCAAATAATACAACAACAGGGGCCACATTTTCAGCAATGTATTTGAACTTGAGAGATACACATATCGCTAAACTATTGCACTTCCAAGCCTAAAGAAGTAGTGCGCGAGAGACGTAACTTTTAGCCAGTCCAAAAGCAGGACTGAACTTGTGTTTCTAAAGAGATAGTTCCCATTAGCTATGCCGAAAGTCCTTTTATGTTTCATCAAATTATCGACAACATCCTTAAAACACAAACCCTTTTCTTTCCAAATAGATTGGGGTCACAGACATTTTGACACCATTTCTTTCTTTCAAATGATTAAAAACAACTAATCCCTATACACTATTTAATTTACATGATTAAAAACAACTAATCCCTATACACTATTTAATTTACATGATTAAAACCAAAGATCGTCTCAGATTCAAAGAAAAAAAATGGCTATGTATATATATATATTGGTTCATGACTTTTACCTCCGAATTCAACTCCCAAGTAAATCATTAAATTCATAGAAGAAGTGGGATTAGCTTCTGGTTTCTCCATTATTATAATAATTTAAATATATATATAAAAAAATGAGATAAAGAATGGAGGAGTTGATGTATGTACCGGAACCAGGGCCACCAGGTCCAGTGCTGCTACTGCATCGTACATTGATTTTATGACCATCTCTCAGTACCCTTGCAAACCTCAGACTCAGACCCTTTACATGCGGCGACGACAACGATAAACATGAGACACGAGGTCGAGGAGGAGGAACCAAGGTAAGCAGCTCCTGCTGCTTAGTTTGGATTTTAGATTGAAGGTAGTAGAAGCAATGGAAGGACCCACTCATGGCTTGCTTTGTCCTTCTCTCTCACGCACTCTCTGCTTCTGCTACTGCTGCTTAGTTGTTATTGGAATGCTAATAACATGAGAGGAGAGGAGCCTTTTGGATTCTTTGCAGGTGGCAATCGTCAGATTTAGTTAGCTTTTGGGCCTGGGCCTTGGTTTGCTTCTCTTTTTCACAAACCAAAGCCCAACCGAAATGAAAAGGGCTTCTGTTATTCTTGAAAATTAAATCCAGTTCATTTTAATTACAATAAAACTAAACTAAAATCATTGGTTAATATTCGTTATATTATTTAAAATATTATTTATTTAGATTTATTTTACTATTCATTCATACTCAAATACATTATTCATTTTACTTTTTAGTGACATTTTTTTATTTTTTAAATATTTTTAAGACATTTATTATAAAAGTTTTCATATTACACCTTGATCCCTCTTTTTTAAATATTTTTTTAATATGCTAATATTTTTTTGTTTGATTTTGATCTTACTTTTTTTGTTTCATTTTGATCACTTTGGTCCTTGCATTTTTTTCTCTGATTTTTTAATTAAAAATTTTAAGGCAAAAAGATGTTTAGAAAAAGAGAATTTACAAAATAAGACTTTAGATAAAAATGTAGATAGAAATAAATAAATAAATAATTTAATAAAAAATTTATGAAAATATAAAAAATAATTAGCTAAATAGAAAATTTTGATTAAAAATGATAAAATTGAATGAATTTTTATTCAATTTTAATTTCTTATATTTTGATAGACGTACAATATAACACGAGACATCAAAATAAAATAATTTTTTAAAAATAATTGTATATATTTTGTTCGATCCGTAGCTTAACGTAAGTAAAAAAATTAATAATAAACAAATCGATTACCCATACTAATTGCAAACTTACTATTTTAAATAACTTTTCAACAAAAATAAATGACTTTAATTAAGAATATTTTAATAAAATATTACTATTTTAAATAACTTTTCAACAGAATTAAGTGACTTTCATTAAGAATATTTTAATAAAATATTATCATCGAAACCGACAGAAAATGAACTAAAAAAGATCTAAAATACTCTAAGGCTTTTAAAAATATTTTAGGGAATTAATAATCATGTGTTTGTATTTGGCCATAATAGAGGTTAAAAACTAATATTTATATTGTGATTGGATAATAAATGAAATACATTTAAACCCATCAATTTTATTACAAAAACTCTAACACATAAATTATTTTTAAAATAGCACGACTGATGACGAAGCCATTAGGCAAGTTGCCTATTTACCTACGTAGAACCTTTATATACCCGCTTCAATTACACAAATTTCCATCAAATTCACTACACAAATCATGAATATATATATATATATATATATTACATGTAATTTTTTCTGTTAATAAAATGTAATCCGCCGTGGAGGTATGAGCAGTAGTTTTGGGGGCGTCAGTCTATATCAGACAGACCAAAACTTTCGCGCGTTTTATGTGAACAGAATTCAATAACGAATAGTTGGACAAAACATGCATATTCCCGTACAGGTCAAACACTTGTTTCCACTTCATGATCTTTCTATTGCTGTTAAACATAATTTTAGACGGGATGTGATGGATTTGTACAGTTTTAGAGTTTAACTCTTTTTTTCATGTGTAGGGTTTAGGCTGCCTAATCCCTATAATTTGGGGTCAGGTTGGAGTTGCCTTCCTTTGTATTCATTTGTTCTATTTAATAAAATATGTCAGGCATCGTCCCTGTTTACTTAAAAAAAAAAGTACTGGTTGAATTTAAAGAAAAGCAAGAGATTTATCTAAGTGAAGATTATTGCAGATTATTGTGTTATTATGGTACGATTCGATAAGAAATATATAAAACATTCAAGAAGCTATATTTCTTCACTCGAGGAATATTTAAAGAACAATAACAAATGCAGTCCATCTGCTCGTATCTCTCTAGCGATATTGCATCATAAAGGTAGTTTTAATTACTAAAGTCCTTAGAATTGTGTGAGAAAAAAATTATTAAATTCAAGATGAAATTTATAATAATAAAAAAAAACTTCGTATTTTGGCCACATTGGTACAAAACAATTTGCTACCAAATTTTTATTCTTAGCCTCTATAATGGTATCTTGGATATGGCCATTTTCAATACTTGTTTTATGCTCAATTAAGTAGAATTATAAGTAACTAATGACATTGATATTATAAATAACATAATATTAAATTTCATGTATATATTATTTTGATGATTTTAATCACATACACCGAATCATCTCAAATTGTTGTTCCTACCACGTAAAAAGAAACATTATTAATGATAAAAAAAATTCAAACACTAAATAAATAAATTCATTGTAAATCAAGATAAACAAAAAAAATTAAAACTTTTTCCCTTTGCAATTGAAAAATTTAAGAATTAAAACCATATTATCATGTCTTATAGTATAAAGATAACCGAACTATCAAAATGGTTTTAACATAATTTATAGGTGATTGTCTTAAGAAACAACTAGGTTGTTTTTCTTAAGAGATGATACGTAATGTTTGTAAAATTAATCCGATGTAATGGATTAAGAATATGTTATATGTCGTTTTAAAAATACAACAAACTCAACTACCTTACTCGTGTCTTAATAAGTTTGAACTATTTGTAAAATTTGAAATTCAAACATAAACTAATTTGAGGGTAGTTTAAGCACTAAAAAAATGATAAAAAGTAAATTATAAATTGACTAATCTCTTTTATTTTAGAAATTAATTAATTAGTCCCTTGAATTAAACTAATATTACAATATTAAAAAAAATATTATTTTCTTCTCAATATTTTTATAATATTTAATTATCTTTTTCTATTTAAAAAATAAATTAGAAAAAACCAAAATTATTGAATTAATAAATAATTTTAAAAAACAAAAACTACTTAATAATTGTTTAAAAGGTACTATTTAATTTATTTTAAACAACTAAAGGGACTAATTTATAATTTATTCACAGAACAAAATGTTCGCTACGCTACCTACCTTTCCTGCTAAGCGAAAACGAAATTCTCCTCGTTCTCCCTCTCATTGCATCAGCACCAGAAACAGAAAAATAAAGAAAAACGAAAACGAGGAAAGTCATTTTCATTTCTTCGAAATTCCATCTCCACTTCTTCAGCAACACAACCTCTCGCTTCTCTTCCACTCTGCTAGGGTTAAGGTTTCTCTCTGCTAGAGTTAAGGTTAGGGTTAGGGTTCGGGTTCATTAACTGTTGCAGTAGATGGGGCAGCAATCGTTGATCTACAGCTTCGTGGCTCGAGGCACAGTGATTGTGGCTGATTACACCGATTTCTCTGGCAACTTCACGAGCATAGCCGCTCAGTGTCTCCAGAAACTTCCTGCAACTAATAGCAAGTTCACTTATAACTGCGATGGCCACACCTTTAACTACCTCGTCGATAACGGCTTCAGTATTTCTCTCTCTCTCGCTTTGATTACTTGATTTTTGCTCGTTTACCTCTCTTTATGATCCGATCTATGAATTTCGTTTTTATATTGTTACGTCTTTGTGATCTTTCTTATGTTATATATATAGCAGTTGCTTTAGTTGATGTGGCTAATGATTATTAATGGTTGATCTAGTCTAGTGATCCTTTTTCTATTTTCTATTTTAAGCTTTAAATTTCTAAATATGGTATTGTGCTGTACATACAGGTTAGTGATAATTTAATGGCAAACAAAAGTTTCCAAAAGGAAAGAAATTTTTCTTTATCTTTCTGAGATTTGCTGATTAATTCCTGCACTGTTTCGATGCCCATACGTATTACATGAAAACAAGACTGGTTGGAGCTGTGGGTTTATGAGTCCTCTAAATGTTGACATTTTTCACTTCTCTTCCACAAACAGAAAAACAAAAAGAGAGAGAGACCACCCACGTAAAATTTGATATACAGTATAGTATATGAAAAAATTTAGTGCCTCATTCTTTTGTTTCTCATGCTGATGTTCCATGATTTAGACTTCATACTTGTGTGCTGTTTTGATGTTTTTTCGGAAAAAAGAAGAAGAAGAAGAAGAAGAAGAAGTATTGGTGAATGGAAAGGAAACATCTAATGTTTGATCAAGAAACTCCTATTGACAGCTAATTTTACTGTAATGGCTGAAGATGTATATCTTTCTTTCCATTTGATGTTCGATTGAGAATTTAAGAGCTTTGCTGTTGGCTAATTTGAGTACCATGCTTTGGGTGCTTGCGTTATCGTTTTCTATTATTAGATCTATTGACATCTTCTTGGTTGTTGTTCTTATATTTATAGGTCAAACTAATGGCATCTCGAACCCTTTTGCAGCTTACTGTGTAGTTGCAGTCGAGTCTGTGGGCCGACAGATTCCAATTGCCTTCCTTGAGCGAGTCAAGGAGGATTTTACCAACAGATATGGTGGGGGAAAGCTGCAACAGCCGTTGCTAATAGTCTGAAAAAGGAATTTGGGTAATTTTTCCCCATCATTTGTTTATTGAATGTGGTATGCTCCTAAAAGGAGAAGGATGCGATTCTCCTGTATGCTGTGAATCATATTGGTGTCACAAAGCTGTCCTTGTTGATATAGGCCAAAGTTGAAGGAGCATATGCAGTATTGTGTGGACCACCCAGAGGAAGTCAGCAAACTTTCTAAAGTAAAAGCTCAGGTTTCTGAAGTGAAAGGAGTTATGATGGAAAACATAGAGAAGGTAAAGCATTGTTAATTCTTTATAACTATCCAAAACGATCACAAAAGTGTGCTATTTTATGGCATGGTTTGTTGTGTTTGGGGTTTATAGTTTTACAGGGAAGATTCTGGTTTTATATTTAGTATGGATTATAAGAACTAATAACCGAGATGTGGAGCTCTACTGTTAGTTAATGAAGTTCATTTCTTATTGTTTGGTATTGTCATGTTTTAGTTTAATTGTTTTTACTGGGAAGGTTATGGCTGCATATTAGTATATATCGTAAGAATGAAAGACTGAGATGTGGAGAACTAATGTTCATTTCTTCAGGTTCTTGATCGTGGAGAGAAAATTGAGCTTCTGGTGGACAAAACAGAAAACCTTCGCTCTCAGGTAAGTAGGCAGATTGCATTCTTATTTTCCCTACAAAGAGAAATTTACTGTTCCCGGAGCAATACTGGGATTACATTGCAAATCGGATAGGCTTTAAGTGTTCCAATGGCTTACTGGTTCAATTTCTCAGCTTGGAGTGGAGGAAAACAAAACTTACTCAGATGTTATATGATTAGGCAACTTACTGGTTTTCATTTGGAAACATACAGTAATGCGATTGTAAAGCTGCAGCTGATGGATGCTGTTTCTTTGTATTTAGTTATCATTTTCCTTGAAGCATGGACTGGCATTAGTCTGTATTACCAAAAACATAAACACTGTTTGGTGGTCACTTGTCCTTGCATTGATTGCTAACAAACTTCCCCCAAAATTAATGGATTTTCATGTTAGGCTAGTTTTTGCATTTGTGTTTATTGCGCATGATTAGGCTTTCTGAATTGTATTTCAAAATTGACTTATTTTTCGTTGACTCATGAATGTATCCTTTACGGTGTTGTCCCAGGCACAAGATTTCAGGCAGCAGGGAACCAAGATGAGGAGGAAAATGTGGTTGCAGAACATGAAAGTAAAGCTGATAGTGCTGGCTATCTTGATTGCCTTGATTCTCATTATAGTAGTGTCTATTTGTAATGGCTTCAAATGCTGATGATGATCTACCTGTACTTTTTGGGGGTTACACGTACCATGTTCTGCTATATCCTATATCACATGACACTGCTTGTATAGTTTTTTTTTTTTCTTCTTCTTTGGATTCTTTAAATTCTTGATTGTGGAGTCATTCCTTGTTAAATATATGATTCATTTGCAACTTGATATGCTTTTTTGGTGAATATAATGAATATGATTGGCTCAAGGAGCAGACAGTAGCAGAGTGGAGATGGCATCTTACCAAATTCCCATCTTTTTGGATGCATAAGAGGTGTTCTGAAACTTTTAGGCTCACAAAGACATTGCACAAGCAGTCCCTTGATGGGTTACAAGTCGGTGAAGGGGAGAGAGTTGTGTCTGGAGAGCCATAGAGGGAAGAAGTGTTTGATATTTCTGTGCAGTTTACGGTCTACTGTGGCTGCTGATGTAAGTCTTTTTCTTATTCGTAGTCCAAGTCTGTGGAGACTTGAGATGAAAACACGGTTCTTATGTTACTACAATGCAATAAATGGCTTGTACTTAAGACCCATGGATTAAGCTTTCAGCTTAATCTCTTTACTTGATTGGGATTGCTTAGCGAATGAAATGGTGGTCGAGATCTAGAGAGTGAGAAGGCTAGCTATTTTTTGACAATAAATGTTTTCCTGAGATGAGAGCCTGGTGATTGAAATCGTTGTCATACGACATGGTTTCAAATTTTCTTGATTAGTTCAGTGTACGTGGACTGGAAAGCAAAAAACAAGGCTGTGAAAGAGAACTTCCTGTCCGAGGCTTTAGGACTTGGCAAAACACGCAAAAGCTCATGAACTAATGTATTTAAATTGCTTATGTGTTAATGTATTTAAATTTTAATCAATGATGTTTTACCGTCTATTAGAAAATTAACATATCATTTTTTTTTTTTTTTTTGCCATACGTGCAGATAAAAAGGAGAAAAACTATAACTTTGATACCAAATTAAAAAAAAAAAATTATTGAAAGCTCATATCATAAGCTTTGATTTAAGATGCATATTGAATATTTTCCATAAGATATATAAATAATTAAAAAAAAAACTAGGAAAAACTCCCTTTTAAACTATATCAATCCAAATCAAGGTCCTTCAAATCGATCAAAAGTTTATGATGGTATAGGAGTTGAATCATGTATTATTTGAATCTTAATTGCTTTTCAATTAAGTTTTTTTTTTTTTTAATAAAATTATAAAATCAAGTTATACGATAATATTTCTTTAAAAAATCAACACCAGTTTAAGAATTTACATTCGATATGCAATGATAAATAAATATATTATTTAATTATTTAATTTTAATTTTTTTTATTATAGTTTTAGAATATTAATTTTCTAAATTCAATTTCAATCAATAAAAAAAGTAATCAAATATTGATACCAAGCTCGAGAAAAAAATAAATACTGTAAAAGTTATACAAAAGTTGGGTTAAGCATTATTAATTGATATGAAATCTATTATATTATTCATCTTTAACCGCAATAAGAACAATATAAAAAAATATATAATTATAATAACTATGATAACAAAAAAAAGAAAAAAGAAAAAAAGAGATTATAAGAATATAATCAAATCACTAATACACAAATAATCAAATGCAACAAATTTATTTGAGCAATTTCTAATCATGCTATTACTAAAATTCTCAAAAAGATATCCCAACAACAATTGGAGAACAACAAAAATGTAAAGGTAAAGTAAAATAACCTAATTCTAAATAAATATCTTACTTTCCATTTGAACAATGTCATAAATGTATGGATCATAATTAAAAATAAATAAACAGACCATCCCGACAAATGCAGACTTTGAACTAATTAAATATATTCCAAATACATAAAATACCTATATATTATTTTACTCAATCACCTCACTTGCAAGTTCTTACAACATAAAATGCCCACTACAATATTCTTTTCATAATTTTTTAAGCTTGATGTTCTCTTAAAAAGGAAAAAAAAAAAAAACTTGAATGATGTTTTTATGAGTAAATTATATATTATTTTCTTTAGTTTCAAAAAATGAATTAATTAACCTTTTTTTTTTTCCAAAAACCAATCATTTACTCTTAATATTTTTAAACTTTCATGTAACTCAATCCTTTTCTTTTCTTTTTTCCTAATTTATTTTGATTTTTTTTAAGAAATAGAAAAAAGTAAAATATATATATATAGAAGGATTGATTAGAAAAGCTGATATTTTTTAAAATAAAATAATATTAAATTAAGCATGATTAAAACTAATAAAAAAATAAATAATTAGGTTTTAAAATAAGAAAGGCAAATTAATTCTTTTCTTGAAAATAGAAAGATTAATATAATTTATTTGAGGAAAAAAATCCCTTACCCAAGAAACACATCATAAGCCCAAAAGTTTTTTCTTGAATTAATGTCTTATGGATCTAAACTCTAAAGGCCCAATGTCTACGGTTTATATAAAGAGCAACAAGCTAGATGCTAGGGTTTTACGTTTCCATCTATCTTGCAGCTTCACGCCACTTTAGCGAGAGAGCGTCTAGCCTCAGAGTTGGAAAATGGTGAAGGGACGCCAAGGAGAGCGAGTCAGGTCTGCTATTTATACTTGCATGCTCTTCTATATGCTTGCTTTAATGTTTTGGAAAAAAAGAAAAAAGAATCAACTATTTCTTGTTTAGTTAAGAGATTCAAGCTAATAAATAATTGCTTTAATCTTTATCTCTCTTTCTCTCTGTGTTGTCTTTATTTTTAGGCTTTATGTCAGAGGTACAATCTTGGGCTATAAGAGGTAATAACTATATCTCGAACATTATGATTTTATTTCGTGTATTTTTGTGATTTCTGTTTGGTTACCGAGAACTTTGAATAAGAAAACAAAGAATTTGAGGGTATTTGGATAATGGGTTTGGTTATTTAGAAGCTACTGTTTTTGATTTTGTTGTTGTAACTGAAATATTAGCATTGGATTTGACATTTATAGTAAGCGTTTATATTTGCTAGTTTCTAGAGCAAAAACCATGTTTATCAGTAATAGTTCAAGATTTGTGGTGCGTGTATAGTTTAGTGAAATGAAATATATCAATATTTGCAAGCAATTTGAATTGAACGTCCAATTAGAGCAAAGAGAGAATATTATAGATTATGGGAATTCTTTTGTACGAGTAATTGGTGAAGAATATGACAGATCATGGGAATTCATTTGTATGAGTTTCAGAAAATGAATATTGTTTGTCACACGAAATTGAATTGAGGTATTGTTTTTGTTGTGTGGATTAGTCTAGAGATTAAAATATTATTTTTGTGGTTAGGTCGAAGTCCAACCAATATCCCAATACATCCCTGATCCAGGTTGAAGGAGTCAATACCAAGGAAGAAGTTGCATGGTATGCTGGTAAGCGCATGGCATACATCTACAAGGCCAAGGTGAAGAAGCAAGGAAGCCACTATCGCTGTATTTGGGGCAAGGTCATAAGGCCTCATGGAAACAGTGGTGTTGTCAGAGCTAAGTTCAAGTCCAACTTGCCTCCGAAGTCCATGGTATTGTTAAAAAATAGATTTTGTGTTTGATATGTCATAGTTTTAAGTATTTGGTTTTTGTGTAATGAATATGTGTTTCATTTGCAGGGAGCTCGTGTAAGAGTTTTCATGTACCCCAGCAACATTTGAGGTACAGTTAACTTTATAAGCATTATTTTTCTCTTTGAATGTGTTAAACTACATGAGCATTATCTCTTTGAATGTGTTAAGCTAGATTAGTAGTTCTGGGTTAGCTTCTCTCTTTGAATGTGGTATGATTTTGAGAATCGGATATGGTTGCTTTTGTTCTTGAAACATGAATTTGCGATAGATCTGTTGGATTTTTTGGAGATGGATGTTAATTTTTCAATATGTCATTGCAAATAGGGGGCTTTATTGTCCACTGAAACTTTCAAAATGTGCTTTTGTTATATTGAATTGGTGGTGTGAGTAATCTTTTTCCTGGGTTGCATAGTGTTGCTTTATGGATGGATTGAAAGTGTAGGCATTTTATTCGTATGCACATTAATATAATATGATCAAAGCGTCTTAGTTCTTTTCTATCCTTCTGTTGGTCACCTGAGTCTTATCAATCTTGTACTGTTCAGTCATCACTTTCCAGTAGCATTTTAATCTCAATTTTTTTTTTTTTTGAAAAAAAGGTGGATGCCTTTTTCCAGAAACTGTTGTCTTGTATGATACTGATAGAGCTCAGCTTATGCTTTTATTTTGGATTAATTTTATTCCATTGCTATTCAGGCTCAGATAACCCCTCATATATTGATTCATGCCATTGGCTTCATGCCCTGACTTAATCAGTGCTTGCTTTTAGTTTCAGTAATTTGTAGTGATGGTCATTTACATTGGTTCTAATGTCTGTTATTTAATCTTCTTGCAGCTTCTCAGGCTTTTTGCAGGTAGCAGCATGGCCTCATTCAATATCTTGTAGGAATTGTCGTTTTGCTTTTTTATGGGCTAAGAGTTTAAATGTCTTGTGAGCTTAAGAACGATGGATGGACTTTGGTACTGATTTCAGTCTTTGTTTTCCACCATTTTGTCCTTATGTGAATGGTTTAGTGATAAGCTTTTCCTTTGATTTGAGCATCAAGTTGTTTGAGACGATGAACAAATATGTGGCATGCATTGATTTAAAATGCTTATTAATTTCTTCCACTGTGGAGAAAAAGCATTACACATGTTTTGCAAGGAAAGAACAGGAGGCCTATCGTAGTGTTCACCATTTTCCTACCTTTTTTGGGGGAAGCTGTAGGTTCTTTGGAATCTGTGGCAGAATGCTAGTTGCTGATTACTGTTGACTATTTAGCTGTGATTGTAAGATTAGTATAGGCGTTGGAGTCTGCCTTTTTTTTTTTTTTTTTTTTGATGCGTTAGCTCCTGCAGGCATTTTGGTTAAGACTGGTGGTTGGGTATTAATAGATTTTGTGCCTTAACTAAAGGAAATCTATCACAAACCCAAGATGTAAAATGGTTTTAGAAGTTGCTGATTTTATGCAAAATTATGAATATTTTAGACAGAAGGCTTGGTTTCGGTTACCTGACAAAGAAAATGCTAAAAGGTAGGTTGTTTTTTTTTTTTTTTTTTTGGCTCGGGTTGTACTTGCAATTTTATTTGAAGAGAACTAGCATCCAAGAGTTCAAAATATTCCTTTTTTAAGTTGCTAGCAAGCTTCCTTGATCACTGCCCCCCATAAAACGTGTAACAAACACAGAAAGGAATAAATAATTGTCCGAACGAAAATAAATAGAAGGATGAGTTTTTCATTACTAGCTACTAATAAAAAAAAACCCTAAATGATGAGAAGAGTGAAGATTTCCCAGTAGATTAATTATGGAAAGGTAGCATTCTGAAAAATTCATGAACATGAAGTTGGATATATAACTGGAAACGAAATTCACCTCTCCGCGCTGCTCTTGACACGATGCAGCAGTTTTCTACATTCTATCGGCTCTGTACGTCCCCATTACCCATAGCCTGGTCTGATTAATTATGGAGTATCCTGCCTTGCCTTTTCGTTGCTTAAGCGTGGGGCTTGGTTTCCTTTCCAATTTTCAGTTTTGAAAGTTTGTTAAAACAACTTGGAATGAAAACATACCTATTTTACCAGCTTGAAAACATCCCTATTCTGCACATGTAAACAATTGCACACTTTTCAATTACCCAGCCACTGATAATACTTACAAAATGCACATAACATTGCAAATTATAGTTCCATAATACTATCACAAGGCAAAGAATTGTTGTCCATTCTATATAATCAAACCCAAAATAGTACAATCACAATGACAATCATTGTACAACACAACTTGAGAACATTACTAGTTCTAGATTTAAACAACACTAAATTAGCACAACTCAATTTCAAATCTTTAATCTCCAGTAATAGAATCTCTTTCTCCTTCTATTTTTGCTCATTGTGAGCATTGTTCTCAATTCTCACAGTTTTCAATTCAATCAACAATTCTTTGTTCTCACTTCTTAACATAGTAATTTCTTCATTCAATCCAACATTTTCTACAATCAATCTTGAGTTCTCAACATGAATTTCTTATTGGCAATTTCGCAAACCCAAAACAATATATTTAGCTTTGCCATCCAACTCATCAGGAACCATACTTTAAAATTGCACCCAATATCTTTTTTGTCTTTAGCTTTGAATTGAAGTGTATAAACATAAAACTTTACACTTGGGTGGTCATCCCTCCAAGACGCTGCCTTATTCATTTTCATGCCACATTAACACGAAAAACGAAATTACGAGTTCTTCTCATCTTATGGTAATTCTCTATCATTGAGAGTACAAATCGATAAATACTTGGAAGAGGAAGAGGATGTCGATGACAAAGTCATTCTTTTTTGAAATTGTGATTTGGGAATTAGGGATTAGGAAACGCAATAGAAAGAGAAAGAGAGAGGAAAGGTTAAAAGAAAAATATGGATTACGGTTTATAATTGAGAAATTGGAGATTGGATATGAGGGTTTGAAATTTGAGAATTAGAGAAATTAGAGATTAGAGATTGTCATTTTTATTGCAGATCCAAAGAGGAAAGAGAAAAAACTAAAATGAATAGGAGAGAGAAGAGGATTTTTAGTTTTAGTGGGTAAGGGTTGAATTGTAATTTCCTAACTTATTTTTAGATTTATTATTTGTTTAGTTATTTAAAATTCATAAGAAAAATTTTATTTTCATTAAAACCCAATTTAGGGCTACTATGACATGTGCCAAACTCTTTTTGTAATATAATAGTTACGAACAATTAAATGTAATTTCAATTAAAAAAATTATTGTTCCATTAGATAAGAAAAAAACCTATTTAAGTTACAAAGAAATCATTTTTAAATAATTAAGAACTAATAATACACTTACTATATTGTAAACATTATCTTGTTACAAAAGAAACTAAAACAAATGGTGGCATTCCTACATGTTCCTAGACTATTCATGCAAAATGAAATTACTGTGGACTGTGATTCAGTCCTTCTGTGCATGGATTCCAGTCTTTATTTCTGTCATCCATCTCTCCTTCCAGCCGCTCACTTCTCATCTCAACCCTTGGATCTTCTTCCTGTTATTAATAATTAATAAAACAATTGTCTTTAATTTATTTCTCAACCGCTTATTTCAAATATTTACTAGATTGGATGCATTTGTGTAATATCACTTTTGCCCTTCCTCTTTTCTTAAAAAAATATTTAATTTACCAGTTTATTGGTAATTTTAACACTCCTCATCAGTCTCAACCCTTTGTTTTTTTAATCTAAAAACCTCAACCCTCCATTAATCATATATAATGAATTTTTTTCCATTTATCATATATAATGAAAAAAATTTCTCCCTCTACTTCCTCCTGCTTCTACTCTTTTCTCGCCAAAAAAAAAAAAGAGATGAGATCACTCTCAACTACCTCAATATTTTACTCTTTTTTTCACCAAAATAATAATAATAAAGAAAAGAAATTTCAGATTTCAAGGTTTTTTTTACAACTCATCTTTCTACAATCCACAACTATATTTTTTCTAAATTGTTTTTTCTCCATATCTTGCAGCTTGCTTTGGAAGAGAAAAGAGAAAAATATGGAAGATTGTTTTGAGAATATCTCTATCATCTGTCATAAAAAAATAGAAGAAAATAAAACTAATTTGAGGTGGGTTTTTTAGCTATCTAAGATTCTCAAACAAATTTTTTATTTTTTTAATATTTAAGGATTTGTTGAGTTAATTTCTTTGTTTTTTTTTTTTTTATAAACATATGGCAAATATAAAAAGATATGAAAAAAAGTATAAGGGACGAAATGTGTGATTTCTTTGATTGGATTATTATTATTATTACTGAATCTTTATTCTGTAAATTTCAAAGTTCTTTTTAGTTAATCAATTTTGTGATATTTTAATTTGATGGTTTAATTTATAGCTAATACTAATTTGAGGTGGGTTTTTGAGCTGTCTCAAGTTCTCAAATAATTTTTTAATTGTTTTCTTTTGTTTTAATATTTAAGAATTTGGACTTAATTTTTTTATTTTTTTTTCTTTTTCATGAACAAACATCAAATAGAAAAATAACATGAAAAAAGTGTAGGGGAAGAAGTGTGTGATTTCTCAACTGTGTAAATTACAGGGTTCTTTTTAGTTAATCAGTTTTATAGTATTTTAATACAAGATTGATGTTTAATGTTATATTTGGTGTTAGTTGATTTGCTCAGTGTTTATGTAGTTTGTTGCTGCAAGTTTTCTTGCGATCTTCATTTATTTTAAATTGTTTCAGTTTATTATTTACGTAAATGAACATAAATTCAAGTCAAATGGAAAAATTTAGAAAAGTCAATTCTTAGACTTGATCTTATTAGTGGATTAATTTATAGCTAATGCTAATTTTGAGATGAGTTCTTTTTGCTATCGCAGATTTTCCAACAAATTTTTAATTTTTTTTCTTTTTTAAATATTTAAAGATTGTTAAGGAGTTAATTTTTTTGTTCTTTTGTTCTCTTTTTAATGAATAGATGACAAATAGAAAAAGACAGGGAAGAAGTGTTGCTTGATTTGTTTGGTGTATGTTTAGTTTTGATATACTGTCTTGTTGTAGTACTTATCGTACATGTTTGCCTTTTTTAAAAAATTCTTTTTTTTTTTTTTTTTTTTTGTATATTTACAGAATAATATAGACAATAATTGCAGCCCTAAATTTGACTAAAATTGGTTACTTTGGTAGTGTTCCAAATGAGAAGAAGGATCAACTGAAAAACTTATTGAATATTTTTATCATTACTCTTTGATCCTTCAACCCCTTTATGTCCATTTATTACACTGATTTACAGTCATCAACATGCATTGTTTTGTTTACAAATTTCTTCTTATCACATATTTATGTTGGAAAAAACAGATATGGCTTGCACTGTGCAACCTTCTTTTGAATTGGTTTTGAGATTTTCAACAACTAATTTGGCATTAGAATAATATATGAATTTAAGATGAATAAATTTTAATAATTGCAAAGGTTAATCCCATTCAATAAATGATTTTAATTCTGAATATTTTTTCGTTTTGTGACTTTATTTTTTTCTTTTGCCATCCTTTGAAAACCAGGTTCATATAAACAAAACAATATCTTTGAAGGACAAGCAAAAGAAGCAGAAAAGGATTGAAAAAGAGGTGAGTTATGTATTTTATTTTTTTAATTTTTTTCTTCTGTAAAGCTGCTCTCTTTATGTTAATGGTGATTAGTGTTTTCAATTTTTTTCATGATAAATATATAGGTATCATGCTGATATTTATTTTTGTTAGATTTAGTGCTATTATACGAATCTTGATTAATATTTTGTTTTGATTTTTTCAATTGTGGGTGGAATTTTATCATATTCTTGATCTTTAATTCATACTGGTTGATGGTGTTGATTCTGCATCAAAAGATTGCATAAGAGTTGATGAAAGAGTTAAAGGCTTTTGGAAAGTACAAACCAACAAAGACAGGTTGTGTCACAATAACGGAAGGTGACGTCTAAAGGAAGAAGCTGAAAATGGTTAGGATGTATGACACAATTGATGGAATAATTTTTTTCTCAGTTAATACTCTTTTTTTTTTTCAAAATAATTGTTATTTTGGGTGCTTTTTGCTCAATTATTAAAATTTTTTGTAACTTTTTATGTTACTTATTAAATACTTCCTCTAAGTTTTTCCTTTTGTGGTTAGCCAACAAGATTAAATATTTTTTTCCTAATGTTTTTTATTTGTTTACATATACTGCTAAATAATTCATTGCCCTTTTTTTTTCATGCGAAATTAATTTGTAATATGCAAGCATCACTTTGCACTTCTTATCTATGTGTTTAAAAAAAAAAAAAATTGCAACATTCCCTCTATTATTGGACTAACATCCGTAGATGAATACCAATGATTTACTCATCAATGTCTGGGATAAAATATTTTCTCTTTAATCAATGTATAAAAACAAAGCTTCCATAAAAAAAAAAGAAGATAAAATATCGTAGATATTGTGAATCGTAGTGTAACATTTAAACACTTGCTTCACATTCATTTGACTGAACTCATTCATAAATAACATTTCACCATTCACGGCGTAAGGTGGGGCGTCAGCTAGTCGTTAAATTTGAAGACACTATAATTACAATGTTTTGAAGTAACTGCAGCAAGCTATCTAGCAATCCATGTCAGCTTATTTTGCGGAAAAAAGAAAATGAACAGAAAAGAAGAGATACAAGAAATTTCCTATGTGCCCAAGAAATATTTTTGGGGGAAGCTGGAATTATTTCCCCAAGTACACTGAAATCTTTAAAAATACATATGTTATCTCAACTGGATTCACAAAGTTTACAAACATTCTCTGCCCCTCTGAAACAACAGCGAAACTGCAAAAACAATGGTTATCAATCACAGTAAAAAGAAAAATAAAAAGCTTTCCTAGATTGATTGATCTATAATGTTATCTATCAGCCTGACCTTCCCAAACTAGGCAGGCAGCATCACAGAATTCAATAGTACTCTTAATCTCTTCCACTGCTCCCGAACTTTTAGTTTACGTTGGCAATAGGAACTCATGGATTGATTTCAATGTTATCTATCAGCCTGACCTTCCCAAACCAGGCAGCGACACAGAACACAACAGGACTCTTGATCTCTTCCACTAACTGCAAACTTTCTTGGTCTACAATCTGATGGAAAGAAGCAATGCAATGAGAACATAATGATTCTGAACAATATAACTAATAATACAAGAACACTCAGATTCCAATCTGATATTTTTCCATGCATAATAGCTTTCTTTCTTTGTGAATGTTAGCATCGATAGCATAAAGAAGCTTCTCCACAAACATTCGTCAAACAAATTTCAAGCAGTTTCTTTCTTCTTGTTCTTATTTTTTTATTTTATGTTTTTCAAAATCTACACCAACAACAATTCTATAATTTCAATCAGATCACTCAGAAAAAAGGCTTATCTAATCCTAGATTATCAGGTAACAATCCCTCTCGTCAAAGACCATCAAAAGACAAAGGATTCAGAAGCATTCAACTATGTAAATTCCAATCTCCTTCTTGATCATTACTAACAAAATCTGATTCACATTTGTTATTTTTGTCCAATTCAACGCCCTCTTTGTGTTTATCGGGTTCTTGAACTTTCTGAACTCCTATTAATTCCAATTTAAAGCACATTTTATGTTTCCAAGTAGACACCAAAAGCATTTCAAGAGTTACAAGGGTGTCCAACGATCATATTTAAGAAGTCACTATTAGATGCTGACCATTATATGAGGCAATTAGACTCCCAATCCCATTGACAAATTGCCCTCATTTGGCCAACTTCTTTAAAAGTTGGCAATGAATTTTGAAAGCATGAGCAGGAGAATCTAACAAGTAGAGAATTACAATTTGCAAATTGAATGATATAGAGGAACAGTTGTAAAACGAGATGCTTGCTGAACAGAAATTCCACCTCGAAGTCCAAGTGGCTTCCCACTTTGTATTTAAACAGACAAGTCAGGTTACCATATTACGATCAGTTTCATAGAGTAGAACTGAAGAAGTGTCATCCTCCCAGACAAATACTCAATATTGTATTTAAGAGAATATAAAATTGTTCGATAGTCAGACACATCAGAATAAAGTTCCAGATACAAAAGTTAGGGAACAAAAATACTGCATCCCTCACCTCAGCATAATCAATTCTTCCTCCAGCTTCACTTATTGCTTGGATAACACAGTCTCTTAATTCTCTACAATTTATGTGGCCATTCGCTGCTGATGATTTAGCACCCAGCAATGACCGGCTTACAGACAAAGCCTGTACGAAGCAGAAAAGCATAAGATAAATGGCGAAGGAGCCATGCAATTTGTGTGAAACAAAAGGTCTCCAATAAGATTATGCACAATAAATGTGATCAAACCATTTCAGCTAACATACATATGCAACAGTTAAACATGTGCACTTAAAAGTACAAGTAGAATATCTGATGCTGATTTTTGTTTTTAATCTACTTACAAAGCAACAAAAGGCCAGTGAGAGTTTCCTCCAGACAGCAAATCTATTTGTGAAGGATAATCATTACAATCAAAAGCAAGTGAAAGAACTTTTAATTATGTGACAGAGATATCTTGATGCTGACAATTCTTTTCTCAACAATCCAAGGGGCAGAGTAATTTAAGTTTCCTGATGCTGAAAGTCTAACTGTATGCAATTTCTATTCTACTTCTATCGAAATTGAAAATTTAGAGTTCCAAGGATCACAGGAACAACCTTTTCCTTCTCTTTTGCAGAGAGGTGTACATTGCGAGAACTCATTGCAAGGCCATCATTATCACGCATTATTTCGGCACCGATTATTCTAATGGAAAAATCAAGATCTCGAACCTGCAGGAAGTCAACCACAGAAAAAACTATTTAATGAAAGTGTCACCAAAAAACAAGATGAATGCGTTAACTCGCCAAATTAAGAAACCAAACCAAGTGTTTCGGAAGCATTTTAAGGTGAGCACTGAAACAACACATAATTTATCAGGAACGCAGAAGTACAGAAGACAAAATTTCACAATCTTTGTCAGCAATAAGTAAATTTCTCTTGCAAATTAATATAATTAAATATAAGTTGAATTTTGAATACCTGATTCATGCTTCAATCGATTTTCAAAGTATTCATTCGGCAAAGGTTACTTCTTTTCTCAAAAACATGAAACATTCAATTTTCATTCTTTTTTTTTAAAAAAAAAAGACAAACAAATCTTACCATTCTTCGAATAATTCTCCACTGCTGGTAATCCTTCTTCCCAAAAACAGCAACATCAGGCTCCACAATATTAAACAATTTAGTAACAACAGTAGCAACCCCTCTAAAGAACACAGGCCTACTCTCCCCACACAGACCCTTCTCCAATTTATCCACTCTCACCCATGTCTCATGTCCCATCCCTCTCTCCTCCAAACATGACGCCACCTCCCCTTTACCCTCTAAATTCTTGCAAACATCACTAGTAACATTACTATTCTTATTTTTCATGTCCTTTTCGTAGTCATAAAGATTATAGGGGTGGAAAACAACATCAACACCACCAGGAACAGACATGAGCTTGATAATATCGCCATGAAAGTCAGATGGGTATGTGGAAAGATCCTCAGAAAGAGCGAACTGACCTGGATTCACATAGATTGAGACAACAGTGACATTCGTGTGCTTTAGGGCTTCTTTGACGAGTGATAAATGGCCTTGATGAAGGTAACCCATTGTAGGTACAAGGCCAATAGTCTTGCCTTGCGATCTCATGGTTCTCGACCATTTCCTCATCTGCTCTTTGTCTGTTATTATCAAAGGATTTTTCGTTGATGTTTCCATTCGGACAAACTATTAGGGAATTGTAATATAAATACGTTGGGTATGGCTTTGGTGGGTTTCCACTTTCTTGTCAATGTTTGAGAGGTGGAGATTGATAGAAAGATTTGAAGTGAAGAATTTTGGAGAACGGAGAATCTGGCATGGTGAGCTTTGGAACTTGAGAATTGGCGATGTCAGAAGATTAATAGAAAGGTCGCAAGTGCCGGTTTGTTTTGTTTTTAGTGGTCTATTTTATTAACAAAAAATGATTTCCTAAAAAATACAATTGACGAGCGAGTTGCGGTTTCAACTACGGATGGCAATTTGCCTCTTCCTGATGGAGACTCGTCCCGCTCCGTTCTATATTTATTTTAAACGAAGATGAGATAAAAATGATATTTATTTGTTTCGTTTCGTTTTGTTTGTTTTGTTTTATTCTTAAAATTATAAAATGTTATTTGATAATAAGAAATAAAATGATAGAAATAAAAATATAGAAATTAAAATAAAAATTAAAGAATCGAAATGATATTTATATTCTTATACTCGTGTTTGGAATACAAATGAGTAATCGGAATGTAATTTAAAATTTTGTATATTTAATTTTTTATATAAATAAAAATAATGATTAAAAAATAATTTTATCAAACTACAATAATTGTAAAAATAATAAAAATAACGATAATGGTTATGACAAGTGGTGGTTCTAGTAGTGATAGCGATGATGGTGGTGGTGATAAAAGTAGTTAATAGTACAATAAATAAATAAAATATATTATTATTTTGAAAAAAAAATTCATTCACATTTCTTATTTTTATTCTCATATCTTATGTGGGAATGAAGTTGTGTGTAAATTTTCATTTTCATTTCCACTCTTCATTCCTATTCTCGCTTTATTCTTTTTAACCAAACAAATTATAATGTGAGAATAAAACTTTCATTCTCATTTCCATCGCTTTATTCCCGATTACCAAACAACACCTAATTATATCATATAAAATATATAATTGTTGACTTTTAGAGTTTATTTTCTATATAAACTATCATTTTTTTTTTTGCTATAGTTTAAAATTTAGTAGTAGAATGGGACGGGATAGGATAAAAACAAAAAATTAAATGAGACATCGGTACCCCGTGGTGATTCTCGTCCTTGTTTGAGGTGGGGATAATAAGAGAAATATTGTCCTGTGAGGAGCACGGGACAAAAAATGAGATAAAATTTTCAAGTGCGAAGCGGGGTTGGGAATGGCCTCGGCCATCCCCTGCTCCATTGCCATTCCTAGTTTCAACGAGTAAATTAGTCCCTCTATTAAAAAAAAAAGAATTGAGTAGCAACTTTTATTTTAAAAACTAATTATTAATATTTTGATTGGTATTGAGATTATTTTATTTTAAAAAATATAATTTTTCTCATCAATCCATCCATATTTTTTACTTAACTCCCTATGTTTCAAAAAGATTACTTATTCTTTAAAATATTTGTGATCAAAAATTTAAATAATATATTTTTTAAACATTTCTAATTAAAGTTCATTCCGTAAAAGATTATACAAATACAATTCCCGAAAAAAAAATTAAAAAGTGTAAACAAAACATGCCAATATTACATAATAATTAATAACATTTTTTTTTTATCATCATAAGTAAATACAAATTAGTCTCTCGGATATTTTTTTTCAAACAACTAATGGATAATGTAAAAGTCAATTGGATTTGATTAAATATAGTGGTTTAAACAAAAAAATTTTGTTTTATATATTATCATAAAAAAAATATTTCATATAATATGATTGTTTTATTACTAATTATTGCCCACACTGATTTTATCATTTTTGTGTATATATAACGTATAGAAGTAAAGCAAAAAAATTGAAGGACTTGTTCAATTCACTCGCACTAAATAATCTTACAAACCACAAAATTATTATGAACAAACACTAAAACAAAACCCAGATTTAGCGACGACTTATAATCTATTGCTAAATAATGAGTAAATATCGATCGAACAACATCTATAGAATTTAGAGGCGAAATAAGTACGGTTTATCAGCGACGGATAAAAGTTTATTGCTATTTGGGGCACCGAAATCTTCTCGTGTGTTTTAACGAAAGGTTACCGATGGAAATGCTACGAAAATCAACTTCGAGTTATTATTTACATCGTTATTTTCAATGTTTTGCTTTAGCGACAAAAGATTCATCGCTAAAGAATGATATCCCTCGCTAATTTTAAAAAATAGACAATCTTTTGGAATTAAAAAACCATCCATTTAACGATTTAGTGACTAATCAATGACGGCATCACGTCCGTCATTAATCCGAATCCCTAATTAAGTTTCCTTTCTTTTCTTCTTTCTCCATTTTTTCTTCCCTTCCTTCTCCTCCAGTCGTCGGTCTTTCCCCCATCCAAAACCACCACAAAACCGCACTCTTCCACTCTCCATCAATACACACTCACTCCGAGCTCTTTTCTCCTTAAAATCGTCAATATTTCCTTCCTTCATCTTAGTATCCTTCTTGTTCGAATTAGGTCAACTCTCTCTCTCTCTCTCTCATTTCTTAAAAGTTAGTTAGTTTTCATAATTGTAAGGTTAATTTTAAATTGATTGATTGATTTATAATTTTCTATAATTTTAATTATTAATTTATTGATTAATTTGTTAAATTGTTTTTTTTTGTTAATCGTTAGGTTAATTTTTTAATAATTGTTAGTAAAATTTAATTAGGTTTTAACTAGGATTAATTTAGATTTAGATTTAAATTTAATTAGGCTTCAATTAGAATTAACTAGGTTAATTTGATTTAGTTTTAATTAATTAATTAGGTTAATTTTGTTTAATTGGTTGACTTTTAATTTTATTTATATTGAAAATTGTTAATTAATTTTGAATTAAATTTAATTAGGTTTGAATTAGGATTAATTTGATTTAGGTTTAAATTTAATAAGGTCTAAATTAGAATTAATTACGTTAATTTGATTTAGGTTTAATTAATTAGGTTAATTTTGATTCCTTGGTTGATCTTTAATTTTATTTATATTAGAAATTGTTAATTATTTGTTATTTTAAATTTAGTTAGGTTTGAATTAGATTTAATTAAGTTAATTTGATTTAGGTTTAAATTTAATTAGGTTTTAATTAGAATTAATTAGGCTAATTTGATTTAGGTTTAATTAATTAAATACGTTAATTTTGATTAGTTGGTTGATTTTTAAATTTATTCATATTGGAAATTGTTAATTAATTGTTAGTTAAATTTAATTAGGTTTCACTAAGGATTAATTTTATTTAAGTTTAAATCTAATTAGGTTTGAATTAGAATCAATTAGATTAATTTGATTTAGGTTTAATTAATTAATTAGGTTAATTTTGATTAATTGGGTGATTTTTAATTTTATTTCTATTGAAAATTATTTGTTATTTTAAATTCAATTAGGTTTGAATTAGATTTAATTAAGTTAATTTGATTTAGGTTTAAATTTAATTAAGTTTAAATTAGAATTAATTTGGTTAATTTTGATTAATTGGTTGATTTTTAATTTTATTTATATTGGAAATTGTTAATTAATTGTTAGTTAAATTTAATTAGGTTTGAATTAGGGTTAATTTGATCTAGGTTTGAATTTGAATTAATTAGGTTAATTTGATTTAGGTTTAATTAATTAATTAGGTTAATTTTGGTTAATTGGTTGATTTTTAATTTTATTTATATTGGAAATTATTAATTAATTGTTAGTTAAATTTAATTAGGTTTGAATTACAATTAATTATGTTAATTTGATTTAGTTTTAATTAATTAGTTAGGTTAATTTTGATTAATTGGTAGATTTTTAATTTCATTTATATTGGAAATTGTTAATTAATTGTTAGTTAAATTTAATTAGGTTTGAATTATGGTGATTGGGTTTGAATTAGATTTAATTAAGTTAATTTGATTTAGGTTTAATTAATTAATTTGGTTAATTTTGACTAAATGGTTGATTTTTAATTTTATTTATATTGGAAATTGTTAATTCATTGTTAGTTAGAATTAATTAGTTTTGAATTAGGGTTAATTTGATTTAGGTTTAAATTTAATTAGGTTTGAATTAGAACTAATTAGGTTAATTTGATTTAGGTTTAACCAATTAATTAGGTTAATTTTGATTAATTGGTTGATTTTTAATTTTATTTATATTCAAAATTATTAATTATTTGTTATTTTAAATTTAATTAGGTTTGAATTGAAGATCAACTCGTGTTTGTTGTATTTATTCAATTATATTATTTTGTCTATTATGCTTTCTTTAGATGCTTGTTATGCATTTTGGATGTGTTGAATTTTATGCAAATGGAATTTTCGGTAATAAGAGAATATCTAATTTACGAGCGAAACTATGCTGAATTTTTATTTTTTTATGAAAATAATTTATAATATATTTTCGGTCGAATTGCTATTAATTTATTGCATTTGTTAAACTCGTTTCAAGTATTATTCTAGAGTTATGTTTAGTGGATTGAGAGATCTAATCGCAATGCTAGTGATCGTGGCTCTAATGGTGACAATATCCATGGTTGTTGCATGATACCGGTAGTGTCCGTGATCGTGCTATTGATAATGGCACTCGCCAGGTGCAAGTGTTTGGGGTTGTGGACTTGATAGTGGCACCGACACGTTGGCATTCCCGCCAGCGAATGCCCTCACTAGTAGTGCCCTTGACTATGGAGGTCCTCATGACGATTTCCTCCACTCCAAGAAGCTCGATTAGATCCGATTTTGAATGGATCATTCGGATCGTAAATAATTGATAAGTAATATGTTTTACATGTGCAATTAGTTTTATATTTTCATATATTATATTAGAATCACTAATTCACTTATTTATTATTTATTTGTTTTGTTCGACGATACTGGTTCCATCGAATAAGTGTTCTATAAAAATCATCGTAATTTTCAAGAAGTGATTGGACGTCATTGGCTCCACATGGAAGTATGTCTCTATGAAAACGAAAAACTTTTATTTTAATGAGTTTAGGATAATATATTACTTAATGATTTATGTTTCATTTAAAGTATTAATTTAACATAAAATATACTAATATTATTTTTTTTTCATGAGAAGTACTTTTTATGAGATGCCGCCATCAACATGCCATTAAAAATGTGTGGGAGAGTCGACACGAAGACGATACAACGATATGCTCGAATAAGTTGAAGCATAAGACTAACAGTACTCGCATTTGTTAAACGAGTAAATGTGGAAAGCATGACAATAGGATTGGGCCACGGTGAGTTTTAGTCCCGATCTCAACAAACATTTCAAAATTGTATGTTGTAGATAGATGATGTCGGTGTTGGCTCATTCGGACATGTGGGGAGATCTATCTCTTTGATAAAGCACGCTGAAAGTTTGACAAATCTTATTATCCATTGTATTATAAATTAATTTTTGCATTTATTATATCTCATATTATTTTATCTATTTTTTTCAGCATAATAAATTGGGTCGTAACCCAAATCCTTATGAGTTGTTTGTAACCATTCACAAATGGAAAGATGGGTCATTCGTCAATAGGTGGTCCCAAATAATAATGGTAATTTTTTTTATTTTTATAAATATTCACCGATTAATGTAATATAAAAAATATATTTATGATTTATTATTATAATTATTTCAATGACGTAGGAGCACATGCAATCAATTTAAGAAGCATCTACCAAGGAGCGAGTAAGAGAGTGATTCATCATTCTAAATATCGACGTGACCAAGACATATTTGAATATTATATGGGGGAGAAGAAGTAGAGGGTGTACAATATTAAATCACAAGAATCCTAGTTTTACTTTTATTTTACCATCATCTTCTCCTCTTTCACTTTGTAATATCTTGGCGTAATATTCAAAAGGTTAATGTCCACGTACGAAGATAGTATTAAGAGGATGAAGGTTACTATCTAGAAACAACAATAAATTCAACACTCTACGGAGTTAAATGCATATAGTGATGAGGTTGTTATGGGACCTCCAAGTAGACTCGTGTCTCTCCCGCTATTAACCTCGTCACAATCCAAGGGCGACCATTTATCTCAATATCTAACACCTAAAAAATGGTGCAAGCGATGATGATGATGATGACTAAATTTTTTATTTTTTAAAAAGATTTTTAATGTTTTTGTACACCTTAATACATTTATATATTTATTTAATTTCAATTTATATTTATTTAATTTTATTAAATAATATATCATGTTTTTATTTTTGCTTATTTGTTACTACCATAAACATAAAACAATGATTAATTTATATATAAAAACATGTCCTTTGTTTAGCGATGGATTATTAATCGATCAGCAATAAAAATTAAACATATTTTGTAGGACACATATATGATTGTAAAATAAAATAAAAATTGTGAAAAAATTTAATGAATACAATTTAGTGACGACACTTCGTTGCAAGTTATGGAAATAATCCATTAGTAATGGTTTTACGATAGATAACAAACTAGGGAGATGATTGTTTACTTCGTTTTAGGGATGAAAATTCTACACATTAATGGTAGAAAAGAATTTTTCATTGGTAAGAAAATACCAATGGCCACTTTTTTCGTTGAAAGTATATTGTCACAAATCCATCGCTAAAGCTAAATAGCGATGGAAAAATTCGTAGTTGTTTTTTGATTTTCTTGTAGTGAAGCAAAAGGAAACATAATTAACATGGTAATTGATCTAGACAAATTGATGGTAAGATTTCTTCAATGATGGGAAGCCTTCTAGATCCGGATGGGGCTAATTAATTCATTAATTTCTCTAGCACTCTAAAAATAATTTACTCATCCTTCGCAAATAGCACTTTTCAACATGTTGATTTGTGTATAATGCCCTTTTGAATTCAAATATAAGGCTTGCCATCACATTGTAGAACTCATGACATAGGTAAGAAGATAGGTGTACGTATGGTTATTGTTGTGGAATATGCTATTTATGGAGTAAAAGGTTATTAAGGCAATATGGTATATATGCAAGTTGTTGGTTTAAGAAGCAAAAATTTCTTGGTTGATTTTAAATACGAGAGACTTCTTTTATTCTATTTCCGTTAAGGAACCATTAGCTATGATGATAGGGTTTGCCCATAGAAATATCAAGTTGAAGTCATAAGGTCCTCTATTCCTCCCAAATATTCTATCAAGCTCGGGGTTGATCGGGTTGGTTGGAGAACCGAATCTCTAAGAACAACATTGCTCGCAAGACCATCTCCACGAGCAAAATCTACCACTCGGATAATCCATAGCAACGCCAACCAATTGATCTTATGCAAGATCTATCCTTTCTCTCATTTACAATTAAGGAAGGTCATGCAAAGGATGAGAAAAATTAGAATTTCTACGTGATGATGGTAAAATTTCAAAAAGGTATCGATGAGGTTGGAAAACCTATTATTATAAGGTGACTCTTTATGAGATTGAATAAAAGTGATTGGTGAAGGAAAAAGATGACTAGATTCATTGTAACTCTTGCAAACTAAGTCTTTTTAATAGAATAAGGGACTCTTCGATGATTGAATCAATATATATGAGCCTAAGAAATTTGTGTTGCAAGTGCAATAAGAAGATGAATACAGATTGAGAGATTAAAGATTATGAAACTATTACCATAAGTCTTATGGCTATCAAGGAGAAAGATGATGCCATCCGGGACCTCCAGATTGTTGGTGTGTATTGTGACTTCTTACTATTGGAGGAAACATGAAGGAATAGAGATTTATAGCATTCTTTGGGTTTGGTGATTTCGAATGGGATGCTTTTATGTGCGAGATTTCCTAATGGAGGGGAAGGGAAATTTCTCTAAGATGTAGGAGCAAGTGTAAAAGCATAAAGACAAATGTCGAGGTGAGAAGGACAAAACGGATGTCCTTTGATAAGCACATCATCACAGTAATAAACATAATTTTTTATTTATTTTTGTACCTGGTGTTGCTAAATGAAAAGCTCAATTTCATGATGTCTAATAATTTATTTAAATGTTGATATCTAATATTCTTTTGCGAGTTAAGAGGATGTTGCTTTTAAGCCTAGGCAAAGTGGCTTTTATGTTGGATGGTATGGTATTTTTATACCTAGATAGGGTATGAATTTATACTTAGGGAAGGTGAAACAACACACCTGGAGGAAGTATTGACGTTATATCTTGGCAAAGCGGTCCCTTGTATCTAGTGGTGTGATGTCTTTATATCTAAGTAAGATCTGATTTTATTATGTGACAAGAGAAAACCACAAATATGTAAGAAGCATTAACTTTATAATTAGGTAAAATGTATTTTTATATTTTGATAAGATAGAACCACACATACGTAGAAAACAATGCCTTCATACTTAGACGAGGAGGGCCCCTATCGAGTGGTGTTGTGTCTTTATACTTGCACAAAGTATACCTTTATACCTTAGTAATCTAGAACCATAAATCAGCAAGAACCATTGCTTTTATATCTAAGTAAGATGCGTTTTTATATATTGGTAAGATAGAATCACAAATCCATAGAAAACATTGCTTTCATATTTAGACAATGTGATCCCTTTGTATCGAGTGGTGTGGTACCTTTATACTTGTGCAAGGTGTACTTTTATACTTTGACAAGATAAAACCATACACTTGCAAGAAGCTTTGCTTTTATATTTGGGCAAAGTGGTTTCTTTACATCGAGTGGCGTGGTACTTGTATAATTAGGCAATATGTGTCTTTATACCTTGACAAGATAAAACCACACATTTAAGAGTGTGTCATTTACACTCGGTACGATGTACTTTGCTTCTCTAAAAAACATGTTTTATAGGTGTTTTAATGAATTCAACCACCATTTTCCAACTTGTTTTGATAAAATAAGGTACTCTTTAATTATTAAATCGGTACATGTTGGATAAAAATAGACTTGAGAAGGATGTTTAAAAGTGGTAGAAAAAAATAAATAAGGATTGAGAGATCAACAATTGTGAACCTTTCACTTAAAAACTCATGATTGTTTATATAGTCATAAGCTCTACCAACTTGTATAGAGAAGACTAGTCGGTGCTCATGCTATGCTGCAGATTCAATAGAACAAAATCATTTTAAAATTTTAAAATTTTTAATTATAATTTTTTATTTAATTAATTTTTTCTAATGTTTTTTTCATAAATTTTCCGCTTAAAAAACATAATTCATTCTTCTTTATGGATTGATTTTAAAATAAAAAAATTGTAATAATTTTAACTAAAATATTAATCAAGAATTAAAAAAACTTTAATATGTATTTTTCATAATATAGTATTCTAAAAAATAAAGTTATAATTAATGGACGAGACATTTTTTAAAAAATTAACAAATGAAATTTTTTTCTTATTTAATGCTGATGAGAAGATTAATTTTTGAAATTATCCGTGCAATATTGTGGATAGATAGAACAAAATCATTTCAAAATTTTATAATTTTTTATTTAATTATTACTATTTTTGGTGTTTTCATAAAATTTCTGCTTAAAAAAAATTATTCTTCTTTATTCATGGATTCTTAAATAAAAACTTATAATAATTTAAACCCGAAATATTAATTAAGAATTCCAAAATAAATACTTTTAAAATATTTTTTTTATAAGAATGTATTCAAAAAATAAAGCTACAATTGGTGTCTAGACTTTCATAAAAATTAACTAATGAAAGAATATAATTTTATTTTTATTTAATGTTGGTGAAAATATTATTTTTTTTTAAAGTATAAGCATTTGATATATATATATATATATATATATATATATATATATATATATATGCAACTATCATTTAAAAATTGTAAGAATTCATGATATATATATTATAACGATTTATTTTTTTAAAAAAAAACACAATCACGTTTTAAAATTTTATTCTAAAATTCAAACATAAAGAAAAATAATTATATTTATCAGTAAATAAAATTTTATATAAAAATATTAATCGGATAAGAATTTTCATAAAAGAATGATAAATTCAAAGAATGAAATTTAAATAATAAGAGTAATACAAGCTAAAGCGTATATATATATATATATATATATTACAGGCATGAGGGACGAAAATAGAAAAAAATGTTAAATTTGCAAACTTATTGCCAAAAACACACAAAATAATTACTTAAATTATCATCAAGTGAATAGTAATTTTATACATATGAATAGTGAGTGAATAAGAATTTTAGGTATATGAACGAGTTTGAATTCCCGTACTACGTACCAAATTAGACATATTTATTTCAGTTTGATAACATATACTATGTTGTCGATTAATTAAAATATATTAAATTAAATATAAAATATAAAATTTAATCTTATTTTATAATTTTTAATCAAAATTTTGTGTATATGTGTGTGTGTGTGTGTGTGTTTTGAATAAATTTTGAAGTAAAAAAAATGTGATTTGTTTTTTCTTATGCATTTATTCTAAAAACCCATAATAAATAAAAATTAATATGAAATTTAAAAAAAATTGCCATAATATATTTTTTCATAACATTGCATCAAAGAAATAAAACAACAATTAATATAAAAACTTGTACGAAAATTAACAAATGAAGCTTTTTTATCGATGAAAAGATTATTTTTTAAATGTGTATATTTGATTTATATATATTTATAAAATAATGGATAATATTAGTATATCAAATTGTATTTGAATTATTAAACGGTTATTCTAAAATATTATTTTAATTATTTTATTTGAAAAAATTAATTTTAAAATATTAAAAAATAATAACAAAAAGTTGGTATTACGTATGTAAATGTATAGTTGATTTCTAATAAAATCAATAACTCTAATATTATTATTTTTTATGCATCATGATCGTACTCAATTGGTGAGAATGTATAACATAAATAGAAAATGATTTTAAAAGAATTAAATTGTATATATATATATATATATATATATATATATACATATATATATTAAAGTTAATAGAGTATAATAAAAACTATAAAATTGATTTTGATAAAATTTGATTATATAAATAATAAGAAAACAAAATACATATATTCTTTTTTTTAAAAACATTTATTTAAGAATTAAGCAAATAAAAATAGCTATAAAAAAAACTTATTCAAATCCATACATAGAGAAAATAAATCATATTTATTAATAAATAGAATTGTATAAAAAATGAGAATAAAAATTGACTTGATGAGAATTTTTGTAATAAATCAAAAAGATAAATTTTAAGCAATAAGAGTAATATATATTTATTATAAAATCTAAAAATATATCATACATATTATATAATCATCAATCTTTATAGAAAAAAGTAACGATTGATTTTTTAAAATTTTAACACCCAATTAAAAAAAAAAGAACATAAATTGATGAAAAAAAAAGCAAATGAAAAAAAACCAACGAAAAAAAAAGCATTTGTAGTGCATCGGCTAAGAAATTAAAATTTTTATTTTAAAATTTTAAAGACCAAAATAAAATAACTTGAAAATTACAAAAAAAAAAAAAGCTACGGTAAGTTAACGATGAATTGTGCGGGGAGGAATAATGATTTTTACTCGTTTAAAACCCTCACCTCTTTTAGTTTCTTTTAACTAATTGGCGTCCCGCACTACGCGATAGGCCGAATTAAACATATCGTTTATAACATGTATTATACTCGTTGGTCAATAAAATATATTAAATTAAAGATAAAATTTCATCTAATTTTATAAATCTTGCATCTATTTTTTAAAAAAATTTTGTAGTTAAAAAAAAAAGAAGATTTTTTTATGCATTTATTCTTAAATAAAAATCCATAATAATCTAAATATAAAATTTAAAAATTTTATTTTCATATTTTTTAATAACATTGTATCGAAGAAATAAAGCAATATAAAAACGTAAATAAAAATTAATGAATAATTTTTTAATTCTTGTTTAATACTAATGAGAAGAATTTTTGTTTTAAAGTATATGTATATACACACTCGCACACTCAAAAAAATAATAATGAATAATATTAGTATGAAAAAATTATATTTGAATTGTTAGGTGGTTCTTCTAAAATATTATTTTAATTATTTTATTTAAAAAATAATAAAAAATAATAGCACTGGTTGCTCGTTATGAGTATAGATGCATAGTTAATTTCTAATAAAATCAATAACTATAATATTTTTTTTATACATCATGATTATACTTATTGGGTCGAGTGTGCAGCATAAAGTGATTAAAAAAAATTAAATTGTAAAAAAATATGTTGAAGTTAGTATGGTGCAATAAAAACAACAACAAAGTTGATTTTAACAAAATTTGATTATATAAAAAATTAAGTAAATAAAATAAGTGAATTATATTTTTAAAATTCGATTATATAAAAAATAAGCAAATAAAAAATAAAAAAATTATTCAAAAATCTATACATAAGAGAATAAATCATATTTATTAACAAATAAAGTTACATAAGAAAAGAATAAAAAATTAATATGATGAGAATTTTTATAAGAAATGATAAATTAAAGAAATCAATTTTAAATAATAAGAGTAATATAATTCGATATGATATATATATATATATATATATCATAACCATCAACTTGTATGAAAAAAATGGTTTTTCATAATCTTCACACCCAATTCAATAATTAAAAAAACATAAATTTGTGTAAAAAAAAGAAAAAAAACCCACGAGAGAATAAAAATAATATTTTTCATAATTTTTACACCTAATTCAATTTTAAAAAACATAAACTCGGTAGGGGAAAAAAAGAAGAAAAGTAGGGAGAAAAAAGAGAGGAGGCAAGCATGCTTGCCCAAGGGATCAAATTTTCATTTTAAAATTTTAAGGATCAAAATAAAATATTATATAAACTTCAAATATAAATGTTTAAAACCAATTGAAAATCACAAAATTATCATCCTAATCTATGGTTAATGAATAATGGATTGTGAAATGAGGAACAATGATTTTCACAGTTGAAATCAATACCTTAGAGAAATCAATTCATTTCCCGCTTATAATTTTAAAGTCTAACTAAAAGATAAATATTTTAAATTGTTGAATTATTATTGAATATAAGTAATGATGTCACGATTATTATTGTCCAATTGACGGACGTGTATACTGTCCACTTGACAGAAGTAGTTGCAAGAATGCGTGTGCATTTACTGCTGGTACAACTTGTTCTCGTAGTTGGTGGAGAATAGATCTTCTTGATTGACTTTGTGAATTCATCCAACCTAGATTTGACTGGGTGAATTCCAAAAGATATATAAAAAATGCCCAACTGTCTAGGATTTGTCTGACTCAATTTGATTCATCCAACCTAGGAGATGAGGATGTTTTATCATTAAAATAACGGAAGACTCTAATGAAACAACTGTTAAAGCGGTGGCGATTCGGTTGTGACCCTTCCCCCATGTAACAGACCTGGACTTGTTTTTTTAATTTTTGGGGCCAATTCTCCAAATAAATATATAAAAAATAAAAGTCTAATTCCTTCTCAATCTAATATAATAAGAAGCAAAGGCTTAACGACCTGGCTAGCTCTAAAAATGTCAGCTCTAAAAATGTCAGCCCCGCACATTGCTCCTTCTCTGAATACAGGTTGCATGGGGAGATTAATTTAAAACGAAGTTGGGATATAGATTCTCCAAATGATAAGATGGTTATAAAGAGTATGTATTGAAGTTTAAGTCTTTCTATGGTGGAGGCAGCTAGCCAGAAGTTGTCCCACTTTGATCAATGAGGATTTTAAGTTGGTATTTCTAGGGTTTGGGGAAACCCTGAGAATCCCATTACCCATCTTTTGTTCTCCCATAAGAGACAGAATCTTGCTGCAGTGGTGTCAACTTTCTACTGCGCGGGTGCATCACTAAATACTTCACCATTAATACTAATACTGCTGGAGGGCTTGCAATTGGCTGGTTGGATGAGATAAAGGTAGAAGTGGTGAACTACGATGATTATTTTATATGGTGTAAAATTCCAGACCCTATCATGAATCAATACCGCTTAGGATTTTTGTTGGGGTCTGATGACTCGTGCAGATCAGCTTGCATCTCTAAGCTCTCCTCTTGGTTAATTTTCTACTCCATTGTTACTGGGAGGTGATTTAATTTAATACCTTGCTCAGCCAGCAAGAGAAACGGGGAGACAGTATCTTTTGCATTGCAAAAATTTCAAGTGTTCAGAAATTTCATGAATTATCTGTCCTTTTATGACTTAAAAGGTAAGAAGTAGTATCAGTTTGATTTCAAAGGCAAAGCAAAATGGTCTGGAGAGAATTGGTTTTCTAAACAAATGCCGTCCAGATTTCTGAACTCTTCACATCTTTTTTATTAATTATAATTTACAATGATTTTATCATTTTCGTATATACATTACATGCAGCAGCAAATCAATAGACTTGGAAGAATAATGGCAACAGAACGAGTTCAACTCATTCTCACACACAACGAAACATAACCCACAAAATAAGCAGTAAAAAAAAATTAAATTAAATTAACATGCTAACTGGTCTCTAAATGAAGAGATTTCTTCGAAGATGGGAAGCCTTTTGGATCTTGAAGGAGCCCACTCATTCATCAATCTCTCTAGCCCTTTCACGAATTCATCATCATCGTCAAGATGAAAGCCTAAAATCTCCATTACTTCATTAGCGGATTGCTTTGATTCCACTTCCATTAGCAATTCCTCGGCTCGTGATCTTGACTTAACATCATCTGAACCAGGAAGTCTACCTTGGCAGACATTGAGAAGAACTGAACGTGCCTCATCATACCGAGCTTGCTTCATCAGGCAGAGTCCTAAATTACAGGCCTTATTAGCGTCTGGGTCAATCATCTGGGCTTTCTGATACACTACCTCGGCTGCTATGTAGTTTGGTTTTTGCATATAGGCCCAGCCCAAGTTTCCCTGTGTAGATAATTAATAATTTTTTATTCGGCCAGAATCAAGCATGCCTTTTTGAAAGATAAAACAGCCCTTCTTCTAAGCTGTTATAGGATATACAAAAACAAACTTAATTAACTTTGCTAAAAATTAGAGAAAAAAGGGGGAAAAAACCCTTTCCATTAATTTGTGGTTGGTTCATTACTGCATTGCGTTTTGACTATTGTATTGTGTTTATTTTAATTAGTTAAATGGTTCAAATCTTTTTTAAATTTTAAATCATTTGACAATTAGTCTTTCAACTTATACTTTCGATTTAGAATTTATTCTAACTATTTTTTTTAAATTAATTCATTTCATTAGGTTTTCATCAATTCTAATTGTAGAAGTACATAATACTTATATGTAATTGATTTTTTAACTTTCTCGACAACCAAAAATATATATAAAAAACTTTTACATGTTTTGATTTTTCCTCCAAAACTAGTTTTTTTCTCTAAAATATTCTTTAATTGCTTACTTCTTAGCATTTAGAGGAAATAAATAAGTTTTTGAGAAAAACAAATCATTTATAAGTTTTAGCATGTTTTTAGCAAGTGAAGAATTGTACTTACATATTATGTTATGATAGATAAAAATTAAAAAAAAAAAAACTCAATTTTAAATAAAAAATAATTGAAAGAAAATCCAACTTAAAATTGAAAATTGCGGAAGAGAGATTTGAACCGTTTAATCTTTATTTTATTATGAAACAAAATAATTATAGTGTGTGAAAATATATGTTGGTAATTAATGCCAAAAAAACACGACTAATGGAATCAAATTAAAGTTGGAGAGGGCACTTATAAGATGAAGCGGTGATTACTAAATAAACAAATTAAGATGCATTACCAGTAATCTGGAGGTTTCTTGCTTAACAGAAACTTGGAACTTCTTGCCGTGGGAGCGTGCAGTTTTTGTGGGTTTGCCATTGAATGCCTCTCCTTGGTATATTAATCTTAGCTTCCGTTTTAGCAAATTGATCTGCTCCTCTACTTTCCCACATTTCTGTAAAGCATGCACGCACGTTGCTTAGGGTTAGAAGATCATATATAGTACTCCATGAAGCATGCATGCATGCGCTTAGCAGCAAAGCTAAAAAATTTTCAGCATATGTAAAGATGGCCATGTGCGAGGCTATAAAATAGGTATTTGTTTTATCCGATTTAATAAATATCCATTAAAAATATATAATAAGTATTAAGTGAGTAACGATAAAAAAATACATACTTACTAATATGGTTTGAGAATATGAATACTCATTCTTTATCATATTAATACCCATTAGTTTATTTAGATTTTTTTATTAACATGCAGCGACCTAATTTCATAAATTTAAAAGTTATGAATTAAAATATTTTTTTGAAAACTTTGAGGACAAAAAAATTATAGATAAATGACCAAAATGAAAAAAATAAAAATAAAAACAATAATAATGAATTTTAAGGATAAAAAAAAACTTTTCTTAAAAATATAGGGACTAAGATGAATATTTTTATAAATCAAATTTAATGGGTATTTAATAGGTATTAAATGAGCGGATAAACTAATATGAGCAGGTATAATTTGGATAAAGATTTATATGAGGATTTGTTAATAGATAATGGATAACGTATTTTTTTATGGATAGGGCAACAAATTGAATAAATGGGCCAGGAACTCATCCATTGCCATCCTTATCTGTAATATTGATTTTATCTTAACATTTTTGAAATTTTTTAATCCAACATTTTTACTATTAATCCATCAATGTCGTTGGTGTCTCCGTGACTAACTGTGTTATTTCACAGTTAATTCTTTAAATATATTCTTTTACATCTAAAAAAAGTCAAGAAATTATAAGACATAGAAAAGGAGTTTAGAAGGCCTAAAACAAACAATAAAATTGAGGTCCTACCAATGATTCTTTTCCCTCACATATAATTAATTTTTTTAGAAATTAAAAAGAAAATTAAAGTAATAAGAACATAAATGCAATAATATAATCTGTCATATCCAATTTCTTTTCCTTTTCAAATTCTATCTTTTACTGTATCCTTCTTTTATTTTAGCTTCTTATTTACTTTATTTTATTGTTATTTTCAATATAAAAACTTAATACACAAAAACAAAAAAGAAATAATAAACAATTTTAATTTCGGGTCCCGTTGAAAGTTGGATAGCAACATAATTGATACACATTAGGGAAAAAAAAACTAAAAACTAAAAAAAAAAAAAACACATTTTCATGAAAACAAAACTATCACAATAAACCGCAAACCCAAATTTTATTGCTTTGGTTAAACAAAAAATCTAATTTTGTTATGTGGTTTTCAACCTTTATTTATTATTTATTATTTTCTATTTGAATTTTTAGGTACCAATTAATGCAATGAAATTAAGATAAAGCATGAAATTATTAAATGTATAATGAACTGTATTTGAATGTTATATACATACGTACCTTATACAAGTCAATAAGAACGTTATCAAGTGATTCCTGGGCTTGTTTTGAGCAACGACCTCTAAAAGACTTGATTGCTTCAATGGCTTCTTCAGTTCTGTCTATTTGCTTCATCACGACTGCCATGTCCTTTAGGGCACTATCTACTCTATCTCCAGCATTTATTGCCTTCCAAAACCAAACTATTGCTGCCTCTGGATCTTTTTGTACCAGCTGATCAAACATAAATCATAAGACATCTATAATTAGTACTCCGTACAATCAAGATCATAATAACTATGGAGAATTTGCTCAATTTGTTTTTATGTTTTAGATTTAGCTTCCAATTTGTTAATATAAGCCTAATTGCTTTCAATTTATATTATATTTTAAGTCATTCTCCAATCAATTATTTTAGTATTTTAATTCATTCAAAATCATGAAATTACCCTCATTTGAAAAACTCAAACCCTATCTAGTTTATTAATAAATAAATAAATTTGAAAAGAAATGAATTCTATTAAAAAAAAAATCCATGGTTACGTTTTAAAATAAATTCGGTTAGATTTGTGTTTCTGAAATGAATTGTATTTTTATGGTTCGAATAAAAATATCTTAAAAGGATAAAGTGGAAAATCACTCTATTTTTAGAAATAAATTGATGAAAATAATTAGATTGGTAATAAACATATTGAAAACTATACATAAAATATAGTGAAAAATTAAGCTAGTTCCCCAAAACTATATATATATATATAAAGTCTTATATCGGTATATATGTTATTCCTATTATAAAACATAATTATAATATAATTTAGAAAAGGAAATAATATAGTATATAAAATTAAAGGAAGAGAGGATCGATCCATCATATAGATGCGTGGAAAAAGGTCTGAATTTAGACAGTAATAAGGGCTGATGCAATTGATCACCAAATAGAAGCAGACAAAACAACAAATATTTTTATTTTTATTTTTCTTTTTTCTTTTTTTGAAATGTAGATTTATATAACTTTCCTTTCAAGTTCCTCGGTGCATGGCCCGTACCACGTCATCAAAAAGATATTTCCCTTATCTTTCCTAATTATTTCCCAAACATTTTCTACAATGTCTTTGGGAATTTTTTCTTATCCTTTGAAACAAATTAATCTAAACATTGAAAAATATAATTAAATAATTTTTTTATCAAGACGGTAAGAAATATTTTCAACCAAGACTAGTATCATCTTCGGATGATCTTAACAACGTATTTTCTATATCCATTTGGTAAATTAAAAAAAAAATTGATATATTTTTTTAATTGATGATCCGAAAATTTGAATTTAAATAGTTAAGAAAATGAACAATTTTTGTTAACCCTAATTTTAACTCTAGAAATTAGGTTTAATTATATTACATGTCCGCGCATTCAGAATATGTAAAAAAGTTCGAGAGAGATCTAGAGAGAGAATATATATATATATCATGATACAGCAATGCATTTGGTTTCTTTTGAAAAAGTAAAGGCAACCTAAAAGTCACCAAATATTATATTATATTGGTGAAAAGTTTTATTTTTTATTTTTTATTTCGTTTAAGACAAATTGAAAGCACTTATTCGCTATTTCCTATCTATCTACATCATTAAATAAGAAAAGAGTAATTGAAAAACCGTTATCAATCGTAGGGTTTAGCTGATCAGTCAATTGTGGATCATTCTCAATCTCAGTTTAATTAGATTTATTCTCAAAGTTTGTTGTTGAAATAAGGGAAATTAACTTATTATTAAAGTTAGTTAATTAATTGTGATCCATTTGCTGCAACCTCTTCATAATTAACTAATTAGTATAAAAACTTAGCCATAATAATTATCTCTGAATAAAAAGTAAAAAAGAAAATATCTATCCATGCAAAATATACAGTCTGGCATGTTACCATAATAGTAGCTAGCTAGGGGGACTCATCGCTGGATCTAATTAATTAATAAGCTCACATATTTTAAATCTAGGTTCCGTGACCCGATGGAAAGAGGAGAGGCCCGCCAACATCAAAACCACACGTTGATGAGGTTTCCCTTGATTTATATGAAAAAATATGTTTTTTATTTTTCTTCTTCTTTTTAATATTTGACCTTACAGCCAACTCTGCTACAATGTAAATCAGAGAAATAGTAGTGAAACTAGAAAAATCAAAGAATAACAACAAAACTCAATGAGCAATCATGAAGATGATTTTTCCAAATGCATAGTTAAGTAAACAAACATACAGTGCGTTTTGATACAAAGCAATCACTCGTTAAGAGAAAGATTTATGAGCATGAATTAACAGACCTGAGCATGCTTTGCTTTAACATAAGGGCCATCACCAGCAGGAACCTTGTGAATAACATGGAAAAGATCCTTCTCTTTCTTACCAGTATTACTGCTATTACTGCACTTTCTTGAGCTTCCTCCTCCTCCTCCTCCTGCTTCCATATTTTATGATCTCTCAGAGCTAGCTATCTAGCTTCAGACCAGCTACTGGCGACTGCTCTCACTTTTTGATAATATGAGAAATAATAGAGGGTTAGAGGCTGCTCTCCGTGGAGAGAAGAAGGACAGATGGAAAGTGGGTCCAAATTTATATACCTGATACATATATGGTCTGCAATGAATGGGGACGCGTTTACGCCTCTGTGCTAATCTAGTTCGGACAAAATTTAAAATCGTTTGTCGATCACGTGTCGTTTTGTGGTTCATCGCTTCCTACCCCCTCGCCCTCTCTCGGTTTAATGATACCAGAGGTCCCTATAGGATCAATTTTTTAACAAATACATCATTGTGGTTTTAATTTGAGTGATTGAGTCTTCATAGTTTGGTCCGTTAGACGCTACAAGTCTCTCCGTCTAAGGTCAACCCAATTTTCAGCAGTACGTAAATAAATAAACAATTATCTAAAAAAATAATAATAAATCCAGCATAAATTAATAAAATAATAAAAAAATCTTTTTATTCTTTTTTATTTTAAACTTTTCAAAATAAAATAATAATAAATTTCCAACATAAACACAAAATTCAAAAAAAAAAAAAAATTCTAGCTATAACTAAATAAAAAATTGGGAAATTTTTTTAACAAATTTTGTCAATTATAGCTATAACTAATAAATCCAACATAAGTTTAATCTTTTTTTAAAAAATTAAAATCAATTAAAAAATGACACGTCCTTTTTCTATGTAAAACTTAAAATCAATAAAAATTGAGTTAACGATGAGTGAAGGGACCTCTGCTACCTAACGGATGAAATCATAAAAGTTTAATTGTTTAAATTGAGACCACAATGGTATTGTTATCAAAATCAAATACCACATCAAACTCTATTGTCATTAAACCTCTCTCTCTATATATATCAATACTCATGTGTATGTTTTAAATCTATTTATAAATTATTATTTTTTATTTATTTTAATTTTTTATTTTAACAAATATAATAAGTAAAAATAAATAAATAAAGAATGAGAAAAACGTAAAGATTGATAAGAAAGAACGGCATTTTTCGGAACAAGAAAACTACTAAATTAGCCATGGTTAACATTGTCAAATGATTGTTTTAATATTTTTTTATACTTTAGGGATTACTTAATATGTTTTGGCAAACTACAAGGATTAAGTTATAATTAACTCTTCCTTTGTGCTAACCTAGTATAATTTTAAATAATTAGCTATAGGATCCATTAATCTTGTTCCAATGTCTATAAAGTTTGCTGATCATAAATACCAATGCGATTGAACAAATCCAGTTGGTAATCCTATATATAAAAGAGTAAAAAATATTAATGACATTCAATAAACTCATTTTACAATAAAAAGTAACATATGTGACCAACAAATTCTTGTTTTAGTAATAAGCTAGTTGATCTCTAAATTAATTTTTTGAAAATGTGTAGAGTTTGAATTTTAAAATCACATTTGTTGAAAATGGTTAAATTTTATCGCTTCGATTCCAAACAGAATTAATTAATTCCATCTTCAATATAGGATGGATGAGTATATCTAAGGGGGAAAAAAAAGTAACTCATGTTAGTAAAGATTTTTCTTACTTCTTAATTATAAAATGCAAAATATAATTTTAGAGGATGATAGTAAATTAATTATCTATTAATAAATGTTTTCTTAACAGTGAGGATACAGTGAGGAACAATTTCCATTACCAATCAGATTAAGTCTATAAATATATTTATAATATAATATGTGCTACGAAAATTATATCTTATTATTAATTTCACCCTTACAAGATGTTAGGTGGATGATTGATGTGCATTTAGGACAATTCATTTTACGTGAACCTGGCTGGTGAAGCAGTCAGGTTCATTTTATTTGGATGGAAGAACCACACAAATGGACACATTCCTGAGATTTCCATTTGTGAGGAGTATTACTTAGGTTTGTTTTGTCATTACCTTTTAAATTCAGTAATTAGATTTACTTTATAGGGAAGTATATATGAAGAGAAACTATTTTTTATGGAATATATTATAATTTTTAATTTTATTTTGGTATTTCTCTCTTCTTTTAGAGTAGATTTACGAAATTACTTTGGATAATTATTCTTAAAATAATATAAAATTTCTGGACTAATGGTTCTATCGCCTAATCCGATAGCCTTTGTCATTTATTTACTCTAGTGACCAGAATTGCAGTAAGAGTAAGAATACCATATATGTTAAATTAAATTACATTATCAATTAGCTATAGGATTATCAATAGAATAAAAATTTGTTTAACAATTAATTTTATCAATTTATTCGATTAATTATCTCCTCTTTTTATGGTAGGATCATATCGGGTTTTTAATGTTTGATACAAGCAATTCATACAAAATATTTTACAAACTAAACTGGAATGATTTGCCAAATAAGAATTAAAGATTTTTTTTTTTTTGAAACAATAGAGTATCAGAAATTTTGATCGTACTCACGGATGAGTTTGGAATTTCCTGACCTTTATCTTTTGGTTTTGTGTGACATGGATGTTGAGGAGTAAATTATAACAAAATTAGGGGTTTTTTTTTAGGTTTGAGAAACTAATTAATTTAATTTTCTTAAATAATTATTTAGTTTTATTTTAAAAAAATTCTTGTAATGTAATCCTTTTCCTTATTTTTAATTTATTTTGATTTAAAAATAGAAAAAATACGAAAATATTGATAAAAATGACATTTTTTAAAAATAAAATAATATTAAATCAAGTTTATTTAGTTTTCTTGACATTGGTAACTCAATTTTTGCTAGCTCACGTATGATTAAATTATAGATCAATCTCTCTATTTTCAAGAAATGAATTAATTAGTTCTCTTTGTTTTAAAAACTAATTATTTAATTCATTGACTAATGTTAATTATATTTAATTTAATATTATTTTATTTTATAAAATGTTATTTTTTTATCAATTCTTCTATATTTTTTTTACTAAATAAAAAATAAATTGTAAAAGAGTAAAAAAAAATTAAATTATAAGAAAAATTAAAAATATGAAAACTAAATAATTTATTTTTGGAACAAACAGAACTAATTAATTTGTTTTTCGAAATCAGAGATAACAATTTTTAATTACTTCTAGACGTACAAATAAGACAAGTCATCTAATTTCGATCCGTATGAATAATCTTTCTTTTAACTATTTGGTCGATTAATTCTCATGTTCATTTGTCAAGAATTCAAATATGATTATGCGATCAAATATTGTTTTAAATATCTTCACCAGTCACAGATTGCTCATATTGTAAATTTGACGGATCCGACATTAGGCTAACGAGACTCCTTTTTTAGGATATGGGGTCGTTTAACGAGACTTATAATAAACTTTGATCAAATTTAACGTACCAACAAATATATCTTTACTTGCTTTAGAGTCGTTTTATTATTTGAATGTATTGTATATTTTGACTTGTCATACACTACAAGAAATTCGTTTAATAACAATGAATTTTTAGCTATGGGCATTAACCCATCATTCAATAACGATTAAATAGCATCAAATTAGTTTATGTTATCTTCAGCGACGGAATAGAGATCGATTTGTGACTAATTATTTACGACGGATCAATTTTTATCGCTATTTTTTATGCCAAAAACAACCCAAGAGTTTTAACAACGAATCAAAGACGTATTAACTATAGAAAATAGTTATGGGAGATTAATCCCATCACTAAAAAAAATTAGCTAGACATTGCTAAATCGTCACTATTTAGCAATGGGAATATCCCCATTGCTAAATGCTGTATTTTTGGGTGGCTTCGAAAATTCAAAGTTCGTGCCAAATGTTGCTATTTAGCAACATACACTTATGTTTGTTGCTAATCAACGACGGAATCGTGCTTGTCCCTAATCTTTTGAGTCTTTAAAACAAAGCAACTCCCCAACCCCCTCCCCCCTCATTTTCCCCTATTTCGCTTCCCCCTCAAGTTGCCACCCCTCCCCCAACCCGTCAAATCCTCCACAAAACTCACCTAATCCACAATCTCTTCAAACCAGTTTCTCTCAAAGAACTCGGTGTTTTATTCCTTCGTTTATATCAATTTCATTCGAATTAGGTTAGTTTTTTTTATCTTTTTTATTTTCTTAATTAATATTAGTAATTTGTTATAATTGTTAGGTTAATTTTAAGTATAATTACTTGATTTATAATTATGTATATATTTAATTATTAGTTTTTTGATTTATTTGTTAATTTGATGATTAATTTATTGGATTGTTGAATTTTGTTAATTGTTAGGTTAATTGGTTAATTGAATGTAATTTAAAGTTAATTATAATTAATTAGTAATTAATTAAGTTTATTTTATTAATTTTTAGTTAATTAATTAGTTTAATTGGTTGAATTAGAATAAATTAGTTAATTAAATGTAAAATTTTTGTTCATTGAGTTAATTTAATTGTTAATTTAAATTTAATTTGGTTATAATTACAATTAATTAAGTTAATTTAATTTATGCTTAGTTAATTAATTAATTAGATTAATTATGTTTAATTGGTTGGATTAGAATAAATTTGTTACTTAATTGTTATTTTTGTTAATTGAGTTAATTTAATTGTTATTTTAAATTTAATTTGGTTAGAATTAGAATTAATTATGTTAATTTGAATTATGTTTAGTTAATTAGTTAATTAGGTTAATTATGCTTGATTGGATGGATTAAAATAAAAAAGTTAATTAATTGTTATTTTGTTAATTAAATGTAAAATTTTTGTTAATCAAGTTAATTTAATTGTTAATTTAAATTTAATTTGGTTAGAATTAGAATAAATTAAGTTAATTTGATTTATTTTTAGTTAATTAATTAACTAGGTTAATTATGTTTAATTGATTGGATTAGAATAAATTTTTTAATTGATTATAATTTTGTTAATTAGATGTAATATTTTTTTAATTAAGTTAATTTAATTGTTAATTTCAATTTAATTTTGTTAGAATTAATTAAATTAATTTGATTTATGGTTAATTAATTAATTTTGTTTAATTGGTTGGATTAGAATAAATTTTTTAATTAATTGTAATTTTTTAATTAAATGTAATATTTTTTTAATTAAGTTAATTTAATTGTTATTTTAAATTTAATTTGGTTAGAATTAGAATTAATTAAGTTAATTTGAATTATGTTTAGTTAATTAATTAATAAAGTTAATTTTATTTAATTGATTGAATTATAACTTTATTTATATTAAAACTTGTTCATTTATTGTTATTTTAAATTTAATTTGGCTAAAAATAGAATTAATTAAGTTAATTTGATATTTATTTATTTAATTAATTAGGTTAATTAAGTAAAATTGGTTGAATTATAACTTTATTTATAATAATACTTGCTAATTTATTGTTATATTAAAGTTAATTAGGTTAGAGTTAGAATTAATTAGTTTAATTATTTTTTATATAATTATTGAAGTGTGTCGAGATATGCCATAGTGAATCAAGCTCGAGAATTGAGAAGAAATAACATTAGTTCCATGCGTTGTAATGGAGCTGGAAGGAAGAGTTTGTGATTTAATTTCGATTGAGTATTCAAGACAATTAATGGTCTCAATGTGCATAATATTTGTGTGATCATTTGGTGTATTTTTTAATTGAGAAATGTTTAATTTACAGGAGAGTCTCTGTCGAAATTTTGTTAGATGTTTAGAAAAAATAATAATTAAATAATTATTATGCATTACATTATATCGTTTTGTCTATTATGCATTTTTTTAATATTTGTTGTACATTTTAGACATGTTGAATTTTGTCTATTTTAATTCATAATAATTTATAATATATTTTTTGTTGAATTTTTATCTAAATTATTTTAGGTGTTATTCTTCATTCATGCCTCATGGATTGGGCGGATCCGATGACGGTGTTAGTGGCCATGGCTCTAATATTGAACGTGTGGCTAATAGTGGCGAGTGTACGTGGACATGTCACTCGCTAGTCCAACCGGCGGGGGTTGCACGGTTGATAGTGGTGCGAGCACATTTGCATCTCCGTTAATAGTGCCCCCTACTATGGATGATCCTATTATGGTTTCCTCGACTTTAAGAAGTTCTACTTGGATCCGATGATGGACGGACCATTTAAATCATGAATAATTAGTAAGTAATATGTTTTACAAATGATAATTAGTTTTATATTTTCATATATTATATTGAAATCATTAATTCACTTATTTATTATTTATTTGTTTTGTTCGACGACTAGATTTCATCAAGCAAGTGCTCCACAAAAATCACTCGTAATCTTTATAGAACAGTTGGACATGATCGATTCCACATGAAAGTTTATCTTCATGGAGACGAAAGACTTCTACTTCAATGAGTTTAGGATAATATATTAACTATTTTCTTATATTTTATTTAAAGTGTTAATATAAAATGAAAAGTACTAATATTATTTATTTTATTCATGTAGAAGTACTTTTTATGGGATGCGTACTGTTGAAGCACCGAATAATTAATGCAACGAATCAAGTATATGTTGCACGCCATCTTATAGATATAACAAGCTCAACCACTTTGCTATGTCTTACAAGTTTGCATTACTTGTAAGGTGAAACTCTAAGTAAAATAACACCACTCCTATTCGAATATATAAAAAAGAACAATTAAAATAATATGGTTTTTTAGTATGAGACTAGAGAAGACAAAAAAAAAATATTTGTATTTTTCTTTTTTGCTAAGTAGAGCAAATAATTAATCTATTCTTGTTATCTTTAACCAAGAAACAAAAAAAATCATATTATTTTTGTCAAAAAAGCAAGTATCCGTACAAGTCGCCCTATTCGGCAAAAATATGGCACATATATATAGTTCCAAGTAAAGAGAGTCGTTTGGAAGAGTAATTCGTTGCAATTAAAAACAAAATGGTAAGTAATGATTTTTGTTTTTAAATATTGCATTTATACTATTTTCATAATAGTTCAAAAATGGTAAGTAACATATACTTTAATTACTTTTTATTAGCAAGTAATATAATTTTTAATATTTTATTAAAAGTATTCCAATGATGCTCTATTTGGATCTCGCTCCAAACATCTTAAATGATATTCTAGCCAAGGCTTTCCAATTGGATTACTCTGTAGTTGAAAAACTTCGAGCTCAATTCTAGGTGATCATGGATCTTGAATCGAAGAAGATTTTTTTTTTAGTCTAGTCCTCATTCATTCTAATGTTTGATGATTTATATCATTTGTTTACAAAATGTTTGTTCTTAGATTTCCATAAAATTTGAAAGAATATATAGTTTGATCGGATATATACTCGTCGCTTTGTGACAAATTCAGAATTCTTATAATGATATGGCTAATAAGAAATTCTTTAATGTTATTTTGAGTTACTAAAAAAGAAAAAAAATTGAAGAAGACAATCGAATGTTTTTTTTTATCAAACGAGACGTAACCCCGAAAAATTTTATTAATAGAAAAAATTATACCTAGGGGGACAATCCAACCTTACCCAAACAAACTAGGGACAAGGAAACCTAAACCCCTAAAAGACAAAGAGAAACGTGTTACAAAGAAAAGAAAAATTACCTTAGCTTTTATAATTATAAAAACCAAGTCTATCATGTCTAAGAGACAATTTAACCTCAAAAGGTAAATCGGAAAAACATAAAAAAATATTTTTACCTATAAAAGAATGTGCACGGTATGCTAACCTATTTGCCACAATATTTTGCTCTTGATACACATGAGAGAGGGAATGTCCTAAAACTAAAGAAGAGCGAGTGTCTCATGTGATAATAATATGCCCAAGGTAAGGATGAGAGATCTAAGATAGCTTGGAACACTTGCTTGGAATTAACCTCCACAAACACATTAGTAAGTGTAAGTTCTTGACAAAGTAGAAGCTAGCAATTCTCGCTCTTGTATTAATACCTTCTCCATAGTTATTTTTAAAGGTTGCTATGACTTGCCCTCCCGAATGACATATAACACCCCCATCGGTGCAAACACCATCTATAGAAGAACCATCGGTATTAAGTTTGTACCGCCTATCCAAAGGTGGCACCGAACCCATTTACCTCTATCAAAAGGCATTGATAAAATCGTCAAACCTAATGCCCGAAGTCTCTATACGGAAGAAACATTAGACTAAGATTTAGCTTAAAAATAGTACACATATCAAGGAGATGACGATGTACCCGGTTGACAATGGCCGTCCACGGACATAGGAGTTTCATCAAATCTTGCTTTACACCTATGTTTCCATATCTCCTAAAAGGAAAAGAAAAGGGTAGCTACCATACACATTTCGACTTGTGTTGACATAGAGGCCTTCCAACTGTTCAATAAATCCAATAAAGATGTATAACTATTCCTTAACCCAAAATAAGGTGCTAGTCTAGTCCAAACTAGAGAACTTTTGACTATAAAAAAGAGTGATCAATTGATTTCTCTCTAGAAGACACATGGTAGCTACAAATGGACACCATAGGAATAGTTAGATCCTTTATCATAGAGTCAATCGGAATTGCCCCATGTAACCATTTCTAGATGAATCATTCCACTTTGGGAGGAATACAAGAGTGCCAAACTAAATTAGCCTACCAAACCTGTGGTTGATGTTTTATATAGTGATTCCAATAAGTTTTGGATTTGAAATAACCCGTCTTAGATAAGTTAAAAATCATCTTATCCTCTACACCTTCATCTAATTGAATAAGCTTGATAGAATCATGCAATTAATGAGGAATGAAAGGGAGGAAATCTTCTAGATAATTAAGAGCATTCAATGTAGTTCCACACCAATTAGACCTCCAAAAAGAATTGAACCCTTACCTATAATTCAAAAAATCCAGCCTTATAGAACATTAAAGCGGCTAAATATAGCCTTCTAAATACGAGGAGAGAAAGGTCGACACTAGGGGTTAGGTTTATATTTAGCTTTCGTGATCTTAGCCCATAAGCTATGGCGTTGAAGAATAGACCAGGCCAATTTAGCCTCGTAAACCATCCATAACCCGAGAAAGTCCACGAATACCCAAACTACCCTTTGAAAATGGTCGACATATCTTATCCTATGACACTTGATGATGTTTGGATTCTTCTATCGAGCTCTATAAGAACATCACCTTTATCCATTCAAATTTATAGATTATCATTTTTGGTAAGGGGATAGCGGCCATAGTATGGATTGGAATACTTCTAAGCACTCGTATTCAAAAGTGTAATCCGAGCTCCAAAGGATAGGTATTTTGATTTCCACCCCCAATCTATTTGTCAAGGACTTCTCTAAATATTAAAAATATCTATATTTTATTCAATCGTAAAACAGAGGCATCCCAAGGTATTTAATAGGAAAACTCAAATGGTTACATCCAGATCCATGACTTGATTAAAACTATTCGAGTATTAGACATTTTCTTAGGGGTATAAAAACCACTTTTAAAGATATTCAAAATGACTCGAAGCTTCCTTATACTCTGTAATTAGTTGTCTAAGGTGAAGAATCGATTGTTTAGATCCATTAGTGAATAACAACATATCATCCGCGTAAAACAAATGAGTAATGGCTATGTCACATTGACCTCCTACCTTATAAGGAATGATCCGTCCTTTTCTAACGACTCGATCTAACGAATATGAGAGAACTTATTGAATTAAAATAAAAAGTAAAGGAGATAAAAGATCTCCTTATTTGACTCCTCTAGTAGATTTGAAGAAACCATAATTTTCGCCTTGGATCTTAATGGGATACCAAACATTACCGATACAACGATATACTAGATCACACCATGGGTTATAAAAACTCATTTTTCTCATAGTTCTTAGTAAAAAAGATCAATCAACTCTATCATAAAACTTTAGACATGTCTAATTTGAAGATAAGGTTACTACCTCTTACTTTTTTATTTAAACCTACTACTAGTTCTTGAGCAATTGCAATATTTTCAATGATGCTTCCACCTTTAACAAATCTTGTTTGCTCAAGAGAAATTATATTTGAAAGAACCTTATCTAATATATTAGTCATGATTTTTGATATAATTTTGCACCCAAATGATGAAAGGCTAATAGGTCTTAAGTCATTCATATCGAAGCATTTGGAATCTTAGGAATCAAAACTAAAATTGTTGTTGTCATCCCTTTTGGAATATGGCCACCCCTAAAAAAGTCTTGGATTGCCAAAATTACTTCTTTCTTAATCAATGTCCAATTGCCTATGAAAAAAATGTTCAATAAAGCCATCTAAACACTGGGGCACTTAATGGATTTAGATCGTTAATTACCTCCTAGATTTCTACTTCGGACGAAATATCCGTAAGCATAGTATTTTGGCTTAATGAAACTTGTTTAAAATTACCCAAAAATAAGGAATCATGTCTAGTGGTTTTACTTGCAGAGAAAAGGGCTTGGAAAAACTCCATAGTTGCGGATTGTAACATATCTATATCATTTATAAAGGTACCATCGAATTATCTAAAACTAAAACATTATTTTCTAGCATTTTCTTTAATACATGCATGAAAATAAGAGGTATCATGATCACCATCCCAATTTGCTCTTGCCTTTTGTTACAATAAATCTACCTCCCATCTATTCAATCTAGCTAATTCATCTTTTTTTGTTTGTAAATTTATATGTATATTCTCATTCCGTCCCTATAACAACTCATTTTCAAGGCGCGTAACCTTGCCACGAAGATTCTCCATAAGACAATTAATATTTCCAAATATATTCTAATTTTACTATTTCAACCTACGACCTAGGATTTTTAATTTAGAATGTAGAACCTCCATAGGAGCCCCGAAATAGGGGACTCCCATACTCCTTTAACAAAAGGCTCATATTCCTTATGGTCCATCCATATACGTTGGAACTTAAATAGGAATTGGGACTATCCGATGGATTCAAACTCGACCAACAAAAAGCATGATTCGATTGAATCCTAGAAAGATGTTAGGTCAAAATAGAGGGAAGGGAAGACATAAATTGACCATTAATTAGAACTCTATCAAGTCTCTCTCAAATTTTGGCTAGGCCGGATCGATTATTGCACCATGTATATCGATAACCTCTATAACCAATATCATCTACCTCAATACTATTACAACAATTCACAAAGTCTCTCATTGCTTGCAATTCACGACTCGTACCACTTATTTTTTCCGACACATCTACTATGACATTAAAATCTCCTCCTAGCGACCAAAAGAGTTCATAAAAGCTAGATAATCACCCTAAGTCATACCACGACCTCGATCTCTCTATCCTATAACATTTGGCATAAATAAAAGAGCATATAATTAGACTCGAAGCCATGAATGTTTATTTGGACAGTGATTACTTGATCAATAACATCCATAATGTTCACGTAAATATCATCATTCTAAAAGCATTATAGGATTAAAATGCTTATGATGCATGAAATGCAATTCTTTTACAACCTCATCAATTTTTCCCCTATACAATTTAAGTTCTAAAATTACTAACAACATTAAATGATGTCATTTTAAAAGATTTAAATGACTTATGGTGTCTTTATTTTCGACTCTCCTTGAATTCTATATAATGATCGACATAAATTAAAAATTAGAGATAGGAGTACATGTACCATTGCATGTGTCTTTCTCTTGAAATCCGAATTTTGAGGTTTTGTTCTTCCGACTATCTTTTTGAATGCTTTATATTTTTTATTAACTCGATAAGTTTCCACTTGCACAACGAGTTAAACGATCGACTGATTGAGGTCGGAAAGATAATAAGCTAGTAGGTAGTTCTTTAGGTTATGCACTCGTCCGATAATGATCTCTCGCCAATAGACTCGTTGATCCTCACATACCAAACCCTCATCCTCTAAACCTTTTAGTATAAAAAAATAACTAAACCCTACATATGTATTCACTCTATCTACACTATTAACTCTATTAACCATGCTACCATTTTTTGGTTTTCCGTGAAATTGCCTTCCTCATGCTCGCATGTCACTTGTGATCCGCTCACCACTATTCTCGTCTCAATATACTTCTCGTTGTGCCCTCAACTCCCTTGTCGATTACCTAAAAGGCATGGCTAGGTGCACCTTAGTTTAGAGATCGAAGTCTCAAATTTAATCCCATACACATACACAATGTAATGAATATCATTATAAAAATTACAAAATATAATTTACAAGCAAAGTTAGATCCTATAATTATCGTGTCACACATGAGCCTTTTTCTGGGAGGAACCGACGACTTCGTTTTCGGCATTATTATCACCTTGACCTGCAATGGCATGAAATAAACACGAGTGAGCCGAAGCTCGGTAAGTAGGGTGATGCACGTAATATGTAATGAATCTCCCGACTTCCCCACTTCGAGTCAAATTTTATTTTCGAGTACCACAGTTATTAGCAAGTCTACTCTATATTTAATCCAGGTGAACCGTAGCTCACCTTCTACTACAAAAAAATTATCCCTCGTTGTAGCCATTGTTAGTGGGAATCCATCGTCTAACGAGTGTAGGCACACATCTTAGAGTACGCATATAGCTAGACTGCTAATATCAATTTTATCCGAGTAAGTTACCAAACCTATCCAATTTCCATTCGATTCGGTTACCAAACCTCATCGTTTTTGACTCAATGGTTTTTCTCAATTTAATCCATTCTCATATGTATATGATGCACGTGATGTATCATGAATCACATTCTACCAAGTCATGGATACTAAATCCGTCGATTCCATACCATTGAGTTCACATAAGGAATTCAAGACCCATCTAATAGGGTTAATCCATTTCATATATCATGAGCCACATTTCATATCTCATAGGCACCAAACTATTTATGTCCATACCATTTTAGAAATTCAATCCACACTTAGGTCTTCATCAATATTTTCATGGTATGATCCAACTTGACCATTTTAGTATCAAGGTTCACCAAGCGTTCTTAGGATATCCAAATCCATTTATTTTCATTCAAACTCATTTTGTTTTAGTCTAAGTCCATTTATTTTAATCCAAACCCAAGTTCATTTATTTTAATTTGATTTTATTTTATTTTAATCCAAGCTCGCCCTATTTTAATCCAAGCTTATTTATTTTTAATCCAAGCCCAAGTCCATTTGTTTTAATCCAAGCCCATTTTTATTCCAACTCAAGTCCATTGATTGTAATCCAAACCCCTTTTTATTTTAGTCCAACCCCACTTTGTTTTAGAGTAAGTCCATGTGTTTTATTCCAAGTCCACTTTATTTTAAATCCAAACCCAATCATACATATCTTCCAAACCTATATGGTTATATTAGGGTGGCTTAGGTGTCTAACTAAATACTTAAGCTAACTAAATGCCTTAACTAATCAAGTTTAAGTACCTAAACTCATTTCTTTCCATTAAATTTCGAAAATCCCTCTCCACTAAACTCAAAATTTTTCTCTGTACCAAATCAGTCATAACTCTTTATATATAGATCTAAAAATCACACACTTTTACAGAGAGCTAGTAGACATATAGAGGAACAACTTTTATTCTTTGAGGTTTATCCAAAAATAACTTTAAGATCCCTAAATAAATCACACAAAGTTTGAAACTAAAAATTTTCAGCTTGTGGTACATCCAAATGATCTGTACTAAATCGACCATAACTCTTTATATATAAATCTAAAAATCATAAAAGTTTACAGAGAGCTAGTAGAAATAAAGAGGAACAACTTTTATTCTTTGAATTTTACCTAAAAATCACTCTAAGATCCCTAAATAAATCACGCAATGTTTGAAATGTTTCACCCCTAAAAATTCCAAAAGTTCTCTTTTAAAATTTTTAAAACACATTTCTCATCACATATAGTTATCACCAAACCAACCCATCACACATGTATAACTATCCATCATCATACATATACATGATATACTTATATATTCTAACCTAAAGTTTATCATAAAATACACACCCAACATTCAAAGTAAATCCATCATCATCAAAAAATCATAAATCTATCACCAAACATCAAATTTTTAACATCAACATACACTACCATAACCACATATTACACGGATTAAAACCAAAACCCATAAATCAAACATGTAAAAGAGAACTTTAAGCATAAATAAAACTAAAATGAAACCAAAAGAAACCTACTTACAATGATGTGTGTTTGGTTAAGATTTCTTAGCCTTTTTCTTCTCTTTCTCCTTCCTTTCTTTCCTTTCCTTTTCTCCTTTCTTCCTTCCCTTTCTTTTTCTCCTTTCTTTCCCTCAAACTCACATTTTTCTCTCCTCTTTTTGAAAGGCATGAATTTTTGGCTAAAAAGAATAGCAAGGTTTCATCTTTTCATCCAATTTTAATTCTACACTTTTCATTTTTATTTCTTTTATGTTTAATATGCCAAGTGTTCAATTTTGTGGTAAGAGAGGTCCATTGATAGAGACAAAAAGAGAGAAAAGTTGGAGTGTTTAACCTTTCAAAATTAAGCGAGAAAGTACAACGGAAGTATGGTGGAAGATTTTATGTTAAATCACTAACTAAAGAGAGAAACTAAAAGGTAATTAAACTAATCAACTTCCTAACCTCATTGGGTTTATAAAATTCGACCATGACTCTTAAGTGGGATATATTTTTCATTTGCATGGTCATTTTAAATATACAATATGAAAAAATAAATAATGGTTAATTAAATTCCAAAGAAAGTATTCTTATGAACAATTTTCTTAAACCTTAAATATTTTCACACCACAAATATAAAAGAAATGACACATAATTAATGCTCACATAATCATGGATATTTCAAGAGATATTTGGGCTCGAAAATTAAATTTCAATATGCTAAAATTAAATTTATTTATTTTTATTTTTTTAAAACCCAAGCATCTTAAACTCACCAAACACAAACGTGACACAAAAATCATAATTACAGCTTAGTAGATGTAGATAAAATTATTTTTGTACATATAGCTACATTAAGCAAGTTCATGGGAGTTACACTTCCTGCATGCGTTATTGTTTCCAGCAACCCACCCAACTATTCTTCCAATAACGGCCCGTGGATTATGATAGATTGTTGGGTGCCTTTACTTTCTCTATTCCCCAGCTTAGTCACATCTAATTCTTCATTATTGTTATTTGTACCATTATCGTGTAATACTTTAGGTAGGCTATCTATCATAGATTACATATCCTTTGGTTTAACGTCTATAATAGCATGCACTTATGGAAGATCAACATTTATATCTGCTTCTAGTCCTTTTTATCCACTTATTAAAGCTGTCTTTTATCGAGGAAGAATTACTAAGGACATTGGCTGCTCCACCGTAATATGTTGCTCCTGCCCAACGACTTTAAAGCATGTCGTAGCTCCTGGTTCACTAGTTTTGTCACTCGATAATATTGATAAATCTGTAGAAAGTTGAGTTACTGTAGACTGTATATCAGTTAGTATATCCTCTATAATAGCATGTATTTATGGGAAGTATACATTTATGTCTATTTTTGTTTCTTTTTAGCCCTCATTAGAAATTGTCTTCTGCTAAGGAATAATTATCACAAACCCTGGTTGCTCAACTGAAGAATGTTGCTCCTGACTAGCAATTGTAAAACCTGTTGCAACTATTGATTCACTAATATGCTCATTCACGAAAGCTGGTTGCCCAATTGGGATCTGTTGCCTACTCGAAGAAATTATCTAGCTTTGCTGCTGCACATCAGACTTATCGCTTTTGTTTCTTACTTTTTGTTTAGCCACTGAAATCTATTCCTCTTTCCCTTTCCCTTTGTCTACTTGTTTTGGAATTATTTACTATTGTAAGGTATAATTAGGGAGAGAGGATAGAGCGTGTTGCACCTCTTTGCTGTAATCTTCTAGTTTGTGACCTATAAATCCACACCCTACACAATATGCAAGGTTGCCCTTATACTCTACCTTCTGCCAGAATCTATGTTCCTTTGAACTACCTATCCAGATGCGATTTGAGAGCTATTTGGAAACATATATCTCAATACAAATCCAAGCTACCATTGGATGGGTAAGGGAGACTGTTTTTGCATCTGCTCAAAGGTAGCAGCCCAAGCATTTCCCTATCCTTTTTAAGTATGATGGCATAAAGAATGCGAGGGGGAGAAAAGAAAGCCTAACCTAAGCAGCTACCCTAAGGCTATCCTTTCTAAACCCAAACTCTGGACTCCATCGAAAGCTTCAGTACATTGCATTCTGAATTTTATGATCTTCATTTGATAATGTTTTGATTGTATCAGTTTCAAAATGAAGAAATACCATCACATGTCTTGGATCTAGGAACCTTATAACGGGTTCTATGTGCAGCCGCCAATGGTCTTTGATGTGTTTCTTAATATCCATCAAATTAGGGTGTCCTTCTGAGAATTTCAAAACTAGTGTTTTTGAGCATTGGGTTGTAGCCTTATCAAGTTCCAATGGCAAAAACAAGTAAGCAGGCTCCTCGTTGATCAAGGATAACTGCCTTGTTGTGAGTGGAATATCCTTGATTGGTGGGGTTCTCAGCTTATCAGATTGAGCCGTGGTGTAATCTTTGAACAAAGAGGCACATTTTATATGAGATTGTTGAGCCTCTATAGGTTGCTGTTCCAGAGGTACTATATGTGACCAATCACATTGTGTTGATACCTTTTTTGGATTGCCATCTATTATGTTGCTACTGATACCATGTTTTGGAGCAGGATGAGAGGTAGAAACAGTAGCATGTGGCTGCTATCCTTCATTATTTTTTCTTTCATGGCTGTTATGGATCTGTCCAGTCTTGTTCATACTATTTAGCAAACGAGGAAATCCATCTTTTATAGCAGGTATTGTTGATTCATGTATCAGTGATGAATATTGTGCAGAAAAGAGAGCAGCTTCCTGACTTCTATGTAGCTACCTAGATTTAGAGCCATCTGATATTCCTAGGGAAGGGTTATTCCGTAGCCCGAGTGGAATTGGTGGCCGAACCACCATGGATGAAACCAACGGCGACCCAGCTGTTAGAGAGAATTTTCGATTGTTAAAAAATTAGGGTTCTTTTTCTAATTGACAATCAGATGTCTAATAGAATCATTTGCTGCATCCACTTGAGCTGGTTTTCCAGTTAATGTAAATTGGTTCAAGAAAGTTTGTGAATTTTAAAGAATGTCTTCAATACTTTCTTTTAGCCATATGCTAAGTTTATGTAATATAATTGAGAAAACATTTGGTGATTAGAGACAATTTCATTCCTCAGGGTCCAATTAACCTAAATGGTGACAAAAGGTCATGAACTAATTAGCTTTCTTCTACATGTTGCCAGTGGCCATTATGTTCCATTGTCATAATACTAGCTTCCTCAATAGAATTAGTGTTGGAATGTGGGAGGAAAAGAGGGAGGGAGAGAGAGAGGAGTAGATGATGTAATGTTAAGACAATTAATCATTAGTTTTTTTGCTTGCAGCATGTTATGGGTTTGGTAGAACATATGAAATCATTTAAAAAAATTATTTCAGTTTGATAATATGTGGTTATTCAGTGAGTTGACAAAAATATATGAAATCAAAGATAAAACTAAATTATTATGATTTTTTAATCAAAATTTTGTACGTAACTATTTCTTCTTTATATTTTTTTCACAAATTTTCTATTAAAAAAGGATTTATTCTTCAAAATCCATGGATTCTTAACTAAAAAGAAAATTAAATAATTTTTTTTTAAGAAAAACCTTAGTATTTTCATAAGATTGTGTAAACAAAAAAAGTAATAATTAATAAAAAAATTAAATACAATTTTTTCTTCTAATATTATTCTTTCTTTTGTGAATATATATATATATATATATATATATATATATATATATATATATATATATAAACAAATGTACTTGCTCTCGTAAGATTGTGTTAAAAAAAATAATTTCAGAATATTCAAAAATAAATAAATAGTAAATGCTCGGTATTGTGGTAATGACATAATTAATTTCTAAAAAAACAAATAATAAAGTTTTTTTATACATTATAATTATACCGAGTGGGTTCAGAATTTATAGTATAAAACAAAAAAAATTATAAAAAAATGTTAACTATAAAAAAAAACAAAGTAATAATTAATAAAAACAATTTATCTTCTAATATTATTATTTCTTTCACACACACACACACACACACACACCTGTGTGTGTGTGCGCGCACTTGCTCTTATAAGATTGTGTCTAAAAATTAATAATTTTAAAATATTCAAAAATAAATAAATAGTAAATACTTAGTGTTGTGGTAATTGCATAGTTAATTTCTAAAAAAACAACGATTAAAATTTTTTTATACATTAGAACTATACTGAGTAAGTTCATAATTTGTAATATAAAATAAAAAAAATGGTAACTTGTAAGAAATATGTTAAATAAATTTGAAGTTAATATACTAAAATAAAACTTGTTACAAAATTAATTTATAAAAAAACTAATTAATTCATTTGTTGAAGCAAAAGGGATTAATTTATAATTTACTCCACATTCAAAGGTTCCTTGGAGTGGACTGAGCAACACAATTTCAAAACAATTTCAACCCGTATCCCTGGATGTTACATTCTTTGCCAACACATAAAGGCTAAATGGATGAAAGCGCTTCCGAATTTTAATCGATTTGAAAATCAATATTTAATTTCAGATTTGATCTTAATTGAATTTTATTTTTGGAGCTTTAATCTATCATCTAGGCTTTTTATAAAAAAAAATAATAATAATGATTACATAAATAGCCCTATGATAGAAATCATGGGCTAGTTTTATCAATAAAATTTATCTGCAGCTTCACAAAAAATTTGAGATCATTCCAGTTATTTTTTTATTTTAATATTTATAAAATAAACAATTATATTTTTTATTTTGAAAAATTCTGTAATTTTTTTAAAAATAGACTGGATATTTTTTAATGTGTGTGTAAAATTTCAACTCAAAATATTAAGAATTGAATTTTTTTAAATGATAGTTGAAAATCATAAAATGAATTCAATCTAAATTCATTTTTTTTTCAAGAGAGATCAAACCTAAAATTAAAAGTTTATCTCGTATAAATCTCATCCAAGCCTCTCTATTTGGGCTAGGGTTTAGACGCATCACTGCTTGCATTACAAGAATACAGGATTTGAAAGACAGAATTTGAGTTATGTTGGGCATGTGGTTTGAATAGGCCCATAAAATTAAAACGCAAATTAGGGTCGCATTGAGTGTTGTAATATAATTTCCTTTTAAAAAAAAATTATTGTGTCAAAAAAATACTAATTCCTTTTGTTTTAGAAATTAGCTAGTGTTTTTTCTCACGCTACCTACAAGTCGAAAATAACACATAAAATTATTTTTAAAAAATTATTTCAATTTGACATCTCGTGTTATATTATGAATCTACCAAAATATACTAAATTAAAACTGAATAAAAATTCATTTGATTTTATAAATTTTTAAATCAAAATTTTGTATTTAGTAATTATTCTTTATATTTTCATAAATTTTTTATATTTTTAGCTAAAAAATTATTTTTCTAAACATTTTTTGCCTTAAATTTTTTAATTAAAAAATTAGAGAAAAAAATAAGGATCAAAATGATTAAAATGAAACAAAATAAAGGGATCAAAATAAAACAAAAACTTCTATGGACCGAAAAAATAATATTTTTTTAAAATCAATGCGTAATGTCATGAAAACTTTTATAATAAATATCTTAAACAAGTTTAAAAACTATAAAAAAAAAATGTTGCATAGTAAAAAAATAATACATATTATTCTAAATGAATAATACATAAAAGTCTGGATAATCAGTATTTGAAATAATATTAATGAATAGTAAGCTAACGTTTAGTTTTTTTCTTTTGTTAATTATTCAATTTCTTGACAGTTGTTAACCTATTTAATTTTATATTTTTTATTTAAAAAAATCATATTTTTATCATTTTTTATTTTTACTTATGTTTTCTTTTGTTATTTCTTAAAACAATTAAAAAGAACAAAAATAAATAAATTATAAAAATTTTAAAACTATAAAGATTAAATAATTAATTTTTAAAACAATCAAAATTAATTAATTCGTTTCTTAAACTAGGGGACTAATTTATAATTTACTCCGATTTGAGAGTCAGACACACACTCTCTCTTGACTCTCTCGACTAAACACACTCTCTCTCGCGATTACCCACATTTTTTATCTCTAGCAATTTTCCTCCGCAATTGGAAATAAATTCTGTTCCTATGCCTTTCTTTCGATTTCTGTTTGGTTATTCAGAAATCTAAACATAATAATTTGAAATTTAAATTCTAATTCTTTAAACCTCTTCATCTTAGGGTTTTGGTTTAAATTGGGGATTCTGAAATTACCGTGGGATCGTGGCTCAAAGTCGAGTTTAATAAGGTATTGATCTCTTTCTTTTTAAGAATTCTGTCCTCTTTTTATTTTGTAATTTTGTTTGTGTATGCGTAAAGAAACAGAAATTTACGAATTTTTTGAAGTGGAGTGTTTGGGTTGGAGAAATTTTGGTTTTTCCAGTGGAAAGTTCTTTACTAATTTGCGTTTCTAGGGTTTCTAGGTTGTTACTGGAGAGGTTTCAATGAATATCCATCTCAGTTACTTTTTTTTTCTTTTCTTTCAGCTACCTGCAGCAAGTAGCAGCTTAGCGTCTAGGTTTGACTAGGCCGTCATTATTTTTCAACTCATGTTCTCTGAAAATAAGATCTCCACTGGCAGTACACAGAACTACAAGAAGTTATACTCCAGTGGAAAAAAAAAATACTCGTTGATTGGCTATAGAGATGAACTGAATGAAATTGTACAAAATAATGCTGCATTGACTATGGATCTTGGCCACCACTCATGGTGCTACTACACAAGCAATTTTATTTTGTTGCATATATATACATGCGTGTAACATAAACCACTGAACATCACAGAATTATCTCATGATTATTTTTTAGTATTCTTTTTCTGTCAAGCAAAATGCCCTTTTCCTTGGTTGACTTTAGAGTACAACTTTGCCTTTCAAAAATAATGCACGGGTGTCTTGATCAGTTTAATTGGAGCTTTACTGTCTTAATCATCTACCATCATCCTGCAGTATTTTCCCTTAAGATATGTCTAATAATCTTAAATGAGTATAGCTAGATATTTTTATATAATGAGTTGCTTGATAGCTCTACAGGTTGTTTGATGTTTTCTAAAGACCATGCTGAAAAATGGAAATGGGCTTATGTAGGAATACTTTCAGTTTTAGCTTTTAGTGCTCTAGTGTTGGAAATCTTTAGATTTGTCATGTCTAGAATTCACTAGCAGATGGCATTTGACTGCTTTGTTGTTTTCCAGCAAACAAGAGGTTTTTGTTTTGTGAACGTTCAACCTTAGCTTTGGAAGGAAAGGCATAGATAGCTAGCTAGCTTCAACTTCTTAAATGTTACTGTCCAAGAGGATTTGTGTAGTTTTTCAACGTATTGTTGGTTGATGAATCTGTAAGGTAATGATCTTCCATTTATAGAAAGACAGATCTGCTTCTTAATTGGTTTATAGCCCATACAAATAAAGACACATCAGCATCTTAATTGGTTTATAGCCCATGCAGATAAAGACACAGATTGCGTCTTAAAACCTCTTCCCTCTTTAACAAGCTAGCAATGGGGAGTTCAGTTCAATATTTTCCTGTCACCCATAAGGAGTTGTCAGTAGTTATAAAGGTATGATCAGCCACCTGAATTTTTTTTTTGTTGCGCCCATGATATGTTTTCTTTTAAAGTTGCGAGAGTGTTATTCTGATTGATTTATTGTGTAACAGGAATGGCCAATTCATTGAGTTTATTCCAAATAATTTACAATATGAATTACAGAGTTGTATGTCCTCAAATTATTGAATTTTCTCCACTTTTTGTTTTTTCCTGCTTGACAGGGAAACAAAACAGATGTGGTAATTTCCAGTTATGATGACCATTTTTTGGTGAGTCTGAGAATATCATTTATTTAGTGGGCTTGTGTCTGTGTGTGGAAAAAATTGTAATGTATGACAAAAAACATATCAGGTGATTGCTACCCAAATAGGATGCATGGGCACAATCCTGCATGCCAGGTATGAAAAATTCACAATGTTACTACTTTTAAAACTTGTCAGCTAAAACAAACTATTATGGTACTAATAAGGCCACAAGGTTCTGTTTCATATCATTACCGCAAGGCCAATTGTTTTTATTTTATCTTATTGCTGCTTTGATTGTGGGATCAAGAAACAACAACTTTCAAGTTTATTGAATTAACTGCCCTTTTTCTTTGATGTAGCTAATATCACAATTAACACTATACTGTCAAGTAGTTTCCTAATTTTTTGTTCATTTTTTTATATGTCCAATGAGATTGATATTTGGATAGGATATGGTTATGATAGATATTTTGAATTTTATCTCTTTTTTTATTATTATTACTTTTATTTGAAGATCCATATGGTTTATTATAACTGTATAACTGGTTAATTAGCTGCCTAGAACGGGGGTGCTGGGGGCTGTCCCAAATCTCAAATCAATCATTCTACCTAAATAAGAGTTAGGGATAACAATGGAGGTGGAGGATGACCACTCTGCTGACTCCTTCTAACCTCCATATTTGTCGAGGGTAATTTTCAATCCTCCATACGAGTCTTCATTTGGGCAGACGTCCAATGGAGGTTCACGAATTTCTTTTTATAATCCATTTCATTAAATAAAGTACACAACTCTTCAAAAAAAAAAAATGTTCAGAAGTATCGAACAAAGTTGATCTAGGTAATGTTAGGGGAAAAAAAAAAAACCTATGCATATTGTATTAGATATGTATTGGCAAATTATAAATATAATAAAACATTTATATATAAATTTGGGTATGGAGGTTCATCAGATCGAAAGATACCAACTCCACCTCCATGCCTAAATCCCTTGGTTATTTTTACCTGCCTCCGCCTTCGCCTCCATGGGGACCAAAGGTATGATAGATCTATATGCTTCGACTGAGGTGATCAAGAATTGGTTCTGTGTGGTGGGCCTAAGGCAAATTCCTCTTTATTGAAAGGGTGAGAAAAAAGGGTTAAGAACTTAAGATATTAAGTATTTCCTAAGATGTATGATATATCTCAAATGAGAAGATGATAAACAGTTGTTTGTCAACCTCTTTTAGGGGAAAATCTGTAGCAAGAATCCTAGAATTATTAATCATTATATTAAGCAGAAACATATCTCATACCTATGCATATTAAGATTATGTTAAAGAGTAGTAGACTCAAAGGGTAGTTGTTAGTGGATTTTCTATAATATACTCTGCATTTGTTGCTAGGAAGGAGGAGAGCATGTCAATCCATCCAACCTTCAACGTGTCTGTAATCTTTGGCAAACGTGATGAGGTAAGCCAACAAGCCAGCCAGCCTGCAGTAGTTCTTGTTAGTTTGGTTATAACTTGTGATTGATTTTGGGTGATTTCAAAATTGTGCAGCAAATGCTTGTCGCTTGTGCTAGACAACTAATTGAACATATAAGGTATGCCTTTATTTAGCATAAATTATTTAAACAGGTCAGCTGTCCTGTAATCACTGCTTTGTCTCTGCCTAAGGTACCTCTGAAATGAGATATTTGTGTGTGTTTGTGACATCTCCTTGTATCGGTTCTAAATATCCTTTTAACTAACATTGAATCTCATTTGTGTTGACAGTACATCAGGCTCCACCAAGCCGTTGGTGCTCTCACTTGGTCTACAAGACCATTCATCGGTAATATTCTTAGATGCCATCTTCCAGAGAATGAATATGGAAGTATAATGATTAAACTCTTGTTATGTAGGAAACATTGAGAGGGGTTGTCTCTGCTGTAACTGCAAATCGTGTGTGGTGACAACTGACAATCAAATTACCCTGGGACTTGGAGATTTTCCCACTGAACCCACAGAATTTCTGAATATCCTTTTGAATACAGCCAGGTGACATTTATTTAGGGCTGTTAGATTCGCAAAACTGATACAGCTTCAGAATTCGTATTTGCTTCTTTTGAGTACCCTTATGGAACATTGTCATCATAGAGTGTTGTGACTAGATGAACTTCTCGTTGGTGGTTTTGATCATTAGTGAGCCTCGATGCTTTTGATCATTAGTGAGCCTCGACACTCCACCTGGCTGATCAATATTACTGTTATCATTTGAGCCAAATTATTTTAGAACTAATTGTTGATCTACAAGTTGTGGTCCTTGTGGATGCAAATCATGCCTGGGATGAAAAAAGGTTTCCCATCATATAATCGTTACTTTTGTTGCGATCTATTTTTCCTAGAAATCTTTTTCATTATATTTCGAGGACCTTGAAAAGGAAACATAAGCATTTAGAGCTATGGCGAAGGGTCCGGTTTTACATTGAAAGCTCAAACTTTTTTGAGGATGGCTATCTTGGTTATGGGCGGTTAACACGAAAGGGTTCTCAAGTTGTAATTGTTTGCCTAGATTGCTGGTGCTGCGAGAATGGTTCTTGAAAAAGGCTATAAAATAATATTTGCCAGCCAATGTCAACTACGCAATGTAAATAACAACAGATCAACATATGGAATGCCCACATCAATGCGATGCCCTTCCAATCATTCAAGCCTTTCCCAGGGTTCCTGCGTTCCAACAGGTAGCTTTTTAATGGTAAGTGCAGGTCAAAACTTGTGAAATAGATTTTGGAAAAAAAAAATATTAGGGCTGACAATTAATATTTGAGGATGTAAAATTTTGAAATTCAAAACTGCAATTGGGTTTTGAACAGTAAATGAATGGTATTGTTTGTGTGAATAGTATAGTGAATGGTAAATGGTGTGGTGAACTGTTTGTTTTTTTTAATTATAGGACAGGGGGCAGACCTATGTATATGGGTGAGGGACCCAAGTACAGTGGCCTAAAAAAAGATCGAGCCTAAACTACATTTTAAAAGATTAGTCCAATTATAAACACCTTAGACGAGCCCAAACCCAGGTAAAATAACAATCTCTTATCTTCTTATCATTTATATTCATTTCAAACTCTCTTTAGTTTTTGCTTGGACCAACACCTTATTATGTAAGTTTTAACCTTTGCGCTTTCTAAATAACCTTTGACATTATGGTGGTAGTGAGCTTCCTGTGTTTTTAAGAGATTATGAATTCAAATCTTAATTTTAGAGTATTTAAGTCTGAAAAAATTTTTCGTTACAAGAGGTGGCTAGAATATTGACTAATTTAGTTCGTCATGATAATACGAATTTTTTTTGCTTTGCAAACTATTAACTATTAAGGTTAATTTTCTAATGTTTATGGGCTGTAGGGTCCTATCTAAAAAAAAAAAATCTCATTTCTTTTGTCCTTTCAAAACTAAAACTATAATTTGGCGTTCTGTGTTTTTTCACCTTTTGACTCAACATGCAGTATATTTCTATGCAATTTCATACAGGTTCCCTAATATAATTGAGGCTTGACTCTTTTGTTTTTTTTAGCCCTAATCAATGTGAGCTCGTTCGTTGAAATTTATTCATGAATAATTTATTGAAAATTCTATTTCATGATTAATTTATCCTAATAATCTATTGAAATTCTCCTAAAGAAGAAGAAGAAGATATTTGTACTGATTTATGGATTTGGCAAGTTTAAATTTTTATTGTGTGTGTGTATATATATATATATATATATATATATATATATAACAATGTATTATGAACAAATTTTTTATGGATTTTTGTATAAACAATACGAACAATGGATTGATATATACATCCAACGAAAAAATTCTAATTTTATTCCTAGAAAGTATGCGATATATCTTTTTTAGTTTCGAATTAGTAAGAGGTGCTGCTATTGGCCTGTTTATCAAAAATGTCTTAATTTTTTTTTTGAAAAATCATTAAAGAAAACAATTTATTAGTAAAACAAACACAATAATTTTTTTCCCATCAATACTATCTATTGATCTTTTTAACAATACAAGAATAAGATTAGTTAAAAACAAATATGATAGAAAAAAAAAACCCAATGAAAACAATAGCATCAGCCACTACCGTCATTGTCTTTCATATACTTTCTTAGTAGCATATCATATCCACAAATTCATCTAATTCTCCTTTAAAATCAACTATGAAATCTTGAACAAGAATTCTGGGGAAAGAAAAAAGGAAGAAGCAAATTTGAAATCCCATATGGTTGCAAGGATAGCTTGAGGGTAGGACGAGTTCGACCTCACGTAGATTGTAAGGGTTCAAACTCCATTAATCACACCGAAGGTGCTATTTGATGAAAACATCAAGGAAAGAAGAGGGCGTAATAGGGGTGCAATCAAGCAATATGGATGAAGATGGTGAAAATTTTGACAGTAATAATAATAATAATAATAAAATAGTTAAATTCATTTGCATGATTTTCATTCCACTGTAGTATTGACAAAAGAAAATGTGACACTGCTCTGAGATTTGAAGTTGTTAGAATTTGTAGATTTTTTGAATAACTAATCCTCTCACAAATTTTATCATATTTGTTTCCTTAAAAACGTCTTTTTTAATTGATTTTGAGTTTTTATTTTTGTCGATTTCAAATTTGTTTTTTTTTTTTTAATCTATATCTTAGACTTTGTTGAGATAACCTTTTGGAAACTTCTGAGATGGTGAAGGACGAGAGGCTGCAAGACTAAACACATACAAGAGATTGCAAACTCGATGGATCTTTCAGTGATTAGTGCAGCTATAAAGGTTTCAAAGACAATGATGATTTACGTCACAATAATTCAAGTGGAAAAGAACGTTTGGATCGCAAGAAATTATAAAACTGATTCTTTTGCCCTTTATTTCGAATTCCCTGCTGCTAGTAACAAAATAGCAACATGGGCAAAATAGTTGGTGCTTTGTGGTGGAACATTACGATCTCTAGTGTCACTTGGAATGTTTTGCATCGCAATTGTAGGCTGTAGCTGAAAGATTGGAAAGGAAAAAAGAAATATAATAATATATTATGAACAGGGAACCGCAACCACAAGGACAAAATAAATTACAGCATTATAAACCTCATCTTGCTCTTGACTAAACGCAAAAACCAAAAGGACAACCTCGCCCAAATCATATGATAAAGAAAATTTAAAACTTCTGGAAGATCATAAGCCTCATTTCACGCCATTAACATAGGTATCGGGATTAAATTTTTAGCCCACTGGCCAAGGCAAGCATTTCCCAGCAGCAAAAGGAGAAACCATTCTCTATTTAAGCTTGGTTGCCGCCACCACCCCTGGGGTGATTGCCCATCCTTCCACGACCACGACCACGGCCATAGCCTCTGCCCCCTCCGCCTCCACCCCTGCCCCCTCCCCCTCTGCCTCTCTCATATCCAGTTCCTAAAACAATCAAGTCATCAGTACATAGTTTTGCACGTGTACATAGAAACTAGAATAGATGCCCACAGCCCAAAGGCATATGAAGCACGTCTATAGTTATAGAATGCAGGAATTAATACCACTATCAAAGTGAAAGATTCACATTTTGCATTAATGCATGCTAATCAAATGCCCAAAGCAATCATGCAAGTATAAATTGATCTAATACAAGATTTGATGCCAACTTCGAGAATTCACAGCCAATGTCAACATGAGCATTTTGCATGAATATTCAGTTATAGGAGAACTTACCACGATAACCCCAACTCCTGCCTCGTCCCCCACCACGGCCCCAATTTGAGTAACCACCATTATCTATTGGAGAAAGTGTGAATTGAGGGTTATTCTATGCACTCACAAAACTTGGACAAGTAAATGAAAATTAAAAAAAACCACACTTTCAATACCTTGATGTTCATAACTTATACCTTGATAGTTTCCCTGATAGCCCCCTTGGTAATTTCCCTGATAGTTTCCTTGATAGCTACCCTGATAGTTTCCATATCCATATCCACCCCGGCCCCAGTTCCGTCCTCTCCCTCTACCACGTCCCCGGCCATATGAGTCTAAAGGTTATAATTCATGTTAGGCTAAAAATGATACGTCAACCCTGCCATTAGTCAACTTGTTTTCAATTTACCTTCAGGAACAGCATTGTAAGGACCACGTGTATGTCTAGGTTGTTGCTGCTGCTGCTGCTGATAATGCTGCTTTGGTTGTTCCATGGAATATGGAGCTTGGTACCTGGAAACAAAAGCTATCCATAACATACAAAGTGCTAAAATGGTCCAGCAGAAAAATCAATAGAAGTGCATAGTGCGCATCAATTAGTACAGGCGACTGAGAAATCTTAAAAAGGCAGGTCATCCACCCTTAACTGACAAAAAAAATTTCTTCGATTGGAGTCCCTGAAAGTAGCATATTTAGGCAGAGCTTTTAAATTATCCCAAACCATTTAATTATAAGTGTAAAAAACCATCCAAAACATTTTCCCTGCCCATTCTACTAGCATTCCTGATCTCACTCTAGTTAACAACAAAATGGACAAATGAGCTTACCCGGGAGACATTTTGTTCAGCTCTCTGAAAGATAAGGTGATTGTAATCATTGAGACCTGGCGTGTCTGTTCCACACTGCAGCAGACATTAATGCTCAGGAAGACTTTTTGGTCAGCACTAAAGCATCAAGCACACACTCAAGCAAAGAACTGGATATGATAAAACAGATTCTAAAAACATACGGTACAAGGCCCTCTTCTATTGGTTCCCAAACATCAGTTATGCTCACTGAGCTGATGGCAGTATCTTGGTGCAAACGAGGATTTCTCCGCTGTATTAGGGTAAACACAGCTAGTTAGTTCCACATGTTTCTTTACAGGGAGAGGGGAGCAGGGGGAAAGATACTGGTGATTCAAAAATATCAGTTTGAAAGGCAGGCCCACCTTTATATTTTCAGCTACAGATACTGTCTTGCTGATTGCCTGTCCCATGGCTTTCAAGACAATCTCCTTAACATGTTTCTCCTGGAAAAATCAACATCATATCATAATAGAGATGCAATGAAAGTAATTGGACCACATTGTAATATTGGAGGTCACATAGCACCTGAATGAAGAAAATAAAGACGTGCAGTGGAAGAACAGAGTCCAAAAGCCCCAAGACATAACACCGAAAACGAAAGAAAAGGACACTGCCAAATAGTTATGATGAAAGTTATAAAATCAATTTCAACTCGTTTGCCTACTCAATCAAATTGGAAAATATTGAAAACAATAGCTTATCTGACAGCCTTTTATGTATGCTTGAGACTATTGTTCTTTTCTATTTAAAGACTCATTTTGTTTCATTAACAGTTAAAAATAATGATGTTGGCCAGTATTTTTCACTTAAATGCTAATGATCAAGACAATGTGTCAGGAACATTAGGATCAATTTGCCAAAAACCAAATTTAGTACTGAAAACAACCATATTTGTTGAAAATGAAGCCATTTTGGGTTCTTAGAACTCAATCAAACATGCTAATGTGATAAGACAGTCTCATCCGGGAGAGATAACAAAATTCAGGCAGAAAATGCTCTGTGCTGTGACAAAACACAACTATGCCCCATTAACGTGAAAACCAAATACACATAAACCAAAACCCCCTCAATACCCAATATGGTTGACTGGGGTTTCGACAAAAAAGATAATCATAAGAATCTACGAAAGAAATAACAAGCAAAACGAAAGATTAGACAGAAAACACAAACAAACAAAACTACCCATAACCCAACACAGATACAACATGCACCCAAAAACTAGAAACCTCAGTAAAACCAAATTTAATAGCAGATGAAACCATTATTCCAATTAATCACAGCCAATATAAATTTAAAAAAAAAACATGTTAAATGAAAGAAAGGGAGGGGAGTGGCACCTGGAGAAGAGAAGTGGCATAGCTGATATAGTTACGGACGGGGCCACCAGAAGTGATACGGATCTCATTCTCGTTAATGGGAGACTCAGGCTTTGGTTTTTCGACTCGGGTGTATCTATCCATGGCTTTGGTTTGTCTTGTTCAGAGTATATTAGTGAGTGCACTGCTGTAGTGGCAGTGGTAGTAGCAGAGGGAGAAACCCTTTAAAACCCTAGGCTAAGGCAAGGAAGCAGAGAATATTTTATAGAGCCAAAAGCAATCCTAACAATATACCACTACTTTACTATTTATAATATAATAAACAAGGAAAACTCTATTTAATCCTAAATCATATTTTCAAACGGTATCAAGGGCTTTTTTTTTGCTTAAGAGTATTGCATTTTGTAATTTCGGATCCAAAATATGAAATTATATAATTTAAACATATATATTTGAATCAAATTGTTCAATCTCTATTATTTTTAACGATCAACTGATAGTTGATCGTTACTTGATTTTTTTGTTTTCGATTGAAGTCAAGGCCGATCTTACCCCTTTTAATTCCTCTCCTAAAAAAATAGGTTTCGAATGGAATGATTAATTGAAAAGGACGAAGGGGAGAGATTGTGAGAGTTTGCGAGGTTGATAGCGATTTTACGAGAGTTGTATTTTAACGGTTAGATTTCGGTTAGTTTTTTGGCTAATTGAAGTGAATTAGAGGTAAAGAGAGTGAGTTAGGTCTTTGTCAAAATCTTATACAAGTCTTGTCATCTTCTTAAAATTTTAACCGGGATTGAGAGAATTAATGACTTCCCATTCATTTTTTTTTCTTCTTTTAAATCATAAAATGCAAAACTCTCGAATGTGAAAAATATTTCTCCATTGTTCATTAAAAAACCTCGGCATGATTATCACGATGACTCACCTATGAGATATTGTAAATGTGGACTTTTAGCTCATCGATGAACTTCTTGGAGTGATAATAATCCAAGTGTGAGATTTTTCACTTACCCCAAATTCAACACGAGTAGATGGCGAGTACAAAATACAATTATTTTCGGTTTCAAGATCCTATGATTAGAGGAAGAACAAGATATGTAACCAATGCTTTGAAGTATATTGAAAAGAGACTAGCTATAGAGAATAAATTTCTATTGAGAGGAAATTTGCTTCGAAGAAAGAAGATTATCAATAGTAATGAAGACGAAAGAAGAAGAATTCTTGATGTAACCACTATGTTGGTTATTCGATTGCAATAATTGTGATGTTAGTTTGCTTGTTGGTGGTTAAGTAGAATGTAATTGGGATTAGGTTAATGTTGACTAGGTTTATTCGATGGGTTATGATAATTTTGTAAGGTGTCTAGAATGGATCTTACTTAATAAGATTGTTTGTAAGTTTATGCAATTGATGGGATAACAATGTTGTTGTTAGGCAACAAATGTACTCGGTTGAATGTTAAATGTACCAATTGAATATTCAATGTTAAATGCATTAAACATTATGTGAAAAAAATTATAATTTAATGTTGATTTATGGAAATTAACATGTTAATGTATGGACTTTTTTGTTGAATGTTGAAAAGAATGTTAATTGTTATGAAAATATAGTGTTACGGATAAATGTACAAGTTTTTTGTTGAATGTTTAAAAGGAGTGTTGATCGTTATGAAAATAAAGTGTTATGGATAAATATGCAAGTTTTTTGTTGAATGTTAAAGACAAATGTTAGTTGTTATGGAAATAAAGTGTTATGGATAAACGTATCATTTTTTTTGTTGAATGTTGATTGTTATGTTAAAGAGGAAGAGCAAAAAAAATCTAAACAATTCTGTAGAAATCCTTTAATTCTATGGTGATAAAAGGAGAAATGGATAGTAGAGAGTGAAAACAAGAGAATTCAAATGATTTTCGGTTCCGGGTTTTTTCTAGGTAGTGTTTGAATTTTTAGGCTTGAGGATGATTTTTTTTTTTTTTGGTTTGGGGATGAATTTATGGGTTTTTTTTCTTTGAAGTTCAGGTTTTGTTCTTGAATTTCTAGGCTTGTGAATGAATTTCTTGGGTTTTGTTCTTGAATTTTTGAGAAATTCATCCCCAAACCTAGAAATTCAAACATTATCTAGAAAAAACCTAAAAAAATAAGAATTGAAAATCATTTGAATTCTCTTATTTTCACTCTCGTTATCCATTATCCTTTTTTTCACCATAGAATTATTCATTAATTCCGCAAAATTGATGAAGAATTTTGCAAAAAACACTTGAATTCTGCAAAATTGTTTGAATTTATGTAGAATTGATGAACAATTCTATAGAAATTCAAGTGGTTTTTTATAGAATCGTTCATCAATTCTACAAAATTGATCAACAATTCGATAGAAATCATCAATTCTCCCATAAATCATCCAAAAATTCCAAACAAGCATCCAAACTCCCCAAAATCATCCAAACTACCAAAAATCAAAGAAAATTTCCATAAAGCATCCAACTAGCAGTTCATTAACAAAATAAGAATGCTTCAAATCCATTAACAAAAAAAAAAAAAACAACAACAAACATATCCATTAGATATAATTCACATTCCGAAATTCAAATTAATGGATTAATTATATATAATTAACTATTCAAAATAGAAGAATGATCCATTAATAGCAAAAAAAAATTATAAAAACATCTATCATTTTCCATAATGTTCTCAAACACCAACAATTCATCCTTTATTCTTTCTCGGTTTTCCTTTTGTTTTGACGAGTGGATTGCTTAGATTTTTACCCCTTCTCCTTGGTTCAAGTTATTGTTGAGTTTCTTATTCATCTAGAGGTTGAGTGTTTGGATGTATAACTTGTGAAATCAATTTTCCAAGCTATACAAATTGTAAACACCAACAAAAACTTAGTTATAACCAAGAAAATACACATTTTTAGAAATAACTACAAATTACAAACACCAATAAAAAACTTACATTGCAAATTGAAAATCCTGTAGTAGGATTCACATATAAGCCATATGTGTATTTAGAAACTCCTTTGTTTACGGGATTGGAGGAAGTAGTTGTGGTTTCTAATTCTTATGTTGAAATCAACTCTTACACTAGCAGTTGATCATCTAGAATTGCCTCATTTCTTGTTATATCAGTTGGTGCTATGATGTTGAAGCACTTGTTGACCCATCTTGGAATGCAAAAACCAAAAACAAAAAAGTTATTTCACATAATGTTTAATACTCTTATTAGTCATAATTAATATAAAAAATTAATAACTTTTGTTTTCTTGTTAGAACAAGTCCTTGAATTGCGATCTTTTTTTATGGCATTATGAACAATACATAAATTTTCCCTTTCTTGATAAATTCCTCCCTCCATTTTTTGCTTCCCACTTCTCTCTAAGCTTTTTATTCTTCCTTCTTCCATCCTTCTTCCTTATCGGTGGAGGGTCAATAGGGCCAAGTCTTTTTTTCTCCTAAAACTTCTTTCCATTAACGACTCGCAAAGCAAGCCGATAAGTCTTCATAAATGTCTACTTCTTATACCACTAGGATAAATGATCTTCTGGCTTGTCATCATACTTTCTAATACACGTATGGCATGGACATAAGGAATTCCATCGATATCTCATAGTTTACAACTACACTTTGTAAAAGACCAATCAACAAGATATTTATCTCTAAATTGACGGACTTCATAGCCATCATCTGCATTCCATATTAGTTTAGTAATATGAATCAAATCTCTTTGCTCTTCAATCTTGCATTAGAATTTTGGTCCATAATCTTTATTGAACCTAACCCGACCAAATTTACTTCTTTTTACTATTCTTGTCATTACAATCATTCTAATATCCTCCAACATTATAATGATTACTTTGTATCTAACTTGAAACAAGTTGCCATTAATCATTTCACGTATGTTATTTTCAATGACATCACACTTACTATGTGATTGAAAAAAGCTTTGCTCCATTTTGTCATATCAACTTGTAACAGATCATCCTTTGGTTTTTCTTTTATCTCTTTAAGTGTTTTCTCCAAAATAAGTTGGTTTGTAGCCCTTGTACATGCTTAGAATTTTTCATAAAGCTCCTTACCTTTATGTTTCCTCCTCCAATTAGCAAATATATGCCTTGCATAATTTACGTTCTCGACACATGGCATTAACTCTTTGATTGCCTTCTTAAGACCATACTAAGAAAAAACATATTAGTCAATATATGTCACCGACTACCATTTTCAAACTCCAAACTCTAAATCAAAATGTAGAATTAAAAAGTTCAATATAACAAATCTTACTTTTTGTTGGTTTGTCATCAATGCCCGATGGTCGCTTTTTCCAAACTCTATAACCGGATCTCTCATTAAGTGCTTAATAAACCATCTCTAAGTGTACTCGATTTTCACCATAAAAAATAGCCCAAGCAAAAAGAAACATCCGATTATTTTCATCTCTTCCTATAGCAATTAAGATCTCACATTTATACTTTCATTTCAAAAAACATCCATCCATTCCAATGATAAGCATGCATCTTGCCTTAAATCATATTTTAAGTGCATTAAAATAAATATGCATAGCCTTGAGCACTCGGATTACCCCCACTACTAGATCCGATAAACCATATTTCAATGGTGCTTATTTTGTTACTCCTCTTCGACTATTCTAAGTAATCGTGTATCATGGAGTATTCAACACTTTCGTCACCATGAAAATGCATCTCTGTAATTTCATTTGCTATTCTAGCTTAGTTAAGACTTATGTTACAACATAATTTCTCTCTAGCTTGTATTTTCACATCTTTTTTTAATCCATTTTCAAGGCAATAATCCTAAAGTTTTTAATTAAGTACTTTGAGACAATCTTAGCCTTAATCCTTTTATTCTTACATGCAACCCGACATGTATATTCATCTACATATGTTATAAGTTCAAAGTTACATGTTTGCCTTTTATATCTTACATAGTACACCCATTCACATTTCGATCATTATACTTTGCTCTAACTTTTTATCCGTCATGCTTGACAAATTCAATCTCACTTCTTTTAACGAAACAATGATCTTTTAAAGCTTGAATGATTTGTTTCTTATCCGTAAAAGCCATCCTAAATGAAAAATGAGAATCTTTGATAGTGTTATCAAAATACACGAGCTTTGGAATTTTTTCTCTTTGTATGATATGTTTCACTAAAATCATTACTCGCTTGATTCATGACTTCCATTTTCATTTGAATCTAACTCATAGAAACCAATACGGATTACCGCTTCGCAAGTATCATTACCTTTAGGTATTTGGTTATTGGATTATGGAATATCATTTAATGGTGCTTTAAACAAAGTTGTAATATGTTCTTGACTCCTGGATTGTTTTAACTTTGTAAAGTTATTCCTAACAACTACTAGCTCTTCATCATCATTGTCGGTAACTTATGGTTTATTAATTAATTCGATTCATCATCTAACTCAATACACTACCATAACCATTCATATCATTCTCACTATCTTTTAAACCGGACTCGCTATTTTCTCTCTTTTCATTGCCGACCTCCGATTATTGTCCTTAACATCATCAATATCTTCGCTCCTAACGTCGTCCGACATAAACCCTACCTCAATGCTTCCAAAAGCATGTCCGACACTATGTTGGGTGTCATGTTGCCCATGTTCTCAACAATAACCATCCATATAATTACATCATCCTTTCCTACTAGTTGCATCAATACCCTCATTTTTATAAAAAAAATTACAGCATCAATAAGCCTAATGCCACTACCGCCTTCATAATTCCTACCATCACCATCCATAGTTGTCCCCATAAGTTGTTCTTAGACCACATTGTAACTATCATCCTCAAGATCAATCAATTTATTCCCATGTTTCACTAACCTAATCGCATCCTCCATAAAAACTCCATATTTCCTTGCTTAAGAAAATCATCCAAATATGAAAAATAAAACTCTTCATTATACACACATATCAATTGAGTTTCTAATGTATCACCATTCCTCAAGATCATATAATGTATCTTTTAAGGATCAATCTACCCATAATTTCTAATAAGTTTTTTCAAAGAAAAAAATGAAAAAAAAAATAGTGTTAACCAGTTTAATCTCACTCACACCACCAATGTTCTTCAAGTCAAGACTTTGAACAAATTTTTCTCCAATATGCAATAATAAGGCTGAATTCGGCATTACATCATAGATTTTGACAAAACATCGATAAAAAACAAAAGATGACAATAAAAAGATAGACTTGAAGATTCACTCTACCCTTAATTCACTTTAATTAAACAAAAAACCTAACCAAAATCTAACCCTTAAAAGACACCTCTTGTAAAATCATTATCAATCTCTCAATCTCTTCCTTTGTCTCCTTTTCAATTAATCATTCTATTTGAAACCTAATTTTTTTAGGAGAGGAATTGAAAGCGGTAAGGTAGAAAAAATTGAAAGGGGTAAGGTAGACGACACGAGTGGTAAGGTAGATGAATGTCGTCTATCGTACCCCTTTCAATTTTGTCTCGCCTTACCCCTTTCAATTCATTTTGGCTTCAACTAAAAAAAAGTAGTGGTAAACTGTAGAAATAACATAGATTGGACAATTTGGATCAAAATTTTTCAATCCTCAATCATTTAGAGTGCAAATTACGTAATTTCATACTTTACGCTTGAAATTGCCAAAATGCTATACTTTGGAAGAAAAAAAAACCATAATACCATTCTCAAATCTATAAATTTTATAAATTAGGTCTCAAGTGTTTCCTACATTTCTTAATTGTATCCTTTTATCATTTATTTTAATTGTTTAATTCTAATTTGTATATTTTATACACAAAAATTTTGACATTTTTTTTATAAAAAAACTCAAATTATTGAATAATAAAATTTTCTATGGGATGTGAATATTCATGCACTAAATAACATCAATTAAAGAAAATTTGATAAAATTCATGATGAATACTAACAAAAATATCTATAAATTTAATCCCATTCTCAAATCTCAATCACATCTCAAATCTGTAAATTTTATAAATTAGATCTCAAATGTTTCATACATTTCTTAATTCTATCATTTTTTTTATCGATTTAGTTTAATAATTTAAATCTAATTTGCATATTTTATACACTAAAATGGTGTCGGTTAAAAAAATTGCTAAACAATTACGGAATAATAATATTTTCTATCTAATATGCATATTTATGCATTAAACAACATTAATTTGAAGAAAATTTGATAAAATCACGAACATTAGTAAAAAGATTTGATTGATTTTTTTTTTGAAACATTTGGAACCTAATTGATAAAATTTTTAAGTTTAAGATTACATTGAAATTTTCTTAATAATAAATAAATTAAAAGAGAGTGTAAGGTAGATAATTTAATTTTAATATACTACTATAATTAAAAATTTAAAGAGGCCTCATAGTAAAAACTCGAATGCCAATTTCTTTTTTAACTCGATTACATGTTGATTGGATTGGATGGTCGGTGTTTTTCCAAAACGAATAGCTTTTAAGTTTTGATGTGGAACTTAGATTTTATGGATGTTAGGCATCTCGTCTTATAACAAAATCATAAATATAAATAAAGAAGTCTAAGATTGAAATAACATTAGCTTCTTAATAGTTTCACTATATTAAGATGATATTATTAAATCACTATTTGAATTTCAAAATCCAAGTACCAAGACAACCTTTTTTTTATTTTTTTATTTTTCGAGAGTTTATAGGGAGTTCTTTATTTTTATTATGTTATAAAAATTGATTGCCTCTCTCTCTCTCTCTCTCTCTCTCTCTCTCTCTCTCTCTCTCTCTCTCTCTCTCTCTCTCTCTCTCTCATATATATATATATATATATATATATATATATATATATATATATATATATATATAAAAGAAAGTTAGGGAGATAACCACCTAGTAACTCGCAAAATAGTTGCTTGTTTCCCCTCTCCCTTTTTTTTTTAAAAAAGTAATTTTGTTATTAAGTCAACACGTCATGGATGACACGAACCAATCCTATTTTTTAAACATCTTCCACTCATACATGATAGGCTAAAACCGATGCAAGGCTTTCTACAATGTCAATAGCAAAACAAGAAGTCACATTTCATACTAGCAAGTAGATTATGTGACCTAGCAAGCATTCTTGCATTTTGGGTGTTTATTTCTATGCATCTTTTAGGAATAACATAATAGATACCACCTAAGATTAATAAAACGATATATGAGATATAATATATCGTAAATTTTGCAATACCCTAGATATTTTTTTGTATCCAATATCTCATTATGTCAAATCTTTCAATCATCATATAGTCCGGTTTTATATTATATATGCATAATCACGTTCATACTACTTTCAAGTGATGTTTCTTTCAAATGACATGATTGATCGACCAATGAATATGCCAAACATGTCTTCCTTTCTTACTCAAAATTCTTAATTCGAACTTGATAGCTTTTCTAGACTAGTTCTATAAATCAAATCATACATGATGATAAGTAACTAGCTAAGATAGAAAAAACCAAGTCTAAATCTCAAATAATGATAAAAAGTGATAAGGGTATTAGTTAGAGGATATTATTGTTCTTTTAAAGATCTCACATAACGGAGAACCATAGATCATTCTCCCATTATCTTTTACGATCATATAGCACGCGTGGTATGAATCACATGCTACGATGTTCTCAATAATCACATTTTATAAACACTATATAGATTTTAGTTCGGTCATCGGACACAAGCAATTAACCTAAGTTCTCAAGTTGTTTTCTCTCGACCAGTATTATCATCGAGATCTCAAATCTTGATTTCACATGTTATTTGGATTGAGCTTTCCAAATCGATTGTAAAATATACATTGGTTTACAATCTCATCTTAATTTTACATTAATGCGGCACTTTCTTAATCTTATCTCTATTCTACACTCTCAATAGTGTTAGAAGAGTTTTATCTTATCTCTACTCACTCTCAACAAAACTAGAGGTGTTGCTCATATGAGAGAGCCAATCTAAACCTATATGACTTTTAAAGTTGAGATTTATCACGGTAACATATATATATATATATATATGGAAACATCAAATTGCATTCTTAAAAAAAAATTAGTATAATATATAAAGCTCAACTTTTCATCATTATGATAAAGTTACAATCTAAGCATTTCAAGAGATTTAATATGTCCAAGATACACGTCTCTTGGTATCATAACCAAAAATTGCCCTAGCTTTATTTTATTTTATTTATTATTTATTTTTATTTTTATTTTTACAAATTTTACTTTAGATGGGCACATTTATTTGTCTCTTTATGGTTATGGTTATGGTTATGGTTATTATTATTATTAATATTGGTTTTGGCCTTACTTAAATTGAAGATTCTTAGTTTAATTTATCCTTTGTTTTATCACAAAAATTAATAATAAAAAAATAAAAAAGAGGAAAAAGGACAAGCATAAAAAAAGGCTAATTTCTCTTTTTATTACATTACCATGAAAATAGAAAAAAAAAGAAAAAAGAAAAAAGAAAAATACAAAAAATATGATTAATTGTTAAGAAAATACAACTAAGGGTGAAATTGAACAAATTAAAAGAAAAGAAATTGAAATCAAAGGATACGAGGGTGTGATTACAAAAATTTGAATGAATAAAAGACCAAAATAACATGCTCAAGGGCTTAATTGAAGAAAAATTAAAATATGTGAGGATGATAATTGAAGGGGGAGTGACTGATGAGACCAATTTGGAAGTTTTCTCGAGCGACCTATCGTTTGTATCAACAAATTATATCATCCTTCCCTCCTAAAGTCGTTCGTTGTCTTCCACCTAAAGGGGACAAACTCAAGTCGGAAGAATTCTTGGCTAGCATTCCTACCAGCCCAAGAATAATGCTCCAAAATGTCTATACCAAGATGCCCTTCATGACTTGTACATACGAAGATAAAATTTAGTCTTTATTTCCAATTTCTATGGATAGCTACCCAAAAAGATGAAGAAGGGATAAAACCCCCATCGAAAAAAAACAAAGGATGAGTGTCTCTTATGGTAAAGGGCTATGATGGAATGTGATTGATCTAAACGCTAAGGAAGGTGGGAGAGAGAAAATAAACGGGGTTTAAGGGAGAACGACGCGGGGGATTTTTTTTTACAACTTGAAAATGAATACGGAGAAAAGGAAAAGAGAGGATTCAGGGTGAGGATTTTGAAGGAGAAGATACCTGGTTTCAAACTTATAAAGCATAGAGGATAGAAAAGCCTTTCTAATTTTGAGTCTCTTTAAAGAAAATGCTTTATTTCGGGATAACTAAAACAAAGGGATTAAGAACCGGAAGAGGAGGAGGAAGAATCTTGGGTCCTAACCTCTCCACAAACCTAGGATTTTGTTGCTTCCTTTAGTGTCTTCTCATAGTTGTTAAAAAGTGAAATAATATATATTAAACATATATGAAAATTATCTTGCATGCATAGACTAATTTCTAGAAGGGTGCTATAATATTTGGTGCACTTAGGATAATTTTTCTCGTACTCATTGAAAATTTTATAAGATTTTCTATGCATGAATAGTAGTTTTTATGCAAAATAATTGCTTTGAGTTTTTAAATATGTGTGAAAATTATTTTATGTGCATAGAAAAATTATTAGAGGAGTGTAAGAATGTTTTATGCACTTAAGTGAATTTTTCTATGTTTGGTTAATATTTTTTGTGTGAATAGTGCACTTTTATGCAAAGTAATTATTTTGAGTATCTAAATGAGTTTACAAAAAATTATGTGCTTGATGAATAAATTACTATAGGAAGGTGATGAATTTATTATGAAAAGAAGTTATTTTTCGGAAGTGCATGGAATTAGTTAGGTGTATAGGGATTTAATTGAATAAGGTTAGAGACCTAATTGCATAAAATTAGAAACTTTATCCCTCAAATAAGTTTTGAAATAAATTTAAGAAGGCATAGAGATGTTGGAAAAGACCTAAGGAAGGACCAAAAGTAGTTAATTAAAATTAGATGGATTAAAAATAGGAATTAAATTAAAAAAATATGATAAATCAAGGGATTAAAATTGATATTTTTAGTCAAATCTTTCCACCTCATCCCCATATTAAATGAAGAAACCAAATGGATGGCTAAAGATTAAACAAATGAAAGATTAGGATTTAAAGAAGGATGAATGGTTAAGATTAAATCAAATAAAAGGTTAGGATTGACAGATGAATTAAGGGTGGAGATTAAGGGTGTTTGTTTAGTTATTCGATTCGGTTTTGAATTTTTTTGATTGATTTTCGATTAATCGATTTTTTCAAAAAAATAACCAAAATCGAACCGAATTATTATTTGATTTTTCGATTCGGTTTTGAAATACAACAGTTTTGATGTTTGATAATTTGGTTTTCATTTGTAATTTTATATGCCTAAAATTATTTATCAATCTTGATATTAATCATATTAAAGATTGTTTGTCTTAATTCACGTGGTCCAAATTTATAAGGGTGCTCATTGGCAAATTAAGGCATACATAAATAGATAAACAAAAGCTTCCCTCATCAAAATAATATGATAAATGTGTGTGAAAATTTTTTTTCCATCACCTCTATCTATTCAAATAATAAAGACATTCTTTTGATGAATAGAAAAAAATATAAGATATGAATAATGAGTTTATCAAAAAAAAAAATTGTATCTAGGGGACAATGCAACAACATGACACCTCAATTTCTAGATAGATAGCATTCCTTTTTATACTCCTTTTTCTTTTTGATAAGAAAAAAAGATATCAACTAGAAATCATGAGTTGAAAAAGACAAAAACCTACAATATTGACTATTTTTGAATTAACAAAACAAAGTTCAATGGTATGAATTGCATATAAAAGTTTGAATATACGAACATACCTAATTTTTATCAATCATTCATATAGATAACAAGCGAGTACCATGCCAAGCAAATAAGAGTTTAACATGCCTTGAAAAATTTACATTAAAAAAAAAGAAACGAATCTTTTTCTTTATGAAGTCATTCAAAACAACAAACAAAAACAAAATCATTTTTCAATTTGAGATGCTGATCTGCTTCTAAATTTTCAAGCAACTTTTTTTAACATTTAGCGATCAATAACACAACTTAAGACAGAATCCTATAGTGTATGTCTTGTTGATAGTTGCATGAGACATCATTTTTATGTAAGCAAGAACAAAAGGAACTTCCATTTCATTTTCTTTGGTTTCTAAGCAAACGAAATGTAGGGAAGAACAAGTAACTAGCAAGAAACCTTATAAGAACCGAGTTTCATAGTTCAGTGAGGCATTTCATCAAACAAATGGGAATGACAATAATAACAACACATTGATGCCACTTCTCTCAACTTTGTTAACGGATAAACAAAAATGAGAAGGAAGGGATTGATAAAACTCACGTAAATTATCAACTTGTCGCCCATGATGTTTGGCAAAGAGAGAACAAATGCCTTTGAAAAAGGGAAAATCATTCCTTCTTCGTTTGGCTTTTCTTGCTCCTTGTCGTTTTACAAACAAGAGGAAACAATTGAGTCGGGTTTAAAAAACAATACAAAGCCCGGAAGTTGGGCTTACACATCCGATCTTTGGCTATTATAAATTGATGAATAAAAAAAAAGATATAAACTCGGCAAGTATCATCGACCTTAGAGTTCATTAAGCATCACTTGCTTGATGATCTTTTTTCACCGATTGCTACCTCTTCCACTTCTTTTTACGATTTTGATCACTACTTCCTTACAATGTGAGACCACTAGTCGCTCCAAGACTTCAAGTTCGATTCGTCTATAGCAGTTCCTAATTTTTTCAATTCTTTTGATGCCGATTTCTTCGAATTCACTTTTGCTTTGAATTCTACTCAAGAAAACAAGAGCAATATCTTCAAATTTGAAACTAAAACTAAAATCATTGATCTCTCAACGAGTCGTGAGCGTGTGTGAGGGCTGAGGCGGATTGGAAGTCGAGAAGTGGAGTGAGTACTAACTCGTAATCCGAGAGGGAAAACTAAAGGGATGAGTGAGTGATGAGTCGGTTAGGTTGAAGAATTTCTTTTTAAAAATATATATTTTAATAATTTTGGTTATTTGGTTTAATAATTTTTTTTTAAAAAAACTAAACCCGAAACCAAAAATCGACTATATTTTGGTTCATTTTTTTCTAATTTCTTAAAAAATTCGTATCAAAGTTGATATTTCTATACGGTTTGGTTCGATTATTTGGTTTTCACTAAATAGTGAACACCCCTAGTGGAGATTAAATCAAATCACGTATAGATCAAGTAAAACAAGCAAAAGTCTACCATCCATACCTATAAATTTCGACTAGAAAGGGGAAGGAAAAATATTGGAGAAATTAGGAAAATTAAGCCAAACTCTTGCAAATGTTTGAAAGAAAAATATAAACCTAGTTCACCTAAACACTAAAACCATACTTAAAACATCCATTAGACCTAAAATCATGGTTACAAGATCAAAAACTTCAAGGAGAAAAAAGTTAGCAGTTGGTCAAAAATACAGGAAGGAAACAAGGAAGGTAGATTTTCAAGGAAATTCAGCATAGAAAGGAGTAATTTAGAGTTTTTAAGGTAAGTTAATCTCATCTACATCACAAGGATTTGCTATTGGATGTGAATTGTTGGTTTTGCCCAATTAATTTAAGTTTAATTGCATGAATTTAGTGAATTAGAGTTAGGGTTCTTGATGTATATAAATTGGGGGAAATGGATTGGAAGTTGAAATTAAAGTTAGAATAAACTAATTGAGTATGAAAACAATAGGAAAAATGCAAACTTTTCTAGCCTACTTCATGATGAAACTTTTGGACCAAATAGTGATTTTTAGATTCTATTGTACTTTTGTTTAATTGATAGAAAACATATTATTGAGTTATAATTAGATGATTTAGCATGAGAATTGACATTAAAATTGATAAATGTACCTAGTTTCACTTAGGCATACATTCGACCTCAATAGTGAAAATTAGGGTTTTTAATGCATTTGATTTTTTTATATTTACTTGATTGATTATGTGTTATTGGAGTGTATTTAGATGATTTAGTATGGAAATTGGCATTATAATTAAAAAAATCCACCTTGCTTAAGCTATGTGTACATTCGACCAAGGTAGGAAGAATTAGGGTTTGAGGTCTAATTTAGGTATTATAGTTATTAGGTGGTTTAATTAAGGAAGTTTGATTAGTTAAATGGATTAGTATTTGAATTGGGTAATTAAAAGAAAAATTTACCTAGCTTAGGTAAAATGGAAAGTTTCGACCACACCTAAAAAATAGGAATGAATTTTAGTTAACCATGCCATGGTTTAATTTTGTGGTTCCATGATGGACAAATTGCAATACATGTGTTCATTATGTACAATTATGTGTTTATGTCAAGATTTCTTATGATTATGAATGAATGATTTACATAGGTGTAATGTCGTACTATTTGAATGACATTGTTAATGTAATTTTATATGGTACTTTGTATTGAATGTTTATGTTAACCGAATTATGTTGAATTATGTACCTTGAATGAATTATGATGGATGGAAAGGTAATGATGTGCATATTATTATATTGAGATATGCAATTCTATTGCTTAAATGCAAACATATTCATGGTATGCATTGCATTAATTCATGAAAACATGCACCGATATTAAAATGCATATGCATGTCAAAATTATGAAAAAGGTTTTCTTTATAATTTTACATGGACATGGACAAGGTTTAAAAATCATGGAAAGAATTTCTTCATGATCTTTTATAGGAAAAAAGGTTTTTATGGTTTACATGGGTCGGGCGTGTGCGAGCATATACATTAAATGCTTGATAGAAGACTAGGCATGTGTAGACGTGTACATTTAGATGCTCAACATTGGGTATGTGCGGATGTGTAAATTTAGATGCTCAACACTTGGACATGTGCGGACCATACATTTAGACGCTCAATAGAAGATTGAGTATATACGAACGTGTACATTTAGATGCTCGGTAGAAGACTAGGCATGTGCAAATGTGTACATTTAGATACTTGGTCGAAAATCGAGTATATGTAAATGTGTACATTTAGATTCTCGATAGGGTGCGTCTAAAGACATAAAAGATTTTCGGAAAGATCATGAAAAAGATTTCATGGCATGGATGAAGAATTTTAAAAAAGACATGCAAAGGGCTTTCATGTGCATTTTACTTGCATATGTGTATAGCATATATGATTAACTTACCGAGCAATTGCTGACCTAATTTTGTGATGTAGGGGTGAAGAATATAGAGTGATGGCTATGTTTTCTATAGAGCTTGTTATTAAAGGAACTCATCTATCTTTTCGACAAGTGCATCTTACCTTTGGCTATAAGTTGGACCTACTTCATGTCATTATGTTGCTTATTCTCGATATTTTTTTTATGCGTTAGATATGGCTATTTTATTTTATATGATAGTAAAAGTAATGAATAAGTAGATAGTTACCTAGAAAAAAAAAGCGGACATGTAAATAAAGAAATCATTTTTTTAATGTCGTGGTACGAAACTAGTTATCATGTAAAAGCTACATAAATTGTATGTCAATCAAATTTTGGACATGTTAAATATGTACTAGTATAGTAAGGTGTAGTTGTAGTTTTTATTAGTTTATTTCCTGTTCATTACTATTTAATAATAAAGATATGAGAAGTCAAGAAATTTTATAAAACGTTAAATATTAAAGGAAAGGGTTAGACTACCCAATAATGGGTATTGGCTAAATAAATTTATTTTAGCTTATAGAAAAAGAATTTAATAAAGCCGAGAAACATGGATCCAATTATTTTAGTCTAAACTATTAAAATAAAATGTTAAGATGAAAAAAATTTAATAGTGCATTTTAGGCTGAAATTTGTAAGGAAAGTTGCATCTATTAAATATTTAATAGGCTTTCGTAGCATAAATCATACCTAATAACATCATAGGAAGGATACAATGCCTTGTGTCTTACATCCACTATAAGACATGGTGGTAATATCCTCAACCCATTTAGGTCCTAGGTTGGGGGTGTTACATTTCTACCAAAGAGAAAGGGATTGGTAGTAATGGTTCAATGTACTATTTCATGCATAAATTGTTTCGAGTTGAATTGGTTATGGGGAGCTTATTGGTTGTTGAAATTTAGAGGGTCACGAAAAGGTCTAACGAATCAAAAAAACTAATTTATTTAGTAGGTTGGAGTAATCTAGTAATATTGGTTTAGTAAAATTCATAGGTACGTTTGATATGTTTGGTTGGCTAAGTGTGGTCATATTTAGATTGTGGGGAATGTTATAGCTATTGTGGTGGTTGGGTTGAGTGGATTTTAAGAGAATAGTAGTTGGAAGTTATTAGGGGTATGGGTTATTGTATCTCCCCTAATTATTCCATATATTTTTGGACTAATAGGACTTTATTTCAACTCGGTGAACTTCATCTTCTCTCCTCTTCATATCAATATTGGTTTGCTTCTCGATACTACTAAAGAATAAATATTCTTAACCTTGAATGTTTGTTCTACCTTTTCGAAGATAATCATAATTTCAATAAAATTTGAGGAAGAATTCCCAATTAGGTATTCAAAATAAGGTGTCTTAAAAGTGTTTGAAAATATGGAAATCAATTTCGACTCAAACAAGTGTGGATAAATCTAGGCGACCTCCTCACACCACATTTAAGCATACTCTTTAATAGTCTCTTTCGAACCCTTCTCCATACCTTATAGGTCCGACTCGTTTAGAGCCACCTCCATATTGAATTTGTACTACTTTATGAAAGCATCGACTAGATCCTTTCACTTCTTAATCTTCGAACCATTCAAAAACATGTATCAACTCGGAGTAAATCCACTAAGACTTTTATGGAAAAAAATGTATCAACAACTTCTCATCATCTACAATTTCAACCATCTTGCTATAATACAACTGCAGATGAGTCATTAGAAACCGAGTACCTATGTATTTGATAAAATCTAGAACTCTAAATTTCATAAGAATCACCACATTCGATACTAAGCACATCTCAATAGCCCTCATAGGATCATACATATCAATAACTTTAACGACCCTAAAACGTTCTTCCATTGCTGACAGTTTATCCATACTAGGTTCCTCTATTACCTTAATATTATAAGTCTCTTTTACTAGTAAGGTTTACAATTAGTGTGCCTTGTATTTGTGGAGCTTGTTGGCCCATTTCATAAAAAAAAAAAAAAACCTATCCGAGTAAGAGAGGGCATTTGAATATAAAATGTGGTTGCCCTTAGATTTACTAATGGGATGATGGATGGTCTAGGCTGCATGTTTGGCAAAGGAGTAGAATATAGTGTTTTTCCCCGAGTTTGACTTTGTTCTGAATTGCTCTCACCACCTAGTAATACCTATGGTGCCACTTTTTAGTAAGCCGAAAAGGCAAGAAATTTTTTTTTCATCAAGTCAAGTTCTTGTTGGTGGACTTGTTCTAATCATGCACTCTACTCATTCTCTATTTGTCATAGTCAAAGTAGGGTCAAAATAATTAAGAAAGCACTCGTAAAAAAAATTACTAAAATTTGAAAATAATCCTAAATCTAAAAGATAGATTATTTTGAAACCCATTGGGCTAACCCTCTAACCCAAAACAAAACTTGGTTTTAGGTGCATTGCTATGTAACCTAAAGGCCGAGGCACGAAACACATAGAATGGGCCCATCGGCCTTTGTTTTATTTTTTGGCCTAACTAACTAATCTAGCCCATGATCACTCTTCTTTTCTCTATGGCCTAGATCCAACTAAACTAACCTAAGTTTCAGCCTAAGTCCAACGTAAGTCCATCCTAACCAAGCCTTATTTCTTTTTTGTTTTTTCCTTTTCCCCGGCATTTTTTTTCGTTTCTTCTTCCCTTCAACCTAGACGCCCTCTTGTTTTCTTTTCGTTATACCTCTATAGTGTTTATATCACAAAAACCCAATTGTACCAATATTTACTTAAACATCAACCAAAACCTATGATTTCCCTCTCACAAATTACATATAGCAATCAAAATAGGGTAATCAAGGTATTATCTTAAGACTTCGAGTATCACATGATGATCGTGTTGAAATCATTGTCTTTGTCTTCTCTGTACATTCAATAACACATTTGAATAACACTTTTAAATGAAGAAAAAAATGAGTAAAGTGAGGTTACTTAAACGAGCTTAGGGCGAGTTGGGGTTGGATTTCAAACAAGAAAATGCAACATAATGTCTCTTTCTTCAAACCTCACTCGCTTTCAAAAGCTTAGGTTTAATGGCACCATTCAAATTTCTTCTCTTGAAATCTAGAATTACCTTGAAACCTAAAAATATGTTAAAACCCAAATTGCTTTGAACTCTAAATTCTTCAAACTCAAAATTGCCCAAGAAATGCTCCTCAAAACCAAAATTCTCTCACCTGAAAAAATCCCTCCTCAATTCTCCCAAATGAGCTCTTTTTATACCTAATTTCTTATATTCCTAAGCCCTAGGATCCTCCATAATCCATCCTAACCCTTCCCATTAAAACCCAAAATACAAACACTCATGTAATTTTTGTCGTTTATGCTCGTGTGTCGAAGGGAGCGGATAGTGTAAGTATTATGTGTGTGTAGTTTTTTTGTGTAGTTTTTTTGGCACAAATATAGAAAGATTTAAAGAGTGATTCTTGGTCGGTACAACTACCAACCAGGAATTGTTTGGTTTTAAATTTTTCTTCTTTATAGAAGATGATGACAAGTCCGAGTGGAAGGAAGGAGATTTTGAGTTGCGACAAACAACGGGCCATTTAAGAAAACTTTCGAATTGGTCCTGTCGTTTGCTCCTCCTCTCAATCCTCATATCGATGAATTTTGATTTGTCTTTAATTATACCCTCCAAACATGTCATTTTGGTCCCTTTTTCTATTAATTTTTCATAATTATACCCCTATATCCCTTAATTTTAGTTTTAGTTCTTTTAATTTGTTCAATTGCACCCTAATGTCTCTTGATATTAGTTTTTATTTTTTTCAATTACACTCCTATTTTCCTTCAATTTAAGTTCTATTTTTATTCAATTAGACCCATGATTTTATTTCTTTAACAATTAATCATGTTTTTTTTTTGTTCTTTTTTTTTTTTGGTATTTTCATTTTTATGCAAAATAAAATAAAATAAGACATTAACCTAATTCTTTTGTTTTCCTTTTTTTTTTTAATAAGGTGAATGATAAATTATACTAAACCTAATAATAGTTACAATGATAATAATAATAATAATAAATGTGCACATGTAAAATAAAATTTGTAAAAAGCTAAAATAAAGTTATGGAACAATAATGAATAAAAAGGAGGGCAAATGTTTTGTTATGGCAGCTTCCTCCTCTTTAAAATCCTTACGATGTAAAGTTGATCGAAGTGTAAATTTTGGATTGGCTTTACTTAGTGAGTTTGTGAAGAAAAAGAATTATTGAATGAAAAACATAGTTTGGTTGTTTTTGATGACTTGTCTTGAAAATAAAATAATGGTCTAGTTGTTTTGGATGATCTGTCATGAAAATAATGGTTTGTTTATTCTAAGCGACATGTCTTGAAAGTAAAATGATGGCCTCGGTTATTCTAAGTAATATGCCCTAAAATAAAATGATGGTTTGATTGTTTGAGATAACTTGCCTTGAAAATAATGGTTTAGTTATTCTCTCGCGACTCGTTTTGAAAATAAAATGATGGTCTAGTTATTATGGGTGACATGTCTTGAAAATAAAGGTTTGATTATTATGGATGACTTATCTTGAAAACAAAATGATGATTTGGTTATTCCGGGTGACATGTCTCGAAAATAATGGTCTAGTTGTTCCGAATGACACATCCTAAAAATAAAATGATGATATGGTTATTGTTGGTGACTTGCCTTTTACTTCTATCGATGGTCTATTGTGAGGCGATTTTGTTTAAAATTAGAGATGATTTTTAGGTAACCTACCTAAAACAATGAACTAAAATTAAGTACCTTTGTCCGAAATGAAAATTATTTGCTAAGCATCCCGTCCGAAACAATTCGACGTAAATGACCCCTTCATGATCATGTGACTTTTAACTTTTGTGTCCGGAAAGATTCTCGTCCTTCCATTTTTGAAGGTATCCCTAAAATACATTAACAAGACTAAATGTAATGGTTAGTTTATTACCTATGGGAAATATAGGTTACCTCTTTGTAAACCACTCAACTCCCTCTTTAGTGTCGCCTTCTTGGCCATTCATACTTTTACACTAAATCATAACCTATAGTTCTACCACTATCTCCTTACCCCTTGGCATTGATCATTGCTCTTTACAAACTTAAGTTTTTCACTTTTTGACCAACAATTGAGGTGAATTGACTTTCCTAGACCCTTGAATGTGGCAATCATCCCTCATTGTGATCTATTCCCAATTCACTATTTTTTGACTTCTAAAGTATTAATTTATGTCTAGTTTATGCCTTTTGAATGACTCTTAGTACATTTGAATTTCACATGAATTTTTTCAAAATATTTGAAATTTACACCTTTTATGAAACCAATTATTTGTAAAAAAAATTAATAAGATTTCAGTTTGAAGATGTTGAATTTGAGGATCGATCAATCTCTATAGTACTTCAAAAATATATCATACAAATGTTATGATATGATCAATCTAAGGTCAAAGTTGGAGTTTCTTCGGAATAGGTAAATGAATTTTAGTTCAAGATCTTGTGATGAAGTGGGTTATTGGTGTTTTTCTTTAGGACATCCTTGCGTGAGAATTCATAAGTGGATTTCTTTCCCCAAGTATTACTACTTTTGGTATCACCCATAGATATGCAAAGCATGTAATTTGGTATTGACTATCCTTTCGGTAGGGTTCTTTTAGATTATTTAGAGATATGGCTTATTAATCTCATAATTCATATTTAGTTAGAAAGGACTTTTATAAGCACATAGAGTAGTCTATGGCATGGTTCTCATGAAAAAAAAAAGGATACTTTAAGGCTCAAACATTTTTTTAGGGTATTTTGACATAGGATCACATTGTCGTTTTGGAGACATTATCTTTTAAATAATCTACCCGATTCATGACCTTTTATGTTCGTCCAACCCATTCTTTCAAGTTTGTTTTTATTTTATTTTGTTCTTTTTTATCTTGGGAATAATGCTTAGGATGTTGGTCTTTTTTTTCTTTTTTATTTTTGAAAGGTAGGTTATCTAATGAAATATTCTATCGTTATTAATCGAGCTTCCTTAGTGATGCTTCAACAACAATTTTTTTTAAACTTGCCCCCAATGTGATGGGTGATCCTAATGTGAGTTTCGTGAATGAAATTAAAAAGCTCAAAATGAGACTTTAAGAGATAGATTTCTTTTCAAGTGAGGTAAAAATTCAAGGATAGCCTTGCCTTATTCCATTAGTGAAGCACGTACTTTGATAAGTTCGACCTTTTATAGTGAACTTTGTTTGAACTAGGAATGTGTGAAATAATATTTGGATAGAAGTCGTAATCTAAACACATAATATGCACTATTATGAAAGGCACCCAAGAAACATATTATTAGTTAGGCAAGGATGGGTGGAAATTTTCTATTTGTCTTTTTGGCTTTTACGAAATAATCACATCTTTGAATTTGTAGGACAACTTCGAGCTTCGATAAGAAGTAGTAGTTCCTTTGACCCAACTTATCATTTTATTTGCTTAGTCTATAGTAGGATGGAATGCCAAGTATTACCTTCGAACCGATATCTTAATAATTTTTTAATCAAAAGTAAACTCATCTAAATATGAAAATCTCAATTTGTTTTGAAAAGGCAAGTGAAACTAAACTTTCTTCTAGGTTCATTGAAACTTAGAGTTGATTTTTGTTGAGATAAGTTCCATTAGCTATTTTTTAAGTAAAGAACTACAATGATATTTTATATGTCACATATGCCAATTTATAAATAACATTAATGAGATAATGTAATGTTGGGGGATAAGATATGGTTGTCACTAAAACAAAAGAGATATAGTAGAAAAGAGATGCAATGCACATGTTTGGTCGAAATTTCTTCTTTTATTTCATGAAGAAGAAGATAACATATTTCAAGCATAATACTTATTTACTTGCATTGGAGTCTACAAGTTTATCTATACTATCTCGATTCATATTTGGCAAAATGAGTGCTCCTCGTGAGAATACTTTTTTGACCACGTAGAGACCTTAGTAATTTGGTGACCATTTTTTTTTTTTTGGTATTTCCTTGCTATTGGAAAAATCTTTTTGAGTTCTAGATTTCTTTTTGAAACTCTCTTGGTCATATCGTTTTATTGTATACCTTAGCTATCCTCTTCGATACATATGTGCGAGTAGATTGCAACTAACCTCTTTTCACTAATCATATTCAACTACTCATACTTGATTTTAACCCATGCAACCTTTTCTAGTTGGGTCTCTATAAGCACTCTTAGGGAAGGAATTTTCATTTTTGAAGGCACCATTACCTCCATCTCGTGAACTAAAGAGTATGGAATTACTTTGATGGACGTTCTTATAGTTATGTGGTATGCATATAGAGCATATGAGAGCATTTCATTATTAGTGTAGGTGTCCAAAATCCAACCTATTTAGATGGTTTGAAATATTATACCATTACATTTCCAATACTAATAAAAAAAATTATTTCTATTGATTCTTATTATTTATAATTTGATAGAATTAGATAAAAATCCATATGATATGTATTGCATTAATGATTGATCAATAGATGCGAGATAAACATCAATGCATATAAATGATATTATTAAATATCTTAAGTTATAATGTTATCAAGATTAATAAATAAGTCTTTTTATTAGTTCTTGTTATTTATAATTTGATAGAATTATATAGAAATTCATATGATATGCATTGCATTAATGATTGATCAATAGATGTGAGACAAATATCAATACACATAAATGATATCATTAAATGTCCTAAGTTATAATATTGTCAAGATTAGACATTGACAATATACAATAAGACTTGTGAGTGTTATACTCTTGCTATAAGATAGTAGTAGAAGATCTCACACCTACTAGCATGGTGATGCCAAAGCAAGCACATAAGTGAATAATATTAGAGAACATATCACTAGATGTGACTCGGCATGAGAATCCATTTGATATAATCTATAAAAATCTCATACGAGATGAGTACAAGTAGCCCTTTGAGTTGAAGTCATCACGGTTATCTTATTAGAGGACTAATGTACTTTTATATTCATTTTAATAGGCTCGAGTAAAGAGTTGTATGTGGTAGATTCATTGGGTGCATTAGGAATCTAATGGAGATAGATGAATAACTAAGATAGAACATATCATTCCTTATATGCTAAAGGAGTTATTTAACTACACTTCGATGAATGTATAATAAAGAATCTGTTGCCATAATAGAAGTATACCAATAGAGCATGATTAGTTTATCCGAGAGCTAAGACATTTGAAGATCAAAGAAACTTGTGTGATGATAATTAAACGGACAACGGACTAAGTTTGAGATCACACTATGATAAATTGAAATGAGGACTAAATTATATAAAAACCATACACGTGAAAGGTTATTACGGTTTAAGTAATTCTTCTAAATAATTGAGTAGTCATGATGCCTTGTTAGAAACCAATCTCAATTTATGTATCGAAAGATAAATGAAGTGTCTTTTACTTCTTGATACATTGCTAATATATCTAGAAGGTTATTGAGTCACACACATAAGTTTAAAACTTCACATGAAAAAGAAGTAAAGAATTTGAAAAAAATTTCATAATTTGGAAATCGGTTTCCTAAAACAGAAATTAGTTTTCTAATATGGAAATCATTATCCTAATTTGAAAATCGAGTTACCTATTTTGAAAATTAGTTTCCTAAAATAGAAATCAATTTCGTAATTTAGTTTTAATAAATTATAATGGTGATTTAGAAAATTGTTTCCTCATATGGACCTCCTTAAAAATACCTTACCCAACTTATTTGATTGGTCCAAATTAGTTAGTAACTTACTAGACCAAAGGAGTTTAGGCTAACGGACTTAAGAAAAAACATATAAGGGTATTTTTAAGAACTTAAGGTAATAGTTCATTAAAACTAATTCGGGATTTGTAAGGATAAGATCTATCAAAACCACATAAGATACATCTTCCCGATCGAATAGGAGGTATGGCATAAATATATAAAGAGAGAGAGAAAGACAAATATTTTTTCTAGAACAAAAAGAAATTACGCCACCATTTATTATAAAGAAATTGCACCATCTTCATTTGAGAGATTTCTTATGAAAAAATATACATAACGATAAAATTAGAGCTAGCATTTTAAATCTTTCTATTGCTTCTTATGTGAGTGTTTGGTTGCATGGATTATCGGTAGGGACTAGATGCTTGGATGGTTCAATCTATAAATTTCATTCGATGCTACAAGAGGTAACATCTAATCTAACTTGTTAATATATAGTTCGTTAATTCAACGAGTTGATCTTGGGACTTTATATGAAGAAAAAAATTTTTTTTATTTATTTTGCACCACCATAGGATGTATGATCCTTCACTTATACCAATTTCTGTATATGACTATTATTTTCTACATAATTTTTTTTTGATATTCTTATTTACTACCTCGACTACGCCATGCATCTTAGGCTTGTATGGTGATGAGTTTAGATGCTTGATCTTTCATTATCTATATAACTCTATTATCATCTTTCCGTTAAAATTTTAAGCATTATCGGTGATCAAGGTTCTAACAAACCATATCGATAAATGAAATTTTTTTTTGTATAAATATGGATCATTTTTTGAGTGACACGAGCATAAGAAGTAGCTTCCATCCACTTGGTAAAGTATTCAATTATAACTAGAATAAACGAGTGTTCATTGCTTACCTTCGGATTGATAGGTCTAATAACATCTAAACCTCATATAGCAAATGGCTAAGGAGATACCATGTTATGTAGAGGTGCATAAGAAGTATTGATCTTGTGCCTATAAAATTGGTATTTATGACATCTACAAGCATACTCTATATAATCTATTTCCATAGTCATATGAAAATACCCATTTTATTGTATCCGCCTAGTCACTTGTATGTCCATTAGCTTGTGTTGCACAAATCCCTTCATGAATTTCCTCAATTACTATTTGAGCTTCCACCTTATTCGGGCATCTAAGTAGTATACTATCAAAACCCCTCTCGTGTAATACTTCCCCCATCTAGGTAAAAATCTATAGCCATCATTCTTAAAGCTTTACGGTTAGCTTTGAAGCTCTTGAAGGATACTTATAATTCTTATTAAACATCTTGATGTCGTGGTACTAGGGTTTTTTTATCTACTTGCTCTTCTATTATACGAGTAATGGGCTAGTGAGTTTGTGGCTTCTATGTCAATAAATTGTATTTTTACTCCGTAGTTGAGTTAAGTCATTAAGGCTAATATTACCAAATCATTAGTAAATTGATTCTTATCTCTTTTAAAGTGGGTGAATTCAATTTCATCAAATTCTTTGGCCAACTAAGTCATGTATGGTTTATAAGGCTTCATTTTCTCATCTTTGATTTGTCATTTACCTTTTATTGGTTAGATTATTAGCATTGAATCTTCATATACCTTTAGTTTTTTTATCTCTCTTTCTTGAACAGCTTTTAAACCATGAATACATCATATTCGATCATATTTTTAGTGCATTCAAATTGAAATCTAATGGCTATAGGATATTGTTTGTTACTTAGAGAAATTATGACTTCTACCATACCATTTCCAAAGATATTCATAACTCCATCAAAATACATAGTCAACGATTCATCATCGAATCAACTACTCCTATTTTAGACATCATGATGTCTTCATTTGGAATATCAAAATTTAGAGGTTTATAATCATCAATGGTATTATCGATCAAGGGGTTAGTAATAACATTTCCTTTCATTGATTTTTTTATCATGTAAATAATTTCATACTCAGCCAAAAGTAGTTTCCATCTTGCTATTTTGCTTGAAAAATATGGCTTTTTAAAAATGTACTTAAAAGGATTTGTTTTTGAGATCAACCAAGTAGTATAACACAACATGTACTATGAGCCACTTGATATTAGACTATAATATAATTTTTTGGGTATGCTATAATAGGATTTACAAGTCATCAAATTTTTTATTTAGATAGTAGATGGCCTATTCTTTTCTTTCATAATCATCATGTTGACCTAAGATACATCCCATGACTTGTTTTGGTAATTGTTAAATATAAAATTAAAGGTCAACTCGACATTAGAGGGACTAACAAAAAAAGGGTTTATGTATATCATTTGATTCTATCAAAGGCTTTTTGATAGTATTCATCCTATTTTCCTAGGTTTTTTTTGTAACAATCGAAAGATAGGTTCACAAGTGACTCTAAGTTGCGATATGAACCGAGCTATATAATTTAAGTGTCCTAAAAAACTTCTAACTTCTTTTGCACTATCTAGGCGGTCGCATTTTCCGGATGGCTTTAACCTTATTAGGATCCATTTTTATGCGTGTGTCACTTACAACAAATCATAATAATTTTCTCGATTGAACCACAAATATGTACTTTACTAGATTCAACTTCAATCGATATCTCTTTATTCTCTTAAATAAATTTTTTAAGGTCTACGGATGATGGTCCTTAGGTTTGGATTTGATGAGCATATCATCCACGTATACCTTCACTTCTTCATACATCGTGTCATGGAATAAAGTAACCATAGTTCGTTGATAAGTTTTTCTTATATTCTTAAGTACAAAAGCATGACTTTGTAACGAGTAAATCCTTTACGATGTGATAAAGATGGTCTTTCCCATGTCTTTTTTTCCATTTTGATTGCCTAAAAAATCCATCCATGATGGAGCAAATAGAGTTCTTGGTCGAATTATCAACCAATATATCGATATGAGGTAGTGAAAAATCATCTTTAGGAATGGCCTTGTTCGGATTTCAAAAATCAACACACATTTTAATCTTCCCATTATTTTTCTCCACTACCACAATATAGAATACCTATGTTAGGTATTTAATCTCTTTTAGAAACCCTATCTTGAATTCCTTGATAAACTTTTATTTGACCTTCATTTGGGAGTCGAGCCTAATTCTTCTCGGCTTTTGCTCTACAAACTTATTATCGTGAAACAATGGAAGCTTATGCACTATAATGTTAGTATCCAACCCCGACATATCTTTTTAGAACTAAGTAAAAATGTTGGCATACTTTTAGAGCAAATCAATCAGTACCACTTTTTCTTCCTTTAACATTAAGGTTTGAATTTGCAACTCCATTCTCTTTCTTTTGATTCCCATATATATATTCTCTAAGTCTTCCTAGTGGGTTTTATGGTCTCGTTTAGATACTTTTTCAAGCTTGGCAAGCTTTCCCACTTTTTCATCCTCTCATTCTTCTTCATCCATTGTAATTAATGATTTATAAAATTTAAGCTCAACATGTTTGATGCAATTATTTTAAAAATTACAAAGATTTTCACTTTTTATATCCCTAAAAGTAAAAAAGTGAGGATAAAAAAAGAAAAAAAGAGAGAATGGACACATGGTTTAAAGGAAATTCATAATCTCATATTAATATTTGATATAGATATGATCAAAACAAGTTCTTTTTTAGTATCTTAAGTTGTGATTACTAAAACGTCAAGATAGCAAAATAATAAATTACTTAAGTTTATAGACTAGCTAGATCTCTTCCTCTTTTTAGTTGTTGAGTTCCTCACTTGGGGCCTATTCTTTGACTAATTGATTAGTTGACAACATCTCCTTGAGAATGTAACGGTTAGTTAAGGAAAAATCATAATCCGAAGGGTGACCATCGTCGACTCCGGATAAATGATTTCATCATTCTCCTCATTCTCTTTAGCTTTTAGGTGGTTAATGAACGGACTAGCCAACTTTTTCCCTAAGTTTACTTTTTCCTCTCCTTGATTGATCATACAAGCCGAGTAAGGAAAGGTTGTACGAATATGAGAAATATAGATCTTCTCATTCTTCAGCATATGTTCCTACATGCTAATGTCTTTTCTTTCTTCTACTCTATCATCCTTAGGTAGTTCTTTCTATTAGGCTTAAACCCTAGCCCTAATCGTTGATCAATTTCCCTTAGTTTCATGTTGTATACTTCTTCCGGCACTTCATAACTCAAATTATAAAATAAAAAAACCATACTTCATCATATACTTGATCGCTATTTTTACGAACTTATGGTACTTCGAGTTTCCTCAATATTACATTCTCAAGCACCAACTTCAGCATTTACTATTTCCAAAGCATATAGGTCTCCATCATAGTTTCTTTCTAGTTCATGTAAAGCATCGATACATTTTTTATCATATACATGGCTTTCTCGATTATAATAGTCACTAGCTTGCCATTTACCATATATTTAAGCTTTTTATGTAGCAAAGACATTATAGTCCCTATCGAGTGGATCTAAGGTCAACCCAAAAACATACTATTGGAGGGATAGATGTCAATGACATGTAGAGCTACTTGAAACTAATTCAATCTAATATCTAAATTGATATCAATATCTCTTATCACTTGCCTAGGAGAACCATAATATGCTTTTGTCATTATGTTGCTTGGATGCTTGTATGATGCATAAATAGGTAATCGATCCAAAATATGTCTAGGTAAGACATTGAGAGTAAAGTAGTTGTCAATCGGGACCTTAGTAATCACATGATTTTTGTATTTGACTATGATATAAAGTGACTTGTTATGGCTAGTACCTTTTAGACCCAATTCATCTTCTATAAAATATGGATAATTATTAACCTAAATCTTTTCTAGTAAGTACTCTATAGAATTAAAATTTATGTCTTGCGGGATAAATACCCCATTCAATACTTTTTGCAATGCTCTTCGATGTGGCTCAAAGCTCAAAATGAGGGAAAATAGGAAAATCATGGTTGAATTTTTCTTTAGTTGATCCACCACATTATAGTCATTGTTCTTTATGGTCTTGAGAAACTTAATGGCTTCATCATTATCAATTAGCTTGTTTACCTCACCTATCTTGGAGAAATTCACCAATTTTTCCCTTTTATCTTTCTCTATAACTCTAGTTTTTTAAAGGTAAAACACCTCTCACTTCATGTAAGACTAATAATATCGATACTAAAAAATATGTTCATAACGGGACATGTGTGTCTTACGACATTATAAGGTAGAACAATACGGTTTTTAGGCACTAACAAGGTCATTTTCGAGGGTTCATTATCAAATGGGTTGATATCAACATACTTTTGCTTGGCCTATCTTTTGCTAAGATATCATTCCTATTGCTAGTCTCTCTTTACCTTTTTTTTTTTTTTTTAATTTAGAGAGTTACTAACACCACCATATTTTGTATTTCTGAGTGGAATTCATCACACTTCGATGTTATACCCTCTTTTTCTATGGTAATTGCAATATTGGTTCTAATCACCCCCAACTTAATTTTTGATAGATTTTTTAAGATAGCCCATATATAATAGCATACCGTAAAGTCTATCCATTGAAACCTTCACACCTAATCTTTCTTTATCATATTCAAACTCCTCAAAGTCTATAATGTTTACCTTTTATCCTATTGTGGCACGATAAAGAAGAGAATTGGTGCTAACATTGAGAGCATTTGTATTGTTATCGAGGCTTATCCACTCATACTTGTTAAGGAATGGTATCTTTCTTTTGAAGGCCCATAGACTCATCTATGTTATGTCTAGCGAAACCTTTATGATATTCATATCACTCATCCTTTTTATACCATAGTGGATATGGAGGTTACACTTGGTTTAGTTAGGATTGGTGCCACTTGCCTTATACTCGAATAATCACATAAATATTTCTCCTAAAGAAAAAGAGTGGTGGTAATGGTTTAAAGTCCTCTATTATGTATAGGTTATTTTGATTAAATTGGTTATGAGCGCTTGTTGGTTGTTTAATTTTAGAGGGCCACATAAAGGTCTAATAGAGTTAGGACATTGATTTATTTAATAAGTTAGAGTAGTCGGGTAATATTAGTTTGGTAGATTTAGTAGGCATGGTTGATATGTTTGGTTAGCTAATTGTGGTTGTATTTAGATTATGGTATTGCAGCAGCTATTATTGTGGATGTTAAAAGAATGGTGATTGAAAGTTGTTATGGGTATGTGGGTCACTATATCTCCCTCAATTATTCCATCTATTTTTAGATTGATAAGACTTTGTTTCAACTTGATGAACTTGACTTTCTTTCATCTTGACACCACCATTGGTTTTCTTCTTAGAACTACCAAAAATCTTCCTAAACTTGAATGTCTATTCTACCCTTTTGGTGATAATCATTACATTAGTGAAATTTGAGGAAGAATTCTTAATTAGATATTCAAAATATGATATTTTAAAAGTGTTCAAGAATATGAAAATCAATTTTGGGTTAGACAAGGATTGATGAATCAAGACTGACCTCCTCATGTCACCTTTAAGCATGATGTTTGATAATCTCTTTTGGACCCTTCTCCATGCCTTACAAGTCCGATCAATTCAAATCCACCTCCATATTGAATTTGTACTACTTTATGAAAGCATAAGCTAGATTCTTCTACTTTTTAGTCTTGACACCATCTAGACGCATATACCAACTCGAGTGGATCCACTCAAACTTTTATGAAAAAAGTGTATCGGTAACTTCTCATCACGCACAACTTTAGCCATCTTACTATAATACACTCGCAGATGAGTCATTGGACACTAAATGCTTATGCATTTAATGAACTCTAGAACTCCGAATTTTTTAGGAATCACTACATAAGATACTAGGCATATTTCAGCAACTCTTACAAGATCATACATATCAATTCCCTTGATAGCTTGAGGCACTCTTTAATTACTAATAACTTATCTAGATTGGGTTTCTCTACTTCTTTAACCCTATGAGTCTCTTTATAAGTCGAGTCTACGGTAGGTGTGTCTTACATCCGTGAAACTTGTTGGCCTTTTGCATAAGAAAACTATCTAATAGAAGAGTAAGTCTTAACAGAAATATAGTTACCTCCAGATTGATCGGTGGAATGGTAAATGAATCAATCTATATGTTTGACAAAGAAGCGGGATATGACATTTCTCTATGAGTCCGACCCTAGCTCGAAGTGCACTCACTACCTAGTAATGCATGTAGTGCCCTTTCTAACAAGCCGGAAAAATGGGTGATTTCCCTTTTTATCATGTCAAGTTCTTATTGGTAGACCTATTCCAATCGTACCCTCTTTTTGTTCTCTATTTTTCGTCATTAAAGTTAGGTGTAGTGTATTCGAAGAGAGAGTTGAGTTTTGGTAGAGAGGCCTATATTTCAGCCTGACATAACTCAATATAGGTATATAAAATAAATACATAATAAATATATGCATACAAAATATAAACTTGGTTGGATATATTGTTTTGTCATTATGGATTTTAAATCATGACAGAGCTTATAGTAAGGATGAGTTGGATCTAATTTTAAGTACTCGTTAAGGGTATAACCCTACGGATACTTTAGGTGATTTAGGAAACATAACTACCTTATTTTTTGCCTTTTTTAATTGGGAATCTTGAATTATAATGAATCTTATAACAACAAACACAAAAGAAATTGAAATTTAGACTTCTAGCATTTTTTTAAATGTGACTTAGAGCTATTTTTCATTGAAAGGTAAAAACAATATAATAGTTTAATTATAATGATTACTATAAATGAAAGAAACTACAACCATTCAATTTATATTACAAAACTTATAAAATCTTCATTACATAATATATCCTTACTCTAACTCTTGCCATAACATTAAGCCACCATATGAGGTAGCACCAACTATGAGGTTTCTAAGACTTTTATAAAAAAGCCTAAGTTTTTATTTAGTAACACACTTATTGGATGCTAGTCTTTTGAACATGTGATCGATTTCTAAAGTATAGTTCTTGGCATTCTAAGCTTACAAGTAATATTTTATAGTTTAAGACCCCCATTCAGCCATCTCTCTTCTTACAACATCCCTTTTTCTAGCTAGTGTTTGAATGGCTAAAGCATGTTTCTCTCACACGTTGGTTATTTGTTCTTGGCCATCCCGATTCTTCTTTTCTAACTTCCTTAGATAAGTGTCCGGATGTCAAATTATCTAAGCTTGATTTATGACATGATCCTTAGTGACAACTTTAACTTCTTCGAGATCTTTTTTCTCAATCTTAAGTTCTTCAATTTCATCCTAAAGTTTTGGTTATCATAATAGACTCGTAACAAGCATCAAGCTATCATTATTAACTTTTAAATCCTCAAGGAATCTTTTTAACCAAAATGCTTCTTATATAGTTGTTGAAGATGCTAAAAATTTAGGCTTCATAGTAAACAATGCTATACGAATTCGTTTCTTACTACTCCTAAAATATATCGTCATTATTGAGTAGAAGAGTGTAGCTAGAATAGGATTTGTGCTCATCAAGGTTTCTTCTTTAATTAGCATTTGAGTACCTAGTCGGATGTCCCTTAATAACATAGATTATAATCCATAGTGTCCTTAAGATATCTCAATACCTTTTTTCATAGCCTTTCAATACTCTTAACCAAGATTCGATTGAGATTGGCTAACTAAACCAATAAAAAACATATATCTAGACAAGTACAAATGATTACAAACATAAAGTTTCCACCTGTACTTGAATATGACACTTTGGATATTTTTTTTCTTATGGATTTTTAAGACATATTTCATGAATTAAAGTCTTATCTTTTGACATAGGAGTGTCCATAAACTTACAATTACTCATATGAAAGTGCTTTAGAACTTTCCGGATATAATGCTTTTAAGATAGAGCTAGAAATTTTTTCAAATAATCTCTAATGATCTTGACTTTTAAAACATAATTTTCCTCCCTCGTGTCTTTTATGTCAAAATTCATGGATAACCATACCTTGATAAACATGATAAAACCTTTATCATTCCTAGCTATCAAAATATCATCAACATATACATATAGAATTACAAACTTCTCTATAGTTCTTTTAACATGAACGTAATGGTTTTTCTCAATCATTTTAAAATCATAAGTCATTATTACCTTATTAAAATTAAGGTACTATTGTCCGGATGATTGTTTTAGACCACATATAAATTTTTGGAGCTTACAAACTTTACAATCTTATCCTTCAACAAGGAAACTTACACGTTGTTCTATGTAGATTTCTTCTTCTAGCTCCCATAAAAGAAAGTTGCTTTTACATCCATTTAATGCAATTCTAAGTATAAATATTCTATAATGGTTAAAATTGATCTTATTAAGGAAAACCTAACAACGAGAGAAAAGATTTTTCTCATAGTTTAGACCCTTTTATTAGGTAAATCTTTAGCCACGAGGCAAGCTTTATATTGTTCAATTAATCCATCTATCTTTTGTTTTATTTTGAGAAATCATTTGTCCCTAATTTTTTATGACCTAGTAGAAGATCAACCAAACTCCAATCCATACTTAGTTTAATTTCATGGACTTCATTCCTTTTTCTAATGCAACTTTTCTTTTCTTTGGTAGGACATGTCGAACCTCTTTCATTATATTAAGCTTTTTTATCATCTTATATATTTATCATATAGGATTCATTCTTAATTTCAAATTGTTTTGAGAAATTCTCGATTGATTGTTCCTATGTAAATAAGAATCATCAACACCAATCAACATTGGATCATCCTTATTCTTTCAACTCAATTGAGATGATGGTGTTGTGCTATCAAAGCTCCCAATAAGGAGAAGAGAGTCTAGTATAACTAGTTATATGTTGACTTCTAGTCGATTTATATGAATATCATCCTCTTCTTCAATCTCAAAAAATGAAGATCGTTTTTATCTATCTCATTCTTTTTAGAAAAAAAATCCTTTAGAAAATTAACATCTTGGGTTTCATTTCAATGGCTCATCCATTGAAGTCCTTAGTAATAAAAATATATCCTTTTGAGTAGTTAGAGTATCTAATGAAGATACATTTTTTCCTATAAGTCTTAATTTTCCATACTTATGCAAAGTATTATAAACATATACAATAGACCCTAAGGGTGCAAATGATGCAAATTAAGCTCATGACACATCCATAGCTCACGGGGTATAGAGGCTACTAATTTAGAAGGCATTAAGTATATATGCCATAACCAATAGTGCATCTCCCGGAAATGAATAAGAAGATTCCCATGTGCCATCATGGATCTAACCATGTCTAATAATATATGATTCCTACACTTTGCTGCACTATTTTATTGCAGTATTCTAGGAATCGTAAGTTACCTAATTATTTCTTTCTCATTACAAAGACCACTTAAATTAATTTGATAAATACTCATGACCTTTATCGATTCTTAAAATTTTAATTCTTTCGTCTAATTGATTCTTAACCTTGTTGATGTATTTAATGAACCAATCTATCGTTTTTGATTTCTAAGAGATCAAAAAGACATGATCAAATCGAGTGAAGTCATCTATAAAAGTAAAGAAATAAGATGCTCCATGTCTAACTCTTACATTCATATGACCATAAATGTCCGAATATATTAGTTGCAAATGAAATTCTACCATTTGGTCTTTACCAAATGGTTTTTTAGTTACATTTCCTAACAAACAATGCTTACAAGTGAACAAATCAATTCTCATGATTAATCTTAGGAGATCATCTCAAGCTAATCTCGTCATTCTATCTTGCTCAATATGGCTTAATTTAGCATGCCATAGATTAACATCTACGTTATCATTGCTAGAAGTAGTCGGCATAAAAAAGCATACATTATTATTCACATTATAGCATTTAATGTTTAATACCATAAAACCATCCATGATAGAACTAGATCCTAAATATATCTAAAATACTACCATAAAAGTGTAAATTATATCTTAGTTGTAACTAAACAACTACAAAGACTAAATTTTATTGAATCCTTGAAGTGTAAAAGATTTCATGCAGATACAAGGTCTTTTCTTCTCGCAAGTTCAACCTATATGTGCCAAGTCCAAACACTTCAACCCTCATGTCGTTAGCCACATATATCCATCACATGTCACCGGCCTAATGCATCACATTACTAGAAACATAAACATTAATAGAAGAGAAGCTTAGAGACAATACCTTCTTTGGCTTAGTGCATTCACGAGCAAAGTGACCCAACTTGTCATAATTATAGCAAGTCAACTTGGTCTTGTCTTTTTACCATTATGCTTGAAAGAATTTGATTCTCTTATTTGGTCCCCGTCCAATCTCTTTCTCTTTCTTATTGTTGTGCCATTTACGTTTAAAGTATGAAGCTTTCTTAAAGCTAAATTCAACTACATATGCTTGTGCAATTGGTTGAGTCGCCTCAAAGCACTCATCTTCTAGCTCAATATGGTGAGCAACATTAGTAAATACCTAAATACTCTTACTATGAGTCATGTTCATTTTTATATGCTCGTAACTATCAAAAAGAGATCGGATAATAGCTTGCATTTATTGTTCATCCGTCAAGATATACCCGACTTGTTTTAGTTTTATAATCATGTTTGACATGTCCTTTAGGTGTTGCTTTATGCATTTGTTTGGGACCTTCTTATAAGTGTCAAACTTGATCTTCAATTGCCTTAGTTTAGAGACAATGGTCCTTTTAGAATCTTCTCTCGGTGTTGCCCAAATGCCATAAGCGGTTGGATAATTCCGGCACTTGAAAACCAAATCATCATTCATAAAAATGATCAGTATTCTCTTTATAATGGAATCTATTTTCTTCGAGCATGATAGACAACAATATCTTGACAATACTAGGCATTGTTGTTTCCATTATTAGACCGAGGTTCAATCATCTCATAATTAATTGTCTCCAAAGCCTCTTGCTCTTTTAGGACAAAATGTATCCTAACTTATCATATGTTATAGTTGTTTCCATTAAGGTTTTTGGCTTAATTCAAATCGGTAATGATGTTTTTGTTGTTGTCATTTTAACATTAAGTTACTACAAAAAGACATCATATATATATATATATATATTGAATTAATTATCAAAATCCAACATAAGATACGAAATCGATAGTTCATTATATTTCTCATTATCATCCATATTCAAACGTTTAATTTTAATAACTTAATAAAAAAAATTATGTCATTTAATGTTATCTCACAATTCTCGTTAAACATTTATGAACCAATCAAAATGATGCGCATAAACAAAATATAATGCTTCATAAATAACATATTGAGCATACATAGAAATTCTGAAATTGGCAAAAATTCATTTATGTACCCTAGACACACTCAACATTGCATAAAATATTTTTGAGAATTTTCTTAGAATTTATTTTATTAAAAAATCATCATTAATGAATTTCTACTCTTTTTATAACAATAATTGAAATAAATTCCTTACATATTAAAATATTCAATTCTTGACTATCATCATGTTCATATATGTATAGATGAATTTTGCACAAAAAAAGAAGAAGAAGAAGAAGAAGAAGAAAATCGAATTTAATTCACTCCATTTTAATTATTATGAATTTTTGATTATTTTCATAGAAAAATTGATAATACATATTTCCGGATCTCCTAAAATAATTTAATTTATTAATAATTTTAAACCAAAATAACATGTTGTCCTAGTAGTCTTACGCACAAGTTTAAGCCTCCGTCCTTAAAGGGAGTGGGTTCCATTCCAATAATTGTCAAAATTTTGGTTTTTTTTTTTTTGTATTAATCTTAAAATGCATAACATTATAATCAAATAAATATTTTTGGATATTTTAAACCAAAATAATAAGTTGGCTTAGTGATCTTAAGTGCTTGTCTAAGACTTTAGGCCTAGAGGTTTTGGGTTTGATTTCCACATTCTCTCCCAAGAACATATAAATTTCAGTACTAGCAAGAAGAATTATCTAAGAAAAACTATATATATATATATAAAAAAACACTGAATAATTCAAAAACAAAATTTTGATACATAGATAATTCAAGAACATGCATTCTAAGAATTATCTAAAATATATATATATATATATATATATATATATATATATATATATATATATATATTAGTCATGGATAATTAAAAAAAGCATGCATTCTAAGAATTATAGAATTATAATTAAATCACAAATGTAATAAACACGTCTATGATCAAAATAACACTTACCTATAAGTAGTTTCACTAGATAAAGATAGTAATATTAAATCACTATCTGAATTACACAATTCAAATGCCAAAACAATCCTTTTATTTTTACAAAGAATTTATAGAGAGTTTTTCTATGTTTTTATTCTATTATAAAAATTGATTGTCCTTGTCTCTTTTCTTTTCATATATATAAGGAAGTTAGGAAAATAACCACTACAACAATTACATAATAGTTGCTTGTCAATTTTTTTTAAAAAAATAACAATTTTGTTGTTGGATCGATCCATCCCAGGCGACCTGACCTAAATCCATTGTTTCTAACATATCTATTATATATATTTATTTAAAAAGCTAAACCGAAAAAACTTATGGTAAATTTAAAATCATTTGAGAATTAATATATGTAATCTCAATTTTAAATTTCATATATTTAGGTATATTTGAAATGAAGTCCGTCTCATACTTTTTTACCGAATTCCTTTCATAATTTACATATAAAAATAATAAAATGACTGAAATACTTCCAATTTCAATAACCTTTAAACCATCTGATCATTTTTAAATATTTTTTTATAGAATTAATTTTAATTATCTATCTGAAATTTTGATTAAAAGAAAGAAACGTATTTAGGCTAATAATTTTTTAATTCTCTATATATGGTTTACTTGTAAGTTTTACTGAATATTCTTTATATGTTGCTGCTGATAAACCCTCTCAGCATTCAACTAGGGTTGTTGTTATCACGATTATATAATATAAAAATAAGAATTTTCAAACCACAATAGATTTATAATAAAATCATTTATATACAATGAAATAATATAATATGCAAAGTCAATAGATCTCAATTAACACAAAATAAAAATTTTCGCTACCCAAAACATTGAGGATGGTTCTAGATCATCTGGTCTAAGATGAACGAACGATTGTAGGAGATTTACTTAATTAGTGGGCAAATTCCTTTTAAGGACCTTCCCACCGCTTGCATTTTTAAGTGAAAGCTTTTATCATTCTAAATTTCTCTTGTTTTCTTTCATCCTTCCCTTTCTATCTTTATCGATTTAGGACTTTACTCTGAAAGGAGATTCAGCTCTTGCCATATCTTTTGAAATAACTCCTTGGTCCAATTGCTAGATTCCAGGTATGCGCATGGCCATCCGAGTTCTAAAGCCAACCTATACCTTTCACTACGGCTGTCTTCCGCTCTCCCTCCCTCCCTCCCTCCCTCTCTCTCTAATTAAATCCCATTCCTATGGTCAAATTCCTATCCCTCATCTCTAGATTGACAAAGAGCGTAGAATCCTAAAGACACTATTCCGCCTTTGATTCTAAGGCAGGTCGATGATCCTGCTCGAACTCAAGAAAGTTTCTTTTGTGACGATTGAGACTCGGGTTGGAGCAAAATACTATAATTCGTTCCTGTCTACATATTAGTTGGCATTTTTCATAAATTTTATGAGTAAAAGCCTTTTATCTTCATATTTTCCGTTCCTGAATTTTGAATATACATATGTTTTGAGAAGGAAATAAGTTTCGTTAAATTTTAAAATTGTAAATTGTATTTATATAAATATAAAAAGTAAGAAGAATGTTGCAGTTGAAAAAATTACCTAATCACTCGAATTTTTAATTTCGATTGGGGTTTTCTGAAAAAAGATATTGTAAGGCTATTTGTGTTTTTTTAGACAAAGAAGAAAGGGTACTTAAGCTATTAGTTTTTTTACAAAAATTCAAAACCAAAATTTTTGGACGGAGAATTAAAACTATGATATTAAATTTTAAAGTTATGTATTTTATTTTCAAAATTTAAAATAAATTCTATTAAAAAAAAGATTAAAAAAAAATCAATTAGGTTGAAGAATATTAAAGTTGAGGGTATTTAAGCCATATTCAAACTATCAACAAGTTTTTCCAATTCTAAATAAGTGATTAAAAGTATTTCTGCCCATTTAGAAGCTTTGGAATTACGTTTAGGTTTAGAAGGACCCAATATAATCTTCACACCATCTTTAACAAAAGAATAAGTATTGCCACCATGTTGAACCTTTCTATTGTATTGACATGGACGACCAAACAACAAATAACATGCATCCTATAACCTCAAACCGGACTTGATCGTCATACTTTCTGTCAATGGAAAATGAAGAAGATACCTATTAATTACCTTCCGTTCATTCTTCTTTTCTGGCCACCTTAATTTGTAGGCTGTGCTGCCGTTTTGAGTTGCAGTTTGCTCATCATATCATTAGACACAACATTAACACAAGCAATACTATCAATAATCATATCACCAACCTTTCTATTTGCACTACATCTAGTGTCAAAGATGTAGCAAATTAACCAAATTTTATTTTCCTCGTGAACAGCACTCAAACTTCTTTCTTTTTTAGGTTCAGCAGTAAAAATGTTTTTAGATCAGCTTTTGGACATTTTAAGACTAATTTCTCTTTGAACGTGGTTAAAAGACATTCTCCAACGTACAACTTCCGAATACTCTCCGAATAAATTCTCATAAGCATTCAAACTTCTTTGCATGATAAGTAATTAACCCTCATCGGTATTAGTCACTTCATCTTCTTGATCTGAGTTAATTGTAACATTATCATCACTTACTGTCTCTTCCTCAATAATACAGACAATTTTATAATTTTGACAATCATAAGCAATATGTTCATACGCTTAACACTTAAAAGCATTTTTGACTTGGAATTTGCTGAAAACTGACTTATGACCAAACCTAATACTTCCTTTCTCTAAAGCTTTAGATGTAGAAGACAGTTGTTGTGGTATCGTTGGAAAACGATGTGCTCCTCCTGTTGGAAGAGCTCTCCTTTGCTATTCATCTGAAACTATTCTTTTTAAAACTTTCTTTTTTAATACTTCTTCACATTCAAAGCAAAGTTTCTCATTAAACGTCTAGTAAGGCTGCAATCGAACCATATTAGAAATCTCCTTCTTCAACTCATCAAAGTAACATCATATTATTTGGATAATTTTGAGTTATATTTATTTCTTGTTTTTTTTTTTTAGTATTTTTTTTTTACTTTTATTTGCTTTATTTTTATATTTATTTTGATCTATTTTTACCATCAGCTTTATGTTTAATTTTAAAAATTATTTTTTATTTTTTAAAAAAGAGTTTTTATTACATAATCACTTTATCAAAAAAAAAAAACATGAAAATACAAATACATATATATAAACACGGAAAAAACGACTAAAACAATCCTGCATGAAATGATTTATTAGGGAGTGTAGATGAAGAAAATAAGAACTAAAATTGAAAACAACCAGATTGAAAATTGAAAGCCAAATAGGGACAAAATTGAACGAAATGGATGTACAATTGAATGAAATCGGGATTGAAATTAAAAACCAATAGAGATATAATTGAAATGAAAATCAAGATGTAATTATACAAAATTGAAACACCCGGAGACCAAATTGAAATTAAGAACCAAACAACAAGACCAAAACCGACGAACCTATTGCTAAGGGTGAGCATTCGGTTAAACGGTTCGGTTTTGTACGATTCAATTCAGCTTTTGGTTAACCAAATTAAAAAAAAATAAAAACCAAAACCGAACCGAAATAAATTCGATAAATTCGGTTTGTAATCAAATTATTTCGGTTTGATTTCGAAATATTTCGATTTTAACCAAAATATTTTACTTCCAAAAAAAAAAAAATCATTACATAGAGATATTTTGTACTAGCACTTAATCCATTAGCCAATGAAGTAACATCTTGTTATCAATTAATCCTTTTTATAAACAATCACAAAGCCCTAGAAGATTTTAACTAAGCTTTAATGAAAACGAATCCAAGTATAATAAATTTGCTCATTCAAACACATTGTATCCCAATTAATTACACTCTGTCACTTTCTTTTCTTACCCCAACGGTCCTCAAAATTTACTTCTCATCTGCGTGTTTCGGTTTCAACAAGAATGAAGATTGAAAAGTTAGGGATTTAGAAATTAGGAAATTTTTTACTTTTGGTCGAAATCGAATTTTTTTTTCTAAAAACCGAACCGAACCGAAATAATTTCGATTTTTTCGGTTCGATTTTATATTGTATAATTTTATATTTAAAATCGAACCAAATTTCATAATTCGGTTCGATTTTATTCGGCTTTCGGTTAACCAAACCGTTTGCTCACCCCTACCTATTGCTCCCTGTAACCCAAATTCAACTTCTAGTATTGTTAATCGTCTTTCTTGAAGACAAATCCTTCAATGTCTGTTTTTGTGATTCCTAGGTGGCAATTGTACCAGCCAAGAATCGCTCTTCAACCACTGCACCACCTACAATTAGCGCTACAATTCACAAACCTGCACACATTGTATATTTTCTTTCAATTTTTGCTCTGTGCATAAGAGCCCAAGAACACCAGGAGCATGTTCTTTGATTTTAGCGCACAAAGGTCTTGATTGATTGGCAGCGATCCTAGGGTGGAGGATGGTTGGGTTTCAGCTATAAATTGAGCCCCATTACAGGCTTTGAAGACACATAGAGAGATAGAGGAGGATATTTGGAGGATTGAATTTTTGGGTTTCGAGAAAGTATTTTCTGGGTTTTGCAGATAAGAATCTGGGTCTGGAGGGGTTTTCTGGGTTTTGGGTAAGAATAGTTTAGCTTCATTAATTGAAGATTCAATCACTATAGTCTTGAAATCTAGAAAAAAGCAAAAGTAGAGGAGAGGCATTGAAGCTGGATTGGAGAAACATGGAAGCTTTACAAAGAAAACCCACTGCCACACCTATTCGGCCCAAAGCATAAACTTCATTCATCTGCATATTTCAACTCATCAAGTGAGCATCATACCCATCTTTGTTCATTTGTTTCAATCAATTTCAGTTCTTCTTTGATATTTCAAAACCAACAATCGTCACTGTCATTCAAGAGGTAATCGTTGATTCACAGTATAATCCACCTCCCCAGTCCTGGTTTTGTTGTCAAATGAACACGAAGAGTACCAAAACCAAGTGTTTAAACTTCAGTTTGTCTTGATAGGAAATTTGGAAAAATAAACTTGATATGATGTGATATAGAAGAAGGAAGAGAAGGAATACATGGGCCAGGGGAAAGAAAGAGGAATGGGGCTTGGGGTAGATGGGCTGAGTTTGTGGCTAGGCTGGTAGGTTTAGGTCTAGATAGGAAATATTGGGTTGGGCTAGACTGACATGCTTAGGTTCGGTTTAATAGGGGGCTCTGTTTTGGGCTGTGTTGAGTTTAGACTGGCCTAAACAGGCTGGTCCAGCTGCCCCAAAGGCCCAACAACCTCTCTTTTTTCTATTATTATTATGGTTTTAGCTATTTTCCGAGAAACATTAAATCAGAAATTTGTATGCATGCTTCGTACTTTTCCTTCTAGTCTAGATTTAAATTTGTTTATAATTTTCAAACTCTTTTTACTTATTTATTTCAATTATTTAGTTTAATGTTTAATTATTAATTTCAGATTTACTTTAATGTTGAATATTGCTTGAATAACTAATAGATAAATTAAGTCATTAATACGTGAGCAAATTGTTGATCTGTTAACTTTTAAGGACTGATGACGATTCTTAATCAATTTTTTTAAAAATGAAAGGGAAAATTATAAACCAAAAATAAAATAAAATAAAAGAATAATAGAAAAAAAGAACAAAACATACATAAAAAATTAATAGATTAATTATAACAAGTCTCATATTTGATAAAGAGTGATATTATCACTAGATTAAAGCCTATTACCTTAGTAATTAAGATGTTCTCTTACATAAGCTAAATTTGATATTGAATTGACGAAACTCTCGACGACGAGATTCGACGTTCGATTCAATATGATATTACAAACAAAAAAAAAAAAAAATCAATTGGCTTAAGAAATAATAGACTTAGAATTTTGACTTGAGAAATACTTTTCCTTCTAATCTAGATTTAAATTTGTTTATACTTTTCAAACTCTTTTTATTTATTTATTTCAATTGTTTAGTTTAATGTTTAATCATCAATTTCAAATTTACTTTAATGTTGAATATTACTTGAATAGCCAATAGTTAAATTAGGTCATCAATATGTAAGCAAATTGTTGAATCTCCTAATTTTTAAGGACCAATGATAATTCTCTTTCAATTTTTTTTAAAAAAAAACATAAAAAATGAAAGGGAAAATGATAAAAAAAAAAAAAAGATGACACAATAATAATAGAAAAAAGAGACATAAAAAAAAACAAAAAATATATAAAAAAATTACTAGGTTAATTGTAACAAGACTTCTATCCGATAGGGATTGATGTTATCACCGAATTAAAACCTATCACCTTAGTAATTAACATGTTTTCCGACTTAAGTTAAATCGATGTCAAATTGACGAAACTCTTGATGACAAGATCCGATAATCAGTTCAATATGATATCATAAATAAAAATAAAAAATTCAATTGGCTTAAGAAATAATAAATTTAAAATTTTGACTTGAGAAATAATTTTATAAAAATAAAAATTTTTAGGAGATAACTTTTAGAATTAAACCCGATGTCATACCTTTTCTTTTCTCGAAAAAGTATTTTGAGTAATTGATATATTTCTAAAAACATAACCAACTTCTTATTTTAAAATCTCTAAACCAAGTATCATTTTTAAGTCTTTTATTTTCTTTAATACTATATGACGACTCCAAAATTAATAATTACTCACATTGTAAAAATAAATAAATAAATAAACAATTTTTAATAAAATTTTTATTAACTATTGAATAGCGAAAATGTTTAAGCAAGAATCCTCTTGAGCTCATTTTTCATCTTTTTTCAAGACTTGATCTTACTTCTGTACTCACCAGCTCTATATTTTTTAAGATTCTTCCACCACAAGGAAGCATATTTTCTGAGTTTAAGAGCCATTAACTTCACTTTTTTTGTTTTTTCCATTAAAATACTCTTTAAAGTCATCTGGAGCTGGGTTTTCAGAATGTTCCATTAAACAAAAAATTCACAGCAAAAGACAAGTCCGAATTATGCCAACTTTTCCTGCTGCAATCTATGATTATGAACAGAAAAATAACAAACAATGATGTGTATAAAGTAACAATACCTATTCCAATTTGCTTACCAAATTTCTAATGTCATTTGGCATCTTCAACTTGTTAGTTACCACTCCCTGGACACGAACAGACAGTCCCATTTTCTTGGGAAATTAGGGAAAACACAATTGAATATAACAGATTGCAAAAATGTAGCACTAGAAGTAAATGGCATAAGATATCTGTTTCACATCCACTCTTACTACAAAACAACGGGCCATTTGCCTTTAATTGATAACATAGAACTTGAAGCCAACACCGAAAAAAATCATAAACCTGAGCAGGAGTAACAAAATCAAATCTTAAAATGCGATTGATATGGTAAAACTCACATCAATGGCCTTGACCACTATGTGTTTAGGTAATCTCTTTAAATCCAGTTGGAAAAAAAGATTACAAGCTGAATTTAATACAGTGAACAATTTACTAAATCAAATAACTGGACATTAGAGGAAGAGGTCCATGGCTAATTTTTTACTTTTCATCAATAATGACTAGTGTTGCAAGGAAGCCAATGCAGAAGAGGTCGCTATAGATTCATCAAAGAAAGAAAATAAATGAACATGGACACACCTGCCTCTGTCCAATTTCTTTTGCTATACCCCAACACAATATCATCAGGTATTTCTGTATCAAGCCTTTGAATGTTCAGCAATATTTGACTCTTAGATGCTTGTTATCAGAGTCAGCATTGCTGTCGAACAAGTTGCAAAGACAAATTAGTTACAGCATTGGAATTATAAGGGAACATCTCAGGCAGTAGTTGAAACTTGAACGTCACTAGCCATGTGCTATATAAGGTAATCTACTTAGAATAGTAGCAAATCAATCAAGGGCATCAATTGCACATTACAATTTCCATTTGACAAAAAATTAAATTGTTCTAGAACACTTGGGTTGGGATATAAATATGGTAGAATTCAACCGAGGTAATGGCACCACCGATTAACTACACAGTATTTAGCAGAAATGCAGAATCATACGAACACCAGTCTATGAGCAAGTTATATTGATAAACAACAATGATTGTGCAACCCTTTAGTGCACAGAAATAAGCATATATGAACAAATAGCCTGTAAAATACAGGATATGATCAGAACTTCATATAACATTAGTCATCGCACCAGCTTTTCAAGAGAGCAAATATCGGTAACACCAGATACAAGAGGAAATGGAAATTGCTCTGAAAATTAATACACTTCTAAAACTGACAGTGCTGCAAAATCTAGTCTAAAGGGAACCAAGCCAGCTTAAAATTTGTAACCATAACCGGGCCTGGCTATCTCCAAAAGGACAAGGCATTGACTTAATTCAATTGAAATACATTTGGCGTTGCTCCAGGTATGGCAATTCATAAATGAGATAAACTGAAGCAGAAGATAATATTATCCATGATAAAAAAATAAATATGACTGAATAAATAATTTCAGAAATGGTAAGTCAATAATGACCATCTAAATCCCCAGAGATATCCTCTAAATTGAATTGGATCCCTTCCATCTATTCAATAAAAGTGTTTATACAAAGACTAAAACACCAATATAGGATGCATCTTAAAGGAGCCAAGACCATTAAGCATAACAAAAGGGAAAGAAACACTATTGAATCAAAAGATGGTCTAATGATAATTCGTACCAAGTAGCGAAGTTAATCAATCAGAAATACTCCCAATTTTTTCTTCCTCTTCGCCTCCAAAAACATTATGTGGCAAGACTGTGGAACAGTAGCTAATAACTTTGTGAAACTTATTAACAGGTGAAGGCAATTGAGGCACTCTCCTCCAGCTACACTTGCCAGAATCACTGCTAATCTCGCAAACACAAGCAGGATACTTTTTATGATACTCCTCATTAAACACATAAATAAGACATCCCATCCCCACACATTTCAAGCTAGCAAACTTGTCTTCCTCCTCACTATCAACCAACCCATAAAGCAAATCCTGAGGCATAATTGCAATTTCACTAAACTCCATACTTTCCTCGTCAATCCTCCACAAATTAAAGGAAGGCCCGTGTGGGTGAGGCCCATTACACACTCCGGCTAAAACAAGCATTTCGTGACAAGCAATCAAGAAGGCAAAGACGACCCCAGGTGGCCTTAATGTCTGAACCTGCGACCAAACACGGTTATCCAAATCGAAAGACGAAACAAAAAATGTATAAATCCCAAACACAAAGAACCTTTGTTTAAACAAGGCTGATGACAATGTTTGAGAGGAGTAACCAGATCGAAAATCTGCAGGTAAAGGCGGCCCAAGGTCCCAAGAATCCGTACAAGGGTCATATATTTCAACAGCCAACCTGTCCTCGATATCGACTAATCCACCAATGAATCTAACACCACCAACAACAATAAACTTAGGCTTGGAAAGATAATTTGAGGGTCTCTGGTGATCACAAAAAACACCAAGTAAGGGATTGATACGCGAAAAGCGGAGAGGAGAGGTGGATTTCCAACGAGGTTTGAGGACAGGAGAGAAGGAAAAGGAAGGAGCAGTGGAAAAGAGGAAACCACTAGAGCCAGTGAAGTCGGAAGAAGGGAAAGGAAAGGAACGTAGGATAAACCAGGAGTTGGAGGAAGGATCAAAGGCGAAAGACTGGTTGTTTCTGGAGGAGGTGTTGTGGAGGCCGTGGAGGAAGAACCAAGGGTGGTATTTGTGGTGGTTGTGGCAGAGGGAAGGGAAATTTGGGGTAGTGATAAGGGATCGCCACTTTTTGCATACGGAGGAGGCACGGAGGAGGGAAGGGATCGGAAGGTGGGAGAGGATTAGCTCTGCTGCGTCGGAGTTTAACGACGAGAAAAGATCCGACATTATTGTTGTGAGAAAAAAAGAGGAGGATGGTAGTTGGAGAGGGGAATGGAGAGGTAGTTAAGACTTTAGACTTCAGACTTTGGGAGAGCGAGTGAAAACTGGAAGGGAGGGAAGGCCTTCACATCACAAGTATTGGAGTAAATTATAAATTAGTCCTTATAATTACAAGAAATGAATAGTGTAGTCCTTTAGAAAAACTATTTATTTAGTCATATGACTAATATTGATTACATTTAATTTAATGTTAAATTACTTTAAAAAACTCTTTTTCATAAATCTATTTCTTTTATTTTTCTATTTTTTAAAAAAAAACAAATGAGAAAAAGAACATAAAATGAAAAGAAAACTAAATAATTAATTTTGAAATAAAAAGGATTAATTAATTAGTTTTTCAAAATTAGAGGAACTAATTTATAATTTACACGAAGTAGGTAGCACTCTAGGAGGATAACGTGAAATTCACAGCATTTTTAGCCCTTTGTTGACTGGTTCTTCCATCTGGCTTTCATAAATGGATGGATAATTAAGGATGCATTTTGGTTCGCAAATCTTGTAATGATGTACAAATTTTTAATGACAATATTTTTTTCGGAGATACAATGAAATAACTCTCTCTCTCTCTCTATATATATAGTACAAAGTAATACAAAAACATACTAAACAAACCAAAACTATCTATTAAATTCATTTTACGTTGTTGTTGGGGTGATTTGCGAGAGTCAGTTGAGCCTGTACGTCAAAAGGGTTTATATACAAGAATGAATACAAATTTAATCTAAAAGTCTAAATTAATAGATCATGAGTCTGTTTTATATATAAGCACCTCAAACTCTTTACTCTTAATTGATATGAAATTTCTCTCTCACATGTAGAACTTGATAAATCCCTCTCTCACATGTGAGTCTCTCTTCTACGTCAAATACAACTCCTCTCTATATTTAATAATCCGAATGTGATATCTAGAGTCTGGAGCTTTCCTCTTTTTCTTAAAGTAGGACTGTCAACAAATTGAATTTAGACTATATTAAAGTAAATCCAGATCTAATTTGTTTAATGAAACAAATTGGAATTCGATCAGATTTTAAAAATATCATTTCAAATCTGGATACTGACATATGAAAATCAAATTTGAAGTTTCATCGAATTTATTACTTTATTTTTATAAAAAAATTGTGCTTACTATATTTAATATATTGTTTCAATATAAAATATATTTCAACTACTATATGTATAAAAAAATATAGATATTAAGATAATATTTTATCGATTAAGTTTGTAAAAAATTTCAAAATACCACTTAATTCAAAATCAAATAATCTTAATATAAGTTTGCTTTGAACTAGGTAGAAACTAAGATAAAACTAAAGAAAAACAATAATAAGTAGTATTCATTTCTTATTCACATGATAACAAAATAAATAGTTATTAATTCGAATTTCAAAAGGTTTAATGTATCAAAAAATCACAAACTTTACACTTTTTAAGCATTTTAGCTCTTTTTTTTTTTTAATTTTGGATAGAAAAGTCACTAACTAATCTTAATATAAGTTTGCCTTGTACTAGGTAGAAACTAAGATAAAGCTAAAGAAAAACAATAATAAATAGTATTCATTTCTTATTCACATGGTAAAAAAAATAAATAGTTATTAATTCAAATTCAAAAGGTCTAATGTATCGAGAAAATCACAAACTTTACACTTTTTAAAAATTTCAGCTCTTTTTTCAAAAACAAATTTGGATAGAAAAGTCACTAACTAAAATCCCGATAACAATACTAGTACAAGTGAGTTTTTTCGACTTAAGTTCCGACCAAAGCCGACATGACACGTGATAGAGCATAACAATTTGATTAAATGTCTCACTTAGGATCCATATGGCCTCTTAACTAAAAAAAAAAAATCCAATAAAAAATAAACCCTAAACCCTCCCTAACCCAATTAAGAAAGATTGTTTGTTTGTTTCATCTTCTCCTAAAAAAAAGAACCACTAGCCACCACCCACATAACCACAGTACGAACCCCTTCTACCAACTATGGCCGCTGGCCACCACCAACCAAAACCCACTACTATTCATTACCCACTACAACTAGTCTCGAAACCCACAAACTTGACATCGTCCATTATCAAACCAAGCTGTCCCTCTCCTCTACGGCGACCACCACTCACAAAGCCACCACGAGTAGCCGGGAAACCCATGAACCCATAAATCCAACATAGTAGCCTTGAAACACCACCCATCATAACCTGACCCCAAAACCCATTAACCCAAAATAACTTTGATATAAAATGTACTCACTATGTCCCCATAATTATACTTGTGTTTGCTTCTTGTCCATCTTTTGTGAAAATCTTAGCCATAACAAAATCGGATATCATTGCCTTCATTTCATTATCCAATAATATGTTGTTGGCTTTAGGTCATAATGGATAACGATCGAGTCTCAAGTATTCTCGAAGATATCGAAGGCCTTGAGTAATCCCCTCAATAATTTCCATCTGTTTTGTCCAATGTAATAGATATTGTCTAACTAGGTCTAAATATGCCAAAAAAAAAAAAAACATAAAAATTAATGTATAATTTCAAAAATAGAGTCATTTTTAATATTTCCTTAGGGAAAGTAAATCAAAACATAATAGAACACATACTAAAAAGGTAATAATCCAAGTTTTTGTTTGGCATGTACTCATAAATTAGCATCTAATCCTCTCTTTTAATGCAAAATCCCAAAATTCTCGTAAGATTTACTTGTTGTAGTTTCTTAGTAAGCATAACCTCATTCTTGAATTCATCAAATCCTTGAGTCGAGGTAAAAGTTTTTTCATGGTTATTTCTTGTCCGCCTAGTAACACACCCCGCATAAATAGAAATGCCAATTACTTTCAAAGTCGAGCACTCATTCTATTATCTTATCCTCTTCTAATCTTTTTTCGTAAAGGATATAAAATGCAAGGCATCGTAGGTGAATAATTTTTAGGAATTAGTCCATTATAATAAGTGCTTGAATATATTTGTAGGAATGCAAGGTGAGAGCTAACGATGGAGGAGGGACTATGAGGGGGATGAAAAGTGGTAGATTCTTGTAGGTTTAGGGAGAGTTTAGGGTTTTCTTTTAATTAGATTTTTTTTTTAGTTAATAGGCCATGTAGATCATATGTGGACTCCTATTTCGCACATTCAACTAAGTTGTCATGCTCTATCATGCACCATGTCAACTCGTGGTTAGAATTTAAGTGAAAAAAGCTCACCTATGCTAGTATTGTTACTAGAAGATTAGTTTGTGACCTTTCTATGCAAAATTAAAAGATGAGCTACAATGCTTAAAAAGGACAAAGTTCATAATTTTCTGGTACATTAAGTCATTTCAAAATGATTCTACTACAAGTTAAGGCTTACAAAAAGAGAAAGAAAAGAAATTAATATTATTATGTACTTGTAACAACTTCGTAAAAATTTATTAGTACATGCTATGAGTATTACCATCAAGTTTGAATCAAATAAAATAATCACTTTTGAATATATTCATTTCTTAACTTCATAACAACTTCTATCATAGAAAAAATATAAACATGTTAAGATAAATAACAAAGTTCTTAATTATTTAATGCATAAATAGTAGAAATGTAATAAGTAAATGTGACATGACATGACTTGGGTGATTATTTTTATTATGAAATTGCATATGATGTTAGGTTAGTTATGATGATTGAACATTCTATGTCCATATAGCCTTAATTCAATCAATTTGTTATTTGGTTAATTGATATTCTTAACAAAGACATGTAAAGTATCTCAAGATTCTTTCTAGACCAAAATTTGGTACCTCTGTTAATAGGGGTAGTGCCCAACTTCACTTACAACTTCTTGTTGTGTTTGATTTCTTTGTTACTCCTCCTCTTCCCACTTTTTTTTTCTTTTATTGCATTTTTATCTAATCTCTCAAGGTATAAAGTGCAAGCTTTAAAGGGAACATTTAGAGTTAAAACAAATTGAATGATTGAATTGAGGCTTTATGGAAATTGCAATAGGTTTTCTTTAGTCTTTGTGTGTTTTTATTAGTTTTTTTTCCCATCCATAGTAAGATGCCTATTTAATTAAAGGGCTTAGGGCGAGAGAAGATGGAGTTTTGGAAGATTGGTATGGAACTTGTTTATTTCATGATATGCATGACAAACAATGGTTTCTTTCAAAGTTAAAAGGAACTATGGAGTTGTTCGAGACTATCAAAGGGAGGAAAGTTAGTCCTAATGTGTTTGTTTAAAATGTCTTGACCAATTATACAAGGAAAATAGCATAAGGAATGGATGAAAGTTTTTTTTTTTTATGAAATGTGTATGAGAAAAAAAGGTTTAAAATGCGGAGAAGCTATTTGAAATGTCTATGAAAATAAAGAATGTGCAAAAAAATAGTGCAAAAAAAAATGTACAGGAGTGTGGAAATTTTTTTTTATTTTTTAACTAATTTTTTAATTTTAACATATGGCATATTAATCCGAGTTGGCATGTCACATAGATTTTTAAATGCCGGGTGATAGTTTCAAACAAAAACTTGATCAAAAAACAATCGGAGGGGCCACGTTAAGAAAAATTGAAGAGTATAGGGAGGAGTTAATAAAAAAAAAAGTATAGGAGCTACATTAAGAAAATGTTAAGAGAATAGGTAAGTCGATATGATTAAACCATTGTTTGTGTATACATATATAAAAGGACATTGGAAAAATGTTTTGACTAGTAGTTTGAACTAGGAAAATAAAATGGTACCTTTTGATTTTTTTCCTCATAAGATAAAACCAAACATATTTACTAAAGCAACCAACAAATATTGAGTAATATAAAAAATCATCAATAGATAAACCTACAAGGCCACAAACATCGAATAAATTAATTCAAGAAGTTTAGAGCTATGGAGAGAGTTTTCCGCAAATGGTTAAATACATCTCATGCCCTTGTACCATTTTAAAAACTTAGAACTAGCGTGACTCCTTTACCCGGATATCATTCGGAGCAATCCTTGTAGTGCTAGATGTAGGTACAAAACAACCCTTTTATTAATTTATTCTGTTAATTTGATCAATTTTTATTAGTTGACTAACGTTTAACTAATTAAATGACGACTCATGTCTACTTAAATGTAAAAATATAATTTTTAAAATTAGTTTTTAAAATTTAAATAATTAATAATTTTTATAAAATCATTAAAAATTGAAAAACAAATTCCAAAGAAAAATTTTAAAATAATCATATTTTTTTTATCTCTTTAATGATAATTATTAAAAAAATTAAAAATTAAAATTTCTAATGATTTTTAACTATCTTAATTAAAAAAAATAGATAATAAATATTTTTTGCATTTTCTAATATAAATTCTTTATTAATATTTATTATAAAATCATTAATAATTGAAAATTTTTCTTTATATTTTTTTGAACTAATAATTACTATAAAATCATTATTTAGATTTTTTTACAAAAATATTCTTTATTAATAATTGTTATAAAATCATTAAAAATTAAAAAAAATATATATGATTATTTTAAAAAAAAGTTCCTTTAGATTGTTTTTCAATTTTTAATGATTTTATAATAGTTATTAATTATTTTAACTTTAAAAAATAAAAAAAAATTGATTTAAAAAAATTGTATTTTTACCCTTTAGTTGACAAATGTCACCACTAGATTAGTTAGTTGTTAATCAACTAACGGAAGGTGGTCAATCCGACGAAAAACGAGTTAACATAGGATTTGTTTTGTATTAACATCCAAGACTATAAGATTTGTTCGAACAATATCTAGGTATAAAGGTTATAATGAAGTTTTCAAAATAGTACGTATGCACGAAGTGTATTTAACTCTTATGCAAATGATAGTCTATGACTCTTATTGGAATCATAAGAGTTATAACGGAATTTTAGATCCGACAATGAATGAAATTTTGAATTACTAGAATAAAAAAAAATGGAGTGCGTGATGGGAATTGCTAGGTGACCCAAACATAGGTACCATTCATTGTGTTGAGACTTTTTAGTATAATTGACTCGAGGATTCATCAAGTTAGGAATGTAATAGACATTATTAATGTTCTCCCCACAAAGCATTTTCACCCCCATACATAGATCCTTTATGTGAAATATAGAAAAAGGTTTTGAGTAAAACATTACACGACTAGCAAAATTTTGAAATAGAGATTAAATTATTTTTAATAGAGGATACATACATGATGTTATCCAAAGCAAGCTGAATTATTGTTATGAACAAGTTTAGTATTCCCAATATAAGATATCTAGAAACTTGTACCATCAACGATACCGAATTCCTTTTAACCATTATAGATCGAAAAGCATTTCGGATTATTCATATCTTCGAGTAACATGATGCAAGGCCTTAGAATCAAAAAACCATTGTTGAAATGTAGGCTTGTTAAGAGATGTCATGTTAGCCATAGGCTAAGAGTTTTGAACATGTTGGGAGGAATTGGTCCGTATATTGTTATTTTTGAGAACTCATGCCAACTTGCAACACTTATTTATTGGATACTTAGGTATCTCACGGAAGTTATAAAAGGAGGCATTCAATTGGAAGACTGATTCGTGCTTTATTAAGAGGATTTCCGGTTAGAACGATTGTTGGAAGAGGTTTGGCTTTGGTTTTAGGTGTTCCGGATGGCATGATTGTAGCTTTGGTTTGACTGATTATTCTAGGAATGATTTTGGTTGGACTAGAAAGTTATATAATTTGTTATTATGAGGGTTAGGAGTGAATTAGTGGTTTATGAATTTTTAAGTTGACACTTAAAGTTCTCTAATTTATTAAACAACTCGTCAAAGGTAATTGAGCTATTATGAAAGTCGAAGTAGGGCTCGCATGACGAAACGCATATGTAACGAGGAGTTACCACCTAACTAATTGGAAAAAACTAGAAAATCCTAAACATACTACTCTGTAAAGATATCTAGGTAAGAGGTCGGTTATGTATGGGGAAAATATAACATCATCATCGTCTCATCCTACTTAAGGTAAGTTGCATTGTTTGTATGTGAAAATAAAAATCTAGTTTTCCGATATTATGTTTCTATGCCTACTCGAACGAAGTTATTTTAATGGGATGGAATTGAGTAATTCGGGGTATAGGTTAGTCCGAGGTCGATATCCATACTTAGAGGATAAAGGTGGTGGCAATTGGAATTTTAGCTAATCTTTAGCGAACGTGACTTATATTGACAAATAAATGAGTTTCTAAAGATCGATAGCCTTTTATTAACATGAGCGAGTGAGTTATCAATAACTTCACTCACACAAGTGAGAAGTCACCATTGACTTTGAGTCATAGATTTAAGAAGTTATCAATAACTTTATCACATAAGTTAGAAGCCATCGACGACTTCATTTTCTTATGCAAAGAGCAGATAAGCTGGTTTGAAAGCCACAAATGACTTCATCACATAAGTGAGATGAAGTCTTTGATGACTTTGTTTCGGATAAACATATAATAAATAAAATAATTTTGAAATTATTGTCGGCGTCATCACACAAGTGGTAAGCCACTTAACATTTTCGTTTTAATAAGTCAAAAATTAAGTAAAAACTAACTCGAAGCCACTAGAAGCTCCATCCATATAAGTGAAAAGTCACCAATAGCTTCATCTTGATAAATAAGCAACATGCAATAATTGATTAAAAGCCACTGGTGACTTTAACCACGTGAGTAGGAAGCTATCGATAACTTCGTTTAAGAAAAACGAGTAACAATCGACAATCACAACCATTTACAACATAATATTTCACACTCATTTATCATTGAAAATAATCCACATGAATTTAGAAGTTATCAAAGAGTCATGAAAGCATCGAGATCTCTTTATTCATATCGGTTTCTTTCCTTCAACCTCAATGAAGACTAGTTGTTTCATCGGTCGAGAAAGAGAAAATAACTATTTTTAAGCATCGGAAAGACTATTTTATGGTAATTGAACTGCTTTTGGTTAGTTATGAGATGACCAAAATGCCCTTAGAAGTGAAATGACCAAACTACCCTTATTTTATAAAATTACCAACATGCCCCTAGAAGCTCGAACAACCATCGCTAACTATCCGTTCAGCTTTTAATGGTCTTTTAGGAGTGTGAATCACCTTGCATTATAGAAAAAACTATTATGAGTTCAATGACGATGGTGGTAGTCGATAATGACATCGGATGAGGGAGATCGAAGGCTCGAAAGTTTCATTTGGATCTCCTACTCTCCCCAATAATTATTCTAGAAATGATTAGGGGTTTTGAAGATAATGATCAACTCGTGAAGCTAAGAGTCCGATTTAGCCTTGATCGACCAATTTTTCCAAGTTCTTCAAAATAGGTCGAAAATAAATTGTTGTGAATTAAGCCATTTTTCAATGACTTTTGGCCACGCCTCTAAAGGAGAAACATTCGGGAGAGTTGGATGACCAAGTATATGGTGGTGCTAGTCGGTGGTTTGGCTGAAATTGAAAGATACAAACAAGTTCCTAAATGGGTCGAGTCACGGTGCTTCAAATTCGAATTTCTCCCTTCTCTAATTTCATCTCCTTAATTAATTAGGAAAGGCCGACTAGCGATGGGCAAGCCATGGGTGGTGGCAATTGAGGTCAAAATTAATTGAAAGGTGGTCAATTTAGAGAAGAAAGATTCGATAGGGTAAACGAGTAACCACTAATTATCTAGGTTCTTTGATTCCTTAGGAATTATTTGGTCGAGTTTTTATGTTTTTTGGTTTCTTGATTTTTTTAGGATATATGTTCAACATCAATGGTTGAAAGGGTTTGGTATTTATAGGAAACATTTCGGATTTAGGCAAACACTATTTTTTATCCTTGGTTTTTCTTAATTTTTTTATTTTGGTATAATTTTATTTGCTTGTATTTCCATTACACCCTTTAATTGAATTAAATCAAGACCTCTTCTTTTAATTTTCTTCAATTATACCTAAAAGATTTTTTTCCAAATAACTCTTTCTTTTTCTTTTTTCTATTTAAAAAAACCTCATAAATTAATTAAATTATTTAAGACAAAAATTAGGTGTTAACAATGAACACATACGGTGGCTACGACATGGTCAAATTCATCTTCAATGCCTTTAAAGGCATGCATGATTAAGCCTTCCTCAAAAATAGAAGTATCAATAGTGCAAGGACATCGATGGTGGCTCTAACATCTTAAATGTATTTTGTAATAGCACAAGTGCCAAATGGGTTAGCATGAAGCCTTTTCTTGAGAGACATAATGCGAGAGTGAGACCTATTTGCAAAAAAAGATAGAGAGACGATTGTACACTTCCTTTGAGGAAGAGAAAATGGAAATATAGGATTAAATTTATGCTCTACGAGTTTCTTAATATTGTGTTTAAGATGAGCTAATCTTATTTGTACTAGATGAAAAATTCTAGATTTTCAATGGTTGGTTTGTCTTTTAGGTTAGGGATTTCTGCTATAGGTTGGGGACGATGGCCATTGATATGGCCAAAGAGATTGTGTTTGATACCAATAGAGTGGAGTTGGATTCTTCGAGATAGAAAAATTAGACTAGGTAACTTTGGTAGGAAGATGTGAAGAGCATTAAAAGAAATAATTTGGTTGTATGGGATAAAAGAAGTCATGGATCGATTGAGAAGAGCTTTTAATTAATTTAGCTCTAATACCATAAAGACTCGAATGTGTTTAGAGAATAATTAATTTTTTTATGAACCTTTAGAGATTAAATACAACATATGGTTACAAGGATAAACTTTACAAAAAGACAAGATAGCTAAAGAGATACAAAGATAAGAGATAAGATTGTTACAATAAGAGAATAACAAAAAGCTAAAACAGGTGCTTTAATTAATATTTGACTTCGTATTCCTTTGATCGTCTACTATATGCTTCATACAAAGAAATAATTTATAAATAGTTCTTGAAATTAATAGAACTCATATATTTCTTAGGGTCAAATGAAATTATACTTGTGTTTCAAAACATGATTTATTTTTTCTCTTGATTTCTTGAGTCAAATTATAGTGTGATTTGTATGGCCACCAATTGATTTTGTTTACAATTTGAATTCTAAAAGTTTTCCATCTATGCTTTGGATAATATTGCATAATTTAAAGAGGTGTTTGTTTTGCCTAAAAATATTTTCCCATAAAACATTTTATATAAATTTTCTTTTTATGGTATTTGATAAGTAATGATGTTAAAAAATATGATGGTAATAGAATAATGATGATATGTTATGGTCACAAAGTATTGATGGTACTGATGGTTATGGTGATAGGGGGTGGTGCTATGGTGGTGATAATGGTAATGGCATGTATTGTGGTGATGAAGGTAATGAAGATAATGAATGTGGAAGTGGTCATGATGTCAGTGTGGTGGAGATCATGATGGCGAGGTTATGGTGGTGGGGTATTGGCTGAAATGGTTGTATGATATTATGAATGGTGTACTCGTTCATAAAATATTTTACGAGAACTCCATGAGTTGAAAATATTTTCCAACAAATGAATAAAATTTAAAAATTGATCATATGTCGACTAGTTTTCTTGAAAATTATTTTACAAGAAACAAACTTAGCACAAATAAGAAAACATTTTTTCAAAAAATATTTGATGCAAAACAAACACTCTCTTAGTTATAACTAAATGTTTCTTCTATATAGATACTTTCATAGCTACTACAAAGTAAAAAGTACTACTTTTTATCACATCATACAATATCCATTACAAAAGCATTTATGTAATATTTTTCATTGATTCTTACAACATTCTTCCTTACTAATATATTCATTATTTCATTTTTTTTCCTTACGAATATTCATTCTTGTTATTCTACATAACATTTTGCGAAGATTGTTAAGAGTAATTACTTTCTTTTATGGTACAAGCTTTGAGGAGTCTTGTTAAAAGTCCCTATTCACATCTACATTATTTTTTTTTGCATTTTCTCTCATTCACAAACCATTCACCATGTTATTTGTTGCATCATAATTAATCGATTTCTCCATCTTTTAACACCACATCAACTACAGTAATACATGAAGGTTTTTTTTATACCACCTTTATGAAGTCCGATAGTGGTTATATAAACTACCTCAAAAGTGCATGCAATGTCACCTTCTCTAGGCCTTACCAAGCAACCTCAATCGTCAAGAAATTATGAGGTAATTATTCGATAACGGTTAAATAACTATTATCGATGGGGGCTCATGGGAAAGCATATGGGAAAAAGGCGTTACCACCTAACTAATCGAGCGGAACTGGAAAAATTTAAACAAACTAGTACGTATAGATATCTAGGTAAGGAGTCGATTATTTATAGAAAAGATATAATGTCACCACTATCCCATCCTACCCGAGGTAGGCTATGTTATTTGCATGTGAAAATAAAATTTTAGTTTTACTATATTATGTTTCCATTCCTATTTGAGTGAATTTATTTTTCAAGATGGAAAAGTAGAGTGACTTAGGGTTCGGACCAATCCAATGCCAATACCCATATTCAAAAGGAAAAGGGTGGATAGGAATTGAAACTTTAGCTAAAATCCCGAGTGGTTGCAAACTTGTATTAGCAAAGTCAAGTCTATTAGGATTACGAGCCTATATTGATATAATTAAGAAACTATCGGAGGTAAGTCTGCATTGTTTGCGTGTGAAAATAAAATTCTAGTTTTACTATATTATATTTCTATTCCTATTTCGGTTAATTTATTTTATCAAGATGGAAAAGTAGAATAACTCGGGGTTTAGGCCGATCCAAAGACAATACCCATACTCAAAAAGGGAAAGGTGGATTGAATTGAAATTTTAACTAAAACCCTAATGATTGTAGATCCGTATTGGCAAAAAGTGAGTCTATTAGGATTACGAGCCTATATTGATATAATTAAGAAACTACTAATGACTTCATCTATATAAATAGAAAATCACTCGATAATTTTGATTCACACAAGTAAAAAGATGGGAGGTTGTTGGTGGTTCCATTCACACAAGTAGGATGCCACCAACAACACAAAAATGAAAATCATTTAAATGAAATAAAACTGACGAGTTCTTTGAGACTACAACCTATAAAAGTAATCATTGAAAGAAAATAGCAGAGTCCTTTGTGACTATAGCTCATAATAGAGATGTTCGTTAGAACAAAAATAACGAGTCTCTTATGACTCAAACCTATAAAAAAATTATTTGGAAAGAAAATGGTGAGTCACTTATGATCGTAACCCACGATAAAGATATTCTATCAAAATAAAAGTGGCAATTCTTTTATGATTACAACCCATGACAGAGATGTTCTATCATAATAAAAATGATGAGTTTTCTATGATTCAATCACATAAAAAAATCATTTGGAAAGAGAATAACGGGTCCATTATGACAACAACCTATGATAGAGATGTTCTATTAGAATAAAAGTAACGAGTCCCTTATGACTAAAATCACAAAATAAATCATTTAAAAAGAAAATAGGAAGTCACTTGTGACGAGTAGCCTACGAAAATGATGTCCTATCATAATAAAAGTGAAGAGTCTCTTGTGATTGTAACGAGAGATGTTACGTCGGAATAAAAGTTGTGAGTCTCTTTAACTTCAGCTCACGATAGAGATGTTCTATCATAATAAAAATGATGAATCTCTTATGAATCAAGCCCATAAAACAAATCATTTGGAAGGATAATAATGATTTAAAAGCTACTAGCGATTTCATTTTAAATAAGTTAAAAACATATAAAATGACTTTGAAATCATTAGTGACTTCATCACATAAGTAGAAAATTATCAAAGACTTCATTTCGATCAATTTGTTGGATAAAAATAATTTTGGGAGCATTGGCGACTCGTCCACATAGGTGAAAAGACACTAATGGCCTTTTTTCTAGCTAACAAAAATTAGGTAAAATGATTTTGAAATCACTCGTTGAATTCTTCCTATAAGTGAAAAGTTACCAATGACTTCATTTTATGGATAAAAATGATTTTGGGGGCACTAACGGCTTTGTTTGCATTTGTGTGAAGTCACCGATGAGCTTTTTTATGATGAACAAAAAATAGATAAAATGATTTCAAAATCACCGACGACTTTTTCAAATAAGTGAAAAGTTACCCATGACATCATTTCAATGATTGGTTTTTGGATAAAAATGGTTTTAAGGCCATTGGCGGTTTTATTCATATAGGTGAAAAGTCATCGGTGGTCTCTTTTTTGATGAGCGAGAAAATAGTTAAAATGATCTCATATAGTTGGAAACATGGTAATTATCTCATTCATAATCAAGCAAAACATTTGATAGTTTAATCATCTACAATATGACATTTTCATCATTTCTATTTATTAATTAAAACTAATCTTTATAGGTCTAAAAATTACCTAAAATATTTCGAAAGGTTTTAATTTATCCAAAAGTCCGATTTGGGGTTAGTACCACTCTCTTTGTCTCAAATGATAATTGATTGTTTAGTTAGCCAAGGAAAGAGAGAAGTCGTCCGTTGATAAAGTTATCGTAACTTGTCAAAGTTGCTGCAACTAGCTAAATTTACTTGCAACTTAATAGGACTTGGCAATAATGGAGTTGCTATGTTATTCCCGTAAAAAAACAAAATACAAATGCAATCCGCAACATCATGTTATTTTTGCCAAACTCAACAATCCAAACAACATTTTTTAAAAAGTTTTGTTCTATCCATAATTAATCAAACTTCTATTATTAATAATAACAAAACAACCTATAAGTTTGGCATTTTTCTCGCTTGATTCTATCTAAGGTATGAAGTCTGTAGAAATAGATGTTTAAACCGAAATCATGAAGGATGGAGACTAGCCATTCGTGTTGGTATAGTTCGGTCAAGAAAGAGGTTGGTATGGTGGAGTTGGTAGATTCGGCCGAGGATAAGGAGGCTAGTATGGTGATGGTAGATTTGATTGAGGGAAAAGTGATGTTCATGTGGGTGGTGGCTAGTGTTTGGATGTGGAAGTCGACAATTGTGGAAAAAGGGGAGGTTTGTTTGTGTAAGATGAAAGAAATGAAGGGTGGGTTATTTTAGTGAGAGGAAGAAGGGTCTGTTTCGGGTGAGATGAAGGAGTGGCCTAGTTATTTCGATGAGAGGAGGAAGGACGGGCTCGAGTGTTGGTGATTCGATGGCTAAAGAGGAAAAAGGTGGCGAGTGCCAATGCTGTGTTGGATAATTATAGGTCTAGGGGTCTGTTTCGGGTTGGATTTGGGGCTGGTGCTATGCTTGACAATTACGGGTCTAATGGCTATTTTGGGTTGGTGATGGTGGTTGCTTCGGTCGAAGCGAGTTGCGACGACGAGCTAAAGTCGATGGTGGTCGAAGACGATGGCGATTACTTAGTAGTAGCAGGTGAAGACAAGAGAGATTTAATTCTAGGAGAAAGAGGTTTAGCTACAAGTCTTTCTTGTGGGAGATGGATGAATAGTAAAGTCTATCAAAAAATTAAAGAGGGTGCATTTGGATTTATAAGTCGATTTTGGAGCCTTTTGGACAAAGGTCAATTTTGGTCCCTAATTCTCTTAATTCATCAATTTAAGTACGATTCGATTGTTTGAATTTCAATGGCACTTTTAAATTACAATTAATCTGAATTTTTTAAATTCCTTCCAATTATACCCTTCTTTTCTTTCTTTAAGTGTTTGAGGTTTTGAGTTTTTTAATTGTACCTTCGATTGAGTTTTTCTTGGTTCTCAAACTTCTTATTTTTTTTAATTGGACCCTCCAACACTAATTTTAACCTCTTATTTTTAATTGCACACTTCCTTTTTTTTTTTTCATTGCCAAGAATTAAAAGAAAATAAATAGAAAGTAAAAAATTAGGTGATAACAACCGTAAAATGATTTTTTAAGGTGGTTAAAATCTCCTTTAACTTTAGAATTTATAGTGACGATTACACAACCATGTCTAGTGTTTTAGTTTTTTTTAACTTTTAAATTTAATAATTTACTCTTTTTTCTATAAAAATAATATATATATATATATATATATGTCTGTTGAATGTAAATAAAAAAGATTATATAGTTTACATAATATTCTTAAATTTGTAATTATCAAATTCTAAGTATATAAAAAGTCTTGAAACAACTGCAAGAAATAAAAATAAACTTAACTATTAAATACTTATTTGAAATAGCTAAGCAAAGTTACTAATATGTCTTTCAAAAGACCAATATACGGTTTAGCAAGCCCCATCTCTTGAAAACATCTCGATGACCTATTCTTTTAAGAATAAGGGCAAATAAGAAGGAAATTCGATGAAGTTAGATTGAAAAAAAGCTCATTAAAGGAAGAGAAGTTGCCATCTAGCTCTCTAAATATGCCGAATACACTAAAAGAAATGTTGGAGGATATATTATTAATCTAAAAAAGGAATTTTGATGATGGAAGTTTGAAAGTTTAATTGGCAAAAGAAGAAGAGACGATGTAAAAGGAAGAATGAATGATGAGATGAGTCGAGTTATGAAAGTGCCTCTTCTTTTCTTTTTATTTGTGAGTGTTGGCTAACATGACTTGTGAAAGAAAATTGTTTTTTCCTCCTCCCTTATATGAAATAGCATAGTATGGGTGGGAAGGAAGGAAATTCTTTTCTTTTGTACAAACTCACTCAATATATTTCCTCTAACTTATATGTCATTTTGATAAATGCGTTGTTAGTTATCATGTCCTACTAATAAGTTACCATAAAGTATATTTCTCATTTCACCTCAAAATATAAGAAATATATCATCTTTTTATTTATTTATTTATAATCCAGAAATTGATCCTTCTACCACTTTTAATGGATATTAGATTTTTTATCCGCGCTATGTTGCAAGTTAAATAAAATATATAAAATCATTTAGCAAAATCATTTTAGTTTGATAATATGTTTTATGGTTTGAATCTATAAAAATATATGAAATCGAAAGTGAAAAAATATATTTATAATTTTTTAATAAAAAAGTTTGTATTTAACTATTTCTTATTTGTGTTTTTCTTAATTTTTCTTTTAGAAAAAATATTTATCCTTATTAATCCATGGATTATTAACTAAAAAGGAAATTAAATAATTTTTTTTAAAAAAAAACTTTAGTATTTCATAAGATTGTGTCAAAAAAAAAAAAACAATTATTAAAAGATTATATAGAATTGAACAAATAATTTTTTATTTTTATTTAATGTTGATGAGAATATCGATTTTTGAAAAAAATGTGAATTTAATTTTTATATATTTATTTACAAAAGAATGAATAATATTGAAATAAATCGAACTCGTCAATAAATATAATTTTAAATTAATTGAATGAGAATTTTGAAAAATGACAAATTAAAGTAGTAAATTTGAAATAATAAAAATAATTAACAAAAAACACTAAAACAAAATGGGACCAAATCACAATACAATTAAAGTTTGAAATTGAAAAAAAAATATATAGAAAAATTGAGGACCATATAATTTTAAATTGGATGAGAATTGAAAAAATGACAAATTAAAGTCATAGATTTTAAATAATAAAAATAATTAACAAAAAATACTAAAACAAAATGGGATCAAATCACAACACAACTAAAGTTTGAAATTGAAAAAAAAAGTATAGAAAAATTTAGGACCAAAGTGTTATAAAAATGACATAAATAGTGAAATGAATAGTGATTTGTAAGTATGTGAATAGTTTTATGAATAGTAAAATATTATTTTGCTTTAGTGTTTTCTATATATATATATATATATATATATATATATGAAGGTTAAAAAAAAAAGAAGAAGAAGAAAAGAAACTCGAAAAAACACTTTTCATTGAGCAGTGAAATTTATGTCTTGTGTTTTAGAGTATTAGTAATCTTTTTATCATATTGCGGTAGCTTGTCGCATTAGGCCTTTATATGGCTTTTTTATATTCACGATGAATTCTTTCCTTCAGCATTTCTTAGTTCAAGATGACTCTTAACTTGAATATGGGAAATATTGCTCCATGAATTTTAATTTTATCGAACTCATTTCTTTTTTGGGCATAATAGAAGTAAGATGCGGGTTACTGATAAAGGCATTCAAAGCTAAGAATCTGAGAAAATTTATATCTTGTGTATATGGTCACTTTATTTCTCACACATAAGAGCTATTCTGTGAATTCTTTAAGTGCAAATCAGGTGAACGCGATGGATAATGAAACCATATTAGCACAAAAAAAATTGTTCTCTGCAGGAAATTGTTAGGTTGCAATGTATGAAGGAAATTTACAACAAAAATTCTTTATGCTAGGGGCTAATACGAAAACATGGATTTTTAGAGACTTTAGAAAATATCAAAGAGGACAGAGATTTAGGTACAGGTAAGATTCAATTCTCAAATAAGATTATTATTTTATTATCACTAAAATGATTGATTTGTTCGTCGGAAGAGCCGATTTTATTCTAACCCCGATCAAGCCTTACTCTTTTGTACATGTCCAGCTACAAACACGATTCCCGGTCTACCACGAAGTGATAACATATATCTAATCAAGTTAGGCCACCTTCATTAAGGGGATTACATTTCAGATCATAATTACATTGATATGGTTACTAGTAATAAACTAATATCTCAAACAGCAATCTATCACATGATAGAATTGCCTAATTGAGCAAGTTGATTCAATTCTACTACCATGGAGAATCACCATCTTTAGGCATTTTTCTTCACAGCTCTAGCACCACAACTGTCCGTCAGAATACCATTTGGAAGTATTAGTAAAGCTTGACAGAGAGAGAGAGAGAGAGAGAAGCGATGGAGCAAAGAGATCGAGGTGTTCTTACATTCAGAGTCTGTTGTGATCCAATTTCCTTTTCTATGATGAACAGGAGTGGAATTCGTTGATAACATGTTGAGATTAATATTCTTGGAAGAAGCCATTGAAATGGCTGAGTAGGCAGAGGAAGGGGTTGAGCAGCTTTCAACTTCCCATCCAAAACTGATTTTGGGAGACTCAATGTTGAGTTGATCATCATCTGTTACTGCTTTAAGGGTTGCTCGGCTTCTAAGCTGTAGAACCTGAAAATATAACAAAAATAAAACATTAAAACAAACTGATATATATAATATATTGGCAGCTCAGTTTTCCAGTAGTAAGTTGTTTATAGCCGAATGAGTGCCCTTTATTAATGGGGCAGTACTGTAAAATTAGTACAATGCATGCATTACCTGCTTAAACCCCTGTTTTTAACGATTCAGTAAAAGTTTTTTTTTTTTTTCATATTTATAGATTTTGATGTATTTTCCAATGAGTTATCGCACCAACCGATAATAAATTCAACACTTCACGAGCTAAATCAACATCAAAATACTTTTAATTTTTAATCTCAGATCTAGCATCATTAAAAAGTAATTATAACTAATTTTATGTAAATAATGTGAATTAAATTTTAATTTTGATAAAATTAAAATACTTTTTTTATAGTTATACCACATCTATAGCTGATTCGATAAAAGTTTGCTATTGGCAGAGAATAATAAATACTACATGCGGAGTCCATGCATGTACTCAAAAGCTCAAACATGCAGAGACAGGAGAATATTTTAACTTTTGTGATCCAGTGATGAGACCTAATGACTCAAATATGTCAAAAAAAAAAAAAAAAAAAAAGCGTACCTTTCGGCTGATAAACTTTCCTCCTCTCTCTGATTTTGCAGCAGCAGTCCATCTCAATAGTTCCTTCATTCTCGATATGGCTTTGCTTTTATCCCCTTTAATTTTGTCTTTCTTCTCCAACGTGCTAGACTGTTCATTTGTCCGGGCTGAGGATGACAATGTCGTGCCACTTACTGGTAGAACTTTATTACCACCTTCAGCAGCTGAATCCACTTTGTTACTAATACCCATTCCTTGTCCTCGACCAGCAGTCTCTTCTTGCTTCATCTTCCTAGAGGGTATGCAATGCAGCTGACTACTATTGTAGCTATTAGGCCTTTTTAGATCAAGGGTGCTATAGAAGCAAGCTTTTGCAACATCTTTTCTGCATAAAAATGCAAATGGCCAGAAATTTCTGGAGCCAAATTTATTACTTTCTCGGGCCCTTTCTGATCTTCGATGATTCCTACGATGCTTCAGCAAAAGTATCTCTCTCCCTTTAGCTGCTTGCTCTGAAATTTGCAAGGAAAAAAGCTATATTAATTAACAGAAACTAATGTGCAGCCTGTTTAATTAAGAACTAAGTGCTATTGATAGATAGTTTTTTCTCACCGTTAGTGTTGTTTTTAGTGGTAGGGCTGGATGAATTTTCTCTTGCTTCTTCTTTTGCTTCCTTGAAGATCTTGTGGAATATCTGCTACATTCATTCAAGTGGGGACATAATTAAGCTTTGATGTGAACTCTGTACATCTCAGTATCTGATATGTCAAGTTTTACAAAGCTCACCTCCATGTTCTGCCTGATATTTTTTATACCCTTTTACTTATATAGGAACAAGCCTCTTTGTGTGTGTGTGTGTGTGAGAGAGAGAGAGAGAGAGAGAGAGAGAGTGAGTGAAAAAGGTCGCAACTTCGGTCAAATGGACAGCAATGAGAGATCCATCTGTGCTGTCTAGATGCTGAAGATTCCTGTCCTGTCGGCAATATAGCCCTTTGAGACGATGAAGACAAAGAAAATAGGGAGGTGAATCTAATAGAAACAGGGAGACAACTAGCTAGGCGGTGAGAGGTGGAAGGTTGGCATGTGATTCTCCATAACATGGGAAACTATTTATAAAGATGATCATGTGGTGGGTATCAAGTATCAAGGAAAGATTTGAATTAGCCAAGATGTGGTTTTAGCTATGTGGCATTTCTCTTTGCCGAACACTTGCATACCTGCATTTCATCGATCAAGGTGGACCCTCTGATTGGCACTGGCACGGCTATGATAAATCGATTTAACATTAGCCAGAGCAAGTGATTACGTTTATGCATTGGAGTTGGAGTCAAGGAATGAATGTTGGTGTAAATATACAGGCAAATCAACAAAATTGGCCTTGCATGAGTTTGCTTAAGGAGTCATTTTGAGGCTTACCAATTACCATCGACTTCAACAAGTTAGAATAGCTTAATCTATATCTTCTGAGATGTGTCATTTGTATGGTAAGTACCTTAAAGAAAGCAAAAGAATACTACTATGCATTATGCAATATTCTAGTGATGTTAATGGGTTTCGGTCAATCGTTTTGTCACAATTAGGATGTGTCAATTATTGTTCATGCTAATTAACATTGTAAATATTAAATGTTCTACATTAGACCCGATTCTGATCTTAAATTAGGGAGCAGAGACACCCACTCTCTGCTACTGAATGAGCAAGATGCCTGAAAAAAAAAAACTATAATACTACTACATTTTATTTTTATTTTTAAAGTATCTTAGATTTAAAAATTCAAACTAATCTCTTGATGTTCTGTTGAAAATATAAGACGAAGACAACTATTCAAAAAGTTTTCTATATAAATAAGGATTTAAACTCGAAATCACTTTGATAGTTTCATTCAAACCAACCCGAGTGTATTAAAACTACTACATTTCATTTCAAGGATGCAGGAAGTTTATGCGATGAGAAGACAATGTATGTGTCAACTTGGGATTTGGGAGCAGAATGTAAGGCCTTTGCTTGAACAGCAATGTCGTGGAACCAAAAAAAACTATTAATCCGGTAGTTGCGTTGCAAGAACTCCTCACTCATGCCAGCAAGGTCATGATATTTGGGCCAGCAGCTTTGCAAATGAAGCGTTCGGTAATGTGTTCGTAATATACTTTTTAAATTGCATTAAGATCGAAAAACATCAATTTGATGGTTTTTTAATAGTTTTCATATGTATATAAATATAATAGAGTATCTTCCTCTCAATTATTATGTCAATGAAAATTAAGCCTATTATTTTATAGGTTAAGTCAATACCAAAACACATCTACTTATTAACTAATTATTAAACTACAATTTATATCAAACTTAACCTAAATTTGATGTCACTAGACAACTAATTATTCGTGAATAATGAAAATTAAAATTTGATTTTAATCAAACCAAAACAACATTATATCACAAGAGTATATTCTTTACTTATAATAATTTTGATATATTAATGTTAAAAATATCAAAAAATATATTTAAAAAATATTAAATTAATGATAATATATTTTTATAAAAAACATATGCATTGCATTACTACACGTACTTGTTTTATTTTACCCAAAATTACTGAATAAAAATATTGTGTTATAAGATAAAAAACATGTGAAGAAATATATATTTTTTAAAAAATAAAAAAGAATCGTGCCCAAAAACAACAGTAAACACCAACCACAAAATTCTACTCGACTCACGTGGAGGTGAGCAAGACACATCCTTTTAGAGTTGCTTTGTTTAAGATTTAAATGGTCCACTGGGACTTTTGTCGCGTCTGCGTTAGGGCGTCTCACACGCAGGCTTTGATGGATCCCCAGGTGACTGGACTGACGTGTCACGCTCTCTTCCGCTTTATATGATAATGATGTGGCAGTATCTTAACCGTTTAATATCTGTGCTCTAGAAAGAGTTGAGGAAGCTGTCCGCATTAAGGAAATAACTCTCAAAAGAAAACAGAAAGGACTATTCTAGATTGATTGTTAGTCAAGGGTTTGTCTCCTTCTCCAAATGTACGATATTAATGCTGAGGGGTAGTAGTCAGACAAAGAGAATGTCGTGCTATAACGACGGATTTAATTGATTGAAGAGGAACATCTTGCGATCAGTTTTTTTTTTTTTCAACTCAAATACTTTAAATAAAAAAAAATTAATTCATTATTATTAGACAAAAAACTTATTAATAATTTTTTTTCTAATTTATTACAATTTATTAATTAGGCAAAATTTCTAAATATATCCTTGTATCTATATCAATTATTTATTTTTATCTTTGTATTTTTAATTTGACCAATTAACTTTTATGTTTTTTGAAATCGTTCAATTGACACTCACAATTTTTAAATTTATCAAATTAACCCAATAACTGAAGAAATTATTAAAAATATATTATTTCTATATTATATCACAACATAAATTATTTTTTAAAAAAAATCCATATATATTGATAAATTATCTTAGAAAAATAAATCTAAGGAAATTTATGTGGTGATATAAGCCTCCACACCTCATTTCATAATAAAAAGCATTTAATTGCCTTATAGTTAGCTTGAATAATTAATATGGAGACTTTATAAAATATAGCTATTGGATCAATTGAGTACATTTAAAAAGAGATAGACGACGAGGCCCTTTTCTTTAAATATCTTAGGTAGTGAAAGAGTACAGTGTTTAAACTCGTTTGATAGGTTATTTCACAAAGAAAAATATTTAATTGCTACATAATTAGCTTGAATAGTTAATATAGAAACTTGATAAAATATAACGATTGGATTAATTGAACACATTCAAAGAACACAAATGTTAATTGAATGAATTAAAAAAACATAAGAATTGATTGACCAAATTAGAAATACAAAAGATAAATATGAATACTTGAGGCAAATAGATGGATACATTTAAAAATTGCCTTTCAATTAATCAAAACCCAACGTTAATTGAAACCCACAACAAATCAAACACATCATTGACTAGAAGCATTTATTATTCGGTGAAAATTGAATAATTGAATCGAAGCGTATTGAAATATCAATTTTGATGCGGGGTTTTTTATTTTTAAAAAAATCGAACCGAAATAATTTTGGTTTTCAAGTTCGGGTTCGGTTTTTTTTTAAAAAAAAAAATCAATTAAACCAAAAAACCAATATATATATATATATATATATATATATATATATATATATATATATATATATATATATATATTCTTTTTTAAGTCAGATTACTCATTGCATTCATTATTCCCAAATTGAAAAACTATTCTTCTCCAAATGCATTTCCTCCCACGACTTCTCTCTCTGTCTCTGCTACAAGTCTAGATGTACATAAAATAGTAAAAGGATCGATAGATTTTACGTCGTCTCAAATTTAAGCCTTCTTGAGTGAACAATTTATCATTTCTTTATCTATCAATACTTTTATTATTTTTTTGACCGCAACTTAATTTTCTAACTAGTAGTCCACAAAGCGAAAAAGAAGCTCACTTTAAATAGAGATCTCAAAAACTTTAATAGATCAGCCATTTATGAAAAAAAATAAAAAATAAATAAAAAGAATAAAAATCAAATTACTCGAACACCAAAAAATCGAGTAACATATCGGTTTGATTTTAGTTTTTTTTTTTTTTTTTGAAAATTTGGTTAATCGAAAACTATTCGAAATGTTTTGAAATCAAACCAAATAACCAAATAAACACCCTTACCATTGACCAATTAGCAAAGGATGAAAACAATTTAGCTTTAAATTTGTAAGTTAGAGAAGATGAAACCCTTTACAATACCTCTCAATGCGAACACTAACACTATGATAAACCCACACCACCACTTATCACCTTAATCTTGAAGGTTGGACCGTGGTTGCCACCACTTCTTTTTTATCTCTTCAACATCAACCATCATACCAATGAGCTTCTAATTCATTAGCAATGGCCTCTTGTTAGTATTCAAGATATCACGAATTCAAATCTTAGTTTTATAAGAACTTTAGGAGGTGTGAGTAAAAAAAAAAAATCAATATCATCCATAATAACTCACTCAACTCATATTGAAAAAAAAAAAAAACCAAATCAGTACCCATCATCGTTTAAAAGAAATTCATCCTCAAGTTTAAACAAAGAGTAATAAGATCTTAAACCACTCGCCTCAAATCTCTTTATCAAAAGACCTCATGGAAACATTAATGATCAATATACAAGGAAGATGGGGGTGGAGGGAGATAATTCAAGTTCAGTTTCAACAGAACTATAAACTTCTGATCAAGAGGCATGAATTAATACGAAGTTTTTTGGGGTCTGGATCTTGACTTTTTAGTAGTGTTGCCACGATTAATGGTGATAGGAATGACAATCAAAGGTCTATTGAGACGAAGGATACTTGCCTCCATTTTTATGGAAATCAATTTTCAATCCATTGAAGGCAGACCTCTGACGGAGGTCCACATGATTTTTGTGACCAGTTGACCTTGAATAAATTGTATAGATCATGAAAAAATAAAATATTGTACATTTATTAACTAAGTAAAGTTAATCCAGGTAATTTAAAAAAGAAAAAAACTATATATATATATATATATAGAGAGAGAAGTCCAATGGAACAGAGAATACTCTATCCATCTTCACATTTACATGTCTCCATCTCCATTAAAAACAAAAATTCTTTAATATGCTCCATTCAAATAAATGGAGCCATCTTATATATAAAATCCGGTAAAATTATCATCGTTAATTACTTAATTGGTTAGAATGACAATTAAAGAATTCGGTAACAAAAGTCATTAAAAAACTGCTTCCAAACAAAGATGTAAATAGATTGCTATGGGTTTAATGAAAAAACTTACTCTGTTTTATTACAATTTGATAATTTTATATATTTATTATTAATTTATGTAATTTGAATTCTAAAATAACTGTTTTTGACAAATTTTACCTAAATTTATTAATTGTAACGGTAAATTTAGTTGACCATTACTTTTTTCTGTTGTTTTTTTTTTTTTGCTATTAATTTTTTTAAAAAATATTAAAAATGATTTTCCTCCATTTTCAAGAGAGATTATTTTTATTTAAAATTTTCACATATCAATCTTTTTGATTTTTCATAATCAATCAAATTGTTATTTGTATATAATTTTTTTTTCAGTTTTAAAAAATAACTTTTATGTAGTATTATTATCTATTAAAACAATTAACTTCTATAATTAATAAAATACAAATATCTATTAGTTGAATTTGATCAATTGAAATAAGTAAATAATTAATTTTAATTGATTATTTTTCATGCCAATACATTTATTCTTGTGATTATCAATCATTAAATTTTAAGTATAGCTATATTTATTTAATTTTTTTTATTTTCACATGTTTCATAGGATTATTTTTCTCACAATTGATTTAAATATATGATATAAATTTAAAATTTTTAGATAAAACCATTTTTTAAAAACTTTTCTAATTTTATTTTTTTATTTTTTAAAAATAGATTCAAAAAATAAAAGGCCTTTTTTTTTTCAAGAAGAACAAAAAAAAAAGTTTAGTGATAAATTTAATGATTTTTTTTTATTTTACAGGTAAACGAATAGAAAAAAATATATCTTTTTAAAAATAAAACAATTAATATTTTTTTATAATTAACAATAAAAAAATTAACGATCAATTATATTGGTGATTTATCAAGAAGATCCTAGGATTCAAAGATGTGGTCACGACAGAAGTTTAGACCTTCTGCATGGTGTCCGCTTGACATAATGTCTACGTGGAGAGTGACAGCTTGCATATGGTCACAAGCCTTCGAACCTCCAGCTTAGATGATTCTAGGAATTATCTATGAGATTAAATGTTTGTTAGCATCTTGTAATGATTTTCATGGTGGTCATATTAATGATTTAATGATAAAAATTATCCTCGTTCTGTTACAATCTAACAATTTTAGTTTTTTATTATCAATTTATATAATTCGAATCATAAAATATCGATTTTTGAACAAATCTTATCAATTATATTTTTTCATTATTTGTAATATCAATCCAATTGGTTGTTAATTTTTTTTTTGCTATTAATTAAAAAAAATTTAAAAATAATTTTCCTCCATTTTTCAATAGAGGTTTTTTTTTTAATATCTGTTTACCTATAAATAAAAAAAGTTCATTAAATTTATAGTAAACTTTTTTTTGGTTCTCCATGAAAAAAGGGCTTTCACTCTTTGAAACTATCTTTAAAAAACTAAAAATAAAATAAAATTAGAAAAGTTTTAAAAAATGGTTTTCTAACTCTACAATTTTAAATGCATATTATATTTTGAATCAATTGTGAAAATATAAAATCCTAACATGTGAAGATAAAAAAATATTAAAAATATTACGTTATTTAAAATTTAATAATTAAAAATCATAAGAATAAATTTATAGACATGATAAAAGAAAATTTTTAGTTAAAATTAATTATTTGATAATTTTAGGTGATCAACTTCAATCAATGGATATTTGTATTTTATTAATTATAAAAATTGATTATTTTAATGGATAATGATACTATATAAAAGTTTTTTTAAAATAAAAAAAATATATTCAAATAAAAATTTGATTGCCTATAAAAAATCAAAGGAATTAATATGTAAAAATTTTAAATTGAAAGAATCTCTATAGAAAAATAGAGGAAAAACATTTTAAACATTTTTTCAAAAATTAACAGCGAAAAAAAATAACAATCAAATGGATTGATCGTTACAAATAATGAGAAAAATACAATTTGAATAAGATTTGTCCAAAAATTATATTTTAATATTCAAATTACGTAAATTAATCGTAAAGAATTAAAATTACTAAATTATAATAGAGATCATGAACAATTTTTGTCATTAAATCTTGTATTAATAAGATTGGGAACAAAATTGCCTTGTGTCCGTACGTTTCTTAGGATTAAGGAGGATGGTGCTCAGGTTATGGAGTCATGAGAATTTAGAAATTTTATAATGCTTAAAAGAATAATTAATAATATCTATTTTATGAATCTGTTTTGATATATATATATATATCGAATCTATTAAAACTGATAAGATTCTCCTTTTCTTTTGTGTTTATTTTTCTCATATAAAATAAGCATTATAATTACTGATGGAATAAGATAAAAATTTCTTGACCAGACTAGTGTGCTATTCTACTTCTTTCCGAAGAGCCCATTAAAAAAATCGTCCCATCAATGATAAATCGTCAGATTTGTCCCATCAAAATTGTTCCCAAATTAGATTATGTGCCGGCATCAAGATTAGCGGAGAAACCACGAGTCCATGAGGAAATTCAACAGGCTCAATTTTAAATTATTAAACGAGGAAAATATACAAGTGGTTATGGTGGGCCAGCCACACCTTCTAGTTTTATAAATACGTGTAGAACAACATAAGCTAAAGCTGTGATGTCAAGCCCAGTAGAACACCATAAGATCAAGCCGTGATGTCGAGCCCATCATTGACAAGATACTCTGTTCGATGGCAGAATATATATGACTTCTTAGTTCTAGTTTTCCTTTTTCCTTTTTCTTCTTAATTACATGGACGCAAAAGATCAGCTGGGAACAATATGTTTTTCATATCCACACATATTTATAGAGATTCTGACTTCTAACCATTATGATAAAATTAAATTTTAAAATATACTCATAAATGTTCCGAGATTAATCGAATGAATCAATAGGTTTAATTTCTAATATAATTATGGTGCGTTTTTCATATTTTATAGAGTATTTAAGTTTTTTAAAAAATTATTATAAAAAGGGATAAGAATTTTTTTTATTTTTATAGTGATGATTAATTCAATTTGTCATAATAATTCGACTCCTCCTACATCTAGCTAGTTACATTAATTTTTTAATGTCTAACAACTCAATGTCGCATATAAGATTTGAACCAACTTCTTTATATTGAGTGTATCTTTTCCTTGCCATATGAACCAACCTCTTAACAGCACTTCTTAGCTACAAGTTATCCCCAATATGTTATAGTATGAGGGTAGGAAACTACTTCCTTTCATAGTTGTGACTTTTGGACTCCAATAAAAGAGGGGCCAGCTCTTTTTGAACAACAAATTGTTTTAGAAAATTAGTTATACTTTGCTTGTCTCATAGCATACACAAAGAAATGTTTTTCCTTGACAACATAAATACCTAAGCTAAAAGTTGTTCCATCAAGGAAGCTAAGATGCACCCAAAAAAAAGTTATAATTTTGTGATATATAATTATTAGATCGATGAATATATAAGAATGATTTTATGTTAACTCATTAATGAATAATAATTAGGCATGTGTATGGGTGAAGAAAGAGGGAACTAAATGATCAAATTAGAATAGATTACTTGGAAGCAAATTTAAGCAATAATACAAGATTTTTGTGATAAACGGCCACATCTTACAATTAATCAATTGATAGAAAAATGTGCTTTAATTGGTAGTCATTTTGCTTTAAGTTGCTTCCAAATAAAACGTACTATAATGATGGGGTGTGTTATGGGGGTTGGCATGAAGAAGTCAGTAGCGTGTGGAGAAGTAGTCCATAAATGACAGCTCACGTACGCACAGCTTTTTGCTTTTTCATGCTTCCTGTAAAGAAAGCTGAGGCAAACCATGCATGTATATATGGACTGATCACAAGCTTGAACAAATACAATTAAGATCAAGAATTAAGGTTTGCTAGCAATATATAAATCAGAGTTTCCTGGCTACAATGGATTTTTCTCTCCCTTTTTTCCTTGCAGTTCTCCAGCTCACTAGTGGGGTGATTGCAAGAAGAAATAGTGATGCTAGCTTTGATCAGAATTATGATATTACTTGGGGATATGATCACGTTTTGTCCCTTAATCAAGGAAGGCAGATTCAGCTCTCACTGGATAAATCTTCTGGTCGATCATTTTCTTCTTCTCCTTCACTTCAGAGCTAGCTACGTACATATATATATATATATATATATATATTGACTTCTGTTCCCATATGCGTTTCCTAGCTCATAGGTTTTTAAACGTTTTCATTTCAGTCCTATCAGTTTTCAATTTTTTAAATTTACCTTTAAATTTAAGGCTGTTTCAAGTAAAATATATATAGTTGCCCTTCCAAAATTATTTATTATTCGATGATCCAATATTATTATTTTATTTCATTTTCAAATATTGTATGCTAATCTTATTTTATATTGAGCCGCCTTTTCGAAAACTTCATTATAGTCCCTTCCTGCATACATGGGTATACACACAAATTTATATTTTGATAGTGTTGGTGTGATTTGAATTAAAATTTACTGTTAGAAATTTAAATCCAAAAATCCATACAAAGCTGACATTTTTAGCATATTTTAACTTACAATTTTTCATTTAGCATGCCCTTTTTTTTTTTTTATTAGTCATTTCAAAACACATATATATATGCAAATTGGTAGGAAATGAATAAATATATAGATGCATGCTTCATATATATATATATATAAAGCATGCATGCATATATATATATATATAGCATGCATGCTTCTTTTTTATCTCGTACGTGTTTTTTATTTTGATTCGCTGTGGGGATGTATATATAGGTGCTGGATTTGGTTCCAAGCTAAGCTTTGGTTCCGGATTCATTCATCTGAAGATAAAGTTGCCAGGAAAGGATTCTGCTGGCGTTGTTACTGCATTTTATGTGAGTATATTACTTAATTTTATCAATTTAATTAATTTCTGATCATATGTATCCTTCCAGCTGATAATTAAGCATAAATTCTTGCATGCAAGCATGCATTCAAAGTTAATATTAAATATTCCAACATAGTAATTAAGCATAAAATGGTACCTGCAGCTAACTTCACACAGTAATCATCACGATGAACTGGACTTCGAATTCTTGGGCAATAGAGAAGGGAAGCCAATCACATTACAAACAAATGTGTTTGCAAATGGTCATGGGAATAGAGAGCAAAGAACTTATCTTTGGTTTGACCCATCTGCAGATTTTCACTCTTACAAAATCTTGTGGAACCAATATCAGATTGTGTAAGACTAAGTACCATCGTCATCTCTTGATGAAATATTTCTAGCTACCTAGCTTTTATAATTAATATATGTATGTAATTGAATATCAGATTTTATGTGGATGATACTCCCATAAGAGTGTTCAAGAACAACACGAATATTGGAGTCAGCTACCCTTCCCAGCCAATGCAAATAGAGGCAAGCTTGTGGGATGGAGATAGTTGGGCAACAGACGGAGGCCAAACAAAGACTAATTGGAGCCATGCACCATTTCAAGCTCATTTCAACGGATTTGACATTAGTGGCTGCAGGTCAGGTCAATACTCAAACATCCAACCATGTTATTCTACCAACTACTGGTGGAATGCTCCAAAATTTTGGACACTGAACCCTACCCAACAAAGGGCATACGAGAATGTGAGAAAGAACTATATGACTTATGATTATTGTTCTGATAGGTCCAGGTATCCTAAACCTCCCCCTGAGTGCCCTCAATAATATATACCACAGACTTGGTGAATTTGTAATATATATATATAGAAGCTGCAAAAAGAAATTCAAATCCAGAATAATTTTGGAGCTAGACTTCATATTGAATTTCTCTTAATTATATTTTTGTTGTATTGTTTCAATATTTAATGATCAGTTTCTTGGCATATATGTGTGTGTGTGATTTACTATATATGAATTACCTTTTTCTATTAGCTGTTTGATAATAGAATTGTCTCGATCGTAGAGTTTTGAGATAACAAGAATCCATTTGTATTTATTTGTCATAAGATGTTAAAGGGCATGCTTGCCCTCTCTTATGGTTGCAAAACTGTGCTGTAAAATTAAATACATTAAATTGTTAATTATAAAACATTATGTTGTACGATCACTAAAATCATTTGGTTATTTAGTAATCTAGCTAATTGTGCTATTTAAATTAAAATTACTATTAATAATCGAAATAATTTAAATATAAGGGTTTTTTAGGAAATCAAAATAAATTATTTGAAAACATGTTTCTTTTATTGATAAACGAAAATTTTAAAAACATATAAGTAAAAAAAAAAAAAAAAAAGATTTTAAACATTACATGGGATTCTTTTCAAGTAAATATGAATTTTATGTAATTTAATGAATACTTTCAATGATACACAAATTTATTTTAAATAATATAAAAAATTAAAAATTAAAAAGAAACAAAAATTAATACATTACATAAGTTTTTTAAGCTATAATTTAATTAAAATCCATAAATGTATTATTGTATTTTTTGTTATTAAGATTTTTTAAAGATTATCGTTATCTTTTAAATGAAATAACCAATCTTCCAACTGAAAAAGAATCACTTCCTTTTTTTTTTTTTCAAGTGTAAGTTAATATGCCTCTTAAGTATAGTCACCTTTCACTTCTAAAAGTTAAACAATAGAGTATCAAAATCCTTACCAAACATTTAGTTTGGATGCTTACTTTGCTTTGAAATAAAGAAGATAAATTAAAAAAAGGAGGTAAAACATAATTAAGTGAACCTAATTGTAAACACGTATAAGACTTAAAGGGTTAAATAGCATTGTGCCAATAGCATTTCCCTTGGCTAATAATGTCCAACTCGAGCACCTAGCAGTTTTACTTTTACTTGACTATTATTATTATTGCCAATTTAGGGGCAGAAAAACACCAATCAGATTGTTAGTTGCAACTTGCAAGCATAGAATTTGTTCCGGTTACGAATGTATCAGATTTTATTCTAACGGCTTTTAATTTGAAATATTCAAATTCATCACTGCTTCACATCCGGTCTAATCGTATTAATTGAAGGGAACTTTCTTCACTTTGCGGCTATCCAACTCAATCCATTTTTTTTAAAAAATTAATTTTATAAAAATAAATATGAGATTAAAAATTGAACTACAACTTCATCTATATTACAGTTCAAGCATGTAAGTGTAGCTAAAATTTATAGCATAATTGATTAAATTCTTAAACGCTTAAACAATTGTGGAGAAAAAGTTGGTGTCGTCAAGCCAAAAAAAAAAAAAAAGGTCTTGTAATCTTAACAAAGTTGTTAATCCGAGTTTAATATTTATAATTTGAATCCATTAATTTGTTTATTAAATCAATCAAATCTAATTTATTTTGATTCTATCCGATACTTATTCGACTTGAAATTAAAACTAATATTTTCTTAATAAATATTATGACACCCTTGACCTAGAACCTAAATAGTTCAAGAATATTACTGATGGTACCTCACATTCCTAATATAATGAATGCAAGACATCAAGTCTCGTCTTTGTTTTACTTTCTAATTAAATAATATTTGTTATAGAAGTTTACTTAAGATAATTAATTAGGTCTATTCTTTAATTAAAATTAGGTAACAAATTTTTCCAAAATAAATTCATTTAATTAAATAATTGTTATCACTTAAAACTTAATATTAATTCTTCTTAATAAATTATGTGAAACTATGCACCCAAAAATATGCTCAAAAATTCATTTTTGTAAAATTCAATCAAATATTTTAAAATAATATTTTGAATCAAAATAAAAAAATTTGCCTCTTTAATTTTCTTTAATTAATTCCATAAAATTTGGATTCATTAATTTAGTCAGTATTATAAAATAATCAATTTAATCTTTATTAACTTAATCAATCAATTAAACAAAAATCCCACTATCTTTCTTAAAATTCGGATTGTTTGAAAAATAATCCCTTTAGTCCTATTTAATTAGTTACCATATTCCGTTTAATAACTAATCAACTTTTTAGGTGATGATTATTTCCAACTTTAGTAAAAATCCCTTAGAACTAAAATTTCAATTAATTGACTTGATAAAAAATTCTTTATTTAGCCCATTGGAAGCCAAATAAAGTGCTAAGTCTATTGGAGACTATTTTTAATAAAAACACCAATTTAATTTAATTGTTCCAATTGAATTCAATTATTCCATATTTATTAAATTCAATTATTTCCTTCCCATTAAATGCGACTAGTTCATGCCAATTAAATAGCCTTTAAGTCAATTAATTTATTTAACCCTTTAATTGTTAAGTTCTCATTTAATCCAATTTAATCCCTTATTTAATTTGTTTATTAACTTAGTTCAATTGATTTAACCCATCATTAATTTCAAGCATAAACCGAATTCATCTACTCCTAAGCACACACATATTTATTATTATTTAGAGTCATCCTAAGTGTATTATTATTTGACAAACCATAAGTGCTAACCATAGTACACATACTAAGGTCCAAAAATATGATAAAAAGAAAAAGCTAAAGCTCTCAAACTCACATCTATATTTTAAGTACACACGACGATACTGTCGTTACTCGACATCGGACGGGACTCCAAAAAATAATAAATCTCTTACATTACTCGTTTGAGATTTTTATTTTATTTACAAAACTATTTTCAGAGTTTGGAGTCACCACCTAGTATTGAAGGAACTAGGTACCTAAAATTGACACTCGGTTCGGAGATTCTATGGTAAGGAGTCGGTTACGCTTATGGGAAGATAATTAATTACCCAAAAGTGCCCTTTCCTAAGAGAGGTACCACGTCTAGCTTAGTCCTAAATTATCTCCTAAATTATTTTATTTTTGCCAAATTATTTTTCGATTTTGATTTTTAAGACTCGCAATTTTCCGAGTCAAATTAAGTTTTTTATTTTTTAGCGTGGCATCGTATTGAAACGATCGTCGGACCCCTTCCGTCGGGAGACACGTCGGTTCAAACATCGGATCTATTTTTTTGAGTCTCGACACAACCGAGTGTGTCGGAGAACACTTATTTATTAGAAAATTTTTTTTTGGCTAACAACAATCCCTATCGGATATGAGACTTTGTTAAAACGTTTTATGATTTGTTATTTTTTGTTATTTTTCTTTCTTTATTATTTTATTTTATTTATTTATTTTTTGTGAAAAATTATCATCGATCCCTAAAAACTTAGGAGACTTGACAATCTTCTACTTATTACTTACTCGAACCTAATTACTAAACAAATAAATTAAAGCTACATGAATTAAATAAAAGAATTCAAATACTGAAATTTAAATTAATAACGAGCATGCATAAAATAAATTAAAATTTAAAATCACATTAATTAACATATTTACGGACAATTAAAATATTAAATTTCAAGTTAACATAAATTAACAAACATGCATAAAATAAACTCCAGATTAAAAATTACATTAATTAAAATAATTAAAAACAATTCAATAGCTAACTTTAATATGAAATAACAATATCCATAAAAAAAATTTACTCATTTTTTTTACTTTTTTTTTTTTTTGGGTTTGGGTCGGATCATCCAGCCTATCCAAAATTTCGAGTCGGTTGGATCTGTCCATTCTAGCCACATGTGGGTTGGGTTAAACCCAACTCACTCATCCTTTAAAAAAAAAAAGCCCAAGAACATAACCCAAATGAGGATTTAAAACCTTTAGATAAAAAATCCCTTTTTTAATTTTTCTCCTCTTCCTCTTTCCCATTTTTCCTCTTTCTTTCTTCTTCTTCTTTTTCTTCTTCCTCCTCGCTCCAGCTACCTCCATGGACAAACCAAATTGTTTGGTTCCTCCTTCTCTTCCTTTCTTTTTTCTTTTCTTCCCTTTCTCCTTTCTTCCCTTTCTCTCTCTTCTCTCTTTTCCCGTCTTCCTTTTGTATTTTATTTTTCTATTGAGTCCGCCATGGATGAACCGAACGGGTTCATCCATGCTTCCCCTTTCTTTCCTTCCTCTTCCCTCCTTTTCTTCCTTTCTCCCTTCCTTTCTTCCTTCATAAAGCTCTAGATCGAAAAGCCCCAAATCAATTTTTTAAAAAAAATCTCCAATTGGGCGAACTCGAGTTTTGATTTTTCTTCCAAATTTTCTTTCAATTAGACCTAATTGACTTGATTTCAAGTGAAATCAAGTCAATTCAAACCCTTTAGGACTCAAAATTTTGAAAACCCCCAAATCAATTTGTTCTAAAATTATCAAGAACCCTAGATTTAAATTGATATCAATTTAGCTTCAATTTAGGGTTTAAACTCCAAATTGAACTCAATTAGTCCTAAATTTAACCCCTATGATCAATTTCTAACCACACAACAAAACCCCTAAAAAATTAAAAATTGACGAGTAAATCTCAAAAATTAAGGAGAAATCCTTTTACCTATACGAAATTGATTCCGAAAGATCGATGGCGATTCGAGCTTCTCCTACAAGTAAAATCTCTCTCTTTTTTTTTTTTTTCGAATTCTATTTTTTGCTACTGCCTAGCTTCGTTTTGCTGATTTTTGCTTTCAATTTCGAGCCCCCTTAATTCTTGAATTACTCGCCTTCTTTAATTATGAGAATGAAAAAATAAATCCTCCCTTCCTCTTTTTTTCTCTTTGTCTATGTGTATATATATATATATGTGTGTGTGTGTGTGTGTGTGTGTGTGAATATGGTTTGGTTCTCCACCATGATGGTGTAAGATTTTTTTACGGGATATGGAGTGGGGTTGATGGGATTGTGGTGTGGGCCGTGTAGTGGTGAAATTGCTAGGGATTGACATGGTGAGGGAGGAAATTGTGGGTCGTGCGGGGTGGTCAGCGGGAGAGAGTTGGGTGATGATGAAGGCTGCTAGGATTTGCAACGATGAAGGTGGTGGCGAGCGAAGTAGAGGGAGGTGCCGAAGTTGTTGACCATGGAGGGGAGAAATGGCAGCTGCAAGTTGAGGGCATTGATTGCTGCAAGTGGAGGGAATTCTTGCTTGGAATTTGGAATTGTAATTGGGAACCAAGCCGATTCTCTGCAATCGAAACCAAAACCGGTTCCATGAAGCGAGGAGGAAAAAGTCCCAAAAATTAGTTACGGGCATGCAAACTTTGTATTTTTTTTTTAATTTTTTTGTAATTTTTTTGTTTTTGCATTGTGGTCCCTGTAAATTATTATTAGGTCAATTTAGTCCTTGTCCAATGTAATCCGGCTCTTGAATTTTAAATGATTCGATTGTATCCTCAATTATTATAATAATTTTGAATTTAATACGATTGCATCCACGAATATTAAATTCACATTGTTTTTTGTATTTTTGTATTTTTTTTCTTTTTGCAAATTATTAAGTGAAATGGAATAAAGAAAACTAATAACACAAATTAAGATGATAAAAAAAATGAAATAAAAGAAAACAAATAGCCAATTAAAAATAAAAAATTTCTGAAATTTTGGTTATGACAACGGCAATTGGTTCTTGCTCGACAACTACCATTACTTCAAAGCATACCATCATTTATCACCGTTCTCACATACACCATAAGAAGAAAAAAGTGAGCTATACTCATTAAGTTGATCCATGCACGAAATGCATGTGACGAAATTAAAAATCATTTTCATGCCTTTTCAAAATTCATTTTCCTCCTTAAGTGCACCCTACCAATTGTGTATATAATCGATCCACTTTTAAAACATGTAATTGTGAAAAATCACAAAAGCACTAGGTATCTTACCTTTTCCTTTTTCTTTTCCTCACAATATCGTGATCACAAAAGCACTAGGTATCTTACCTTTTCCTTTTTTCTTTTCCTCACAATATGGTGATCATTACTCTTGCAATCCTTTTTGAAGATGCCTAACCATTTTCTTTGAAAATCCTACCATTTCCTTTTCCTTTGAAAATCATGAAGAAAAATCCTTTCATGACTCTAGCATGAAATACGTGCAATAATATGCATTACCTTCATCCTTTTCATAAACATGCATACACTAACAATACCATGTACAAGTCATACAAACTTGTAAAAATAAACATATACTTAATAACTCATTGCATGTATGAATTTATCATTAATTCAAACAAATGCCATAAACCATGAAAAATAATATTTGGCCAAAACATTTAGGGGAAATCTATCTCATGCAACCAAGCATAAATCAAGCAATCATCACATGTGTTCATCCTTAAACAATCTAACAAATATCAATCCACCATAATGTCATAGAATTAGGCAATTAACCCTAATTATCCATCTTGGCTGAAACTTCCATTTCACATAATCATGGAGTATTGTGTAATTAAACATTTATATTTATGTTAAATCAACCTTTCACACAATTAAACATCAAATTAGTTCAACCAATTCTAATCTTAGGGTTTGTCCGAATTATACAAATCAAGTATACAAGATCATTTCATCAATTAAACACATGTTTTCATATCTAAATAAATACATAAACATTAAATCAACCAAATTATATGAACTAATTCCATTAAACCTAAAATTTGAATTTGGTCGAAACATATAGTTAGGATATCCAAGATTAATTTTTCATCTAAACACACACACACACACACACACACACACACACACACACGAGATATATATATATATATTCTACTCAATCAATCATGTAAACATAAAATCAACACAAATTCATCAATTAACTCTAAATTTTAATTTTGGTTGAATTACCTATGCCATCAATTCAATAGCATTTTTTTGCAATTAAACACGTTCGAGTCATGTTCAATCAATCTTTCAAACATCAAAATAATACAACTACATGAAACTAATAAATTTTACCCTAATTCATATTTTGGTTGAAACTTTCATCCTTAATCCATCAACTTTAATATTTCAATTTAACCTTAATTAAGCACGTAAACATGCTAATTCACCCACTAAAGGTAAGAACACAACATCAAATCATCATCATCAATCAATTTCAACTTAACCCAATCGTTAAAACATTAAACTCACAATTTATAATACATCAAGCATCATCCACCTAGCATCAAAATCACATATTTCTTGTGTTGTATTTGAGACTACACTTACCTCAATTGATGTTAGAACAATTTCTATCTTGAAAGCTTGAAAATTCCTCCTTCCTTTCTTCCTCCAAAGTTTCGAACAAGAGCTCAAATTTTCCTCCTTTGTTTGACTCTTTTAAGCTCTCCTATGATGATTTTAGGATATGTTGATGTTTAATCTGGTGGTTTTGATTGTTGGTTAGGCTTAATCCTACTTGATTTTGCTTGATTTTACTTTCTTCTTCCTTAAATTCTTAGTTGTTCATCATCCTTCTCTTCTCCTCTCTTTGGTCAAATAAATGGAAGGCAAAAGTGCTCAAGATTTTTCCAAGTAGGAGGACACATGGTTTAATCTTTGAAATTCCTTCCTTATGTCATTTTTTCTAGAATTTTCTCTAATTTTCTTCACTTCTCTTCCTTTGATTTTCCTTAGATATTTTTCTCATTATTTCTTCACATGGCCGAATTAATTAGCCTCTCTTAATCCATCTTCTTTTTTCATTATGGTATGACGTTCATCTAATTTGGTCAAAGTATTTGGTCTCTCAAATTTTAAAAGTTTACATTTTGATCACTAAACTTTATTAATTAACTCAATTAGGTTCTTACATTTTAATCCTTAAAATTTTATGATTTCACAATTAAGTCCTTAATTTATGATTTCCTAAATTTCATAGTGGCCATTTAACTTTTATAATTGTTTCAATCAATTACCTAAACTTTTAATTTCTTTTAGTTAAGTCCCTAGGTTACCCACATAATTATATCAATTAGTAAATTAAAATTACTAAATTAAACTCTAAATATTTCATTCACACCTCACAATATTTATGCGTGCACAAATATAATTTTTATGCAAGCATAAATATTGATTCACATAAATAAATATTCAACATTAAAATTAAATTATTCATACATAAATAATTAATCAAGAAGGTTTTTAGATCAATAATATTACAAATATACTATTTTGAAAATATAAAAAATTTAAATATGAAAAAATATAAAAAATGATATTATGCTAAAATTTAGAATTTATTTATTCTAAAGTTCAAATAATGCATTTCTTTCTGCAATGAAGAGTATATTTTTAAAAAAATCACATATTAATTTCTTGTTATTTTCTTAATTCAACTTCATGAAAAAGTAATTATAAATTAACATTTACACCTTTTCAAACTTGATGGTAAGAATCATAGCATGTAGAACTATTTTTTTAATTGAATTCCATTTTAGTTGTTTTAAAGTTAGATAAAAAAGTATAACTCAAACTAATTTAGTTTTATCATACTTCCTACCTAGTTCAAAACAAACTTTTATTATGATTATTTGATTTTATGCTTTTGAATTATGTGGTATTTTAATTTTTTTTTTACAAAATTGATAGATAAAATATTATCTTAATATATTTTATTATACATGTAATGGCTAAAATATATTCAAGCAAGACATTAAATATAGTAAGCATAATTGTTTTACAAAATCAAGTGATAAATCGAATAGAGCTTCGAATTCCGATTTACATTTTCAAAATTCAACCCGAATTCATAAGATCCGATTCACTTTGTTAAACAAACCGAATACAAATCAATTATATATGATCCAATCTGAATCCAATCTATTGACATAAATAATTTTATGTACGCTGATAGATGACACATAAAATGAATTAATATTTATATGGTTATAATACCTTTTTTAACCTAATTTTGTTTTTTTATTCATCATTGATGTGCTGAACCCACAAGTTTAATGGACTCTAAATCTTTAATTGTCACTTATAGATTGAATTATAAAATCATAAAGTAGAGTCTAATATTCAAATCCATGTATAAAGCCATAAAAATCTCTCATGAATCATAAGATAAAAATCCATGAATTACATTGAAAAATAAAATAATAACTTCACTAAAAAAAAAAAAAAGTTATAAAGAAAGGGAATGTAGTCGGATTGGGTGATGGAGTATGCAAATCTCTCACTCTCCTTGGGATCCGACTCTAATCAAATTCGGTTGAATGTTACCTATTTTCATTTGAACTAGATAAACCTATCTAATTGGATTGGATAACACTAAATATTCAATGTATCGCTATCCAATGTTTGCAAGACTCTTGAAAATTTTTAATTTATTTATTCAAAAATTTTATTTATTTGGAGATGAAATTTATTATTAATTTTAGAGTCGTCATCTAATATTAATGATAACTAAAAATCTAAAATGAACATTGATTCGGAGATTATCGAATAAGGAGTTGGTAATGCCTTTGGAAAGATATCAATCACCCAAAGCATTATTTTCTTAAGGTATAGCGTCTAGTTTAGTCCTAAAGTTTATCTCCTAAAAATTTCTATTTTTGCCAAAATTGATCTTAAGTAAAAATTTCAAGTTTTATTTTCCAAGCCAAATTAATATATATATATATATATTTTGCATCATATTGAACTGATCATTGGACACCTTCTTCGGACATTTTGTCGATTTAATATTGGATCTAGTTTAAGTTTTGACATAATTGGTATATTAGAGAATGACCTAATTACTAAGATATGATTGATTTGAGTTAACATTAGTCTTTATTGGATATGAGACTTTGTTAATTTTTACCTAATATTTTCTATTTTTTTATTTTTTGTTTTTCTCCCTTTTTTATCTCTTTTTTTCCTTCATCTATTATTTTTATTTTTTCTTTATTTATCATTTTAATTTTTAATTTTTTTATCATTTTCTTTTCTCCTATTAATTGTTTAATCTAATTATCGACATAAAACCTAAAAATTAAACATTTGGCTAAGTAAATAAATAAATGCTAGAAAACTCAATAATTCAAAATATTGAACCTAAACTAGGCATGAAATAAGAGGCATGTATTATATAAAAATTTAAAACTAATTTACCTAGGGAAATGGCTAAAATTTGGGTTATTAGACTTTTTGGGTGAAGTGGTCCAAGTTACTAGGCCGACTTACTAGGTCGGCCTCGTTGGATAGACCAACCTTTTTCTTTCATTCCCTGTCGAGCTCGGCCAAATGTACTTTGATAAACAAATTCATGGTCCTCCTCTCCCAAAGTAACTTAGTAGCAACAATAATAGATGATAAGCCTTGAAAAATAATTTCCCTAGTAAGTGGTAGAAAACCATTCAAGGCTAGAAACGGAGTCATTTAAATGGTAGAATGGTAGCTAGTATTATACCACTACTAAGCCAAATACCACCATTAAAACCATTTCTTTGGGCAAACCATGCACATAAAGCACAAATAAATATTCATGCATTGATTCAATCTCTTCGTTTGGCCATCTATTTGAGGATGATAAACGGAACTCATCGGTAGCTTAATGCCTAAGGAAATTTTTATAACTCCTTCCAAAATAAGCTTATAAATATTTTATCTCTATTAGTGAGGATTTTAACAACTCCTTCCAAAATAAGTCTGGTTATGTAACTTGTAGATATGCTCTAGAAGTTCTTAGCCATATCCTTAGCTGAAAAAAGATGAGTTAAGGTTAAAAAATGACCATACTTAGTGAATCTATCCACAATGAGTAAGATGGTGTCTTTCCCTTTTGATTTTGGAAGCCTTTCTATAAAGTCCATGGAGATGTCTTTCTATGCCCCATCTAGTATAAGTAAAGGTTGCAACAAGCCTGGATAAGCCATCTTCTCTAACTTAGCCCTAATACAAACCTCACATTCTTCTACATAGACCTTCATCATTTGCTTTATAGATGGCCAATATAACACCATTTCCAGCCTTTTATAAGAGTTTTGCATACCTATATGTCCTTCAACAATTGAGTTATGGGTAGTTTTTATCAATTTCTTCCTCAAGTCATGATTTTGCCTAATGAATAGCACTGGTATTGTACCTCGGTATACCATCTTTATAACTATATTGAGAAAAAACACCATCATCAATAAACTTAATAGCAATAATCTCCTGTACCTTAATGTTATTAGTATATGAAACCATAATATCAGCATACTATATAGGTACGGTAGTTGTAATAACATTGAGTTTTCCTTCATTTATTTTAGTGGTTGCTTTTTTTGGATTAGGTACCCTTCTAGATAATGAATCATCCACTATATTCTCTTTTCCTCTCGTGTATTAGATATCATACCGCAACCCTAATAGCTTGGTGAGCCATTTTCTTTATATAAGTGTGTGTATTTTTTGTTCCAATAAGAATTTGAGACTCTTATGGTCGGTATTGATGATTAACTTATCGGCTTTTAAGTAATGCCTCTATTTATTAATCATCATGAAAATAGTTAGGTATTTCTTTTCATAGATAGACATTCTAAAGTGTTTAAGACATAATGCTAAAGAAAGCCAATGGCTTACCATCTAGAGATTGTACAACTCTAATTCTAGTGCCACAAGCATCGGTTTCTTAGATAAAAAGCTTTAGAAAATTTAGGAGAGCTAAAATAAGAGCCTTACATAGGACCTTTTTCAATTGATCAAAGGCTATTTGGGCTTAGTCATTTCACCCAAAGTTGTTTTCTTTAGTAACTCGAGTCAAAGGCATGCTAATTAGGCTATAATTCATAATGAATTTCCTATAATATCCATCCAATCCTAAGAATCCTCTTAAATCTTTAATAGATTATGGAGCTAGGCAATTGCTAATAGCAATAGTCTTCTTTGGATTTGTAGCCTCAACACTCGAGATTATATGTCCCAAATACTTTATTTGAGTTGACAAAAAGAGCACTTAGACCACTTGGTGAACAGTTGATGCCTGGATAAAACTTTCAACATTCGTGCAAGATGCTTTATGTGAAGTTTTAAGGTGGGGTTATATATCGAGTATATCATATATATAAAAAAAACATAAACTTCCTAAAATAAGGTTCCAAAACTTTATTCATCATAGCCTTAAAGGTTGTTGGTGCATTGGTTAATCCCAATAGCATAACCTTGAATTCATGATGGCCTTGATAAGTTACGAAAGCCGACTTCTCAATGTCCTTCTCATACATTTTGACTTGATGACAACCGGACCATAAGTCAATCATAGAAAATAAGTAAGGTTCATGCAATTCATCAAGAAGATCATTAATCAATGGAATGAGGAATTCATAATTATTGTGATGTTATTGAGCTACCCGTAGTCCACATAAAATCGCTAAGAATTATTCTTCTTCTTAACCAATAGGATCGGTGAAGTAAACGGATCGCAACTTGGTAGAATGACACTATTTTATAGCATTTTCTTGACTTATTTTGCAATTTCTTTTGTATATATAAAGGACCTCCTATATGTTCTAATATTTAATACCTTAGCCCTTGAAACGAAAGGTATTCTATGGTCGAATTTCCTTAGTAAATGTAGCTCTTTTGGCTCTATAAAAATAGTTTTATATTTCTTTAATAAGGCTTTTATCTCTCTATTCTCCACGTTAATGGATTCCTCATAAGCCGTAATGGAAAAAAGCCGACCAACAAACTCGTAAATAATTGCTCTCAATGTTTTGTGTACATTGACGACTTTAATCTATTATAATTTTCCTTCTTCAATTTCAATCATTCCCTTAAGCTCAATCATCCTTCCTCTCTTTCTTGAACAATAATTTCATCTTGACAAAATCAAACAAGATAGAAGAGAGCATCCTAAGCCAATCCACCACTAACACCATGTCATAACCACCTAATTTCTATACCCGTATGTCTACTTTAAACTCATGTCCTTGCATGAGTCGTGAAAACCCTAGACTCCTTACATGGCACTTTATCATATCTCAATTGGCTACTTATCACAAAGAGTGTAGTAGTTTCCTCAATTATAGCCTAGATATCTTTTACTACCTTGAGATTGATGAAGCTGTGCATGCTTTCACTATCAATTAGGATGATAATCTCCTTGTTGTTATAACATCCCTTAATTTTGATAGTATTGTAAGCATATTTTCCTACTAAATCATGCGGAGACAATCTAAATTCCTTATAGTTCTTCTTATCCGAGTACTACATCTTCCTCATTTACTTCCTTTACATATATGAATCCATCATCCTCTCCTTCCACACCTTTTATCACATTTAAGGCCTTATTTGCACATTGATGTCGTGGAGTGTATTTCTCCCTACATCCGAAAGAAAGCCCCAATCTCCTCCTATAATCTTACAAAGTCTCTATTTGAGGTTTTTATAGGCAAGTATTGGTAGGTTTAAGTTGGTTAGTGTTTTCATTTCTAGTAAAAGTATTATAAGATTTATGGAATAGGTTGGTATTTGGCTTATTGGTATTATAGGCATGGTATGTTCTAATGTTGTTATAAGTTAAAAAGGTTCTCTGTGAAATTCTAGATTTCTTAGCCATGGAATTCACGGACTCCTTTTGCCATCCGGCTTGGTCAAATGCTTAAATCAAAATTATAGGTTATAGAATTTTTAGCACGGTTTTGATGTCTTCCTTGAGTCCATTAATAAAGCTAGACACAAAGTAAGACTTAGGCAAATATGAATTATTAGTAGTCAATAAAGACATAAGCTTCTCAAACATCTTCACATACTACTTCACTTTTTATTCTTATTTAAGTTTATTAAACTCCTCCATTATATCTTTCCTACTACTAAACCTTCCACAAATCTCTTAAAAATTCTTCCTAGTTTCCTAGATCGCTTTTGACCATAAATATTTCAAACAAGATCTCAACTCTTTTTTCCAGAGACTTAGAAACAATTTTCACCCACTAGGATTTTCTCCCTTAAATAGATGCAAATCTATCCTAGGTATTAAAGAATTATATCTAGAGTTTACAAACTTAGAAGTTAACAAAGGCTCACCATGATAAGTTTGATGGATTGGTTTTGTGGTTACATTTCCACCATGTGAGGAACTAGAAGATTCTCGTTGTTCTTTCTCAACTTTCTTTTCTACCATTAATGATTGAATTGACTTATTAAAGCCTCCAATTGAAGCTATGTTTATTGATTTTGTTCTTGTATTTTTTTTAATGGCTTTAATACCTTCTTAAAATTCTTGGTGCATGCCTTACATCTACCCTTCTTGCCTTATATTATGCGCTTCTAAGGTTTTGATTCTATTGTTATCCATACCATGATTGGTCTTGGTTAGCTCGATATAAATTGTTAGGGTTTCCTTAATAATTTTATGAAATAAAGAAGAAGAAGAAGAATTGAGAGAGAAATTATATATATCTCTTTGTTATAATAATCAAAATAAATCTAAATGAATCCTTCTCTCTCTCTTGGTTAATTATACTACTAACCCATGATACCTCATAAATTAGTTAAACTAACTAATTCTCCTTCTAACTACCACTGCATCAATAGCTCCTCAAATATTATTATCCTAATAGCAAAAATTATAAAAAAGTGTATAACACCAAGTTAACCCCCATCTAATTTGTTCAAACAAATCAAACATAAATGAGGTAGGTCATCGATAGGGTTTCACGATGATAGTAACTATGTCACCGTCATCAATTGTTCTTGAGCCGACTAGAGAGATCTTAGTAATTCAACAAAATTAATAATTTGAAATAGACCACCTTGGTGTGTGTATGGATGATGCAGTTGGGTTTAGATGGTTTTCGGAGGAATAACCAATTAAGGTTTCCTTTTTGAAGAACTCGGAATCAACCTAGTAGCCTTTCTTGTGAAACCCAAAATTCCTCTTAACCTAAAAACTTGAAACCTAGAAAATAGAAATGCTTAAAACCTAGAAATCTAAAAAACTCACTCTGTATAAAACCTAGAAAAATTCCCCTACTCGAACCCTAGAAAATTTCCTTTTTGGAAACCCAAAGATTTTCTTTTTGTAAATTGGAATTTCTTTTTTACAAATGAGATCACAACTCTAATTCTGTTGTTATCCACCATTATTGGTCTTTGTTATCTCCGATACCAAATTTTTAGGGTTTTCTTAACAATTTCATGAAATGGAGAAGAAGAAAAAGAAGAAGAAGAAGATTTGAGAGAGAAATTATATACGTCTCTCTGTTACAACAATTAAAACAAATCTGAATGATTTTTCTCTCTCTTCTAGTCACTTATACTACTAACCTATACCACTTCATAAATTAGTTACGGTAACTAATTCCCCTCCTAACTACTACCACATCAATAGGTCCTCAAATATTATTATCCTAAGAGTAAAAATTATAAAAAAACGTATAACACTAAGTTAAACCCCATCTAATTTGTTCAATCAAATCAAACATAAATAAGGTGGGTCATTGATAGGGTTTCACGATGGCAATAAGCGTGTGTCACTTGTCATCGATCATTCTTAAGTCAACTAGAGAGATCTTAGTAATTAAAAACAAAACCAATAGTTCTAGAGGGACTGCCTTGGTGTGTGTAAGGATGGTTTGTAAAGGAATCACTAGTGAAGATTTTCACCTTGAAGAACTCGAATCAACCTAGTAGCCCTTCTTGTGAAACCAAAAATTCCTTTTAACATAAAAACTTGAAACCTAGAAAATAGAAATGAAATGCTTGAAACTTAGAAATCCAAAAAACTCCATATGTCCAAAACCTCAAAAAATTCCCTACTCGAACCCTATAAAGGTTCCTTTGTAAAAACCTAAAGATTCTTCTTTTACAAACTAGGATTTCCTTTTTGCAAACAAGATCTCGACTCTTTTTATCGGATACATTGAAACAATTTCCACCAACTGATGAATAAGAATAAAGTTCATCTTAAAATACTTCTTACATTTGTGAATCTAGCCTCTAGGATTTTCGCTCCTAAGCCGAGATAAATTTATCCTAGGTATTAAAAAAATTATAGCCGATTTTACAACATAAGACTTAATAAAGGCTCACCATGAAGAGCTTGATGGATTGGTTTTGTGGCTATATTTCCACCATATAAGGAATTAGAAGATGCTCGTTGTTCTTTCTTGACTTCTCTTTCAACCATTAATGATTGAATCGACGTATTAGAGCCTTCGATTGAAGTTGTGTTTATTGATTTTTCTTTTGTATTTGCTTTTTCATGGCTTCATTACCTTCTTAAAATTCTTGATGCATACCTTGCATCTACTCTTCTTGTCTTCTATTATGCTCTTCTAGAGTCGTAATTCTGTTGTTATCCATCATGATTAGTCTTGGTTAGCTATAATACCAAATTATTAGGGTTTCCTTAATAATTTTATGAAATAAAGAAAAAGAAGAATTAAGAGAGAAATTGTATATGTCTCTCTATTACAACGGTTAAAACAAATCTGAATGAATCTTTCTCTCTCCTAGCCACTTATATAACTAACTCATGCCACCTCATAAATTAGGTACAATAACTAATTCTCTTCTTAACTACGACCATATCAATAGCTCCTCAAATCTTATCATCCTAACAATAAAAATTATAATAAAGTGTATAACACCAAGTTAACCCCCCATCTAATTTGTTTAAACAAATCAAACATAAATGAGGTGGGTCATCAATAGGGTTTCACGTTGACAATAACTATGTCATCGTTATCGATCGTTCTTGAGCCGGCTAGAAAGATCTTAGTAATTGAAAGCAAAACCAATAGTTCAAGAAGGACCACATTGGTATGTGTATGGATGATGCGATTAGGCTTGGATGGTTTACAAAGGAATGACTAGTGAAGATTTCCTTTTGAAGAACTCGGAATCAACCCGAGTAGCCCTTTTTGTGAAACCTAAAATTTCTCTTAACCTAGAAACTTGAAACCTAGAAAATAGAAATATTTAAAACCTAAAAATCCAAAAAACTCCTTTTGTCCAAAACCATAAAAAATTCCCCTACTTGAACCCTAGAAAAGTTCCTCTTTGAGAACATAAAGATTCCACTTTTTGTAAATCGAGATTTCCTTTTTGAAAGCTTAGAAATGTTCTTGACTTTTAAAACCCTTAAAACCTAAAAAATTCCTTTTTATCCAAAACCTATAAATGTTAAATTCTTACCTAAAATTTTTCTCCCTCCTTCAACCTAGAAATTCGCCCTCTATTTACATTTAAAACCCAACTCCCTTTCTACCTTTGGATTAAATCCAATTAAATCATAGCCTTTCTCATTATCTTCTAAGCAAAACTAATACTAATTTGGCTTCTTATTAACGAGCCAAAACAATGAAATTGTTGTTGTTGTTGTTTTTGTTGTTGTGTGTGTGTGCGGGTTGGTGTAAATGGTGCGAGTGGTGGTGCGACACGATTCTTCGCTAAGTACTTGCTAGTCAAGAATCACTTGTTTTGCTAGACATGATTGTGTGTGGCTTAAATTTTATAAGCCAATAATATATTTAGGCCATTAGGTTTTTTTCTTTATAGGTATGAGGTATTTAAATCTCCTTATGTCTCTGTTTAGAAAGTAGAGTGAAAGACAAACACTTTTTATTGAGCCTCTAGGGTTCTTGTATTTTCTTACCATGAAGCTAATAAAAATTTTCTATCGTCCGTGGAGTAGACAATTTATCAAATCATATAAATCCTATTTATTGATAATTTATTTAGTGTTATCTTTTGATTATTATCTATCGTTTTTTATCTTGTTTTCACTTGTTTGTCATCACAAGCCGGTATCGAAGCATAAGTTGTGCATATTTGGGTTTTTTAGTTCATAATGATAGCTTTGAAATTTGATGTTTTGCCTTTTGATAGTTAAAATAATTTTAGCCTATGGAGAATAAAGATGAACGTAAAGGTTTTGCCAAGGTAATAGAGGGTATATACCTAGATGACATGACTTTTATTGAAATTAAAGAGATGGATGAAAAGGCTTATAATGGTCTATAATTATCATTGTTAGACAAAGTACTTGTGAGAAGTCAAAGATGAAAGGATAATGATGAGGCTTGTGGAAGAAGTTGAAAAGCCTCTACATGAAGAAATCTCTTACAATGATATTATATTTGTAGTAGCATCTTTATACACTAAAGAAATGAGAAGGTACGTCTATTCATGAGCACCTTGATAAATTCAATAATATTGTTATAGATATGAAAAATCTTGATATTATACTTGATGAAGAAGATCAAGCTCTTATTGTATTGTGTTCATTACCTACTTCGTATTAGAATTTTGTTAATTCAATATTGTATGGTAGAGAGTCTATAACTTTAGAATTTGTTAAAGCCTCTTTGAATTCTATTGAGATGAGACATAACCTAAATGTAAAATCATTGATAGTCGGGCTAATTGTTTGCTAGTAAAAGGAAGATAGAAGGATAGAGAGGGTCGTAAAGGAAGACCTAAATTCAATTCTAAATCTAGATGAGTGGTGCTACGTTCATGAGAAAGGACATTATAAATTAGATTATCTTACTCTAAAAAAGAAGGAAAAACCACGGGGTTAAAGTTTTGAGCTTGTTAATGTGGCAAAGGGTACCGATATTGATGCTAATGAAAGTGTTCTTACTTGTATATCCTTCGGATGGTCGTTCGATCAAGAATAGATCTTGGATACCGAGTGTTTCTTAGCATATATGTCCAAATAAAGAGTGGTTTACCACTTATAAACCTATAAATGGTGGCTCTATTCTAATGGGCAATAATTCAATTTGTAAGATGACTAGTATTGGTATAATTCATATCGGGTGTCATGATTTGGTTATGAGGACTTTGACAAAAGTGAGACATATATTAGATTTGAAAAAGAATCTAATTTCTTTAAACTATCTAGATTTGAGAGGTTATAGCTACTTTAGTAAACGTGGAATTCTTAAGGTTTCTAAGAGTTCCTTGGTAGTGATGAAAGCAACTCAAATTAATCATCTCTATGTGTTACAAGGTAGTATAGTAACAAGCTCTACGGGGATGATTACTTCCTACTCTAAAAAGGAAAGGATTCAATTGTGGCATATGCGTCTAAGTTATATGAGTGAGAAATGTATGATTATTCCGAGTAAACATGGTTTGCTTTGTGATGATCAAATGACATCACTTGATTTACGTGGGCATTGTGTCTTAGGAAAGGAAACTAGAGTGTAGTTCTCTATTGGCACTTATTCTACAAATGGCACATTTGATTACATTCATTCATATTTGTGAGCATCGGCTTAGGTTCTATCCAAAGGTGGTGCACTTTATTTTTTGATATTTGTTGATGATTACTCTCAAACGGTTTGGGTCTAGTTTCTTAAAAATAAGAATGATGTTTTTGAAACATTCAAAAAATGAAAAGTTCTAGTAGAAAATCAAACAAGAAAGAAGATTAAATGTCTTTGAATAGATAATGGCTTGAAATTCTGCAGTGGAAATTTTAATGAGTTTTGTATAAACTTTGGGATTATTCAACATCATATAGTTAGACACACTCTTTAGTAAGCTGGGGTGGCGAGCTGCATGAATAGGACTTTGATGGAGAGAGCTAGATGTATGCTCTCTAATTCTTTTTGAAGAAGGATTTCTAGAGTTGAAGTAGTTAACATACATTGTTATCTTGTCAAACGTTCTCCTTCTATCGCCATTGATCGTAAGACTCCAAACGAGGTGTGGTTAGGTAAACCTAGTAATTATTCAAATTTAAAAGCATTTGGATGTCTTGCTTATTATCATGTTAAAGATGATAAACTTAAACTTAAAGCAAAGAAATGTGTATTTGTTGGCTCTGCTGATTGGGTGAAAGATTATTGTCTATGATGCCTTGAACTTAATTCATATAAATTCATTATTAGTAGAGATGTTACTTTTAATGAGAAAAATATGCTTGATCAAAGAAAGGTTGTTTGTGAGTCTATAGGAAAGAGTGAGAAAGCCATGGATAAGGTGGAGCTTCGGGTGAGTTTAAAAGAGAGACTCCTAAACCACTATTGCTAAATTTATCCCCTATAGTTGAAGGCATGCAATAGGATTCAAATATGAATGAAGATGCCATAGAATGCGAATAGCCTTACTCAATAGCTACTTGCTCGAGAAAGGAGACAAATAAGACCTCCCTAAAGATATACTCATGCTAATCTAGTAGCCTATGAGCTTACTAGAGCCGAGGCTCGGGTATTTAGGAGCCTTCTACTTATAGAGAGGTAGTGATTTGAAAAGAGAGGCTCGATCGTGTGAAAGAGAAAGACACGATCATGTGAGTTTTCTTCTCTTTTTCGTGCTTTATGCTTCTGCTAGTGTGAAGCACTTGTCTTGTACTCGTGTGTCTTGAGCATTTATCTCGTGCATGTTGGGGTTTTGTTATAGAGAAGAAATTTGTTTGCCCTAATGTTGAAGTCAATACTTTCTCTCTTCACATCTTTTATTTCTTACATTGAGTTAGCTCATGCAAACTTAGAGGTGTGTTTTAATGAATTATTTGACGTTCTTGAAGGTTTGGAAAATTCAAGCCAAGGTGGAGATTTGTTGTGTGTGGCTTGAATTTTATGGGCCAATAATATATTTAACCCATTAGGTTTTTTTCTTAGGAATGAGGTATTTAAACCTCCTTATGTCATTGTTTAGGAAATAGAGTGAAAAACAAAGGCTTTTTATTGAGCCTCCAAAGTTCTTGTATTCTCTTACTATCAAGTTAATAAAACTTTCTTTTCGCTCGTAGAGTAGGCAATTTGCCAAACCATGTAAATCTTGTGTGTTGATAATTTGTTTTAGCTTTATCTTTTGATTGTTACCTGCCATTACTTATCTTGTTTCAGTTGTTTGTCATAATAGACATATTTTCTTTAATACTAGGGAAAGGAAATCATTTTCTTCAAGGAAATTGTTTTAGCCTTATCTTTTGATTATTACTCGCCACTTATACAACAAACTCATGCGACCTCATAAATTAGGTACATTAATGAATTCTCCTCCTAACTACTGCCACATCAATAGCTCCTCAAATCTTATTATCCTAATAATAAAAATTATAATAAAGTGTATAACACCAAGTTAGCCCCCCATCTAATTTGTTCAAAAAAATCAAACATAAATGAGGTAGGTCATCGATAGGGCTTCACGTTGACGATAACTATGTCATTGTTATGGATCATTCTTGAGCCAGCTAGAAAGATCTTAGCAATTAAAAACAAAACCAATAGTTTAAGAAGGACCACCTTGGTATGTGTATGGATGATGTAGTTGGGTTTGGATGGTTTGCAAAGGAATGACTAGTGAAGATTTCCTTCGAAGAAATCAAAATCAACCCGAGTAGCCCTTTTTATGAAACCTAAAATTCCTCTTTACCTAGAAACTTGAAACCTAGAAAATAGAAATGTTTTAAACCTAGAAATCTAAAAACTCCCTTTGTCCAAAACCTTAAAAAATTCCCCTACTCCACCTAGAAAAGTTCCTCTATGAGAACTTAAAGATTCCACTTTTGCGAATAAAGATTTCCTTTTTAAAAGCCTTGAAATGTTCTTGACTTTTGAAACCCTTAAAACCTAAAAAATTCCTTTTTATCCAAAACCTAAAAATGTTAAATTCTTCCTTAAAAATTTTCTCCCTCCTTAAACCTAGAAATTCGTCCTCTATTTATATCCAAAACCCAACTCCCTTCTACCCTTAGGTTGAATCCAATTAAATCATAGCCCCTCTCATTATCTTCCAAGCGAAACTACTACTAATTTTTGCTTCTTATTAATAGAGCCAAAATAATGCGATTGTTATTGTTTTTGTTGTTATGTGTGTGTGTGCGGGTTGGTGTAAATGGAGCAAGTGGTGGCGTAACACGATTCTTCGTTAGTATTGGTAGTCAAGAATCACTTATTTTGCTAGACATTATTGTGTGTGGTTTAAATTTTATGAGCCAATAATATATTTAGGCCATTAGGTTCTTTTTATTTTATTTTATAGGTACGAGGTATTTAAACCTCCTTATGTCTCTATTTAGGAAGTAGAGTGAAAGACAAACACTTTGTATTAAGCCTCTAGGGTTCTTGTATTCTCCTACTATCAAGCTAATAAAACTTTCCTCTCTTCCATAGAGTAGGTAATTTTTCAAATCACATAAATCCTATATGTTGATAATTTGTTTGGCATTATCTTTTAATTGTTACCTACCATTACTTATCTTGTTTTCATTGTTTTTCATCACAAGCCGGTATCGAGCATAGGTTGTGCATCTTTAGGTTTTTTTATTCATAATGACGACTACGAATTTTGATATTTTACCTTTTAATAGTTAAAATAATTTTAGCCAATGGAGAATAAAGATAAAAGCTTTGTTGTGATGTGAAGTTTTTGTCAAGGTAATAGAGGGTATATACCTAAATGGTATGACTTCTATCAAAATTGAAGAGATTGATGAAAAGGCTTATAATGCTTTACAATTATCATTGTCGGACAAGGTACTGTGAAAAGTCACAAATGAAAAGATAACGACGAGACTTGTGGAAGAAGTTGAAAAGCCTCTACATGAAGAAATCTCTTACAATAAGATTGTATTTGAAGCGAGTGTCTTTATACACTAAAGATGCGAGAACGTACGTCTATTCATGAACACCTTGATGAATTCAATAATATTATTATAGATATGAAAAATCTTAATATTAAACTTGATGAAGAAGATCAAGCTCCTATTGTATTGTGTTTATTATCTACTTTGTATGAGAATTTTGTTAATTCAATATTGTATGATAGAGAGTTAATAACTTTAGAAGATGTTAAGGCCTCTTTGAATTCCGTTAAGTCGAGACATAAGCTGAATGGTAAAATCGTTGATAGTCGAGTTGATTGTTTGCTAGTAAAAGGAAGACGAAGGATAGAAAGGGTTCTAAAGGAAGACCTAAATTTTGTTTTATGTCTAGATGAGTGCTACTACTCGTCACGAGAAAGGACATTATAAATCAGATTGTTTTACTCTAAATAAAAAGAAAAAACCACGAGGTCAAAGTTTTAAGCCTCGCTAATGTGGCAAAGGCTACCGATGTTGATGCTTCTTGAAAGTGTTCTTATGGTATATCCTCCGGATGGTCGTTACGATCAAGAATGGATCTTAGATATCGGTGCTTCTTAGTATATATGTCCAAATAAATAGTGGTTTACCACTTATGAACCTGTAAGTGGTGGCTCATTCTAATGGGCAATAATACGGTTTATAATATGATTAGTATTGGTATAATTCGTATTAGGTGTCATGATTTGGTTGTGAGGACTTTGACGAAAGTGAGACATATATTAAATTTGAAAAAGAATATAATTTCTTTAAACTATCTAGATTTGAGAGGTTATATCTACTTTGGTAAAAATGGAATTCTTAAGGTTTCTAAGAGTTCCTTGGTTATGGTGAAAGCAACTCAAATTAATCGTCTCTATATGTTACAAGGTAGTATAGTAACAAGCTCTACGAGGATGATTACTCCCTACTCTAAAAAGGAAAGGACTCAATTGTGACATATGCGTCTAGGCCATATGAGTGAGAAAGGTATGACTACTCCGAGTAAACATGGTTTGCTTTGTGATGATCAAATAACATCACTTGATTTACGTGGGCATTGTGTCTTAGGAAAGCAAACTAGAGTGTAGTTCTCTGTTGGCACTTATTCTATAAAGGGTATATTTAATTACATTCATTCAGATTTATGGGGATCAGCTCGGGTTCTATCCAAAGGTGGTGCACTTTATTTTTTGATATTTTTTTATGATTACTCTCAAACGATTTAGGTCTAGTTTCTTAAACATAAGAATGATGTTTTTGAAACTTTCAAAAAATGGAAAGTTCTAGTAGAGAATCAAATAGAAAAGAAGGTTAAACGTCTTTGAACATATAATGGCTTGGAATTACGTAATGGAAATTTTAATGAGTTTTGTATAAAATTTGGGATTATTCGACATCACATAGTTAGACACACTCCTTAGCAAAATAGGGGTGGTAGAGCGCATGAACAAGATTTGATGGAGAGAGCTAGATGTATGCTCTCTAATTCTTGTTTGGAGAAAGATTTACGGGTCGAAGCAGTTAACACAGACTTGTTATTTTATCAAAATTTCTCTCTCTACTGCCATTGATTGTAAAACTCCAAACAAGGTATGATCGAGTAAACCTAGTAATTATTCAAATTTAAAAGTATTTAGATGTCATGCTTATTATCATGTTAAAGATGATAAACTTGAACCTAGAACAAAAAAATGCGTATTTCTTAGCTATGTCGATAGGGTGAAAGATTATCGTCTATGGTGCCTTGAACTTAATTCATATAAATTCATTATTAGTAGAGATGTTACTTTTAATGAGAAAAATATGCTTGGTTAAAGATAGGTTGTTTGTGAGTCTATAGGAAAGAGTGAGAAAGCCATGGATAAGGTGGAGCTTTAAGTGAGTTTAAAAGAGAGACTCCTCAAAAACCATCACCAAATGTATCCCCTACGGTTGCAAGCATGTAATAGGATTCAAATATGAATGAAGATGCCACGGAATCCGAACGACTTTACTCAATAGCTACTGGTCGAGAGAAGAGACAAATAAGACCTCCCTAGAGATATACTCATACTAATCTAGTAGCCTATAAGCTTACTAGAGCCGAGGCAATGGGTATTCAAGAGCCTTCTACTTATAAAGAGGTAGTGATTTGAAAAGAGAGGCTCGACAGTGTGAAAGAGAGAGACACGATCATGTGAGTTTTTTCTCTCTCGTTCTTCATGCTTCGCTAGGTGTGAAACACTTGTCTTGTGCTCATGTGCCTTGAGCATTTATCTCCGCATGTTATGGTTTTGTTAGAGAGAAGAAATTTGTTTGTCCTAATGTTGAAGTCAATACTTTCTCTCTTCACATCTCTTATTATTTACACCGAGTTAGCTCATGTAAACTTAGAGGTGTGTTTTAATGAATTATTTGACGTTCTTAAAGGTTCGTAAAATTCAAGCCAAGGTGGAGATTTGTTGTGTGTGGCTTGAATTTTATGGGCCAATAATATATTTAGCCCATTAGGTTTTTTCCTTTATAGGTATGAGGTATTTAAACCTCCTTATGTCTTTGTTTAGGAAATAGAGTGAAACACAGAGACTTTGTATTGAGCCTTCATAGTTTTTGTATTCTCCTACTATCAAGTTAATAAAACTTCCATCTTGTTCGTGGAGTAGGCAATTTGCCAAACCATGCAAATCTTGTGTGTTGATAATTTGTTTTAGCTTTATCTTTTGATTATTACCTACCATTGCTTGTCTTGTTTTTCTTGTTTGTCATAATAGACATATTGTCTTTACTACTAAGGAGAGGAAATCGTTTTCGCCGAGGAATGGAGGATAGGTCATTCGGACACCTTTGGAATTGGTTATGTCGTTCAATCATTCAATTTTGGTCTTTATGTGTTTTATTTTTGCCTCAATTATGTCCCTTAAACATGCTATTTTGGTCCTTGGTTATTTCAATTTTTGCAATTATATCCCTACATTCTTCAATTTTAATTCGAGACTTTTAATTATTTCAATATACCTCTATTTGTTTCAATTTCAGTTTTGATTTTATTCAATCATGCCTCTAATTAATTATATCATGCAATTTTTGTATTTTTATATATTCTTGCATTTTTTAATTCTTTTGTAGTAAATAGTAAAAATAATTGAAAAAAGATAAATATAAACTAAAAAAGATAAAAAAATTGAAAGAAAATACATAATCTCAAATTTGAGTTATAACACAATGGATTAAGCTACCTCTAGTTCTCGCCGCGCGCCCCCGGGGGGGGGGGGGATGGGATATGAGCAATGGTGAGGACTATTCGGAATTACTAGAATTATTTAAATCATGTGACCGAGTCGGATAATGATTAAAAAAAAAAAATCGAAAAATGATTCATTCTGGTAAAAAGTAACCCGACCCGAAATAGCCTTTTTCTTACCCGTTTGCTCACCCATACGGCATCAGCACAAAAATCTTAGCGATCGATCGAGAGAGAGAGAGGTGGAACGCCTCACCAGTGTTGTTGTTATTGAGAGCTCTGACTCTGACTCTGAATCAAGATTCAAATCGAAAGGGAAAGGAAGGGACAGTTGGTGTGGTCTCTCAACTCTCAAATGGCTGATTGTCTGAGGTCCACGCTCACCTCACACTAACTCACAGAGTCACCACCTTCTCTTCCTCAATCAATGGCACTTCCGCCTAGATGGACTTTCTTACTCCATTTACTCGCTATACTTTTATTATTATCCTCAACAAAGACCTTTGGATCGGCAACAGATACAGAAGCAGAAGAAGAGGAGTTCCATGAGGAATTGTTGTTGAAGCCGTTGCCTGATCGAAAAGTGTTGGCCCATTTCTACTTTGAAACTGGAGCTCCTCCTTCTAATTCTAATGGCCACCACCATCATCTCTTCCCTAAAGCCATTTCTCAGCTGGTAATTTATTCTATTCTATTTGATTCACTGCATTTCCTCCTACGTTTTTAAAATTTATTCAAATATTGGATGTAACTTTAGGGTTTGTAAAAGAAGACTGTGAAACTTCGATATTTAGAACAGTAATTGTAATGTAGTTTAATGATTATTTGAATTTCTTTCTTTGACATCCTGATTGTTATTTTGTTGTAAATAACTAGCTGCAAGGATTTTGATATTTCATTGCATTTATGCTTCAACTACTTTCTCCTTTTAATTGTCATGATTTTAATTTTTTTTTCTTCTTCTCATTTTTGTTGCCAAAAGAAAATTTCTTTTGAGCCATTGGTTTTGATTATATTATAGAAATAAAAATATCTTCCTGGATTGAAGGCAGGTTATAACATGTGCATAGTTTAACATGGACAGGTCCAGAAATTTCAGATTAAGGAAATGGAATTATCTTTCACACAAGGTCGCTGGAACTATGAACGTTGGGGTGGGTTTGACACCATATCGAGCAACTATGCTAAGCCTCCTGGAGTTGAGTTGTGGGCTGTCTTTGATGTTCCTAAAGAGCAAGTTGATGCTTCTTGGAAGAATTTAACCCATACTCTTTCAGGTCTTTTCTGTGCTTCAATTAATTTCCTTGAATCTTCTACCATGTATTCAGCTCCTGACTGGAGCTTTAGGCAAGCTTCTGGCAGTCTGAGGTATGGCACGCTGCCCCGTGAGGCTGTTTGCACTGAGAACCTAACTCCATGGTTGAAGCTTCTTCCTTGTCGAGATAAGGCTGGGCTTTCTGCCTTATTGGACAGGCCTTCAATTTATAGAAGTTTTTATCATTCTCAACAATTGCATTTGACTTCAAAGCCATCTGATCTTGAGGGGTTGAATTTAGGCATTGTTCTAGAACAAACACTTACCGTTGTTCTTGATCCCAGTAGTCAAAGAACTAGCTTGACTCATATTAGTGAATCATATCTTCAGCCAAGTTGGTCTTTGAGTTCAATTTTTGGAAGGAAAGTTAATGGGAAGTGTGTTCTTGCTAAGTCTAGTAATGTATATCTTCAGCTTGAGAGAGGCCTAGTTGCTGAACTGAAGAAAAATGAGAATTATGGGGCTGACTATATTGCCTCTGAAGGTTTTGATGGCGAAACCAGCTTTGAATTGTCAGTTAACCCAGACAGGGTACTTAAAGAAGAAAATAGTAGGCATGGAATAGGCTCCTCTTTTCTTTATGAATTTTCAGTTGAGAAGTACAGCAACTCTAAACCATTTGATCTAGGCCTAACATGGAAATTTCCTGTAATATGGTCATGTCAACAAGCACCATTACATTCTAGTAGGTTTCTGATGGGCAGTGGGAATGAAAATGGTGCAATCGCTATCTCGTTGAAATCTACAGATTTAAATGACAGTTCCCTGGGTGCTAATGGTGCTAGTGATGGATGTGAGTTGCATGTTAATATTTTCCAAGTTGTCCCTTGGTATACCAGGGTTTATTATCATTCTCTCCAGCTGTTTGTGGATGATCAACCAAAGGCAGTTGGAGATTTTGTGGAAAAGATGCATGTTTTGCCTTCAAAAGACAAGATATCACCTGGTATGATGGAGATGGTTCTGAAGCTTCCTTGTGGTGTGAAATCAGCTGCTTTGACATTAGAGTTTGATAAGGTATGCTTAGCACTTCATGTTTCGAAGCTTGATTTGGAATCATAGCATGATTAGTGAATGAAGTCAAGTGTAATAAAATATATATGATGGTCAATATTATCCTCAGAAACCAACCTGTGGAAACAGTGGCAAATGGCAAATAGATTATAATTTCCTGTCTGCTAGATTTTTTATTTTATTTTATTTTTTTAATCTCATACTTTGCATGATTAACTCGAAATGCCGCCAATGCTTTGCACGGACATTCTTTCTTACTTAATCTGCTGAATGCTAGCACATTATGATAGCATTCTTGATGAACATAGGGGTGTCGAATCAAGTCATCCAAATGCTCCATTGTACTGAATCTTGCTATTTTCTCCGTTGCAACTTAACACATAGAGAAAGTTAATAATAGTCCCAACAGAATGGAAAAACGTATTGTTATTATATGATCACATGCACAGTACTTACAATGTTTCTTGTAAAGCCAAAGTGTATTTGAATTGTAGTTCTCATCTACTAGTTTATGATATGTCAACAGGGTTTTTTGCACATTGATGAGTACCCTCCAGATGCTAATCAAGGATTTGATATTCCATCAGCTGCAATAAGCTTTCCTGACTTCCACGCAAGCATGCTTTTCCCTAGAAATGACTCTCTGAAGAAGTCACCCATGCTGTCTAAATTTCAGGTGATATGATCTTCGATATCCTCAAAGTGCTTCATGTTGGACAATCCAAGTTTATTTGATTAATTATGGATCTATGATGCAGGAAAAGAGTCATGTTCTCTCTTATACTGAAGTATTACTTGTACCTTTGACAACTCCTGATTTTAGCATGCCCTACAATGTCATAACAATCACGTGCACGGTTTTTGCACTGTATTTTGGATCGCTGCTCAATGTACTTCGGCGCCGGGTTGGAGAGGAGGAAAGACTTCTTAAAAGAAAAGGTAACTTTGTCTCTTGAATTTTGTTATTGTAGGTTCACTGGAGTATGGTCTGTAGATATGGTCTATGAATGGCCCTCCCACATGGATTGAAATTGCTGGATTGAATGTTAATTATGCGATGATATCCTTGCACATTAAAATGGGTGGAGTATCTGAGAAATTTGTTTTGAGCTAATCATTGTGAAGATCTAGAAAGAGACTATCTTTCAGAAACAGTTTTCTATTGGTTTGACTTGCTCATTTACTCGGCTCCTGATTTTTGTTTTTGATCCCTCCATTTGCAGCTGCTGGAAAAACTGGTCGCCTTTCTGAACTGCTGTCCAGATTGTCTGCCAAACTTAGTGGGAGATCACAGGAACCGGCCCAATCCCCTTCAAATTCATCATCCTTGATAAATTCTAAATTACTACTTAAAGTCTTGTTAGTGGTTGCATTTGCTGTTGCCTGGCAATATTATTTTATATGACAACATCAATTGGCAAGTTAGGGATCTCCAATGTACAATACGCTCTAAAAGAAAGCATACTTAGGGACAAGTAAAGTGATTTTTCTTCCATTAAACCTCGTGTTGTAACCATTTTTGTATCATTGACCTATTTATTAGTCCATACATTTTTCTTTAGGTTTCCATATTATTTTCAAAATCTGTTTCATATAGTGTTGGTAAGCAAATCATCCCCGTATGCATCATTACCAATCTAGAGTGATATTTTCATCCGAATTGAGTGTTTCATGGCAACTCTTTCCAAGTGAATGATTTTAAAAACTAGGTGTCTTGCAGAAGCAGTGTGGAGCTCAACCAGTCCAATCATAATATTTAACTTCCCGTATCATGCATACTTACAGATGCATGATGATGCTATTATTTCTACTTTCTCATTTTTATTATTTACAAAATAGAACCCAAAAAAAAAAAAAAAAAAACCCATGAAAGTCTCATCTTGTTCTTTTGCAAGGAGCAGCCAAAATCACATCACCTTCCCTCATCCGTTTCAAATTGGCATTCATGCAACTGCATCTAAGTTGTGCGCTTGAAAGAATACTGTGGTTGTCTTTCCCTTTTGCTCCGAAATCTGAAAAACAGGCCATGGATTTGTGTTGTCAATGCCATACTGTATTTGAACTTGAAAGGCTAAAAGGCAGGAACATGAAAGGTGATAACTGGTAACAACAACACCAGTGTTGAGATGAGCAAGACAGAAAGATGTCTTGATCTCATTTCATATCTTTACGAAGCTCCATGAATCCAAGTTGCAGGATGTATAACACAAAACAAAACAAAACACAAAACTGACGGAATATCGCTCTGGAGTCTGGACATGTACCTGAGTTGTCTCCATTTATTTTCAACTTCTTGAGCAAGCTGACATGATCTTCTATCACCTGCTTCCTTTTGAAGCCAAGATCATTCCAGTTTGGCATCTGATAACTCTCATCGCATCCTGAAGAGAGAAATTTTCAATTGTTTTCAGTTTCTTGTTTTCCAGACCAAACTGATCTTTTTCATGGCAATCTTTAAATAGGCGCCTTCAAAATCTGTCATTAAAACTATCACCAGGCATGAAGGCCAAATGTTTTGTATACCTGAGTTGCTTTCCTTCATTTTTTTACTCATGAGCAAGTCGATATCTTGATGCTGTCTTCTGCTACCACTCACACCAACGTCCTCAAGTTCAGCCCCGTAGTTAATCCTGCTCGAAGAGCTTTGGGGGTCATGTGCCCCTGAGAACCAACAATTTCAACAAATTAAGCATTTAGTACAACGTTGTAGTCAATACACACAAAAGCACAGTTGAGATACCACTTTTGATTGCCTGAAAAAAATCCAATTTTATCAAAAATTTCGAAAGCATACATCGATCAAGTTACCTTAATCTTATTATTTTCCTTAGTCAGGCAATCCCAAGAGCTCTAGTGCCAAAGGACAATACTACTCAATTATTTATACAAGGAGACTTAGCCTAGTGATTGTGTTCGGTAATAGTTTTTTTTAGTGAAGTAAAGTTCGTATCTAAGGACTCTAAATTTAACGATACTATAATGGGAGAAGTTACTTCCATTGTAATCCAGTGATCGTGTATGCAGCCTAGTGACTGTATAGTTTTCTTTTTCCCCAGGATTCCTTAGCAGAAGAAAAAATATTACTAAAAAAAGACTCGTGTTTTCTTCACAATCAGATTAGGCGTGTAATTCACCACTCAAGAAAACAAAGAGAGAGACGTTGCAAAGAACTTACGCTTAGTCCCAACTTTGGAGAGCTTGCCATCCACAATAAGAGCTTCCTTATCATCTTTGCCAGTAGATAGACCCTTTGCAGAGAAAAAATTAAGAAGCGATCGCCATGTAACAGATGAGGATACAAGATCAACCCCTCTACTTATAAAGTGACCATTCAGCTTCAACGTGGATGGGTCCAACCCAAAAGTCCTAGCTATAAACCCCAAGTCCAGTCTCTGATCGTCCCATGCCAAGAAGGACACTATCTTGGACACGGAAGGACACTGTAACTTCACCGTTCTTGGTTTATTGCTGCTTCCTGATGATGATGACATTTATTTCGTGCTAATTAATCTATCTATCCAGAGAATCACGGTTCTTGTCTGAGCATCAATTCTTCTCTCGCCTACTCAATTCTGTTTGTGAGGGCAGCTTCTATTTTCCTTTTAACGGCTTGTTTCTGGAAGTTGTCCGAAGGTCGCTTCTAGAGAGACTCCGGAAGTGGGTTGGTTGGGCAGCTGTCATTTCTACACAAAAATTTCCGAATACTGTTAGGTTAAATTGTAAAATACCCTTATGAATTTAGAGGAAAAAAATATACATGGACAGAAAAACTAAATTTTTTTTTATCTTAAACAATATGATTTTTTGAATATGTCTTTTTTATTTTAAGTTTTCTTGGATATGTCTTTTTGGTTAGTTTTCATAGAAAAATTGACAAAAAACCCATAATAAACTTTCTAAATCATCTTCCTCTCTACAACTAGAATGAAAAAAAACCTCTTCTTTTTTCTTCTTCCATCTAATTCTAAGTTTAATAACAGAATAAGAAAAACTAAATTGAAAATTTCAAATAAGTCCAAAAAAATCTCAAATATAAATATTTTTTTTTTGAAAAAAAAACACCATAAAACATTTTAATTGGGGTTGTCGTTGTTTTAGCATCGTCGTCATTCGCAATGGAGAGAGAACTAATGAGAAATAGGGGTTGTTGGTGCTGCCAACCATCACTAGAATTGCTGCTATAACTGTAGAATGGTGATGAGGTTAACTAGAATCGGCAATGATAATTTTACGTGTAGGTGTGTCGATCTTTGACGGTGAAGGGTCAATGATGATGGTAGTTTGTTACAGACCTAAGCTATGATGTGTCTTATAACAAGAATAACTCTACCAGTACCAATCTATGCCTACAATGTTTCTTAAAAAGTTCAATATTTTAATTCATTTAGATTACCTCTCCCTTTATAATAGTTTAAAAGTATTTATTTTCTCTCAGAATACAACAATAATGAAAGTAGTTGTTAGCTTATGACCTTCCACTATATGAGCTAATCACCGTTGTAATAAGGTCTATCTAAAGATCCCTAGTAGAAAGAGTGAAACATATAGTTTTTCTTCAAAATATACTTTGTTACTTGTTATTGTTTTTTAACTATCTTCTTGAACTTTATAATTAAGTTAGAATAGCTCGTGGAAGGGCTAGAGCGCGAGGTCAGGACATAGGCCGTGGAGAATCCTAATTAATTAATAACTTGGTATGAAAGCCTTCCGTGGCCGAGGAACCTGCCGGCCAGTATTTTCTTCGACTGAAGCATCAGGTAGAGAGTCTTAGCCAATAGATGACGAAGATGCTTTAAGCATTTCAAATCATGGAGGAGTCTTCTACCAATTACCCTGGACTAGCTCGAAGGAACACTTGCGAGAAAGGAAACCAGGGAAATTTTGTTTCCAAATTGGTCAAATTAGATTTCTCTTGTTATGACAATTCATATTGTCCCACACTTTAGATCAATCCGGTAGAGCAATTCTTTGACTTCCAGAACATTACTATAGAAGAACAAGCATGCATGTTCACCTTCCATTTAGAGGGAGATGCTTAGATATGGGTCTAGTAATGAAAAGGAATTTACCTGAGAATGACTTGGAATGACGTGAAGGATGGCCTGATTAAGTGATTTGAAACGTCCAAATTTGAAAACTCTTTTGCTTATTTGTGCAAACTAAAGCAAATGGGCATTATTTGCAAGTATAATGTAGTTTGATATACTATTAGCCAAGGCTGTAGTTTTGACTGATGAATAAGAACTTGTGCCTTCTTTAGTGGAATTAAAGAGCATTTATGGGTGGAGGTCCAGGCCCAAATACCCCCAACATTAAATGATGTAATTAGGCTGGCCAAGGCTTTTAAAAGCAAGGTTGCTAGCTAGGAATGGAAATAGGGCAAGGCAGAGGCAAGGATACTCGAAAATTTTACCCCGTCCCCGCCCGTACCTTGTACGGGGTAATATTTTTCATACCTTTCTCGTCCCAAATGGGGACGAGGATCCCTAAAGGCACCGATGCCATGTTTAATTCTTTGTGTCCTCTCTACCCTACCCCGTTACGTCGTATTCTACTATCAAATTTCAAACTATAGTAAAAAAAAATGATAGCTTATATAAAAAATACAATTAAAAAAGATAATCATTTAGCATCATATTTAACTACAAGTTTACAACATAATTCATAATATATTAAATTATTTCAATCGAATAAATAACATACTTAATTAAATTAATAAAATATCACAACTATTAATATCACAAATACAATTAAAAAAAAATTCTTGCATATCTTTACTTGCTTAGAGATCATTAAAGCTCACTCATTATATTGGACTTCTATGTAATCATCGATTACCGTATATCCTACATTCATCAAAACTAAAGGTGAATTAGTCATCATAAAATTTTTTCATGCTATCATTTATACTTTGACATATTATTTTGTGCCTTCATCTTCTTTTAGATACTCATTATACAAAGTACAATAACCATCTAAAACAAATGGAGTTCCACTTAGAAACAAATATAATAAACATAAATAAGATATATAAAATTTTTAAAAAGTTAATTACAAAAATCAAATTCATATGTAGAGTTTTAGTACATTATTTTTATTTTCAGCTATCCACAACTAATTTTGAGCATACATTAATGTTTCCATTATCTTTGGATGAAGTCTACTTTGATGCGAACTTACTAGCTTGCCACCAAGCACTAAAAGTTGATTCTGAAGCAACAGTTGACACGGGAAGAACCAACACATCCTTAGCAATTGCCATCAAAGTAGGGTACTTTACCCCATTTACTATTCACCATACTAGACTATCAAAATATTTGGCTCTTAGAATAACACCCTCATCTAAGTAGTAGTCTAGCTCTATCTTGATAAAAGTAACATTGGCCTTCTTTCTTGAAACATACAAGTCAAACTCGGATTCCATATCCTTATAAACTCGTTGAAGGATTAGCCACAACAGAGCTACCATATCCTTCATCCACGTTCATATTTTTTGGGTACTTAGTTAGCAAACTATAACAAAGCTTCCTTATATTCTTAATCTGGACCATAGCCTCACTCCCATAAACTTTCTCATAAATGGAACTCTAGTAAATCCATTTTGTACCTAAGATCTAAAACAACGACCTACTTCTATTATTTCATGAATCACACTCCAATACTTATTGAACTTCACTAATATACTTTCTATCATTTCACTAACCATTTGATTAGGACAAGTGAGCCACCGAGTCGATGCAACCTTAATTTCATAAATTTTAGAGAAAAACAAATTAGCCATGGGGTATTGAGTTCCTAAAAACAATTTAGTAATACTATAAAAGATCTTTAATCCCTTATATATGTTCTTTGTAAATTCCCAATCACCGTCGGTAGGTGTAACTTTATAACGAGGTTCACGACACTTCGACATAGAAAAACATTCCTTATATAACAAAATAATTTCAAGTATCAAATAAGTAAAATTCCATCTAGTTGGACAATCTAAAGCCAATTTCTTTGTGATAGAATGAGAAGAAAGTTAGCGAGCATCCTCAAACTTTTTTAACTCTTTTAGGAGTTGTTGTCCAAAATGCTACACTATCTCTAATTCGATAAATCCCTTCCTTAATGACATCTAACCTATCTTTCATTATTAAATTGATGATATGAGCATAACACCACATATGCAATAAAGAACTAAAATTCAACAAATCTATAATTTTAACTTATATCTCATACACTCAATCATAGAATCATTGGTGGAACAATTATCCAATGTACTAGTAGATAATTTTCCTTCAACATTCCAATCCATCAAACAATCAATTAAAGTAGTTGCAAAGACAATGCTTATATATAGACAAAGAACATACATAAACCTAAAACAAGATATAAATTAGTTATAAACTAAAAATATTGAACTAAAATAATTAAACAACCTCATTAAGTTAATAAGAAATGAAGAGTACCTCAATAGCCAACTTCGTAATATCCAAGAACTATTAATGTAATGAATTGTAATAGCCATGAATCTTTTTTTTTTTTTGTTACTCGTTGTCTATAAATCAATAGTGATGGCAATTCTACTTGTATATTTTTCAAAAACTCATTATTTTAGCTCTCTCACTATCATATATCTTGAAGACATCATTTTTTACTATATTTTTACTTGGACACTTGAACAACGATAGAAGAGTATTTGTCAACTTTCTAAAGCCGATATGGTCAATCATAGAGAACGGTTATTCATGCATTATGACCATAGAAACAAGCTCATTTCTTCTTATCTTTTAATCAAAAGTAAGAGATATTACATCACCTATTAAGTTAGAAGTCAAAACCTTCTATCTTATATCTATAATTTTCCTCCTTGGACATATCTTGAAGTGATCATACAAATGTTTAATACCATTCTTTGACTTGCCTCCAAGTTTCCTTTTGCAATAATTGTATTTTGCTTTTTCTTCACCATTCACGGTTTTCTTTGTGACATGGTTCCACATAAAACTATATTATCTTTTAGTAGGAAGATCGAAATCACTTTGGAGTTCATCCCAAAGCAAATTGTGGAGATGAAATTGATTCGGTAATTAGAGTAGATGGAGTAGAATTCAAATGTATTGGTATAGAATCTATAAAGTGATGGAAGCTACCTCTATCTCCATGGCTTATCATTTTCTAAAAATATACAATAGTTAAAATTCTAGATCGTCAAGCAAAGGAAAAATATTTAGACAATCTATTGTATTAAAAGATAGGATAGGATTCAATTATAAAGAAAATAAATTATTCAAATAGTCGGCTAGGTTGATTGAAGAGTGAAGAAGAAGGTAGCAATGTGTGTAAATATATAAACGTTAATGATTAAAGAAAGATTGCCCTAAAGAAATATACTAAAGAGAAGGATGGCCTAGAAATATTTTAATGTTCTTTTAGTGCAATCCTAAGTTCATGGATCTTGTCGGACGGTAGTTTTTACATACTACTCGTAATAGTAAAAATTAATTGAAGGAAAACCAAACAAGATTCTATTTTTAATATCTTATTTCCCCATGTAGCATGACTATTATGGGCATCATGCAATTTGTGCCAATTAAGACTATTGATGTCTATCACACACCATACACACTAAGATTGTATATTCATAAAATAAAGTGATGATAAAATAGATTTTGTGGATTTTTCATTTCTCATTCTTTGCTTGCATTGGATAGTTGGTCCGTTTAATCAAGCTTTTCGTGGAGTCGGAGAGAGGAAAATCACTTCGAAAATGGTCATGCACGTATATTGTATTATGGACCTGAATTATCGTTAGTAATGATAGAAGAGATGGTATTTTTCAAAAAATCTCAAGTCATTGTATCTAAGGGAAATGTTTGAGGAATATCATTGTTAGCAATAATGCCAAACATGTTATGGTATACTTATGTAGTACATTAACTTCTAATTAATATTGTGTAATCTAGGTTTTACATTAGTAAAAATTTTTGTCAAACATTTGTTTATTAAGTGTAAAGTTAAAATACTATTTTGAGAATTAGTACTTTGATCATACTAAAATTATGAAAACAATACTACATACTATATAGTATCTCTTCCATGGACCACTCGATCGGATTGTGTCTTTGTATGCTTTTTTAACCCATATGATTGCACTATACATTAATTAGGTGTAAATTTCTCAAATCTCGGTAATAGTAGGCCATACGAAATTACTACTAATGATGCATGCAAGAAATGTAACAGCTTTTTTATTAACATTGCATAAATAATGACATACACACACATACACACACACACACTCTATCTCTCATGGTTTTCATGTCCTAGGTGATTTATCATAGCCGACCAACTTTCCGGAAGAACAAAAATGATGTGAAAACCTACCGAAACACTAAGCTAAGAAAGAAGCTCTCGAAATGAGGATAGATTCTCTAAAATTTTAACCGACTATGGAAACATTGGTGGCCTTGTAAAATCTAAAATTAGAATTGGTCGACTCAATCAAGATCTAAAGAATGTTATCCTTTCGAAACTAGAGCAATAACCATTCCCACTCGAAGAAAGCTCAAACATCAACAACCATTTGATGACCATAATTGTACCGCCCAAGTTGGAACCAATTTAAGAATGTTTCTTAAGCAACAAGTTTAACAATCACTCACTTGATCTTTTTTATTAACTTTAAGCCATAAAATTGGTGATAGAGGTCTCTAAATTTTTAATCTTTTTCTTCATTAATAAATAACCAAACTTTCAATTATCGGACCTCACAAAGGTTCAACGAGTGCATGCTTTGGAACTTCTCAAGTTAGCATGGAGATGCTCGCAAAATAGTCGAAGACTTCTCAATAAGCTTCTCCTTCTTCCTTATCTCATATTATATCTTTTCACAACTCTAATTCACCTCCGTGTACTAGCCTACTACTTCTCAATAGATCTATGGCTTGGGAAACTCAACTCTAGCTCTTAAGAATGATGTAAGATCTTATGGATATATAAATTATGAATATGGTGTAACATGTTATGAGTAAGGTAGAAACCCACAAAGAAGGGTACAAGAGACTTACGTCTACTTAATACTTATACTGATCAAAGATAAACAAAACATGGCCATGTTTACTAGTTCAAAAGTTTCATAATTTAAGACTTAAAGTTGCTATACATGTCAATAAAAGCAATCCAAAGGAAAGCCTAAAGTTAAACGCTTTCTTGAGTGCATAATCATAAAGCTATCTACCTAATTTAAGACTCCTCAACTCAAAACATGCCTAGAAACTCATTTGGCTTCACATTAGCAAGCAACATTCTCCAAAACAATTCAAATGCCTCATGATTAAGGTCGTTGGTTTTTACCATACCTAATTACCCATTGATCATTCCAATCTAGGAAACAATATATCCAAATCTCCATAAGCAATAAGTCCAAAAATTGAAGTGATCTATGAAAACACATTTTTAAAAACTAATTAGAAGAAAAAACTAATTACCCGATGGCCGGTAGATAACGGAGGGCTATGGTGGTTGGCATCGTGGAGAGATATGGTGGTTGGCATTGTGGAGGGCGTGGTGGTAGGCATCACGATGGATTGAACTCCGAAGAGAAGGTGAACTGGTGAAGAGTGATCGAATGAAATGAGATGTAATGTGTTTCGGCTTACGTAATATTGTAATTTTTAAAACTAAACCCTAAATGACTAAGTTAGTAGATAGGGTAAATAAGGTGGCATGGAAAAATACCATCCTTGCCCCATCCTCGTTCAAAATAAATATGAGGCTAAACGGCCCACCTCATTCCCTAATCAACTTAAGGAACCCTCACGTTGACTAGGGTGGGTTAAGGCTTTGTCCGAATGGGTCAAACTCGCCATCCATATCGCTATTCATGTCCGGCTTAATGGCTCAAAGGTTTAATGAGCCCATACACATTGAGACTATTAAGAGAGAAACTCTCTTACGAAATTGATTGAGAGGCTTCCTTTCCTAATCTCCTACCCGAAAATCTTCTACCCAAATTTCCCGATTCACTCTAACCTAGCTATAACAAAGGCACCATCGTAGGATGTGCTATCTCTACGATGAGCCTTATACGATCACTTATGTTTATCAAAAACTTTTTCATTGAATTAGAGTAAAGAAAGGAATCGTCCCGAAATTTTCTTCTTGATTCTTTCGAGCACGATTCCGATGACATCGAGCTCGAACCACTAGAGATATCTTTTCGTGTTCTTAATAAAGTCCTTACTTCTTAAACCATATGATTAGAGCAAAAATAGCAAAACACCCATCACTACCCTTATTGATTTGAGCTCCACCTATAATTCCTTACCCAAAAGGTGGCATAAGCTACTCGGTCTCCTAATTAAGCTCGGAATGAATATAAAGGTGATGATAGTTAGTGAAGAGAAGCTCAACAATGTAGGTCTCTGTTGAAAGGTATTCCTAATTCTCCTTAACTCTTTGTTCCAAATTGACTTTATGTTACTACCATTAAAAAGGTGTGATGTAGTGTTAGGAATTTAGTGGCTCTAAAATTTAGGACTAATCCATTGGGATGTCCAAAACATAGAGAAGAAGTTTAACTCGGTACCAATAAAAATCACCTTGAAGGGGCTAAAAACTCTAAAAGCTCAATTGGTCTAGGAAAAAACTCTATAGAGGGCATTAAGATAGTCCTAATATCGAGGAACTTTGTTAAAAATTACCTTAGTCTCTATCTATGAACCCACTGAATAAAAGAATGGTAAACCATTCAACATGAATTCCCTAAATTCTTCTACGAAATAGTCGAGTTTACCTCAAGTAGGTCTCACAACCACCAAATTCCTTTGAAGGAAGGGAGCTAACCAGTTAGTGAGTGTCCATTTCGATACCTTACTTTTAAAAAATGGAAATAGAGAAACTAGTATATGACATTCTCTCTTGAGGATTCATTCATCTTAACATAAGACTTTTTTCGTTTCCCCTATTGCTAGTTAGAAAAATGATAGGTCATAAAGGTTTTGTATGGATTATCAATCCTTAAACCAACTGACCATTAAGGATAAGTTTAAAATTATAATTATAAAGATTTATTGGATGAATTAAAAGAAGTGAGATGGTTCACAAAGTTGGACTTGTGATTAGGGCATCGTTAGATAAGGTTGCACCTATAAAATATGATCAAGACCCTTCTTTGCACCCACCATAGCCACTATGAGTTCCTAATAATGCCTTTTAGACTACCCAATGCCTGTTCTACTTTCCAAGCATTTTCCAAACTAAGGTGGTCAATCACATCAACAAAATCTAATTCTACTACTTCATTAGTACCAAACCAAAAGAGTAGACAAAATGAATTACCCGGATTGAATATCATTATAACACTAGTCCACACTCTACCACTCATCTAACCCCTTTTGAATTAGTTTATAGAAGGGCTTTGCTTATGCTTCTCTTTTATGTCCCACGAACATCATGTTAGTGTAGGTGCTTAAAATCTAACCTATTTGAATGGTTTGAATATTGTATTATTGCATATTTATTAATAAATAAGTCTTTCTATGAATTCATATTATTTATAACTTGATAAAATTAAATAGAATTCCATGTGATATTCATTTTTTTTAATGATTGATCAATAGATATAAGAAAAATATAATTGTGTTTAAATAAAATCATTAAACATCCTAAGTCATCGTATTATCAAAATTGAATATTGACTATATACAACAAGACTTGTGTGTGCTATGTTCTTGCTATAAGATAGTAGTAGGTGATCTCACACCTATTACATGATGATATCAAAGTAAGCATATAGGTTAATAATGTTAGAAAACATATCACTATACATGACTCATCATGAGAACTCATTTGGTATAGTTTATGAGAATCTCGTACGAGATGGGTACAAGTAATGATATTCGTTATTTATAATTTGATAGAATTAAATAGAGGTCCATATGATATTTATTTCTTTGATGATTAATCAATAATGCACTTAAATGAAATCATTAAATATCTCAAGTTATAGCATTGTCAAAATTAGACATTAACTATATGCTGCAAGACTTATGTGTGCTATATTCTAGCTATAAGATAGTAGTATGTGATCTTACACCTATTACATGGTGATGCCAAAGTATGCATATAGGTGAATAATATTAGAGAATATATCATTATACATGACTCACCATAAGAAACCATTTGGTATAGTCTATGAGAATCTCATACAAGATGGATACAAGTAATCCTTTGACTTGAAGTTATCATGGTTATCTTATTAGAGGATTGATGTACTTTGAGATTCATTATGATGGGCTCGAAAAAAGCTACATATGGGCGATTCGTTGGGTATATCAAGAATCTAATAGAGATAGATGGATAACTAAGATAGAACATGTCATTCCTTATATAGTAAAGGACTTATCACATTGTACTTTGATGAATATCTATTCCAAAATCTATGGCTACAATATAAGCATACCAATAGAGCATGATTGGTTTAGTTGAGAGTTAATATATTTAGAGATCGAAGAAAATTTATATGATCATAATCGAATAGAAACCAAACCAAGTTCAAGATCACATTATGATAAATTAACATGAGAACTAAATTATATGAAAACCATACTCATGAAAGGTTGTTATAGATTAAGTAATCCTTCTAGATAATTAGGTAGTCATGATGCCTTGCTAGAGGGCAATCTTGATTTATGTATCGAGAGATAAAAGAATTATCTTTTATTTCTTGATACATTGCCAACATGTCTAGAAGCCTATTAAGTCACATGTATAAGTTTGACATTGACTCGGATAAAGAGAATCAATGAATTATGAAAGAAAAATGGGAATTGAAATAAATCATTTTAATTCCTTAAACACTAAAAGAATTTTGGAAATAGTTTTCTTAATTGGATTTCCTATAATTTCGAAAATAGTTTCCTAAATTGAGTTTTTAAAAATATTAGGAAATAGTTTTCTAATTTGGGTTTCCTTAAAATATTATGGATAATTTAAGAAATTATTTTCTAAATTGAGCCCTTCCAAAATACCTAACCCAACTTATTTGTGTGATCCATTTAATTGCTAAGTCATTGGGGTAAAGATGTTTGGACCAATAGGCTTAAGGGAAAACTCGTAAGGGGTATTTTAAGTGGATGGGCATTTTTAAGAACTTTAGGTAAAAGTTCATTAAAATTGATACAAGATTTATAAATAGAAAAAGATGCATCAAGCTACATAACTAATTACAAAGATAGTTGGCCAAAATTCCCTGAGAGAGACGAGAGAAAGGCAAGCAATCTTTTTTAAGAAAAGAAAATTATGCCATCTTCCTTAAAGAAAGAATTTTGTGCACAATCTTTATAGTAGAAAGAATTTAGAACTATCACTCTTAATCTTTCATCGCTTTTTAGTGTTGGTGTCTAAGTTGCATAGGTTTTCATTAAAGATCGAATACTTATTTGGTTCAATCCACTATCTTGATACTGTACTTCAAGAGGTAATGATCTAAACATATGTTAATATAATCAGTTGATTCAATGGTGATTTTAAAACTTTAGATAAAGGAAAATAAAATTTTATTATTTATTATACTTGCTTCATATGGTGTTTTTCCTTCAATTGTAATGGAGCTCTAATTGAATCTTTATTTGTATTATTGTTAATTGAGATTAATTATGATTAATTAAATTATAGATCTATAATTTTGGCATTTTATAAAAAATAAAAACTATTTTTTAGAATAAGAAAGAGTGTCGTTGTTAGACTAACATTGGGCGTTAGCCAATGCATGCACCGAGTAATAAGCACACTAGGCATGCAGGGCCAATATTGGGCATTGTCTAGTATATGCATGAGGGAAACATTGGGTGTTGGTTAGTATGCATGCAAGGCCAACACCCAAGTATGCATGTAAAGCTAACCCTAGGTATTGGCTAGTACATACGCGAGGCTAACGCTAATGGGTTGACCGAGTACATGCATGAGGTTAACACCCTACTAAGCTAACATTGGGCATTGGCCGCACTCGTGCTAGGTCAATGCCGGGGTTTGGCCGGTGCGTACGCAAGGCTAGTCTCGAGCTTTGGCCGGTGCACTCGTGAGGCCAACGCTTAGCATTGGAAAGTGCAAGTGTAAGGTCAACGTCCGACATTGGTAAGTGTGCACATAAGGTCAACGATGGGCATTGCCCGAGTGAGAATGCTAGGCCAACGCTAGGCATTGGCTAGTAGGCTTGTCGGACCAAAGCTTGCTATTGGCTAATGGGCACGACCAAGCATGAGGCGACCCTATGCTAGGCGTTGGCTAGTAGGCGTGCCGAGTCAATACCGGGTGTTGGCCAATGGACACATCTAGGCACAAGGCCAGGCCTACGCTTGATGCAGAGCAAGACCATAGCTTGCCTAGGCTAGCCCATGGGCCTCAAAGGCTAAGGCTCGAGGTCTAGAAATATAAATTTGAGAAATTTTAATATTTTTATAAAATGGTCAAAAATCACGGATTTATAATTATCATAAAATAAAAAATATTTCATTAGTTTTTTTATATGTATTAATGTGATTGAAGTATGAGGGAATGATATGGATGAGTCAACCTAGTTTTTGAAAATGTATGCTTGTAATATTTTTGTTCAATAGGACTTGTGTATCCTACCTTCTCTATTATTCTTATGTATCTTTTTTTTCTCATCTCACTCCTTTTGAATGTAATTAAAGGTTTTTGATTCAAAAATTATAAAATTAGACGATAGATTAATAGAATAAATACAAGAGAAGATGCCAAAAAAGGAGACAAGATTCAAATCCAAAAGAAGATTTAAAAATTCCTTCATAGGTTTCGACCCAATAGTCTCCTTATGGCTCGAGAAGACTATTTTAAAAATTCATTATCATTCACCAGTCATTGAGTCATATATATGTAGTATGCATGATAAATTTGAATATGAGATAGATGTAATTCAACTCTAAAATGTATGATAAGATTAATTTAATTAATTAAATGATAAGACCTAATAAACAAAAATCATTCACATAAATATCAAGTTATTTATCTTCCAATGTTACGTGGAGAAAACTTTTCAGCCGTTGTTGACTTGGTAAGATAACTCAAGGTCACTTCATTCTTGAGGGCATCAAATTATAGGCCTTGCAATGTCTTTGAATGTTTGAGTCTAACTTGAAATGAATTATTGGATTTATTGAGATAACTCAAGGCCCAACAAATTTATAAATAAGGATTAGTATTCACGTAAAATATGAGAAGATAAAGAGTTGTCATACTAATGAGATTAAGAATTGTATCAAATGCGATTGGTAAGGAATTACCTACCTAATTCTTTCAAGTATGACTTGTTGAGATAACTCAAAGTTAATACATGATTTAGATGGGATCTTAACTCACTAAGGAAAATGATCGATAAGTTTTCTCAAGTTCTATATTGAAGGTTGTATGACTTGAAGAAAATTATGGGAGAAAACATAAATTTTCACCTTTTAAGTTATCGTTTTGCTTTTTAAAATACAAATCAATTAACTAAACTCGTATGTTTTTCTATCCTATCGAGGTTGTTATACAATATGACTAATAATACATCGATACAATCAATAATTGATAGAAGTAATGAATTCAATGGCACAAATTTCCTTGATTGAAAAATGAATCCGAGGATTGTCCTCTAATATAAAAAGATACTTTATATGATAGAAAAAAAAAGATGTAGACTCGTTTTTATTATAACAAAAAAGCATTAGAAATGTAACTGTAAGAAGTATCTAGCAGGTTGTAAAAAAAGAGTTCTACTAGCATCTCGGGTATTTATGTTATTAAAGTTAATTTTTTTACTTCTAGTATTTGATAATGGATGTGGTACTCATATTTGTACAAATGTACACGTACTTAGAGAATCAAGAAAGATTGCTTCAAGAGAGATTGACCTATGCATAGATAATGGATCAAGATTAGTACCATTAATTTTAGGCACTACCATCCGAGCTTGGGCTTAAACTTAAGAACTCGCAATCATTTCTAATATTACTAAAAATATTATTTTTATTTCTTATTTGGACCAAGATGGTTTTTTTTTATATGAAAATGTTATAGTTAATAATGGTTTGTATGCTTTAAACATAAATACATCTATATATAACATAAATACTAAAAGACTCAAATCAAATGATCTAAACAAAACATATATATAGCATTATTGACTTGGCCATATAAACGAGAGTCGCATGTCCAAACCATATGAAAATAGATATTTAGACTCATTTGATTATAAATCTTATGATATCTATGAATTTTGTTTACTTGAAAAGATGATAGAATATCCTTTTAGTGCAAAAAAAAGAAAAATATACCGACTTATTAGGCCGTGTACATACTAATGTATGTAGGCCTAAGCCTACTCAAGCAAGAGGTGGATATTATTACTCCATAACATTTATTGATGATAGACCAAGTTTTGGTTATATATATATATATATATATATATATATATATATATATCTAATGAGACATAAGTCTAAAGCTTTTGAACATTTCAAAGAATTTAGATTTGAAGTCGAGAAATAAATCAATAAAAGTATCAAGGCACTTTGATATGATCAAGGTGGTGAATACTTGAGTAATGAATTTTTAGATCACTTGAAAAATAATAGGATTCTCTCTCAATGGACTCCACCTAGAATACCGTAAATGAATGATGTGTCCGAAAGAAGGAATATGATGTTATTAGACATGGTCTCGGTCTATAATGAGTCTTACTAATATTCTTATTTTATTTTGAAGATATACATTCCTTACTACAATATTTATTTTAAATGGATTCTAATAAAATCTATTGATCAAACACCATATGAGATATGGAAATGAAAGAAAACAAAACTATATTTCCTTAAGGTTTGGAGTTGTGAAGCATATGTCAAATGTTTAAATGGAGACAAACTAGAACCCAAATATATGAAGTGTAAAGGTAAGGGATATCTAAAAAACAAATGAATATTACTTTTACCAATCATAAGAACAAAAAGTGTTCATGACTAGGCATGTTATATTCCTTGAGAAGGAATTGATAGATGCTAGAACTAGTGGAAGAAAAGTTAAACTTGATGAGATTTGAACTAACTCATAAATGGAGACTCCTCTCGTGGAACCTCAAGTAGATAGATTATAAAGAGTTATAACTATTCTATAAATAGATACACAAGAATTTCATAGGTCTAAGCAGATTTGTCAAGAGCTAAAAAGATATGGTCTTCTTATCTTTATATATGATTATGAGCCTTTTATAAATGATGACGAACCTAATATCCATGAAGAAGCAATTTTAGACATTGACTTTAAGAAATGACATGAAGCCATGAAATTCGAAATGGAATTCATGTACATTGTCCAAGTATGGATTTTGGTTGATCCACCTGAATGTGTCAAACTTATTAGGTATAAGCGGGTCTTTAAGGGAAAGCTTGACGAGAGATGAAAATATACATACGTATAATGCCAAACTAGTGGTGAAAAGCTATCGTAAAAAATAAAAGATTAACTATGATGAGACCTTTTCACTAGTAGCTATGGTAAAATCCATTAGGATTATGCTTGTAATTACTATATATCATGATTATGAGATATGACAGATGGATGTAAAAATAGCTTTCTTTAATGAAAATTTACATAAGGATGTGTATATGACAAAGCCTAATGGTTTTATCATCAAAAGACATATAAATAAAATTTACAAGTTATAAAAATCCATTTATGGACTTAAAAAATTCTAAGAATTGGAATCAATATTTTGATGAAACGATAAATTTTTTTTAACTTTTTATAAGATAAACTAAAATTTGTGTATACAAAAAGGTTAGTGAGACCTTAGTAGTCTTTGTTGTTCTATATGTAGATGACATACTACTACTCGAGAATGACATTATCATGTTATAATTTATAAAAGATTGGCTATCTAAGAATTTCTCCATTAAAGACATCATAAGGGTAGCCTAAGTTATAAGAATTAGGATCTATAGAGATATATCACAAAGAATGTTGGGACTCTCTCAAAGAACGTATATTAACAAGGTACTAAAGAGGTTTAGAATCAAAGAATAAAAAAAGAGACTTCTTTCAATGTCTCATGACATAAAACTCTCTAACGTTAAGTGTCCTACAACACAAAGAAAAAGAGAAAAATGAATCGTATTTCCTATACATCTACTATAGGATCGATCATGTAAACCATACTATGTACGTGACTTGATGTCTCGTATTCTTTGAGCATTTGCATCGGATATCAAGCTGATCCGAGTGAGAAACATTGAATTATTGTAAAGAGTATTTTTAAGTACTTAAGAAGAACTAAGAATGTTTTTTTAATCTATAAAAAGATGAAATAGTTGTGAAAAGGTTCATAGATACTAGTTTTGAAACTAATTATGATGACTTTTAATCACAATCGGGATTCTTTTCTTATTGAATGGAGGTACTCGTAACCTAGAAAAGTTCTAAGTAAGAAATGTAGTTGACTCAATAACCGAGGCTAAATACATTGTAGTTACAAAAGCAACTAAGGAAGCTCGTATGGATTTACAAGTTGTTATCCGGACTATAAATGATTCCAAGTGTTGTTGATCCTTTAATACTATACTATGACAATAATGAAGTCATAACGTAAGCTAAGGAACCAAAGTCTTATCAATGGTCCAAACATGTACCGCAACGTTACCATATAATGAAAGAGATTATCAATCATGGTGACATAAGGAACATGTACTCGCAACGTTACCATATAATGAAAAAGATTATCGGTCGTGGCGACATAAGGATAGAAAGTACACACCTATAACAACATAGCGGATCTCTTGAATAAGTCTTTTTCATTGTAGAAATATAAAATCCTTGTTCGATCATCCGACATTAGAGACATAGTTGGTTGGCTCTAGTGTAGGTAAGAGATTGTTGGTGTAGGTGCCCAAGATCTAACCTATTTACATTGTTTGAATATTGTATTATTGTATATTTATTAATAAAAAAATATTTCTATTAATTCATATTATTTATAACTTGATAGTCAATGTCCATATGGTGTTTATTGTTTTGATTATTGAATAATAGATCTAAGACAAACACAAATGAACTTAAATAAAATCATTAAATATCGTAAGTCATAATATTGTCAAAATTGAACATTGACTATATATGGTAATAATTATGTTTACTATGCTCTTGCTATAAGATAGTAGTAGGAGATCTTACACCTATTGGCATGGTGATTCCAAAATAAGCAAACAATGAAATAATGTTAGAGAATATATCATTGTATGTGACTCCCTATGAGAACCCATTTGATATAATCTATGAAAATCTAATATGAGATTGGTACATGTAGTCATTTAACTTGAAGTTATCATGATTACTTTATTAGAGGATTGGTGTACTTTGACATTCGTTATGATAGACTCAATAAAGAACTATATATAAACGATTTATTAGGTACATTAAGAATCTAATGGAGATAGATGAATAATTAATATAGGACATATCATTTCTTATATGCTAAAGGATTTATCACATTACACTTTAGTGAATGTTTGTTCAAGAATCTATGGCTATAGTGGAAGTATACTAATATAGCATGATTTGTTTACTTGAGAGCTAAAACATTTAGAGATTGAAAAAAACTTATATGATCATAATCAAATATACACCAAACCAAGTTTGAGATCACACTATGATAAGTTGACATGAGAACTAAATTGTATAGAAACCGTACTCATAAAAGGTCATTATCGATTAAGCAATCTTTTTGGATAATTAGGTAGTCATGATGCCTTACTAGAGGTCAATCTTAATTTATGTATCGAGAGATAAAAGAATTTTTTACTTCTTGATACATTACCTACATATATCTAGAAATCTATTGAGTCACATGCATAAGCTTGACATTGACTCGGATAAAGAGAATTAAGGAATTATGAAAGATAAATTAGAATTGAAATAATTGATTTTGATTCCTTAAGCACTGAAAGAATTTTAGAAATAATTTTATAAATTGGAAATAAGTTTCCTAAATTGTATTTTCTATAATTTAGGAAATAGTTTCCTAAATTGAGATTTTTAAAATATTACGAAATAGTTTTCTAATTTAGGATTCCTAAAATATTAGGAAATAGTTTTTTAATTTGGGTTTCCTAATCTTATTGAGATAATTTAGGAAATAATTTTCTAAATTGGACCTCCCTAAAATACTTGACCTAGTTTATTTTTATGGTTTATTTAACTTTGTCGAGTCATTGGGCTAACATGTTTAACCGAAAGCTCGTAAGGGGCATTTTAAATGGAGGGCCATTTTTTAGAACTTTAGGTAAAAGCTTATTAAACCTAATATAGGGTTGCTATATAAAAAACGATGCATCAAGTCACATAACTAATTACATAGAGAGCTAGCCAAAATTCCCTAGAGAAAGAGAGAGAGGCACACAATCTTCTTACGTAAAGAAAATTATGCCATCTTCCTTACAAAAAGAATTTTATGCATAATCTTCATAGTAGAAAATTTTTTAAGCCGGCACTCTTGATCTTTTATAGCTTCTTTATGTTGGTGTCTAAGCTTAGTGAATTTTTACTAGTGATCGAGCGCTTATATGGATCGATATGTTACCTCAATACTATGCTTCAGAGGTAATGATCTAAACATCTATTAATAGAATTAGTTAATTCAATAGTGATCTCGGTGTTAGTGTATGTGCCTAAGATCCAACTTGTTTAGATGGTTTGAATATTATATTATTTTATTTTTATTAAATAAAAAATCTTTTTATTAATTCATGTTATTTATAACTTGGTAAAATTAAGTAGAAGTCCATATGATATTCATTGCCTTAATGATTGATCAATAGTTATAAGATAAACACTAGTATACTTAAATGATATCATTAAATGTCCCAAGTCATAGCATTGTTAAAATTAGATATTGATAATATATGGTAAGACATTCATGTGCTATGTTCTTGCTATAAGATAGTAGTAGGAGTCTCACACATACTAACATAATGATGCCAAAAGAAGCACACAAGTGAATAATGTTAGAGAACATATCACCTGGATGTGACTCGCCATGAGTTATCTCATTAGAAGATTAGCGTACTTTAACATTCATTTCGATGGGCTCGATAAAGAGCTGCATGTGGACGATTCGTTGGGTACATCGAAATCTAATGGAGATAGGTGGATAACTAAGATAGGATATGTCATTCGTTATATAATAAAAAAGTTATCATACTACACTTCAATGAATGTCCGCTCAAAAATCTATTGTCATAATAGAACTATACTAGTAGAACATGATTGGTTTACTTGAGAGCTAAAACATTTAGAGATAAAAAAAACTCGTGTGATTATAATCGAACAGTACACGAAACTAATTTTGAAATCACATTATGATAAATTAACATAAGGATTGAATTGTATAAAAACCATACTCATGAAAGGTTATAATGGATTAAGTAACCCTTCTAGATAATTAAGTTATCATGATGTCTAACTAGAGGCTATTCTTGATTTATGTATTGAGAGATAAAAGAATTATTTTTTACTTCTTGATATATTGCCAACATATCTAAAAGGCTATTGACACACAAAAGCTTGGCATTGACTTGGATAAAGAGAAGTAAAGAATTTTGAAAGATAAATAGGAATTAAAATAATTGATTTCAATTCCTTAAGTAATGAAAAAACTTTAAAAATAATTTCCTAATTTGGAAATAGTTTCTTAAACCGAAAATAAGTTTCCTAAATTAGATTTCCTATAATTTAGGAAATATTTTCCTAAATTGAATTTTCTAAAATATTAGAAAATAGTTTTCTAATTTGGGTTTCTAATCTTATAGGGATAATATAGGAAATAGCTTCCTAAATTGAGCCTCCCTAAAATACCTAACCCAACCTTATTTATATGGTTCATTTAATTGTCAAGTGATTGGACTAATAAAATTAAGTGAAAACCTATAAATGGTATTTTAAGTGGAAGGGCATGTTTGAAAATTTAATATAAAAGTTCATTAAACCTAATACAAAGTTTATAAATAGAAAAAGATGCATCAAGCCACATAACTAATTACATGGAGAGTTGGCCAAAATTCCTCAAGAGAAAGAGAGAGGCATGCAATCTTCTTTACGTGAAAATAAATTACGCCATCTTCCTTACAAAAAGAATTCTATGTGCAATCTTCATAACGTAAAAAATTTTAAGCTAACACTCTTGATCTTTTGTCACTTCTTTGTGTTGGTGTCTAAGCTTTGTGAATTTTCACTAGAAATCGAACACTTGAATGCTTCAATCCGATGCTTTGATACCGCACTTCAAAAGGTAATGATCTAAATATCTCGTTAATATGATTAGTTGATTCAATGGTGATTTTGGTGTTAGTGTAGATTCCCAAAATCTAACCGATGTGGATGGTTTGAATATTATATTATTGTATTTTTATTAATAATTTTTTTTATTAATTCATGTTATTAATAACTTGATAGAATTAGATAGAAGTCCATATGATGTTCATTGCCTTGATAATTGATCAATAGATGTGAGACAAACACAAATGCATTGAAATCATCAAATATCCCAAGTCATAACATTATTAAAATTGAACATTGACTATATGTGATAAGGCTTGTATATACTATGCTCTTACTATAAGATAGCAATAGAAAATCTCACACCTACTAACATGGAGTTGACAAAACAAACATACGAGTGAATATTGTTAGAGAAAATATCATCGTACGTGACTCGTTATGAAAACTCATTTGGTATAGTTTATGAAAATCTCATATGAGATTGATACTAGTCCTTTAATTTAAAGTTACCACAGTTATCTCATTAGATGATTAATGTACTTTGACATTTGTTATGATAGGCTCAGTAAAGAGTTGTATGTAGGTGATTAATAGGTACATCAAAAATCTAATAAGGATAGGTGGATAACTAAAATAAGAAATGTCATTCCTTATATGTTAAAAGAGCTATCACATTGCACTTTGATGAATTTCTATGCAAAAATCTATGACCACAGTAGAAAGTATACTAATAAAGCATGTCCGCTCAAGACATTTAGAGATTAAAAAAATATATGTAATCATAATCAAACATATACCAAACCAAGTTTGAGATCACATTATGATAAATTAACATGAGGACTCGAATTATATTAAACTATACTCTAAAAGATTTTTATTGATTACGTAATTCTTCTAGATAATTAGGTAGTCATAATTTCTTATTAGAGGTCAATCTTGATTTATGTATCGAGAGATAAAAGAATTCTCTTTTACTTCACAATACACTCGTTAATATATCTAGAAGTCTATTGAGTCACATGTATATGCTTGACATTGACATGGATAAAGAGAAGCGAAGAATTATGAAAGAAAAAATGAAAAATGAAATGATTGATTTCAATTCCCTAAGCATTAAAAGAATTTTAAAAATGGTTTCCTAAAATGGCTTTCCTATAATTTAGGAAATAGTCTCTCAAATTGAGTTTCTTAAAATATCCGAAAATAGTTTCCTAAAATATTAAAAAATAATTTCCTAAGTTAGGTTTCCTAAACTAATAGGGGTAACTTAGAAAATAGTTTTCTAATATGGACCTCCCTAAAATATCCGACTTAACTTATTTGTATGGTCTATTTAATTAATGAGTCATTGGACCAAAGGTTTTTGGGTCAATAGGCTTAAATGAAAGTTTGCAACTAGTATTTTTAGTGGTGGGGTATTTTTAAAAACTTTAGACAAAAGTTCATTAAACCTAATACATGATTTACAAAGATAAAAAGATGTATCAAGCTAGATAACTTTCAATACACAAAGAGTTGGCCAAATTCCCTAAGAGAGAGAGAGATAAAGAGAGAGGCAATCTTCTCTACGTAAGAAAATTCTTATATGCAAACTAAATATCAAAAAAAAAAAAAAACTAGAGCTAATACTCTTGATCTTCTCGTCACTTCTTTGTATTGGTTTTTAGGCTACATAGATTATCACTAAAGATCATACGCTTGAATGATTCACTCCACTAACTTGATACCGCACTTCAAGAGGTATCAATTTAAATGATTATGTTAATATAATTAATTGATTCAATGACTGATCTTGAGACTTCGGATCGAGAAAAATAAATTTTTTTGTTTATTCTCCTCCTCTATAGGATGTATTATCCATCACTTGGGAATTTAGATGGATGAAAAAAAAATTATTGTTTATTCTCGCTCCTCCATGTGATATTTTTCCTTCACATTCAAGGTTCAAGTGATCGAAGAAGTCTTTCTCTAAAGAGATAAGTCCTTTAAGATCTCACGCATGCCTATCAAAGGTTCAAAATAGAATGAAATATGTTTACGATCAAAACTAGGAAGAAAGATATTTTAATATTAAGGGAATGAGTTTATGTAAAGCTCCATCCATATAGGCAATCCACTCTCACTAATTGAGCTTCATGCAATCTGGTTGCTCGATTCTATGGCCCTTTCAAGATACTAAACAAGGTTGGACATGTGGCATACAAGCTGGACCTATCACTCTCGAGCAAGGATAATACTACTCTTACATATTTTCCTAATGCCATTCTTGAGGTTTGTGAACAAAAGAAAGAATAAGTATTTAATCTAGTGGTAGAATACCACTATCACATATACAACATAGGTCAATCGAGCTTCCTTCAATTAAGATTTTCCTAATTTCCCTACTTTTGAAGACAAATAATGTTTTAGCAGAAGGTAATGTTACGGACCTAAGCTTTAATGTGTCCTACAATAAGAATAAATCTACCGGTACCAAGCTATGCCTATAATGTTCTCTAAAGCTTGGTAGTTTAATTTCTTTAGAATAGCTCTTTCAATATAATGGATTAAAAGTATTTGTTTTCCCTCAAAATAGGAAATAATGAAAGTAGTTGTTAGCTTAGAATCTTTCACTTTATGAGCTAATTATTGTTGTAATAAGGTCTATTTAAAGATCCCCAACAAAATGAATAAAGCACATAGTTTTTCTTCAAAATATACTTTTTTACTTGTTACGATCATTTTAACTATCTTCTTGAGCTTTGATATCTCGGTTAAAATAGCTATGGAAGGACTAGAACGCAAGGTCATGACATAGGTCGTGAAGAATCCCAAATACGTAACAAAGTTATGGTTTGTTAAGAATGTTAAAGATTTGATTTTATTAAATTTGATTTGATTTAATTTATCTTGATTTGATTTAGTTTCCTATTTCTTACCGATAATTAAGATCTATAAATATAGATTTGGTCAATGATCTAAATTGGAAAAATTAAAATGGAATTAATTAATTTCCTATTCTTGTGTAGTCTCTCCTATTAAAGACATTATAATATCACAGTTGTATATAATAGAACGTATTTCTATCAATTCTATATGGTTGTAGAGCCAATTCTAATTCTCTAGCTAACCTTCAAACTTTCTTTATTGCCTATAACCTTTTAAAAAAAAAGCCTTAATCTTTATCATGCATGAAATCACATATGATCTCACACTTAGTGTATCATACTCGTCTAGACTACCTAATACATCTCACTAGGAAACTATCATGTCTAGATTACTATAATCAAGCTAACCGATGAAAATTTTATATACTAGTCTCGATCTATGCGTATATATATAGGGGGCAAGCAAAGATAGGGTATTTAACGAGTGATGAGAAGGAGATAGCCAAGAAAGATTCCTTTTATGAAATCTAGGATTCTAAAAATTCCATGGCTATGACATGGCTCATGAATTCAATGGAGGAAGAGATCATCTCTAATTACATGTGCTATTTGAAAACTAAGGAAACTTTAGAATAATGTTAATGAGATGTACTCGATTTAGTAATCAATCTTAAATTTTTTGAATTAATCTTAAAACCGAGTGACAAGAGACAAAGTGATGATAATGTTACTAAGTACTTCAATCAATCGAAGTGTTTATGACAAGATTTGAACTCGTTTAACGATTATGAATAAAATTTTATTGACGATCGTAACCACTTCAAGAAATTGATGGAAATTAAATGAATTTACATGTTTTTGTCTCGACTTAATGTTGAATTTGATTAAGTGGGAGGACGTATCATTAGGAGACAATCTTTTCCATCTTTTAGTGAATTTTTTCAGCAGTTAGAAGGGAGGAAAATCAAAGGAATGTTATACCAAAAAAGAAAATGCCACGACCTCTTTAGAAAGTTTTGCTTTGGCTATAGGTGGTACTAATCAAAGTAGAAATTTCAATTCTACATGAAAGCAAGATGATCATCTCGGGGTTTGGTGTAACTACTGCGACAAACCTCACCATACTAGGAAGACTTGTTGGCAAATTCATGGAAAACCAGCTAATTAAAAGAGCAACAAATAGCATGAAAAACCAATATATAGGAATCCTACAACAAATGAGGTTTGATTTGTTCCTCTAGTACTTTGAGTAAACAAGCAGATCGATCAACTTCTTAAAATACTAAAGTCCAATTCATTATCTCGTATTCCTAGTGTATTTATAGCACATTCAAGTAGAAATCCTAATGCTTTTTCTTGTTCTCTAAATTCAGTCCCTTGGATTATAGATTTAGGTGCTTTAAACCATATGACCGGCTTGTTGATCTTTTTTAGTCCTTATAAATCATGTTCGGTAATGAAAAAATTAGGATCACCGATGGAAGTTTTTCACCAATTGCAAGCAAAGGTCTAATAAATTTTTTTGAATAAATAGATCTTAAAACATGTATTTCATGTACCTAATTGACCTCTAATCTTTTTTTCAGTAAGTAAACTTTCTAAAAAATCTAATTATCATGTTGTCTTCTTTCAATCACATTGTGTTTTTTAGGATTAGAACTCGGAGAGGACGATTGGTAGTGCTAAGATAATAAATGGTCTTTACTACTTTGATGATAACCTTTTTAGTAATAAAAAAGCTCAAAGACTTTATGGTATCCATTCAAATTTTGTTTGTGAAGAAATAATACTTTGGCATCTCCGATTAGGTCATCCTAGTTTTCAATATCTTAAACACTTGTTTCCAACATCTTAAACACTTGTTTCCAACTTTATTTGAAAATATTGATTGTTCTTCTTTTAAATGTGAAAGTTCGTGTGTTAGATAAAACTTATCGGATTATTTATACATCCAAACCTTATTATGCATCAAAACCCTTTCATCTAATTCACGAGTGATGTTTGCAAGTCCTCCTAAAATTACAAATATGTGTGAAAAAAAATAATTTGTAACTTTCATTGATGATCACACATGCTTATATTGGCTGTACTTAATACATGAAAAATCTAATGTAGAAAGTTTGTTTAAAGATTTTTATCGTATGGTTGAAAAACAATTTCAAATAAAAATCATTTTTTTTCGCTCGGATAATAAAATAGAGTTTTTTAATAACTACTTGGGAATGTTTTTTTTTCTTTTTCTTTTCTTTTTTTTTTTTTTTGGTAAAGACAAAGGTATTTTGCATCGATCTATATGTCATGATACTCCTCAATAGAATGACATTGCTAAAAGAAAAAATAAACATTTACTTGAGATAGCATGATCAATAATGTTTTCCATGTATGTTCTAAAATATTTATAGGATATACGAGTGTCGACATCATCTTACTTGATTAATAGGATACCTACTCGAGTCTTGAAATACATGACACCTTTAAAATGTTTCAAAACTATGTTTCATACATTTAGAATGCATGTTGATTTACCTATCAAGATATTCGGATGCATTGTGTTTGTTCATATCCCTATCGACACCGTTCAAAACTAGATCCTAAGGTTGAGAAAAAAAATTTCATTAGATATGCACCAAATAAAAAGGGTATAATTACTTTAATTTTATTACCAAAAAACACTTTATAAGTATGGATGTAACTTCTTTGGAGACACGAGTCCTACTTTTATAAAAATTCTCTTCGGAGAGATAGAGACTTATAGGGGAAGATAATTTTTGGCAAGTTTCTATTAACCTTATACCACACATAATTTTGAATCCTATAATTTCCCAATCATCTCCATATATACAGGAAATAATTAACTAAGGTTATCAACCTAATTTAGATCTCACACGAATAGGAGGAGAAATACCATAACAAAATAAATCAAACATTAGGCTTCGGTTTATACTAAGAGAGGAACTAGAAAAGGCGGAAAAGACTACTCTATCATCCAAGCACTAGTTCGGTTAGAATTTTCGAGCAAGGCAATCTGGAAACCCACGATGAATCAAATTCATTTCCAACCTAAGGTAATCCTATTTTATCTTTATCTTTAAATGATCATTCTAAAGTTGAGTTTTTTGATCTTAACATTCCTATAGCTATTAGAAAAAGAACTAAAACATGTACCCGACATCCCATTGTAAAAAATATATATCTTACAAAAACTTATCCTAAAATCATAAAGCATATACATCTAGGATATCCAATCTGTTTGTTCCCGGAAACATTAAAGAAGCCCTAGATGATCCAAATTGGAAGTCGATAGTTATGAAAGAGATGAATGCTCTTGAAAAGAGTGGTACTTGGAAAATAGTTAACTTGCTAAATGATAAGAAAATTATAGTATGCAAATGAGTGTTCACCATCAAATTTAATGCCGATGGTAGTGTTAAGAGATACAAGGCAAGACTTATAGCCAAAAAGGTTTCACACAAACTTATGAAATTGATTATCGAAGAGATTAGCCATAATAGCAAAAATAAACTCCATTCAAGTCTTACTATTTATAGCCATGAATTCCAATTGATCCTTTGCACCAATTGGATGTAAAAAAATACATTCTTAAGTGGAGACTTATAGGAAGAAGTATTTATGAATCTACCATCTAGCTTTAGAGAGAGCATGGGCAAAATAAAATTCTCTAGTCTAAGAAAATATTTATATAGACTTAAATAGTCTCCTGGGGAGTGGTTTGAATGCTTTGGAAAAACTATCAAAGGCCATGGTTATAACCAAAGTCAAGCTGATCACATCATGTTTTACAAACACTCAACTAATGGGAAGATGGCTATCCCGATTGTTTATGTGGATGATATAATCCTAATAAATGATGACAATATAGAACTTGAGAACTTGAAGAAGAATCTTGTTGAGAATTTTGAAATCAAGGATTTAGGTCCCTTAAAATACTTTTTTAGGATGGAGTTTGCTAGATTAAAAGAGGAAATATTTGCTAACTCGCGTAAATATATTCTTGATTTACTTAATCAAATAGATTTACTTGGATGCAAAGTAATTGAGACTCTAATTGAACCTTATATAAAGCTTCAACCCGCCAAACCTAAAAAAGTGAAGAATAAGGAACAATACCAAAGATTTGTTGGAAGAATAATCTATTTGTCTCACACTCACCTAGATATATCCTTTGCGAGTTAGTGTAATGAGTCGGTTCATGCATTCACTAGGACAATAACATTTTAAGACTCGTGTATAGAATTTTGAAGTATCTAAAAGGGAATCTTGGAAAGGAACTCGTTGTATAAGAAGAGTGGACATGTACATGTTGAAGTATACACGAATGCTACTAGGTTGGAGATGCCATGGATAAAAGATCAACTTCTAGCTACCGTATATTTATTGGAGGTAGCCTAGTTACTTGGCACATTAAGAAAAAAAGTGTGGTTGCAATAAGCGAGCGTAGAAGTAGACTTTAGATCAATAACATATAAGATATGTGAAGTACTTTGAATTAAGAGAATACTAGAAGAATTGAAGATTTCAAATCCTTCACCACCAATAAAGGTTTATTATGACAACAAGATAGCAATTTCAATTGCTCACAATCCAATCCTTCATAATAGAACAAAGCATATGGAAGTGGATAAACACTTCATTAAAGAAAAAAGCCGAGAGTGGATTTAATCGGTATGCCATAAGTTCTTATAGCAAAGCAAGTTACGGATATACTTACTAAATGGTTACAAAAGAAACAGTTTGACAAGTTAATTGGCAAGTCGGCAATATAAGACATCTTCAAACTAACTTAAGAAGGAGTGTTGAGAATATGAAAGATTTTATTTGATTAAACTTGATTTGATTTGATTTAGCTTGATTTGGTTTATTTATTTTTATTTTTTACCTATAATTAAGAGCAATAAATATAGATTTGGTTAATGATCTAAATTAGAAAAATTAGATTGGAAATAATTAATTTTCTATTCTTGTATAGTTTCTTTTAGAAAAGACATTGTAATACCACAATTAGGTGTAATAGAACATATTTCTATCTATTCTACATAGTTGTTTATGCCTTTGTTGGTCGATTAGGTGGTTGGAAAAGGAGAATTGGGTGGCTAATTTGGTTTGTAATAACGGTAGAGGAGAGAGAGGAAGAAGACAAATGACTTTTTTTTTCCTTTGTAGTTGGATATAAAAAGAGGAATTAGAAATTTTGTTATGGGTTTTTTAGGCAATTTTTCTATGAAAACTCGATAAAAAGAGTACATTTAAAAAATTATAATGTTTAGGGTGGAAAATTAGGGATTTTATTTTGTTTGGAGGGTATTTAGTTGTTTGCTAAAGATTAGGAGGTGTTTTAGAATTTAGTGTACTACTAGATATCCCTTCGAGGGGTTTTTTATTTGTAGTTAATTATACTTTTGATGTTCGAATTTTTTTTCTTTGTAGATCTATTTTATAAAACAAGTCGATATTCGAAATAAATGAAGAAAAAACATTTTTACACTTAAAAGTCTAAAAAATGAGATTAATTAATAAAAAATAAATCGGACTCAAAATAGAAAAACATCAAGAAAATAAATTTTAAAATTAGAAAAAATAGAAGTCGCATTTAAAGGAATTAAGTGATATAAAACATTAATGCTTTTTTTATCTCTATTTTCTCATCCAATCTTCTCAATCGATTTTAGGTTTTAAGTGAGTTTAGTCTGTTTTGTTTGATGATCCATCAAGATACAATCTCCGTATGAAGATGGTGGACATTAAACTCTCAAAACTTGATGACCAATTTACCAACTTCCTAAACACAATTGGTTGGTTAGTCAATAAATTGATAGTTTATGCTTGAAATTAAGGTTTTAATTTTTTTTTCCTTTTATTTTTTTCATAAATTTTCTCCTTAAGAAATATGATTTGTTTTTCTTTTTGCATAGATTCTTAAATAACATTATAATAATTTAAAATAAAATTTTAATTAAAAAATAGCTTTGATGTTTTTTTTCATAAGATCGTATCAAGAAAATAAAATAATTAATGTAAAAAATGACACAAAAATTAATAAATAAAAAATAATTTTATTCTTTTTTAATTTTGATGAGAAAATTATTGTATCTACATTAGGTTTATATATATATATATATATATATATATATATATATATATATATATATATATAAACCTAGGCTTTGATACATGTCAACTTAGGCTTTGATACCAATAAGACCCAAGGATCTAACTAATGGTGCAGGGTATGAAATGGAAGATGCATGAAATGCAGATTGATAGATGGGCGACGAGCCGACCACAAAGATGCAGATGAACAAAACAAAGAAATAAATAAACTTTAAATTAAAACAAAATTAAAATACATGGGCGGCAGAGCGCACCACCGAATATGATAGAAGAAAGGTACGTGGCGTTGTTTTACCACAGCTCAGCTCCGATAGTACCAAGTACCGTTATTGAGCCGAGTCGTGGTATTCCAGCTCGATATACCTCAAGAGAGAGAGAGAGAGATAAACATAAAAGAAAGAAACTTTTATTTATTTACAAAGAAAAGTAACTTACAGGAGAGGCTTTCGAATCTCGAAGGAGGAAAAGAGAAATCTTTTCTTAGAGAATGTCCGAAAACTAGAGAGAAATGTGTAGGAAAATAAACTTCGATTACAAATGAAATGAGCTTTCTTTATATAGAGAAAGCCGTCATGAACAGATACATGTGAACAAGTACCTATGAATAGTAAAAATGTACAAGAAAAGTAAATAGTAACTTGCTACGTTGTCTTCACGTGTTGATGAACAAGTAAGATGCCGAAAGCAATTTTGTCTTCTTATGTCACGTGGGATGAACAAGTGATGAGTCTTATGAATTTTTGTCTCCTGGAAAGAACTGTTTTTGCTCGGTAGATAGAAGATGCCCGGAATGTACAGGTTTTGTCAAAGTTCACGGGTGGTGAACTTGGGAGAAGATGTCATAGGATTCGTCTTCGTCATCATTTCCCAAATGTATCATGGGTTCCGACTCGGAATCTAAATCCGCTACATGTGAAGAATTGGATCGGTTTTGAACCATCTCGGACATGATGGCGAAGTATTCTTCTTTCGATTTTGTCGTCGCGAGTCCGGCATTTACAACGATTTTTATGCAAGGAAATTGGTTGTTGATGATGATGGCTTGAGAAATCCTTGTTTTGTAAGCCATTCTTCAATACCTGTTTTGGAAATGGATGATGGAATCTCGGAAGGAATCCCACCATTTAACCGTGACCCTTCGAACGAGGATTAAAGCCTCGTCGTGATTTTGTGTTTCATAATACCGAGAACAAACCCAAGGAAGGAAGAATTTTGTGCGTAAAAGGAAAAGAGGAGTAAATCTTTTTTCTTTTTCCGAGGGTTTGTAATGGGTTTCGAAGAGAGTGTAACTCTCAGTGATTGCCGGAGTAAGTATGTCGAGAGTAGGACCAAAGTAGTTCCACCATTGGGTGAACCACATAGGAATGTTTGTAAAGACGAATTTTGTATCAAAATAGTAATAGCCAAGAATGGCTTCCTTTGTCATGTTGGAGAAGCATAGTATTGAACTATGCCCGTCGATAATCCCAGCAGGAGAAAGATAGACAGTGGTTAACACCTGGGTTTGAAGCCGTCTCGGGAAAACCATTTCGTAGGGAAAGGTCTTGCCCTCAGTCGAAGGGTGAATGATTTTAAGGATTCCGCATGTGGAGTAGGCGGCTTCGGTTTTGTCGAGGTGAGAAAATATTTGAAGGTGGCCGATTTTGTTTTTTCTAGGATGGCCATATAAGTAGGCTTGGTTTTTGGATAAATCCCATGGGGTGTAAGTGCCATCCAGGAGGAAAGAATTTCGAATAATTTTGTAAGGTCTCGTCAAAGAAATAACCATCTTCGACAAGTAAATATTTTTTGAAATTCTCGTTTGAGAAAATACTCGATGTGGATTTTTTGAAAACGAGTTTTGCGTAAAACAATCACCCGAGTGTTTTGTGAAGAAGGGTTTTGAGAAATAAGTTTTGAAGATTCATTTGGTTTTGGAGAAAGGGGTTTTCTGAAGAGGAAGATCCTTTCTCAAGTTTTGGTGGGGTCGTATGTTTATGGTTTATAGATTTCATGTTTAGCCTCGTGTTATGCAGTCTAGGGTATAGACAACCGAGTTGGCATACCGTGGTAAGTCCCGACGGATAGGGCAAGAATCGAGAGTTAGTTGCCTTCATAACCTCGCGTACCCAAAACCTCCGAACCATAGTCTAGGTATGGATTCTATGTTCCGTAGATCTACTTCCTTTTCTACATCTTCTCGCTTCGATTCTTCCGAGTCTAGAAGATAATCAATAATGTAGAATATGTCATAGAAGATTTTGAAAAACAAATTGATGATCGGGCAATACCCAAGATTCACAAAGATGAGATTTACAAAACCAAAGCAAATATGGACTTTTCAAAATCGATTTCACAATCAAAACCGAAGAGCGTGATATTCAGCTTCTCAAAACCATTTGAAACAATTCATCTTCTTTCTTCCAAAACTCTTCAAAAACATAAAGACAAAGGTTTTAAATACATTCATATTGGTTTAGTTCAAGTGGGATTAAACCACTTACAAAAGAGGGATTGAACACCTCAATCCTAGCAGTCCTGTAGAGACAATAGGTTTACAAACTTTCAAGACTCTTTGTTAAGTTCAATCGAGTCTAGTTTATGCAATGGACCTATTTCTTTTGATTGTTATCCAAATTTTATTGTTTCCTTGAATGACAAAAATATCATTGAATCATTGATGCCGCAAGTTAAAACTCATAATTATCATATGATGGATGGATCTATTCCAGTTGCATTAATTACAAAAATTCATTATAAAGCCATGAATTCCGCATTTGCATCTAAACACAAAAGGCAAGTCGACCAAAGGTGAAACCCTTCTTCCGCAAACGTATCCGACCAAATCCAACACTCGTTATTCCTGCACCTATTAGGTGGAAAGACATAGTGCTTCCGCATGAATGGATCTTGGAAGGAATTACAAAACCCGGATCTCTACCAGCTCTCGAGGTCCCAAAACCAAACACACAAATCGATCCATAGAACAACACATGGATGGGAGTGTTAGACTTCGTTTGACGTAAAATTTACCAGCAAGAGATTTTCCGATATTGCCTCTAGTTCCATGACTTATGACCTAGGAAGATTTTCTCGAGATTCCTTCAACCATAAATTTACCAAATGTTAGGAGAGATACGTACTTGGATCGAGTCTCGCCATCCCTTAGACAACCACGTAGGTTTTCAACCTCTGATGTCCCTAACCCAGCTTTACAAAACGTTGATTATGGTACCCATGTTCCAAAACCCGGATATTCAAACCAAGAGGATTCTCCTCCCCGCATCTCCTACCGCATCCGCTATCACCGATAATATTGCACATGAATGTAATGCTTTGAATCGATGATAGTTTTACAAGAGACAAACAATATCTCGCATGATGACTTCTATGCAAAACATAATTTTGAAAAACGAATGTGGTTCTTCAAAAACTTTCTGGCTACTCGTAAAAGATATTCAAAATGAATTTTATGAATTTGTGAATGCTCATAAAGTTCATATATTATTCTTTGATTGGTTTGAAATTTATGCTTCTGCAAATGATATTTCTTATCCTTTCGTATCCGTGAAACCAAGAATCGTTAGGAACAAAACCCCTACATGGGAAGTGGAAGGACGTATGATTCAGCCCGACCATCCGCCACCTAGGAAATTGACATTCTCCCATGGAGAAACCAAAATGAAGCATGCCCATACAAAATCCCTAAAGATGATGACTCAACTAACATCAAAAACATTGTTCAACGTAACAATTTTACCAATACCAATCTCCAAACCATAGGAAAACAAACTTGTTAGGATCGAATCCCATATCCAAGCAGACAGTTGTTCCTCCTATCCCAAAACTCCGTAGTCTCCTTAGCTCCCGTAGAAGCTAAAGACCGTAAGCCGAAAAACCCAGCCTTCAAACCCTTTCAGTGTTTCTAGATCGAGTCAAAACCAGATACAATCTAACAAACCCGAGTTTGTCAAAGCCATTAGAGACCAACTTAAGCAAGATAGGAATATCTTCTCGAGGGAACCTCTAAGCATGTAGCTCCCGATACTCCTTTATCCAATAGCGTAAATGTTCTAGATCAAAAATCGAGACAGAATCCGTCCCCGAAATTAATAAGTTTCATTGGAAAAACCCATTACCTATGATCGTTGCCCTCGACATGGTGAAATGCCAAACAAGTTAGCCCAACCTAGGTTCAATGCCTCTTCCATTTATGAATGGACTATAGATGGCCCGTCTGAGTATAATATCCTTAGTCTACTCCAACAAATGACCATGGTCGCTAACGCCTACAAAACCCAAACCGGTACTCCCGACCGAGCGATAGCCGAATTGCTTATCGTCGGATTTTCCGGTCAACTCAAAGGATGGCGGGACTATCATCTCACCGCCCAACAAAGATATGGAAATTTTAAATGCCATACAAACAGTATCAAGAAGGTCTCCCTATCCTAGATGACTTAGGAGAACCCATCCAAGATGCCGTGTCCACCCTTATCTTAACCATTTCTCTTCATTTCATAGGTGACCCTTCTCATCTTAAAGACAAAAACGCCGAGCTTCTTAGTAACCTTAGGTGTAAGAAACTTAGTGACTTCCAGCATTACAAAACCACTTTCCTAACCAGCAGTTATGCTTAGGGAAGATTCAAACCAACCTTTTTGGAAGGAGAAATTCCTCAGTGTTTACCAACCCTCTTAGAGAAAAGGTTAGAACCCGAATTAAGGATGCTTTTGGTGACCAAATTCCTTATGACCAATTGACTTATGGTGAACTCGATAAGTTTAACCCAAAAAGAAGGTCTTAAGATATGTCAAGACTTAAAGCTCCGTAAACATCTTAAGTGGGAAATGAAAAAGACTAGACAGAATTAGGAAGTTTCGCAAACAATTTGACATTTCCACTTCAAAACCTTCAAAGTTGCCAAGGTAATCGCCAAGACAAAACCCACAAATCTTACAAAAAACCTTATAGAAAACATTATCATAAGGATCAACCCAAAGATATAGAACCTTTCTATAAGAAACCATCCAACAAAAACCCCAAAAAACCCTTTAGGAAAACCCAGCTTAGATCCCAACCTAGAACCGAGCTAAAGGATGTTACTTGTTTCAAATGTGGACAAAAAGGCCATACGGTAAGATATTGTCGTATGAATACTAGATTACAAGAGCTTCATTTAGATGAAGATGTTTATAACAAAATCTCTCGCTTTGTTAGTCGATTCCTCCGACCCTTCGACTACTCGGTAAGTGAAGAGACTTTTCGTGTAGATGAACTTGTCACGTCCTCCAAGCTCAAAACCCAGCTCCGATAAGTGAACCTGATAACAAAACCAAACATGCCAGTTGTCTTAACCAAAGACCAAGACCTCATTTTAGACATAGTCAAGAGGATCGATGATCCTCAATTACAAAAGGAATATCTGACATGTACTCTTAAAGTCCGTGGAAGAAAACCCTCATGACAAACCAAAACCTTCTATCTTGCCTTCAACTAGTACTAAGCACGTATGACCTTACCGCTATCCTAGATAGGAAGAAGAAGACCAAGAAACATATGACCACAATTCAGACCTTCAGTCCGAGATTAAGGTCATCAAAACGAGCTTAAAGCGCTCAAAGACAAACAAACCGTAGACTCCAGCCTCTTGAAAACCCCGTCGGATAGACAGAGGCATGAAGAGCGTACTCGACTCGAAAACCATGATAATGACCAAGAGTTACCAAACCTTGAAAACCCGGAACACGTTCCTAAGATTTCCTATTTGTACTTCGTGAAGTTACTTCTAGGAAATATTTGATTAAGATTACTCTCGTGTTCCATGATAATTACAAAATTGATGCAATTGCCTTGTTTGATACCGGTGCCGATCTCGAATTGTATTAAGCAAAGCATTGTTCCAAAACGTTTTCATATGCATACACATGAACGTCTATCTGCAAAGAAACAATTCCAAAATGACCATACATGGTAAGACGAAGCCTCCGTGGTCAATGGTCGTATTGCAATCAAAAATCATTTTCTCGCTTGTTGAGAATATGCATCATATGGTGATCTTAGGAACACCTTTCATAAATCTTGTTACTCCTTATTCCGTGAAGCATGATTGCATATCTTTTCAAAACCAAAAATACCAAACTTGTTTTCTCGTTCATCGAGAAACCCGTAATCAGGAATTTGAATATTATTAAAACATGTTCTATTTCTGAAATAAATTCCATGGTTCTATGTACTCCTTTAGTTTCGCATATCCCTTCTACAAAACTCATAGGATCTTCTCCAACTTGTCCTTTACAGTATGGGTAGATTTTATGAACAAAATGAAAATTATGTCCAAGAAGAAGCTATCGAGTTCAACCAACTCGCCTATTCTCGAAGAAGATATCCTGAAGACATTATGGATATCAGTAGGTCTCAATACCGATCAAACGAAGATTATTTAACTGCTAGAGCCTTAGATAAATCTCCCGAGACCTTGAAGCATATGCCTTAGATGCTATTGATGATTTCAAAGACGATCTCATCAACGAAGCACTCAAAGAATATTGAATATGCCCTTTCAAACAGAGTTGACTCCATAGAAAGTTACCTCGAGGATGAACTCCAAAGAGGCATAATCAAAAACAAAATCCTACCCCAATATCGTGAGTTTGCGTACCATTATTGCCACGAGTCCCGAGCATTATAGATGGCTAGTTAATTCATAAACCCCGCAATTGCATTCTGCATTTTCATATGCATCCAAAACATTTTCCTAAACCATTTCCAAAACCTTTTATTTTTGGTTCGAAACTCTGTAAAATCTATTTTACCAAAATTTCTTTTAATGTTCTTAAGAATGTCCGCAAAACAGTCTCGATGGCTAAGAAAGATAAAGGAAAAAACCCCTTATACCGTAAAGCCCAAAACCTTTATCATCAACAGAAACCCATCTCTCGAGCGTATGTCGTCGAAAAACAAAACCCGTAAACTCCTATCATAACCCAATCTGTTGATGATCGGGTCCAGAATCTAACAAAACAAATTTAACTTCTTCGGCCTCGCAAAAGATCTCGGTATGCATCTCGAGCCCATTTAATTCCTTCCTTGGGTTTGTTCTCGGTATTATGAAACACAAAATCACAACTAGTGCTTTAATCCTCGTTCGAAGGTTCACAATCAAATGGTGGGATTCCTTCCAGATTCCATCATCCATTTCCAAAACAACTATTGAAGAATGGCTTACAAAACAAGGATTTCTCAAGCCATCATCATCAACAACCAATTTCCTTGCACAAAAATCTATTGTGAATGCCGGACTCGCGAGCGAAGAAATCGAAAGAAGAATACTTCGCCATCATGTCCGAGATGGTTCAAAACCGATCCAATTCTTCACATGCAACGATTCGGATTCCGAGTCGAACCCATGATACATTTCGAAATGTAAAATTCTTTTAAACTAAAAATTCTATGTTACAACTCGAAATGAGCTCTCTTTATATGAGAAAGCCGTCATGAACGAGTACATGTGAACGGTACCTATGAATAGTAAAAATATACAAGTAAAAGTAAATAGTAACTTGCTACGTTGTCTTCACGTGTTGATGAACAAGAAGACGCCGAAAGCAATTTTGTCTTCTTGTGTCACGTGGGATGAACAAAGTGATGAGTCTTGTGAATTTTTGTCTCCGGAGAGAATTGTTTTTGTCTGCAGATAGGAAGATGCCCGGAATGTGTAATTTTTGTCAAAGTTCACCGGTGGTGAACTCGGAGAAAAGATACCATAACAAGTCGTCTTCATTTAGATTTTCCAAATCTGCATGGGTTCGGATGCGTAATCGAAATAACTCTTTGTGAGGGGTTTTATCTTCTCTGCGCAATGTCATCCATGATGGAGAAAAAGATTTCATCATTTTCAAGTGGCCGCAACTAAATTGTTATTAGTCGTAGATCCATGGGTGGAGGATCCGTAGTCCGAGATAGGGAAATTATCATGGATAGGAATGTGACCATGTTTTTGTAACCAATGGAAAATAGAGGTTCGTGATAGTAAGGAGGGTATGTTGTAATGATCCCACCATTTGACTTTAAACCTTCTTGTCAATCTCATAGTTTGCTCCCGATGACGGAGTCATAATACCAAGAGCAGCATCCATGGGATAAAGAATTTTGAGTAAAAAAGGAAAAGGGAGACCATCTTTTTTCATAATCTGAAGGTGTATAATTGGTTTTGAAAATTTTAAAGCTTTCTGAAACATCCGGGACAAGTATTTCGTGGATAGGTCCAAAAAAGGACCACCACCGGGAAAACCATATGGGAATGCGATCGTGATTAATGGTTTTGGAAAAATGGATTAACCATGAATGATTTCTCGAATCATTTTGGAAGAGGAAAGTATTAAACCAAGCCTCGTTGGTAATCCCAATAGGAAAAGGACCGGTGAGGTCCATAACCGGATATGTAAGATTTTGGAAATGGAATTGGACAAGAGAGGTCATTAGGGAATTTCCAATCGATGGAGGAATAACTGTCAAGAATACTACAAGTAGAGTAGGCGATTTCGTTTCGTCCGATGTTGGAAAGTGTTTGATTTTGCGTATTCGAGATGGATAAGAATATCTTCATAAGTACTATCGAGGTTTGTTTAAATCTAAAGGCTTGTAATGCCAACGAAAACCAAAATACTTTTCCACAACCAAGGCCGGGTTTTCGGAAAAATATCCTTTTTCAATGATGAAAAGATTTTGTACGTATGGTTTTAGGAAATACTTTGATGCGCATTTTAGGAAACTTGGTTTTGTAGGAATGATTTGAGCTTTTTGAGAAGATGTATTTAAATCTAAAAATTTTGTTTTTGAAATAGCAAGTGAATGGAAAAGGCCCCGTAGAGGGTAATGCAGGGGAATCTGGAGATTCCCGAGAAAGGGGTTTTGTAGAGGAAGAACCTTTCTCTCGAGTTTTCAAAATTAGAGGGGGAAGCCATACCCGAGATGTTTTGCAAGGCCGCATAAGTGCAGCCGATGTGATAGTTTATCTAACCTAAGTATTAATAGATTGGGGATTAATAGGAATATTTGGATTGTGTGGTGAAGAAATACTATCTCCGGAGATGAGGGGTTTTGTGGAAGAGAAGGGTTTTGATTTTTCCGGTAAAAGCGGGTTTTTCCCTTTATCTCTCTCGGCCATCAAGACTCGTTTTGCAGAAATTCTCTAGTCAAGAAATCAGAATATAATTTTGTTCTCCTTTAATAAATTCAATGTCAAAATCAAAAATGCTAAGGATTGCTTGCCATCGGCAAAAATTTGTTTTGAGGCAATATTTTGAACATCTTTTTGTAAAACTTCTTTAGCAGATTTGCAATCAATACGAAGGGTAAATTTTTGATTGAGTAAATCACTTTGAAATTTTTGGATGCACATGACAATGCCGAGTATTTCTTTTTTGATAGTGGAATAATTTTTCCGACAATCATTCCAATGGGCGAGGTGAACTCGGACAATTTTTTCTTGACCTTCGTACACTTGTTTTAGAATCCCACCATATCCTAAGCCTGAGGCATCGCTTCGACTATCTTAGGTAAGGAAGGATCTCGCTAAGTGAAGACAAGGAATATTTGTAACCCGATTCTTGATCCGTTGCACTACGTGGGTATGTTCATCAGTCCAAGGAATAGGTTTTTTCTTCAATCTATCATGCAGGGGTTTTGCAATACGATTGATGTTTGGACAAAAATCTAAGACATAATTCAAACTCGCCTAAGAACCTTTGCAACTCGGGTTTTGTCTAAAATTTTATCGTGAAATTTGTTTGCAAAATCTAAGGATCTTTCGATAGGAGAAATTGTTCCTCGGGTAATGTAATGACCTAAGAAACGAATCCGAGTTTGGAATAAAGAAATCTTAGATTTAGAAACAACCAATCCATTCTTTTTTGCTATATGGAAGAAGGTTTTGAGATGCTTAAAATGTTGTTCTATAGACATAGAATAAATAAGCACATCATCAATGTAAACAATGCAAAAATCGGCATACATATGGAAAATATCATTCATAATCTTCCGGAATTCGAAGGGGCATTTTTCAATCCGAAAGGCATGACTTTCCATTCATATTGTCCAAACGGACAAGAAAGGCGGTTTTGTATCTATCATTGGGGTTATCCGGATTTGCCGTAAACCCGACTTCATATCAAACTTCGAGAATACAAATGCACCGTTTAATCTTTGTAAAAGGTCCTTTTTATTAGGGATAGTGGTACCTGATCCATTTAAGGGCCTTGTTCAAAGGTTTGTAGTTGATGACTAACCCGGGGGTTCCTCTTTCGATCTCGCATTTTTATTGACATAGAAAGCCGCACAAGACCAAGGAGATCCGGATTTTTGGATAAGACCTTTGGTTTCTAAATCTTGAATTTCTAACCTACAATGTTTTTCTAGATCAGCATTCATCCGAATAGGTCTAGCTTTAGTAGGGATTTGTCGATCATCAAATCCTATTTCATGGGTAGGTCAACACCGTGGTGTTTCCTATTCCAGAAGGCATTCGGTAAATCGAACAAATCTCTTTTTCAAGCATGTGTTGAAAATCTAGAATTTTGTTTTTTAGAAATTCATCCCGTAGTTGTCTTTGGATTTTGTATAGAGAAACATCATGTTTCAAATGCATTAAATGTCGTTGTTTGCTAGAAATTATGGCATTCAATTCAAAGTCGTAAATGGAGCATGCTTGGATAATGTTAAGATTCCTAGTTTTAGGTTCTTCTAGAAAAGTGGAAAACAAGTTTTGTATTCTTGGTTTTGAAAAGTATGCAATCATGCTTCACGAAATAAGGAGTAACAAGATTTATGAAAGGTGTTCCTAAGATCACCATATGATGCATATTTTCAACAAGCAGTAAAATGATTTTTGATTGCTATGCGACCATTGACCACAGAGGCTTCGTCTTACCATGTATGGTCATTTTGGAATTGTTTGCTCGCAGATAGACGTTCATGTGTATGCATATGAAAACGTTTTGGAACAATGCTTTGCTTAATACAATTCAGATCAAGCACCAGTATCAAACAAGGCAATTGCATCAATTTTGTAATTATCATGGAACACAAGAGTAATCTTAATCAAATATTTCCTGAAGTAACTTCACGAAGTACAAATAGGAAATCTTCTGGAACGTGTTCCAGGTTTTCAAGGTTTGGTAACTCTTGGTCATTATCATGGTTTTCGCAGTCGAGTCCGGCTCTTCATCCGCCCGTTCGTCCAACAGGGTTTTCAAGAGACCGGAGTCTCTGGTTTGTTTGTCTTCGAGCGTCTTTAAGCTCGTTTTGATGACCTTAATCTCTGACCGAAGGTCCCGAATCGTGGTCATATGTTTCTTGGTCTTCTTCTTCCTATCTAGGATAGCAAGTAAGGTCATACGTGCTAGTACTAGTCGAAGGCAAGATAGAAGGTTTTGGTTTGTCACGAGGGTTTTCTTCTACGTACTTTAAGAGTCTGTCTAGATATTCCTTTTGTAATCGAGGATCATCAATTTTCTCGACGATATCTAAAACGAGGTTTTGTTTGTTAGTTAGGACACTAACTCGTTTTGGCCAATGAAACTTATTAATTTCGTGGACGTAATTCTGTCTCCGATTTTTGATCTAGAACATTTACGCTATTGGATAAAGGAGTATCGTGAGCTACATGCTTAGAGGTTCCCTCGAAGATATTCCTATCTTGCTAAGTTTGGTCTCTAATGGCTTTGACAAACTCGTGTTTGTTAGATTGTATCTCGGTTTCGACTCGATCTAGAAACCCGAAAGGGTTCGAAGACCGGGTTTTTCAGCTTTCCGGTCTTTAGCTTCTACAGGAGCTAAGGAGACTACAGTGTTTTGGGATAGTGAGGAACAACCGTCCGCCGGATATGGGATTCGATCCTAACAAGCCGTTTTCCTATGGTTCGGAGATTGGTATTGGTAAAATTGTTCCGTTGAACAATGTTTTTGATGTTGACCGAGTCATCATCTTTAGGGATTTTGTATGGGCATGCTTCTATTTTGGTTTCTCCATGGGAGAATGTCAATTTCCTAGGTGGCGGATGGTCGACCGAATCATCCGTCCTTCCACTTCCCATGTAGGGGTTTTGTTCCTAACAGCCATCGGTTTCACGTATCCGAAAGGATAAGAAATATCATTTGCGTAAGCATAAATTTCAAACCAATCAAAGAATAATATATGAACTTTATGAGCATTCACAAATTCATAAAATTCATTTTGAATATCTTTTCCGGTAGCCGTAAAGTTTTTGAAGAACCACATTCGTTTTTCAAAATTATGTTTTGCATAGAAGTCATCATGCAGATATTGTTTGTCTACCGTAAAACTATCATCATTCAAAGCATTACATTCATGTGCAATATTATCGATGATAGCAGATGCAAGTAGGAGATGCAGGAGGAGAATCCTCTTGGTTTGAATATCCGGGTTTTGGAACATGGGTACCATAATCAACGTTTTGTAAAACTCGGATTAGTGGACATCCGAGGTTGAAAACCTACGTGGTTGTCTAAGGGATGGCGGACTCGATCCAAGGATCTGCTAGGATTGAGGTGTTCAATCCCTCTTTTGTAAGTGGTTTAATCCCCACTTGAACTAAACCAATATGAATGTATTTAAAACCTTTGTCTTTATATTTTTGAAGAGTTTTGGAAGAAAGAAGATGAATTGTTTCAAATGGTTTTGAGAGCCGAATATCACGCTCTTCCGTTTTGATTGTGAAATCGGTTTTGAAAAGTCCATATTTGCTCGGTTTTGTAAATCTCATCTTTGTGAATCTTGGGTATCGCCCAATCATCAATTTGTTTTTCAAAATCTTCTATGACATATTCTACACTATTGATTATCTTCTTAGACTCGAAGAATCGTAGCGTAAGATGTAGAAAAGGAAGTAGATCTACGTAACATAGAATCCATACCTAGACTATGGTTCGGAGGTTTTGGGTACGCGAGTTATGAAGGCAACTAACTCCCGATTTATCGCCCTATCCGTCGGGACTTACCACAAGTATGCCAACTCGCTTGTCTATACCCTAGACTCGTAACACAAAGCTAAACATGAAATCTACAGACCATAAACATAAAACCCCACCAACAACTTAGGCTCGATACCAATAAGACCCAAGGATCTAACTAATGGTGCAGTGGTATGAAATGGAAGATGTATGAAATGCAGATTGATATATGGGCGGCAGAGCCACCACAAAGATGCAGATGAACAAAACAAAGAAATAAATGAACTTTAAATTAAAACGAAAATTAAAATTAAACATAGATGCGGCAGAGCCACCACCGAATATGATAAAAGAAAGGTACGTGGCGTTGTTTTACCACAGCTCAGCTTCCGATAGTACTGTGTACCGTTATCGAGCCGAGTCGTGGTATTCCAACTCGATATACCTCAAGAGAGAGAGAGAGATAAACATAAAAGAAAGAAACTTTTATTTATTTACAAAGGAAAGTAACTTACAGGAGAGGCTTTCGGAATCTCGAAGGAGGAAAAGAGAAATCTTTCTTAGAGAATGTCCGAAAACTGAGAGAAATGTGTAGGAAAATAAACTTCTTCCAAAGAAAAAGTTCTATCTTACAACCGAAATGAGCTCTCTTTATATAGAGAAAGCCGTCATGAACAAGACATGTGAACAAGACCTATGAATAGTAAAAATGTACAAGAAAAGTAAATAGTAACTTGCTACGTTGTCTTCACGTGTCGATGAACAAGAAGACGCCGAAAGCAATTTTGTCTTCGTGTCACGTGGGATGAACAAAGGATGGTCTTGTGAATTTTTATCTTCGGAGAGAACTATTTTTGTCGACAGATAGGAAGATGCCCGGAATGTGCAAATTTTGTCAAAGTTCACAGGTGGTGAACTTAGGAGAAGATGTCATAGGATTCGTCTTCGTCATCATTTCCCAAATATATCACGGGTTCCGACTCGAATCCGAATCCGCCGTATGTGAAGAATTGGATCGGCTTTGAACCATCTCGTACATAATGGCGAAGTATTCTTCTTCCGATTTTGTCGTCGCGAGTCCGGCATTCACAACGCATTTTTGTGCAAGGAAATTGGTCGTTGAGGATGATGGCTTAAGAAATCCTTGTTTTGTAAGCCATTCTTCAATACCTGTTTTGGAAATGGATGATGGAATCTAGAAGGAATCCCACCATTTGACTTTGAACCTTCGAACGAGGATTAAAGCCTGGCCGTGACTTTGTGTTTCATAATACCAGGAACAAACCCGAGGAAGGAAGAATTTTGTGCGTAAAAAGAAAAGAGGGGTAAATCTTTTTTCTTTTTTCGAAGGTTTGTAATGGGTTTTGAAGAGAGTGTAACTCTCAATGATTGCCGGAGTAAGTATGTCGGAGTAGGACCAAAGTAGTTCCACCATCGGGTGAACCACATAGGTATGTTTGTAAAGATAAATTTTGTATCGAAATAGTAACAGCCATGAATGGCTTCCTTTCGTTGTTTTGGAGAAGCATAGTATTGAACCATGCTTGTCGATAATCCCGAGAGGAGAAAGATCGACAAGTGATTAACACCGGGTTTGAAGCTATCCGGGAAAACCATTTGTAGGGATAGGTCTCGGCCCTAGTCGTAAGGATGAATGATTTTAAGGATTCTCGCACGTGGAGTAGCGGCTTCGGTTTTGTCGAGGTGAGGAAATGTTCGAAGGTGGTCGATTTGGTTTTTTCAAGGATGGCCATATAAGTAGGCTTGGGTTTTGGATAGATCCCATGGGGTATAATGCCATCCAGGAGGAAAGAATTTCGAACAATTTTGTAAGGTCCGTCAAAGAAATAACCATCTTCGACAAGAATATTTTTTGAAATTATCGTTTGAGAAAATACTCGACGTGGATCTTTTGAAAACAAGTTTTGCTGAAACAATCACCCGAGTGTTTTGTGAAGAAGGATTTTGAGAAATAAGTTTTGAAGATTCATTTGATTTTGGAGAAAGTGGGTTTTTTGAAGAGGAAGATCCTTTCTCTGGTTTTGAAATGGGTTCAAGATGCATACCCGAGATCTTTTACAGTGCCGAAGTAGTTCCGACTGTTTTGTTAAATTCTGGACCTAGCCATCAATAGATTGGGCTGAGATAGGAGTTTCTAGGTTTTGTTTTTCGACAAGATTCGCCAAGAGATGGGTTTTGTCAAGATGTAAAGGTTTTGGGCTTTCCGGTATAAGGGGGTTTTTCCCTTTATCTTTCTTGGCCATCAAGACCTGTTTTGCGTACATTCTTAAGTCAAGATCGTTAATAGAAATTTTGATAAAATGGATTTTACAAAGTTCGAATAAAAGATTTTGGAAATGGTTTAGGAAAATATTTTGGATGCATATGAAAATGCAGTAATGCAATTCGTAGGTTTATGAATTAACTAGCCATCTATAATGCTCGTGGACTCGGTGGCAATAATGGCCGCAAACTCACAATATCGGGGTAGGATTTTGTTTTTGATTATGCCTCTTCGGAGTTCATCCTCAAGGTAACTTTCTATGGAGTCAACTCGTTTGAAAGTGGCATATTCAATATTGTCGAGTGCTTCATCGATGAGATCGTCTTTGAAATCATCAATAAGCATCTAAGGCATATGCTTCTAAGGTCTCGGGAGATCTATCTAAGGCTCTAACCGTTAAATAATCTTCTCGTTTGATCAATGATTGAGACCCACAATATCCATAATGTCTTCTAGGATATCTTCTTCAAGAATAGGCAGCTGGTTGAACTCAATAGCTTCTTCGGACATAATTTTCATTTTGTTCATAAAATCTACCCATCCGTAAAGGACAAGTTGGAGAAGATCCTATGAGTTTTGTAGAAGGGATATGCGAAACTGAAGGAGTACATGTAACCATGGAATTTATTTCAAAAATAGAACATGTTTTAATAATATTCAAATTCCTGATTCCGGGTTTCTCAATGAACGGAAAAACAAGTTTTGTATTCTCGGTTTTGAAAAGTATGCAATCATGCTTCACAAAATAAGGAGTAACAAGATTTATGAAAGGTGTTCCTAAGATCACCATATGATGCATATTCTCAACAAGCGTAAAAATGATTTTTGATCGCAATACGACCACCGACCACAGAGGCTTCGTCTTACCATGTATGGTCATTTTGGAATTGTTTGTCGCAGATAGACGTTCATGTGTATGCATATGAAAACGTTTTGGAACAATGCTTTGCTTAATACAATTCAGATCAACACTCGCATCAAACAAGGCAATCGTATCAATTTTGTAATTATCATGGAACACAAGAGTAATCTTAATCAAATATTTCCTGAAGTAACTTCACGAAGTACAAATAGGAAATCTTCTGGAACGTGTTCCGTGTTTTCAAGGTTTGGTAACTCTTGGTCATTATCATGGTTTTCGCAGTCGAGTCCGGCTCTTCATCCGCCCGTCCGTCCAACAGTGGTTTTCAAGAGACCGGAGTCTCCGGTTTGTTTGTCTTCGAGCGCTTTAAGCTCCGTTTCGATGACCTTAATCTCGGACCGAAGGTCCCGAATCGTGGTCATATGTTTCTTGGTCTTCTTCTTCCTATCTAGGATAGCAAGAAGGTCATACGTGCTAGTACTAGTTGAAGGCAAGATGAAGGTTTTGGTTTGTCACGAGGTTTTTCTTCCACGTACTTTAAGAGTCCGTCTAGATATTCCTTTTGTAATCGAGGATCATCAATCCTCTCGACTATGTCTAAAATGAGGTCTTGGTCTTTGGTTAAGACACCGGCATGTTTGGTTTTGTTATCCGGCTCACTATCGAACCGGGTTTTGAACTCGGAGGACGTGACAAGTTCATCTACCCGAAAAGTCTCTTCACTACTGCAGTAGTCCAAGTGGTCGAGGAATCGACTAACAAAGCAGTAGATTTTGTTATAAACATCTTCATCTAAATGAAGCTCTTGTAATCTAGTATTCATACGACAATATCTTACCGTATGGCCTTTTTGTCCACATTTGAAACAAGTAACATCCTTTAGCTCGCCTCTAGATCGGGATCTAAACCGGGTTTTCCTAAAGTGGTTTTTTGGGGGTTTTGTTGGATGGTTTCTTATAGAAAGGTTCTATATCTTTGGGTTGATCCCTATGATAATGTTTTCTATAAGGTTTTTTGTAAGATTTCGTGGGTTTTGTCTTGGCAATTACCTTGGCAACCCGAAGGTTTTCAAGTGGAAATGTCAAATTGTTTGCGTAAACTTCCTAATTCCCGTCTAGTCTTTTTCATTTCCCACTTAAGATGTTTCTGGAGCTTTAAGTCTCGACATATCTTAAGACCTTCTTTTTGGGTTAAACTTATCAGCTCACCATAAGTCAATTGGTCATAAGGAATTTGGTCACCAAAAGCATCCTTAATTCTGGTTCTAACCTTTTCTCCTAAGAGGGTTGGTAAACCCGCAAGGAATTTCTCCTTCCAAAAAGGTTGGTTCGAATCTTCCCTAAGCATAACTCCGGTTAGGAAAGTGGTTTTGTAATATCGGAAGTCACTAAGTTTCTTACACCTAAGGTTACTAAGAAGCTCGCCGTTTTTGTCTTTAAGATGAGAAGTGGTCACCTATGAAATGAAGAGAAATGGTTAAGATAAGGGTGGACACAAGATCTCGGATGGGTTCTCCTAAGTCATCTAGGATAGTGGAGACCTTCTTGGTCCGTTTGTATGGCATTTAAAATTTCCATATGCCGTCAGTGCTGAGATGATAGTCCCACCATCCTTCGAGTCGACTCGTAAAATCCGACAATAAGCAATTCAGCCTATCGCTTCGATCGGAGTACCATTGGGTTTTGTAGGCGTTAGCAACCATGGTCATTTGTTGGAGTAGACTAAGGATATTATACTCCGACAAAGCCATCTATAGTCCATTCATAAATGGAAGAGGCATCGAACCTAGGTCAGGCTAACTTGTTTGGCATTTCACCTATGTCGTGGGCAACAATCATAGGTAATGGGTTTTTCCAATGAAACTTATTAATTTCGTGGACGCATTCTGTCTCGATTTTTGATCTAGAACATTTACGCTATTGGATAAAGGAGTATCGTGAGCTACATGCTTAGAGGTTCCCTCGAAGATATTCCTATCTTGCTAAGTTGGTCTCTAATGGCTTTGACAAACTCGTGTTTGTTAGATTGTATCCGGTTTTGACTCGATCTAGAAACCCGAAAGGGTTCGAAGACCGGGTTTTTCAACTTCCGGTCTTTAGCTTCTACAGGAGCTAAGGAGACTACAGTGTTTTGGGATGTGAGGAACAACTGTCCGCCGGATATGGGATTCGATCCTAACAAGCCGTTTTCCTATGGTTCGGAGATTGGTATTGGTAAAATTGTTCCGTTGAACAATGTTTTTGATGTTGATCGAGTCATCATCTTTAGGGATTTTGTATGGGCATGCTTCTATTTTGGTTTCTCCATGGGAGAATGTCAATTTCCTAGGTGGCTGATGGTCGACCGAATCATCCGTCCTTCCACTTCCCACGTAGGGGTTTTGTTCCTAACAAGCCATCGGTTTCACGTATCCGAAAGGATAAGAAATATCATTTGCGTAAGCATAAATTTCAAACCAATCAAAGAATAATATATGAACTTTACGAGCATTCACAAATTCATAAAATTCATTTTGAATATCTTTTCTCGGTAGCTGTAAAGTTTTTGAAGAACCACATTCGTTTTTCAAAATTATGTTTTGCATAGAAGTCATCATGCAGATATTGTTTGTCTACCGTAAAACTATCATCATTCAAAGCATTACATTCATGCGCAATGTTATCAATGATAGCAGATGCAAGTAGGAGACGCAGGAGGAGAATCCTCTTGGTTTGAATATCCGGGTTTTGGAACATGGGTACCATAATCAACGTTTTGTAAACTCGGGTTAGTGGACATCCGAGGTTGAAAACCTACGTGGTTGTCTAATGGATGGCGTACTCGATCCAAGTCCGTATCTCTCCTAACATTTGGTAAATTTATGACCGAAGGAATCTCGTAAAATCTTCCTGAGTCATAAGTCACGGAACTAGAGGCAATATCGTAAAATCTATCGCTGGTAAATTTTCTCGTCAAACGAGAGTCTAACACTCCCATCCATGTGTTGTTCTATGGATCCGATTTGTGTGTTTGGTTTTGGGACCTCGTGAACCGGTAGAGATCCGTGTTTTGTAATTCCTTCCAAGATCCATTCATCCGGAAGCACTATGTCTTTCCACCTAATAGGTCCGGGAATAACAAGTGTTGGATTTGGTCGATCTCGTTTGCGTAAGAAGTGGTTTCACCTTTGGTCGATCGCCTTTGTGTTTAGATGCAAATGCGTAATTCATGGCTTTATAATGAATTTTTGTAATTAATGCAACCGGAATAGATCCATCCATCATATGATAATTATGAGTTTTAACTTACAAGCATCAATGATTCAATGATATTTTTGTCATTCAAGGAAACAAGAAAATTAGGATAACAATCAAAAGAAATAGGTCCACCGCATAAACTAGACTCAATTGAACTTAACAAAGAGTCTTGAAAGTTTGTAAACCTATTGTCTCTAAGACCGCTAGGATCGAGGTGTTCAATCCCTCTTTTGTAAGTGGTTTAATCCCCACTTGAACTAAACCAATATGAATGTATTTAAAACCTTTGTCTTTATGTTTTTGAAGAGTTTTGGAAGAAAGAAGATGAATTGTTTCAAATGGTTTTGAGAGCCGAATATCACGCTCTTCGGTTTTGATTGTGAAATCAGCTTTGAAAAGTCCATATTTGCCGGTTTTGTAAATCTCATCTTCGTGAATCTCGGGTATCGCCCAATCATCAATTTGTTTTTCAAAATCTTCTATGACATATTCTACACTATTGATTATCTTCTTAGACTCGAAGAATCGGCGTAAGATGTAGAAAAGGAAGTAGATCTACGTAACATAGAATCCATACCTAGACTATGGTTCTGAGGTTTTGGGTACGCAGTGTTACGAAGGCAACTAACTCCCCGATTTATCGCCCTATCCGTCGGGACTTACCACAAGCATGCCAACTCGCCTGTCTATACCCTAGACTCGTAACACAAAGCAAACATGAAATCTATAGACCATAAACATACAACCCCACCAAAACTTGAGAAAGGATCTTCCTCTTCTAAAAAACCCCTTTCTCCAAAATCAAATGAATCTTCAAAACTTATTTCTCAAAATCCTTCTTCACAAAACACTCGTGTGATTGTTTCGCAAAACCCGTTTTCAAAAGATCCACATCCGAGTATTTTCTCAAACGAGAATTTCAAAAAATATTTACCGTCGAAGATGGTTATTTCTTCGACAAACCTTACAAAATTGTTCAGAAATTCTTTCCTCCTGGATGGCACTACACCCCATGGGATTTATCCAAAACCCAAGCCTACTATATGGCCATCCTAGAAAACACAAAATCGACCACCTTCAAACATTTCCTCACCTCCGACAAAACCGAAACTCGCCTACTCCACATGCGTAATCCTTAAAATCATTCACCCTTCCGACTAGGGCCAAGACCTTTCCCTACAAATGGTTTTCCCGACATGCCTTCAAACCCAAGTGTTAACCACCGTCGATCTTTCTCCTACCGGGATTATCGACGGGCATGGTTCAATACTATGCTTCTCCAAAACAAGAAAGGAAGCCATTCTTGGCTATTCTATTTTGATACAAAATTCGTCTTTACAAACATTCCTATGTGGTTCACCCAATGGTGGAACTACTTTGGTCTTACTCCGACATACTTACTCCAAGCAATCACCGAGAGTTACACTCTCTTCAAAACCCATTACAAACCCTCGTAAAAAGAAAAAAGATTTACTCCTCTTTTCCTTTTCACGCACAAAATTCTTCCAATAAGACCCAAGGATCTAACTAATGGTGCGGGGTATGAAATGGAAGATGTATGAAATGCGAGATTGATAGATGGGCGGCAGAGCTGACCACGGAGATGCGGATGAACAAAACAAAGAAATAAATGAACTTTAAATTAAAATGAAAATTAAAATTAAACATAGATGGCGGCAGAGCCAGCCACCGAAAATGATAAAAGAAAGGTACGTGGCGTTGTTTTACCACGGTTCGGCTACGATAGTACCGAGTACCGTTATTGAGCCGAGTCGTGGTATTCCAGTCGATATACCTCAAGAGAGAGAGAGAGATAAACATAAAAGAAAGAAACTTTTATTTATTTACAAAGGAAAGTAACTTACGGGAGAGGTTTTCGGAATCTCGAAGGAGGAAAAGAGAAATCTTTCTTAGAGAATGTCCGAAAACTAGAGAGATAATTCGAAATGTAAAATTCTTCTAAAGGAAAAATTCTATCTTACAACTGAAATGAGCTCTCTTTATATAGAGAAAGCTGTCATGAACGAGTACATGTGAACAGTACCTATGAATAGTAAAAATGTACGGTAAAAGTAAATAGTAACTTGCTACGGTGTCTTCACGTGTTGATGAACGAGTAAGACGCCGAAAGCAATTTTGTCTTCTTGTGTCACGTGGGATGAACGAGTGATGATCTTGTGAATTTTTGTCTCCGGAGAGAAGCTGTTTTTGTCGGCAGATAGGAAGATGCACGGAATGTGTAATTTTTGTCAAAGTTCACTGGTGGTGAACTGGAGAAAAGATACCATAGCGAGTCGTCTTCATTTAGATTTTCCAAATCTGGCATGGGTTCGGATGCGGAATCGGAAATAACTCTTTGTGAGGGGTTTTGTCTTCTGTGCGTAATGTCATCCATGATGGAGAAAAAGATTTCATCATTTTCGAGGGCTGCAACTAAATTGTTATTAGTCGTAGATCCATGGGTGGAGGATCCGAGTCCGAGATAGGGAAATTATCATGGGATAGGAATGTGACCATGTTTTTGTAACCAATGGAAAATAGAGGTTTGTGATAGTAAGGAGGGTATGTTGTAATGATCCCACCATTTGACTTTAAACCTTCTTGTCAATCTCATAGTTTGCTCCCGATGACGGGAGTCATAATACCAAGAGCAGATCCATGGGATAAAGAATTTTGAGTAAAAAAGGAAAAGGGAGACCATCTTTTTTCATAATCTGAAGGTGTATAATTGGTTTTGAAAATTTTGAAGCTTTCCGAAACATCCGGGACAAGTATTTCGGGGATAGGTCCAAAAAAGGACCACCACTGGGAAAACCATATGGGAATGCGATCGAGATTAATGGTTTTGGAAAAATGGATTAACCATGAATGATTTCTTGAATCATTTTGGAAGAGGAAAGTATTAAACCAAGCTCGTTGGTAATCCCAATAGGAAAAGGATCGGGTGAGGTCCATAACGGGATATGAAAGACTTTGGAAATGGAATTGGACGAGAAAGGTCATTAGGAAATTTCCAATCGGATGGAGGAATGACTGTCAAGAATACTACAAGTAGAGTAGGCGATTTCGTTTCGTCCGATGTTGGAATAGTGTTTGAATTTAGCGGATTCGAGATGGATAAGAATATCTTCATAGTACCATTGAGATTTGTTTAAATCCCAAGGTTTGTAATGCCAACGATAACCAAAATACTTTTCCACGACTCAAAGCTGGGTTTTCGGAAAAATATCCTTTTTCAATGGTGAAAAGATTTTGTACAGATGTTTTTAGGAAATACTTTGATGCGGATTTTTGGAAACTTGGTTTTGTAGGAATGATTTGAGCTTTTTGTGAAGATGTAATTGAATCTGAAAAATTTGTTTTTGAAATAGCAGTTAATGGAAAAGGCCCCGTGGAGGGTAATGCAGGGGAATCGAAGATTCCCGAGAAAGGGGTTTTGTAGAGGAAGAACCTTTCTCCGATTTTTCAAAATTAGAGGGGAAGCCATACCCGAGATGTTTTGCAAGGCCGGCATAAGTGCGAGCTGATGTGATAGTTTATCTGACCCAAGTATTAATAGATTGGGGATTAATAGGAATATTTGGATTGTGTGGTGAAGAAATACTATCTCCGGAGATGAGGGGTTTTGTGGAAGAGAAGGGTTTTGATTTTTCCGGTAAAAGGGGGTTTTTCCCTTTATCTCTCATGGCCATCAAGACTGTTTTGCAGAAATTCTCTAGTCAAGAAATCGGGAATATAATTTTGTTCTCCTTTAATAAATTCAATGTCAAAATCAAAAATGCTAAGGATTGCTTGCCATCGGGCAAAAATTTGTTTTGAGGCAATATTTTGAACATCTTTTTGTAAAACTTCTTTAGCAGATTTGCAATCAATACGAAGGGTAAATTTTTGATTGAGTAAATCACTTTGAAATTTTTGGATGCACATGACAATGCCGAGTATTTCTTTTTTGATAGTGGAATAATTTTTCTGACAATCATTCCAATGGGTAGAGGTGAACTCGGATAATTTTTTCTTGACCATCGGACACTTGTTTAAACCATAGTCTAGGTATGGATTCTATGTTACGTAGATCTACTTCCTTTTCTACATCTTCTCGCTTCGATTCTTCGAGTCTAAGAAGATAATCAATAGTGTAGAATATGTCATAGAAGATTTTGAAAAACAAATTGATGATTGGGCGATACCCTAGATTCACAAAGATGAGATTTACAAAACCGAGCAAATATGGACTTTTCAAAACCGATTTCACAATCAAAACCGAAGAGCGTGATATTCGGCTCTCAAAACCATTTGAAACAATTCATCTTCTTTCTTCCAAAACTCTTCAAAAACATAAAGACAAAGGTTTTAAATACATTCATATTGGTTTAGTTCAAGTGGGGATTAAACCACTTATAAAAGAGGGATTGAACACCTCAATCCTAGCAGTCCTTAGAGACAATAGGTTTACAAACTTTCAAGACTCTTTGTTAAGTTCAATTGAGTCTAGTTTATGCGAGTGGACCTATTTCTTTTGATTGTTATCCAAATTTTACTTGTCTCCTTGAATGACAAAAATATCATTGAATCATTGATGCTTGCAAGTTAAAACTCATAATTATCATATGATGGATGGATCTATTCCGAGTTGCATTAATCACAAAAATTCATTACAAAGCCATGAATTCTACATTTGCATCTAAACACAAAAGGCGATCGATCAAAGGTGAAACCCTTCTACACGCAAACAGATCCGACCAAATCCAACACCGTTATTCCCGGACCTATTAGGTGGAAAGACATAGTGCTTCCGGATGAATGGATCTTGGAAGGAATTACAAAACCCGGATCTCTACCGGTTCACGAGGTCCCAAAACCGAACACACGAAATCGGATCCATAGAACAACACATGGATGGGAGTGTTAGACTCTCGTTTGACGGAAAATTTACCGACGGTAGATTTTACGATATTGCCTTTAGTTCCATGACTTATGACCTAGGAAGATTTTACGAGATTCCTTCGATCATAAATTTACCAAATGTTAGGAGAGATACGGACTTGGATCGAGTACGCCATCCCTTAGACAACCACGTAGGTTTTCAACCTCGGATGTCCACTAACCCGATTTTACAAAACGTTGATTATGGTACCCATATTCCAAAACCCGGATATTCAAACCAAGAGGATTCTCCTCCTGCATCTCCTACTGCATCTGCTATCACCGATAACATTGCGCATGAATGTAATGCTTTGATCGATGATAGTTTTACGATAGACAAACAATATCCGCATGATGACTTCTATGCAAAACATAATTTTGAAAAACGAATGTGGTTCTTCAAAAACTTTTTGGCTACCGGAAAAGATATTCAAAATGAATTTTATGAATTTGTGAATGCTCATAAAGTTCATATATTATTCTTTGATTGGTTTGAAATTTATGCTTCGCAAATGATATTTCCTATCCTTTCGGATACGTGAAACCGATAGCTCGTTAGGAACAAAACCCCTACATGGGAAGTGGAAGGACGGATGATTCGGTCGACCATCCGCCACCTAGGAAATTGACATTCTCCCATGGAGAAACCAAAATAGAAGCATGCCCTTACAAAATCCCTAAAGATGATGACTCGATCAACATCAAAAACATTGTTCAACGGAACAATTTTACCAATACCAATCTCCGAACCATAGGAAAACGGCTTGTTAGGATCGAATCCCATATCCAGCGAGACGAGTTGTTCCTCTCATCCCAAAACACTGTAGTCTCCTTAGCTCCTGTAGAAGCTAAAGACCGGAAAGCTGAAAAACCCGGTCTTGAACCCTTTCGGGTTTCTAGATCGAGTCAAAACCGGATACAAACAAACAAACACGAGTTTGTCAAAGCCATTAGAGACCAACTTAGCAAGATAGGAATATCTTCGAGGGAACCTCTAAGCATGTTAGCTCACGATACTCCTTTATCCAATAGCGTAAATGTTCTAGATCAAAAATCGGAGACAGAATTCGTTCACGAAATTAATAAGTTTCATTGGCCAAAACGAGTTAGTGTCCTAACTAACAAACAAAACCTCATTTTAGATATCGTCGAGAGAATTGATGATCCTCGATTACAAAAGGAATATCTGGACGAGACTCTTAAAGTACGTAGAAGAAAACCCTCGTGACAAACCAAAACCTGCTATCTTGCCTTCGACTAGTACTAGCACGTATGACCTTACTGCTATCCTAGATAGGAAGAAGAAGACCAAGAAACATATGACCACAATTCGGGACCTTCGGTCCGAAATTAAGGTCATCAAAACGAGCTTAAAGCGCTCAAAGACAAACAAACCGGAGACTCCGGTCTCTTGAAAACCCTGTTGGACAGACGGGCGGATGAAGAGCTCGGACTCGACTGCGAAAACCATGATAATGACCAAGAGTTACCAAACCTTGAAAACCTGGAACACGTTCAGAAGATTTCCTGTTTGTACTTCGTGAAGTTACTTCTAGGAAATATTTGATTAAGATTACTCTTGTGTTCCATGATAATTACAAAATTGATGCGATTGCCTTGTTTGATACTGGTGCTGATCTGAATTGTATTAAGCAAAGCATTGTTCCAAAACGTTTTCATATGCATACACATGAACGTCTATCTGCAGACAAACAATTCCAAAATGACCATACATGGTAAGACGAAGCCTCTGTGGTCAATGGTCGCATTGCAATCAAAAATCATTTTATCGCTTGTTGAAAATATGCATCATATGGTGATCTTAGGAACACCTTTCATAAATCTTGTTACTCCTTATTACGTGAAGCATGATTGCATACTTTTCAAAACCAAGAATACAAAACTTGTTTTCCACTTTTCTAGAAGAACCTAAAACCAGGAATCTTAACATTATCCAAGCATGCTCCATTTACGACTTTGAATTGAATGCCATAATTTCTAGCAAACAACGACATTTAATGCATTTGAAACATGATGTTTCTCTATACAAAATCCAAAGACAACTACGGGATGAATTTCTAAAAAACAAAATTCTAGATTTTCAACACATGCTTGAAAAAGAGATTTGTTACGATTTACCGAATGCCTTCCGGAATAGGAAACACCACGGTGTTGACCTACCCTATGAAATAGGATTTGATGATCGACAAATCCCTACTAAAGCTAGACCTATTCGGATGAATGCGATCTAGAAAAACATTGTAGGTTAGAAATTCAAGATTTAGAAACCAAAGGTCTTATCCAAAAATCCGGATCTCCTTGGTCTTGTGCGGCTTTCTATGTCAATAAAAATGCTGAGATCGAAAGAGGAACCCCCGGGTTAGTCATCAACTACAAACCTTTGAACAAGGCTCTTAAATGGATTGGGTACCCTATCCCTAATAAAAAGGACCTTTTACAAAGATTAAACGAGTGCATTTGTATTCTCAAAGTTTGATATGAAGTCGGGTTTACGGCAAATCCGGATAACCCCAAATGACAGATACAAAACCGCCTTTCTTGTCCCGTTTGGACAATATGAATGGAAAGTCATGCCTTTCGGATTGAAAAATGCCCCTTCGAATTCCGGAAGATTATGAATGATATTTTCCATATGTATGCCGATTTTTGCATTGTTTACATTGATGATGTGCTTATTTATTCTATGTCTATAGAACAACATTTTAAGCATCTCAAAACCTTCTTCCATATAGCAAAAAAGAATGGATTGGTTGTTTCTAAATCTAAGATTTCTTTATTCCAAACTCGGATTCGTTTCTTAGGTCATTACATTACCCAAGGAACAATTTCTCCTATCGAAAGATCCTTAGAATTTGCAAACAAATTTCACGATAAAATTTTAGACAAAACCCGATTGCAAAGGTTCTTAGGCGATCGAATTATGTTTTAGATTTACGCCCAAACATCAACCGTATTGCAAATATATATATATATATTCATAAAATAATCAATAACACTAGTATAAAAAAAAAACTTTATTTGAATCCTCGGATAGTTTTTCTAAAACATTATTTTAATTATTTTATTTGAAAAAAATTAATTTTAAAATATCCAAAATATAAATAAATAAATAGTAAATGGTTAGTATTTTGTGTGTAGATGCATAATTAATTTTCAATAAAATTTAAAAATTATAAAAATATATCGTAAAAATTATATTAATTTATTTTTTAATAAATGAGAAAATAATATGTTTGCAAATTTTATTCTAAAATCTAGATATAGAAAAAAAATCATATTTGTTAGCAAATAAAGTTTTATAAGAAAAAATTAAAAAAAAAATCATTGGATAAGAATTTCTATAAGAAATGAGAAATTAAAAGAATAAATTTTAAATAATAAGAATAATATAATTTGAAATGAAACATATGTTCATTATTTGAACACACCTTTAAATGATTGAAATAAGGTCAAATTTTTGTTTGAAACTTTGAAACTCTTTTTAATGAATATTAAAAACATAAAAATCTAAATTAAATTTAAAAACTTAAAATATTTTAAGATCTTGATCTACTTCTTTTAATTATTTTATAATTTGAAACAACTGTAAACAAACTCTCATTTTCAAGATAAATTAATTGAAGTCAAGATCTATGGTTATAGTAACTCTGGAAAGTCCTTGCTATAGCTTTCGCTCTTTCTCTTATTCTTTTTCTTCGTTACTCTTTTGTCTATACAACCAAGGACTAAACCACATTATAAATAAATCTCAAAATCGAAACAAAAACTTTTGAAAATTTTGAGACAAAAAATGCAATATTTGTTAAATTTTGCATATCATATGATCGGGAAAAAAAAGTTGGAAATCACAATAATACCATTAGTGGATGATGTCTATAAATTTAGGTGAATACTGAGGAGATTTCTACTATTGATTGAACAATCAACATCTCATTTATTTTAGTTGTCTTAGTTAATATTGCGTGTCGAGTTACAAAAATGGCATATTGTAGTCAGATGCAACTTTGCCCTGTGGGTCTGGATTTTGACCATGAAAACTCACATGGACATGCATGGGCTTCAAAGTTTCCGAAAAAAACCTTCCAAAAAGAGAGAGAGTGAGACTTACGTTTAAGAATGCGGCGGGAAAGGCTTTGCAGTTGATGGGGTTCTTTTCTTGACAAGGAAGTAAGGAGAAAAGGTGGGAATGAGGAGAGAAAATGCTAGTGTTTTCCTTTCCATTCCATTCCATGGTTGGAATCCAAAAATTGAAGCTATCCATTCTCTTTAAAATGCTTGGATTGCCGGGCTTCTCTCACGTACTACTTGTAAATGAAACCAGCTCCAAACCACTTCCTACAGTCGCCGGCTCTATTTATTCATCATTCCATTAAACATATCTCAATTCAATGGAGTCCCAACCGGGTATGACACCACTATCATCCACAATAATGAAATAATATTTTTTCAATTTATTAGTTTTTTGTTTTTTTAGTGCCCAATCCTTGAATTTAATTAATTTTGTTCTTTATGGTGCACAGAATTGAGTGTTTTGGAAGTAAACAAGCGATTGCTTACGGAACTTGAAGATATGGGATTCCCACGGCTCCTAGCAGCAAGGGCACTTCATTATTCTGGTGAGCCTTTTTTTTTTCCCTGCATAATGGCATGTTCATGTGATTAAGTGTTCTAGGTCTGAATTCGAAAGGGATTAATTAATTAATTAATTATGATTCGAAGCACAATGATTAATGCTAAACAAACTTTTATACAAAATTTTCATAAAAAACATGAAAAATTTGAGAATTAGTGTTATGTTAATTTGTGTATGAACGTGAAAATTTTCTCTTGATTCTTTAGACAATACTGGCATTGAGGCTGCCATAGATTGGATCGTTGAGCACGAGAATGACCCAGATAATATTGATCCAACGCCCTTGGTACGTACGATTTTTTTTTTTCTCCCACGTCTTTTGTGATCAATTTTTCCTTTTATTTGGTATACATTGTCTAGAATTTACTTTACTTGCCTGTTTCAATTCAATCCAGATAGCAGTGAACATTGATATCGACTCTCCTCAGCCATTTCAAACTACAGAGGAAATGCAAATAAAAGCACAAGAATTAAGGTTAATTTGTCCATTTTCTACCTACTTAGGGTTATATGGATAAATCCTTTTCTGCCTATTTCTATCACACTAATTAACTTCTTAACCACGTGGTTGTTCAAGCTTGTAAGAAAGTTACACTAAAACCTAAATGTAAATATGCTACGTAAAATTTGTATTTAATTAATTAATTGATTGTTTAAATTTAATTAGAAGTTCTAACACATAGAATATGTTTGTAAATTTGTTCTGACCAAGAACTCAGTGATGAACTGGTTCGAAAATACCCCTTACCTTTGAGAAAATAATTGGGAAAGGAGAGTTTGCTTTGTTGTAGATTTTTCTAGTTAGTTTTGGTCATTAATTAACGTATGAAATAATGAGGAGATGGAAATTTTGGAAAGGAAAGTTTGATGTGTACATACAGAGAATAACGAAAGTACTTTTGTCTGATCAAATCTTTTTTTCGACATAGTTGGTGCTTTTATATCTATTTCTAGTTAAGGATAATCATACACAAATTAAAGAGAACATAAGTAATTGGATCTTATATCTGAATTTCCATTTTGTTTTTTCATCTTCTTAAAAATATTACTCACCCAGGAATCGAGCTCGCAAGAAGAAGGAAGATGAAGAAAGGAAGTCGGAACGAGTAAGGGAGAAGGTATTATGCATTTATCTTGATATTTTCTCATTTCTTCTGCTAAGTCATATAATTCCTTCTATACTAACCTCTTCTTCCTTCACTATGCATGTTTCCCTTTCGGTTGCTTTAACTGATCTTAACTTGAATTTTAGTAATGATGCGTGGATTTTGGTTCAACTAGATGCCCACCATGCTTGCAGTAAATATTAGTTGCTGAGGTCTTTGCAGCAAATCTGTTTCTTTTAGTATCTATTTGTCCTTTTGATTTGGGAATTCATGTGTACTCCACATATTGTGATTCACTTTATACATTTCAGATTTTTCATGATCTAGCTGCTAAATTTGTTACAGGAAAGGATTCGAGCTGGCAAGGAAATCCTTGAAGCGAAGCGAATTGCTGTGGATAATGAAAGAAAACGGTATGCTCTTAACATTTGGCTCCTCTGTGTATCGCAATATATGTTAGTTTGTCCGTTCACCATTCTTCTCCGTCTGAACCTTTAAATGCATTTTATTTTTACCAGTTATTTAGCCTTGAGGAAATCAGAGAAAGAGGAAGAGAAAAGGGCAAGGGATAAAGTTCGTCAGAAACTGGAAGCTGATAAGGTGTTTTTCATTGCCATGTCGAGGAAACATTTCTGTTCCTCAATGTGTATGAAAAAGGGTTATGCATTATTAAGTGATATTAGTGTCTAGCGTACTAACCAGACTTTGAAGAGAAAGCAAAAATGAAAAAAGGAAAGGAAAGAAAGATGAAAACTGTAGGTACATCATGAATAGGGAGTCGTCTGCTATAGGAGAAAGCAAGTGGGTGATCCCTGAATAAGAGAATGCCTGGTTTATTAGCATTAAAAAAGTCATGCCTGTTGATTAGTAATGTAAATTTTCATGAAGAATTTTACATCTTGTATCTTGTGGTTCATGTTGACCCTCATTATGAAGGTTCAGATCAGAATCTGTCTTCTGGCTCTGAACATTTTCTTTTTATTGGGCATTAGAAGTTTTCTGCTTTTCTTCACAGGCTGAACGAAGGCGGATGCTTGGATTGCCAGCAGTAAGCCAGGCAACTACAAAACTTTCTAGACCTTCCACACATGAAAAAAAGGTTTGGTGTGTTTTAATCTATAACTAAACAATATTCAATCTTCAAAGAAAATCTGATACACATGGTCTCCTTATCACAATTAAATTGCAGAACTATGCTTCCATTACGTCTGTCAGGAAAGCTGAGCAGTTAAGAGAATGTTTAAGGTCTCTCAAGCTCAATCACAAGGTAAATGACTTCTGTTCTTTAACCTGTTTTCTGGTAGAAAGGCAAAAGAGATGCTAACCCTTGATTTTAAACAAGGTCTTTCTATTTTGGCTCACTGGAGACTGAACCCTTTTTTTTTTTTTTTAATTAAGGCCTTGCTATAAAATGACAGTGAATCCTTGAAGAAATTCAGACCTTGTCATGGCAGTAGAACTATACTGCTCATATTTGTATTATTTCCATGTCTTTCTTTTTCTTTTTCTGGGTATAGGATTCTGATGCTACAGTCAAAAGGGCCTTTCAAACTCTTCTCATTTATGTTGGGAATGTTGCAAAGAATCCTGATGAGGAAAAATTCAGGAAAATTCGCATCAGTAATCCATTATTCCAGGTAAGATACTCACTTGATTGATCACGTTGAGACCATTTATATCCTCCAGAAGAATTTAAAATTTTTCCCATTTGGGGCGAACCATTGGGATGGATTGTTGCCACATCATTTTGCTCTTTTAGGCTAACTGGATCATATTCACATCGAGCTCTGATTGTGAAGACATTTAAGTACTGTTGTGAAAAGTTGACATCGTAAAGTGTAACCTTTTAGTAGTCTTCCTATCCGTTGCATGTTTTTAAGTTGAGATGCACATTAAGGAAAGTTCAAATACCCAAATTTTTTTCCTAGAGTAGATCAGTGAACTTGTAGTTTGTTCTGTAAACACTTCAGTGTGACAAAGTGTTCAATTTTCTATTAGTAAGCTTGATAATTTTTTTTCTAATAATTTCTCCCCAAATGTGGTGGCAGAATAGGATTGGAAGATTGAGAGGAGCCACTGAGTTTCTTGAACTTTGTGGGTTCGAAAGAATCGAAGAGGACAAATTCTTGTATCTTCCTCGTGATAAGGTAGACTTGGCAGTTCTAAACTCAGCAGGACTGGAGATAAAGTCTGCAATAACGAATCCTTTCTTTGGACTTTTCTCCCATGCGTAGGATGCCATTGCTGTTCTATCAGGTTCACTTTCTTGATTCTTAATTAAGATATAAACTTGGTGATAACTGAAACGAGAAGAAAATGTACAAGTTATTCCCCTATATATGATGGGTTCTCAGTTGTGGGATAAGGATATTATATTGTAATTGCACAAACCTCATGGAAATAAGTGTGCATATATATATGTGTGTGTGTGTATAGCTGTGAAAATGAGTACTCATTTCTGTTCGAAGAATTGACTTTGAAGGACAATTTTATTCAAGATGGAATACTGAACAAGAGACATAATACCTATCCAACACTAGGTGTTCAGCCAAATAAGCATTTACATGATAAACACGTAGCTATTTTCTGCAAATTCTAACCGATAAAACTCTAAAATACTGACACTCATTCTTTGACTCCTATAGACTCTCAACTACTAGATAAAAATAGACCAAATCAATAACCACAAACACAAAATTTCAGTAACAATAAAAATGGCCAATGATTAGTCAGACCACGTTTGAATTATTTCCAACACTTTTCTCCTTAGTTCAAACGTCGGCTTTCATTCCAATCATCAGTTTGAATTTCTTAAATTTATTTTCTGACAAGGCTTTTGTAAAAATATCAGCTGGTTGCATATATATGTGTGTGTGTGTTATAGTACTGCAGCTCAATTTCTCATTTGGCAACGAATTCTCTGATGATGAGGTGGTACTTTGTCTCAATATATTTGTTTCTTCCTTGTTGAACTGGATTCTTGGACATTGCAATGGTTGATTTATTGTCACAGAAGATCGCCGTAGACTTCTCTTGGTTGTGTTTTAGATCCTTCAAGATTTTCAGCAACCAAATGGCTGTTGTTTAGGCAGCTATGTACTTCTGCTTCCGTGCTTGATAAGACAGTAAACTCTTGCTTTTTTTATGTCCAGGAAATTGATAGATCCTGAACTAAGACTGAAAAAAAAAAAAAACCAGTTGTGCTAGCTTCTCTTATCATCTCGTCTAGCTAATGGCATCTCATTGCCATCTTTTCAAACTTCACTTTTTTTCAGCAGTTGAATTTGCTTGGAAATGGCTGTTCTTAGCCATTTTTCTCGTCTTGTGGCTGCTGCCATTTTTCTCGTCTTGTGGCTGCTGCCATATTTTCAGGCCAAAATCTCTGTTAGGATTTGACTCTTCAAGGGGCCATTCGATTTTGTCTCACTCTTCGTCAGGCTGTTGTCTTATTTTCATCATGGTTTCTTAGCCATTTTCCTTTCTTTAAGAAGAGCTCTTTTATTTCTTTCATGTGCGATCCCTCTTGTACTACATCATTACTTGTGCAAGAATCCATCTTTTCTTTGTGGATTTATCAGTTTGCACTCAACCCTTCTAGGTCTTGTTCTGCCTCTTTCTTTATGCAAGGTCCTAATTCTCTTGTTGGGCTCTACCATCTTGCATCTCCATTTTTTTCTTTGGATGTCATTCTCCATCCACTCTCTTTTGGGTCTACAGCTCATTTGTTTTTGCGATTTCTCCCTTTGTTCTACACACATGCTCTAATTCCTTGAATGCCTCATTAGATCCGAAGAAGCTCTCATACCAAAATGTTAAATGAATTGACTTTGAAGAATAATTTTATTCAAAATGGAATACTGAACAAGATACATAACAGCTATCCAACGTTAGGTGTGCAGCCTTTAAAAAGGCATTTACATTGTAAACACGTAGCCACTTTACGCAAATTCTAACTGATAAGGGTCTAAAACATTGGCACCTGTTCTTTGACGCCTATGACTCTCAACCACTATATAAAAGTGGACCAAAAGCAAACACGAAATTTCAATAACAATAAAAATGGCCAAAGACCAAGCGTTGGCCAAGTTGGAATTATTTCCGACAATTTTAAGGAGAATTGCTAAGTAAGTACTGTATGTAAATGGTAACTATTCCATCAATAATCTGTGAAACTCGTCCACTTGATCACCAGGCAGGTCCAGGCAAATATTAAGGCCTCCATCACCTTCTAGTCCAGGCAACAGAAAGACCAAACCAGGCTTTAACTCAACCGGAGTAGCATATTTCAGTTTCCCCCATGAAAATACATCTTCCTGTAGCCCCAGCCTAAACCATGCTACTAATGAGAAGCTGTTCTCCATGCAAGGCGTCCCTCTGTGAACCTCTAACCAATCTATCCCAGACCTCACGTACTCATCATCGAATATCTCTACCCCTTCTTGCACTTTCCTTACAAGGTAAGAATACTCTTTGTCCTTGAGTTCTCTCACACTTGCTCGTGCAAATCCAGGAACCAAAGCATTCCCAGCAAATCCAATTGGGGCTGGTGGCACCACAATTTTTCTCACATCAATTGGAAACAACATTGTACTACTTATCTCATCATGCATCTTTGTTGCGATGCTCCTCGCCTTCCATACCTTTGCAGCCATAGCTTGAAAAGTAGTGCAGGTTTTCAATTTTCCACCCTTAAGGGCTGCCGTTTTCAGGCTGGCAATGCGTTGAGGGGGAACGTAGATCAAATGAGTGTTACTGTGTGGAGTAGAGTGCACGACATTGGTGCAACTTGTGCCACCAACTGAGAAACAGTTGTCCGTAGTTTCACGGGGGTTGGAGTACTCGTGGTGTGGATAATTGATTCTTGGCGGGTTTCTTGCTTTGAAGATTGTTCTATCAGGGTTTGGAACTACGACCAAATCATCGCCTCGAGTAAATGCAGCCAAGTTTTTCTCAAAATCCCGGGCAGCAGCCCCATCCAGGACACAGTGATTGAACCGGGAGGCTAATGCTAAACTTCCGCATCCAAACTGTGTTAACTATCGAAACAGAAGATGCATATATGGTCGTCAGAATTATTGAACTCAATATCGTACCAACAGAATTATTCACGTGATTTGCATATGAAATTTTTTTATTTAACTTGACTAATTCTGGTAATTTAACATGAAAAATCTTACCATAATGGTATATTAGACACTTAAGGTATATTTAACAATAAAAATTAACTCAATTAAAGATACAAAGATCAATTGGGAGAATTATCTTATTATATAAGGATATATTGAGTTATTAACCTTTAATCAGAACAAAAATGTCAAAGTCTCAAAAAAATTGAACACCTACCTGCATATAAAGAAGGGGCTTGTCTTTGAGTTCCATTTCATCCTCACCTTCTTCGTGCAAGAAAGCAACCAACTGTTTAAACTTTGGTTTGGGTGCAAAAAGTGTGCCACCAAATTGGCTGAAACTGGTCTCAGTTCTGGCTGCAGCGACAACAACACCAGCACCATTACAGTCAATCTCCAACCGACGGTCATCTTCCAAAGCTGGCACCAGCCGTCCAGCAAAAAAGTCATAAGGCACTAGCAAAGAACGGAGTGCACGGTATAGGCTATTGCAAGATTCAGAGAAGCTGATTTTGTTTTCTGGAGGATCATAAAATGAAACAGATTCTTGATATGCAACAAGAGACAAGTCTAAATTTGATAAGAAAATTCGCCTTCGATTTGTGCTCTTCTCTGCTACAATCACAACTTTCTCCACTAACTTCGCACCTTCCTCCATATTTGCTAGCCCCTGTGATCTTCTCAACTAGATATTCAACTTTGATTTATAATATAGAAGAATGTAAGTAACTGTGCATGGTCTCTATATTAACTGAACAAAGAGTGGTTTTCTAATTAACTGAACATGAATGAACAGAAGCGTAAAATTAATGCATAGCCATAAATATTAACTGAAGAGTGCGTTTATGTTTTAGATGATTTTCAAGTTGTAACGTCGTGTATCTAAATTTTATGGAGATTATTATATATTTGGTGCATTAAATTTTTATTTTTTATTTATTTTTTCTATTAAGTGTTTTTATTTTTATTTTGGATGTTTGAATTTGTAAATTTTCAAAGTTTTTCTAATCAAGTGTTTCTATAAAATTCCATCAAATAAATACTGAAATTATTTTTAATTAATTGACATGTAAGCATGTTGACATAACAGAAAAGTTGCATGAATGTTTTACTTTATTTCTAATCGAAAAATATTTTTTTTTATTTGAGTGTATAAATTTTTATTTTTGTTATTTGAAAGTTTGTATTTCAATAATTTATATTTGAATGCTTATAATTTTAAAAGCCAACAAATGTTCACTTTGCATCCTTATATAGGCCATATTAGCATGCCTCTTGAGGGTTGCTGCATAATGAGTTACATACTCATCTCATGTGTTTAACTATATAAAATGAAGAGTTCTAATAATCTATGTAATAATAGTAATAAGACGGTTTACAAAATATAGAAAAAAATTATTTCAAAACTTTTACATACATCTGCTTATAGAAATGAAAAATAAAACATTTCAGGTTGACTTTTTATTATAGTAAATTATTACACAAATTCTAATTTTCTGGATCAAGAAAGGAAAGTAAATATTTGCTAACCTACTCCAATAATGTAAGGATATTTTAATTATTACATAAATTTGCAAGATAAAAAAATTATTTAAATAAATAGACATGCTAATTAATTTACTCCAATAATGTATTAAAATTAAATTAAAGAGCCTATTTTTAATAATTCAATAAAATATTTTAAGAATAAAAACACTAAAATTCACTCAACTCCCTCTCCTTTCTCACAAACCATATGCATATATATCTTTATCTCTAATTTCAAAAGGTAAAACAATTAATTATTTTTACAAAATTAATAATTTTAAAAACAGATTTATTATATAACAAAGATCACTTTTTAATTATACAATTTTACATGTGTAATGAATTTTCGATAAGATCTTTAATGTCATTTGCCAAATATATGTTCATCCAAAGCTTCATCAAAATCCTACTCTCTCTTCTTCTTTTTTCATAATTTTGTTGCTTTTTTAGTTATTTTTTACTTTCTATTCTAGTCAATTATGATCCGCATAATTTATTTTTTGACACCTCTTTGTTCTTATTTGCTTTTAATTTTAAAAAAAATTATTATCACTATTTTATTATTTTAATTTTTTAATTTTATTTAACTTAATCAAAGCCTATAAAATATTGCAAAAGGACATTAATTGCTAGCTTATGAAATTAGCATTACTCAATTAATAAAAGGCTTAACCCCATAGTTCGTCATGTCTTTGCTTGCATCCATAATTTTGTCTTTGTGTTTCAAATTCAATCAATTTAACCTTGCGTTATTCAATTTGAGTCAGTTGATGTGAATACTAACATCTATTTAAATTAGACAGTAGTTGTATGTGATGCGATATTAAGTAGATCCTGTAAAAAAGAAAACGTCTATTTTGAATCCTACTAGAAAAAAATAATAAGTACATCAATTTCAAACTTTTTTTCACTCAAATATATCAATTTTTATTTTTTCCGTTTCAGTATATCAATTTTTTCGAAAACAATAATCAAGCTTTTTCGTCTAATTTTTGTCTAGTGATGATGTAGAAATCAATAGAAAAGACTAAATAACTACGCTACCCTTCACTACTAGAAAACGGTGAATTAGCGACGCTCTAGACAGATCGCTAATTTTTAAAAACTCATCGCTAAATAAAATTAGACATGATTTTGCGATGATTTGAAAACCCTCAAAAAAATGCTTGTTGCTAATTTTTAGCGACGGTTTTTTAAGTCCATCACTAATTTAGCTATAGAAAAAAAAAAAAAACCATTGCTAATTTAATTAAAATCGTCGCAAATTTTCAAGAAAAACCTTAGCTAAACTTAAAAAATTAGCGATAGTTTTTCAAATCGATTGCTAATATTATGTATTGAAACCGTCACCGAATTTTTTTAAAATTTTTTTTACTCGAATTTTAATTGTTTTAAAATCATTGCTAATTTTAATTTTTTTCCTTCTTTCGTACGCACCTCGCTAAATGTATATATATTCAATCCTCTTTTAAAATCGTCTTTATAAAAACCATAAAAGCACTAGACACATTTCATTCATTTTCCTCTCAAAGGGTTTGACTATTCCTCTTGTATATCCTCTTTAATATGTCAAGCTATTTCCTTAAAAACAAGCACTTGTCCTTCTCTTTGAATGCATAAAACATGATAAAAATGTTTTTGTGACATGGATGTAATCAAGTAACACAACAATAAGTAATTAATATCTACTAAGCATGTAGACTTGAATTCATTAAGTATTCATATTAGTAAACACGTAACACTCATCAATGTAACATTAAGCAATGGCATTACTACAAGTAACAAGTAACACAACAAGTGCACAATCATCCAATACATATGATGGAAAAATAATCAAATCACTTCAAATTGTCTTAACCGAATATATCATGCAATCCTCAAGTGAATATATGAACATTTAATCTAGTTTCAGTAAACATAGTCATAGGCGAAGTCATCCAATCATAACATAAATATTCAATCATCAAAGAAGCAAGTGCCCTTAAATGTAGTATTCGATCGAATCATCGACAACAGTGCATTCAATCACCAACTAACCTCATGAATCCACAATCTACTAATATCAAGTAATCCCACCAAATCTAAAATCAACCAAGTAACAATCTCACCTAAACATAAATGAAGCATCATCGAATGTCACATGAACCCTAAACTATCATGTAACATCATAAGTGTTCATTTATCAAGTAAACACATCATTAAAATGTTCATCCATCAAGTAAACATATGAACACTAAATCATAAAACATATTTATCTTGTTATTAGTTCAATTACATATATTACATATACTATTATCAAGTGATCATATGCATATAACATCAATTAAACATAACTTTATGGATGATCAATCATCAAGCAACAAGTGAACACGAGGTTATTAACACAAGTCCTATAACTTTCACATTCAATTATCAATCAAACACATATAACGCTTATGTAAAACATTAAGCAACACATAAATATCAAAGTTTCTAACACATATGTCTTGTGATATAGTTGAGATTACATTTCCTTAACGTCTAGTTAATGTTGAGAACACCTTATTTGTGTACAAAGATCTCATCTTCTCCCTTGCAAATTCTCATCAAAAGCTATCCAATTTTCTTTTCTTCTTCTCGGTGAAACCATTTCCTCTTGTTTTCGAGTTAAACCATCTAGATTTGGTTTTCTTACCAAATCAATTTTCTCTCTTGTTTTCTTTTATCTTCAAGGCTAAAACACCAAAATTAAAGACCTAAAGCTTTCCCTCTTTTTTCCTCTTTTTCCTCTCATTTTCGGCCGCTCTTGATTTTCTTAGTAAGTTTAGTTTCCTTGCTTGTTAAGTCTATGTTTTGCAAAGGTCAATTATCCTCAAGATGGTTTAGTTATTTTTTCCCTTTTATTTCTTCTCTTAATTGAAATTGAGAAATTACGAGGAACTTTAGGAACTCAATTGTATTAAGTAACTTACTATGTTAACTTTGATATTTCTTTCTAGATTTTTCTACACTAAACATATGATATTTTACATATTAATACATGCATACAAGTTGCTAACCAAACTTTATTTTAGGTTATAACAAGTATGGAACATTTAATTAGGTTATATCTCTAAATTCTCTAATTTTAAATGACTTAACAAACTATTTACTACACTTGGTCCCTTAACTCACTTAAGTCCTCAATCTTTCAATTATTACACTAAGGCCTCTTAGTCCTTCACATACTTATAACAGCTTAAACATTATGAACTTCCAAAACTAAATAATTGGTAATGCAAACACAAAGCATAATACTAATGCAAACATAGAACACATCTTCTAAGCAAACAAGTAAGCATAATTTTCCACATAAACTTGACATACCCATACTTTAAACAAGTGAACACACATACATAAAAGTGTATCATGATGTTTAAGGTCAAAATGGACACACACACACACATACACATGTATAGGAATGTCTCAAAGTCTTGGGTATTACAAGCGATATTTCGACATGCCGACCAGCTACAAAAAAAAAAAAAGATCAACAAACCTTAGTTTGTCTCAAATCCAATGTGGGATACATAACGATGGGATTGGAACACACTAGAATTTTAGGCCCATTCCGAGTAGGTGACACCACATGAGCGAGATGGATGGCGATGGTGTTTGGCCATCTAAACATGCAAAAGGCTCTATCTCATAGATTGAGCATGCTTAATGAATGGTAAATCCTATTATCCATTACGTTATAAATTAATATTTGAATTTATTGCATCTCATAATTTTTATTTCTAATTTTTTAGGATAAAGAATTGTGTCATGATCCGGATCCTTACAAGTTGTTTGTGATGACTCATATAGTGTTAGGATAGATCCTTTATAGATCCATGGTCCTCGGGAAATTAGGGTAAGTTTTTTATTATTTGAATTATACATATACAAATTTAATCAAAAAATATATTTTTGATTTAATATTTTTTTTCAATTGCATATGAGCATGTGGACCTATTGTATGCATTAGCTACTAGCCAATACTCAAACGATGATTCATCACCTACAAGCATCGATATGTCATGGATATATCTCGAGTTATAGGCGGAAGAAAAAGCATAAAGTGTATAACTTCGGTATTACTAATATTCCGACGCTAGTTTATTCTCGACCACATCTTGGTTCCCTAATCATATGGAGCGGAATCATGTGTAGTGCCAATAAAAATTGAATGACAAATAACATAACTATACTCGACAACTCCGAGACGTAGAGAACAAATACAAGGTAGAAAACTAGATTATAGAGTAGCAAATGTAGATGGTGGAGCATTTGTTATGGAAACCAATGAGCCAAATGGACTAGCAACATGGCATCCCCAAGGGACGTCTAAAATGGTGAGTTTACAAATCCAAGATCGGATATATGACACATTAAAAATGATCTAATGATACGGATTAGGGCTAAGAAGCTTTAAAAGGCTCTTCATAGGTCGATTCAAAAATGTTAGGTAGAATGCACTTTCGAGGGCCCAAGAGAGCATTGTGGCACCATCTTAAGAGAGGAGGGAGATCCAAAACTTGTCAATTTGATTTAAGTCTAAGATTAGGCTTCTTAATTATATTAAATCTTTTTTTTATATCTAGCTTAATTATGATTAGATTTAATTAATTTAGTCATATTTGGGCTCACTATTTTAAGTCTTATTATTTGTGTATTCTTTTAAATTCATTAGGGTTTGTTTCTGTTTTCTTTAGGTGGCAAGGACGTATGGCCATTTAGTGTTAGGAGTTAACATGTTTAGCCTATTAAAGATTGATTTAGTTCTATTTCAAACTTACATGATAATTTTGAGAATTAATGATTTAAAAGGGTTTTCTTTCTTTGTTCTTTTGAGAGCTAAAATCGACTTGTCAAAGATTACAACCCTTATGGTATCTCCGAACTTATCATCCTTATAGGGTGTGGTTTTCTTCACTTCATTACATCATAGCTTCAATTATCGCCTCCTTATAGGTAACGGGTAGGGTTTTTCTTATTATAACCAGATTGGATGCAGTATCTAGCGATAAAGGTGCTGTGAGTCTCTCGTCTTTATCCATGCATTTCATAGTAGATGGTATCGAGCCTAGGTTTGTGTATAGTCGAGTTGGTTAACTATAATCCTTGTATCTTCTATTTCATTTCGTCTTGTTTTTTCTTTTATTACATCTTCCTTGTTATTTTGCCATAGATTTTCTTGTTTGAGTCTCATGTTCTTATGCTTGATAAATTGAGTCGGATCCAATTCAAAAAAACAAAAAAAAAACAAGAAGTTTGATTTGTTTATGTAAATAAAAATTAATATATCAAGCAAATAAAAATTAAAAACTTACCTATGTCAACCAAACGACCAAAACACCATTAATCTATCATATATCTATCATAGTTGGTTCCATAGAAAGTGTTGCTATATGATAATAATAATAATAATAATAATAATAATAAATTAATATTTTAATATTATTAAATATTAAGCATCTTAAATATAAAAAAATGACAAATGAAAAGATAGAGTTAATAAAATTACCCGCTTCAATTTTGTCAAGATCTTGCAAATCTTCTTCAACATTAATTGGTGTCAATGAATTTCGAAGCCAATCTTGAGGACATATAAAAGATTGCACAACGTTAGGAGTTAAAGAACTCCTAAAAGAGTCGAGAAATCTTCCTCCAGGTACTAAATGATGATTCCGAAGCAAAAGTTGATATTGGAACTAGCAACTCATCACGAGCAATTTGAGAAAGAATGAAAAATCGAGCATAATTATTTTTCCAACACGTCAAAATATTGAGAGCTTTATCCACTTTTTTGACAGACTTCATCAAAATACATATCCAACTCTGATTTATTTTCTCCACCTTCAACATCAATCTTGTATTTTTTATATTTTAATTTCATCTCATAAACCACATCCATTGGCTTTTGCTCAACCATTTCTTCATTTGCATCTTCTATTTTTCCACCAGTTTGATCAATATTAGGTCTTGTCGACTCGCAATATAAATAATACAAGGCATATATAGATTCCCTCTAAGATTTTACATCATTTCACCATTCAATTCATCATACAATTCATTGAAAGAAAATTGAACAAATCAAAATTTATGCATAGGATCAAGAATTATTGCAATATAAATCAATTTATTCATTTTCTTAACGTCTCTCCAATACTTATCAAACTTTTATTTTATTCTTGTAACCATTAAAAAATCATCTACCTCGAACTTTGATGCCATTTTCTCAAAACATATTCAATTGTACAAATCTCTTCAAAGAAAGCATTAGAAATGACATACAAAGAACCCAAAACAAGCAAAGTAAGGTCATAAAAGTGTTTCAACATGGTCACCATCTTCCTACAAGCCATCCAATCATTAACATCGAGTGGTCCATGTGCTAATAGTGCTTTCTCCTTGAGCATTTAAGTGAAGGTTTACTTGATTTTGTGAAGTCTCAATATTATAGTGGTGTTTTTTACATACAATCATATGAGACTTAAGTACGATGGTGTCATTTTTTATAGGATGAGTGACAAGTACCTTATCACAATAATTGCATCTTACTTTGATTTATTTATTTTCATCTTCAAACTTGGTGAAATGATCCCCTATAATCGATCTTGGCTCTATTGCTTTCCTTTTTATTCTCATATCATCTTGTATGTTTGTTTGAGCTATATTTAGTGGTTCATTGCTTGAACTCATAATTTCTTTGGGTTGTAACATCTACATAAAGGAAAAAAAAATTGTTACATTGATGATTGATCTCAAGTCATTAACAAGCTAGGGTTATAAAAACATTAAACATAAGTGCTGCTTAGTGTCAACATGTATTTTCTTATAATTAATACTATTTTTCTTTGTCTTTTTTTTTCATAAAACAATCATATATACTGCCTACCAATGGTTAAAAATGATGACCCAACTACTAATAAATATTATGAGTAGTTACTTTCATATACCAATTTCATTCCAAAAGTCCGAAGTGAAATTTGAATCATAAATGAAGTAAAATGCAAATATTCATTCATCTTTTAGTCGATTCAAAAAACCGCCATTAAACACATACACCACATGCACAACAAACTCCAAAATATATAAAACACAAAAAAAAGGGAAAAGATAAAATTTTAGTTATTTTGAAGTCATAAAATCGGACTAAAGACAATCTTTTCAAGAGCATAGAAAGACTAAACAAACAATCACCATAAACACATACATACATAATCTGATAAGGAATGCATCATATGAAAATTAAATATATAGCATGATAATAATGAAATATTTTAAAGCATTCCAACTTCATCACAATATGATTGAAGTTCTTATACAAGAACAAAACACTAGACAAATAAAAATTCTACATGTCCCAATAAGTCACTACTAATCCATAGTAACAAAATTTAAAAACATCACAAAATAACAAGGTTGTAAGAACAAAGCATCACAAATGCCCATCCGTGTATTGTCATCTCTCAAGCTAATCAAGTTGCTTCAACATGAAAACTAAAATGCCTTTGATTCCCGATATCTTCTATAAAAAGTCGACACTAGAATCATTTTTCATATTACCTTTCCATTAATTTTCTAAACATAGATTTCTAGTATAGTTACAAATCGAAAAACTCTAGGCACCGAGATCATACATTTTGTTACCGTAATAAAAGACTTTTAACAAGTGCTTATCAAAAGGAAAAAGTATTTAAGTTTCTCGAGTTCGGACAAGTCGAACCAATGGGTTGGTTTGCCACCTATATCCAATATATGTGCTCGATTGGTTTTTATAGAAAGGAGGTCATACTCGGCAATCTGTTTGACAAAAGTCCTAAATGGATTATTGTGTTTTTAAGGATTGATTTTCCAATATAGGTATCCTCTACACCATTAGATTATTAAAAATGAACATTAAGACTTCCAATTTACTAAATATAGAAAGAGATGTCAAAACTAATATAGAATTTTGTATCACCTATAAACTTAATCCAACAAACACAAGACATAGTCACATAGATAAAATAAAATGATCACTCAAAAAATAATAAAATTCCTAAATAGTTAGGATAAATAACTCATTCATAGTCAACTTATGGTCATCCAATTGATAAATTAGCTAAGAACCAGTTTCATCCGGATTGAACTACGCTTGATTATGAAAACTTACCATGACAAAGTGGGAACTCGTCGAACTCGGCTAACAACTCGGGATGTGGCTTGTGGTTGTTGATGGAGGTAGAAGGCTATGGGAACTAAACTAAGGCTTAAAAAGGACTAGAGTCTAGAGAAAGATGATGGATGATTGTCGACTAGTAGTTCGAAACTAGCTTTGGTTTTCGGTGAGGTGGATTAAGTGGTGGGTAGAGGCTAGCCGATTGTCGATGATTGGGTATGGCTGATGATTGTTAGCTATGTGTGATCTATGATGAACGGGACAATGATTTTGTGAGGAGAATGAAGGTTTTTGATGTTTTGGCAATTTGGCTAGAGAATAGAAGATAATAGATAATTAGACATTAAGGTTTGGTTTGCTTCAAAATTCAATTTTGATTGTAAATCGAATTTAAAAAACAAACAAATTGAATTGAAATAATTTTGGTTTTTAGTTTTGGTTCTTTTCAAATTTTTAAAATAAAATTGAATCAAAATTACTAATTAGATTTGGTTCGATTTGATTTTTCAGTTTTAACTAAATAGTAAAAGATCTATATCATTTGATCCGAAATCGGTAGTTTAAAAAAAATATCGGTTTGGTTGTTTCAAATCGGTAGCTAAAAAAACAAATGTCATTTATGTGTGCTAAATAGCTTGTTTTCATTATCAACTTTGTTCAAATCAATAGCTTTAAATCGATTTATTATGTTTTAAATTAGTAGTTAAACACTAAATTTTATGTCGACTGATTGTGATTGTTTTCTTTCCAAAAACAATCAATGAGTTATTATTGAGCCTAAGCACTCCAAACACATATGGAATTTATACAATTAGAATCCAACAAGTGGAAGCCCAATTGATTGAATTGAGGAGAAAATGGAGAAGTCTATAAGATCGTCTTGATTTACTTTCAAGAGTTTAAGTTCGGTTTTATCATTTGTGTTATATTTCTTAGTTTTTCTAAATAGTTCGATTAAGAGCTTAGTATGGGAAATAAGAGTGGTAAAATGTAAGATGGTGACTTCATTATGGTAAAAACCTAAAAAAGTGTAAATACAAGTGTGAGTGCCATTTATACGAATGCAAACATATGAAGAAGAGTTATTATGAGGTTTTATCAATTGTTTTTTATTTGTTTTCTCTAACTCGTAGGTTTGTAATCATGGGAGATAAGTAAAAAGGAATGGTCGAAGACAAAGTAGAAGGAAGAATTGAAAATAAACTCGCTTTAAGAAGTGACTTAAGCTTAATGGGATCAATTAATACACTTTATGAGGGATATTAATGATTAAATAGAAGCTATAGAGTTAAGGAAAAATGAGACAATTCAAACTACTCTCGAAGCTAAAAGGTGAGTACGAGATGAAAAGGAGTTATTTGAGGAAGAGTTTGATGATTGAGCATCCTTAGCGTAAAATGCAAAAGGTGGTCGTGACGATAAAGGCTATGATAGACGTAGAGGCCGAGGTAGTGAACATCATGATTGGGGTTGTGATTTTGACTAGCAAGAATAGAGGTATAATGGTTATGATAACAATAAAAAATGGGCTTAAATAGATTATCCCTCCATTCGAAGGTGAAAACGATCCTAATTTGTATCTTGAATGGGAGAGAAAGTATGAATTTGTATTTGACTATTATGAGTATTCAAAGGCAAAAAAGGAGAAGTTTGCTACTACAGAGTTCACATCTTATGTTGTTATTTAATGGGATCGTATGATTTTAGAGAGAAGATTGAATAGAGAGTGTCCTATTACAACATGGGATGAGATAAAGATTGTTATGAAGAAACAGTTTGTTCCGAGTCAATATTATTGAGATTTACATCAAAAGCTACAAAAGCTCACTTAAGGTACAAAGTCGGTTCATGAGTACTACGAAGAAATGGAAATAGCTATGACATGTACAAATATTAAAGAGGATCGAGAGATTATATGGTTCATCTTATAGGTGGGCTAAACCGTGAAATTACAAACATTATGGAATTATAACATTATGCCAAAATGGAAAAGTTGGTGCACTTGGCAAGGAAAATCAAAAAGAACACAAATACTAGGGTAATTCACATACTAGGTAGAATACGAGTTCTCCATCTTGGAAGAACAATTGGAGCAAAAAGGAGGAGAAACCCACTTTTAAGACCAAAGTAGATGAGAGTAAGACCAAAATTGATTTTGGATTCAAAAAAGATAAAGGTACTTCTAACACCTAAACTTTAAAGAATCATGATATTAAGTGTTTGGGTAGTTTGTTTCACAATGTCTAAACAAGCAAGTAATGGTGATTCGAGGTGGCATGTATGAATCTAAAAGTGAGCATAAGGCTAATGATGAGATGATGTTATTAGAAGATGATAGTGATGGAATGGAGTTTCTTGTACATGTACAAATGCTTATTACAAGGAGAGCCTTAAGTGTCCAATTAAGGTAGAAAGAAGAGGAGCAACGAGACAACATCTTTCACACACATTGCCACATTATAGAAAAGGTATATAGTCTTATCATACATAAGGGAAGTTATACTAATGTTGCTAATACTAATCTAGTTAAGAAACTCAATTTAACTTATGTTAAACATCCTATGCTATATAAACTTCAATGGCTTAATGATTGTGGGGATATTATGGTGATTAAACAATTAATTATGCCCTTTTTTAGGTATCAAGATGAAGTATGTGATGTTGTATTCACGTAAGTTGGTTACGTGTTATTAGGTCGTCCTTAGCAATTTGATAGACGAGTCATGTATAATGGGTTTAGGAATTGTTACTCTTTTATTTTTAGGGAAAAAATGTAACTCTTATACCTTTGACTCCCAAACAGATTTATGAAGATTAAGTGAGGTTAAGAGGGAGTTACATGAGGAAAAAAAAGTGAAACGAGTGAAGAAAAGAATGGAAAGGAGATTGTGGTTATGAATTCAAAAGAGAAAAAGAAAGAGAGAATAAGAGAGCAAAAGAAAAGCATACGAGTTTTTATGCAAAAGAAAGAGAGATTAAAAGAGCAATCTCGTTGGAACAAAAAAGTACTTATACTTATATACAAGGAAGCATTTTTTAACACTAAAGATCTTAACTCTTTCCTTTCCGGTGTGGTTATGTCTCTTTTATAGGATTTTGATGATATGTTTCTCAAAGAGCTTGAGCATGGATTGCCACCAATTTATAGAATAAAACACTAAATTAATTCATTCTTAAGGGGTAAATTCCTAACTAATCGGCTTATAGAACTAGTCTAAAGGAGACAAAAGAGTTAAAAAGACAAATAGAGGAATTGATGGCTAAGGGATAAATTCATGAAAATATGAGCCCATAAATCGTTTCGGCTTTAGCTTGTGCCTAAGAAGGATGGGACTTGGAGGATTGTGTTGATTGTCACGCAATCAATAAGATAACGATGAAGTATAGACATCCCGTTCCTAGGTTAGATGATATACTTGATGAGTTGCATGGTGCTTGTGTGTTTTTTAAAATTGATTTAAATTTTAGTTTTCATCAAATAAAAATACATAAAGGTGATGAGTGGAAGATGGCCTTTAGAACAAAACATGGTCTATATGAGAGGTTAATTGTGTCGTTTAGCTTTACTAATCCATCTAATACATTCATACGTCTTATGAACCATGTCTTGCGTCGGATTTTAGGCAAATTTGTCATAGTATACTTTGATGATATTCTAATCTATTATAAATCTTTAAAAGAGCATGTTAATCATTTAAAATAAGTTATATGTGTTTTGAATAAAGAAAAGTTTTTTAATAACCTCGAGAAGTATAACTTTTACACGGATCAGTATGTGTTTCTTGGTTTTATAGTTAGTGTAAAAGGTGTTAAGGTTAATGAATAAAAGGTTAAGGCAATTAAGGATTGGTCTACATTTAAGTCGGCTAGTGATGTGAGAAGCTTTCAAGGTTTGACGAGTTTCTATCGTTGATTCATCAAAGATTTTGGTACCATGATAGCACCATTAATCGTAGTTGTGAAGAAAAGTGTGGGGTTCAAATAGGGAGATGAGCAAGAAAAAGTATTTGCTTTAATTAAAGATCAACACCTTTACTTGCATTACTCGATTTCACTAGAACTTTTAAAATTGAATGTGATGTATCGGATGCCGGCATTAGCATGGTTTTAATACAAGAAAAGAAGCATTTAACATATTTTAGTGAGAAACTAAGTGAGGTCGCTCTAAATTACCTTACGTATGACAAAGAGCTCTATGCCTTGGTACGAGCATTGGAGACATGGCAATACTACCTTTGGCCTATAGAGTTTGTCATACATACTGATAATGACTCCTTAAAGCATTTGAAAGGACAAGAAAAATTGAATCACATATGATAGATGGGTAGCATTTATTAAGACATTTTTGTACGTGATTCAATATAAATAAGGCAATAAAAACGTGGTAGTCGATGCATTATCATGTAGGTATTCTCTAATCTCTATACTTAATTCAAAATTACTTAGATTTAAATATATTAAGAAGTATTATGTGAATGATTTAGATTTTGCTAATGTATTTTATATATTTGAGAATATTATTTTTAGAAAGTTTTATAGGTATGAGAGTTATTTGTTTTATGAAAATAGGTTATGCATGCTCACGAGCTCTCTAAGAGAGTTAGTTATGTGTGAGGCATATCAGGGAGGCTTGATGGGGCATTTTGGTATCTTAAAAGCTATAGTTATTCTAATTGACACTTTTTTTGACCTCACATGAAAATGGATGTCGAGAGGGTATGTGAGAAGTTTGTGACATGTAGGCAAGCTAAATCTAAAGTTAAACCTCATGGCTTGTACAAACTATTACTTATTCCTAGCTCACCTTAGTTTGACATTTCTTTGGATTTTGTATATGGGACTACCTTGAATTAGGAAATGAAGGGATTCTATTTTTGTTGTTGTTGATAGATTTTCAAAGATGGCGTACTTCATTGCTTGCCAAAAGACAGATGATGCCAACAACATTATAGACTTGTTCTTTTGAAAGATAGTGCATATACATGAATGCTAAGGAGTATCATTTCTAAGTGTATGAATGGAATGCCAAAGAGTATCATTTCGATCGTGATGTTAAGTTCTTGAGCTACTTTTGAAAGACTTTGTTGGTAAGTTGGGAATCAAGTTATTATTTTCTACTACTTTGTCATCCATAAATTGATGGGCAAACCAAAATAGAGAATCAAACTTTTCTACTTTATTATGTGCTACTCTGAAAAAAAAACATTAAGAATTGAAAAGAGTGTTTGCCACATATTGAATTTGCATATAATAAGACTATGCATAATACTACTAGTTATTCACTATTTGAGATAGTTTATGATTTTAATTCTTTAACTCTATTGGATTTGATGTTTTTTCCTGTTGATAAGTATTCTAGCTTAGATGGTGAAAAGAAAGCAAAATTGGTGAAGTCCTTGCATGAGAAGGTGTGATAACACATTAAAAAGAAGAATGAGTAGTATGCAATAAATGCCAATAAAGGGAGAAAGAAAGTTATCTTTGAACTAGGCAATAAGGTTGGGTTCATATGCATAAAGAACTTTTTCAAGTTCAACAACGCTCTAAGTTATTACCATATGGAGATGGCCCTTTTCAAATGGCTACGAGTCAATGACAATGCTAATAAACTTGATTTATTAGGTGAGTATGGAACTAGTGCTACTTTTATTATTTCTCATCTCTCTTCTTTTGATGTAGGTGTTAATGATAAAGATTCAAGGATGAATCCTTTTAAAGAAGGAAGGAATGATGGAAACCAAGGAGCCAAATAGACTAGCAAGGTGGCTTCTCCAAGGAAGGTCCAAGATGGCGAATTTGAAAGTCCAAGATCTAATCCATTACACATTAAAGGTGGTCCAGTGATGTAGGCTAGGTCTAAGAAGCTTAAAGAAGTTGTTTATGATTTGATTCAAGATGTTAGGCATAATACATTTCTAGAGGCCCAAGAGACCATTGTGGTGTCATCTTAAAAGAAGAGAGGGATCCATGACTTGTTAATCTGATCCAAGTCTAAGATTGGACTTTTTAATCATATTAGGCCTATTTTGTTATATCTAGCATAATTATAATTAAAACTAATTTATTAAGTCAGATGTGGGCTCAATGTTTTAAGTCTTATTATTTACATATTCTTTTAAGTCTAATAGCATTTGTTTCTATTCTCCTAAGGTGGCAAGGATGTGTCATCTTTTAAGGTTAAGAGTTGGCATGTTTTCTCTCTTGTTTTCTTATATCTTTCAAGGTTAAAACACCATAATTGAAGAACCTAAAACTTTCCCTTTTTTCTTCCCTTTTTTCTTCCCCTCACTTTCGGCCACTCTTGATTTTCTTATTAAGTTTAGTTTCCTTTCTTGTTAAGTCTATGTTTTGCAATAGTCAAGTATCCTCAAGATAGTTTAGTTATTCTTTCCCTTTTCTTTCTTCTCTTAGCCAAAATTAGGAAATTGCTAGGAACTTTAAGAAGTCAATTGTATTAAGTAACTTAATATGTTAACTTAGATATTTCTTTCTAAATTTTTCTACACTAAACATATAATATTTTCTAGATTAATACATGCATACAAGTTACTAACCAAACTTTAGTTTAGGTTATAACATGCATGAAACATTTAATCGAGTTATATCTCTAAATTTTCTAATTTTAAATGACTTAAACAAACTAGTTACTCCACTTGGTCCCTTAGCTCACTTAAGTCCTCAATCTTTTAATTATTACACTAAGGCCTTTTAGTTGTTCACACATTTATAATAGTTAACATTATGAACTTGCAAAGCTAAATACATAGTAATGTAAACATAAAGCATAATATTAATGCAAATATAGAACACATCTTTCGTGTAAACAGTAAGCATAATTTTCCATATAAACTCGACATACTCATATTTTAAACAAGATGATCATACACAAGTGAACACACATACATACAAGTGCATCATGATGTTTAAGGCGAAAATGGACACACGAACACATGTATAGGAATGGCTCAAAGTTTTGGGTATTACAAGCAATTTCTCAACATCCCGACCAGCTATAAGAAAAAGATTAACAAACCTTAGTTTATCCTAAAGCTTGTGTAGGATGCATGATGATGGGATTGGAACACATAAGAATTTTGGGCCCATTCGAGAAGACGACACCGTATGAGTAAGACGGATGGTGCTAGTGCTTAGCCATTAAAACATATAAAGGGCTCTATCTCACAGATTAAGCATGCTCATGAAGGATCATACATCCTATAGAGGTATGAACTAAAAAAAAATTCTCCATCTAAGACTTCCAAGATCAAGCCGTTGAATCAACTAATCATACATACATGAATTAAAGCATAAGTTAAGGATTACCTCTTATAGCGTAGAATTTAACCATTGTAGAAAAGGATTTATCCAAGAGTCTAGTTTCTATTAATAATCCATACAACTTAAACACCCATAAAGAAAGCCATAGAATTCACATAGTGCTAGCTCCAATCCTTTTATATAGTTAATTTTACTCTAGAAATCAAAACAAGGTTTTAAACGACAACTCAAGTTTTTTACGAAAGGATGCGATAACTCTAACTTTTGAGGAGGGAAACTCTTTCTCTTTATTTTTTTCTATTTTTTCATGTATCACTTTCTCCTTATTGTCATTGATACCACCTCTCTCCTTTATATATAAGGGAGGTGGCAAGCAACATCTTTTAATAGGTTTAGGAGGTGTTACTTATATAGGCTTTGTTTAACCTTATCCATGTAAACCCTAAGCCTTATCCAATAGGACTCATGTTTATCCTTCCACTAAAATATCTTATACGCTTTTAAATTAAGCTTATTGACCCAAACTTTTTTAGCTTAATTAATTACTAATTAATTTGGACTATCTAAATAAATTAGATCAGATATTTTTAAGAGGCCTACATTAAGAAATAATTTTCTAAATTACCCTTAAACCTAAATTAGGAAACTAATTTCCTTTTTAGAAAGCTTACTTTCAAATTTGGAACCGACTTCCAAATTAGAAAATTGATTTCTAAAATAGAAAACTTTCCATTTTAGTAAACTTTTTCCAAACTAGGAAACTTTCAAAATTGAAAAATTTTTCCAACATCTTTGTTTCTCTTCTTTTATGTGAATGCTTAAACTTATGCATGTGACTTAATAGGCTCCTAGATATGTTGACAATATACCAAGAATAAAAGACACCTCTTTTATCTCTTGATACATAAATTAAGATTGACCTCTAGCAAAGCATCATGACTACCTAATTCTCTAGGAGAATTAATTAATTTGTAATTAACTTTCACAAGCATGGTTACCATACAATTTATTCCTCATGTCAATTTATCACATTGTGATCTCAAATTTAGTTATTGGTTTGTTTGATTATGTTCACATAAGTTTTCTTTGATTCCTAAATGTCTTAGCTCTTAGAATAAATCAATAATGCTCTATTGGTGTTCTCCTATTATGGCCATAGATTTCTTAAGCAAGCATTTATCGAAATGCAATGTGATAAGTCCTTTAGCATATAAGGAATGACATATCCTATCTTAGTCATTCACCTATGTTCATCGTATTCCTAGTGCACCCAACAAATCACTCACGTACAACCCTTTACTCGGGTCCATTAAAATAAGTTTCAATGTACATAAATCCTCTAATGAGATAACCGTGATGACTTTAAGTCAAAGAACCAGTTATACCCATCTCACATGAGATTCTCATAGACTAAACCAAATGGGTTCTTGTGGCAAGTCAAGTCCAGGAATATGCTCTCTAACATATATCACCTAAGTGCTTGTTTTGGCATCACCATGCCAATAGGTGTGAGATTTCCTACTCGTTATCTTATAGCATTAGCATAACACTGTAACATGAGTATAGCACTCACAAGTCTAACCGTATATAGTCAATGTCCATTCTTGACAATGCTATGACTTGGGACATTTAATGATATCATTTAAGTACATTAATATTTAGCTCATATCTTTCGATCAATCATTAATATAAATGCATATCATATGGACTTCTATCTAATTATATTCAATAAATAAATATAAATAATAAGAATTAATAGAGAGACTTATTTTATTATTAATAAAATAAAGAGTGTAATATTATAATAACTCAAACTATCTAATCAATGTTAGATCTTGAACACCTAAACTAACAGACTCAACGGATGATAAATCTTATGATCTATTGCGTTATAAATTAATATTTGAATTTATTACATCTTATATTGTTTATTTTTACTTTTTTCGAGGCTAAAGAGTTAGGTTGTAATCCAAATCCTTATAAGTTGTTTTTGAGGACTCATAGACACCATGATAGTTCTTTCGTGGATCCATGGTCCTAGGCGATCGAGGTAAGTTTTTTTATTATTTGAATTATACATGCATAAATTTAATGAAAAAATTATATTTTTGATTTGATATTATAATTTTTTCAATTACGTAGGAGTGCATGGCCCGATTGTATGCATCGGTTGTTAGACGATAGCCGGAGGGTGATTCATTGTCTACGAGCATCGATATGTCATAGATATATCTCGAGGCTATAAGCGAGGAGAAAAAGCATGAAGTGTACAACTTTGGTATTACTCATATTCCGAGGCCAACTTGTTCTCTACAATGTCTTGGTTCTCTAGTCGTGTGGAGCAGGATCATGTGCAATGCTAACAAATGTTAAAGGACGCACAAGCATAACTATACTCAACAACTTCGGAAGTGGAGAACAAATACAAGATAGAAAACCAAATTATAGAACATTAGATAAACCAAATCATAGAACAGTAGATACGGATGGTGGAGCATTTGTTAGAGGAATCACTCAAGAGTCACATCCCTCATTCTAACACCCCTTCTCTCCTTGTCCAAGAGTCCGCTTTTCCTTCTAATACCCAATATCTAAAAGATGAAGCAACAAATAATCTTGACAAAAACTAGTTTTCTTTTTAATTACTCTTTTTAATGTATTGGTATACCAAATTATGTACACACACACACACAAAGATATATATATATATTACATTTGATTCTCGTATTCATATAATATTATACACAATATTTCATGTTATAATTTTAATTTTAAATGTTGGCTAGCTCAACGGAACATGTAAAAGCCTATTACCGAACTTTTTTAAGAAAAGCTTAATCTAGCGATGGATCAACGACACCCTAATGACAAAAAACAATTGAATTAACTATTTGTGATGGATTTTACTATTAGTGAGGGATCATCAACTATAATTAGCAACAAAATTAATGGATTTTCATCTCTATATAGCGACGGATTTCACACCAAACGCACTACTTTTTACAACAAAATAGCAATGAAAATAGATCAAAATAGCAACAATTGTCTATCGCTAAATAACATCAAATTAAGAAATTCATTATTAAAGAAATTAGTAAAAAAAATTTTAACGATAGTTTATTTCCATCGCTAAACCAATATAGTGACTAAAATGTTAGGTTTAATGACAAATATTTCTATCGTTATTTCACTATTTTTTTGTAATGATTATTAATGAAATAATCAGATCACTCTTATCCTATCTTTAAGAAATAGTTTGACTAATTAACTATAAATGAAAATAATATCACTTCTTTAGAAATTCAAAATGCTTTAAGAGTGGCATACCCATCCATTCGTAACTATAACTACTCCGTTAAAAATTATAAAGATTTCTCATCAATAATATACTCCGAGAAGCTTTAATTAAGTATCAAACAAATTTAGTGCAACACTTAAAATTCATATGGATCGATAAATACTTATGCAACATCGAATTAATCATTGTAAGTTTTATATGGAGCTATCTACAACATTCAAATCACTATTTTAAGTTATGTATTATGATATGTGCAACATTTATTCCTAAATGTAAAATACACAAGACTAACAATTCATCATTAACTAGTTGCAATGGAGACTAATTCTTAGGAAGTCGTTGACGCTATTTGCAATGGAGTTTTATATACTCATCTTTATTGCAACATCATCATTGATATCCGATGCTTTTGTCAATGACAACATTATGTATATTTTAACTATACTTTTAGGGAAGAAAATTGAGAGATTGATGATCTCACCTATATAGGTTATTCAAATGATATTTTCTTTTAAGTTTGAAATCATTCTCCGTTTGATATTGAAGACATTCTAGTTAGTAACACTACTGATATTTGTTTCTTGAGACCTTAACTTTTATTTCCCTCCTCTATACCATATAAAAAAAATCATTATTAACTAGTTAATTGCTAGTTTTTTTGCTAAAGCTACGCTACGGAGTTGGATAAAATATATAAAATTATTTAGAAAAATCATTTTAGTTTGATAGTCTATTTTATGGTGTGAATCTATAAAAATATATAAAATCAAAGGTGAAAAAATTATTTATAATTTTTTAATAAAAAATTTTGTATTTAACTATTTCTTATTTATGTTTTTCATAATTTTTCCTTTAGAAAAGGATTTATCCTTGTTAATCCATGGATTATTAACTAAAAAAAATTAAATAATTTTGTTTAGAAAGCTTTAGTATTTCATAAGATTGTGTCGAAAAACATAAATAACAATTATTAAAAGCTTACATAGAATTGAACAATTTTTTTTTATTTAATGTTGAAAAGAATATCGATTTTTGAAAAAATATGAATTTACTTTATATATATTTATTTACAAAAGAATGAATAATATTAAAATAAAAAACTATATTAATTTGAATTATTGAGTGTTTAAGCCAAAACATAATTTTAATTATTTAATTTAAAATAATTTCATTTTAAAATATTCAAAAATCAATAAATAAATAGTAATTGCTTAGTGTAGTAGTAGTTGTATAGTTAATTTCTAAAAAAAAACAATGATTCAATATTTTTTAATACACCATAACTATACTAAATGAGTTTAGAGCTTTCAGTATGAAACAAAAAAAAAATACTATAAAAAAAAGTTAACTTGTAAGAAATCTATTAACTAAATTTGAAGTTAATAGACTAAAATAAAAATTATTATAAATTTGATTTCGATTAATTTTGATTATATAAAGAAGAAATAAATTAATAAAACATGTGAACTCTTTTTCTTCCTTTTTTTCCTCCTTCATAAATACTTTTTTTATTTCTATGCTATATATGGCTAGTCTTTGAATATAGGCCTCCCGCACAGAGCAACTATCTTCTTTTTATTTTTCACATTTAGCTTTCAACTATTAATTAATTAATTTGAGTTTTTTTCTAAAAATAATTGAAAAACAATTATTTGAAATACACTTTTAATCTAAAAATATATTTTAGATAAATTATATATATTAATCATGCCACTATAATTTAAAAGTTATCTAAAACTATTTTTCAAAAGAAAAAATAATCATGTTCTAAAAATTTATTCCAAAATTCATACATATAGAAAAATAAATCAAAACTATCAGTAAATATAATTTTAAATTAATTGGATGAGAATTTAAAAAAATGTCAAATTAAAGTAATAAATTTTAAATAATAAAAATAATTAACAAAAAACACTAAAACAAAATGGGATCAAATCACAATATAATCAAAGTTTGAAATTGGAAAAAAAAAGATTTGAAAAAATGACAAATTAATGTAGTAAATTTTAAACAATATAAAAAAACTGAGAAAAAATTATTTAAAAAACACTTTTAATCTAAAAAGGTATTTTAGACAAAAGAGTATTTCAAACAAATTATATATATTAATCATGCCACCGTAATTTAAAAATTATCTAAATCTATTTTTCCAAAGAAAAAATAATCATGTTCTAAAAATTTATTCCAAATCCATACATATAAAAAAATAAATCAAAATTATCAGTAAATATAATTTTAAATTAATTAGATAAGAATTTAAAAAAATGACAAATTAAAGTAGTAAATTTTAAATAATAAAAATAATTAACAAAAAAACGCCAAAACAAAATAGGACCAAATCATAATATAATTAAAGTTTGAAATTAAAAAAAATTAAAAAAATGACGAATTAAAGTAGTAAATTTTAAATAATAAAAATAACTAACAAAAAAACTAAATTAAAATGAGATCAAATCACAATACAATTAGAGTTTGAAATTGAAAAAAAATTAATATAGAAAAATTGAGGAGCAAAGTGTTACGAAATGATATGAATAATAAAAAAAAATGATTTATAAATATGTGAATAGTAATTTATGAGTGTATAAATATTATTTCAAATAAGAAATAAATAGTAAATACTTTAGTTTTATTATAATCCTCAAGTTTTGGCCATTGTACGTTGTAATTTTTCGGAAGTCATTTTGGTTTATTTATTGATGCGAAAGTTTCAAACAGCATGGAAATTTGGACGTCATCGGCTGTCCATTTAATGATTCCTACGGATCTAATATAATAACACTCATGTCTACCCTGCCATGATGTTTTATTTAATATTTTATGATAAAGTATATATTTTTATTATCTAGAGATATTTATTAATGAAGAAACTACAATCTCCACTCATATATTACATGTATTAGTATTATTTGTCACATATAATATTATTAAATCAACATACTTTTAAAACAAGATATATATATATATATATATCTCATCAAGCTTTACTTGTCCTCTCTTTCCTTTCCTGATACCATAAAGTTGCTCTCACAGTAAATACAACGGCCAAAAATCATCTCTTTTTATTATTATTATTATTATTATTATTATAAGGGTTTTATAGGATTTTTTTTCCTCACTCTTTTGCATCCAAAGTTTAATTTTGACACCCTAAATTTCCATAAATTCCTGTTCTTTTTTTTTTTTTTTTTTATGAATTCCTAATACCTTAACTTCTCGAAACTCATATCTTACTTTATTTTCTTTTGCTTGCAAGCTTTAAAAACACGTTTTTTTGTCAAAATAAAAATTAATAATAATAATTTTAATCCAAAAATTTGAAATTTTTAGGTGAAAACTCATAAATGATTTTATATGATCGTTTAATATTTTTACATCTAATTAAAAGTATCACAATATTCAATATTTGGTGTTACTAGTTTCTATAACTATTTTTTCAATTTCATGGAATCTTGCATCCTCTTCTTTTGCCTCAAAGACTCACATACATGTCAAGTGTCTATTTGTTAAAAGTAAATAAAGAATTGTTAATGTTTTGCTACCGTTTTAAAATAAAATATATTTTTTATACATAATATAAGGTATTAAACCAATAAACCCAAGTTTAAGAAATTTTTTAAAGGTTTTTGATCTACCATCAAACTCCTTTTCAATTTTCTCCTCTCTTTCCCAATTATTATTTGGGCCTTAGTTACTTTATTTGGGTATCAACTTTCGACCCATTTATGTTTTGAAGGTTTTAGTACTTCGTTAAAATAATAATAATAATAATAATTGCTGGTACAAGTTAGGCTTGTTAAAGTAACAAATTTTGGCGGTATAAACAAAGCAGCGCAATTCTAGTGGTAACCCCTGAACCCACTCTCGAGCTCTGTTTATTTTTACGGAAAAATGCACAGTTTATCTTTATACAATGAGGTGAATATTCATTCTGTTTTTATATTTTGAAATGAATTAATTATATTTATGTATTTTAAATAAATTCTCAATCTATTATTTTAGTGACTTTTTCTGGCTAAACTATTAAAAAAATTACATAATTTATATATGGTTAATTTTTTTCATTTTTCTAAAAAAAATGTGATTTGCAAACGTTCGTCTAAAGGAAATTTTTGAAAAAAAATAATTATGTATATATTATGTGAATTTTTCTGATGATTAAGATAAAAAAATTCACCAAAAAAAAATTAAAAATTCATTTAAAATAAAGAGATATAATTAGTCTATTCTAATACATAAAAACATATTAGATATTCATCTCATTATATAAATATAGACTAAGCCATTAACCATGTTTTCATTAAACCGCATGGAGTATTCGAAATAAAATCTAAGGCTAAAAGTATAAATATCCCCTAAATGATTTGATTAGTAGAAACTAAACTTCTGCTTATCAGATTTTCTGATTTTAACTCATACTCCATGGTCTCAGCAATGTAAAACTGTTTGGCTTCCGTTTAATAAAATCTTTGAAATCATATATATATGTCTGTGTGCGTGCGTGTATGTATTAGCATATATTAAAAATTAATTTAAAAAATTAAGAAAATCGAAAGAAAAAAAAAAAAAAGCATCACTCTTTCTCCGTAAATGGTTATTAATCTGCCTCGGATCTCATATCACAAAACTATAAAAATATAATTAATTAATAAATAATCTAGATGAAGAGAAATCATCACACAAAATAACAATAAATTGATCCATTAAATCTTACTGGTTTAAAACCATCAACCATGAGTAAAGGATCGTACTCCAAGTATAGTTGGTGTGGATTTATAACTTTTAACCATGATAATTTTTTTTGATTTGGCTGGGTTATTATTTTTAAATTGAAAAAAAAAGGTTGACTTTGGATAATTGAGAAACGAAACAAGAGATTGGCTCTTCGATTCCCTTATTCACTTTAATTAAATTAATTTTGGTTATTTTTATTTAAATTATTATCCTAAACAAAATACAGCTTAAATTACTTTAGGTTTAACTGAATGAAAAATCATCGTTTTTGTAAATGTATTTCATAGACACATATTATGTTATTCGGACGTGCCTTTTAACATTTTTAGAGGACAGAACCTATCAAAAATCCTATATTTCTTAACCTAATAATACAAGTGATTAAAATTAGAAAACCGATAGATTTAGGAAATATATTTAGAATTTAGTTTTCATTAATCAATAATTCATGGGATGTTTGTATCAATTAACCTAAAATCAACCTGAAAAGGCAAAAATACAAATTTCTAATACTTTCTTCTCTACTCTTTTGTACGTTTCTTATTTTAGTAAATCATAAATTAGTCTCTTTATTTAAAAAAAAACAAAATGAATTAATTATTCTTCTTGTTCGAAAAACTAACTATTTGGTTTTTTTTTTGTTTTTTAAAGAAACTTATATAGATCCATCATGTCTACATGTCTACATGATTTTTTTATTTTTTTTATTCACATATCTAAGCTTTTTAACAAAAGATTTGAATCAGTAATCTCTTATTAAAAAAAACTGCTATCACCTACATTACAAACTTTTGAATTATATGTCTAAACAATGATTGATGATAAATCATGATAATTAAAAAATACTTTAGATTCCACATAGCTATTTAGTTTCTTAAACAGTACGGTCATTATGCTTAATTTAATGTTATATTTTTTTCTAAAATAAAAAATTAAAATAAATTAAAAATGAGAGAGAAAAGGATTAAGACACAAAAAATTTAAAAACAAGGGACTAAACAATTAATTTTTATCAAAGAAACTCATTTATTCATTTCTTGAAACTAAAGGGACTAATTTATAATTTACTCTTCTTAATTAGTAATTTATTTTCATTTTTATTATCTCAAAAGGGAAAATTAAATAAACCTAAGCAATAAATTTCAGTTCCTTCGTCTTCTTTACTCTTTCGAGAATTCAAAATCCTACCTTCCCCTAAAAAGCGAAAAAGAGAAAGAAGCAATTGCTTCTTAATAGGTTTGCTTTTTTCTCTTGGGGACTTCAAATCCAGAAACACAAAATCGAATTCTAAAATTGTGCAATTCTCCAAATTAGGGTTAGGGTTTAACTATGTATGCTGATCGCGTAGACGCTGCAGCGAAGACTTCAATAAGGGATCGCCTTAATGGCAATTCCATTGGCGACTCCACTCGCCGCCGTCAAATTACCGGCAAAAGGTTTTGTTTTCTTTTTAATTTCGTAGAAATCAAGTCCCATTATATCGTTTCCCTCTCTCTACTGGTTTTACTTTACTTCAATTTTACTTTTTGTTAGATTCTCATTTATCATCTATTAATTCAAATAAAGTGAATTTGGGTTTTGTGAAGTTTTTTTTCTTTATTTTGGGTCATCCAATTTAATAGTTTAGTGAGAATCTACATTTTAATATTGGGAAAGAAAAAAAAACAGTAGTTGAGCTAAGCGCTATCCATCTTCTACTTTGTAAAAAATGAGAATCTGTACATGGCTAGAAAAGTATATTGGGAATTGCATTGCAAACTCAAGTTTATGTTTATATCTTTATAGAGATTAGAGATACGGGAGCTTGATGTTCAGTTCTCACCTGATGATATGATCATCTTATTTAACTGTTTCATTTTTTGAGGATATAGCCACATCTCTTTCTTTTGATGCTTGAAATATGTTTAAGCAACTCGGCATATTCATTTTTATATTTGGGAAAGTTTGGGAATTTTTTGACACGAACCATACTACGTATGAGAGATTGAGATTTTTAATAACAGAGTAGAGAAATTGGTTATATCAACTATAGGCTCTGTATAGATAAAACGATTATCCAGTCCTCCCTTGAAACTTGCTATCGTTAGGGGCTTGAAGTAGCATACCTTCTCATACTTTATACTGAAAACTGCAGCTAAAGGACCTTTGAGAATTTGCTTTCTATAATTAGGTTCTGTTTATATGGCTTTTGAAAATTGATTTGAGTTTTGTAAATTTTGATTCAAAGAAAAGCCATAAATATGTTTGGTTAGAAATAACTTTTGACTTGAATAAAAAAAATTGAGTCAAATTTTTGCATTAATCAATAGTTAAAATTTGAACTTTTAATTTTTTGATTCAACTTATATTAGCTGCTTTCTTCAGAATAGTTGCTTTGAGTCATTTTTTGCCAAACATACTTTCAACTTGACTTATTGTTATATAAATTATTTATAAAAAACAACTTCTGTATGATGACTCAAACTCAAATGTTACTTTTCATTGGTCATGCCCAACAAATTCTTGGTCATATAAAATATGTTCCTTTCAAGTTAAGGCATGGACTGTTTGGGTCGTGACTATGAGTGTACAGGTTTTTTCCTACTGGACTGTGCTTTCATTTTTTTTTTACCCCATTCAATGATAATGGAATGAATCTCTTCCATAATGATGCTCTTGTATAATTGCTACCCCGGTTGGTTTTTTGTTGTTCTTGAGTTTCCTAATATCCAGAACAGTATCACTGAGTTCATATCACATCTTGTGCAGGGAGAGGCTAGATGATAAATGGGAACATGATCTCTATGACGATGATGGACCACGTGTTTCAAGTATGGATTGACTATGACAGAATTACTGGCATCTAAAAATTGCTGCTATTGTTGGATGCAACTAAATCAACTATATTTTCTTTTGACTTTTTGTTAATGACTTGTGAAGATCGGAAAATTGATGCTCGAGATCTTCGATTAAAGCTCCAAAGGAAAAGCTTCCAGCAAGCATCTCCACGTTCAGGTGTGAGGGATCTGCGTGAAAAACTATCGGGGACAATGTATTCAAAGCCTGCGAATGTTGATCCACCCAGAATAGCTGTTGCTAAACCAGCCAGGAAAAGTGTTGTCGTTGAAGCTCCTGAACCAGAGATTAAAAAAACTGCCAATGTGGCTTCTGGAAAAAGATCTCAGCAGAAGGCATAAATCTTATCATATTCTCTCACCATGTGCTTACCTTGCTTTTGTTTTCTTGGTGATTTCCATTAATGCTGAGGCATAAACCTTTTGATTTATTGATATTAGGAAATTACTGTTTTAGATTACCTTTTTAGGTTGGGTGTATGTCATGTGTTCATTTTGCATGATCCACTTTGCCTTGTTTCTAAGAATTTTCTCTATTTTGGATGAAATTTGGGAGAGTTGTGAACTTGTAATTTATGTCTGAATAGTTATAAACCTGAAGTATTAAGCTTGCTGTAAATTTGAAAACAACGCTGAAAAGGAAAAAGTTTGCACCAGCCTTTAAGTTTATTAATTTTTCAGTCACCATGACACTTTAAAGGCAAATATAAGAAACTCTGCCCTGTAATTAGAGGTTTCGAGTTCTTAGGTGCCTTGGTGCACTGTGGTAGATGCAATTTTTTTTTTTTTTGGTTATTTCAATTTATCTTTTACTTTTTGTGATTTGTCAATTGAAAACTTGACCAGTTGATGCTATGGTGCAAAATGAGAGACTGCTGCAACGACTCATGTTTTTTGCTAAAAGGAAGTAAATGTTTGAAGTGATCTAATTTGAGCTAAATGTTAGCATTAGCAATTCGTTAGGTATGCATGCCATGGCAAATGGATAAGAGGAAGGTCTCATAGACATGCTATCATAGGATCAATAGTTGTGCATTCATGAGAGAATGTCTTTCTTTGTTTTTCTTTTTTTTCCCCAGTGTTTATTTACTTCAAACCAGTTCATTTAAGTGGCAGTTAATCATGATACTTAGTATCGTTTATTGATCATTTAGGTAGGTAAGTCGAAGCCTTTGCTTAACTGTAAGTGGAAAAAGATCTGTGTTCACATAACAAGGACAAGTTGGGATGGCTCTACTATACTGTTACTGCCTAAAATTCCAACCCAAGTTATAACATGTCAATTGAAGTTGTGAAACTGCTGTTTGCATGTCAAATCATTGGTGCAGACTCCTTTTGTGTATTTCTAATTCTTGAACCTTTGTTGCAGATGGATTCATCAGTTGATGGTTTTTTGCATTCTTTGGGTCTTGAGAAATATCTCATTACTTTTCAAGCTGAGGAAGTATGAAAATTTCTTTTTGGTTTATACACTATAGATATGTGTACTTGCTTATCATCTTCAGGAGTATTTTCTTGATTATTAACATGCTCCAATCTATACAGGTTGATATGACTGCGCTTGTACACATGACTGATGAAGACCTGAAGGCTCTAGGGATACCAATGGTAAACTTAAGCTGATCTCTTGGCAGGACATGGATATATATTTTATGGTTGATTTTCTCTATTGAAATTTTTAGTTTTTTATCATTAAGAGATCAGTAACTCGGGCATCTGTCTGAATTCTAGTTTTTGACAACTTATTATAAGACTTGTCTTAACTTGTGGTCGTCATTTTAAGCATGCAGTTTTCAGCAAGTATATTAGTCTTGTGCATCAAAAAATCTTCTAATCTTGATTAAAAATTGCTTAGTCAGGTTGCAGGTTTTCTTTAAAATGTTCTTCTTGGCTCCTTTGACTGATTTGTGGGTTGAGAGAGAATGTTGTGCATACTCTCTTCCTCACAAACGCTCTTCCCAAAAGTGAAAGAAAACAATGATAGCTGTACTTGTGCAGTTTTCAACTATTGGAATAGTGTGTCTGTTTTTTTTAACAATTTGCATAATATGCTGTGCCATTAGACTAGGACTCTTCTTTGTGTGTTTAGGGCTGACAACATAAATATAATGGGATATGTTTTTTTTTTCCTTAATTCATTTAAAATACATGGAAAACTCACTTCTGATTTCAACTTGAAGGTGTTCACTTCTTGGATGGGGCATTGGCTCGTCATAACATTTGATTTTCCATTTCTCCCTGCATTGCCCTTTTTGAATTGTACAGATCTAATGTATCTTTGATAGGTCAACCATATAACAGTCAATTGTCATTTCATGTGAAGATGCTGCACTAAGCTTTTTCCCCCTCATCGTTACCTATTACTGGTACCAATCCATTTCTGCATACATTTACAAATCAAAACAAAAATTGTTTTATAACTAGGTCAAGTGGGTAAGAGCATTATGTTATTGTTCTGGGTATGTCCATTCTGAATGATAAAAGCATGAATGCTAAAAATTGGAAGGCACTCTCGCACCATGATAGTTCGCACTGATCAGATGTAATATGCCGTTTTTATTAACGCTACTATGACCTACCTACTTTTTCAGCTTTGCTTTCCTCCGGACTTCGTATGTAATTTAGAATTTAAAATTCGTGGTTGGGATTCTTTGTTCACATGGTCTCGTTCCTCTTCTCTATTCCTGATCAGATGTTTGGTTCCCTTTGGTGGTTTCAGGGCCCAAGGAAGAAAATACTTCTAGAGTTAGAATCAAGAGGCTGAGACTCAAGAGACATGTATTATTGGTTTGACACCCTGGTTGATATAAACCTTCATGTAACATCTTCCTTTGTTTTCCCTTGTATTGCTATAGTGGCTTAGGCTGGTTAATTATTGTGAAACCAGTATGAATTGTTAGCTCTCAACGAAGGTTGAAACTTTTTTATTCTTCTGGTTCCTTTGGATTTTATGGATATTAGATGATAGGTAGAAACCTCGAATTAATGCAATTTTTCCCCTTGTTTAATTGTACAATTTTTTGTTTATATTTTCCGGATGGTTTCTATTATTTAAGCTCTTGGAAAATTATGAGGAGAAAAGGCAAGGAGAGCATGTTCCTCTCTGGATGACAATATATCAAAAAGAACGAAATGAACTTTTTAAATTTAAAATTTGAGGTTTAAGATTCTACATTACATTTGCCTTTACGAGAATAAATTTTGCCCGATTACATCTATCTGTGCTATGAATTACTAGTTGCTTATCATGGAAGAAGGGTCTCCATCAGTAGTTGTGAAGAGAAAGAACGAGCCTGCCACCATGTCAGTGGAGATGCAATGCTTTTACAATGGTGGAGAAAAAATCCATTTGCTGTCGATATGTAATCTGGCATTCATAATCTTTATTTCGAACTTCCATTGCACCGTGCAAGATAACATGATTTAATTACCGAATATATATATATATAAAAAAATTTTCTTTTGGGGGGGGGGGGGGGGGGGCTGCTGGCAATTGAGAAAAGAAAGGAGCATTGGTTTTCGTTTTTATATGTTCTTTGATGGTAATTATTCCCCCTTTATATAAATAATTTATTGTTATATTTTTTTTAATCTTGAAATTAGATGTGAAAATATAAAAATAGATTGATATTTTTTTTAATTTTATGTACAGTTTGATCGTAAGAGAATATATATGATATTTTTTAAGATTTTAGTTTAAACATATATATCTTATTATATTATTTTTATTATTTAAAATTTATTTCTTCAATTATTTTTTCTTATTAAAATTCTCATTGAGTTAATTTTTTAATTTTATATAATTTTATTTGTTAATAAATTTGATTTTTTTATATATAAATAGTTGTCGAAATAAAATTTTAGAACATAATTTTTTTATTTTTTAAAATATATTATTATAATTTATATGATTGATTATTTTTATGATTTTTAAATGAGAATATCGTAGTTGCATACATAAATTTTGATGAGAGAAAAAGCTAAAATTATATTTTAAATAATTTGACTTAATTTTTTTAAAAAAATAATAATCACTTAAAAAAATAATTTGACTTAGTTTTTTTCATAAAAAAAATATAATTTGTTAAAAAAATTTACAAGTTTTATTTAGTGTTATATATATATAATTTGAATTTATCGAAATTGATTTTATAACAATTTTCATTTAAATCTATTCACTTAGATATATTCCATACGATTTAAATGAGTTTTTTTTACACATTTTTTCATTTATTTTATAAACTTTAAATCTGCTAAGTATATATATATATATATATATATATATATATATATTCTCTAATGAGAGAGAGAGGAAGCTAAAAATGTGTTTTAAATAATTTGACTTAACTTTTTTTAAAAATAATAATTAGTTAAAAAATAATTTGACTCAATTTTTTTAAAAAAAATAATTAATAATTAAAAAAATTCACGGATTTTATTTGATTTCATATATATATATATATAATCAAAATTTATCAAAATCAACTTTATAACACTTTTTATTTAAATATATTTACTTCGATATATTCCATGCAATTTAAATGAGTTTTTTATATTTTTTTTATTTTATATATTTTAAATCTGCTAAATATGATATCTACACACATAACACCAATTATTTGTTATTTATTTTTTTCATATTTTTAAATATATATTTTTAAATAAAATAATTTAATTAATATTTTGAAAAAACCTCTTAATTATTCAAATACAAATTTATACTAATATTATAAATTATTTTGTTACTAAATATATATAAATCAAATAAGTTCGTTCAATATATAAATTCGATTTACATTAATATTTAGAAACAAAACATTTACTTATATCACACCATACGAATCATTAATCCTGTATATATAACGATTGTCTAACCATAATGTAACGCAGATATCTAACTAGTTTTCGCTAAATAAGCTGCTGCTAATGAACACATATCCATTAATAGAAAACGAAAGTAGTGCTAATCTTTTAGGTAACCAACAGCTCTGCTATCAATTAACAGTTTTCTTCCTATGGTGCTTGGGTTAGACGGTCTTTCTGGTATTTGGGAATTTGGATGCACTTAAAAGTGAGATCAAAATGATATACACAAGCAACCAAACTGAAAAATTTTGTCTCTACAGTTGCCTTCTGGGGCCTTTTTCTCCCAACAAATGGAGCCCTGCTCATGAAAAATCGCATTCAAGGCTATTAACTAAGATGTCACCTTTTCTTTAGCCTTCCATAATAAGTACTTCGCCTTTTCTTGCTTATATCTTCTCCATTCTCTTAATGCTGCAAGGAGGACATGCATTGAAACTGGCAAGAAGAAGGGCTGTGCAAATAGAAACAAAACTACATATTGTAAGAATAAATCGGGATAGTTCTACGAGCATGTATAAAAAAATTGACAGTGCAGACATTCTACAGAACTTCATTAGCATAGGAAATTAAATAGGACAAAAAGGGAAAAACATGATAATAAAATTGCTCTAGGAAACATACCGAGTACACTGCAAAACAGTGCTCAAACGAGTAGTAGCTGACAGACATGATTGATGGGTGGAAAAAGGCATCCTCTGCCAAAGATCTTGCTTGTCTTGAGGACACTGAGACAGCAAGATTAAACTCAACATTTAGGTTCCCCTTGACGATTCAAAGTTTAGACAGCAAAACCTCATCTGAAGCCACACGCATAGAGCTACAAAGTAGTTCATAGGAACATACCAGCGGAAGCATCATAAACTCCAAGAGAGGCATTTCTTAAAGCTAATTTTGCTGCTTCCAGAGAAAATTTTACCTGTACAAGGGATCATGAAAGCAGCATATTAGTAGGTTATTGTCTGACCACGTCAAAAGAGCTGAAGAGATCATGGCAAATGACAAATCCAGCCAGACATGATTCAAAGTTTAACAAGCAATGAAAATACTATTTTCCAGGAAAAAATCATTTTGGTAAATTTAAAATACAATGATCTATCAAGCCTTTTAGGAATGAAATGGCCAATATGACTAACAAAGAATATATACTCTGGAATTTAGCAAGAGAAAGAACAACGTGATGATATGTTACAATGACAGAGTTGATCCTACATTCCTGCTGATACATATGGAAATTTAGATGCACTGTTTGGATCTGGAGGGCCAATTCTACTTTGACAAAATTTCAGGACCATCAACATGGGGAGCCATGAAGGAAGAGCCAGAGGAAAAAGAGAAGTGCCTCAGACTCCAGTTAAATAGTGGACTAGTTGACATAAACAATCATTCTTTTGAAATCACTAGATGCACTATTTGTGAAAGTAACAAGCAAATGATTAGCCTCCCACCAGATCCTTAAGCTCTAGTGCTAAAACTCTAATATTTGTAATCCAATGACTTGGATAGTATCTTCTATCATTCACATTCTGCTCTTCTAGTTTATTTTTCATTTTTATGGCAGTGTTTCGACTCATGACACATGTGTAATCCAAGCTGCTTATCACCTCTATCTAATGCTTCCATAATGATTCCTTCCCATATCTAACATATTCTTATTCATACTCAAACTAAGATATATCTCTTTTTCTTCCATTAATCCAGCAGTAGCGATGCATTTTCAGCAATCTCAATTGCTAATGATCCCTTCTGTGGAATTCAAATTTCATTCTACCATCATGCTAGTTATAAGAATTAATTCTAGTAATACGACTTTTTCAATAAAAGAGCCTTTGGCTGCAAAATTACAGGATCTATTTATGGCAAAGAAAGAATAGATAATTAGATAACAAATAATTATTAGCAAAATTAAATAATTTTAACCTCATAAAAGACTTTGAAAAAGGAAATATTTTATAAAATAAGAAAGGATCATTAATAGTCATGGCGCAAAAATAGAAAATATTTAACATATCGTCTCATTTTATAAGGAATGAAAAATAAATGCTTCAAGAAAATACTCGGAGGTTTATAAAGTCATTATGATGTTGTCAAAAAGCAGCCCAATCAACACTTTTCTGAATTCTCATTTTGTGCAGTAAAATACAAATTAAAATTTTCAAAACATAAATTATTGATCAATACCAAATGAACTTTTGTAGAATATGTATTCTCTTTCAAAGTCTGAAATGCATTTTAGAATGCAAAACAATCAGGTCCTTTATCCTCTAGATTCACAGAGCATATATAAATTAATCCACCAGCAACTAAGGATGGGGTGCTCATGAAACACAAAACAGAAACAAGCATTCATTGGACAACTGACCTGCTTTCCTATCTCATCCGTAATAATCATCCTAGGCAACGACTGAACCTGCACAAAATATTTTGTTACGCTCTTCACAGAAAATCCAGTCAAATCAGGGGGGTGAGGTAATTAAAGCTTGAAAATACCAATCTTGAAAGAGATCCCAGGGTTGTGGAACTTGAGTGGAGATTAAAACACGTATGTTGCCGTGACAAGACATCCAATTCCCTTCAGAAAAATTATGATAGGTGAGAATACGCTCATGTTGGGCTACAAGTTTGAGTTCTCAGCACATTAAGAATTTTATAATCAATATAAACAAATCCAATAAATATAGAAGCCTTAAAAAATTCAGTTAAAGCAAAACATGTAAGCAGTGAGATAAGGTGTGAAGAATTCTGGAACAAAACTAATTAATTTCACAAGGACTGCTGACCAGTTGAACTGGATTCCTATTTTTAGATTGTAGTGCAGTACTTATTGCTAGGTTTTTATATGCAGGAAATGAAAAGGAAGGATGCTAGAGAAAAATTATTAATCTCTAACTCTAGTCAGTGAAAAGACCATTTTCTTACCATTCTGTGAAACCTTTTTCACTGGCTAAAAGACTGTAGGTGCCCAATGCACCCACATAAAGACTATCAGATTTAATACCAAAAAGTTGCCGGAATTGCCCCACAAAAACTTCAAAAACCATCTGAAGGTCCTGTTTCAGAATATGCTTATGTCAAACTTGAGATACATAAATAAAAGCCATCTGCTACAATAGAAAATGGATTTCCAGTCACTTAAAGTAGAGAAACAATTATGATGATTTCGTACACCCCTTGATTACATAAATCATTTTGATTCCCCACAACCAAAAAAATAAAAATAAAAATAAAAAAGTTGCAGACTTTTCTGCAATACTAGGAAAAAAGAAGCAGCAGCAGCAAAGGCATATTGTTATCTTCTCAACTTTATACTCTAAGTTGAGATTGAATTAACTGGCAAATAAAGCAGGTTTGACAATGGTATCCATGAGACTTTGTAAGCACAACAGGATAATACCACTCTTTCCTACAGAATGTATGCCACGAGAAACTTGAATGATAGATGTAGACTAGAAAAACTGCAAAATACGTTAAGGTTTTATAAGAAACCAAAGGGTAATAGTCCAATCCTTATTATCATATGTCCTGTATGATTGTTGTACGAACAATAAAAACATATAAGTCCTCAAAATGAAACAAGTTTTAAAGCCTTATCAATCACATCTTGCAACACAAAACTTCAAATATATGGCTCTACTTTTATGGGAAAAAAAACCTGCTTGCATCCCACTGTTTCCTATAGGTGGTATGAGTTATGTTTCAATGAACTTTGTATATCTTTTAAAATTCAACATATCACGCTTGAAAAAATAGAGATGAAAATTTATATGAAAAGGCATGTTTCAGCCAGACAGGGCAGATACCAAACTTGGCATGACATGTGGGAGAGAATGAAAAAGGAACCAAGATAGGTAATGTTTCGATTTTCAAGTGGAAAACCTAAGCCAATTTTCAAGCAAATGAAAAAATTATGTGCATAGACAATCTAGGATAATTTCACAGATAAACAGCTGACCTCAGGGGATATTAAATGTCTGACAGGAAGCCCACTGTCTGAATCCCTTGAACAGCTTTGGGGATTCCACACCATGACACCTCCCCACATCTGCAATGTGTCATTTAGAAACAAATTGTAATGTATGCCAATAATTTTGTAAAAAACATTGGTCAAATAAAAAATTGGTATGAAGCTAATAAATGTGTGATAACTAACTGGAGATATAAAGGCATTTGTTTTAGAAATCTCTCCATTTGGAAGCTGTAGAAGAAGAGGACATTCCTTTGCAGATGGCACATATCTGAAACAAAAGGAAAGAGAATGATAGAGTGAACTTTGCATGAAACAGAATTCTGTTTTCTTTAGCCAGAAAACAAACACAAAACAGTTTCATCCGACACTCAAATATTGGGCTGGAAGATCTTAACCTACTTTACTTGATAAAAACATATGTAATCAAACAAAAGGCATAAGGTGCTAAGATAATTATGAGAGTGACATATGACATGCTATATAAACTGATTCATCAATTCGATGCAATTGACCATCCAAGTAAGAGACATACTTTAATTTGAAAGAACAAAAGGAGATTGAGTAAAAGAATATACACCACAAATTGCAAGATTTTTGATCGCCCACCCGCAGCAATAGAAGTATCTAAGTGCCACTCAGTTGAGTTCACCTATTAAAAATATTTGAAAAAATTAGAGAAACAAAAGGATCAAAAGTTCCTCATCAGTGTGTGGTGTATAGAGTAAGACAATGTATAAAACCAAAGCATTCAAGAGTTTGGACCAAGGAATTTTAGGTTTAAACGAAATTAATTGTCTCGTTGTCCAACAAAGCATAGTCAGGAACTTGAGGAAAACTTACAAAGAAAGGAAGATCCTTGGTGCTAAAAATATAGCTGCCCAATTTTTCGTCCCAAGAAGAAAATGAAGACTTTGGAGTATGGTACAAAACCTATGAACAACAAGAAGAGGAAACACAATAAGATTTCAATTGCAACCAAAATGACCATACATATCACGAATCCAACAACAATGAGTTATCAAGAAAGAAAGATTATTCATTACTTGGCTTTCCACACTTATGTTTGCTATAGGTCCCAACGCTTCAAGCATAGGAGTCAACAGAGTTTCATCTATTTTCTGAAAATCCCTGCAAATAGACAATAATTTCAGACAAGTGTATCCAATTAAAAATAGTGGTTGTTCAGATAGCAAGCAAACATAAATCCCAGCCCGGCTATATGTACCAATATCTAACCAAAAGACATTTTTTGGGCTAGTAATCACACAAACTACTATCCTCAAACACCCTATTCAGCACGGAGTTAGATAGAAAGACAGATTACTTGATTTACGACTAGAAACAAACTGAAAGATGGCATGGCAGCTTTGAATAAGTAAAAGAAAGCACGAGTGCGAAGAAGCTTCACTACCAATCATAAATCCAATCACTGGGATCTGCATTGAGCAAATTAAATGAAAGAACAATCCTTCCATCAGCACCAACAGGCATGAACTCCCCATGAATCAACCCTTCCTCTCTCCCTCCATTCAGAAACACTTTGACAAAAGTCTCGGCCAATCTCTCCCCCACTTCTCCCACTCCCCAATCCCTCCCTACAATCCACCCGTGTCTGTACTTCCCAACAACCGCCTTCACTCCATCCACATCACCTCCATTTACCACCACCACACTATACACTTTCCCGCCAAAATCTAAATCAACAGACTTCAGAGCTTCATCAACACTCTCATCATCACTGAAATCCAAATCAACGGCTCGGATTGTGCCACACTTGTAAAAGCTAGAAGGAGATTGCGAGCAATCCCTGTCGTCTAGAGTCAGCGAGAGAGTGAAATTGTCGGTGCAGGCTCCGCATTGAGGTGGTGCTTCGGAGGTGAATTTGGTAATTTTGGAGCGAATCGAGAGTTCAAGCTCTTCTAAATTTAGGTTAATTGAAGATTTGGGATTGGAGTGGAGAAATATGGCTTGGAGATGGCAAGGAAAGAGCAACGGATTGGAGATGATGTCGCTTGAGACGTTATCGATGTCGCCGAATGGAAGTGGAGAGCGGTAGATCTCAACGGATTTAAATAAAAATGGGAAACCTACAAGGAAGGAAAGAAGGACTGAAAAGGTGAGGAAGAGCCGCTTCAATCCGGGTTTTGTTTTCCGCATGGTTTTAGGGTCGAAAATTTCCGATTCGGGTTGCTGTTGAGGTGGTGCAGGTGGCGGAGTTGCCGAAGTTTCGGGTGGGTGACTGGGAGATTCTGAGATCTCTTCCGCCATGTGATTCGTTGGTTTCTTGCTCTTCCTTCTTAATCAATACTTACTTACTCTTGCCTACAAACATTTCGAATCTGATTTTACGAAAAAATTAGCAATATTAGTTTTTGAAAAATTTTGCACAAGAAAACAACTATGGAATGCCTATTAAATAATATAAATTTTATCAATTAAGTTTCAAATATTTAAAAAAAAAATCTCAATCAAGTTTTTTTTTAATATTAATCAAAATTATATAAAAAAAAAAATGCCACGCGAATAGTGATTTATGAGTGATTAGATAGTAATAAGCTCTATTTGTTTTTGTTAACGTGCACATTAAACCAAAAATATTTTTTTATTTTACTTTTTCATCAAAATTTCTTCAAATCATCATTATATACAAATTAGAATTAAGAAGTTAAGTTATTAAAAAGAAATTGACAAAAAGACACATATGACAAATGTTAAAAACATTTGGGACTTAATTGATAAAATTTATAGAATGGGCATGTAATGGAGAATGGATCTATAGGTTTAGGACTAAATTAAGTTTTTCAATTTATTTATTGTCACTTTCTCATTCATGGTAGCTACCCCTTTTCTTTTTTTCATAGCTTATAGCTTAGATTATATTAATTTTTTCTTTACGTGTTGTTTGGTAATAAGAAATAGAATGATAAGAATAGAAATAAAAGTTTTATTCTCATGTTGTAGTTGTTTAGTTAAAAAAAATGAATTGGGAATGAAAATGAAAATTTATACACAACTTCAATTCCATATAAGATGTGGGAATAAAAATAAGAAATAAAAATGAATTTTTTTATCAAAATAATAATATATTTTATTTATTTATTGTCTATTAACTACTTTTACCACCACCATCTGCCGTCGCCGCCGTCGCAATCGGCACCACCACCACCACCATCACAACCACTCCAAGCACCTCCACCACCACCACTAGAACTACCGCTACCATAACCATCGTTGTCATCATCATCTTTATTATTTTTATAACCATTATAGCTTGATAAAATTATTTTTTTAATCATTATTTTTATTTGTATAAAAAAATAGATATTAAAAAATTTAAATTGCATTCCGATTCTTATATTTCCATTCTGAACCTTTCGTTTCCGATAACCAAACGACACATTAGCATCTATAGATATGGAATTGGTATTTAGCTTTATATGATGGAGTGGTGATGGGATGTGGAATGAGGGATGAGGGACGAAGGGAGACAATGAGAATTGACATTTATATATTTGGAAATTTAATTGTTTTATGATTATTCTAGATTTTATTATTTATTAGTTAAATTAGAATTTTCTTTTATTATTAAATTAAGAGTCATTAGTTTTTTATTTATTAATTTTGTTTGGTTGGATGTTTATCAATTAACATCATGAGTAGAAAATGACAATAGATCATGTATAAAATGGATATCTGTTTTCTCTAATCCAATAAATACATATTAAAAATATCCAATTGATATTAAAGTAGGTAAGAGTAAAAAAAAATATACCCATTAATATGATTTTCATAGTATGAGTATTCATTTTTTATCATATTAATTATCACTAATTTATTTTGATATTTTCAAATACACGAGGATCTAATTGCATAAACCTTAAAAATTTAAGGATCAAAATATTTTTTTCAAAACTTTTGAGAATAAAAAAAAACTTATAAAAATGACCAAAATGCCAAAAAAGAAATTAAGGAAAAAAACTTTACTTGAAAAATACAGGGATTGAAATGAAATATTTTTTATAAATTATTTTTAGCAAATATTAAATGGATACTACATGATCGAATAAACTAACATAGGTCGAGTAAAAAGAATACGCTACCTATAAAGATTCATATGATAATTTTTTAATGAATAATAAGTGAAATATTCCTTTTATAAATACGATAAAAAAAATAAATTAATGTATGGAATGTCAACTTATTATCATCCCTAATCACTAGCAAACATTCAATTAAAACGTATCATTATTAGGATGGTTTGATTACAAAAGCGTCAAGAGTTAAGAATACATGGGCACATATGTATTGGAGTTTTTATTCTTTAAATAAAAAGACTTTGAACGAGTAACTAATATACTAAAATAAAATGATAAAATGAACAATTGATTACTATTTGGAATATCGTGTCCACACTTATATTCCACTGTTCACTCTCTCACATTTCACGGTTCCTTTTACTATTTGTGACTTTTTTTACACTTTGGTCGCCGATATTTCGAATGCATATTTCGATCCATATGTTCATTTGCTTATCCATTTTGATCCTTGGGTGGAGATAGAAGGCCGAGAGGAAAAAAGAGACCGGAGGAGAGAGAGAGATCATCGACTAAGCTTATTTAGGTCACTCTAGCCGACGAAAATCCACAAGATTTTTTTATCTTTAAGAGGTGAGTTTGTCTATGGTGGTTTCAAGCCATTAAACAATTACATGAGGTAGATCGGAGCCAAAAAAAAGAAAAAAAACGATTTGATTTTATATTTTTCTTTGTTTTTGTGTGCATTAAAATGATTTTTAAGGTTTTAGATGTGTTTATTGGTTTTATTCCGGCCATTTAGAGGTGTTTGGAAAAAAATGATGTCGAATTCAATTTTTAGGGATTTAAAAGTTGACCCTCAATTTTTCGACGAACTTCCGACGACCTCGAGTTCGTCGAAAATTCCAGGTTTTTTTTTTTCAATTGAGCGAGCAAGCAAGGCCCGGCGCGCGATCCTATTTGCACAGCCTAATTGCATTGGCCTTTTTTTTTTTTTTTTTTTTTGGCAATGTGCAACTTGGTTGCACAAGCCAACCAGGCACCTATCTTGGTTAGCTTGCAACCAAACGCCTCTCTCTCTCTCTCTCTCTCTCTCTCTCTCTCTATATATATATATATATATATAAGAAAAAAATAAAAAAAAAGGTCTACCAAACAAAAAAAAGTGAAAAATATAAAAATTAAATCATTATTTTTTTTAGTTTTTTGTAAAGTTTATATATATATATATATATATATATATATATATATATATATATATATATATATATATATGACTTTTATTGTTTAAATTTAATTTTTTAATTAATTATTTCTTATTAAAATTCACATAAAAATAATTTTTTAATATAATTTTATTTGTTAATATATCATTATAATTTATGCAATAATTTTTAAAAACTTTTTAAATGAAATTTTTTTTGTTGATTATTTTTATTATTTAAAATTTTCTACTTTAATTTGTCATTTTTTTAAAAAATTCTCATCAATTTAATTTCAAATTACATTAAAAAATTTTAAATTTTTTTTCACATTTGATTTTATATATTTTTATACATTCACATCATAAAACAAACAATCAAACTAAAATATTTTTTTTAAATGATTTTATATATTTTATCCTATCCGTAGTGTAGCGTCGACAAAAAACCTAATATGAGACTGTATTTTATTTAATATGTGTGAGCCTACGTCCTCTATTTTTAAATTTATTTATGAATTATAATTGTTTAAGGTGGACTTCAAAGGTACTGGTTTCTAAATTTAATACAACTTGTTCAGAAAAAAAGAAAAGAAAACTCTTCATCACTTGAACCAATCATCCAGGGCAAGTTAATTTATATTCCACTCTGCATAGTAGATCTGAGCCCATAAGTAAATTATAAATTAATTTATTTAGTTAAAAAAAGAATTAATTAACTTTTTACTTTAAAAATTAATTATTTAATTTTTTTATCGATATTATCATACTTAATTTAATATTATTTTATTTTAAAAAATATTTTTTTCTTATAAATATTTCTCTAACATCTATTTATATTTTTTTTCCTTAAAAAACAAAATAACTTGAAAAGAAACACAAAATAGATGAAAATGGACCACATCTATCACAAATAACTTCTCCATCCAAAAAACAATTTGACCATTTCTTCACGAGTAAATTATAAATTAGTCACTCTATTTTTAAGAAATAAATTAATTAGTTTTTTTCGTTTCAAAAATTTAATTTTTTAATTTTTATAAATTTTATCACTTTATTATGTTTTTTTAATTAAAAAATATCATGAAAAGATTGATAACAAAAAATATTTTTTAAAAATAAAATAATATTAAATTAAGTATGGTAAATATTAATCGAGAAATCAAACAATTAATATTTAAAACAAGAAAATGTTATTTATTTATTTATTAAACCTAGTGGAATTAATTTATAATTTACTCCGTGTTCATTCATACAGCAGACCTCAATACCAAATCAATAGTTTTTTTTGTTTTTTTTTGGAGAGAAATGTTCAGAGACAGCGGCGAAAGGGACTGCTGCTGTACATTGGAGAGCTGGCTTGAGACTTGAGAGTGATGATCATCAAAGACAAAGAGCTCCTGATTCAAAGAAATATGGGTATAGTAAGTCATTTAACGCCATTTTTGTCTAGTTGCCGCTGTTTATTTGCAAATGACGTCGGAATAACAATAACCCATCTCTTTTGCTCTCCATACGTGTCTCTATCGGCTACTTCCTGTAAGCCTTTTACATGTTTGCTATAAGTTCCCAGAGAAATCTAGAGACCAAAACACGAGCTATTTTATTCGACTTACTCGTGAAAAATGAGGACTCAAATAATCAAATCTCTTTTTAAACGCCAGTTCACCTCCTCTATCGCGATCCGATCAAAAATAACATCAGCCCAGTACGTAGCATCGAGAGCTAGAGACGCTACATTTGAGAAACTAATGGACCAGTATAAAAACTTTGTCAAAGTCATTGCCATTCAAGATTTGATTCTCTCTAACCCTAACAAAACCCCTCCATCCATTTCACTTGATTTCCTTTCTAAACTTTCTCAAAAGCTCCACCTTAACCGTGGTGCACCTTCTTTTCTCCGAAAGTACCCTCACATTTTCCACATATTCTATGACCCTGCAAAGTCCCAGCCTTTTTGCAGACTAACTGATACTGCTCTTGAAATTTCTCGCCAAGAAGGAGAAGCTATTTATGCTTCATTGCCTATTGTTGTTGACCGATTGGTTCGGCTTTTGTTTATGTCAACATCCAAATCACTGCCACTTCGTGCTGTTTTTAAAGTTTGGAGGGAGCTGGGCCTTCCTGATGACTTTGAGGATTCGGTGATTGTGCAAAACCCGAATCTTTTTAGACTTTGTGATGGAAATGAACCAAACACACATGTTTTGAAACTGGTTGGTGAATTTCCTAGTAATCATTTTACGGCAGCGGTTGAGAATTGGAGGGTTATGGAGTGTTGTAGGGAGGATTGTAGTGTTGATAGAATGGACATTCGGTATAGTTTTAAACATGTGTATCCACCAGGAATGAGGTTGAGCAAGACTTTCAGGGCTAAAGTTAAAGAATGGCAGAGCTTGCCTTATTCAGGACCTTATGAGGACTTGAGAGAGAAGAAGAAGACTAAGGCTGGACTTAAGGGATTGGAGAAACGGGCAGTTGCTATTGTCCATGAATTCTTAAGCTTGACCGTGGAGAAAATGGTGGAGGTGGAGAAGATCAGTCATTTCAGGAAATGGTTTGGGATTGATTTGAATGTAAGGGATTTGTTCTTGGATCATCCAGGAATGTTTTATTTGTCTACTAAGGGGAAGAGACATACTGTTTTCTTGAGAGAAGCATATGAGAGGGGTCGCTTGATCGATCCCAATCCAGTTTATGATGTTAGGAGAAAGCTTCTTGATCTCGTTTTTCTGGGACGCCATGATATGCTAATTAGTGAATCAAGGTCTGGGGAGTTTGAAAAGAGCAAGGAGTCTGGGTCAGAAGATGATAATGTTGACTGAATTAACAAAGTTTCTGCCGTGTAATCTTTGCTGGCCACGTATAACATGGTTCAGTCAAATTGATTTGACATTTTGTGGTGTAGAATTAAAGATTTCCAAAGTGGGGGAACACGATCAATTCAACCGTCTTTCATGGGTACTAGCTCCTCATCCCTCTTTCCCTTTCTGATGCTGTCTGTGTCTTTGTTGTTGGACTTGCTTGTTTCTTGAATATGTAATTGTTTAAAAGGTTGTAATTCATGTGTATGTGCCTCGATATCAAACTCATAAATTACCACTCTAATATGCCTGCCTACTATTTGTTTACTATGTCTTCATTTAATTCAATTCAGTTTTGCTAGATTTTGTTTTGAGGTTGGTAGAAGCGGCCGTGCTCTTGGGCCATCTAACAGTTTGTTTGGGGAAAAAATATGATAGGAGGGGAGGGGAGGGGAGAATAAGGTGGTCTGAAGGCACCGCATAGAAGATTACAAAATTCACAGATCGAACAGGCCATTTCAGTACTTGGCTCTGGAAGAATAAACTTGTATCAGATGTAAATAGAAACGGATGATAATTTGTTGTGGGCCAAATAATTACTGATGAGTTCATTATATAGTACATGGAAACGAGCTTAAACTCTATTGGCCGTTTTGAAAGTCAAGATTTTTAAGAAGGGATGTAAAAAAAAAAATTTCTTTAAACTATCGATAGATTATTTCTCATGCTTAATGGCTGCATGCATCATGATAATGTAATTTCAATGTGATCCATCTGCAGAACAATTTTCTTTTAGAATTGGCCCTTTTTCCCTGACTCTGCTATGTAAATTAGTTTTGATTAATCTCATGAAAGTTTTTCTTTATGTTTTGAGCTGTTATGAAAACAAGACGACTTTGATATCAATGTTCATTTATTTGATAAACGAGGAGACCTTTTTCATCAAGAACCTTTGCTGAATACTGTTCTTTACAGTTTTGATTTGTCACTCGTAAGTTCAATGCAATATTTTTGTGTTCTAGCTCTTGCTTTCTGTGTTTGTTTTTCTCTTTGCAGCCCTCTCTGTCTCCAATCGCCCACTCCTGGTGTAACAAATTGAATTATTTCTAACTTGCTTTCTGTTCTTATCGGGTAACAAATTGCAGCAAAACTGTCATTGAGAAGGTTGTTCAACTAACCAGCTTCAAACTATCCAACTTGTTACGGGTGATGTTCTTAAACCATTCCCCAGAAGGGCTGGCCAACCTAAGTTATTCAACAAAAGAAAAGAAAAGAAAAAAAGTGGGTTAGAATAGAACCTTAAGGCATGAACAAGAGAACTACGGAACTTGAAGAGCAAATGATCAATTCTCCTTTGAAGCTGGTGCCTGGTAGCAGCAGGGCAGATAAATGAAAACATGGTACTTGTCAATTGCAATTTTTTGAGATGCAGAGGATCCATCCCGATGGGGTGGATGGTGAATGGTAGAGCTTAATGCTGTCAAGGTTGTGCCATTGATTTTCACCCATTTTGCAAACAGAAGGATGAAATGGAGGAGTTTATGAGCTAAGGTTGTCGAGTGGTAGCAACCATTTATACATTTTATGTCCCCCGTTTAGTCCTGAAAGTTTGTTGGCATGGAAGCCTATTTCCAAAGATTATCAAAGAAGGAAAAAAAAAAAAAAAGTTTTCTACTCAGCAAGTGGTTATGTTATTTCCGTTCATAGACATGATACATTAATAAAATTTGGTCGTCCATGTAGAATTTCCTTTATTTGATCTAACTTGCATGCATGAAAATTTTCGTCAAATTTCTGAAGTTCTTGTCATTTTTTAATCTTTCCAAACCCATACTCAGAAAATCAAGTTCTACTTTTCAATGCCTTGAGTTATAGAAGTTACCGATCAATATGAACTCTATTTCCCTCCCTCTTCATTTCTCTTTTTTACAACGGCCACGGAAGCTGGGTTTTTGCGTTTTTCATCGTTACTCCTGCAAAACATGCGGTCGCTTCCATGGCCAAAACGCCTAAAACCTCTGCTTTTAGCCTGCAAAGAGGAAGCTCCCGTAACCCAAATCCACGCCCTCGTCATCACAACCGGTCTCTCCACTAATTCAAACTCCAATAGCCTCATAATTGCTTCGTATGCCCGTATGGGCGACATCACATCGGCCCGCTACGTGTTTGACAAATTGCCTCTAAGAGGCGTAGACGCATGGAATTCCATGATCATTGCCTATTCTCGGAGAAATTACAGAAATGAAGTTTTGAATCTTTACCATCAAATGATAGATGAAGGGGTTAAACCTGATAGCTCCATTTTCACTGTAGCGATAAAGGCATCTTCAAGCTTGATGGCTCTGGAAGTTGGAGAGGGAATTTGGCATCGAGCGGTGGATTTTGGATATGGGTGTGATGTGTTTGTAGCGTCATCTGTTCTGAATTTGTATGTGAAGTGTGGAAAAATAGATGAGGCTAAGTTGGTGTTTGATAAGATGGTGAAAAGAGATGTTGTTTCTTGGGCTACCATGATAACAGGACTAGTGCATAACGGAAAGGTGCTTGAGGCAGTTGATATGTTTGGGAGGATGAAAAAGGAGGGGATTGAAGGAGATGGGGTTGTGATGTTGGGGTTAATTCAGGCTTGTGCTCATCTTGGAGACTTGAAGTTAGGTCTTTCAGTTCATGGGCATATGGTAAGGAGAGAGATGCCTATGAATGATATTATTCTTCAAACTAGCCTTGTCGATATGTATGCTAAGATTGGGAATTTGGGGCTTGCTTCTCGTGCTTTTAAGCAGATGCCCCGTAAGAACGCTGTTTCTTGGGGTGCATTGATTTCTGGCTTTGCTCAAAACGGTTTTGCAGAGTATGCGCTTGATTTGTTGGTCGAGATGCAGGGTTTTCGATTCAAACCGGATACTGTGGCTCTTGTGAGTGCACTTTTGGCTTGTGCACAAGTTGGGCATTTGAAACTGGGTAAGTCCATACATGGTTATATCGTTAGAAGGCTTGATTTTGAGCTTGTTCTAGGCACCGCATTGATCGACATGTATGCAAAATGTGGAGCGCTTTCCTGCGCACATGCCATATTTGATCGGATGGATTCTAGGGACTTGATATTGTGGAATACAATGATTGCCAGCTATGGTATCCATGGCGATGGAAAGGAAGTTCTCTCTCTGTTCCTCAAGATGAAAGAAGCAGATATAAGACCGGATCATGCAACTTTTGCATCTCTCCTCTCTGCTCTTAGTCACTCAGGGCAGGTAGATGTAGGTCAATTCTGGTTTAATGCCATGGTTAATGAATGTAAGATCCCACCAAGTGAGAAGCATTATGCTTGCATGGTTGATCTTTTGTCCCGAGCAGGACGAGTGGAAGAGGCTTATCAGCTTATAGAATCCATGAACACAGAACCGGGGATGGCTATTTGGGTTGCTCTCCTGTCAGGTTGCCATAATTGTAGGAACTTGTTGATTGGAGAAGTGGCAGCAAAGAAGATCCTTGAGTTAAACCCAGATGATTTGGGAATTTACGCCTTGGTTTCGAACTTCTTTTCCATGACTAGGATGTGGGATAAAGTATCTATTTTAAGAAAGACTATGAAAGAAACAGGAATGAAGAAAGTTCCTGGTTATAGTGCAGTGGAAGTAAATGGAAAGCATGAAGCTTTCCTGGTCGAAGATAAGAGCCATCATCAGTACGAAGAAATCATGCAAATGTTGGATAGTTTGGATAATGAGATGAGAGTTTTCAGATATGTCCCAGACACTTGGCATGACCCTGGAGGAAGTGAGTTGAAATTTATAGACTGAGAGCCTGTTATGGAAGGCCTTTTTTGTCCTCCATCTTAACAGCGTCTTGATGCGATATTGGGCATGCAAAACCTTAGATGCCAAGTCCCTGCATAATTCTCATGAATCTCCTAAAAGTGCAAGTACATGTCGCTGCCAACGCATATGGTGCAACTAAGATGCTTTCATGGTGGATGTTGTACTCAGCAAGCCAGATTTTCTGGACTCGCACTTTGAGCTTTCATGCTGAGTAGAGAAACGAAAGAGCTGAAGACATGCAACTCAGAAGCATTTATTTGTTTGATTGGTTCACATGGACCAGGTTTCCCATCCGTAATCAGAGGCTTTGTATGGGATCTCATGTGGAACCTCGTTGGTTTAACCCCTTTCGTCATCCAATAAACATGCAGTCCAGAGTTGGCATTACCATCTAACAAAAGATTCGTTGCTGTTTAGGAGGGTTGCGGGCGTTTTTTGGCCATATTTGTTAATTTGACATGGGACAAACGCCATAAAACCACAAAAAAAAACTCAGCTATATATATACTGTGAGAAACGTTGCAACTCTTGAGCAGGATCAGTTATCTGCTTTATCCATTTATACTAACGGTGTTTGCCAATGTCTGGTAAAGTTACACCGTATGTTTCTAAAATATTTTGCTTTTGCTGGCTGTGACATAAATAAATGCACCCAAAAACGGAAAGAAAATTGAAGGAAACGGTGAGAGGAAGAAGCAGCAGAAAAAATCATGCGTACAGCAAGGAGTTCCAACCACCTTTTCTTTGTTTCGAAGCAAGAAAGCCATCAGCGATCTAGAAAGCATTCCTACATCAATTGGAGAAGACAAAATGGAAAGAACTGTTGCTATCAAAAAATATGACAGGCACACAGCTCCAATCAGTAAAAGAGCACCGAGATGGACATATAGGCCAAAAATTCTAGACTCGAGAGAACTGCAAAAATATTCTGACGCTGGGTAAATCAACACATTCCCTATCTCTGAAAAGAAGCCAGGTCCTCGTCTTAACCGAGTAAGATGCATCTACGAATGACCGTTTCCATGAAATGAAGCAGATGTTTTCTACAACATCTCTAGTGAAAAGGAAAAAAAAAAAAATGATTCCCAAAACTTGATAGGCATCTTTCAAAATCTCCTCAAATCCTATGTCCTGTAGCTTGAGCCTGAAGATTCTGGTTGTCTTCTAACAATCGGTCATATTCCAGCAATAAGTCAGCAGACTGTTTCTGAAGGGAAACAACATGGGCTTCAGCAGTTTCAATCTGCTTGTCCTTTTGCTCAGATTCCAACTTCAGCTTCTTCAAATTCTCTGACTGAGTAGAAATTTGTTCTTGTAGAAGCTTTATTTCCTTGGAAGCTTTGTCTTCCTTCTCTTTAAGCTGCATTTTTTCTTTCTGAAGCCTTTCCACTTCCTCTTTTGAAGATCCCACACTACTCCTCAGCCTAATAAGCTTTGACAGATAATGGTGCATCCGATCAATTAAGAACCCAAGAAACAAGGTAAAACCTGCAAAATCAAGCTTGAGCCATTAAATACACAGTGGTGAACTGAAAAAAAGATGGGGTAAGGCAAATCAATTTAAGCACTGTCACTAAAACTATCATGAAAAAGCTCAAGCTCGGACATATAAAAACACTGGTAATATTGTCAGCCAGAGGTTCATTGACTTTATGACATCCAAACTAATATACCAAAAAATTTCCTCCAATATCAAGTTCATTTTAATTTACAAAAAAATTGAAGTTTGATTTTTACTCTAAGCTTTCACACGATCAGATCTGGATTTGATCTTCCTTTTTTTTTTTTCAATCAAATTATAAAAGCTGTATCTATTCACACCCGGTGATTCATCCAAAACAAATTCACTTCTCCAATAGACTGGAGAGGCTAATAGCTAATCTGGGGCACACTTTATTGAAGGACAGATATTCAATTAATTTACATGGGATATGATACATTTAATGGTTACTAAAGGACCAAAAGAAACTAAGTGGCATGTGTGATCAATATGAACTCCACGGAGCTCAATGACCTTTCAAAGCAACATTATAGATCTTCTGACACATGAGAAATTGCACAGGATGGACTTTCTAATATTTCTCCCTTTCTCTTTTCCTATACAAGAAAAGGCAGCTTTCATCCTTTTATGGTTACCATGGAATAGCAGATTACTAATACGATATGAGATGGCTATCTCAGCCATTTATGTTGATTATTATACGGCTTTCTGGTATTAAAAGTAATTTCACTCGCAATTAAAATCTTGATGAACATGCTCTTTAATTGAAATAAAAGACAGATCAAGATCATTTGAGGTCATACAAAGAGTCTGCCCAATCATGACATCCTCCATCTAGTTTCACAATCAAGAATGACAAATCATCATTCCCTAAGGTGCATAGAAGCTCATTTAACTTCACTATTTCATATGTTCCATTTAAATGCAAGAACCATCATGGTGTTGTCTAAATCATATAGATTTCTAGAGAAAAGTTCACAATTAATTATTTCCTAAATCTTCCAAATGCAATAGCAAGCACATTATACACCAGGTTAAATTAGACAGAAACGGTACTTAGGTGCAAGGATCAATACAGAATCTGTGTTTAGCTTTCCTTTGCTATAATCATAATCCATCCATCCTAGAAAGGATACGATATAAAATAAGAAGAGCAAATAATTCCAAGTTATTTGCAATTCAAATTATTGTATAATTTAGCTATCAAAGAAAAAAAGAAGATATTGTGTAATTTTATTAGTTACATCCAATAAATGTGCAATTTTATCAGTATTTAGGAATATTTTATGTTATTTATTAAAATAGTTTACTTCTTGTCGTGCTGTTACTACTAATTAGGAGTATGTCTTTATTTATAGGACTCTTATAGGGCTTTTTGTGTGCCTACATAAGCAGAGTTATAAGTCTTATTAAAGAGTCCATTTTATGAATTAAACTGATAGTTTCAATTTTAACTTTGAGAGGTAGATCTCCTCTTTTCTTTGTTCTTGTGAATTCAAGTACTAGTTTCTGGTGAATTCAGGAAACACCCATTGTGGATTCAAGGATTGCCAAGTTAATTCTAGGTATTTTATCTTTTCTTCAAATTCCATCCTGTCCTACGTCAGGAGAACACAAGGATGGGAAGGAGAATAATCTCTAAGACTTGCACGCATGCAACAAAAGAGAACTCGACTTTTGAAGGCAAAAGGATGTTACTTCTGCAGGTATTGTTAATCACACCTTTAGCTGTCATATGATATCAACACTCCAAAAAAGTTTAATCACACTCCCACTATCCCGTATTTTGATAAAATAATAAGAGACGAAGGTGGGACAATGGGAGTGTGGTTAAACATTTTTGGATTACCAATATCACCTCCCCTTTAACTGCTGTAGAATGCACACTCGTTTTTTGCAATAGCTCCATTTGGCATTGCCATCCCCTGGGATGTCAATGGAAAATCTAGATTTTTGGGGAAATTCCCCGAAACTCAGCCCTTTTCCAATGCTATCTTATGGGCAACAACACCAAACAAATCCTAATTAAGATAAACTTGCATGCACATAGGGAACAAAGATGATCACCAAATACCACTCAGACTCACACACTGGAAAGTGTTTAGTCAACTTTTTGAGGCAGAGCACACTTGTTGAGGTAAGTCATATGCTAAACCACATATTTAGTCAATCCGAGATCAGCACTTCTATCAGTAACATAAATGCGCATTCAAAGCTGGAGGGGGAAACTACAACTACTAACAGTTACTTCACAAACCAAAAGCAAACTATTGGAGACAAGGTATGATGCTTTTATCAATACTTGCAATCTCCTTAAAAATGTATGTCTATCTTATTGACCAAACAGAAGTGCACAATTTCCCTGATGGTTTTCCCTTCTTTTATTTAATTCAACAATGAATAAGAATCTTTTCGACAAAGAGACAACAAAAAAAGGTTACTTATATCAATTATAATGGCTAAAGCTGGTCAAACACCACCAAAACCTTTCAATATCAACGCAACATAGTTCACCTATTTCCTTTCCAGTTCATTTAATGGAAGATTCACAATAAAAGCATTCACAGTTGCTCTAACTTAAAGAAATGGTTAAGGCAATGCTATTGCTTCAACTATTATCAACCCTAAACAAGAAAAATCAGAAAGTGAAATAGCGTATGTATTGACCAAGTTTAGGGCTAGTAGAAGTAAAACCAAGAATTCATACTTATGGTAATTTTCTAAATTGCAACCTCAAAAAATCGGTGGTGCATATACTGTCTCTATGAAGTTTTCGTTGGTATAAAATCCTGCCTGTGATTCTCATCTCAATTTGCTGCTGCACTGTGAACAGCAATTCACGCACCCAGCAATAACTCAGCCATAAGAGGTCACCCTACTAAATGCATGGTTTTCCACAAAAGTGTATGCTATCAAGTTATGCATCCTTAACTCAAACTCGCCATCTCTTCTCAGGTAGGTACCTCCAATGGCATGAATTTCCACCTTCTAGATAGAATATTATAAGGGGCATTATATGCTCGAGAGTAAAAACTTCCATTGGTAATCTGAAACTTAAAGGTCAATGAAGTTCGTCTACTCTACATAATTCTAATGATTATAGTTTTTTCTTATGTTCTTGTTTTACACAGTTAAGTAAATAGACAAGGCACAGAACTAATATTAATTATTAACTTCATTTGCCCAAAAAAGAGTAGTAATCTCCTTTATTTCACCACATCGGAACTAATAACCGCAAATCGCAAGTTTTCCATCCAAATAACATCGTCAAGCGCAACAAAAGAAGCTAAATGCAAAAAACACAAAGAAGCAAGCAAACAAAAGGAACCAAAGAAAAGAATTGGATCATACCCATGAGTGATGCCTCAAGCAAGTGGGTTCTCCACAGAACCTGATCCATAGGTGACATGGTTCCAAGCTTTGCGCCCTTATTTTGGATCTTAACAATGTTCATGAGGCTAGAAAACAGAATCACAGACATGGTACCAGCAATAGTTTTCACAGTAGCAGGGCCCTTTCCCATCTTCACCTGATCCAAACTCTTTATCACCAAGTCTCTCAGTGGCCCAATCTTTACCAACAACAAAAATGCCACAACCCCCTCAGCAAACAGCACAAAGAACAACAACTGAATCATCTCTGCTGCTACACAAAACAATGCCTACCCACAAAACTAGGTTCTATCTTTAGTAAAGGGAGAACTTTAAGCCTATAGATCATAGATTCAAGCAGAAATTTAGAAAAAAAATAAAGCCTTTCTTTTTTAATGGAAACCCATTTGTCCTTGACATGTGAGCTAGACTATGCTTAATAGCACCAAAAATTTTCCAAAAGGAATGAAAGTTTGTTGGAAGGTTTCACAAAATCTCTTTTGCTTCTCGTAAATGAGTATCAATCTTGACAAGGAAAAAAACCCAGTTTTATATTTTTTTAAAAAAAAAAGGAGGTTCCAAGGCTACAGATCTGTGCAAGTAGCTCTACAAGGGGAAAGGGTTAAGCTTTTTCTAAGAAGCCCCTTTTGTTCTTGTCATTAATTTTTCCTATTGGTGTGGTTTGGGGATTAGTGGGGGCTGATTTTGCAAATGGGTTTGCTTTTTGCCAGGCCAATAGAGATTAGGGAGTAAAAGCAGGAAGGAAACGACTAAATGGGTATCAGTAAAAAAGGTTAAAAAAAAAAAAAGTTTCAGGAGGCGCAAAAGCAGGGCATTGGGCTGAAGATTATCTTGTGTTTAAGCAACTAGATAATGCATGTTTAAGGAAGTGTTTAGGGTAATGGGTAAGATGATTCTTGTCCCGTTGTTAGGTTTCTCTTTCCCTCGGATTGGAACACGGGAACGGAAGAGCTGTTGTTTTGTACTTCTCTTTAAAGAAAGTAAGATGGATTTGTTGAACGAGAGACTTCCTGTTAGACCTTTCTGAACTTGTTGACAACCTGCACTTGCATGGTACACCGTACCCACCTGGCTCGCTTGACGTTCAACAATGTGGTCATGTAATGCTTCATGTAAAACATTTGGTTTTTTAGTTTGTTTTTTTATATTTCTTTTTTATTTTCAGTTGATGGAATCTACGAAAAAAAAAGGAAAAACAAACCTAAATTCTATTATAAATAATAATAATAATAAAATCGAAGAGAAAGATAATAAGAAAATAAATTTATTATCAAACAAAGTGAATACGAGTGATTAAAACATTCGGTTGACGTTCAACAATGTGATCATGTAATACTTCATGTGAATCATTCGGTTTTTCAATTTTTTTCATATTTCTTTTTTATTTTCAGTTGATGGAATCTTAAAAAAAAAGGAAAAAACCTAAATTCTTGTATAAAAAATAATAACAATAATAGAATCGAAGAGAAAAATAATAAGAAAATAAATTTATTATCAAACAAAGTGAATACGATTGATAAAAACTCTAAAAAATTCTTTCAATCTCTACAAAACACATCTATACAAATTAATAAACAATCAAGTCTATTTATATATTTCAAGATTAGAAAGATAATTGAAAGGAATTATGAATCATTAAAAATGCATAAATAATTGAATACATTATATTGTCTTTTCAATTTCTCATATTCAATGGTGAATTGAATCATATGAAAAGTGATAATATGAAATGGTTATAGACATTTATTATTTCATAATACTCTCCATTTAATAGTTATCGTACATGGAACGTATCTCGTTAAAACTTTACTAGTAAAAAATCTAGCGAGAAAAAATCTTAGTGAAGGAAAAAAGAGAGTACAATATTTCTTGTACATGTATTAATCTCTATGTTGGGTTCTCCTTGTCGAAAACATTATTTAAAATCTTTAAGATGACGCATCTCGGTCTTGTGTACCATTTTCTCAAAAATTATGGTTGATAATGTCTTATTAAATATGTCCGACGGATTGTCATTTTTATGTATTCTTCATTTAATTGAATTATGTAAGTAGTATTATCTTCATATAATATTGTTAGAAATTCTTTACTCGTAGATAAACCGCATGCCTACGGGATATGAGAGGTCATTGATCTTAGCCAAAACAAATTCTCGACTTGTCTCATGAATTGGTATTTTTACATGGTTTAAATATGTAGCAACTACACCTTACTTCATAAAATGCCATGATATAGTTGTATCACGATGTGTAAATACATAATTCATTTGTGATCGAGTTTTGTATAAATCGGATAAATAATCTATATCTATATAATCAATTAATCATGTCTTTGATTTATTAGAGTAAATAAGCCCTTATCAATTGTTTCTCAAAGATAACGTAATATATGTTTAATTCCATTCCAATATCTCCATGTTGAAGCGGAACTATATCTTGTTAATAAATTTATAAAAAAATGTTATATCGAGTCGGTCATTATTAACAAGATAAATCAATGACCAATGACACTAAGATATGGTACTTTATGACCAAATAGTTCTTCGTTATCTTCTCGAGGTCGAAAAGTTCTTTTTGGATATCAAGTGAATGAATTATCATTTAGCTATACAATGGATGGGCTTTATATAGAATTATTGTATAACTCTTTTTATAGAAATTGAGTCGATGAATAAAAATCTCATTCTTTAAGTGCTTGAATTACAAGTCGAGATAAAATTTTACTTTTGTAAGGTATTCATATTAAATTTTCTTTCTAGATAACTTATGGCGCTTGGAATTTCTTCGAAGTTTTAATAATATTTAAGTCGTCAACATATACAATAATTATCACAAACCCTTTTTCGAATAAAAATACATAAACAAACGGGGTTATTTTTATAACTTTTTTCAATAAATATTTATTAAAGTGATTATACTATGTGTACACAAGTTCGTAATAAAGAGTGGATATTGAAAAATAAAAAATAAATATAAAAGGTATAGTATAAATTGAATTTCTAAAAACTAAAAAATAAAAAAAATACTAAAATAATCTTGATAGAGATCTTTATAATTTAATGAAATTTATTTTTCAAAAATGTGCATTATATGGTTTAGGCATCTTAAGTCCTTCTAGAACTTTCATATAGATATCATTTTAAGTGAATATACAAGTCGTGACCACAATCATTAAATACATGCATATGAAGTTTTTCATATATTTTGCTAGGGTAATGATATAATGAAATGTAATTACATCCATTACATGAGAATATGTCTCCTCACAGATCAATGTTAAGTCTTTATGAAAACTTTTGTATTATAAGTCTTGCTTTGTATCTCACAATCTCATCTTTCTTATTTTGTTTTTGCATAAATACTCATTTGTATCTCACTACCTTAATATCTTCGAGCGTTTTGACTATGAGTTTAAAAATTACTCATTTTGTAAAAGAACATATTTTTATCTAAATTGCTCTTTTCATTTAAGTCAATCATATCTATGTCGATATTCTTTAATAGATTTAGGCTCGAGATCCTTATTTTCATTCAAAATATCAATTATAATATTATATGAAAAAAAATTATCAATAAATGTTTCTTTTTTTATCTCATTTTCTACTTGCATTGACATAATTTATCGAAGTCTCTAGATTTTTCTCAAGCATTTGGACTTCTTTTGGAAGCCTATTATTAAAAATATCTTGGATTGTTTTATGAATATATGCTTCTTTTATCTTAATTATTTGCCTTTTTCTTTTAAGAATTTTTATCTTTAAAACCGATCGATCTTTTACGCTTCAAGTGTACTTTAGATTCATTTGCTACAACATTAATATATTGTTCTTCCGGAATATCAATTTTAATAGAAACATTCTTAGCAAGGACATGCGTTTCAATTACTCTTTTTGAATCCGAGAATGTATCTAACAATTGGTTTGTAAAATTTTATAAATGAATTATCTTTTGAACTTCTAGTTCATATTATTTTGTGCAAGAATCAAGATGATGTAAAGATGAAGTACTTTATGTAATCTCTTTTGCTAACATTTTCAACTCGTTTATTTCGCTTATTCTCTCTTTCTAATGTTAAAAAAACCATTTCATCAAAATGATAATCAATAAATCGAATTATAAAAATATTTCCTATTAATAGTTCAATATATTTAATTATCGAAGAGAATCTATATCCAACATATATTTTTAATCTCCTTTGATTGCCTATTTTATTTCACAGTAAAGGAGTAATAGAGATATATACTGCACATCCAAAAATTCTTATATTAAAAATACTTGGTTCATTATTAGAAACTAACTGAAGGGGAAGAATTTCGATAACTTGTGGATTTAATATGAATAAGTCTTGCTGCATATAAGATTGCATGTCTCTTAATATAAATAGGGAGTTTTATTTTTATAGGTAATGGTTTATCTATCAATTTGAGTCTTGTGATAAATGATTTTGTTAAACCTTTTTTAGTATGAACATGAGCAACAAGTTGTTCAACCTTTATTAATAGCGAATCAATAATTATTTAATGTTTGAGAAATAAATTGACTAGTATTATTAATGGGAATTATTTTAATGGCATAATCTTGAAATTGTGCTCATAATCGAATTATTTAAGCTAGTAACCTCAAAAACATTAGATTTCAAGTAGATAATAAGCATGCATGTAACCATCTTATGGATATATTTATTAAAATCATAAAATATCTAAATGGTTCACATGATAGATGAATTAGTCCATATATATCACCATAAATACGTTTTAAAAATACTAAAAACTCAAACTCAATTTTACTTAGTGATAACTTAATAATTAATTTACCTTGAGAACATGTAGAACATGAAAATTTATTAAATTAAAGAATCTTTTGGCTCTTTAATAGATGTCCATATGATTTTTTAATAATGTTTCGCATCATGGAAGATACAAGATAGCCCAACCGGTCATGCCATAACAAGAGTATTTATATCGGTAAAATTTTGGTTTATTATAGCATTTGTTTCAACCATTTAAGTGTCTATAATAAAGATCAAAAAATAAAGCGAACAATTACTCAAATATATATTTTCTATCGGATATAGTTATTGAAACATATAAGTATTCAATATTCTCAATATTTGTTGTCTCGATATGACATCCATTTAGATGAATATTTTTGAAACTCAACAAATTTTTATGGGACTTTGGAGAGAATGATACATAATTTATAATAAAAAAAATTTCCCTTTAGGTAATAATATACTTATCCTTCAAGAGCTTTTAAAATTTGTCTCTTCAAGTAATAATATAGTCACTCTTTTAAGGCTTTCAAAATTTATTTATTTAGGTGATAATATATTTGCTCTTTAAGAGCTTTCGTTAGTTTGATAGTATCAAATATAATATTAAAACAAAATAAATAAATAAATAAATATATTATTCATAAAAAAATAAATTTATATCTATCATTTCAATTGCTTTTCTTTTCAATATTGCTTGATAAAGTTCAACGAGGTGTTTTAGTGTACGACGGATATGCGATCAATGTCCCTTTATACGATACCAATAACATTCATTTTTAGAATAATGGCTCGATCCACTTTTATCATTTAATTTTTTCATAGTTTATTTACATCCGGTGGTAAGATATATTATTATGATTACTTTAGTTTGTCAACAATCGGCGATAAGGTATATTATTATGACCACTATAGCTTGTCTACTTCTTGTGATAAGATGTATTATTATGAACACGATAACTATTACAACCATGTTAATGGTTATGGCCACGATCATATTTATGTCTAGAATTATCATGAGTTGTCATGTTCACTTCAGACAAATACGGAAAAACCAATTAGATAGAATTCATGATTTTTCATCAATAGCTTGTTATTTTGTTTAGAAACATAGAATCAATTTAGAATATTTTTAAAATCCTTTTCCCGATTTTACTACCGTAGGAGAATATTCGAAAAATGAAAAAATTAAAAAATATTCTTTTAGAATCAAGCATTCGGCATTCATAATCAATAATTTTTGTTCGAAATATCAAGGGTCACAAAATTAAGTTTATGAGGTTTGATATGATAAAAATTCTACAATGCAATATATACTAATAATGTTAAAAAATAATAACAAACATAACAATAAAATTAAAGCTTTTCAAACAACATACTTTAGATCATTAGATTCTATATATTAAATCATTCAAGTTTTTTAAATGTATATTTTACGTATCATTAGATTTAAAGTAAACGATAAATTAGATACATATATCTTGACAATCTAGATAATTTAGATCTTTTGGTAGAGCACTTGTATAGAAAAAATTTAAAGATTGAAACAAATGATTGAGTATTTTGATAGATACATACCTCGTGGTCTATTATCTAGATTGATTAGAGATTCATGCCGATAACGTGTTATAAAAAATAGCAAAAATAATATAATCGAAGAGAAGGACGATAAGAAAATGAATTTACTGTAAAATAAAGTAAATACAAGTGGTAAGAACTCCAAATAATTTTCTCAATCTCTACAAAACAAATCTACACAACTAATGAACAATCAAGCTTATTTATAGGCTTCAAGATAGAAAAAGAATTGAAAGAGACTATGAACCATTAAAGATGCATAAATAATTGAATAAATTACATCACTCTTTCAATTTCTCATATTGAAATTAAAAGGTAAATTGGATCACATGAGTAGTGAAAATATAAAATGGTCATGGACATTCATTATTTCATAACATGAACTAAATTACTATTTAGTTTTCGAGTTTGATTTTTTTGGTTAAAACCAAATTTTATTTTTATTTTTTTCCAATTTGTATTTTTCAAATTTTTTCTTTAAATTTTCTTTAAATTTTTTAAAATAATGTAAATAGGCTAAAAAAAACAGTGTTATGTATTATGAAGTCTTTTCATTAACCCAATTTATCTAAATTGTCTATAAAAAAGATAATAAATATTTATTTATATAAGACTAAAGCACCAATCATATTATATAATTAGGTATCAAAATTTAAATATGAGTTCATTAATATACATTTAAAACATATAATAGTAAAACATAATTGATTGTTCAACATATTATAAAACGAACTATCAAGATTCAAATAACAATCAAAATTTTAAAAATACTAAAAAATAACTTTCACCAAAAATTCTAAAAACAATATCGAAATGGAAAATCCGAAATAAATTTGGTTAATTCCGTTTGGATTCAATTCAGCCTTTTGATTTAAAACAATAGTGATCATCCCATGTGCTGCTCCTAATTTTTCTACCGTACAGGTCATGTCCTAAACGCCTTTTGGTACTGATATTTATAAAGACATTGACTTGGTTGTGGTTTTAGTTTGAACAATTGGATGCAAGGATTTTTTCCGCTAATCTTGAAAGTTTTAAAACATAAGATAGACGTATCAAATTTTTATTGATTCTAATTAAAAACAATATTAAAAATTTTAAAAACATGAATATTTTTTTAAAAAAAGTCTAATAATTTATTTAGGTATATATTGCAGAAATTTTTTTTCTCATTGGTAAAATGTTTTTGCTTTATTTGGATATTTTGAAAATTCATTGAAAAATTCTCATTACTTTTTTTTATTTATGCTGGCTTTTTTTCCATTTTATTTTTATTTTTAGAAAGCCAAAGAAAAATCTTAGAAAATAAATCAATTATATATATATATATTTAAAATCAAAACTTTGATGAAAAATTAAATTAGACCACTCTATCATTACCAGTATCATCAACATGCCACCACCACCATCACTACCACCTTATTACTAATGTAACCACTTGCAACAATCATTTTATCATTTTCATCACCGCCATTATACCACTACAGTTATCATTATAATCACCATCATTATTTTGTTACCAATATATCAACCATAACAATCACTTTTTATTCCCGTTACCACCATCATCACTCTATTACTATCACAACAACCACCATCAATACAAAAATCATTACCACCACCCCTACCGTCATTCTTATTATCTCCAACATCATAATTTTTTTCTCATTATCATCACTCTATAACAATGAATGGAACATGATTTATTTTTAAGAAAAATATTTTCCTTATCGCACCCGAACAACAATAAATAACTCATTCTTTAAGATAATGTTTACCAAGAAAATAAATATTTCCACAACACAAATGCACCCTCATAATTCTTAGTTGTTATTTAATATCATCATTCTAAAACAAAAAAACATTTTCTTTAATTATATTACTTCTAACATTGTAGCCATTATCATAACCATTTTTAAACCCTATCTATTTTATATAAATTTCTCAAAATCCGAAACAAACTCCAAAAATAAAATTTTCATACAATTTTAACAATTTTTTTACTTTACCTCCAAGTCATTTTGCATTTTTTTTTCATAGTTTTGAAAAGAAATATTTTAGGAAAGGGATGTAATTTATTTAGGACAAAAAAAAAAAAATGCAATATAAACCGGACAACAGTTGCAAAAACCGGAGAAAAAGATGAATATGCATGTCTCTCAACTGACTCTCTCTCTCTATCTGGAAAACCGGCTTCTTTGGCAGATGACCATAAAACCATTGTCCACTTGCTTTCCTTTGCTGCTTTAAACACCTACGTGGCTACGTGCCCTGCACTAAATATACTTTATGAACAGAATCTGAGAAAATTATAAATTGATCCCTTGAGTTTTGAAAAATAAATAAATTAATTTTTTCTAAAAATAATTATTTAATCTCTATAATTTTAAATTTTCTTGTAATTTAATTTTTTCACTCTTTTTAATTTATTTATTTTCTGTCATAAGAAATAAAAAAATATAAAAAATTGATGAAAAATAAAATAATATTAAATTAAATATGATCAATAATAATTAAATGACTACCTAATTAATTTTTAAAATAAAGAGAATTGATTATTTTATTTCTTAAAAATAAAGGGACTAATTTATAATTTACTCAGAAAATTGTAATAAAAAAATAGAGTTAAGAAGAGGAAAAAGGGAAACTCGAACTCAATGGAATATTATCGGTGAAAGTTTGGCAAAATGGAGGAAAATAGGCGCATTAATTATTTAGCGAATATTATAGCTAATGCACGTCGTTAGCAATTTTTATATATCCAGCATGCATGCATGGCGCATGTCTCGGAAATTATAAGTCAATTTTGTTACTCTGATTTGCAGTGAGGAGAATGCAACGCAAAATCACCATTGCCAGAATTATGAGTAAATGGATCAATATGTAATTGTATATAGTACAAGCTCTTCATATTTTCTTATATTTTTATTATATTTATTATATTCTTGTATAATGCATAATATCTAGTTATTCGATATGTCATTCTCTTAAGTTTTTTCATCCGAATTATATTTTTCGCATAAAATTAAAATGTTCTTGAGTTATATAAAGATATAATGAAAAATTGCTAAAAATGTTAAAATATTTTTTTAAAAAAATCAAAATTACTCGACTATTATTTTTTTTTTGAAAAAATAAAATTATATTCTCGTATAGCTTAAGGATATTTTCGAAATTAAAAAAATACAATTTTATCAAATTAAATGGAAAAAAATGATAAAAAAAATTACAATGAAGAATTTGATTTATACAAAGAGATAATTGACAAAATTAGAAATGTAAGAATATATTAAACACTTGAAGAAATTTATATGAGCTTGGAATAAGAGAGATACTGCTTAATATGGTTTTTTGTTGAAAAAGTTTAAAACTCGTTGGTGTAATACTTGAAGCAATTCACTTTTATAAGTTTTCAATAATAAGGAGAAAATTCATTTACTATGAGGGTTGAACTTTGAACGTCGTTATTAACTTCTTGGTGAATAATATATATATATATATATATATATATAGAGCTTCGAATTGATAAAGATTTGTAAGGAAAATGACACTAATGTAGGTAGGTGTAGGATTGCTATCAAGGATTAATAATGATGTAATGATTGTATTATAAAATTTTTCGAGGTCCTTATGGTATTCTTTTGGGAAAAAAAAAAAACACTTTGCGGTTTTAATTTGGCATTAGGTATTTCTGTTACCGTTTCCTTTCCAGAATTCCATCTATGTTTTGCATATAAAACTAATGAAATAACTCTATACCCTCAACTTCAATAATATTCAGCCTAATTTATTATTTTAAATTTTTGTTGATAGAATTAATATTCAGACATTGTTAGTTGGTCCCTTTTTTTTTTTTTTTTTAAAAAAAACTGTTGTTGTTTACTTTAATCCCATAACTCTATCATGTCATTTCAAGGGACCTGAGGCCAGGACAAGTGGTGAGTATAGGGGGAAAAAATATAGTTGGACAAGTGTCATAATAATAACAATAAATATTGTGGACAAGCAACGGGAGCCGAAGTGGAACAGTTCAAACCTTGAACTCCGTTACATGGAAATGAGAAAAGAATAGAAAAAGTTTAAAAGAAGAAGAAGAAAACTAATGGTAAGAAAAGTCAGCAGAAATGTTTCAACAGAAGCAGACAAACACAGCTTTATTACGGTTAAGTTAAGGAGGTCAGCCGCCAACAACAGTCAGTCACGCCGTTAAGGTTAATTCTAACCCTCAACAGAAACAGCAACTACCATAAATTCAGGTCCTACTACTATTGTTAATTTTTCCAAAAAAAAAAAAAAGAGAAAGAAAACTTGCTACTTCCAGAACCACAACTCGTTTCTTCCACGTCATTTAGCCCGTTTTATAATCTTACTACTAAGCATTCAACGATCAGACACTGACCTGGAAGGAATAGAAACATCTCTGGCAAAGAATGAATACCGTATCCGTGTCCATGGATCGTATGTGGTAGTAATATTGTACAAAGTGGAAACATTACGTACGGTGCCCGACTTAGAGAAAGAGACACTTGAAACTGAGACATTCTCTCTTTCTTTGTGTTTTTTTTTTTTTTTTAATTTTAATTTTTTCATTGTTTTACAGAGAGAAGAGAGGAGAAAGAGAGACAGAGAGAGAATGGTCAAACATTACCGGTGGGTGGCTCTGGTCAATGGTTGATAAACCTCTTTCCCTAAACACGCTCTTTCTCTCTAAAAAGTCTGTCTAATTAAACTTAAGCTCTTTCTCTCTCCGTGTGGGTAAAAGTCACCTCGTTTCTTGCTGGGGTCGTTGAAGGGTTCTCTTGAAGGAGCTTTAACCGAGTTTGATTTTATTATATGAAAAGCTCAATTTGCTTGAAGGGTTAGTCGTTGAAGGGTTCTTTTGAAGGAGCTTTAACTGAGTTTCATTTTATTGTATAAGAAGTTCAATTTACTTGAAGGATTAGTCTTTGCGGTTTCTGGGTTTCATTCCAAGCTTGGTTCAGAGAGAAATGGCTGTAAGTTTTTCTATTTCCTTTTTTTTTTTTTTAATAAATATTCTAGTTTGGATATCTGTATGTATCTTCAGTTTGGTTGCTTTGAAGTTGAAGAAGATCAATTATGTATGTAGTTTGGTTTAATCTTTAAGGATCAAAAACAGCATGTGTAATCTTTGTGGTTTATGTCTTGAACTTGATTGATTGGCAATGCTGGGTTGTTTCTATCTGTTGGTAATGATCAAGTTTCGTAGTTGATTGAATTGGACTAGGGTGTTTTTGGTGATTCTTCTTTTTTCTGTTAATGGCTATAAATCGATACTGAATTTTCAGCTGCATAAACATATGATAATTAAAAATTTGGAACTTTTAGTCCTGTCAACGTTACGTAAGGATTTTAGACAAGTTGGGTTGGCAGTTTGGATGTCCAAGTCTTGTTTTTATCCCTCGACTTGTGTGCTGAGGGGGAGATCAAGAGGTGTCATGATGGAAAGAAATCATGTAATGTGGAGAGAAACTGGCAAGGAATGATAACAAGTCAAAATTAGGTTTAGATTATTAGTGTACAAATCGAAGATAATCTTACCAAATCACCCTAATCTGGGAAAGTATTCACCAACTTTTTAAATCCTTGATTGATAATTAATACTAGCATACAGTTTTAGTGACTGATTAAATATGCCTTCTAAAGGATTGTGACCTCAAGTCTTTGTACTCTGAGTCTTGCAACTCTGGTCCAAAACCAACTCACAATGAAATTAGTTTTGGTTTCTCTTACCTCATGCATTCTGATTGTTGGAGCACCTCCTTTTGCAGTGAAATGGATCTGTAAGATCCTCATCTTTGGGACCTTTATGCAGCGTAGATTATGAATTAGGGCTACACTGCTAGTACTGTTGATTCATGAAATATGTGGCTTGCATAATTTTGATGTTGAAAATAATTTTCAAATGGCATGGGATATGATTTGGCTTTAGTTGGCAATCCATTGGTTAGCTTTCCAAATTTTCTTGTGATGAAACTTATTTTATGGGTTTCTGCTTATGATGCTTTGATTGGTTTAAGACTTCAGACAAAGCTGCTTTTTGATTAGTGTCCCTCTGTTTTTCATGAATCTTAGTTAGGGAAGCTCCGTTTAAGTAAAGTCATTTTCATCATTCACTGTCCTCTACAATTATTATTATTATTTATTCTCTGTGCCTCTTCTAAGATGGAAATTTTTAGAGAAATTTGAATTTGTGCTGAGATTCTTAAACCATTTCCTACTAAGGTATGTAACTGATAAGATCAATAAAGAAGAAAAAATCCTTTTCTCATGGGATTAAGATTATTTCTTTGGTTATCTTGCAACCAGGCATCATTAAAGTATAGAAGTGGACTGTTTTCAGATTCGCTCCTACGATGCCTGTAGTAGGTTATTTAGTGCAACATGGTTAGCATAATAAGTAACTCATTGTCTCTTTAACCATTATAAGTACACCATGTTTGTGCCCTTGTCCATTCGAATCATAGGACATTATTCTGATCAAAGTGTCGTTGATAACCTTGTTGCAATGATGAACAAAGTGAAAAGGTGGGTAGATAGGTAGGCATACTGCTCAAGATCAAAACGTGCAATGCAAAAGGACTAAGTGTTAGGATTGAAATGGGAATACTTCAAATGTGAAACTATGGGTATTAGTGGTGGAGATATAATGAAGCTACACGCAACTCTTCGAACTTCAATGCATAAGTTATCTACACCTTTCCCTGATTTTCCTTTTCTTTTTATGCCTTTTGGTCCCAGTTCCTCTCTCTGGTGTGAAGCATGGAGAGCATGAGTAGAATAACCCTTTTTGTGGTGTAAGCATACTTGATTTCTGGAATGTGGATGAAACTAGTCCCGTTTATCTCTAAAACTTACTGTAATACGTTTTCCCCAACGGAGCTGTCATAATTTTGTTATCTTGATCCCTGATTCTGATCTGAACTTGTTAGTTCAAATATTTGTAATAAGCACTGTGTTCAGGCTCAAGGTTTAGCGGCTAGAATAGGAGAAATCTGTTGACCTTTCTGCTTGCTACCTTGATTTGTAGCGTTTTTTCTTTCCACATTGGAAGCTCGACTTTGTGGTATTTTTCCTCTTGGTTAGAGAACATATCTTGCTAACCCGGTATCCAAATTGCATGTTACTCTTTTCCTGTGGACTCTGTCCTTTTCATCTTAACCTCTTCTTCCTGCACGCCTTTCTCATTGACATGAAAAACAAAATATCAGCTCACTTTCAGATTACACAGATGTGTGGAATTTTCATCAGACTGTAATTTGAAGTCGTCTAGGTATGCATTTATAAGTTTACAGACATGAGATGTCAACTACACAATTCTATAATTTAATACTGTTGTCTTGTTAGTGTTATGCTTCTGCATTATAGAAAAATGAAATATACTTTGTATGGCGATACAATCTTTCTTGACTCATATTTGGAGTGACTTTGAATATCTACAACTCTCCATCATTCCTCATCGATTAGCATACTAGGATTCACCATCTGCAACCCTTCTTATAAAAGAGGATACAGTGGCCCGTGTGATATTTGCTACTTCATGGAAGCATCATTAATAATGAACTGGCATGTTTTCATGGATAAAAAGTTAGTTGCCTGGCCTGCACAAGGGTTCTTCTTTCAGGTGGGTATCACACAATCTCTCGTTTTTTTTTTCCAGCAACGTTCACATGTACCAAAGTTTGGTAATTGGGAAAGTGAAGAGAATGTTCCATATACGGCCTATTTTGACAAGGCTCGGAAGGGTCGAACTGGAGGAAAGATGATAAATCCAAATGATCCCCAAGAGAACCCTGATTTAGTTTCTGATTACGAAGCTCCAGATCAAGCTCCTCCACTTGGAGCCAAAGCTCAACCAGAGGAAGCAGCAGGGCAGGGTGCTGTTAGGCGATCACAAGAGCGCAGAAGGAGCAGGGAAGAAGGTGACATGAAACAGTATGCTCAGTCTCCAGCACGATATGAAAATATGAACCGTAGAGCTAGCAATGAGTTGGCGCCTCCACGTTATGGGGGACGGGGACCAAGCTCTGGTGAAACCCAAAGACGACCGGCAAGAAACAGCGGTGGATCTGATAACAGTATGGAGCGATCCCCACTCCATAACCAAGCCAGGATTTCTGGGAGAAATAGTGGAGCTCCATCACCTTCCTGGGAAGGAAAAAATTCATATGATAGTAGTCATGGAACTCCTGGAAGATCCCGACTGAGACCAAAAGGCGATGAAAGTGTAAATTTTCTCTCTTTTTCCCCATATATCTTCGTTTTTTGTGGATTTGTTCAGCTGTGTGTTTGGTCTGCTGAAAGATTTGTAACTGTTTTTCTTCTTTCAAATTGAACACCTCTTACATCGTTGGCAGTTTAGTCCTTGTGAGCACGACAAGCTTGCTTTTTTGAGCTACTCTTATGTGATCTTTTTCCTTGATTTTAATTCCTTTTGCACTTGCAGTGGGCAAAGCCAAAATGATTTTTTTTTCGGCTCTCTTTAGTCTTTTTTTTTTTCCTTCTAGTATTGAGATCCTGATAAAATCTTTGTCAAAAGTTGTTCTTGACTGTGTTTTTCTGGTGTGGCAGCCTGAGAAAGGTGCTGCTGTTCCGAAATTTGGTGATTGGGATGAGAACAACCCTTCATCAGCCGATGGTTATACTCACATTTTCAACAAAGTGAGGGAGGAAAAGCAAATTGGTGAAGGGAAGGTACCCGGTATGCCTACTGAGTCATCTTATGGTTATGCTCGTAAGCAAACCCCAAGTGACAGTGCTAAGGTATGCCATAACTTTCCATTACTAGGCACATAATCTCTTGTTCTTTGAAGATTATCATCATATCATTTATAAATTTTTAATTTCTTGCCCTATTTTTTCAGAGCTGCTGCTTTCCATGGAGCAGAAAATGAGGTATTTCAAATTGTGGTAAATTATGAGGCTTGTTGGGCTTGTAAATACTTTGAAGGATCTCTTCAGGGAATAACTTCTCCGAAGTCGAAATCACTCTTTATCTATTTGTGTGGCCTTTGTGATGGTAAACAAAATGTTGTAATGGAAATGTAGCACTCCTTTTTCCTTTCTCGTTGTTTTTCTTTTACATGATTTATACCGCAGTCTGTTATTTAGCTTCCAGTTTCACAATTATGTTTGGTGGGAAAGAACCGCATAGCGATTCTTTTATTTGAATCTAGATATTATGTCTTTCCTTGTGCTTGCATCACTCTTCTTTGTAACTGTACCAACTTCTGTGAGAATCATACATTTTTGGATTGAGAATTGACATCTGCTCCCAGAAGTCCTAAATTACGCAAATAATTATATTTGCATCTGTTGAGGATATCACCTTGTTCCAATGCCAAAGGGCTTGCATTGTCTTCCCATCAAATCTGTACAAGGTTGAAGTGTCTTTTCTTTTACTTACTAGTGTTTGGTGTTCCTTCTGAAGCCTTGTCTGCGCCGTGGAGGGGCACGTAAAAAAAAAAGTGATACAGATCAATATAGTTTGATGATTGATTGATATAGTAAATCCCACCTTTTGTGATTAATTAGCGTAGTGGGTACATTTTGATTTGCTTGATCTACAATGACCGAGTTTACGCAGGAATTTTCTCGTGCGCATGCAGCGTATTGAATCATGGTTTTTTGGCGCTTTAAAACTGTGAGACTGCTAAGTTTTGGCTTTGTATATGCCTCGCTTGTGCAACAAATTTTCAAGATCGCATGCAGTTTGCGCAAACCGTCCGAATCTCTGTGCCTTAAATCTGTATGTAGCGTGTCTTAAAACAAATCCAACTGTTATCTCGTTGAAAGAATTAATGATGCAATTTAAAACGGTGCTGTAATTTTTGTTCATAACTCAATGTGTAGTTTAGAACAGTGGAATCCTCTGGCATGAGATTTTCAATGAAGTTCAATAGGTTGATGTGGGAAAAAATGCTTCATTTTTCGTAGATAAATAATAGTTCGCGGCATTTTCCATAATATATACAGGATTTTTTTTCTTTCTTGGTTTAAAAAGGGTGGCTTATAACTTCGGAGCAAGCTGATATGTAACAATACAATTACAAGAAAAACAAAAACAAAATGCTAAAATACTGTAACGTTTTTACTGTTCATTTACTATTCATACTTTTTGTTTTTTTTTTTTTGGCCTTGCCTTGCCTATAGCTTGGGTTAATTTTTTTTTCTCTCTTTCTTTGTTTTTTTTTTTTTCCAACCTTGCCTGTAGCCCCTTTTTTTTTTCTTTCTTTCTTTCTCTCGATGCTTTAAGCCTCTCTTTTGGTTTTAAATTAATTTTACATTTTAGTCCTTATTTTGTAACTTTTTTTTTATTTTAATCATTAAAATTTTATTATAATAAATCAGTTTTTTTCCTCTTGCTGCATTTTTTAAGCTCTTTTATTGGCTTTCAATAAATTTTATTTTTATTTTAATCCCTGTTTTGTAATTTTTTATCGTGGTTATTAAAATTTTATTATATTTTATTTTTGTCCTTATAATAAATCTTAAAATTTTATTTTATTTTTATTTTAATCCATGTTTTGTAACTTTTTTATTTTGACCATTAAAATTTTATTATATTTAATTTTTATTCCTATAGTAAATCATTTTTTTCTCTTCCTGTATTTTTTAAGCCCCTCTTTTAGCGTTTAGCGAATTTTATTTTTAATTTAGTTCCTTTTTTGTAAGCTTTTATTAGTTTAGTCATTTAAATTTTGTTATATTTGATTTTTTTTTCCATGTAATAAATATTAAAATTTTATTATATTTGATTTTTTTCCTATAATAAATATTTTTTTTCTTGGCTTTTAGTAAAACTGCTCACGAGTCTTATTGTTTATAAGATTTTTGTTGCTTTTAGTGAAAGTTTTTTTTTTTTATCATTTTTTTATGATTTTTACTTTGTTTTGATTATTTAATTTTGATCGTGCGTAATTTTATCTCAATTTTTTTTTTTGCCAAATTCGGATTTGACAAAGTTTTTTTTTTTTTTTTTGCATGATCCTTTTAAATAATTATTTTAAAATTTTGTATTTTATATGATCGAATACATAAGAATTTTATATAACTCACTCCGAATTTTTTTCACATGATCCTTTTACATAATTATTTTAAAATTTTGCATTTTATATGAATGAATACATAAGAATATCGTATAGCTAACTCCGCGGCAACACGCGGAATATATGCTAGCGGTCACTAAGAGCATTAAGGGAGCAAATGCTGGAATTCACATGGAATAACCTAACATCGTAAGGTTTAATCTCGGGAAAAAGAAGCAAACAAATTGGCAAATATGAGTAGAGTAAGCTATTAATAACTCTTTTAACTTCCCGAAATTTACAATTATGAAACTAGGAGAAAAGAAATAAATAAGATAAATTATATTGTAGTGTTTGTGTGTGTATATGTATGTATGTATGTATAATAAAACTAAATGGGGGTTTTATTGTTCTTAAGGGTGGTGTTTGATAAAACCGAAAATTAAGTGTCGAATCGTTAAGTACTAAATTTTAAGTGTTGAATAATTAAGTACTCGAATATGTTCATGATAAGCTATTTGGTATTTACCAAAAATCAAGTGTGGAATATAATAAGCTTGCTTGATAAGTACTCGTTGCTTGAACATATTAAGGCTATATATATATATATATATATATATATATATATATATATATACAATTTTAACCTTGTAATTAATCATGATATTTTATTAATAAACATGAACAATAACTACGAGTTAATCGCTCAACTTTTATAAGCAAAGTTGAGGCTCTTTTATTAATCTTGCTAGATAATTCTGAATCATATAATGGATTTTGTTAGTATTTATACCGAAAAGAGAAGACAATTTTCGAAAAGAGATAGAAGATAAGCAAAATTATGTAAGGCAATGGAGAGATTTTACTAATTTTTCAACTATGCTCATGTATGGATTGTGCTTCTATTATAGGAATCGTGCCTTTCGAAATCACAAAAAATTCCCGCTCTAATTGAATTCTCACGTGAAGCCCTTAATGGATTTGAAGGATATCAACGAGAAAATTGTACAAAAAGAAAAAAATATTGATGATGGTGGCATTAGAAAGACACAAAGTAATGTAAATCAAAACCCGAAACTAAAACGACTTAATCTACAAAACAACTTAATCTACAAAAAGAATTAGTCTTTCTCTAAAAAATATATACAAAAAAAATATAAAAAAAATTGATTAAGATATCAATAGGTATGAAGGAAAATCACTTGTAATGGAATGGAAGGAAAATCACTTGCAATGGGATTAGACCTTAGCATTTCGGATTCGGGATAGAAGCACCGATAATGGAGAATGTTTCCTTTGTTTTAGCAATGAGGATAGTAAAGATTGTTTTTCGGATGTATAGCTAAAGTTATAAGAATATATAAAGACGATATAATCATATTTGAAAAGTTTTAAAAATCTTTAAACTCGGCGTGTTAATTAAAATATAATAAGTTAAAAACTTTAACTTAACTAATTAAGTAGATTTTGACTTAATTTAAATTTTTAATATGAGATTATTTAGGTTATCAAATAAACTTTTATATTAAATACTACAACTTAATTTTTTAAACTACTTAAATATGGGTAGAGCAAGCTATTAATAACTCTTCTAGCATCCCGAAATTGACAAATATGAAACCATGAGAAAAGAAATGAATAAGATAAATTATATTATAGTGTACTGTGTGTGTATATGTATGTATGTATAATAAAACTAAATAAGGTTTTATTGTTCTTAAGTCTCTGCTATAGTGGGTAAAAAAATTAGGATAATTACCACAAAAACCCTCTAAAAAAATCTTATATTCGAGTAACTCATCAATTTATTTTTAAATCTCTCAAACTCAAAATAATATTTTTCTTACCAAAACACTCAATAGTTAATCTCCAACTTAACACTAGTTAACTATTCGATCTTTTGGTAAGACAATTATTTTATTTTTAGATTTGAGAGGTTTAAAAAATAAATTGATGGATTTTTCAGATAGAAAATTTTTAAACACTAACATTCGATTGTTTTTTTTTTTAATGCTAAAAAATTCCTTATATTACGAGTTTTTTTTCCGACCATTTGTTTCATTAATTATAAGATTAATTTTACTATCTAGTAACTATAGCAATCAATGCGAGTTTAACTAATTAATATTGATGAAAGAAGACTCTTGTTATTCTCTTGTAATTTAATCAAAAGGCTATCATACAAATAGAAAAATGAGAATATGTATCATTATGAACATTAGTGATTTCTTAAATCCTAATATATTGATAGAAAAAAAAGTATCATCGGTAATACTAGTTTTTAATTAATCAAACTCAACATTTTTTATCAAATAATTAAATTAAATAATAAGATGAATGTATAACATATTTTGGTGCATTAATTAAATAAAACATGATTATCCATAATACAATTATACAAATACATATCTTGAAAGATAATGGTTTCATTTAAACTATGGATAATTACCAAAATACTTTTTAAAATATCTTCTATCTAAAAAATCCACTATTTTATTTTTATATCTCCCAAACACAAAATAATATTTTTAAATTTCACAAGTCCAAAATAATATTTTTCTTATCAAAACAATCAATAATTAACACTAACATTAGTTAACACTAACACTAGTGTTAGTGTTAACTATTGATTGTTTTGATAAGAAAAATATTATTTTGAGTTTAGGAGATTTAAAAATAAAATCGAGGGTTTTTTAGATATAAGATTTTTTTATAAGTTTTTTCTGGTAATTATCCCAAAAAAATACTTTCTTTTAGCTAGGCTGCGCTTTTAGCCCAGAAACGTAAATTTGGTTGTCTCCGATTCCATACGAAAAGGCCTGGTGCGTGCTTATGCTTTTATTTATTTATTATTTGCTCAAAAAATATATTTTTTTCTCAATGGTTAATGTTTATTTTTTTATAAACTCATTAACTAAAATTAAACACTATTTAAGTATAAATTGATTTGACACCCTCTTTTAATTTGATTTTTTAAAAAAATAATTAATTGATTGCATGTTTTCTTTTATTGATCAAAATCAATATATTCATAGAATATATTTAAACTCAATTATAAAATATAAATATTTTATTGAATATTACATAATAAATATTAAATTAAATAAATTTCTACAATTAATGTTAATTGATTTTAATTTTACACCTTTTTTAAAAAATTATTTAAAATATTAAAACCTAATTATATAGACTTCACTGCACCGTCTGGATGAATCGTGCCTGCATATATAGCACGTTGATCTACAAGTTGCTCAAAATCCTCAACTTGTATGGAACTTTTCACTGGTTTATCCTATGATCCGAATGGACAAGAAAAGGGCTACCACCTTTCCAAATTGGATGGAATTTTGAGAGCATCCATTGCTCAAGAAAAAAGTGGTATGAATGAGTAATTTCATCAAATTGTAAATTTAGATTAGAAGAAATCATTCTCGTTTATTAAGATAATTCGAATCTTATTGGAATTCTTAAAAAAAAAAAAAAAATGAAAAGAGATCTAATTGGACTGAAATTGCAAAATGCCGAAATGGGCCTGGCGGAACAGAGCCCAGCCCAGAAGATGAGCGTTGACGACATGAAGTCTAACAGGGTATACGTAACGGCTGACGAATGGGCCACGTGGACGGTTCTCGTCCCCATCACCGACCCCTGTGTCAGAAACCCTGACCCTCCCTCCCTCTTTCTCTTCTAGTTTTAGGCCTTTTGTTAACCCTTTGGCCAAACACCAATTATACGCTCTTATTTGTTTATTTTTCTACTTCTTCGTATCCAAACTCTCATCCCAATTTTCAGAACCCTAATCGTTGAACCAAAATCTATCTCTCAATTTCATCTCTACGATTTTCTTTGCAGAGTCAAAGTCTGTCTTTATAGGTAATTTAATTTAATTTAATATTGTTTTCTGTTTGACTTGATCGGATTGTTTCCCTCGATTTCCTCTAATTTCTCGCAATCGCTAGCGTGCTGTGCTTTTGTTGTATTTGATGCTGCTGAACTGATCATCTTTTTTCTTAGAATTCTTGGATTTTTTTTTTTTGGATTTTGAAGTATGGTTTCATTGTTGTAGTAGGGTAATTACTCGTTTGATGTCAAAAGAAAATTCCAATTTTTTTTTTGGGAAATTATTTAGTTTTTTTTTTTTTTTTCCCCATGTAATGTGAGATATGGATGCTTAAATTTGAGAGTTGAATTGGACTTTAAGATCTGTTGATACTTTTATGTTTAGTGTATAACAATTTGATCAAGTATATTCTTCTATACTGAGTAATTTAAGATTGGATTAACATAAATCTTTTCCCTTGTTTTCTTTTACTGTTTGATTTATGAATTTTTAGTTTATTGAGACTGCACAATTTTTTAGGAAGCTTGTTGATCGAGCATGAGCACTCAAACTCAGGGGATAAAGAGTCCTCCTTTAAGGGGGTATCGACGAAGGAAGACGGTGCTGGACTTAAATGCTCCTCCAACTGAAGGGAGGGATGACGAAGGGACTTCAAGCCGCCCTGAACCTCAAGGAGTGCAAGCAAGCCAACAAGGACAATCTTTGCCACCTCATACTGTTGATGTTGATGCTTTTGATGATGATGTCATTGAATCGTCACCAACAGCATTTGCCGAGGTCCCAATTTTGAACAGTTTACGCATTTTCAGTTTTCTTTTCGTTGAGAAACTTTCTTTAGTTATTTATTTATTTTTTCATTCAAGGCTAAGAACAATGCTCGAAGAACTCGAGGAAGGGCTGTTGTAGTTGATGTAGAGTCAGGTGATAAACTATTTCTTTGCCTATGGTATATTCTGTTAAATGGATTGCTGTCTTATTGCTTTATCTAGATTCCTGCTTGTAATGATATTGATAATTATAATGTTAGTGTGTTTCTCTTGTCTCTGAGGATATATATATCCGTGAATGCATAAATGTACTCATGTTACTGTGTGTTCTCAAGTGTTTATGTTCATCACATCTTTCTCTTCTTATTTGTGTGCCCTGCAGGGCGAACAAGTAGATTGACTCACAATAACCGCAACAAGCGTAGAAGAGTTCCACCAAACCAAACAATTATCAATTGTGATCTTTACATCAATTTGGAAGGCAGCAGTAGCAGCAGTTCTACGGTAATACCTGCAACTCTGATGCTACACGTGCCTTTGTAGCTGCTCCTATAGTTCCCATTCCTATTATTTTCCCTGTTGTGCTTTTGATTAATGGCTTGAGTTGTTGCATTAAAGTTAGTGCAACTTGGATGTGATTTTGCAGAACTAGAAACCCCTCTTAAATTATCTTAAGTACGCCATAATGACTTTTTATCTCTGCATGATTGGAATTTGATCTGTAAATGTTATCCTTCTGCACTTCTTCACTGCTTTTAGGTACTTAACCTCTTTGCATTATCGTTAGCAGATTATTCTAGTTACTCTGGTCTTTGCATGTCTTTTAATATTTGTAATTTTGTTTTCTTGTACATGATTTTAGAGTTACAGTGGAGATATAAGAATAATTTTGGATAATGGTCAGAGATCTTTGTTTTTTTATCTATGGTTGATTTGCATGCGTGGGCATGTGCAATGCAACCATGTTTTGTTATATGTTTTTGAAACTCTGATGCTCATTGCTATACTTTATTGCCAGAGGGAGAATGTGCAGACCTTGCCGTCAACGGAGCCAACCTTGCCGACAAAGGAGCCAACCTTCAACTGTCCGATTTGCTTGGGTCCATTGGCTGAGGAGGTGTCAACAAAATGCGGACACATTTTCTGCAAGACTTGCATCTCAGATGCAATCAAAAGACAGGCTAAATGCCCTACTTGTAGAAAAAGAATCACTACTAAAGAACTTATTAGAGTGTTCCTGCCAGCAACCAGTTGATTTTTCAAGCTCACATTCAATTAATGTCTATGTAAGTTTGCTGCTTTATTTCCTCTATTGGTCGGTAAAGAAGTCAAAAGGAAGTAGCAGGGAATAGTTGTGGATGCAATCCACAAACATGCATACGCACCTTCACCTCAAGATAATAGGTTTCAAAAGCATAATGGCGTTCTGGATGTTATTTGTTGAGGGCATTCCCAATAAAATACTGTTAAAATGCAAATAAGAGATTCAAGGCGCACTAGCATCACTTATATTTTGAAATGCAACTTTCTCAATCCTGTCAATGCAAACTTTGAATGAGCAGAATTTGTTGTGCATGTTTTTCCATGAGATAAAGATAATGCTTGCTTTGAGTGTTTGGAGAATGCAGCTTCCCTTGTCTAAATATTCATTACTTTTTTGGTTTTCCGTCTGTTCTGCAACAGGGTTAAAAGAAAGAATTATGAGATCGGGGGGAAGAAAATGGAACAATAGTTATAGCATTTTGGAGGATCCTAATTTTTCGCTTGAAGGAATTTGTCTAACTTATTGTGCAGCTCAAAATGAAATGCCTGGTGGCAACATTGGGTTTTGTATTTGGAATAAAATTTATGTCTAATGGATGATGCTTGTTGGCTGGACTCTCAGTCATCTGTTTTTCATTTGCCATTGGCCCAGTTATGTAGCCACTAGATGGCAATGGAAGTTTTATGACATTTAGGTAGTGACTTGAATATTGAAGCTCAATCCAATAGAAGTTATAGTTATCGTATCCTATAAATTAATGATTCATGATATCCATAATCCTTTTTGCAAGCTAAAGCTTGTAGTAGTACCTTTTTGTATGAAAGAGGGGTGCATCCATGTGTTTTAAAAAATGGCCGTTACCTGTAATGAAATCGGCAGTAGCCATTACTTTTTTTAGCGTTATAATGAATATTAGCGATTTACATGTATGGCGGCAGTCATATTTGGTTTAGACATATGAGCATTGGATTTGAACTTAGATGATTAATGTTTTTGAGTTTATTTTGGTCCGTATTTTTAAATAGTTCTAGTGATACAATTTTTATTGGACCTACTTTCTTGATACAATTTTAGTTGCACTTACTTTATATATATTAAGTGATATTGAACCTAATTTTTGAATTTTTTTTAACTTTTTTTCTTAGTTTGTATACTTTAAAAAATTTAATAATGTTTTTTTTTATTGCACAAAAAAAAAAAAAAAACTTATGAGTCAATTTTTCTTCCATTCTAGTAATCCATAACTAAATTATAATTTTATAAAACATTTAACGAACAATGGTTTGAAACTTAGGTTAAATTAAAATTTGATTTTTTATAGTGCAATTATTATTTAATAAAACTATCAAATTAATATATCTTATGAAAACTTATTACAGATTGTTAAATGATTTACAATAATAATAATAATCTTCGCAACTGTTATATTTAGCCCTAAATTGCAACCGTAAATGCTTGTTTAAAACTATGATGTGTCTAGTGTTGATGCATGCATCTACATAGGAGGGGCAGTTCGTGGAGTCCGAGCGATTTGCTGTAAACAGTGGAATTTAGAGATTTCATTACAAGCTAAAGTTTGTAGTAGTGCCTTTTTGGCTTTTATACCATGGGAAATTTCGTTCCAATCGGAGGAGCCTTCGTGGGTGAACTGAAGTCAAAGCACCAGCTTTGAGAAACAAAAGAAAAAAAGAATTGCGAAGTTGAAAGGAATTATTACACTTTTCCACATTAGATTTTTTACATGTGTCACGTTACTGAAATCAGATAAAATACATAAAATTATTTATAAAAATTATTTTATTTTAATGTTTCGTGTTATATTATGTGTCTATAAAAAATATATCAAATTTTATATTTGATTGATTATTCTTTAAATTTTTTATGAAAAAATTATTTAATAATATAAAGAATGTCAAAACCAATGAATTCTTAGCTAAAAATTTATTTTGTAATTTTTTAAAACATTTTTTTACCTTAAAATTTTTTATTTAAAAAAAATAAAAAAAGACTAAAATCAAATAAAAAGACAGACCAAAACCAAAGAAAAAATATTTACGAATTGAAAAAACCGTGTTTAAAAAAAGGAATCAAAGTAAAACGTTAAGAAAACTTTCATAATAAATATTTAAAAACTATAAAAATACCACTACATAATGAAAAAATAATACATCCGAGTGCGTGTCAATAGTGTATATGAATATGTATGAATAATATTTTAAATAGTGAATAAATAGTAAAATCAATGGTTTTACTTTAACTTTATATATAATTTATAATTTTGAGAAACCTACGTAGTTATCCTTTTATTTTATTATAAATATAAATATATTTTATCTAAAGCTGCCTGTCCTATAATATTATTTTCAAGTAATTTATAATGAAATGAACTTTGCATTGCGGAGCCGTAGTTTCTTCTGTACAGCTATCAGCAACTATTAGGCTTTGCAGAAAAAATTTCTGAACAGTGTGTGCGTGAGAGAGAGAGAGAGAGAGAGAGAGGTAGAAATAAAGGACGTTTTATTCCAGCACCATAGCCATGCGAGACATTACATTATACATAGTACTAAATAAAAGGCATACTTTCATGGGGTTTGCCCAATGGCACCCCCATAATATGCAGGCAGATTCCCATACCCAGGAGCCTCATCTTTTGGTCCAGCCAGCTCTGGCTTACGCAAGCCCCAACCCCAGCCTGGTCCTCCTCCCAACCCTCCCCAACCCGTAAATGGCCACCCTCCTCCCCAAATACCTGGACCCAGAATGCCTCTTAGGAAATTCTGAGGATTGTAGACCTCTCCTGTCATTCCCAAATCTCTTGCTCCTTCAGTGATACCAAACGCTATAAGAAAGAAAATCAAAACAAACCAGGCCTTAAAATTCCCTTTTCCCATGGCAACTTAATTGATCTCAGTCTTAGTACTCTTCTTTTTCTTGCAGATGATTTGTCTCCATATCCACTGCATTTTATAGTGCCGATCTGTTAGAACAAAGGCATCACTCGTTTACTTGATTGGGAGAGTGACTTTAATGCTCTATAACAGGATATTATGGTGGGAGGTCCACACTTCACAGTGAAATGCCAGCCCAATTATGTATGATCCATGAATTTCTGTTTAAGGTTTTATTTTAGGTTGCTCTGATGACTCTGGACAGAAATATATAGTAACTTCATTGATGGCCTCATAGCCCCCTACATTAAATGTACCAAACTGAGGATTGCTTGTGAACTTCTGCATTACCTTTTCCCTAAAAAAAGACGGACTTAATCCTGTAAAACGTTGACAATTAGATGAGTGTATGATGGAGGTTGAACGTTAGCTAAGAATTCAGTAGGCAGCAAACTAAGTTGAAAATTTATCAGGTGGTAATAAGCGTGCCCATCTGGCTGCATTGGAGGATAAATGATGATCTTTTTCAGGTCTAACCAAACCACTTTGTCTTTACTTGTGTTTGCTATCCCAGGCTGGCAGCTGCTCGTAAGGTCTAGCTTCTGCTCAAGTTATCAACCAATACTAGTTGTAATTGGAAGCAATTGAGCAGATCTTCAACTTGTCCAGACTCCAAAGTTGACGTAAATATTCAACAAATCTTGGGAGTGTTGACATGAAAGGAACGTAATCCAATTATCTTCTACCAACTGCATCATTCCCATGGCCTGAGGCTTTGGATGGATGCCTCGAGACAGGCCATTAGTAGTTCCAACTTGCAAGAACTTGAACAAAGATGACATTGCGAAAACATCCATGAATAATATTTTTTAATTCCAACGTAAGCAAGAAGATAGAACTGACAATGCGGCAAATTTCTTGATGCAAAGACACCACTACACCAGCGTATGACAGGCACCAATTGGCCAATTAAGTGTCAAGGTAAAGATATTGTACATCCCTATTGCTTCTAATTTCTGTTCTGACCTGCAATGGTACCGTGACAAAATCGTGTGCGTAAAGCGAAAGAGATGAAGCATAAGAACTTAACACTATTCATGGAGCATTCGAGGTGGGTGTAACAAAGATCACGATGTTCACTCGGTCCAAACAATTGACTTTCAAGTTCCTCAGCACAATCTGTAACCTAACAGAACAAAATTAGAACGAAGTCCCTGTGGGAGTTTCTTTTCAAAAAAATTAAAAGAAAACAGAAAGAAAGACAGAATGTCGGCCTGAAAAGGTGATTAAAGCATGAAATAGTACAAAAATCTACATTATCTCTTCGTCCCGCAGGTTTTTCTCTCCCACTCAGCAAGACCGGAGATCTGCATTCTCTCTTCATCTGGCAGGTTTCTTTCAGCATAAAGTGCAGCCAGATATCTACATTTACTTCATCGGGGGGTTTCTTTCTCCACTCAGTTCGGCCACGGTTTATTTCAAGCCCATCCCTTGACAATCTTAGCAGATGCAGATAGTTACAGCACTCCTGGTTGTCAGCAGTTGCAGTAGCAGATCCATTGGTTCCTTGAAGCTCTGAAACTGCTTCAGATTCCTCAACAGGTTCCAGACTGGTGAGGGAGTCAACTACATCATCATGTTGGCACTCCCTTCTGTAATCTAAGGTGATTGTTTGCAGTTCGTGGGTGTTGATAATTTCTTGAGGAATGCTCTGTCGTGGAGAAAGATATACGATTAATTAGAGGGAGCAACTAATAATGGCCAGAAAACCAAGAGAAACCATTCCAGAATGCTCGGTTACAGACCTCTAGAACCCATCCAATATAGGCCACATTATTAACATGCTGATTCATGTCCAGATCAGCTCTTCTGGGCTGCAAATTCCAAAAACGCATTTAGACCTTGGAATGAAATTGCTAGATGTTCAGATTAACCAAATATCTTACCACAAGTCCCAGCCTGGAATGTTGAGCAGGATCTTCTAGTTTGGAAATTTTCTTCAAGCTGCGATTATTATCCTCTGGAAATGCCAGTCTATAAATATTAAAAAAAAATAAAAAAAATTGATCAACATGTCTTATCTAAATCAACTATATTTGCTGGAAATCTGTACATTTTATCTTGTAAGTTTGATGATACATCACCTTGGTTATTCAAATTATACAGAAATAATTAAATGCAAATAAAACATCCTTTAGTGACATAAATTACAATCACCTGAGATGTTCAACTTATTTCAGAGACCTGGAGCATGCGAGCATCATAATACCATATTAGATAAAATTGCAATCTTGAAATTGTAATTAGATCATTAACAACAGCATATAGCTATTTGCATTTGTTTGTGCGGAGGGAGGGGGTGCGTCTAAGGGGTGTGTTCAGAGTTGACTTTCAAAACATTTTCAAAATAGATTTTTTCTTCCACGTCTAGAGGGGAAAAAAAGGTTTACATCCAAGAGAATGAAGAGAAAGAGAGAGAAACATTTTTTTCCATTAAAGTGGTTTACAAAGAAAGGACACAAAGTTGGTACTTGAACATATGATGAAGGTTATTTTGTTAAAATAATTGTTAAACAAGGAAAAGCTTGTTTTTCATTTGTTCATGTAATTGAAGAAAATTGTGGAAAACAGAAAGTGGCTATAAGCTGGAAAACTGACATAAACAAATCAAAAACAAGTTATTGAAATGCCATAAGGTTCTAGAAAACTCCGTTTTCTGTTTCCTGAGTTTCCAAAAAAATTGGAGTATTGCTCCTTTACTGAACAACCCTATTGTTCCAGAAACGTTGTGCTATGAAAACCAGTAGGAGTTAAAATGCTTGTCTAAATAACAAACATAGTTATCTTATAGGTGTAAAGTTCACCCAAAAACCTCAACAAATCATTCAATTAACTTGTTAAATTGTCATATGTATTCTGAACTCCTACTTGTATGGTCCAAAGTTTTCATGCATTTCCAATCTTTGATACAGTTTGTTTAATGTTTCCAAACCGTTCCAAAACTGAGATCATATGAGATGGAATTAAAAATTTTAATTAGTATTGATACAATTGAATGGAGTTCACGATATCAACAAAAACCTGTCTTTCTTTTCTCTTTAAAATATGTACACGCAGTCTATGTTTAGTTGCATTGATAGCACAATGGCAGGCATAAGTGCTAAGAAAGGTACAAAAGGAACCCGATTGTCAAATTATAAAAAAGTGCAAGAACTGAGGAAGATGGGTGGTGATTGATTAGGCCTCTAGAAATGAAAGAGTAGCATACCTGAGTTCTCGGGGACAAAAAACTAAGTACTCATCCCGGACCTCATCAGAGACTTTCTGAAGCCGCCTGGTATCTTGGTTCATCATCACCCACTTGCTACAATTAGAAATGTGCCCAATCAGCTTTCATAACACACCTCAATTAATATATATATATATATAGGCAAATTTGACCTTTAGAAGTAAATCTTGAACATATGATAAAAGGCTACAGATTTATAGAAAAAGTAGATAAAAAGAGCGACTAAAAGAAGTGGTACTGGCATTACTAAGCAGGCAATCAAGGAAGCAAATATTCACAGAAAAGAAGCACAACAACACTTTAAATAGCTAACATGTGACTTATCTGTGGGATCCATTGTTGAATTTCTATTTGTGAAGCAGCTTAAATGGCAAGCAATAGAAGTTATAGAATTGAAATCTGGCAAGAACCATGATTAAATGTCGTATCAAAATTAATTCGTACCACAAACTACTAGACTACGGAGTTGAGATCTAATTAAATAAGCTAACCACGTTGAGTTTTATTGTGGTATTTAAACTCTTCTGTTATTTTACTCATGCTAGTTGCACAGCAAAGACAACTAAAAAGTACCTTGTAGCTCTCCCAATCACTTGACCAGTGGCATAGTCCTTCAGAATCCAATCACGTCTGGTTCCAATTCTTCCTTCGCTTTGGCACCAGGTCTCTATTTCAACCACATCACTCCTGCAACAATACCCCATATCAACAGTCAGAAGGAATCGATAAGGCTCAAACCGAATGGGGATTGCCGAAGAAAGAGACCAAAACCCACCAAGCTGGGTATTTGTAGATTTCAATATGCATGCGAGCTGTCACCCATATGAGATGCAACTTTCTCATGGTTGTGGTTGTTGCAAATCCATCTGTTGAAAATCCAACACCCTGAGCATGATTGCATCCAACCTCCTGCAGTCCGAATTCAACACACAATATCACCACAAAAATATACGATTTTTTAGGAATTGAATCAATCCTTTATTTCTCAATTACTTTAATCATTAGGACAAAAAACACTAAACAAGCATCCACGTATATATGGGAATTGGAAACCGGCTTTCAAATTAGTAATAGCAATACCAATACAAATGGCATATACATGGAGGAGTATTATATAAAGCAAATAAAAAATAAGTAACAGACATGCAATAGAGGCTGACAATAGACAAGCATAGAATCTGACAAAGTAAGGGAAAGACACAGAACAAAAGTACAAATTTCTCGAGAAAAGAAGCTGCTGAAACCAGGCCAAAACCAAAACCATACAAAATCCAGACTGTGGAGAGAGAAGAATATCCCAAATGCTAAATTAACAAACTCAGATGCCAAAATCTCAAATTTTGCATGAGTTTCAACAAGTCAAATCAAACACAACAATGCAGAGAACCCAAACGCACCAAAATTCGGAAGTAAAAGGAAATAAATCCCATCAGAATTCACACAAAATAAGATGTATGCATGAAATCAATAAAAATAAAAGACAAAAACACCAGAAAGAAAATTAAAGTTAACATTTTATTTTTCTTGTTTTACCTGCAAGAGATTGGCAATGGTCTCAACGGTGGCAGTTTTGTTAATTCCAACCTCATAACACCTCACTATGAACTTCTCCTTATAAGACAACCCATCCTCCGTCAAGCTACCTAACCGAAGCCTATCAGCCAAGCTACCTGACCCGGATTCGACCCGACTCGCCTCTCCTTCAGAAACCACAGCGTGGACCAGAGGAGTGTTAGCAACCGGAGAGGAGAAAGCGAGAGCGTTTCGACGGCGAGGTAATCTGGGCCTGGTCCGCGGTTGGCCTAGTAATCTGCATTGAGCTTGGATTTGGTCACCTGTATATGCAGTTGCTGCATTACACGAGACCTTCAACCACATCTCTCTCAGAACTCGGACTCAGACTCGGTCAAGAAAGAAAATAAAAGGAGTTTTTTAGTGTCTTTGTCTGCTTCGTACACACAGTTACAAAGACTATCAAAATGTTTGTGCGTTGGTTTGGTCGATGGGACCGAGGAAGTGGAGGGGAGAATGGAAATGCCACTGGAATGATATATAAATAACCAGATTGCCACTAGCAACCATTCGGTACGCCCAAGCACAGGGTTGCTCTTTTTAAGCTCATCCCTCTCCAATTTATAAGCAACTAGGTAATTTAGCTCATTAATGAAGTAGCGGGAGTAGTTATCACTAACATATCGGGGGACAACTCTAATTCCAGCAGCCAAAGCTGGTGGGACGTGATTAGTTATATGTCTATCTCACAATTAAATAGGATGAAAGTTTTATAACAATAGAAACTAACTGTGTTTATCTTAAAATGTGAAATTTGCAAGATAAGATAAGAAAATGTTTTGATTGACGAGAGATTCTTTGATTTTGTACACCAATTTCTTACACACAAACATTAAGTACATTTTGGTCCTAAATTTTTATAAATATTCAAACAAATCCTTTAATAGACCAAAAAAAAAAAAAAAATCCTTGCTATTTTCTTGTTATGTTTTGGTCTTAGCAAACATCGAAATAGCTACATGGGTAATGAGTATTATTTGATAATTTAATTGAAAAAATTGTACACAATCATATCATTATTTATTCAAATTGGGAATAGGATAATATCGTTGTTAAATAAGATATCAAAAACATAACATGGTGTTCTCTCCAACTACCTATTTAACAGGGCGAGATGGGAGTATGGGATCGGGTTTATCCACTAAAGTAAGAATTCTTCATTTCGAGCATAATAAATTACCAAAGAATGTGGGCAAGTTCATTAGAAAAGGTAAAAGTACCATGGTGTACTCGGACATCTTGATGCTAATTGGGTTATTTTCAATTACCTATCTAGCATGCGAAGGGAGTGTGGGGTTGGGTCTATCAATTGAAGTAAGAGCTCTTCATCTTAGATGCAATAAATCGCGAAAAAAGGTAGGCGGCAAGTTCATAAGAAAGGTCAAAGCACCATGGCGAACTAGGGCATCTTGGTGTTAATCGGGTTCTCTCTAACTACCTATCTAGCATAGCAAAAGGAAGGGTAAGATTGGGTTTATATGCTAGAGTAAGAGTTCTTCATCTTGGGCGTAATAAATCACCAAAGAAGGTAGGTAAGTTCACTAAAAAGGTTAAAGTAGCGAGGACACGATCGAGCATCTTGGCGCTAATTAGGTTTTCTCTAACTAACTAACTAGCATGGTAGAAGAGAATGTAGGATTGGTTCTATTTAGTAAAGTAAGTGCTCTTCCTCTTGGGTGCATGAATCACCAAAAAGGTGGGCAAGTTCAATAAAAAGTTCAAAGTACCTTTGCGCACTCGGACATCTTGGTGTCTTGAGCTAGGAAAACTCCTCGATCACGGGTATGGGATCGATTTTTTTTAAGATGCGACAACTCTTCTTTTATTTTTTAGGAGAGAAACATTTTCTCTTTGTTTATTTTTTCTTATGCCATGTGTTTTTCTTTTCCTTGCTCTCACTTATTGTCACCTCTCTCATCCCTCTTATATATAGGAGATGTCAACTTCTCCTTGTAGGTCAAGGAGATGTTATCTATGTGGGCTTTGTCTAACCTTATCCTTGTAAATCTTGAGCCTTATCCAATAGTGTTCAAGTTTGTCCTTCCACCAAAATATCTTACTGATTTTTAAATTAAGCTTATTAGCCCAACTCTTTTGACCCAATTCATTTGGATTTGGACTATCCTAATAAATTGGGTTTGATATTTTTAGGAGGCTCACATTAGGAAATAATTTTTTAAATTACCCTTAAACCTAAATTAAGAAACTAATTTTCTTTTTAGGTAATCGTCTTCTAAATTTGGAACCGACTTCCAAATTGAAAAATTGATTTCTAAAATAAGAAAATTTCTATTTTAGGAAACTTTTTTCAAAAGCTGAAAAATTTTCATTTTCGAAAACTTTTTTTCAAAATAGAAAACTCTTAAAATAAAAAACTTTTTTCCAAAATCTTTGATTCTCTTTTATTATGTGAATGTTTAAACTTATACATATGACTCAATGGGCTCTTAGATATGTTGACAATGTATCAAGAATAAAAAACATCTCTTTTATCTCTTGATACATAAATCAAGATTAACATCTAGTAAGGTATCTTGACTACCCAATTTTCTTAGAGGATTAATTAATCCCTAATTACCTTTCACGAGCATGATTATCATACAATTCGAGTCCTCATATCAATTTATCATAATGTGATCTTGAACTTGGTTTATACTTTATTCGATTAGGATCACATAAGTTTTCTTCGATCTCTAAATATCTTAGCTCTAGAGTAAACCAATTATGCTCTATTGGTATACTTTCACTATACCCACGCATTCCTCAAATAGGCATTCATTGAAGTACAATGTGAAAAATCCTTTAGTATATAAGAAATGACATATCCTATTTCGATCATCCACATATCTCCATTAGATTCCTAATGCACCCAATGAATCATTCATGTGTAGCTCTTGATCAAGTCCATCGAAATGAGTGTCAAAATATATAAATTCTCTAATGAGATAACGGTGATGACTTCAAGTAAAAAGACCAATTGCACTCATCTCATATGAGATTCTCATAAATTAAATCAAATGAGTTCTCATAATGAGTTACGTTCAATGATATGTTCTCTAACATTAATAACCTAAGTGCTTGCTTTGATATTACAATGCCAATAAGTGTGAGATCTTTTACTCGTGTGAGATCTTTTACTACTATCTTATAATAAGAGTATAACACTCACAAGTCCTATAGTATATAATCAATGTCCATTCTTGCTACGACTTGGGACATTTAATGATATCATTTAAATGCATTGATATTTGTCTCACATCTTTCGATCAATCATTAAAGCAATGCATATTATATGGACTTCTATCTAATTCTATCAAATTATAAATAACAAGAATTAATAGAAATATTTTTTTTATTAATATATAAATGCAATTTTATAATACATCAAACCATTCAAATAAGATTAGATTTTGGACACCTACACTAAACTATGTTGCACATTATTTTGATCAATCATTGTTTCAAAACTATGTTACTCTATTGGTATACTTTCACTATGCTCACAGATTTCTCGAATAGGTATTCATCGAAGTATAATGTGAAAACTCCTTTAACATATAAGAAATGACATGTCCTATTTCAATCATCCATATATCTCCATTAGATTTCTAGTGCACCCAACAAATCATCCATGTGTAGCTCTTAACCGAGTCCATCAAAATGAGTATCAAAGCATATAAATTATTTAATGAGATAACGGTGATGACTTTAAGTAAAAAGACCAATAGCACTCATCTCATATGAGATTCCTATAGACTAAATCAGATGAGTTCTCATAATGAGTTATGTTCTCTAACATTAATAACCTAAGTGCTTGCTTTGACATCACAATGCCAATAAGTGTAAGATCTTTTACTGCTATCGTATAATAAGAGTATAACACTCACAAGTCTTATCGTATATAATCAATGTCCATTCTTGCTACGACTTGAGACATTTAATGATATCATTTAAACGCATTGATGTTTGTCTCACATCTTTTGATCAATCATTAATGTAATGCATATTATATGGACTTCTATCTAATTATAAATAACAAGAATTAATACAAAGATTTTTTTATTAATATATAAATGCAATGTTATAATACATCAAACCATCTAAATAAGGTTGGATCTTTGACAATTACACTAAACTATGTTGCACATTGTTTCAAAAATACAATAAGTTCGGTTATCTTACCATGTCTTGATAAATTTGCACTATTTATAGGACTTTAAACTCTAAATAAAATAGTATCTAAAACTTATATGGCTTTTGAAGTGGGAATATACATAAAAATTACTTGTAAATACAATTATCAAATGCTTTCATCATCAAAAGTGAATTTCAAATATATGGAGTAATAACCAAAGAAACTTTTATGGCATAAAATTTATGGACTTCTATCTAATTCTATCAAATTATAAATAACAAGAATTAATAGAAATTTTTTTTATTAATATATAAAAATTTTATACATATTATATGGACTCCTATCTAATTTTATCAAATTATAAATAACAAGTTTTAATAAAAAGATTTTTTTATTAATATATAAATGCAATGTTATAATACATTAAACCATCCAAATAAGGTTGGATCTTGGGCAACTACACTGAACTATATTGCACATTGTTTCAAAACTACAAGTTTAGTTATCTTACCATGTTTTAATAAATTTGCACTATTTATAGGTCTTTAAAATCTAAATAAAATAGTATCATTTTTACCTAAACGTGGAGCTAAAAATTATATGGCTTTTTTATGTGGGAGTATACATAAAAATTACTTGTAAATACAAGTATCAAATGCTTTCATCATCAAAAGTGAATTTCAAATATATGGAGTACTAATCAAAGAAACCGTAATAATCGACATTCAAAATATTTACTTGACTTTTAATATTTATTGTATCGTAAGTACCCGTTGGAGACTTGAAATAATTTTTTATATTAGCAAAACTCCTATTGCTTCCAATACCACATAATTTTGCTTTCCTTGACTTTGCATCCAAAATGATCAATATATATCCATACAAAAATATTAGATATATTTTCTTCATTGGTTTCTCGTCTATCTTAGAAATATTAAATCATAAATTAACAAACATTTTCAATATCAATTATCGTTGCACAATGTAAATAAATTTATAAGTCAATTCTCAATTTAAATATATTTGTATCAACAATAAAATTTACAAAAATAAATCAACAACATGATTAATATCATAAATATTAACTTTCAACAATGTCACTATTCTTGACTTTGAATAATAATATTTTACGAGTCATTGTAAGTTATAGAATACATTATGAAATATATTAGAAAAAAAATTACTTTTTTCATCAAATATGATCTTAGTATCTCCTTAGTCATATGATAGTAATAGTTTTTTTAAAGCAATACAATCAATTAAGATGGCATAATAATAATAATAATAATGATAATACTTGCTTTATGCTTAATCAAGCGAGAATCATCAAACACCAATAAAAAACCATAATAAGCAAACAATGACATTGACGTTATAGAAAACATAATATTAAATTTTCATGCCAAAATTATTTTTATGATTTTAATAACTAAATCATGACATTGTATCATCTCAAATTGTTGTTACTAGAACATAAAAAAAAATTAAATGATAAAAATTTACACAATAAATAAATAAATTTATTGTAAATTAAGATGTAGAAAGAATTAAAATTTTTTACCTTAATCATTAAAAAAAATAAAGATTAAAATCACGTTACCATATTTCTTGATATAAAAACGATCGAACTATCAACATACTTTTATCGAATTTTTATGTCATTGTCTTGAAGCATAATCAAATTGCTTTTTTTAAGATGATACGTGCGGTACGCAGAATTTGTATGATGCAACGGATCAAATATATATTGTATGTCGTTTCGGGGATACAACAAACTCAACTACCTTATCATATCTTAATAAATTTACACTATATTTATAAATTTTGAAACTCTAAATAAAATAGTACTAATCGTTACTCAAATATAGAACTAAAAATTAAATGGCTTCCTCAAGTAATAGTATAAAAAAGAAAACAATTTTTTTTCTCGTCTAAACAGAGCAATGGAGATGCTATACTTTTTTCTCTATCTTTTGTCAAAAGCTGGTCATAATAGACATAAAAGCCTATTAAATAAAAAACGGTTTTATTACCGCTTAAAACAAATAAATTGATTAAAATGCATGCAAGCCATTTGATGCAATGAATAAATAAACGATGACGATGATCGATGGTAAGAATAGTTTTACACGTTTCAAACCAATTGATTCGTTTTGAAACAATCATGTCTTACTAGCGTGAACCTTGTTTGAAACAGTTATTTTTTTTAATAAATAATGTAATAAATGTTGCTTTTAATATTTTATTAAAAAATATTCCAACAAAATTTTCACGTTTTTAGATTTTTGAAAATCCATTTTTCTTCTAGAAGTGGGAGGGCATTTCCATCCGAAAAGTGACGAAAGGGCATATGAAAAAAAACAAAAATGAATATATTGTTATGAAATAATGATAATGAATGTCCATTATTATGTTCATCCACTTTTTATATCCTCACTACTCATGATTCTTAATATGATTCAATTCATCATTCAATATGAGAAATTGAAAGGGTGATGCAATTGATTATTCATAGTCCTTTTTAATTCTCTCCTTAATTTTAAAGCCTATAAATAGGCTTGATTGTTCATTAGTTGATGTACAAGTTTCTTAGAGAGAATAAGAGGAACTTTGAAGTTCTTATCACTTATATTCATATTATAGTGATTTCATTTTCTTGTCATCCTTTTCTTCAATTCTCCTATTATTTCTATTTATTTTATAACACGTTATCGGCACGAAGCTCTAACCAATCGAGACAATAGACCATGAGGTATGTATCTATCAAAACACTTAATCAATTGTTTCAACAATTGGATTTCTTCTACACAAGTGCTCTACCAAAAGATCTAAATTATTTAGATCATTAAGAGGTATTTGTCTAATTTATTTATGTACTTCAAATCTGTTGATACATAAAATATATATTTAAAAAACTTAAATGATCTACTAATGATCTAATTAATTTTATTTGAAAAGATTTAATTTTATTATTATATTTGTTCTTATTTTCTAATATTATTATTATATATTGTATTATAGAATTTTTATCACATCAAACCTCATAAACTTGATTTGGTGACTCTTGATATTTTGAATAAGAATTATTGATTATGAGTGCTTGATTTTGAAAAATATTCTCTACTTTTTATGTCTTGGATATGCTCCTGCAGATAGCATATCGAGAAAAGAGTTTAAGAAATATTTTGGATCGTTTTTATACTTGTTAATGGCTAAATAAAATGAAAAAGAATAAATCTCATCCAATTGAATCTACTCCATTCCCCGAAGTGAATGTGACAATTTATAATAATTTTAGATATGGATGAAGATGTGACCATAGCCATGGATATGGTCGAAATAATTATGATTATAATCGTAATGACCATAATATTACATTTCACCACCGAAGCGGATAACTATGAAAAAAAGAAATAAAAATAGATAAAGTCGGTATTCGAAAAATAAATATTATATAGGTGGAATGAATGAATATTGATCATTTACTTGTTATATACCAAAGCACCTCATTGAGGCTTGTCAAGCCTTATTAACAAATAAAAAGTAAAATATGAAGGTCACTTTTATATATCAATTGAAATTAATTACTTATTAGTTTTTTTATTTATAAATAAAATGTTTTATATTTCTTATAATTTATGTCGTATATTGATGGTTACACATTTATTTTACTATTTATTTATTTGTTTGTGTTTATGAGGAATATATTTGATTATTTTATTTTATGTTAATTTTATATATGATAATATCAATCTAATAGAAAGCTCTAGAAGAGCGATTATATTATTATCTAAAGAGATAGATTTTGAAGGCTCTAGAAGAGTGATTATATCATGACTTGAAGAGATAAATTTTTAAAGCTCTAGAAGAGTGAATAAATTATTATTTGAAGAGAAAATGTTTAAAGGCTCTAGAAGAGTCGATATATTATTGCTTGAAGTAACACAATTTAAAGGCTCCGGAAGAGCAAATATGTTATTATCCGAAAGGATAAATTTATTATAAATGATGTACTATTCTCTTCGAAGTCTCATAAAAATTTATTAAGTTTCAAAGATATTCATTTGAATTGATATCATATCAAGATAGCAAATACGAATTCTTATATGTTATAATCATTATATCGGGTAGAAAATATCTATAAAAAAAATTTATCCGTTTTCTCTTTTAGTCTTTATTACAAACATCGAAATGATTGAAACAAATATTATAGTAAACCGAAGTTTACTAATTCAAATACTTTTACTATGTGACATGACCAGTTGTGTTATTTTGGGTCTTTCATGATGCGAAAAAATTATTAAAAAATTATATGAATATCTATCGAAGAGCTAGAAGATTCTTCAATTTAATGAACTTTCTCATGTTCCGCATGTTGCCAAGGCAAATTGATGATTAAGCCATCATCAAGTAAAATTGAGATTGAATCTTCAGTATTTTAGAATATATTCAAGGTGATATATGTGGATCAATTCATCCATCATATGGATAATTTAAATATTTTACGATGTTGATAAATACATCCACAAGATGGTCACATATATACTTGTTATCTACTCGAAACTCGACGTTTTCGAGATTGCTAGCAAATAATTTGATTTTGAGCATAATTTTTAAATTATGCCATTAAAACAAGTCACCTTGATAATGCTGATTAATTTATTTCTCAAGCATTAAATTATTATTGATTGGCTATTAAAATAAATGTTGAACATCCTATTGCTCATGTTCATACTAAAAAAGGTTTAGCAAAATCATTTATCAAAAGGCTCTAATTGATAGCTAAACCATTATTTAAAAATAAAACTCCCTGTTTATGTTTGGGGACATGCAATCTTACATGCAGCAATAGTTATTCACATATGACCCATAAGTTATCGAAATTCTCTCATCTTCGGTTGATTTATGGTCATCCGACATTGCGAGTGTATATCCTTAGTGCTCCTTCATAAGAAAATAAAATGAGCACTTAAAGGAGATTGAGAATATATGTTGGATTTGAATCCTCTTCGATCTCTTGATTCATGAATAAGAGGTATTTTTACAGCTCGATTTATTGACTTTCATTTTGATGAAAAAGTTTTTCCAACATTAGGGGGAGAGAGCAAAATAAGTAGTTGAAAATGTTGAAAAAAAATAAGATTACATGGAGTACTTTATCTTTATATCATATTGAATCTCGTACAAAATAATGTGAACCGAAGTTCAAAAGATAATTCATTTAAAAGGTATTACAAACCAACTACTAGATGCATTCTTAGATCCTAAACGAGTAACTATAATGCATATCCCCGCCGAGAATGCTCATATTAGAATTGATGTCCCGGAAGAACAGTCTATTAATGTTATAGCTAATAAATCTAAAGCACGCCCGAAGCGTGGAAGACCGATCAGTTCTAAAGATAAAAATTCCTAAAAGAAAAAGACAAGATGAAAATATTCACAAAATGGTCCAATATATTTATGATAATAGGCTTCAGAAGAAGTCCAAATACTTGAGAAAAATCAAGAGATTTTGATAAATTATATCAATGCAGGGAGAAAATAGGATCGAAAAGAAACATCGATTGATAAGATTTTTACATATAATATTACAATTGATATTATGGATGAAAATAAGGATCTAGAGCCTAAATTATTGAAGAATATCGACATAAAGATGATTGACCTAAATGAAAAGAGCAATCTAGGGAAAATTATGTTCTCTTATAAAAGAGTAGTTTTTTGAACCCATAACTAAAACACCCGAAGATGTTAAGCTAGTGGGATACAACTATGTATTTATGCGAAAATGAAATAAGAAAGATGAGATGATAAGATATAAAGCAAAACTTTTAACACAAAAGTTTTCGTAAAGAATTGACATTGGCTATGAGGAGACATATTCTCCTATAATGGATGCAATTGTCTTTTGTTATCTCATTAGCTTAGAAAAATGTATGAAAAACATTCATATGCATGCATTTAATGAATGTGATCACAGCTTATTTGTTCTTTTGAAATGATATTAGTATGAAAGTCCTAGAAGGACTTAACATGCCAAAAGCATATAATACATATTCTCGAGAAAAGAATTCAATTAGATTATAGAGATCTCTATTAGGATTATTTTAGTATTTGTTTTATTATTTTAGTTTTTAAAAATTCAATTTATACTTTTTATATTTTATTTTTATATCTACTATTTATTACTAACCCGTGTGAATGTGATATAATCACTTCAATGATTATTTCTTGAAAGAAAGTTATAGAAAATAACCCTATTTGTTCATATTTTTTTATTTAAAAAGGGATTTATTTTATATGTTGATAACTTAAATACTATTGAAACTCCCGAAGAGATTTCAAGTGTCATAAGTTACCTAAAAAGAGAATTTGATGTGAATATCTTGAAAAAACAAAATGTTATCTCGACTCGCAGTTTGAACACTCGGAAAATGAGATTTTCATTCATTAGTCAATTTATATCAAAAAAGGTTTTACAATGATTTTATATAAAGATCATTCATTGACTAGCCCAATGGTAGTTCATTCACTTGATATCCAAAAAGACCTTTTTTGACCTCGAGAAGATAACGAAGAACTACTTGGTCTTGAAGTACCATATTTTAGTGCCACCGATGCATTGATGTATCTTGCTAATAATACTCGACTCGATATAGTCTTTTCTATAAATTTGTTAGTAAGTCATAGTTCGTTTTAATATAGAGACATTGAAATAAAGTTAAATATATATTACGTTATCTTCGAGGAATAATTGATATGGGTTTATATTACTCTAATAAATCAAAGACAAGATTAATTGGTTATGCGGATGCGAGTTGTTTATCCGATCTACACAAAGCTTGATCACAATCGGTTATATATTTACATATGGAGATCCAACTATATGTTTATGTTCTATAAAGCAAACTATAGCCGCCACATCTTCAAATCATGCGTAAATATCAATTCACAAGGCAAGTCGAGAATGTGTTTGGCTAAGATCAACGATCCATCATATCCGAGAGATATGCAGTTTATCTATCAAGCAAAGAAGTTCTAACAATATCATATAAGGATAATGTCGCTTTCATAGTTCCATTGAAGGAAGAATACATTAAAGTGACAATCCAAGCAGATTTGTTCACTAAAGTGTTGCCTATCACAACTTTTGAGAAGATGATTCACAAGATTGAAATGCATCATCTTAGAGATCTTAAATAATGTCTTCAACAGGGGAGACAAAAATGAGGATTAATGCGTGCAAGGAATATTGTACTCTTTTTCCTTTACTAGGATTTTTTTCCCACTCGGGTTTTTTCCTAGTAAGGTTTTAACGAGGCATGTTCCTTGTATAATGGACATTCGAGGAGGAGTGTTATGAAATAATGATCATGAATGTTCATCATCATGTTCATCTACTTTTCATATCCCCACTATTCATGATTCTTAATATGATTCAATTCATCATTCAATATGAGAAATTGAAAGGGTGATGCAATTGAGTATTCATAGTCCTTTTCAATTCTCTCCTTAATTTTGAAGCTTATAAATAGGATTGATTGTTCATTAGTTGATGTACAAGTTTCTTAGAGAGAATAAGAGGAACTTTAAAGTTCTTATCACTTATATTCATATTATAGTGATTTTATTTTCTTGTCATTCTTTTCTTCAATTCTCCTATTATTTCTATCTATTTTATAACATATATAATTTTTTAAGAAACTTTTACCGTCTATGGTAAAAAAGTAGCGAAGGTGAAAAGACATATACGACAGCGAAGGCACCAGCTATCAATAGCATCCCTCTCGTCGATAAGGCGCAAAAGGCATTCAAAGTTCCAAGTTCTTTAGCCTCTTGGAATGAGAATAAGTAACACAAGTTTTGCAAGCCTAGCATTCAAGAAATATTTTTCCATCGTCACGAAGAAACGCAATAGAAAAGGCTTACGCCACTACCATCTACTGTCATCAAATTTGTACATAGGATGGATCCACTCCCCCTTTGTCGGGCCAGGAGCAGCTTTCAACTCGTAGGTCATGTGGCCAGCCACTTTCTTGCACGTGGTGCAAGGTAAGAATTCTGTGGCTGCAATTTCATGACAGATTTGGCTGCCTGATGCCAATAAACAAAGTAGTTCCAGCCAGCTGCATTTTTCTTTTTATTTATTTACTTCCATTATAATTTCAATCAATTATTTATCCAAGAAAATCAAATTTAGAACATTAGGTTTTCTTACCAAATCTTGATATTAATTTATATACTTTTTTTATTATTAATTTTTCAGTTCTTGTAAAATTTTGAATTGAGAGCCATGTACCGTTTTTTTTCCTCTTAAAATCTTTGAGATTGAATCTGTGATATATATATTTCCTTAATCATCATCATATAAATCCCTCAAATAATCATATCATGAATCTGAGGAGGAGGCATTATTGTACAGATCATAATAAGTCTTTTGAAATCGGCATCAACAATTTATTTATTTATTTTTACAAAAAAATGATTTTAAAATATTAAAATTATATAATTGATAAAACACTAATTACATGATATGCGTCACTTAATAAAAAAAATTAAGTATTTCTAACGTCATCATTTTTTTTGGAGTAAATTATAAATTAGTCTCTCTAGTTTCAAAAAGTAAATTAATTAGTTTCTCTTATTTTAAAAACTATTATTAAGTTTTTTAATTAGTGTTGATCATGCTTAATTTAATATTTTTTATTTCACAAAATCTCTTATTTTCTCATAATATTTCCATACCTTTTCATATGTTTTTTTCTATTTCTTAAAATAAAAAATCAAAATAAATTAAAAATGAACAAAAATAATTAAATTATAAATAGATTTCAAAATATAGAGATTAAATAATTATTTTTTAAAAAAGAGGGAGTAATTAATTTTTTTTCAAAATGAAAGGGAGTAATTTATAATTTACTGATTTATTTTGTCCTTGTGTCTTGAAAATGCTTTTCTGGTACTCACATTTTCATCCTTGTTTTTGTACCTGGAGGCATCGCATGAGCTCGGCTAACTTGAGGTCGTCAAGGCCTCATGGTGTCCAATTAAGTTTGGGCAGCAATTCTTTTATTAGCCCATTATTCCTTTATAAAGAAAGGCCTTATCCTAATTAGGCCCAGAAATAGTATCCCCACCGTATCCAAGTACAAATTAGACCAAGAAAAAACACCCCCTTTTTTTTGGTCCACTTAACTGATTTATAACCTTATTATTTTTTTAATTCCACGATAAGAGGATCAGTTCACCTCTGTTCGAATCAATTATTTCTATCCAGCAATAGTACTATTTTTTTAATTCCACGATAAGAGGATCAGCTTCTAGTTTCTTTGCAGGAAGAAAATGACCTTTCGGCCTGGGTTGAACCTAGTAGAAGAGAAGACAAAAAACTGAAAGTGTTGAGAGATTAGAAAAGAAGGAAGGAAAATGGGAACAAAAAATTAAAATAAAACAAATCTATGAAAAAAATCGCATGTCTGATGCATACATGTGCCTCTAGATTCATTCCAAAAGCCAGCAACGAGCCTATAGCTCCAGAAAATGCATCATTAACAAGATCCTCAAAGGCCTTCTAAGAGTGACAAAAATATTCATATGTTTATAACATCAAATTCTTAAATATTAAAAGATGGAAAGGTAGAATAACAAGCAAAACATTACTAAGAAAAACCTGTCTCGACACAATAAGAAGCTGAATTCTCAATTTTGCCAACTCCTAAGCATGGTCCACTAATACTTGTAAGTACCTTCAGACAACGAGCCACAGCTATTCTAACAACAATCTCCACTAATCCTTCTCCCTTCTCTCTCTCCCCCTGCCTCTCTCCTTCCCTCTCTATCTCCTCTCTCTCTCCCTCCTCTCTCTCTCTCTCTCCTTCTGTTTTTCCTTCTCCCTCTCCCTCTATCTCTCTCCCCCTCCCTCACAATCCCCCTCTCCATCCCATTCTATCTCTCTCTCTCCCGGTTCCTCACAATTACATTAGCATTGACTTTCTTTATTCTCATCAATTTCTTATTAAAATATGTTAAGTGACAGCTATAAATACAAGTGCTTTTTTTATACTAATTACATCAATACAACCTTGATTTTCTTTATTCTTATTAATTTCTTATTAGAATTTGTCAATTTATAACTACAAATACAAGTAATGTTATCTTTATTTATAAGGTGAACAACTAAAATTATAAGAAAAAAGATCAAACGAACCTATACATCTGACCCAATATTCTATTGATCTTTTGGAAGCTCCAACCCTTAGTCCCTGCAAGGAGCTCTGCTCTCTTGATCTCTGCTCACTAATCGGCTGGTAAAACTGTCTCATTGGATCTGTGTAATGTTTTATATTATGGGTCTTTATTTACATCAGTCTTCATAACTTAACATTTTACCCTCTCAAGTTTTGACATTTATTTTTCCGATCAAAAAACAATAAAATGACCGAAATACCTCCATATGTAATAAATCAATCCACAATGCCCCTTGTTGATTTCATCTAACTTTCTCCTCCTTTAATCTCTCTCTCTATCATCTCTCTCTCTTCGAATATGAAGAGAGAACCATGTAAATAACTTCATGCCCTCGATTTAATAAATCAAGCCCAAGGAATCATGAAAGCAAGTTGATTGGAGGTTGATGTTTTATCCTGATTTGATGAAGATTTGAAGTTAAAGTAGCGTTATGTGAAACCATAATCCTAATTTTTTTTTTTAAAAAAAATTACTCTCAAATGATAATAAATCATAAAATATTTTGATTGATGTGATGTTCTTGAAATCCCAAACAAAACTTTTAAAAAATATGGTGTCATTGATGTAATTTAACATTTTCTTAAATAAACCCTAATTTATATTGTGGAAATAGATCATTTTTTTTTAAAAAAAATCTACTGGTTTGAAATTGATTTTTTTTGGGATCGTGTTTCCTTGGGTATCAAAAATGCCTCACATACATATTTATAGTGGAGACAAAACCTTCATAGAACATTTTTGTATGATAGAATGCACTTTTTATATAGATTTGCTATTATTATCGAAACAAGAGTTTGATGCTGATCTGAAGAGTTTCACCGTCGGAGATGTGCTACTTTATAGAGATAAGTCAACCGTTGAACTTATGGCTGCCCATTGAAAACAAGGGCATTTTTGTCACTCTGCAACTAGGGGTGCAAAGTGTGCACATGAATCGCTATGCAAGCTGCACCTGGTTGAATTTCTTATTTATCTTCCATTGATTGGTCTACAAAAGGTCAAAACAAATTAGTTACAGTATACGTAGTGGAATGGACGTAAATCCAAACAGCATAAAGACCATATTTCCGTTGCCAAATTCATTTGGCATCAAAATAATCAAGAACTAATCAAAACATCCATCTAGGAGAGGAGTGGACAGCACTTTGCTTCGGTCTGGTTGGCTGCTCTGAGTTGTTTCGCTTCTTCATTATAGAAGACACAGTTGGGCTGTAGTAGTCGTTACTCCTTTGAGAAGTCGCCCCTTGTGAATACATTTTCCTTCCATGGATGAAACTTCTCTGTTGCTCAAGCATCGCCCTTCGGGCCACCTGGTTCCTTTGAGCAGTTCCCCATCTATTATAACTCACACAACTGTGGCTCCGCCCAACTTGTTGAAACTTTCCCTCTCTAGGACTCGTATAGTTTCGACTCTCAGCAGTTTCTGCAGAGTACATAGTTGTTTCTCCCTCACTGCTGTATTCTTTATACATCTCTGAAACCTCGACAGGGGAGGAACTAGACTGAACCTCACTGTGTGCTCCATTCACAGAACCTGTTGAGGCAATGTCAGCATCCACTTCGGTACTAGCAAGTCCTCTATCCTTGATTTGATCTTCACTCACTGGTATCTGCAGTGGCATTTCCTTGACAGAATTCTCATTGGAGTTTGGCAGCAGCTGTTTGTCTGGCTGTGGTTGAACTGTAGTTTTGGTCACCCTTGGAGGGAAATTAATATCCAAAAGCTGGATCTGGGCACTTTCCTTTTTCCTAAGAGGGCCTGCTGTCAGCTTTGGTGATTCATATATTTCTGGGGTTGGAATTCCTTGGACATGGGCACCAAGTGAATCGGTGGTTAGGGTTCCTTCCTTGACAGCATCTGCTGTGCCAGAACTACCTGGATCTGATTGATCTCTACCTTTTGAGACTGTATTGGATGATGGGGTGCCATCGTTATCAGCTTCTGTTGACTTAAAAACCTGCCGGAGTGTGAAGGAAGCACAAGAATGCTCACTCTTCTGTCCTGTGGACATCAATCTGATTATTGGCAATTTGGGTTTGGTAAGTTCATCGAGGTTGCCTTCCCAATGCTGGTTTAACCAATCACAGATAATGGGTACAGGAATACCAAATTGCATGGAAGAATCCTTCTTCCATGATGATGAGGATGATGATGAAGTTGAAGAAGATTTAGTATTTGGAGATGTGGCTAGTTTCATGGGATCACAGATCATGAATGCAAGATTACCTTGGGCATCAAACCCTGCAGATCCAGGGCTCCAAGCTATTCCATCAGTTGACAGTTTTATAAGATTGTCAGTGGCAATTACCACCTTTCCCTCACCAACTGTTAGTTCTTCGTTATCTGTATGACCTAAAAAGTAAACAGCACTTCCCAAATCCAGATTTGGTTTAGAGCAGGTCTTCAAGTAGTGTGGTTGTTGCACTTGGGCATTTGATTCTCCATCCACAGAATCTAAACCCACTATGGTAAGATCTAGAACAGAGGTGGTAATGAAAAACCTGCAACCAAATAGTTCACATGAGAAATTCCAAATGTCTGCCTTATACGGTGCAGCTATTCAAAATTAAAAGCCAGCAACCTTCCTTTCAATTAGCCTAGCAGTACGGGAACCATGCCAGCTTTACAGCATTAGTTACAACGAGAACAGATGTTCTGTTCCGAGTTAGCAAATCAATGTATGTCAAATGTATCTTCTGGATATTGTTAACCAGAAATCCTTCCAAAGTCCAAACTGATTACCAGTGACCATGGTTCCTTGGCAAAGATAATGCAATGACATAAATAGATCAATCTCATTCTCACAAATCATATTAACATTAGAGGCCAAATATTCTATTAGAAGTGCCCATCTTGTACCAATTATACCTGTAGATGATTCATATTTATATTCAAAGGAAAATCAATTCAGCCCAAGAATTTTCTCTGACTAATTCATCCAATTCTAAAGATCCTGACTACAAACAATAAAAATCTAAATAGACATCCCTGCAATATGCTAAAACTGATCTATAAACTAGTAGATGAAGTGCAGGTTATGCTCACAAACAATGTAGGAGCATTTGCAACCATCATAAAGATGACAATTAAGGTAATTGGGCAGTGGTAGCAGTTGCAGTCATACATTTGTAGCAGAGAGACTGAGCTGAAGCAAGCAGTTTTTTTATCGAATTCTATGGAGATTTTGTTTGAGATGTACTTATTCTTCCTCTAGGTTATCTCAGACATTTCCACCTGCTGCAACTGCTAATTCATACCATTCAGCAGCTCAATTCCTATTTTTCCTGTCCTAAATCCTCATCCTATAGGCCCTAAAACCTTCCATAACAGCCTCTCAATGCTAGCACTCTATAATCACTATATGGCATAGTTGGATTATTTTTTGTGCTGACCAGAAATTTTGATGCCTGGAGCAAAACAGCCATCATTTCTCCTTAACCTCGACATACATGAATGCATTCAATCAACAAAACATAAACCTCTTGTTTTACAGTTGAAAATCTAAATCCCAATTTTTTTTGAGGGTCCCACCACAAAAACCATCTTAGAAATGATTTCCATCTGCATTTCTCATACCAAGTAGAATGTACCATATCTTTGAATACACAAAGGGCATAATTTTATTTTGGGAGGGGGTCAAACAAAGTTGCAGCTTCAAATGAGAGTCTCGTAATGAAATGCTTCGAAGCAGTTTAGTTTGCCTTGGGAAAAAAAAAAAAAAAAGAAAAAGAAAAAGAAAAAAAAAGAGTTACTATCAGTCTGCAATGCAGAAGCTGATACCATCTGGAAAATAAACCTCCACAGCCAATGAAATTCTATTCAACATCCAGGCACATGTTTACTATTCGAAGGGAAATGTAAACTAAATTTCACAACCTTGCGACATTTTGAAGATACATAAAAAAATCTTCAGTTTGTAAGAGAAGCATAGATTTCAATGAGATCCAGCACATAAAGCAACAATGAGTAGATTTCAAGTTCATCCCTATACAGCATTACATAGTATACTATTCTAACGCACCTTTCCAACTAGTAAGAATTTAATTCAAAAATCACGCTAAAAAAACAATTCAAAGACTTAATAGAAACGACTGAGCACAGCTTGAACGAGAATGGCATTCACTTTTCACAATCAAAATCACAAACCCAACTACTGGACTTTCTATTGATGGTCCAATGCCACGTTTCCAGTCAACCCAGAAAGAAGCAAGGAACAATCATTTGGAAAAGAAAAGGGCGGACCTGTGAGGAACGAGACTGGCAGCGACACCGTTTTGGAGGCGGATCTCGCAACTCTCAGCAGCAGCTACAGAGGGAATGTTAACATGAGCAGTCAAGAGAAGATTCCGGTGGATCAGGAATCCAGTGCCGGAGATTCCATTGGGGGTGGCGGATATCCTGGCAATCGCGGGACCCTTTCCAGTAAAAAGGGCAGCCTTCAATTTCTCAGACTTTCCGACTCCTTTGCAAAAACACCATGACTCGCTCAAAACACCCATTTTATCCAAAATGACCAAAAAAAATAAAAATTACCTGTTATCTTTCAGGAATTAGAGAGGTGTAATACGATCTAAAGAGAGCGGCATTTTATTTTTTTCCTTAAAAAAGAAAAAATCTTTAAGGCAATGGGCACCAATGGGTGAACTTCAAGTTAGTGCTTACTGCTTAGTACAGTAAGTAGCATGTTTTGGGTTTTCTGTAAAGAAAAATGTGAAGAAAGACAGAAAGAGAAAAGAGACGAGATGGCCGTGAAATGAGTAAAGGAGTGCGTGCTTGTTGTTGTGTGCTGTTTTTTAGCTGGATTTTTGGAGGAAGGAAATCCTACTAAAAACAACAACGATACTGATAGAGAGAGAGAGAGAGATTTTATTGATGGGGATGGGGATGGGGATAGAGATGGAGATTGTTACTCAACGCTTTGGCATTTCGCCAATTTTTTCTTCTCTCAACTGTAAATCGCATTTTCAATTCGGCTTTTACCTACACGTTCATTAATTAATATAATACTAAATATAAAATAAATCTCATTCTTAAACGCGTCAATATAGACCTAATCTTACGATTTTAAGCGTATATTTTAATATTTATATAAATTTAATAAAACATATATATATATATATATATATATATATATTGAATTCAAGCTCTGAAATTAAAAAATTAAAAAGAAAGCAAACAAATTCTCTAGCTGTCTCTTGGGATTGCATTTGGTGTAAGTGACAGGTGAGGTTGAATTTCTCTAGTTTGCGACGGATGATGCTTTTTATGGTAACGCGATTACTTTCCATTACGATGAACACCAAGAATGTATTTCTCCTTCTCCGATCACCATTTCTACTGAAAAAATTTAGTTGTAAACAGAGTTCTTACTCTGTTATCAAATTATATCTATAAGATTATACCATAATATGTAGTTACTACTTGTTACAAATTTTATGGAAAAAAAAAAGTTAATACAAAATCCATCGTCGTTGTGTTTTGAGTATATCCTTAAATCACATTCTAGCAAACAACAAAGAACATCGAAGCCCCCAAAGTAATAATTCCTGTTATAGTTTTTGTCATGTGCAATCATTTTTTGAAAAATAGCTCAGTTTGTTATTTTTAATTTATTATTTTGTTAAAAAAATTAAAATTAACGTAATCAATCATAAAAATTATATTAATTTTAATATAGTAGTACGTAAAATGTTTTAATTTATATAGTATTATTAGAAAAACATTGTAATACACAACAATCATACATGTTATACAAATTCTTTATAAAAAAAAATAGAATACCATAAAAAAATAATTACAATGTTCCCTAAATACCAAGAAAATGTTTAAGGAGACTATTTAAAAAAAAAAAAGCTCAAAAAATGTTTTATTTTTCAAGTTATTTCTTACGATACCGTCAAACGTTCGAAAATAGTTTTCTAATTCATTTTCCTTAATACAAAGAAATATCAAAAAGTAATATAACCCCTAAGATATTATGAAATTATAATAATTATCTAAAATTCTAAAAATTTAGCACAAACCCTTATTATATCTAAAATATAGTTAATTGCTATTTAGAAAATAGTTAAATTAAAAATTAGAAAAAGAATCTCAAAACAAAATTGATTGAAGTTAAATAGTGAAATTAATATTGTTCATTTACTAAAAAAATAATCATGTCCTATTTTTAAATATTTTTTTCTTATCTTTCTCACATTTTAAATTTAACTATCTTTTTTTTAAAATTGTAATTAAGGATATTTGGGGGTACAAACTTAGGTGTGTGTAAAAAAATTTTAAACATGAAGGAAATTTTTGTCAAAAATTCAAAATTTTTTATTATATTATTAGATAGTTATTAATTTATTTATTTTTTAATTGGAACATATTTATACGTTATGAAAATTTGTAAAAATAGAAAATTAACAAATTTTATAATAAGAATTGATCTATGTCGTCATAAATATGTTGAAGTTTAAGTCTAATTTGTTTAAAGTTTCATTAAGTAACATAAACAAATCGAAATCAAGATCGAGACGAGTTATGAGTTTGAGGGAGGCGAGCCTTAGTTTAACAAAATTTAAACGAAACAATGCTTTAAGCTCGTCCTAAACACGAACTGAGTTTAACCCTCGTTAAAACTGGCCAAGCCGAGTTCCAGCACATCAAAGCTTTAGGATGATATGATAAACATGTCACATGGATGGGGGCCATAACAGCACGCAACTACAATCATTGAAATTGACTTTTCAGTTCCAACCCTCCATCGTTCAAAGTTATGAACAATAATAGAACTTTCTTCCATTCCACCTCTAACTATAAAGATATGGGGCAAAGGACCTCTTTGGCATGACAAAAAAATACAGCAAAATACTTACAAATCTAGATTTTCTATATTAATAGCATCCGGTGACTCTCTTCTTCATCTATTTATTTTTCTTTTAGGCTTAAAGGCTGGCAGAAACATTGAACAAAAAGGCTTTAATCATAAACTAAATTAGCAAATGCATCCATCAAAACATCCTAGCTAGCTTCCAAAGGTTAAACCAATGTCAAAATATGTTTAGTTCAATCAATCGACCACATGATTATTTTTTAGGTCAAAATAATTTAAATCCGATACCATGAAAGAACAATTATAACTAGTTATCCATTGATGTTGAAAATTAAACCTTAATCTTAACCTAACTAAATCTTTCTGTTTACCGCAAGACCACATCACTGGATGGTGATCAAAATATCCACTTATATAAACTCATACAAGGCTATTCATCACTTCTATTAGTACCCAGCGACTAGGTTGCAACCAGACTATCTCGATCATCATATTGAGCATAACATTTCAAAGAAGATTGCTAACAGCATCGCACAACAAGCGTTTAAAAGGATTGAGAAGTTTCTCAAGACATTGGTCTTAAACAGTGACTAGTTTCCGAATTAAAATATGTAACACAACACTGATTAAAAGTTCACACAGCATTTGAACACTGCCCCATGTCTACTCTCCAACAATTAATAATGAATCGCCATAACCAGCTTCAAGTCTATCGCGATGCCATAAGCTTCTCAACTGCCCTCACTTTTCTCCAGAGCTGGTACACATAATTTGTCAGTTATAAGAATGAACAAAAAAATTTAGAGAGAACATAGAGTTAGTGCATGATATCAGCTCAAATTCATTGCATGGTTAAACCAATGCAATCTCTCATTCTCTTGATGTAAGCATTAAAGTATAAACTTGAATCAATTTGTCTCATTAAGCAAGATTGACACATTCCGCTATACATGCTCATATAAACGTTGAATTATGACCCCAAACCTTTAGGTGGAGAACTTTGGTTAATTTTCACACAATAAAGTTCACTAAACTAGCAGGGTCTACTCTGAGGAGAGTTTGCAAATTGACTAAAATATACCCTACCATCACAAACAAATAAATACAGTTCCATCCATGAGTGACCGCAACACACACACATGAGAGGGGGAGGAGGAGAAAGAAGAGAAAGACTTACTATTGTAGTTCAGAAGCTTCTCAATGAGGTCAACATGAGTCATAAGCATTCTTCTACAGCAATAACGAACCAACCCCAAAGCATCAAGAGCATCTCTGCACGAAGAATCAAAGTAAGTTCGGAATTAGACATGTCCTCTACGAATTGACATCCAATTTCATGACTATTAGGACTGTTAACTATCAGTTAGAAGCAATTCTAACAACATTTTGATAGTTGGATCATAACTTACACATTCGCATACTAAATGAAACTCAAAATTATTTTATAACAGTAAAATATAGCTCATAAACCACACCCACACTAACAACATTTTGATAAAGTTAGAATAACACACTTTTTATATTAATTCCGAATTTTGCATCTTGGCTTCAGGAGGCATGCAAGTATTTAAGACGAATCAACATGAATAATTGCAATGGGAAACAGTAACAGAATTTATTACAGAACTGCAAAGTCAAGCTTGCAACCTATTTTCCACCGATACATGATCATCCACATTAGCTTCTAAAAAAACATGATAACTACTCACCCTTCAGCGTAATTGGCTTCAAGAAGATCAAGATACGTATCCCATTTGTTCCCAATCACCTAAAACCCAAACAAAAGAATCACAAAACATTAAATGCAATATCACAACATGAACTGCTAAACAATTCTTTCTCATAGAAATTTTTTGGGCTATGTTTCTCAGCAGGGGTGGATAGGGGAAGGATGGATTTATTTTATTTTATTTTTCTCCAGATATTAAACTTGAAAAATTTGGCTCCTTACTCAACAAAGAATGGCTACAAAACCCTAGAACAAAGGTTTAAGCCACCTCGCGACTGAAAGAAGATAATTAATAAATTCAGTACCTTTCCGCAAGTGAAACAGCGAACTGGTATAATCATCTTTGCTTTTGTCCCTCAAGACTATCAGCCTGTGCCTGCTCCCCTTTTCCAGGTTCTCTTCTCTCGTGTTGTTCTGAGGTTTGTTTTCCAAGTTTTTAATGGTAAATCGGAAGGGAGGGTTTTGCAATTGTTTCGGGTTCTTGGGCCGAGCTTTGGGCCTTTAATAAATAGATTGAAAATAAAAGCCCGTCAAATTACGTACGAGTCTTCCAAGTTTTAAAATATTCAATAAATGACCACTAATATTTACTCTTTCAATTCATCTTGTGAAAAGAGACAAACCTCCGTTCTGCTTAAAGTTCAATTTTGAGAAGATAGATCAATACAAAAAGGATAGAGAAAATTATATTTAGACCTAAGCAAAAGCTTTAAGGATATTACTACTTTAATTCAATTTTTTTCTTTTTTATTTCTCTATCTTCGTTGTGTTGAGTATTGTTGATTACTATAAAATTTCTAGACTACTGGTAGTCTCCAGATCGGATTGCTAAGATGCACGCCCACTCCCAGTTACCACATTATATACTCGGTAGCTCATGGTCTGCTTTGCTAAATCTGGCAATACACAAGATTGATTTCAATGCAGAGCGGTGGTATTTCTCCTCAAGATTCAGTGGAGAGAAAAGCCGGCAAGCAATGATGGAGATAACTACTTTCAATAAATCTGGGATTATTATCAGAAATGGGGCGGATATTGGATAGCTTGTAGCCTTTTCATTTTGTTATCAGAAATCTTATGGTAGGATTTCAAATGTTACATTAGAGCGTGATAAGAGCATTCATGGTTTCAATGCTGTAGTTTCCTCATAAGAGTAAGCTGGGTATAATGAAAATTTTCTAACAATAAATTACAAATAGATTGATGACATCTACAATAGTTTAATCCAGCTTTTTTGTCATTTGTTTTTAAAAAAAAATTCATGTTGTTAATCATTCCTCTCTGCAAAATGGTGTAAAGACAGAATGCCACCAGTGAAGCACAAATGGAAGAGGTTAAAATCCTAAGCAAAACAAGCAGACCTAAAAATATATAGTATGAAAAATTTTCTCCAACACAAGACCTGGACCCGGTCTGGAACCCCAAAAATCTAGTTAGCTTTAGTGAGCAACTCTTTGCAACATTTGATCGGGCAAAAATACTTGGCATTTGTCGCACCATCCAACTGACAAGATCAACAGATTTTGACAGCACAAAACTGCAATAGTTTTTCATTCCGAAACAACGTCTACTCCTTTCTGCTTTAGGAATTCCTTGGCCTCAACAATGTCCTATGGAGAGAAACCGAATATTAAATTATTGGTAAAAAAATGTTCTAATGCGGCATTATGAAAATAAAATAACAACCAGAAACCAATTTAACATTTTGACAAAGTCATATGAAGATGTTGTAATGACCCATACACTAATTTGAAAGCTTTGAAAATTTGAATGTTGTGAAAAAGATTAAGGGCAATGACCCGGAGCAATATCCCATTCAACACCTATCATATCGGTACTCCCATTAAACAATTCTTCTTCAGCATTTCCATCCTGGATTCTACTAGCATTGCATCAAATTATAGATACCGACTGCTATGCAAAATGTATTAAAAATGCGGGGTGCTGTGCTAATTAAAACCATCAAGCATTTGTAACATGCAATAGAACTGATAACAAGGGCAGCATTAGATACACCCAAACCATCATAACCAAGCAAGCTTGTAAAGACACAGTCAGAAGCCACAGTAAGACATTAGCAGTAAGCTCAAAATCTTTTCAATTAGACAAGCTATTACTGCTGTTTATCACGATATAAACAGCTCCCCCAACTCAACAAGGAGAAAAGGAAAACTTAATAATAAACTACGAGGTTAATACAACAGTAATACAACAGTAGTAAAATACCTGTTGCAGTAGCAGTGCTTCTTGAGGGCAAGTTGGAAAATTCATCAAGCCAACTCCAACCATTAATAGACCATAGCATCCCAGTGATACAACAAAATAAATAGGAAGCTGGGAAGAATATGACAATAGGGAACGATAAGCATCAACAAATCAGCACAGTAAAACAACTATACACTAAAAATGACAAATGTTTTTTTGTAATTTAATAAATTAACAAGTATCCACAACAATAAAGTTATGAACTTGAACAAGAGACTCACCAACCAAGTATGACTACTTGGAATCACAGAGGTGTGCAATAACCCAATCCAACAGGAGGAGACGGCCACAAGTAGTGCTACAATCTTCACAATATGCTTCATTGGATGTATATTGAGGAAAAACTCCTGTTTCTGAGGATGATAAAGAAAGAAAGAAAAAAACTCATTTTTTTAACTCATCCAAATAGACGGTTGAACAATAAAACCTAAGTTTTGACACCAAAAAAAGTTTGTGTTTTTGTTTCTTAGGTTTTAAGGATCAAAAGCACAGAAATACTGTTATAAATCTGGGAAAAGGGTCATCTTCAGAATATGTATCACTTAAGATTATAGATCAAATAAGTGCCAAAAAAGCCAAGTTACTACAGACAATTGGATACCCTGTAAAGACCCACCAAGCCGCTGGCTACTGCTAATCAGAAGGGAAAATATGAATTATTTCATCAATTCCATTAAAATGGAACTCAAAGCCCTTGCGCAATATCCCAATCATCATTTAGCAGCCGCCAGCACAATAATCCTTTCATCATCTAAACTATCTTCCAACACAACAACAACAGCAGCAGCAAAAGAATTCATGGACCCAACGAGAAGATATAAAACTTAATTTTGAAAATATTAGATCGGACTTTTGCCATCAGAAAGGGAGATATGAGGTTAGATTATATCAAAGTCCCAATGAGAATATGGAAACTCATAGCCCTTGCGCAATTTTCCCAGACATCATCTGGCATCATCAGATCTACACACTTTCCTTTCACTCTATAAATAAAAAAATCCCAATCTGATTAAACTAACAGTCTACAACTAATAAGAAAATTGGCAGACGGAGTCATGATAATCAGATTAGGGTTTTAGGCTTTTCACTTACTGGTTTTATATTTGCTGCTTGCACGCGAGGTGAGGTGAAGCGAGTCGAAGCCAGGAACTAGAAAAATTTCTAATCCAAGTGCGTGCCGTTTGCTTTCAAACTCTAGCCGATACCGGTTTAATGGCAGTTTTTGCCTCTTGTGTCACATTTGACACCTGTAAGTAAATAGTGTTCTTTTTTTTTTTTTTAATTTGATTGCTACCATTGACAAAAAATTCTTTTTAAAAAATTTAATTTTTTATATTATAAGTTAAAATTTCCACATGCGCTAATAAAAATTTAATTTACTTTCAAAAATAATTTCAAAAAATTTTAAAGGGAGAAAGCAATTTTTTATTTTTCTTAAACATTAACTATTAATAAAATTGAAAAAAAAAGAAGAAAATAATTTGAAATGACCCCGAATTTAATCAAAAGGTCTAAAAAATTCATATAAATTATGTGTTTAATCTTAGTATGTTTCTTAAAATATCTGCATAGTTGAATGCGTAGCACCAAACTAAACTTAAAATATGTTAATTTTAAGAATTGTATATATAAAAATTTTGAGAACTACACTAAAATTATCTATATAAATCCAATATGATCTCTTTAAAGCTCATAAAATTATTTAAGATAAATCGGTTTGTTTATTTTCTATTTTTATAATTTATAGATTAGAAAATTAGAAAAAAAACTTCTAAATTAAAAAAAAAAAAGAAAAGAAATTGTGAAAATGGATTGAATTTGAATTAGTTTCCATTGAAAATACCAATTTTTGATTTTTTCTAAAAAAAATATTTTTGATTTATAATAACAATCGAATCAAATAAAGAAAAAAATTTATATAAGACATGATAATTCAAAATTAAAATTGACCAAATTAATAATATAGACTTCAATTTAATACAAACAATAGGTTAGAAACAACAAGTGTCATATGATGAGTTGACAATTGACTCGTGCACGTGGTTTATGTTGGTAGTGAAGAAAGTTTTCTTTGCATTGTATATTTGTAAAACAAGTCTCAAATTAGGTTTAAAAAAACTCTACCCCACTCAAGTTAATACAATTGACCAAATTAATGATATAAATTTCAATTTAATACAATTCTAATAGGTCGGGAACAACAAATGTCATCTGACAAGTCGACAATTGACTCATCCAATAAAATTAGAACGATAATAAATTAACTAGATTAATAATATAGACTTTAATTTAATACAATTTTAATCGGTGAAGAACAATAAATGTTATTTGATGAGTCAACCATGGACTCGTCTAGCAAAATTAAGATACGTGGCTCACGTTGGTAATGAAGGAAGTTTATTTTACATTGTATACATACAAAACAAGTCTCAAATTGGATAAAAAAACTCTATAATGCTTAAGTTAGTAGTCGAAATATAACGACCTAAAAATGCTCTTTTAGTTCTCGTATGTATTAGTTTATGTGTGATTTAGTGAAAGAAATAAGATTGTATAAGAAGGACTTATGTAGAGAGTTTTTTTGGAACCTTTTTAGATTTTTTCCTGAAAATGAATTAGAACAAAGAACTTTTGTAAATAGTGTTTTCGAAACCTGTTTGGATTTTCTCTAAGATGAGTGAATTGGAACCGGCCTTTTTCGCTTGTGATGGCTCTAGCCTTTATACAGGCGATTTATATGGTAAAAATGATAAAAGTGTATTTCTTTTTTATATAGAATTAGTGAAAGAGTAGATAAGTATTATTATTGTATTTAATTATATGACCGTATTACTGTAATCATCATAGATAATAATCTAATTGGTATTATCACTAGCGATATTTTATTAAATATTTTTTTTGAGACGATAGCGGAAGAATGTAAGGTTGGGATAAAAAGATTCTAAAACTCTTTTTGGAAATCCGTATTAAGAGGAGTAAGGGTCCTTTGAAAAATTTTAAACTCGTTTAATGAGTTAGTCTCTCTTAATGAACTATAGATGTTAGCTGGATCTGATGAATTTTAGAGTTGCAGGCTCATAGATTCTTCCGTACCAGCCGAAACCAGGTTTTTGTAGAAGATAATGAAAAGACGAAACTGCTCTTCCTATCGCGACTGCCATGCATATATATATATATATATATATATATATATGGCATAAATTTTATTTTTTATATTTTATTTTTTATGAAGCGACCGCTAAAATTGAAACGTGGTAGAAGGAAAAAAATTGTGTTTGGTATCAGATTTATCGTATTCCATCCTCTTTCTAGTTAAATTCCACAACCAAACAAGCTCCCATGCTCTTGTCTCGGTACATAGCCTAGTAGTATTTGTAGAAAGCGACGAGTCGTTCAAGTCCAATTTCTCTCAAATCTCAATCACCGTGTCGAGTCGATTTCCAGTCCCAAACAGTAATGGGCGCGACGGGAAGCGACGTGGAGGCCGGATTCGCGAAGCTACAAGGAGAAGATTTCGAGTACTACATGCAAACATACTCGATAATTTTAGGCCGGAACTCCAAAAAATCTACCGTCGATGTCGACCTCTCAAGCCTAGGCGGTGGAATGAACATATCACGCCACCATGCGCGCATCTTCTACGACTTCACGCGACGCCGTTTCGCACTTGAAGTACTCGGAAAGAACGGTTGCCTAGTCGAAGGAGTACTCCACCTTCCTGGAAACCCTCATGTCAAGTTGGATTCACAAGATCTCTTGCAAATCGGAGATAAAGAGTTTTACTTTTTACTTCCTGTTAGGAGTATATTGGGTGGGGCATTAGGGCCTAGGCACCACGTGGCGGTTGTGCCGCAGTATGGGTATCATTCCGGTGGAGCGGAGAGGATGGTGGGACCGGTTGCGGTTGCGGCTGTTAAGAAAGGGAGAGCGAGGGAGTTTTATGAGGAGGAGTTTGATGACGAGGAGGATGTTGGTGGCAGTGGTAGTGGTGGTGGGAAGAAGATGAGGAGAGAGGGGTATGAAGGGTATGGATATGGAAGTGGGTCCGGTGGTAAAGCAGGAATGGTTGGAACTTTAGGTTAGTTATAGTAATTTGTGATTGTTTACTCAAGTGGAAGTAATAGTAATCTGTGTTGTTTTATGACAGTATGGATGTTCATGGATTTTTACATTGTTTGGTTAAAATTTTTGAGGATGAGAACAAAGTTCTGTTTTAGGGTTATGATGTGTTTGACCTGTTGCATTAGGATGAGTTTAGTGCTTTTATTCACCAAATTTATGATTGTGTTGCAATAGCATCAGTTAAGGATTGCAGTTTGGAATTATGATAGACATTGTCGTAATTGGTGGTTTGCCTTAGAGTTTCACCTTCTTTTGCTAAATCTTATTTTTGTGGGAGAGGGAGAATGTGATATGTTAGTTAGTGATTAGATTTGTACAATGCTTTCGGGGCTAGATTATCTCTTCTTTCATAGCAGTAAAATTCTAAGGTCAGTTGCTGCTTTGTCTAGACTGAAGACGTGTTCCAATTTCATGTTAAAAATTTCAATGGCAACTTCAGCAGTTCAATTTTGCATTTCAGTTTTCCAATATGACGCCCTTTTTTTGTTGCTGCTTTTGTTTTCTTAATAGTTGTATTTAAAGAACATTCACTTAACCGTATCCCTTTTTGTTTTGATTTGTGTGGTGATACTAGATGATTTTCCTTCATTTTCCATTTTTTATAATTTCTAAGGGAAGAGGGAGAATCCAATTCTTGTCAGCTAATGAATCCAGTTGTTCTATGAGTTAAAGCTTCGAGGTTACTAGCTGTTTAAAATAGCTGTCAGCTGAGGCTGTTCTATATATATAGATGCCTTTTCAGATTTTGTGGCCAACCTCATGCTCACATTCTTAGCCCATTATCTTAGTTTAGCTAGACCTTGGAATGAAAGCGCAAGAGTTTTCTACAAAAAAGCAATTTTCTTTGGGTTTATGAAAATATGAGCTAATCTTTTTAGGAGGAAGACAAGCTAATTGATTTATATTGCTCACTGATGCACTTTTGAATTATATTGCTCATTTTTTTCATGGAATTATGAGGCATATTGCACGGATCTTTTCTGTTTTATTTGCCTTTCTGGATTTTGAATTTTCTTTTTCTTTTTAATTTATGTTTTCTTTTCAAACTTATATTTTGTCCATGCATCTCGAGCTATTAATATTGACTCGTTGATCACGTTAGATTCTCATAATCTGTTGGTTTGCACTCATACGTTTATGAATGCTGTGCACTCTGATACAAATCCTGTGTTTGATGAAATGCTTTTTCATTGTCACGGTTCCAGCAGTAGAAAAGAAGATGGAGGGAAGATCAAGGATTGATCGTGAGTCAGACAATCAACAACTTCTGCAGTTGGAGGAAAAAGATGTAGTTTCATCTGTTGCTACTGTGCTATCTGATCTCTGTGGTCCTGGAGAATGGATGCCTATGGAGAAACTTCATGCTGAGGTTAGTTACTGTCTTCAAAATGCTTCTGCTAATTCATTCTCTTGGTTACCAGCTCACAAAAACTGCTCAAGTTGCTAAATTAACTTTTTCTTCAAATACTTACAAAAATTTTAAGAGTTGCTTCTGTTTCAAACTACTTGTAAATCCTTGGTCAGTATTAGAGAATCAATTGGTGCTTTTTCAAGTTACATCATGGATAATCTCTTGCTGAGGCATGCGGACTGATGATGTTAGGTTTTTTTTATGACAATTCTACTTAAAAAAGCTTACATCTTTCGTTTCTAGCTGAGTACGGACTAGGGAGAATTTCACTCTTGTTTCCATCCTTTTGTTACATAGATGCCACAGATGTCTTGCACATTCTGAACTCAAGAGGCTTTGGCATGGAAAATGGCATTTCTCTTCCGTTTAAGGATACCCCTGTTAACAAATTATAAGCTGGATAAGAACTTCAATTTGTCTGATGTTTTTCAAAAAACTATACAAACGTATATGTAAAATTGTTTATTTTAATCACTGCACTGGTTGCTGTGCTACTTGAAGAGGTCATTCTACAATTTGTACCTAGTGCCATCCGAGGCAATTATTTTATTTGCTTGTCATTAGGTTTCATTCCGTTTTTTGCACATCCGTCATGCAACTGAACTTAAAGGAGCCAGTTTGTGTTTGTGTTACTCCATTGGTTGTTCAATACATCATCAAAGATGTTATTGTCTGGTTCTGTTTTTTCTAGTCTTTGTTTTGGGTGCACTCCTCTGTTTGATCAGGTTTGAGCTTTATGATGCCTTGGTTTGTTCACTTTCTTGTTTTTTCTTTCCTTCAGTTGGTGGAGCAATATAGCAGCATCTGGCATCATACACGAGTTAGGAGATATCTCACATCCGAGGACTGGACTGGTCCTGAGTCGAAGGGCAAACCATGGTATGGCTTGCTTATGTTGCTAAGAAAATATCCAGAGCACTTCGTCATCAACACTAGGTCCAAAGGCCGGATAACACTGGAATTTGTCTCTCTTGTCTCTCTGCTTTCGTAGGCATCAAAAAGCATCATGGGGCAGTTCCTATTTATTGTGTGGTCCAGTTTTGTGCTGTCTAACTGCAATGTGAGAAATTGCAGGTTGTTTAGCTTGACAGATCCATTGCAATGGTGAAAACTGGAATCACCCGTTGACCCATGTAAATGAAGACAGGGATTCTAAATTCTGTCGCTGTTGTTTTTTTTGATCTTTTGACATGAATGTTTGTACATCATGTTTTCATCTATGTATGTGAGATTGCATCTTCTAGGACAGCTCGTGTAGTATTTATGCCCACATCGCGTATGCAATGAAAAATGGAAATTGCAGCTGTCCATCCGTAACATCGTTAGTCATTTTCCTTCGCCACCAGCCTTTTGATTACTTTGATTGTTGATCGAGAGCAGATAAAAGTGCACTTGAATGCTAAGGCACAACAAAAGGGCTGGATGATGAGTAATACTAGTTAATGACCAGTAGTTTTAGTTGCAGGCAGCAGATTATACATCATTTCGAAATTCAAATTAATGATAGGCATGCATGAAATAAGATAAAATTGGGGAAGAAGATAGATTTGGGGTGAAAATGTGGTGGGTGGCAAACAGTACAAAAATTTCAAATATTATAGTAACATAAATCAAAAACTCATATGAACTCAAGCACTCTTGAGCAGAAATTTACCATGTAGAAAGAAAAAGCTGACAATCAAGTTACAACCTTTTAACAAGTTCCTAAAAGATGCTATAAACAATAATTCATAACAAGTAGCTGCAGGTATATCGATACATGATTGTACAAGCCCAGAGAATAAAAAATTATTATGCCCAAAAGGCATATATATTATTGGCAGATATGAGCTGAAAATTCGAGGTCTATAAAAAAGAGCCTCTCAAGATTCTTCCTTGCTAAGTTTGCCAAGAGCACTTTGACCATAGAGTTGCTTTTCCCGAGCTTCTTTTGCAGCAAGGGCTTCTTCATCAAGTACTTGTATGGGAGACCATTCTGGCAACTTCAACCAACCAGCTTTCTTCTCTTTGTCTCTGAATATAGATTCTTTAAAACTACTCAATGTAGCTCTTAGTCTGATAGTAGCAAAATCCACCGTTGTCCCCACAACAGCAAAGATGATTGAGTAGCGAAAGGCACCAAATTGACCACCTAAAATGTCAAAAAAAAAAAAAAAATCAATTGATTATTGAATATGCTATGCTTAGTGTGTGACTCGTTGATTTTTCAAAGGTCAAGATTAAAAAAAAAAGACCAATGTATACTATGAACTAATGAAGTAACAAGTATAAATATAGAATTTATAACCAACTCATCGCTTCACATTATTCATTTAAAAAATCCAAGTTTATTCGTATAATTGCTATATTCTTCACCATCAAATAGGTTCTTGATTCATGTCTTTCCTCCTAGGATGTTGATTCTAATTTCCCTACATACAAAAAAAAAAAAAAAAAAAAAAGAAAAAGAAAAAGTTTACAACCAAAAAAGGATATTTTTATCATAAATTCAAATGACAGTTATAAACTTAATAGAGTGCTTGAGAGACGCAAATCAGATAGTAATATGGACCTCTTATTGTAAATTGAAAAGACAAAAAGAAATTTTGTGGAATTCAACCCAAATGGAATAAGCTGGAAGCTTGAATTTCTGCAAGTGATTATTAGTTCTCCTATTCATGTAAAAGATTTACAAATTAGTACCTCGATTGATATTTCCATTCCAGGGAGGGAAATAAACAAGTAAAGCATTCTTGGCTTGTTTAATTTCTCTTCGAGAAAGAAAGACTAACATTACCAAATTTGACATGAATCAAACCAAATTCAAATAGTAAACAAGTAAAGCATTCTTAGCTTGTTTAACTTTTCTTCGAGAAACAAAGACTAACATTACCAAATTTGACATGAGTCAAACCAAATTCAAATAGTAATCTCTCTCTCTCTCTCTCTATAAAGTATGGCATTATAGAATAGAGGACAATACCTATAGCATCATATTTATACCATCTCCCATCCAAAGAACTCACTTCCTAGAAAGAAAAATAATATGCATTTGTTTTAAAACACGGAATAACGCTCTCAACATTGGATCTCAAAAACAGTTAACCACATCGTGAACAAACTGCCTTGTCCATAGGTTCTACCAAGGAAGAAATGAAAATGACAAACATGATGAGAAACATCTGCTTCAAGAGGGGAGCAAAGAAGACAACAGATGGTATTGAAAATGCTCCTGTCTTTGGGTGGATTATTGATTCTACAAAATTGAAAATGCACCTGTCTTTTTGGTGGCCTAATGATTCCGCCAATCTAAAGAATACTTCGCCTATAATAAAATTGTAATGAAAGAAAAGGACCCAGCTAAATATCTAATCTATGTTCTCACTGAAATCAAGCAAGCTAATATCCTAGAAGAATTTGCACAAACAAAGGATAAATAATGAGAATAGCATAGGTGTGCATAAAAACACACAAATATATGAGTGATAGAGATTAGAACTTGACCTTGAAGACGTCCAAGAAGAGCACCACTACCAAACCCTGCAATTGCAGAGTTTACTAGATCATCGGGTTCTGATTTTCGAGTTACTCTTAAAAATTCGCGTGCACCTACAAAATCAAACAATAGCATAACTTTCAATTTAAAAACAGTTCCAAGAAAAATATGATGGCCCCATCAACCGAAATCTAGTTGTCGTTGCATGTTTCTGAAATATTCACATTTTCACTGTTTTGTCCTACATGCCTTGAAAGCTAAACATGATCACCAATATTCAGATGGATATCAGGTTTCTAAACCAGTTCTCCAATGAAAGATTCAGTCTAAGTTGATCCTATCCTCTCGCTTCTATTACTAGGTTTCCAAGTCTTGCAGCAGTCAATATATGACTTAGGAGCCACAAATCACTCCCAAATTACAATGTTGGACAATAACCAAGTTGTATACAAATTGACAACCGAGAGAGATAAAGCAATTCTAAGATTGAGTGGAGTACCAAAAAACAAAACAAAAAAACATAACCAAAAATGTCACATTCAAAATGAGCAGGAAAAAAAAAGGTTTCTCCATTAAAAAGCAAATTAAAATTTACTCTTTCTCGTCCTCGTGGAACATAGTAAAAATCTAATCCTTTAGGATTATAGGGATTCGCTAAAATCATAATTGAAAAAAAAAAAAACCTATACAGTCACATTAATGATAAAAAGAATCCTTTCACCAAGAGAGACAAAGCAGCAAGTCAAACAACAAAGACATTATAACAATCTCAAAACAAAACAGTGACAACTTTCACTGGTGTGTATTTCGATCAACATATACAAAAGACATTTGTTTGTACATTTAATAAGGTTGGAGAAATGAGATTAGAGAAAGAAAGGTGATTACCGCAATAGCAGCCGGCGACGATGGCAAAATTAGTGGCATAAGTAGCCGAAATGTTAGCCAGTCCATGAACTTTTCCATGTTTAGACACCAACCCAACTCCTCCACCAGTTATCCCTGCACCCATATTTTCAAATCATCATTTTTTTTTTTAAGAAAAAAGAGAGATGAAATAACAGAGATAGGGAGAAAGAAACCTGCGAGAAGTGTGGGAATGAATATACGCTCCTTCCAATTCTCAGAGAACGAAGAAGAAGATGGTGGTGGAGGTGTGGCCTCTTCTCTTAGAGGTTTTGAATCGCCTGATGCCATTTTCTTTCACTTGATTTTGCTCTGATTATTAAAAATTGAAAAGCTTTGGAGGTGGCGGTGGAGGTGCAGGACTGAAAGAAGAGTACAGTGAAAGTCTTTGCTCGATTTCTTAAAGGTTTAACGGGCCCAACTTACTGTCTTGCTGGTTTCGAAATATTGGACCCATTTTTTAAACCTCTTTCTCGTCAGCCCAAGTTAACTTTAGAGCCCAGAGGCAAGCTGTCTAATATAGTCTTTCGAAATATGTGTTAAAAAAACGTATTTTTTTCATGAAATAAAAAATAGGGAAAATGAATTTCGAGGTCTTTTGAGTTATTCCCCAGAATTGATATATCTATCTTTATATTTTTTAAATAACACATTTTTTAAAGAATTTTCACACTTGAATATTATATATTCAAATATGAAAAATAAAATTATATATACTTGGATAGAAAGTGTAGCAGGCCACCTCTTAGTGGTGTTGATAGAGCTGGAATGCTGCCACTACCGATTTTAAGGTTGTTGACATTCTTAGTGTTAAGTAAGTTGGCGTTGTCGGCATTATGATAAGTATCATGCAAAATATCATCATTATTGTGGGCAGTTGAGCTGATAGCAGGATTAATGTTCTTCTTAATTATCTTGGAAGGATTATTGTTCTTCATAATTACTAACTCTCTAGTGGAATCATCAAAATATAGAGGAAGGTTTTTAAGAACCGATGAAACGATCGATCAACGAGCCGCTTAAGATGCAAAGAGATAGTGTTGCGATTTGTAGAAGCAACGACTAACCAACTAAGCATAAAGAAAACAAGTAGTGAGAGGTGGGCAGTGAAAGTCTACAAATAGATGAAGTTTTAGGTGTTGTTTGCTATGTGAGTAGGAGAGTTTTAAGAGAGAGAGTTTGAGGATTTCTTTTGCTAAAGATTAAAAATTCTTAAGTCAAAAGTTCTCTAATGCTAAAGTCTATCCCATCATAATGATGTGAAGTTAGTATTTACAATAAAAGAAGATGGCCCTATACTACTAAGATCATGTCACATCATCCAAATTTGAAAGATCATATTTGGCTTGAAAATTTTAGGTTTTTTGGAGTAAACTACTTTAACTTGCTAACAAAGGATGAAGAAAGTACCGATTGAATCTTTCTTTAGTAGATCTTGCTACGAACCTACCTAGTCAACTTTCTTAATTCATCCCAAAGACAAGGCATAGACATTGCTCCTGTCAAAATACTTATGTCTATTCTTGCGATCTAAGACCTTGTGTTATGTTAAATCAATTTATTAATTCAATCTATTTGTTATGTAACTTAAACACATGTCAAAAATCAAAGAAAAATAATATAGATATAATAGAACAAAGATTAGGTAGATTAATTAATTTTAGAAAAGATCAAGCATATAAAGAGAGAGAAAAAAAATAGACACTCAATTAGAAATTAAGTGTTTATACTCACATGGCGAACATGTCAACATATTGACGTGATAATTTTTGATGACATCAAAATGAATTTAACCAAAACACTTGATTAGAAAAATTTTAAAAATTTACATACGCAAATAGAAAAAATAAAAATTGAAACACTCGAAACACTAGAATATAAAAAATTAAAAAATTTACACCCTAAGTATTTAGTAAACTTATTTTAGAAAATCTCTAACTTCAATTATGTAAATTATAACCCCTTTTTTTTCGTCAACTTATTTTGGAATGGAGAGAATAGTTCACCAACATATGAATTTGAATGATAATTGCGGGCTTTTAAAATATGAGATCCCAAAGTGATGGGCATGCTTGAGCAATTTACCAAATGTTTAAGTTTTCGATTTCTTGTCAAATATGCATTGGAGGATCTGGTAAAACGCAAGTGTTTATCGTGTAAGTGTTACATGGTCATAGAAGAAATTCTTTGATTACTGGTTTCTGATGGATACTAAAGCACAAGTACAGAAGTTTCCTCATCCCACCAGAGTAAATTATAAATTAGTTCCTCTAATTTAGCAAAATAAATTAAAAAATCCTTCTTGTTAAAAATTAATTAATCAATCCCTTAATCAAGTTTAATCATGGTTATTTTAGTATTATTTTATTCTAAAAATACCTTTTTTCTCATTAATCTTTCCTTACTTTTTTAATTTTTCTATTTATTAAACCAAAAATAAATAAATTTAAAAAGAATGAAAATGATTAAGGTACAAATAGATTTTAAAATATAGAGACTAATTAATTAGCTATTGAAATTAGAGGAACTTTTTAATTCCACTTGAAAAACTAAAGGGGCTAATTTATAACTTACTCCATCCCAGTCGTAAATGAAGGTTCGATGCTTTCAGAATTGCAGCGAACTAGCAACCAATAATTGGTGGAATATCCATTCACCTTTGCTCGTACAAAAGAATCATAGATTTTGTCGTTTTTCTTTTCCAACTTCAGATAAAGAGCCAAATATGCCGTGTTATCACAGCTTTACAAATTGCAACCTTCCTCATACTCAGGGCCTCAGGCTAATTCTTTCGGTCTTCAACGAAAAGCTCCAGGCTGCAATTAATATCATTAACTCCAATAACAGAGCAGAAATCCTGAAGGTTGGTTCTTTCATGAGTGCATGCATAATTACTGAATTAGGGATTATAATTTCAAACAGCAAATGCTGTTGAAATAATGATTGCAATAACAACCTATCATAATAGTAAAATAATATCACAAATTATGTCGTAAATACATTATCAGTTGTTAAAAAAAGATATTTTAATTTACCTATATTTAACAATTTTATTAATTAAGCATACTAATAACATATCGTGTGTAAGCTACCAAGTATAAATACTGAAATTTTGGTTTTTTTTTTTTCCAATACAATGATGTTATATAACAGATAATAATAGTAATACATAACGATAACGTCATTATTCATATGAAATGGCAACAAAACCCCTAATGCTAAATGACAGTAACGAGATGCTCCAAAATCATTATATAACAAACGCAATGGTTGTTATTTGAATCTATGCTAGGAATGAGCAAAACAATAACAACAAATAGTATTAGCTTTAATAGCGGAGATATTTTTAAGTATCATACAAAGGTATTTTTCTTCCGGACACCAAGTTTCTATCATTCAGCCGCGTCCAACTTCCAAGTTGGGAGAAAAAATTACTGGTCAAAAAAGAGAACTTTCTGTGTATTTAAGAGCGCTCCGAATGATGGTGTCGTTAGCAACAGCGCATGTAAATTCTGCACTCAGTCTCCTTATTGAGTTAAAACTGTAAATATACGCTTACTGGAAGATGAAATTTACCGTCATAAGGCCCTAATAGGGGATTGTGTACATGATAAAAAAATGGTGGGCGATGAGAGAGAACTAAACTGTTAGAATGGGATCGCCAGCCTCATTCTGGAACCACAATATTCAAGAGGCTGATGAGTCTGGCTCCGCATCTTCTGAAGCAGAAAAGCCATCTAATCCTTCCTTGCCATCCCACTCACCATCCTGCAATGTGGCCTCCGATCTCTTCTGCAAGCCTACACCAATCCTCCTCTTGTGTTCTGGAATAATCATAACAGCAAATTCATTAGTTCTGTGAACAGATATTAGGAACAAAAAGGACCAGAAGGGAAAGATTACTTTTATTGTTAATTGCACGGCGAGTAATCGCCAAAAATTCATCCCACTTGAATTTCCTAAGTTCTTGCTTCTCCTCCTCTGAGAGCTCAAAGTTGGGCTCCCTCCCGCACATGAATGCAGCCCTGCATAAATGAAAACCATCAGACGAGCCCCAGAAAAGTTTCTTAACCTAACCTGACCAAGGTCTGTCTTTGTAGACGTCCTATGACAACATTTTTTGGCACATAATGTTAACCCAAAATCACTGTAAATGGAAAAAATAAAAATAAAAATTGAGCTTCTTATTTATTTTATCACCCTAGTACAGATAAACATGCATGGACTGCTGGCAGGTATGAGATGAATGACACAATAGAAGCCTAACCAAAGAGTTTAGGAAGGCTAACTACCTTTAGGACACTTTTGAGGATATTTTTTCCCTTCCAGAAAATGGGCGGTTCACATATTTTTGTTATCTCATGGATGTAAAATAGCAAGTGTTAACTCATCCTCAATAGTGTTCGCATATGCACGTGCCATTTTTATTGTCTATGCTCATGCACTGCCTTATTCCCATCTCATATTTTTATAACTGAAAAGTTTCATGGTTTCCAATCATCTTGCTGTCATTTAAAAAGTGGGCATGAATAAGATATATGCAGAAAAATACAACAATAATGACTAAAAGCGCTTTACAAACTGTTGCAACTTTAGAGAGACAAGCATTGGACTGAAGGATCTCAGTCAATGCTACTTGTTAGAACATGATGTTCAGCCATATAAGAGGAGTAGTTTTATAGAGGAAATCGGCAAAATAAAAATGCAAGTATCCCCAAAACCCATGGTCCTTGATTCCTACGAAACATTCCAAGGGAAAAAAGATGCTTTGGTGGATGAATGGGACTTGAGGTTCCTAACTTGATCTTACAAAAGTAGGAGGTAGTTTTCTCTATAAAGATTCGAGAATAACAAGTTAATCGCAATAAAAAAGCTGCAAACTTCAGACTACTACCTGTCATACAATGAAAGAGAAAAGACTCTGGAAACCTAATGCAACTGATAAGCAAATTGTATAATCAATTACTATTTTGGAATGCAGTAATCAAAGACGACAAAATTATTCACTCAAAGAATTGGTTCAGACTTTATGCAGAAATTAATGATATTTTGGAAAAAGAGAGATGGCAGTACTGATGAAAGTAAGAATTATCATTACAAGCAATGCAAACTTCAGACTACTACCTGTCATACAAACGAGCAGCCTCTTCTTGAGAGCCAACAGTCCCTAAGTGGATCTGCTTCTTGTCAACTTTAATTGCTGCCTGCCATTTCATATTTTTGAAATAGACACCTCTCATCAGGCATGGTTCTTGGTTTTGAACATGTTTCCTCCTGTGTCTCTTTCTGCGTTTAACTGGTTGCTCTAGAAATAGAAAACGAATGAAGCAACAAGGTTAAAAATGCAGCAAAGACAAGTATCACATTAGTACTATTCCATGCTGACATAATCATGGTGCCTATCAGAGTCATACTGAGAACTTGGGAGGTTTGGGGAAATATCAGGTCTTACATTATTGGCATACGAACCAAAAAAAGAAGTGAAATGATGGGGAAAATCAGATGCAACTACATGCCAGGTATACAACAATAAAATCAGAAAGAGACAATAAATGCTCATCCCCTTTATAGATAAACAAAGGAACAGCCATAATATTCCCTTAAAATTGAAACTAAAATGTACCTTAGACTCCTTCCTCAAAATTTCTCTAGCGCATTTAGTCCAGGTACAGCATATAAATAAATAACCTGTTTTTAAATGACTCCTTCCTGCTATTCAGATTTGCAAATTGCAAGTTCTGCTTAAAGGAAAACACCAAAACAAACAGCACTTGTGCGGCCATCCAAGAAGTGGGATACTTGTGTAATGTCTGAAGTAGTAGACCTCTCATTCAATGCTTCTACTATGTTTGCTTACAATACAACAATTTTCAGTAGTCTCATACTTCAGGATATTGATTCTCCACAATGTTGAACTTTTAACTAATGAACCTTGATGGTTTAACTTAATATTAAAGAATTCCTGCTGATGAAAACTAACAGGGATCCAAATCAGCTAAGAAATCACATAGCACTAAAAATTAAATGGGACTTGAATTCTTTACCCCGTTTATGATCTATGCATGTCTGGGAGAATTCATGTGGAGAATGAATATATAATATCCAGATAACATAACTAAAATAATAACTTTTCTTAATGCAACTAATTAAATCAATCTGGTAATTTTCTGATAGTTTTTCAGAAACAATGTCAGTAGAGGGTTAAATTAGACTTTATAGATACACAAGTGGCAGAAGGAAACAGTGATAAAACATAAAACTTGACAAAAACGGCAGAATCAAATGTTAGTTATTTTTCTCTCCTTCCTTATTTGTTATAAACTAAGTGAATTGTCCTCACATTATCTTACCTAAACATTTTTCCAAAATGAATTGATCTCAGTTCATGATCAACATCGCAAGTAATCAAACCAACTGTATGTGATACGTTCCGCCTCTTGAATACCTCAATCTTGTATTGCAACAATCAAGTACATCCAGAAGAATAGAATTAATCTATAGAAAAGACCAAAAAGAATTGAGGTATCATGGTTTTGCTTCTTTATGAAAGGATCCCCTGGAAGTTACGTAGTGTACTGAGAAACAGGGGCAAAAGTCAGAAAGAAAAGCTACATCTAGGCTATCATTAAGTATTCTTCAATACTTAAGGGTTCTTAATCTTCAATGTAACCTCACCTCGGCTCACGAGATTTTTACTTGAATTTTAAAAGCACGTCAAGCATGTTGTAGGTTCAAATTCCCATCCCTCTGCAGTTTGCACTTCCATTATTGTCTTATCTCCATATTCTTATTTACAATAATAATCCATAACATTGAATTAACCTATCCAAAACTTATAGGAAGATGGTTTACATTGCATATAACCATCTTGGGGGCATTTAACCCATATTATCTTATAGTTAACAAGTTCACCAAATATTTATGAATAGCCAACATAACCAATGTATAATTTTGCAAGTACTTGGTTGACGTGAAATCATACAATTAAGACACATCTATCAGCAATGACAAACCTGGATATGGATGAGAGTGCTGCTCTTTTGACGAGCTAGAAGGAGAAACATTTGACGAGCCAGCTCCTACTTTGGCAATAATTTTCTGGCAGATTAAATTGGATGACGTTAAGGCAAAATATCACCAAATATAAGTATGGAATTAAAAAAAAAGAATTTAAACAAAACACTTTCTATCTTTTGCTGCCAACATAGAGTGCAGTGTCATGTGCCTAAGCGTAACAAATTTATTGAGGATAATATCACATCTGATCATTACATACAAATTAAAACAACCCATTGAAAACATAACATGATTGCAAGATGCTTGCATCAATCATAAAAAAACAGATATTTGACAAGTGACTGAGAGCTATATTCTGTCAAGGCTTGCCAAGTTGGAGGCACCAACATGGAAGCGTCCTCACCTGACAGATGAACATGCTCTCTAAGTTTCAACTGTGTTGGGCCTAGATAAACTGAAAGGAATTTAACATTTTCTTTATGCAGTGGCTAAACTGTAAGGAATTTAACATTTTCTTTCTGCACAGAGGAGTTGTCCGCGTTTATTACCTTTACTTTGAATTGATTGATTCAAACTATCCATCCCTAAAATTCAGGAAATCATAGAAAACTGCTATCATCTAAGCCTTCTTATTGGCATTAATAAAGGAGCAACTCTGTGTGATGGCCATGGTTGTGACACTGCAAATAGTGGCTTCATAGGTGAAAATAAAGGAGGGATCTTGGTTTCGAATTCTAGCACTGTAAACAGATGTCTGTGCACACACATATACGTGTATGAGATGAAATAAATCCCTCAAGACTGTTTTTAACTGAGCGGGGAAAGGGTTAATATTTGCCTGGGCACATGGATCTCTTATTGCTAGAACTGGTTGCTTTAGGAAGAAAACAGCATTAAATATGTATTTGGAAATGAAAACTTTAATAATCTCAATGTCCAATGTTTCATATGCAGTGAGCTTTCCTATTAATACAGGAGAATCAGTTACCAAGATTTCTTTTCTAAACGGCAACGCCACTTTCAACATTTATCTGTATTTGCATGACTCTAAAACTGAAAGTGAATGAGGAACTGATATAATCGAATAGATTACGGTATATCTTCACCTCCTCTGGCTGGTTGACATCCTCTGATGGCAAAGGATGCACGCTGACAGATCTGCCATTCTGAGTAGAACCACCAGGAGCAGTTCCGTTGTCAAAAAATCGAGGAAGTGGAGTCAGGAAAGAACTTCTCCCTGCAAAGACCACCAAATTCAGTTGATAATTTTATTCATGCATGATATAGAACCTTTCAACTAAATCATAAATTTAAAAACAGTAATCAAAGATGAAAGAAGCTTTTAACAAAATTCAAAAAACTATTCTGCATCAAGATGCCTCGCCAAAAAAAAAAAACCCACAAAGGATAGAAACACAACATTCATACATAACCTTTTCTTAAAAGGTGTGCTAGCTTCAAATGACCTAAAACCCTCTAATTTGGTTAACTCAATGCTCAGAATTAATCATTTTGCATACAGATTATCTAAAATAGTGTTTACCAGCACAAAGTCCCAAGAGTTTACGCCTCCGTAAGCTAACCATGGTAGATTAAAATCTTTGTATCGACACGCAGGTGAGAATGATGGCCTTTAGCATTTATCACCTTGCTCCTTGGATCAGTGAAAAGGCTAATCTGTTACAACAAAGGTATAAATGAAAGCTAATTTTATAAGGGAAAGGCTCGAAAAATTTAAAATTTAAAATTTCCATCAAAGGAATAAACTTGTATGTACATGAAGACTCGACAACTATTCTAAAAGAAAACAAGCACTTAGTAATCAAATATGGATAATTCAGAAAACCAAGTAGCTCTCTCAAGGTTTCTACCAAGCAAATAGGCAGTGAGTACTTGTTGCTATAGGAAAGGCAACCAGAACTATTAGTTCCTAACATTAGGACAGCGTAATAAATAATGGAGTTCAGTGCTGTGCATCTGAAGGCTTTAAAAGAACTTTGGCAAAGCCTGAACAAATCATTTGGTGTGTGAAATTCCCAGATGGTCAATTGGCGTGTCATCATCAAAACACTGAAAGAAAATGAACGAAAGCTAAAGGTACTTTTTATGTGACAAAACTGCACATTATTGGTTGGGCAAAAGATGAACATTTGCATGTTTGCGTTTAAATCAAACTCCTGCCACCTTCATCCATTCATACCTAAGCTGTTAGCTAGTAGTTCCAGTACCCAGCTAAAGCAACAAAACATATGTACGGTCACAACATTAATGAAAAAGATAACAACATTCCCGTTACAGATTTAGCTAAAACCCATCTGCCATGTGTCTCTAAAACAGAAGCAGTTCAATTATGGTGGCCCCAAGAAACAAGTTTGTGATTCATGTGCTTATACAACAAAATCCATTCTCATATCCAATGATAAATGTGAACAAAACCAGTACGGACTTCTAGTTCGAGATCGTTTCACCAGCATAAGAGAATCAAATCTTAACAAAGCGGGCAGGGTGGCACAAAAGCCTAGACATAAAAAATAAAATAAAAAAATAAAATCCGCACAAAGAAAAACCCAGACCGGTAATCATAATAAACGGGGATTAGGATTTTAGAGTAGAGAAGAAACCAACAAAGACGCCCAAAGACTTCGCAGAGAAGAATTTGCAATTATCTCTGTAAGTCAACTCCACCAACCTACCACCTTTCATGGAAGGATATCAACGAGGGACAAAAAAACAAACAAAACCCATAATAATTAAAAAAAATACAAAAGAAAAAAAAAGTGAAACCCACAAAAGCCCAAGTCTTTTTTAGGCCCATTAATTCTGAATGCCCATCCTATGACCAAGAAAGAAATACACCGACCAAACAAACCATGTAAAGTACAAGCTTGAAAAGCTAAAGCAAAACAGCAAAGACCGCCCACCCAGCCGTGAGTGAAGAGATAAGGTCTTATGGTCTTTGTACCTTAAAGAAACAGAGAAAGAGAGAGAGAGACAAGGTGGCGCTAGTGGTGGTGGCGGTGGTTGTTGAAAGAGCGTAGAAACCGAGGAGAGGATCAGAAACCTAGAGAGGGAGAGAGAGAAGGTGGGTGGTTTATAATTTATATATGGTAAAGTCTAGAGAGGAAGGTTAGTAAGGTAAGGTGACGAAGGTGCTGAAGAGGAGAAGGGATATTGTATTAATTGTGGCTCATGCATCCACCACCTTTTTTTTCTGTTTTTTTTCCTTTTCCTTTTTGTTTACCCACTTGTTAGTGTAGTTGCTATTTTTATGAGGAGGTTGGAGGTGGTGGTGCTGCTGCTGCTGCCAATGGTGCCTATTTTATGATAGAGAAAGAAAGAGAGGAGGAAAAAAAAAAAAAGGAATAATAATAATAAGAGAAGAGAAGAAAGGCAACAACGTTTGCTTCTTTGGTGTGGACTTTTCTGGTTCGGTTGGATTCTCAACTTTGCCCTTTTGCAACTTCACTGACACCATATCGATTAGGTATCTTGTCTGTACCTCTTCACTTACTATTATGCCCTTTTAGTTTTTAAGAGGGAATTCTTTATATGGTCAACATAATTAGTAATGAATTTTTTTTTTTTTTTGTCATTTCCTTGCCCTTAGCTTGCAAATATCCTTCCAAATCCGGATGGTCTCAAATTTTATTTTCATCAAATATAAAAATAAAATAAAATAAAAAATTATGTATTTTATTGAATGGATCAAATTAACCTTCTATTTTGTTCTTTCTAAATAATTTTGACTAAAAAGACTAAATCTCCTTTAAACTTTAATTTATTTGAAAATCAGTCTTTAAAATTTTAATTTGTGTTTTAATTTTTCTGAACTTTATTTTTTAAAAAAATTTATTCAATCTTATGATTTTCAAATATCGCTTCTTGTCATTCAAAATTCAATTTTTAGTATTTTGATTTGAGGTTTTGCACACATTAAGAATAATTCAATCTATTTTATAGGGAAAAAAAATCTAGAGTATTTTAAGGTTATCAATTACATTTGCTTATTTTTTTTAACCTTAAAAAATATAGAAAATAAAAAAATAATAATTCGAAATGATTTCAATTTTTTTAAAAAGCTCGGATAAATCCACTGAATAATTTCCATCATGGAGATATTTATGTGATTGTTGCTTTTTTTAGATAAGTGACAAAAAAAAATAAATGATGAACTAAATTAAAAATAATAAATAAAGTTCAAAGAGGTCAAAACACAACTTAAAAGTTTAAAGACTAATTTTCAAATAGACTAAAGTTCAATGGAAGTTTGGCCCATTTAGCCAATACTTTATAGTTTCATAATGATGAAAATAAATTAACTATCAAATTATGCCTTGAGTATTTTTGTATTTATGTGATTGTATATATATATTTGTTTTTGATAAATAAAAATTGAAAGATGGAATAAATCTCAAAATATCAAATTTCAAAAAATCAAAATACAAATTAAAAGTTTAGATACTAAAAAATAGATTAATATGAGTTTGACTAAAGATAAAAGGAAATTTGGCCATTTTAGCCAATAATTTATAATTTCATAATGATCAATATAAATTAACTATTAAAGCTATGCCTTGAGTTTTTCTTTATTATTATTTTTTGTAATAAGTTTGACATGAATTAATTTATATGTTCTAAATCTTAAATATCGATGTGTATGACTTTTCATATTCTACACGGTAAAAATACTAACCTTCGACCTTGTGTTTTGAAATGTGATTAAAACAAAAACAAAACAAAAAAATATGCCTTTCTCTTGCTTTATAAACCATTTCAATATAATTCTAAAACCATTAAATTGTTGAGTCAAGTATTGATTGGTATCATTGTAGTTTTTTTGTTTTTTGTTTTTTTTTAAATGTGTTTGATTAACTCGTTATGTTTATTCTTTCTATGAATAATTTTTAAAAGTAAAACGGATTTTAAAAAACAACAAAATGTGATTTCTTTTTGTAAGCACATGATATTATGTTATTAACATTACAACTACCACACGACTAATATCACATATGTTATCATAATCACAACCGTCACGACTAAAATCATAATACAACCATCACTACCATAACCATCATAATCACAACTTTCATTATTACTTATTCACCATTCTCTACTCTTTTGTCGCAGGGCGACATCGGGACGAGGTAGAAATAGGAAATGACCAAAAATGGAGTCATCGCCTAGTATTAAGATTATTAGAAAACCATGTGGTCGGTATGTTTAGAGTTTTAGATAAGATATTGGTTACATATAGGAAAGATTAAAAATCACTCTACCCTATACGATTTAAAGCAAGCTGCATTGCATGCAAATTCTAACTTGATTTTTAATTTTTTGTAATGAAAATCTATGCCTATTATTAGATTTTTGCCGTTTGGACTAGTGATTTGAGACTTAACCAATCAAATGCCTTATTCTCACTCCGAGACATAATAAATCCAAATCTAGGACAACTAAATTAAAACTCATGCAATGGAAATGGCAAAAGCATAAAAAAAAAAAAAAAAAAAGCAAAGATGGTTCAAAAACGGGGTTCACACTTATGTAACTTTAAGTGTCAAATTTTTCGAGCAAACTAGTAAAGTCATTGAAATTGGCAAAAATGATTAGAAAACGGGGTTCGGACCAATACGACTTCAATTTTTAAATTTTTTAGACAAATTGACAAAGTCATTGAAATTGACAAAAATTGTTCGAAAATGAGTTTAGATCGACACGACATCAAATTTCAAATTTTTTAGGCAAATTGACAAAATCATCAAAATTAGAAAAAATGATTCAAAAACGAGATTCGATTGACACAACATCAAGTTTCAAATTTGTTAGGCAAATTGGCAAAGTCATTGAAATTGGCAACAATGATTCAAAAAATGAGGTTAAGATCTACATGACATCATGTTTCAAATTTTTTAGGCAAATTGACAAAGTCATTAACATTGGCAAAAATGACTCGACAAGATTCATTTAATCATCAACATTGGCAAAAATGTTTCCAAAACGGGGTTCAAACTAGCGTAATTACAAATACCATGACTTTCATGAAAAAGTAACCGATAAAGAAATCGATGCTTCGGTTAATAATTAACAAACGATAAATGGATCTTTGATAAAAAAAAAAACATAAATATAACATAATCGGGCATACTTAATCTAATCACAAACACGCAACCACAAAAATAATCATAGAATACCGAATCTCCTTATCTCACCTCAATATTACCTAAGGTTTCGATCCTTTTGCGGGCTCAATACATTATGGTGTATCATAAACACTTCAATCAACATCAACCTCTCAAATCACCATACAATCAATTTACAATAATTTATAATTACATAAATTAAATTTAAAAATTAAGATAATTTACTTGTCAAAAAAATGCAAAAAGGTTGAAAGAATTTTTTATGGTTAAAATGAGGTCGGTTCGACCTTTTCAACCTCGATGGAGATTATTTATTTAGTCAATCGAAGAGAAGGAATGGTTGCTCGTTGTCAAATTTAAATCTAGTGACAAGCGATGTAATCGATGGTGGCTAGATCGTAGATGTACGTCTAGTGGTGGTCGTTGGCGATAATCGAGCTATTACGAACATTTGTAAGAAGGCGATAATGGTGTAGTCATTGTCCGATGCGGATAAATAGAGCTTTTGATATTGATCTGTTAATGTGGATCAACCGGATTAGACAACGCTCTCTACTGGACAACCACTACGCATGGATCGATGATCGAAACAGAGGCTCCTAAGTGGCGAGGGCGATCGATGATAGGCTAATTATGGCAGATGGCAAGCCTACGGGGAGGCCAATCTCAATTGTTTTATAGTCGACATAATAGCCGATCATCGTAGGTAAGAAGATTGGTGATTGAACCGGCATGACTAGGTTATGGGAGAGACAATCAATTGTTGCTGACCGGTGAGATCGGACGAACGACGAGTTGGCTAGAATGGTTTGGGCTTGATGTGGTTGATCGAATTTTAGAGAGAGAGGAGGAGGCCGATCAAATTTCTTAGAGAGAAAGGATATGGGTGAAATTATTTAGAGAGAGGGTGGTTGGTTAGGGTTTGGAAAAATAGGGGTTTTATACTAAATTTTTAAGGTTTGTAGCTCAAAATCCGATTTCATTCGATCTTATGGACCTATTTTATTTTGATCTTTTTTTCTCTAATTTCTTTTAATTGCATCTCTCAATTAAACTTTTCGAGTCCCCTTTACTATTTTCTTATTTTTCATTTTTTTAAAAGAATTTATGAAAAAAAATAAGCAAAATTTGATTCGCTAATAGTTGTTTTCTTTCACAATACTTATGACGTAGGGCCATCAAAAAAGGAATTTTTCTTTGATTTTGCATAGTAACCTTATAAAGAAAATCTCAAAAGAATGGCAAACAAACAAAATAAGAATAATAACCAAAAAAGATAAATCAATCAACAAGGTTAAATGATGAATGACTATCCTTAAGTCATTAGTCAATCATGGGTGACCTCTTTCAAAACATAGGTCAATATAGGTAACCATCCCCGAGATAAAAAAGTTGACCTTTCCTCAATAATCGGTTAATATAGGTAACCATCCTCAAGATAACAAAAGGTTATATTTGGCACAAACGAATAGAGCTCTCAACATCGGGTGTTGGTGTGGATTAGCTAGATAGGACGATGCTCTCTCGTTGGCCAACTCGTTATGCATGGATTGACAACTAGAATAGAGGCTTCTAAGTGGCAAGGCAAGAGCGATCCGTGACACACTCGCGAGGAGGCCGACCTTGATTGCTTCTTAGTCGACAATGTAATTGCTCGTCATGGGTGAAAATATCGATGACTAAACTAGTGTGACTAGGCTATAGGGGAGATGATCGATTGTTGCTAAATGGTGAGGTCGAATGAACTAGGTTAGGGTGGTTTGGGCTTAGTATGGTTGAATCGAATTTCGAAATAGAGGGCGAGTCGATGGAATTTCCTAGAGAGAAAAGATATGGCTAAAAATATTTTAGAGAGAGAGTGGTTGGTTAGGATTTGGAAAAGGAGGGGTTTTTGTATCGATTTTTTAAGATTTATAGGCCAAAATCTGATTTGGTCTTGATCTTGTGGACCTATTTTATTTTGGTCTTTTTTTCCTCCAATTTCTTTCAATTGTATCTCTCAATTAAACTTTCCAGTCCCCTTTATTATTTTCTCATTTTTTTCTTTTTGGAAAAATATATGAAAATAAATAGGCAAAATTTGGGTGCTAACATCCTTTAACATTGCCATTATTATCATTAATCGCTCCACCTCTACCACCATTATCACTAATTTTTTCTTATCATTATCACTAATTATAATTAAAGGTATTTACCAATGTAATAATAATACTATCATTTTGAAAAACATGATACGAGTATGTTTCAAATCTCATTAGTGGTTTTGAATTTAACGATTTGGATGAGGTGATATCAATAAAGTAGTAAAAAGTTAATAATTTTTGCTATTTTTATCATACAAGTAAGTTATGTTTATTAAATTTAAATTTAATAAACACAATGAAACCCAATATGAGGAAAAAAATACAAAAGGATAATAATCCAAAACATAATGATATAATATCTTAGAGTAATTTGTGGTTATATTTAAGTAATTGGTGATAGGTAGTACTTGGTTATGGATAAGTAGCATTGTTAGCTTGATTACTTTATTAGATAATGTTGTTAAGTCAAACTCAAACATTGATTAAAGTGTTAAAGATAATTAAGAGGGTGTATCTTAGTTAATCAAAAGATCTTATGAGTTGATAATTATGATAAACTCATGGGAACTTATACGGATAGTTTATATTTTTGGATTACATATATCTTAAATGAATTTTTCAACCTCAAATTATTTTCTTAGTATCATATTTGCATACATTTTTTGTTGATTTGTCAAAAAAATATTTTTCTCATTCTTAATTAATAAACAAAATTTATCATGTTTAGTTATAGATTCTATATATTCCCGACATAATTTCAATCGATTTAATTCAATATAAATTATATAAAATAAACACTCTATTATTATTATGTTACTCAAAATCTCAATGTCTTCTTAAACAATGCATTAGTAATTGTCTAATCTTAAATTGAAAGCGAAACTTGATGAAGCATATTTCTCCATCTATATTCTAAACTATTATTCCAATTAAATAAGAAAACTATCAAAATGTACGAGTGTCTTAAATCAACTTGTTCGAGTAAATCATATATTCAATTTGGTAAGTTTCATCAATAACACGATGCCCAATGATATTTAGCCTAGCTAAGAGAAACATCCTAACATAATTAAAAGCTCCCAACACTTATATCTTACCCTTACCCAATAAGATCTTTTCATTGCCAGTACCACTAACTTCAAGTTAGAGATATAAAAGATTATGAAAATAGTAGTGATGAGGTCATGATTCTCGAATTGTCCGAATGGTTGAATGTTTTTTCTTAGCTGATCATAAGGTGGAGTTTTGTCCTTCTCTTAGCATCATGTGGCACGTACTTATAAAATAAAGTCATCTTTTGATGTTTGGAGGACTTTTTGATGGCTAAATTAGCATATGAAGAGAGGTGTTTTGCATAGTTAGATTTAATATAATTTTTTTTGATGAATTTTGTGTGAATAAACTTAACGGTATGTTTTGTTATATTTGGAGAAGATATACAATACTATTTTTTTAAGGGTGAAAAATATAAAGCGGAACCTAACCCTCTTTAACATGTGTGATGTTAACCTTATATAATAGTAAGGGTGATTAACTTGCATAGAGTGAAGAGTATATTCATCTTTCTTTTGATGACAAAAGGTCCTTTTTTTTTTACCATGTAATGACTTTTGATTAAATTTTCTATAAGTTAAGGATCCTCCTAATTGAATGCCCCGTGGGTATTGGGATGATGTTTTTCATTTAATGTCTATTTTTTATGCTTCTTCCTAATAGGATAATAAACTAAACCCACACGATTAATCGAGGAAGTTGATCAATAATGCATTCCTAGTTGTGGGTATCTTTTTGATACGAAGTCTTGTATATGTATATTTAAGGTAAGTAGGCTCTTTCTTCAAATTTTGTAAGAAACAAGTATCGGGTTGTATTTTATATATATATTACCTAGTGTGAGTGAGTGGTGTACGTAATTCACGACAATCGAAGGCATTACAAACCTATTCAAAATGAGAAAGTCTGTAATTTTGTATCTAATATTTAATTTTTATTTTGTTTGAGTGTTTAAATTTTATTTTATCTATTTGAATTATTAATCTCTAATTTTTTTCCTATTTAAGTGGTCATCACTCAAGAATATTAAATATTTTAGCGTGATCGACTCTACAAACACGTGGTAAAAAGTAGGCCTCGCTTGAAATTATTAAGGAAAAAAAAAGAAAATTGTAATTTCAATACCTAATATTTGATTTTTGTTTTGTGTGAGTGTCTAACTTTTTATTTTACCTATTAGAGTGATTAACCTTTGATTTTTTTTATTTTATTATTTGAGTGCATTCTATCACTTGAGAGTGTTAAAAGTTGACCGGCGTCCACCGACACCTAACCGCTATGTACTCACACTTGGAAAAAAAAAGGATCTTGCTCAAAATTATTGAGAAAAACAATTTATATATAAAAGAAAAGGTTGTATTAATTGAAAAAAAAAGAAATAAAAAAACCTAAACTACATCATTCTCTTCCTATACTTAGATCCTTTTGGTTCTTTCCACTCACGATCTTCCTCTCTTGCTCATGTTTTCCTCCTCCATTGCCAGGCTTTTAAACCTTAACTACTAATAGTAACCACTATAAACTTGATTTATATTAAAATTCGATTAGAAAATTTTGATTTTTTTTTTTATATGTGAAGGTGAATTCAAACAAAAACCCATTATTAATATTAGAGAAAGGAAGAGTGAAAAGTGGATTAAAAGTGGTGGTAGTGGCTACTATTAGTAGCGAGAGGATTGGAAGTGATGGTTGTAGAGGAAGCAAAAAAAAGGCAAAATGAGATCATAAAGAGAAGTAGAGCAATAGGTGTCGATAGAGTAAGCGAAGCACAAAATGTTTTATCTATTTTTTCTCTCTTTCTTTCTTTATTTCTTTTTTCAATTTTTGCATTCTTTTCTTTAACATATATTTTTTGATTAATTGATCCATCTATCTTTATATATTGAGTATATACTTTTACATGTTCTTTTAAGATTTTTTTCACTCTTATACACAATTATATATTTTTATTTTATCTCATACATTCATTTGTTGTTTTTTGGATGAAAATGCCCTCAACCCTAACAAAATAATCTAAAAATGTGGAAATTTTATTATAAAAAAATAAAAATAAAATTATTTTAAAAATAAAAAAACTTGAAAACCCTATAAAAAAAATTCAAAAAACAAGAACAAAAAACTAAAGCTAACATGTAAAATCTAAAAAAAAATGTCTATAGAGTTTCATAATAGAAATATGTAAGGGTGAGCAAATGGTTCGATTAACCAAAAATCGAATTAAATCGGATCGAATTATGGAATTTGGTTTGGTTTTTTTTTTCGAATTTCTAATTATAATTTCTAAATCCCTAAGATCTAATCCTAAGTTGCCTTGTTCCTTTCGACGCAATCACGCGACAAACAAGCCAACAAACTCATTCGATCTTTCATATTTGGATATTTGTTGCGTCCGGTACGTCCGGTTCTTCTTAGTACCTTATGGTGCTTCGCTAGTGCCTTCAGTTGTTGCGTCTACCGCCTCCGGTGCGTCCGCTTCGCCTAGTGCCTTCTAGTTGTTATGTCCGGTCCGGTAAGTCCGGTGCATTCTTTTTATTCTTGAGTTTATTGGTTTTAGATGAGTCGTTTAGTTTCCTTACAATTTTAGACTTCAAGATGTAGTTGCTCTTATAGTTCCAATTCTTGTTATATTCCTCGTCATGCTCGTTGATAAATGACTTGAGCTTCATTAAAGTTATTGCAAGTAAGATGTAATTTTGCAAAACTTGGACCAAGTAAACTCAACTATTTTGAAAGTCACACATATCTTAAGAAATTAGGTATTGGTTCGATTGTGTGCACTCGTAGCATTCATCAACAAGAAATACATTTTCCTCTTCTTCTAAAAGAGGATAGCATAAATTCGAGATGAATATGCTATCTTGAAGCATTTGTTGTGTTATTGCATCTAGTGACTCGGAAATACAAACTTTCTTCAATAAAGTGGATGTCCTTGGTTTGTTTATAAAATACACCTATACTTTTTGACCGAATAAGTAAATTGCCAATACCTGTTTAGATGCTTTTTGCATGAAAGGACTCTAGTTGGCTATTTTTATTCATGATATTCATTCCGATTATCATGAGGCCCTAGATATCTTAGCAAGCATAAATATTTAATAATAAAAAAAAGTGAACTCGGATAATTTTTTTACTTGATTGAATATCATTATGCTTCAATTCCACCTTACTCGTTTAAATATAGGTCATTTACCGAATAAAACTTCCGAGACCGACCATTTTGGGTGAAAGAAAGTCGGAAAACGGAACCATGCTATTATCTTCACACGTGGAGAAGGCTTGCAAACAATAGATATGAAGCAGGTATGATAATGGTGAAATCTAAACAAACATTATTATTCACTTTGGCCATTGTCCATTGGTTGATGTTTCCACTTCTAAAGGATAACTACATGGAAGAAGCCTTAAAAATGAGGAACTTGCGGCAAGAATTTCTTAAGAAGCTCGATGGTGTGAGGCATCCTTCAATACTTGGACTTAGAGAGCATATTTTTACCGGAAGGTAATGTGTTGTTCTTTGTCTATGTGACTTTCTCCACATATATTTTATCGTGATTATGATCACCGAATTTTCTTTCATTGCTTGGTGCGGTGTTTCATCTCTTACATGGTCTATGTCAAATCAGAAACCAACTTTGTGACTATAGGTCGAGGTTAATGCGCACCGGCCAACCCTCCGAAGTAAGTTTCAATTGCTTGAAATTATTAGACTCCAAAATTTTCATTTTCTTGTTTACTATAATCCAAAATTAGTAATCTAGGACAACCGATTGAAGAACATGGCAAAAAGTTTTGTGGTCATCAATCGCACAATACTTATTATATACACATAGGGGAATGGTAATTTTGAAATTTTGAAGTAGATTACATTCTAAAGTACTTTTAATGCTTGGAACAAGAACTAGGATCAGCTTTTAAAGCTACGATGAATGGTGTATAATCTATTCATGGAATATGACTAGTGACATCATGCAAGCAAAAATCCTTGGAGTGGCGCAAACTCTAAGGTAAATTTTATGGAAAATCCTATGTGATTTTATAATTAATATATCAAGAGTAAAAATAAGGGCATTTAGATGAACCATGAAGAGTTAGATAATTGGATTTGTTGGCCACCGATGAATGATGTGGTTGAATGTGATAACCGATTAATTATAAGCCACATCATTTTTCTTCCGTGAAACATGTCATGATCCAACAGAAGATTTTTTCTTGGTCACACTTGTAGGTCTTGATCACTTATTTGTGGTTTATAAATGTCTATTTTGTTTCTTTTTTAATTGGCTTGTCCATATGGACATCATTCTCTCTCTTTTTCCTTTTTTTTTTTTTATATATAATAATGCTTATGAAGTTAAATTTCTTGCTAGATGGAGAATGTACGGACTTGGTCGTCAAATGAGCCAACCTTCAATTGTGCAATTTGCTTGTGTCCATTTGAGTAGATGTCACAATTATTAACTTGAGTTTTTGTTCAACCATTATGTAAGGATGCTTTTAAGATATCATAAGCAATCAAGTTTATCAAAGCATGCACTGGTTCCGAAAAAATGAAATAGTTGACACTTCATATTTCCAAGGTTAAAGGTAATGCAAACACTTCATATTTACAAAGCAAGTAAGCACGCATTGGTTCAACATTTTTTTTCACAACAACAAAAGTTTGGTTAAAACCGAATTATTTCGATACCGAACCGAAATAATTAAGTTACAAATCGAATTAACCGAATTTAATTTGGTTCAGTTTCGATTTTTATTTTTTCTAATTCGATTAATCGAGAACCGAATCGAATTAAGCTTAACCAAACCATTTAACCGTTTGCTTCAATCTAGAAATATATGCATGCTAATAAAATAAGTTTTGCAAAACATGAATAATTTTTTAATTTTTTTCATTAGTTTCCTATTTTTTTTATATATTATGTATGGGTTATTTATTTTATTTTATTTTTCAAGTTATCATGTTTTTAGATTTTTTATTTTTTCTGATTTTATTGTTTTTGAAAATTGTTTTAGTTTTTTACAATTTTTTATTATTATTTATGTATTAAAAACATTTTTTCGTAGACTAATGGATATTTTTGTCCAAAAATATATATGCAAGAAAATATGAATATACAAAGGCGTATGAAAGTGAAAAATTCTTCAAATGACGTGTGAGAGGATAAGATTAATATATAAGAATAGATAGATATATTAATCCTATATTTTGTTTCTCAATAATTTCGAATGAGACTCAATTTTTATCATGTGTTAGTACATAAAGACCGCATTCATATTTAACAACATTATCGGGTGATGGAATACCCTTAACTAGAAAAAAAATTCAATGGTTAATCACTCAAATATGTAAATAAAAGGTTAGACACTCAAACAAACAAAAATTAAAGACTCGGACACTAAAATAGCAGTTTTCATTTTTTTTTATAATTTCAATCAAAGTCCATCTTTTATCACATGTCAATAAATGCCGATCACATCAGCATTTAATAATCTCATGTGACGAAACACATTCAAATAGAAAAAAAATTAAAAATTAATCATTCAAATAGGTAAAATAAAAAAACAAGTACCAAAAATCAATAAAAAATTAAACACTAAAATTATTGTTTTACCTATAAAAAAATCCAAATTTAATGCGATGGCAGCCTGCAATGTTGGTCTGGTAGATGTCGCCAATGTTCGACTTCTTTTCTTTTCATTTAGCTATCATCACCCAAGACCTAAATAAATTGAAATGTAATAAATAATAAAATTTGGCAACAACAACAAAATAACCTATAAGAAATGAACTAAGGATTCGATTTTATAATTTAATAAATTTTGATGTAAATTAATTATTTTAAAATTTTAATACTTTATGGTTTTTATTGGCTTGTTTTTATGTTTTTTTTTAGAGTATTGATAGTTAAAATAAAGTACCAATATAGTACTATATATATAGTTTAGGAGTGATTTAAGTAAATTATTTTTATATTATTTAAGGTTTTAAGTGGTGTATAAATAAAATAAAAATAAAAATTTGTGATTACCCTATATTTTAAGATTTACTCTAAAATTTGTCTAGTTTTTAGGAATTAATAATTTTGTCAATATTGATATTTTTCTTAATTAAAGGTAAGGTGAATTTACTTATTAGTATTAGTAATATATCACAATGTAGTATTATATTAAGAGTATAATAGTCAAAGATACATATAATCACTCAACAGTTCTTAAGCTTAACAATTTATTTATTTATTTTCCCTCCTTTTTCCCATCTCTCCTGACCTCTTTTTTGTCTTTATTTCATACTGATTATATCACAACAAATATTCTAAAATTATAAATTCAGAGTTTTTTCATTAAAATTTCATAAGTTTAAGAAAACCTCCTATTTTGCTGGTTTTATATTTTCTTTTTTATTGATCCTAGTTTTCTTTTTAATAAGAGTTTTATGATCTTAATTCTAAAGAATTATAAAGAGAATGAAAGTGCCATTAACATTAATAAAAACATTATTCATGGCTCAACTACGAGCCTTATGTGATATTGTAGGTTTATCATTCGTCCATGGCAACCACTTAAGGGTCCATTTAGGAGATTTTCAAATGCAAAGGAAAAATTTATAGTAAATTATAAATTAATTTTTTTTTAGTTTTGAGAAACGAATTAATTAGTTTTATTGTAAAAATTAATTAATTAATTAATTTTTTTATTTTTATGTTTTTAAATAGAAAAATAAATAAATAAATATTATGAAAATATTGATGAGAAAAAAAGCAATTTTTAAATAAAATAATATTAAATTAAGAATAATTAATAGTGATTAAAAAATTAATTTTTAAAATAAAAATAATTCATTCATTCATTTCTCAAAACTAGAAAATCTAATTTATAATTTACTCAAAAAAAAAATCAGTAGTACTACTCTTTTAAATATGTATGAAAAGGAAGAACAGCGGAGGGCAATAGTGTCTTTTGCGATGGTATGATTGGTGCCGTATAAAAAGGGACACAAATGGGATGGTTTGGGCATAACAAAGGTCGTTGAGGGTAAGCGAAGGGAAAAGACAGATAATTAATAACGCGAGTTGGTTGGTAGTGAGGGGCACCGACGGGATGTGATTGGTTAGACTGCCTGCCATATAAGAATGTGGATAATGTCCCGTCTCGCCCCGCCAACCTCAAACGTACATGTAACCGTGTTTGGTAATTTGGTTAACGTGTTTTTGGGAAAAAAGTTTGTCCTGAAAAAAAAAAATCAAATTTAATATATAGATTTTTTATGATTTTAACATTAACATGTCAAAATTATCTTAAAACATGTATTTTAAAATACACTTTTAAACACAGTTAAAATTGATACCTGTTTTGTTTTTAAAGCATAGAATTTTCGTCCATGTATATTTTGGTTTTTAATTTTTTTTTTTTAAAATTTGATCCCAGTATTTTGTTTTTCTTAAAAAAAAAAATCTTTATTGAAACTTTTTTGCTCATCATAGTTTAAAATAAATATCATTTAATCCATAACTTAATATTGTTATCAATCAAGTCTGTCAAATTGTAAATTTGATCAAAATTTTCTTTTCTTAACAGAATTTTTTTTAATGAAAATAGAAAAATATTAAAAAAATAAAAATCGCTTCCATCAAATAAAACATGGAAAATAAAAGTAAAACCTTTTTTTAAAAAAAAACAATTAGATTAATTGAACTACTCATTATTTTCTCTGGTCCTAAAAAATCATCACAGCTACCACCAATCTTTTTTCTCTCTCCCTAAACAAATAATCAATGTCACTAGTAACAACAAAACCATACCTATCACCATACTTAAAATCCACAAACACCACAGTCAAGAAAACTTGCCACCACCTAAATCACCGACGACGGCCATTATGAAGGAGTAGATGGAAGAAAAAGACATAATCGAACTAGGTAGCCTCACGAAATTACCGCTAGCTGCTAGTCCAATAATTTCTTCAGAAATTAAACGTTTGGCATCTTAGAGACCTGTAAATTAATATTCGTCAGCTTGTAATAGTGGAAACACATTAATTAATTAAAGATTCTGTAGATGAACTCCATCAACTTTTAAATTAATAGAAGAATCTAATTAAGTAACGATTGTAGTATATAGAGAGACGGTACGTGCCAATCATTAACAGACAATAATAATGATGATGATACTAATGAGTTTCTTTAAGTGCGGTATCTACTTATTAACTCGTCAACTTTACTGCTATTCTTTTTACTATGATGCTCTGGAGTACAGAGAGCATGACGAAAATGGAAATGGAGTAACCAGTAGTACAGAAAAACTCCCCTTTTTGTTACGAGAATTTGCTGTTGGCAGAAGCCAAACAACGAGGTGGATTCTGCTATGTGAATGATCCGTGTTTGCCACATGTTTCATGAAGATGATCGATATTATATATGGCCACATGTTTCATGAAGATGATCAGTACATGTTTCATGAAGATGACCGATATTATGGACTTGGGAGAATGGTGGGTGTGTGCTATAGGGTTAGGAATTAATGAGTTCTGCTTGCTTCTTTTTTGTGTTCTTCCCTGCCCTCAAGCAATATATATTTTTTCCAGCTCTGTTAAGTAAAAAAAGGCAATTGGTGGATGCATATTAATTTGTTCTCTTCTCATTTTTACATGCTTTTATATCTTTCGAGAATCACTAGTATGAGCACCCATGTTTCAATCATTGGATTGCTGTTTTGTATCCAAAAAAATGTACATGAGTTGCGGTGAAGTTAGGATATACAGTTATAAACCTACGATTGAGGGGCAAATCAAAGCTTCCCCTGTTGAGAACTAGGGTGCAATGCATTTATTAAAATTCATAACTCGGGACTTCTTTAGATAGTTGTCATATCATGATTGTTAAAAAAAAAAAAAATATTGAGGGACCGCATTAAATTCACTCATATTAGTATGTTTGTGTATATGCATGCTAATAATCCCTTAATAAAATATAAATCACAATGTGTTAGTCATTTGATAAACAAGTGTTGATTTGTGAGTTAGGTATAAAGTTTGATTTTTATAATCAATATTTTTAAAAATTTATTATTAGAATACTCGAGACTCGTAAGTTAGGGAGTGCTCCTTAATCATCACGAGAAAGAAATTAATTTTAAGATGCATGATATATATATGTATAATAATCCATTGAGTTTTGGGTTATGATAAATGAGAAAAACATGAAAAAGTATTAGCATATTAATTAATTTTCTTCTGTGGATATTAATCGTTATTTTAGATTATAGTTTTCTAATTACTAATAAAAGTTTTGTTTGAGTTACAAATAAGAAGAGATTATTTATAGAATGATTTCCATTTAGTACATACTAGGAGGAGTTAAAATATCACAAAAAATCTCATTATTATATCTATATTGAGATTAAAGTTTAGGATAACTATATAAAGGAACCGGTGGATGTAGATATGTCACCTTATGAAAGAAATTATTGTGAGACAACAACCAAGAACCTTAGGCAAGATAAAGTCCCATCACTAGCCACGTTATCAAAAGGGACACTAAGTTTTTATTCCAAAATAAGTAGTTAATTTATTCCTTAAAGTTAGATTTTACTGTGAATAATTTCTGAGTATTGATTTTAGCTCAAAGTTCCTTCAATTGAGGAAACAATCTTTTTCATGAAAAATAACAACTTAAAGCATTTTTTATGATATAATTTTTTCAACTTTATTTTATTTTTGTGCAAAATAACTTTTTGAGTATTACTTCCAAGCTTTTGGTTATGATTCAAAATCATGCATAGGTCATATGCCGAACACTTTGTAAATTATTAGTAATAATTTGATTGCATTATATTATAAATTTGAAAAGCTTATTTATAATATAATATAGGAATACCATAATTAGTAAGAGACTAATATATAGTTAACATAAAACTAGGATAATCTAAAACTTATGGACGCAGCCGAATACAGGAAAAAAAGAAAAAAGGCAGACCCAAAAGAGGGTTTTACACAACCTTTTGATCTAAAAACCTTTTTTGAAAAGTAATAATCTTAATTTATCGTACCAATTTCAGTAAATAGTTTGAGGATGAATACTCGTTTGAATATTTGGATCTTTATCCAACTTAAAATAACCAAACTAATCTTGGTGGACAAATATTAGGAGTTAAAATATACATATATAGTGCTAGCAGCTATTTCAAATATTTGTGTTTGAATTTTTTGTTGTTGTTGTTGTTGTTGTTTTTTTTTTTTTTCATATGCTAAAATATTATCTTATTTTATTATTGTTTAATTTAATTGATGTTTTATATGGATGGACAAATAATTTAGTACAAATCTCTCGTTGCAAGTTTAAAATTATTTTTATAACCAAAATACTACAATTATCATTTTATTGATGTAGCAAACAAATATTTTCTTGATATTTGTTTGATATAAGAGTTATTTTTCTTGTTTTGTTTATATATATGTGTGTGTGTCTCGTGTGTTTGTGTGTGTGTGGACTTGATTTATTTGATTGATATTTAATGATATCGTTTCAGTTTCTAAAGTGAGTATTCGGTTTGGTTGAATTTTTATTATCGTTAATTTATTTTTAACGTAAGAGAAATCATATCTATATATATGTATGTGGACTTGATTTGTTTGTTTGGTATTTGATGCTATCGTTTCAGTTTCTAAAGTGATTATTTGATTTGGTTGGATTTTTTTTTTTGTGCACATACCTTGCATGTAGATGAATTCTTTCCTCTTATTTTCCTTTCTTAATTGTTAATTAATTATTTTTATATTTTTTTAATATAAATTCTAAGTAAAATAATCTAAAATAAACTTGTAAACTTTATATATATATATATGTTAGTCTCATTTAAAAATCATAAATTCATCGTATAAGCTATCTTATTATTATTTTTTTTTAAAGAGAGAGAAGATTATATGTGTGACGCCCTCGGCTTTCTTACAAATTACCGAAGAGGTGTGGCTAGGTACGTTACGAGCTTAGAGACTAAAGTCTCAATTAATTCCTATAACATATAACCATAAATAAACAAATTATTAAGTAACAATAAAATTTACATAACGTTGATAATTATGGCCATAGGAATTACAAAATATTTAAGATGCCATTTACCCACAAATAGACATCGTACCTCTTAATTACAAACCAAAAGAGAATTCTATATTCTCGGGTGCCACATGAGCCTCTTTTTAGCGAGAACTGGCAGCATCATCAATCGAATTATCTTTTCCCTTACCCGTTACGTCATACATTTACAATAAAAGAATAAGCCAAAACTCAATAAGTAGGGTGATGCACGTGACATGCAGTGTTTTTCTATTACACTCGCCTTCCTCCATCAATTTTAATTCGGGTACCCTAGGTATTAGCAAGTCTCGCTCTATTTCTATCTCTCGGTGATTGCTAAATCACCTACCGCTAGTAACAAAATTATCCCTCGTTGTAGCATATGGTTAGCGAAATTATCCATCGCTTAACGGTGTAATTCAATTAATAGAGCACACACACGACTTCATTGCTAATACACATTTAATCTAGTTAGGTTACCAAACTTATTCAATTTCAAACCAGTTCGGTTACCAAACCTCATCATTTCTCGACTCAATTGTTTTCTTAAGTCGATCCACCCCCAAATGCATATGATGCACGTGATGTTTCATTTACCACATTTCACCAATCATGGGTACCAAACCCTTCATTTTCATACCACACTCGGAATCCAATCCACGTTTGGGATTTCATATATTTTTTCTATTAGTCACGTAAAGAATATAAGAGCCGCCTATTAGGGTTAATCAATTCCTATATTTTAGTCCTAGGAATGCGTTTGAGCGCATTTGAAGTGAGATTTCATTTTAAACTCGAAATTTAGCCTTAATAGCCGAATATAGCTTCTAATAGGTCTAATTCCTAATTTTGATTTTTCTTGAAATCTTACCTTCTAACACTTCATTTTATACTTATTTAGGTGTAATTGGACCATTAATTATGGAGTTGGATGATTGGAATCCAAACCCCCAAATTTGTGAGTTTAGGCCGAATTGGTTCTAAAAGTGGCAAGAGATTTTTTTTTGTTTCTATGTAATTTCTTTTCATCCTAACTTACTAATCTATACTTAGTTTGGTTATCATTGAGTTCTAGATCTTTAGTTACATAAAAAAAAAAAAAAAAATCCAAACTTTGATCATTTTATTACCTAGGCCGAATGATTTCCTTAAGGATACTCTAAGAATTCTTTCCTCTTTCTTGCTAAGTTATTCTTCCAAATCCATGTCCACCATGGTTTAATCCATCCAAACTTTAGTCCAAGCCTATTTTTTTTAACCAAACCCACCAATACATATTTAGGCATACACAACACATGGATACATAAACATACCAATCATTCATCATCACATATACAATCCAACCATTAATTTCACATCAAGCCATCAAACACAAAATACTAACATGAATAACCCATAACAACATAATATAAAGCTTTAAACCATAACCTAATTTAAGCACATATAAATGAAATTTATGGCATAAACATAATGCAACATAAAATCTACTTTGATTTAAGCTTTCCTAAAGATTTCCTAGCTTTTCCCTTTTTCCTTTCTTCTTTCTTTCTTTTCCGTTTCCTTCCCCTCTCAATTTCGTTCCTTTTCTTTCTTTAGTGAGCTACGATTTTTCCTAAAAAAATGGTTAAGTCTAACTCTCTCTCACACTTATATACTCTACCTTTTTTCTTCTCATTAATTAGTATACCATATGTCTTAATTTTATGGTTATAAGGTGTAAAGTGAAGGAGAAAATAGAAGCAAGGTGGCGGGTTCAATGGTCAAAGCTTGCTAGGTGTCACCAAATAGAATAATGGAGAAGCTTAGGTGTCCAACTTATAACTAAAATGGGTAATTAGGCTAAACAAATTTCTAAGGTAGTTTGGTTCCAATAATTCGGCATTTCCCAAATATTAAATTATTTTTTCTCATTTGTATGATATATTCTAACTAGTTGTTAAGGAAAATAATTGATGACTACCAAATTATCCGAATATTTACTCCCATAAGTACTCACTTAAATGCCAATTATATTATCACCACAAAATAAATAAAAAATTGCATAAATTTATACTCACATCTAGTATATATATTTATAGATGTTCCAGATATATATATACATGGTTAGAAATTTTCACGGGAGTTACATTTCTCGCCCCCAAAATTTCAGCATTCATTTAATTTTTTGGCAATTCCCCACATTTCGGCACTCTTCACACCTTTAGATAATTGTTCTCACTTCATAATATGTTTTAAATATATGTTAAAGGAAATAAATGGTAACTAGCTAGGTTGGCCGAAGTTCATCCCATAAATCCTCACATAAACACTAAGCATGTTAACATAAAAAAATATTAAAATGGCACATAAATCACACCTATACCTAGTATAGACATATATAAATATTCCAAGTATGTATAGCTATGTGGTTAAGGATTTTCACTGGGTTACAATATTTTATAAAATTTAACTAAAAAATCCATACATAGAGAAAAATAAATCATATTTGTCAACAAATAAAATTTTATAAAAATTAAAATTAAAATTTAATTGGAAGAGAATTTCTATAAAAATGACACGTTGAAAGAATTAATTTTAAATAATAAGAGTATTATAATACGAAATATATGTTCATTTAGAATATGAAACACATTATATATATATATTTTCTTGCCATTTTGCATAGTAAACTTATAAAAATAACCATAAATTTTCTATAATTTTTACATAAAAAATCAATAATTTTTTTTAAAAAATAAATTATTGAAAAACAAACCAAGCGAATAAAATGATGTTCGAAATTAAACAAAAATATGTTCATTTAAAAATATAAAAAAATCATATATATTTATTTCTTTCCATTTTGTGCAAAAAAACTTAAAATAACTATCAATTTTTTTTTTGCAAAAAAAAATCAATAATTTTTAAAAAATTAATTATTGGAAAAAACCAAGCTAGTGAAATGAACTTCGAAATTGAAATATGAAACACAACATACATATTTATTTCTTCCCATTTTGTGCATAAAACTTTAAAAAAAAGATTGATTTTCTATATTTTTTTAAAATTAAATTATCGAAGAGAAAAAAACAAAGCTAGTATATAGTTTTTTCGAAATTGAAACAAAAAAATATGTAAAAAAAAGATACTAAAATGTAATGCCACAACATTTTGCATATTAAATGTCTTATGAAACCTAAAAAATTTCAAAAATGCCAAAAAATAGTAAAAGAAATAGTACAAATAAGTCTTGGTGAATAATAAAGTTAGTCTAGGTGAATGGTGTTGAAAGTAGTTAAGTGAATATTAAACAAGATTTTGTTTTAGTGTTTTTGTTAATGTTAATTATTAGATCATAAATACATCTCTCCCTATATATATTCAATTTTAATATATATTAACATGTGATATATATATATATATATATATATATATTGTTTCATTATACATTTTTTTTCTCATATAGACAACTTTAATATACATTAAATGGAAAGGTAGGTAGATCTATATGCTAGATGGCATGAGAAACCACTTACTATCTGTAAAAACCTCTTATTTCATAAACATTTAAAAGGAGCCAATTTATAATTTATTAGGGTAATTTATATAGCCTTAGAGACTAAAAAGTTTTTGTTTTTGCTTTTGATTTTCCTTTTTTAGCTTTTAGAGTTTTTTTCTCTAAAAGCAATTGCAAAAAAATATTTGGTAAAATTCTAAAACTATTTTGAGAGTTATTTAGAAGCTAAAATTCTGAAGTTACAGAATAAATCATTTAGGTTTTTGAATCTTATTTAATATAAAAATATTTTAACAGCAAACATTTTCAAATATTCTTTATATTTATAACAGTCAAAAGCTACAATTTTCCTAAACGTACTTTAAAAAGCATAAATGTACGACTGTAACAGTATTCTGATTTCTGAGTTGAATTCTATTTCTATATTCACACTCTCATCAATTTTTTTGGGTTTTGGCCGGGCGGTGGGGGTGGGGGCTGGTGGTGTTTGTGTGGGGATGTTTGTTGTGGTGGTGGGGAGAAGGGGTGGGTGGGTCGGGACAGGAACCCTGAGTGGGGATGGGCTTAGAAAAGCCCATTAGGTACAGTCTAAAATGGAAATAGAAGGAGCCCAATAATTCGTTAAACAGACAACTTGGAAGCCTTTCTCCTAATGGAGTATAAAGTCCAAACAAGGCCCTGTTGTGGAGCGATCGCAACGGCAGCAGAAGCAAAGCTAGGGTTTCTGTAGAAGCAAGCAACAACTCTACAGTCGACAAGATGATCTACGACGTCAACTCTCCGCTCTTTCGCTCCTTCCTCAGTCAGAAGGGTGGCTCTTCTGATAAGAGGTAACTTGTTCATCTGTTTCAGTCTTTGTTCTAGGTATTTGTCTGTCTAGATAACTATGTTGGTGTTTCGACGTGTAATAATTTAGTTTAAAGAGCTTGATTCTCTTAGAATTTGAATCTGCAAGACAGACTATGACTTGCTTATGATTGTCCTAAATATTGAAGATTATCAGGTTTTTGTTTCCTTCTTTGTTTTGATCGGTTTGCTTATGGGTATTTTATGATTCTGTAGTAATGCTGAGGCGCTTGTTTATTTGCAAAAAGAAACGAAAATTTGGAAGACTTTTAGCAAGAAATTTTTTTGTGAATTATCTTTTTTCCCCTCATATTGTCAAATGAAATTAAAGTATACCGGGAAATTGATGGATTTACAAATTTTTGGAATCCTCTAATTAAATGCTTGAATATGGAGCAGATTTATATAATTTTAATGGTGTTGCATGTCAAGATTTTTGAACCCAGACGAAAGAATTTGAAGGACAATTCTGATTATGCATGGAACTTTAAATGTAATTTAGCTAGATTGATGCTACAAACCAGATCAGGAAAGGATATAGTTCTATTTGCCTTGAATTTCTATTGGAATTTGAGCGGAATGTGTCACAAAATTTAATTGAATGCCGTTTTTAAATACCTGTTTGAGGTGTCTCCCTATGATACCCAATGCAGTTTTAAATTTTCAATTCTGATATAGAATGTGTTCTCTGACTTTCTGGCTTGGATTTTGCTAATCATACATTATTAAGCTCATCTGCTTTGTGGAAAAAAAAAGGTTTTGAATGCTTTCCTTATTTTGAAATTCCTTTCCTCAAGCTTTAACCAACTCTTGAATTTTTCTCGTTGACTTATTATTCCCTCTTCAATCCTTACTAGCCCCACTTTTCTTGCATTTGGTTTTAGCCAGTGGCCCTTGATCTAGTTCAGTAGTTTTAACATGTCTATTGGGATACCACATATGTTCATTATCAGAGATACATCACATGTGGGGTTAATTTTCCTGAGGTTGCTTCTAAGTTGAAGGAAGAGCTTTTATTCGCCATATACTGCATGCTTTTGCTGGTGTTGCCTTGTTGGCATCTTTTCCTTGTTTCCTAGTGTTCATGATGCCAGTTGAAATAACCTACAATCAGATAGAGTGTCACTATATTTTACTGGTCGATGCATATTTGATGAATCCACCCTTTTAGATTGATTCCGATACCTTTGAATTATTTTTTGGTGCTTCTTGGTTTTGTTTTTTTTATTATCTTGAAGTCTGGATGCAATTTTTGTTGGGTATGTCAGGAAAATGGAGGAGCAGAAGCCTAAGGAACAGAGACCCAAAGCTAACGAGAACAAGCCTGTTATGACAGAGTGAGAGGTCTATAGTTACCAGCTTTAGAATGGGTTTAGAATGTTTCAAAATGCTATCATAGGTATTTCTGATTACCTCCTGTCTAATATGAATGAACCCTATTGCTTTTGAGTTCCCGATGTACTTCTGTTTGGAAATGGATGTTAATTTGAGTTTGTGAATTAAGTGGAATTGATGTCAGAAAATTTCCAGTCTTTCATATGGTCTTACGTTAATATGACATGCGAGGCAACACTTGTATTAACTTAAATACTATAACCACCATTTTGTGATAATTGGGATCAAGACTTCAAGATTCAATGGCTTATTAATGATGGCAGCTGACAGAGTTCATTGCCTGTCTTAGACTCCCTTCGGATTGTGTTTCATGCATCAGACCCTTTAAATTTTCCTCGCTCCTCAACCATCGATGTTAAAGCCAAGGGGAGTAATTTCCCTCCTGCCAGACCCTTCACGATCGCATGCAACCATGGTCGACGTTAGTTTTACAGGGGTGGTGGTCGGTCAATAATTTGACTTCTTCTTCTTTCGTAGTTCATTCCTGCTGTATTTGGATGGTAACATTTAGTAGAAAGTGTTATTGTTGCCAGTCTCTTTTGACAGTTGACTGTAAAGATGTCGAAATCTTTCGATAGGGCAGGTCAAAGGACTCGGAAAAATAATGGCAAGCAGTTTCTACGTGTGGGGCACATGTTAAAATTGTCAACAGCTGGGGCCTTGGTGAATGATTTATGTTGACCTATGGTAATTTATTATCATAGCACAAAGCGATACAGCTGGAGATTTCTCTCTTGCTAATAAGATGAGATCGATGACGAGGTGTAACATTTTGCATGGTTTAGGAAATTTGAGGAAATAGGCGAGGTAAAAGTGTAGTTTCTAATTGCTGAGGTAGTATTGGTAAGAATTGTTTTCGATTAAAGAAAACATATTCGTAGGAATTGCTTTCTATTAAAGAGAACATGAATATGGTTAGGTTTTGTTTATAACAGGTTTCTTTCAGGAAACTGATATTTACAACATAAAGTGATTGTCTGGCTTGAGTAAAGCAGAATCAATGATGCATGCAATAACATATCATGACTTGATGACATTACAAAACTTAATATATTCTAATCAACACGTTCTTCTCCTGAAAATCTTATGTGACTGTAATATGTATGCTTTAAGACCTCAATATGAAATTGACATAAAAACAAAGCACAAGGTTAGATAGAATAAAAATCCAACAATGCAATTATAGAGATTCTTGAAGCAAAGTCCTCAATATTGAAGGAGGGAGAAGGATCTAAAACATCTAGAAAAATCAAGTAACTTTCCCGGAGATGCCTAGCCTATGCAACCTCCCTAAAATTACTTTGATGATTAAAGCAACCTGGACTAGTCTTAATCGAATGACATTACTGAGAGTTTGGAGCATCGAACAGCATTCCAAAAGGAATCCATATATGTACCAAATGGCAAGAAATCTAATCTTTATATGCTGGTAAAGAGAGATTAACTCAACTCAACAACCATGAAAAATGAAGAGTTACTCATTACATCTCTTCCTTTTTTCTCAACAACCAAAAGCGAGCTAATTAACCAAATCATTATTGCTATGACTGTCGATCGTCTCTCTCGTGAAGGCAAGTTAATATTCTGTTTATGCTATTTCTTCATCTCCATAATTAATGAGAACAAACAATAAATCTTCCAAAAGAGAATGGAAAACTTTAAAATGGTCTTAAAAAGAAACCTAAAAATCTCCATGATCAACACGCTCGTAGCAACACCAAAAAGTTAAACAAGACATATGGGTCCATTGCAGGGGTGAAAAGCAGAGGACAAAAGGGTGCGTGCCCTTGAGTAGCCATGAGTGGTTTCCCATGTGCAACCAATCTATTATCCAAACCCCCTTCTATCACCTTCTGTCTCCAATGATCACCTTCCTCACTTAATTAGCATCATCAATGATGAATGCTGTATAATTTGCAAACTGCTACTCTTTCCTTTCCACATTAAATTGAGACTTTACTAATCTCTTCAATGCATGACCATCTTTTGCAGTAAATTTTATAAATGCCACTCTAGTTTGCTAGCTGTTTAAATGATCTGGGGTTAGTGGCAGTTGTTGCCACCGAGCAGAAAGCAAGGTCTTGGATTAAATGGAATTGGTTGTACATCATGCACAATATGGTTTTGTGATTTTCATGAGTAAATGTTGAGATTTCCATTGGCCTAACAGAAAGAGTATTTATTTCTTTCATATTTGATTAATTAGCTAAGATTCAATTACTAATTAAGTTGAAACCATTTTGTTATGAGAAGGAAAAAAAAGTTCTCTTATATTTTAATGAATAATTAGTCATTGCATCTTTGTTTTTGCTATATGAGGTGATTTTGCCTTGGATCTTGATACATATGCCGCAATAATTGTTCCATGAGTAGGAGATGGCCTGAACATGTTATTTTTTAAAGTCTGCAAGCAACGTTTTTGTCAAAAAATAGAGTAATGCTAATTGAGATTACCATACGGACACCGATCTTTTTTCTTTTTTCTTTTTCATTGTCCAAACGGATACAAGTAATATATTTTACGCATGAGGTGAGTTGAGTTGAGTTTACCTAAGTGGAAATTAAGTTGAAGATATTATTGAATATTATAATAAAAAAGAAATATATGTTCTTCATGCTATTAGAACCACAAAAGTTATGCTGCCATAACAAATTTTTATAATATATTGACTATGTAATGCTTATGGTATTAAGTTGTTGAGACTGCATCAATGTGATCGGTATTTTAAGATGCTTATGTGGATATCAACGGTGAAGATAACATCATTTGTATTTATTAGTATCCAGTTAATAAAACTTTAATAATAAATTTTAATGCAATTATGGAATAAATACAACTGTTGAACTATGTAAATTTTATATTATATTGTGTTGTGTGATTATTCATGTATTTCTACTTTATTTTCTTATTTGATTAATTTCTTAACATATAGTTGGCAGAAAAAAAATATTCTTTCTCAGGTGGCACTTTGTAGATTGGAAATAGCAACTTTGTTTTTGAGTTTCTGCATGTTTTATAGTTTAATTTTTCAATAGTAGTTACAGATTTTTAGTACAGTGGTGAGAAAAATATATGGGATTTATTAAATTAAATGTTTAATTTTTGAAAAGCTTCTATTCCATTTATTTGGTATTGAAGATGGACGGGTGAGTTCAAAGAATTTAGTTTTTAAAATTGGTTAAAAAAATAAATGTGATCTAAATTTATCTTAAAACAATGATTGAATTGATACTAAAATTAATCATAAAATACTCTATTACTTTAAATGAATAAATAAATTGGACGACAGGAGTGGTGATGGATTGTTGTGGTAAACACTTGTTAGAAAAAGCTTAAAGAAAGTTGGTGGTTATAGGCAGACAAGTGCAAAGTTTCCAAAGTTGCTTTTCTTGTCAAATGTTAGTTATACTCTCCTCTATCTTCATGCTTTTTCCCCTTCATTCACGGCGCTCTTCCTTGCAATTTCTCACGTTTCTGTCTCTTCCATTCCTTAAACTAAACCTAAACAAGAAACAACCAAACTTGTTTCAACTCCATATTCTATCACGATCACTGCACCTGTTTCTGATCCTCTCATCTCACAGATTTCAAAGAAAGGGAAAAAAAATGTCTGAATTTTCTTCTTCATCAACTACCTCCAAGAAAACTGACCGCTTGTCAAGTCTTTTCCTATCTGACTTGTTCCTCTTTTGTTCTTTCATTCTCTCTCACCCTCTATACTTCTCTTATTTGATCTTCTTCTCTCCATACCTCTTTAAGCTTCTCTCTTTCCTCTCTCCTCTCTTCATTACTACTTCTCTTTTACTCCTAGCCCTTCTCACCATCTCTCCCAATATTCTTGTCAATGACAGTTCTCATACTGAATTTTCTGGATCCAAGGTAAGTTTTCTTTACCTTAAAACATACCAAGCTGTTGTAGAGAGGTTACGGTCTAAAGTAGAAGATGGGACTGAAGAGTTTCATCGTTTTGAGGAGCTAGAAGCGTATAAGATTGTGTTTGAGGTGTCAAATCTTGATATTGAAGACCATCCTGCTGAAGTTTCGGAAGTACTAGAAGCTAAAGATCAGAACTGCTTTTCAAGCACTGAATTAGTGCAGGTTCACAAGGGTTCAAGCCATCAACTTTTTGGTGCAGGTGGTGTCTCTGAAGTGCCAAATCGTAATTTGGATGAAAATTCAGTTTTCATTACGAGGTCAGAAAGTGCTGATCATGAGCTGATTGCGGAGGGAAAGACATTAGGAGGCTTCTTCTTGCATCAAAAGGAGGAGTTCGAAGATTTATGGTTCCAAAAGGAAGAAAAAGAAGCATTCAAGCCACTAAACGTGAACTTCAATAAAGTTGAAGAACAAAAAGAAGAACCATCCATGATTAGAAGGGGATCCAAGGAAATTGGTCAAAAAACGAGTGAAGCTAAAGTAAGTGATGATGATGGTGGAGAGCACTTCTACTCTCCAAAGCTGAGTTCCCAAGGACTAGAAGGAAATTCTTGGAGCCCAGGTAACGGTGGAGACTATAAGTCAAAAGTTAAAGACAACTCCGAAACATTGGGATATTCGAACCTTGGGAGTTTTGGATCTATGAGAAAAGAGAAAGAATGGAGGAGGACATTAGCATGCAAACTGTTCGAGGAGAGACACAATGTGAATGGAGGTGAAGGCATGGACATGCTTTGGGAGACATATGAGACAGACTCTATTAAAGTTAAAGGAAAAAGCAAAACAAAGAAGGGAAAGAAAGGCAGCATTGAGTACTATGATGATGAGGAAGAATTAGAAGAGGAAGAAAGTGATAGGCAGCTGTGCTGCTTGCAAGCCCTGAAATTCTCAGCTGGGAAGATGAATTTGGGAATGGGAAGGCCTAATCTCGTCAAGATCTCCAAGGCCCTCAAAGGAATTGGTTGGCTGCACCATGTGGGCAGGCATAGCAAGAAAGGGCATCATTGAATTAGAATTTACTTCCATCTGATCAAAGTTTTAATGGCTTAACTGATCAATTAATATGTATTTTGTTCAAGGATAAAAGTAAATACCAAGTTTTTATTTTCCCCTTTGAAATGTCGTAAATATTTTCCATTCTCATGTGAAGTTTGGATCCCTAATTAGACATATATATATATATATATATATATGCGTTAAAAACTTTTATTCGTCTATACATTCTTAATTTTGTAGTAGTTTTTTCGTCCATTCAAAATAAAAAATGGTAAAGAATTAAGAATTTGAAAAAAAAAAAAAAAAAAGCACATGCAGAGAAGCTAATCGACCGACTGATGAACTTGCCTCGTATGCTTACTCTCTTTGAAGAGAAATTTCATACTTTGAGCATTCACTTATACGATTTATTAGTCTCATTTTGGAGGACATGTATGATGTAGCCTCTCCAAAACTTTATAACATTCAACCTATTATTTGGAGATTTTCCTCTCCCTTGTATCAAAAAAATAAAAATAAGAATAAGAATAAAGCATTTAACTTATATAAAGAGTAAATTATAAATTAGTCCCTCTTGTTTAGAAAAATTAATTAGTGAGTCCATTTCTTTTCAAAAATAATCACTTGGTCCCTTACATTTTAATTATGTTAATAACTTAATTTTTACATTAGTTTTTCCTTAAATTGATGGTTTTTTTTTTTAATTTTTGGTTGAAAAAAGGAGAAAAAAAAATAGATGATTAAGTCATTGACGAAACTAAAATATAAAATAATTATTTTTTTAAAATAAAAATTAGTGATTAATTTGTTTCTCGAAATGAGAAAATAATTTATAATTTACTCCTTACATAAATTAGTTGGTAATAATTGCAATTTCTAGTGATCTATTAATTATCTAGTTGAAAACTAAGAATTCTACCCAACTTTTCTAGCCGAGGTGATTGGGTTCCTAGCTAACAAGTGGGTGCTCCTCGAGTCTGCATAATAAATTTAGGAACCATATATATATATATATATGTATGTATAATAGATAGCACATGATCATGAAGCCTATAGGCATGGCCAAGAAAACAATAATTGACTCACTATATATCAAGTCTTGCCCACTTTATAAGAATGGGTTGCTAGCTAATGCCATGTCGCATGTTAGCGGCATGTGGCATGCATCCAGTCCCAGGCAGAATCTCTCTGTCTGTGTCTTGGCTACGTGGGGAGAGAATAGAGGAAAAATGAAAGAAAAAGCCAATTATAATAAATTAGAAATAGAAAATTTTAAATTTTAAGGACTCAATTGAAGTATTGCTGAATCCACATAATTTAAAATTAGAGTTTGCTGGTCTATTGTCCAAAAGTTGGACTGACTGAATTATTATGACTTTAAAGTTGTTTTTTTTTTTTTTTTTTGATAATTGGTAAAATTAATTAAGTTAAAAGTACATTTGATATATATATATACATATTCAGAATAACGTTTTAGAATACTTAAGTTAATTAAAAAAGAATTTTCAATCAATTCTGTAATAAAATTTTGATTTAAATCAATTTATTTATAATAAAATATATTTATGATTTTTTTTGTAAAATAATTTTTTAAAAAACAAAAATGAATTTTCAAAATCATATAAAAAATAACCTCAAAACCGATGAGTAAAAACTAAGTCTTGTGCCCCTTCAATTGCCTTTTCTTTTTGCTCATATAATCCCTAAACAGATCATATAAGGAGTTTTGTGGTGTAGGTTGGGCTCTTTGTAAAATAATAATAATAAAAAAAAACTGTACTTTTTATGTGTAATTTTTTTTTCTGTTTTGTTACTCAATCGGTAATTTCTTTATTTTACTGCCTAAATTTTGATTTTTTGATTTTTGTTTTCTTATGCCTGCAGTCACTTGAGACTACTGACATGTCCGACAACATCAAATTACTAGGTGTTTTTTTTTTTTTTTTTATACTCAATCGGTAATTTGTTTTATTTTACTGCCTAAGTTTTGATTTTTTTTGGTGCCTGCTGTCACTTGAGATTAAATAATGCTTACGTATCTGGCAACATCCGTCATGTGGGTTTTTTTTTTTTTTTTTTTTTTTTAACTCTCATGTGACAGCATGAAAAAAAAGAAAAATTATTTTTTTAAAAAAATTGTTATTTTAATTAACTAACTAAAAAAAGAGAGAAAACTTGTCAAAACCTAGTAGCCTTCTCTCTATCTCTTCCTCTTCTCACCCATAACTAGAAAACCCTAGTCGCCATCTCCTTCTTCCTCTCCTGCCCATAGTTAGCCTCTCTCTCCCTTTTTGTCGCCAACCAACTCCCATCAATCATCTTTGTGATGGATTTTGTTCATGTTATACGAAATGAAGTTTTTATCTTTATCGAGATTTCATGGTAAAATTCTGGGATTTGTAGTTTGTTATGTTTATTGGTGTTTTTGTAAGAAAAGGTTTTTACAATTTTTTCTATGACTACTTAATTTCAATGTGAATTAATGTCACTTGGTCTTTTTTTTAAACAAGATCTTTTAACATCTCTTGTACCTTTTTTCTCTTCTCTTCTCCAACGAAGCTTGAGTTGGGGCTGTTGTGGCTTGGGTTTTGTATATGTGGTCAGCTATGAGGGGTAGTGGTTGGGTGGTTTGATTCGATTGATTTTGGCAATGGTGGCTATGGCTGACCAGAAAAAGAGAAAAGAAAAACAAACTTAAGGAGAAATTAGCTAGCTTATATATGGGTTGGGCCTTGGTTGAGATGGCAGGGGCTGTGTGGGTTTTTTATGGCTGATTTTGTGTGGGGTTTTAACTGATGATGTCGGTTTTCTATGAGTTTTTGTTGTCGTAAATAGAGTGGAAAAGTAGTATAAAATCAAAAACAATTATCCAATGTACTAAAGCAAAACGCTTTTTCACTTTAGTAATAAACAGTATCAATTACTGTTCATGTTATAGTTTTTTTTCATTATTTTTTTTGGCTAGACCTGTTGCCCCCCATCCGTTACTGTTCACATGAACAGTAAACAGCTTTCTTCTTTTTTTTTTTAAATTTTATTTTTTGCTTCTGTTTCTTAATAGTATTTGATGTTAAAATTTTAAAAGAACCAACAATTAATTGGGTGTTAAAATTTTAAAGAAACCAACAATTTATTTCCTTTATTATTTATTTTTAAAATTTTAAAAAATAAATAAGAAATAGTTAAATATAAAATTTTTTATTAAAAAATTATGATTATTTTTTAGCATAAAACAGATTATTAAATTGAAATAAGTTTTCTAAACGATTTTATATATTTTATCCAACCCGCAAGATAGCGCAGATAAAAAATCTAATACTATATACTAAAGAACAACCATTTTTCATCGTAGCAATGAACAATGTTAATCATTGTTCATTGCTATATTACTTTGGCTTTTTTTGATTTTTTAAGTTTTGATTTTTTTTTTGCCAGCACTCGCTGGCCTTCCCCCTCTTTTTTTTAGCCGTTTATTGTTCATTTGAATGGTAAACGGCTTGCCCTCTTTTTTTTTTTTCTCTACACACTAATTTTTTTTAATTTCCATCCGTTTACTATTCACATGAACGATGAAACTACTGGTCTCTTTTTTTTTTTCCCTAAACATTGAATTTTTTTTAATTTTAATTTCTTAATAATATTATGTGTTAAAATTTTAAAAGAACCAACAATTAATTGGGTGTTAAAATTTTAAAGAAATCAATAATTTATTTACTTTATTATTTATTTCTAAAATTTAAAAACACAAATAAGAAATAGTTAAATATGATTTTTTTATTTAAAAATTATAATTATTTTTTATCATAAAACAGATTATTAAACTGAAATAATTTTTCTATATGATTTTATATATTTTATCCAATCAAGTAGCGTAACGCGGGTAAAAAATCTAGTAATTACTAAAGATGATAGGTGGAGTGGTAAGAAGAATGTCTTTGACTCATCAAGTCAAGTGTTTGATTCTCATTCTTCAAAAACTTCTTTCTCTCATTTATATGGTATTGAAAATGAGCTATTGATAAGTTCAAAGAATCTTATTTTAGAATTGACAAAAACATACCTTATTATTTGTAAATATAGAAAAATTAAAAAAAAAATGACAATAGCATTGTTGGTGGATTATTGTTTTAAACACTTATTAGAAAAAGTTTTAAAGAAAATTGGTGGTTATAATAGACAAGTGCAAAGTTTCTAAAGTGGCTTTTCTTACCAAATGTTAGTTATACTCCATTATTTGTAACTATAAACATAAATAAAATATTAAATTACATAACAACAATTAGATATTTATGACTTTACATAAAAATATTTTTTTAAAACAACAAACAAATTATTTAAACATAAGTAGATACAAATAGATAATTAAAAATTTTAAAATAAAATATTGATTGTGTTCATTCACCAAGACAATGATCCATTCATGAAGAAAGAAGAGAGGAAGAGAGATTATGATGGTTGTTTAGAAGGTGACGATATGAAATTTAGTTATAATTTAGAGTGAAGGGTGACTTGAATCTAAGTTGGATAAGATCGATTGATCGAGGGGTTTCTTGTTTAATTAATTAATTATATATATATATATATATATATGTTAGTTTATTTATTCTCGTTATTATAGTAGTATTTTTTTTTTTAAGGAGGACATTGATGGCGAATTTGTGAGAAGATAGAAATCAAAATAACTTTCTTCTATTCGGAGTTAGGGATATGTTTGAGTAGTTTTATAAGGCTAAATGTTAGTAGAATAGTTGATATTGGGGTTGGAACAAGACTGATTGGAAAGAGATGGTGGAGAATGTCTCATAAACTATTAATATATGAAATGGTTTATAAGAGTTCTCTTTGCCTACAATTGTACCCACCTCTTCTTAATTGAAGGATGGTATTAGTTTAGTGTTTGTAGGCAATCATCAATGTACAAATAGTGTTTTACCACATTTAAGCCTCAATACTACTGGGAAACCTCAAGTCAAATTGTTGTTTACATAAAAGAGGCTTACAAGAAGTAAAGCAATAGAATGTGTATTTATTGTATATGACAATGATTTGGTGAATGGTTATACATGTGAGAGGATGATAGCCTTAGAAAATGACATGGACATTGATGATATGGTAAAGTGGGAAAGAGAATGAAAAAAAGGTTTATGTAATAACCAACAATGGTGAGAAATATAAAGTCTGCTAAGTTAGAATTTCCAACACTAAGAGCTAGGCTTTAAAAGGGGTGAATAAAATCTTGATACGATAAATAAAACCTTATAAAGATAAAAAAATTTATGATAAAAAAACTTAAAGATAAAACATCAAACAAGACGAAAGCAATATAAGGATAAACAAATTTCAATATATATATAAACACAAGAATATAAATTAAAAAGTGTAGGGATATAGAGATCAAACACAACGATATATCATATTTCAGCCATACCTATATCTAGTCTTTAAGAACAATTGAGATTTCTCAATCCATTATATGTTCCTACTTGCACAAATGAGGAACAAGCATTTTACAATCACTTGTTTTTCAAGTTTAAGCACAACCAACTTGTCGTAGTGCCAAGCTCACTCTAATAAAATTATATAAAGAATAATAGTAACTCAAATGATTATGTTTACCCAATAGCAAATCAATCAAAATTTAGAGCACAATAACACAATATAATGGATATAAACCAATTAAGCACTCAAGAAAAATGTTATGATACGTAAGTATTTCTCTGAATTTCTCGATACTTTTCTTTACCTTTTCTCTTGCTAAAACGCACATGAATGAAAGGTCTTTATAGAAGATTCAAGATATTAATTGTTACTCTTTGTATGAAAGTAGTCTTTGCTCAAAATTTTACCAAAACGAACAAGATTTTTGTCAAAAATCAACTCAACTCCTCCTGGACCTCTAATAAGCTAGTTCTAGCCTACCAAATAGGTTTTCATCATGTTTAATTGATCTTTGCCTTTTCGATCTAATCTTGATTTTTCTCAAGTTTTTCCTACCAAACTAGATTCATATGAGCCTTATGGATACAACTAACACGAATGATCCTTCTAAATCTTTTCTAATATGATTTGGTAACATCCTCGTTGACATAAAAAATTACAAAAAAAAAAAAAAAAGACTAAAAGATTCGTAGGGTTTTATCGTGCAATTATCGTAGCACTAGATTCGGTTACACTGCAGATCGAAACACTTTTTTTTTTTATAGCTTTTATGCCTTTTTCGATCAATTATATGCAAACTATACAAAATTTTACACTTTAGTTCCCGATGTTTTCCAACCTTTTTTTTTTTATCTATAATTTTATTTATGACACACTTTGGTATTTAGATGTAGAAAAGAAAGAGAAGCAAAGAGTGAGAAGGAATGAGAGAGAGAGAGAGAGAGCATCGACTAGGCTTATTTCGTCCACTTTGGTCGATGATATTTCATTCAATTTGCTTATCTTGAAGAGAAGAGTTTGCTTATAGTGGTTTTAAGCTATCAAATTATTAGAGAAGGTGCAAAAAAAAAAAAAATGAATTTTTTTGATTTGATTTTTTTCCTAATGTGTATTAAAATAAATTTGAAGGTTTCAAACGAGTTTATTGACCTTATTTCAGTCATTTAAAGGAAGTTTGAGAAAAAAATAATGTCGAATTGAGTTTTTTGAGGTCTAAAAAAACTAGCAATTTTCTAACGGACTTGAGTTTGCCAAAAGTTACATTTTTTGTTCTTTTGCAAGCTAGTAAGCCTCGCAAGCTTATAGAAACGAGCCCAAACGAGGGTCCCAATGCACAAGCTCGCACAAATAGGCCCAAGCTTACGGGCTTGGCCTAAGGCGCATGCCTTCTCAAGCAAGCCCAAGTGCACAAGCTTTCACAAGCAAGCCAAAGTGGGCGGGCTTGGCTTGGGTTTTTTTTTTTTTTTTTTTTTTTTTCTTCCAATAATCTATTTTTAATTTTTTTTTCATGGAGTTCGGTGTGAAAATGATAGAAAACCAATCGTTATTTTTTGAGTTTTTGATACGAGTTTAATGATGATGAAATATATATGACATGCTTTAAAAATTTAGGTTGAACATATATATCACATTATATTACTCTAATTGTTTAAAACTTATTTATTCAATTTATCGTTTCTTGTCAAAATTCTCATCAAATTAATTTTTAATTTTTTTATGTAATTTTATTTGTTAATATATATTATTATTTTATTTTTAATATATGATTATAATTTATATGATGGATTCGTATGATTTTTAAATGAGAGTATGATAGGTGGATATATATATATATATATATATTGAAAATTAATTATGTATCTATACACATAAAAATATTTTTTTCATGTTCTAAAATCATTTTTTTCAAATAAAAGAATTAAATAATGATTTAGAAGAATCATCTAATTATTCAAATATAGTTTTTTCAATAGAATTATTATTAATTATTTTGTTGATAAACATATATAAATTAAATGTACATACTTTAAAAAAAAATCTTTTCACAAACATTAAATAAGAATTAAAAAAATCATTTGTTAATTTTTATATAAGCTTTTATATTAGTTGTTGCTTTATTTTTTCAATGCAATCCTATGAAAAAATTACTAAAGTATTTTTTTAAGTTTTGAATTAAATTTTCTATTTAGATTATTGCAAGTTTTATTAAGAATCAATGCATAAGGAAAAAACAAATTAAGTTTTTTAACTACAAAATTTAAGGGAAAAACATAAAAAAGAAGAAATTAAATACAAAATTTTGATTTAAAATATATAAAATTAGATGATTTCACCTATTCAACCTAGCTCGTAGCGTAGTACGAGCAATTGATTAGTATTTAGATATTTTACAATATAGTATAAAAATTGAACTATAGATTTTGATAACTTGAAAGCTTTGACAATCGCACTTTTGGAAATGGTCTTCAATATATAACTTCTTTTACTTGGGAATCATATATTTTTCTTTCCATGCTTGTAAAATATTTGCTTCTTTGACTTGAGAATCATATAATATTTTTTCTATACTTGTAAAGTATTGTGTTTTCATACTTGAAATGTCCATCATAAGCAAGTGCAGTCCAAACGCTACTTTCACCTAACTTAATCAAATGTTAGATACAATATTAAATAATTTCAATTATATTAGATTAGTTTGTTATTTCATCAAAATAAAAACATAATTGTCTGGTACTTAGGAAGACATCATCAGTTTATGCATAGACCTCTCTGGTCATGAATGTGTTCCTAACGTAATCTTCTTAATGAAAACCATGTTATATAAATCTATTATAAATGTGTTCAAGTTTAATTTAGACTTTGTTAATGGTTTAGTTGTTTTGTTGATAGAGTTGGGTAAAGGCGGTGGATGGATTAGCTTCTGATGGTGATGGAGTAAACTATAAATTAGTCTTTCTTGTTTTGAAAACAAATCATTTAATCTTCATATTTTTAAATTTATTAATAACTTAGTCCTTTTTGTTATTTTTTACTTTATTTAGATTTTTTTAAGATAAAGAAAGAAAGAAAATATGAAAAGATTGATAAAAAGAAGAAGATATTTGTGAAATAACAGAAATATTAAATTAAATATGATCAACATTGTTTAAAAGATCAAATGATAGTTTTTGAAATGAAATAAATTAATTAATTTATTTTTTGAAACTAAAGGGTCTAATTTATAATTTAGTGAGATAGATGGGATCTCCGTCACCGACTCCATGGAGAGCTACCTCTACCGTGGGTTTTTCCTTTGGGGACTTCTATAAAAATGTGATGTTTATTATAGTACGAAATCAACATCACATCTATTTCTTAAATTAAAATAAATAAATTATTTAATTGCTACCAGTTGAATTACATCTTTTGTTAAAAAAATTATAATAGTATAAAGCTAGGAATTAAAAACATTAATATAAATTATATAAACCATTTTTAACCCTCCATCACCATAAAGTAAATTATAAATCAGTCTTTTTAGTTTTCAGAAATAAATTAATGAGTTCTTCAATTCCAAAAATTAATTATTTAATATTTTTATATTTTTTAATTAAGTTATTTTTTATTTTAGAAAAAAATATAAATTATGAAAAAATTGATTAAAAAAATATTTTAAAAATAAATAATATTAAATTAAATATAATCAAATGACTGAATAATTAATTATTATTATTATTTTTTTTGTCAAAATTAGAAAGTTTAATTTATAATTTACTCCATCACCGTCAGAGCAGCATGTAATTATGTACTGTAAATAAAAGAAAGAAAAGAATATTTTATTTTATTTTGGTTGTCACTCGATTTGGCTGATTACAGTAGAGATTAGGAGTTCACACTGGATCCCGCGCACGTCACGTCACCGCCACTAATTAACCACTTGTCACTAGCCAGCAATAATAGGAACATAATAAAATCTGATCCGTCCATCCTAATGCAAAAACGAAGGAGGGTCTAGATCTTGCGATTTCTATTTCTGTTGAGAACCCAGTAGCAGATTTTATTGATTTGAACAACCAATAGCAGTGAAGAAGCGTCTTTTCGTCCCAGATTTCTGTCTCCCCCCGCCCTGTGACTCTTGTTTCTCGTCCCACCATCTATCCTTCCATTCACCGTCAATTCTTCCTCCCATTCCTCTCTAGTTGATCAAAATCAAAGAAAGAAGAAAAGGAAATGGCGAATCATAGGAGTTCGCGCAGTGGAATCGGTATTTCGTTTCGATTGTTGGGGTCGGTCATAGCAGTAGCAGTCTTTCTGTTTTTTACTGTTTCTTTTCTCTTCACTTCTCACTCTCACTCTTCCACCACCGACACCCGTAACTTTGTAAGTTCTCTTTCCCTTGCTCCTGAGATCCAATTTTCTCCACGGATCTCGTAGATTCTTAAATTAATTGTTATTATTATTGTTGTTTTAAGAAATGTACATTGAAGCTGACAGAAATATTTGTAATTCATTGTTCTTGCTTTTGGATCATATTTACTACTTTCGTTTCTTTTATTATTTTTTGAATTTTGCGCATTGGTTAGTGGAAGTTAATTGATAACATTTATTAGTTTGTTTGTTTTGCTTATGTGAAATTATTGTAACTGAAACTAGAGCATTAATTAATTAATTAATTATAATTGTATTAAAAAGTAGTAATTCTTTTTTTTATTATTATTCATCTTTGATTTAGGGTTTCAGTGATGTTGCATACGGTTTGGGATCCGGGAGGAGATCCGTGCTGGCACTCAAATCAGATCCACTTAAACCCCGATTGGATCAGATCCGCAAACAAGCAGATGATCATCGCTCTCTTGCCCATGCTTATGCATCCTATGCGCGCAAACTCAAGCTGGAGAATTCCAAGCTTGTTAGGGTTTTTGCTGATCTCTCACGAAATTACACCGATCTTATTAACAAGCCTTCTTATCGGGCTCTTTTCGAGTCTGATTCTCTGTCTATTGATGAATTCACGCTTCGCCAATTTGAGAAGGAAGTCAAAGAGCGAATCAAGGTTACGCGCCAAGTGATTGCTGAAGCGAAAGAAAGTTTTGATAATCAGTTGAAGATTCAGAAGTTGAAGGATACCATTTTTGCTGTTAATGAGCAATTAACTAAAGCAAAAAAGCAAGGGGCGTTTTCAAGCTTGATTGCTGCGAAATCAATACCTAAGAGTTTGCATTGCCTTGCGATGAGGTTGATGGAGGAGAGGATTGCTCATCCAGACAAGTATAATGATGAAGGGAAGCCACCCCTTCCTGAGTTGGAGGATCCAAAGCTTTACCATTATGCAATTTTCTCTGATAATGTGATTGCAGCGTCCGTGGTGGTGAATTCAGCAGTGAAGAATGCAAAAGAGCCGTGGAAACATGTTTTTCATGTTGTGACTGATAAAATGAATCTCGGTGCAATGCAGGTTATGTTTAAATTAAAAGATTATAATGGGGCACATATAGAGGTGAAAGCTGTTGAGGATTATAAATTCTTGAATTCGTCATATGTACCTGTACTTAAGCAATTGGAGTCAGCGAATCTGCAGAAGTTTTACTTTGAGAATAAGCTTGAGAATGCGACCAAGGATACTACGAACATGAAGTTTAGGAACCCTAAGTACTTGTCGATTTTGAATCACTTAAGGTTTTATTTGCCGGAGATGTATCCAAAGTTGCATAGGATATTGTTCTTAGACGATGATATAGTGGTGCAGAAGGATTTGACAGGGTTGTGGAAGATAGATATGGATGGGAAGGTGAATGGAGCTGTGGAGACCTGTTTTGGGTCATTTCATAGGTATGCTCAGTATATGAATTTCTCTCACCCTTTGATCAAGGAGAAGTTTAATCCAAAGGCTTGTGCTTGGGCATACGGCATGAACTTCTTTGATTTGGATGCTTGGCGGAGAGAGAAGTGCACAGAAGAGTATCATTATTGGCAGAACCTGGTAAGATTGCGTTATTGTCCTGTAAGCTCTGTTGTTCCCTTTTTTCAACTTGTCTAGTTGTTCATTGCTCGGGTTTATATTAGGGCACATGGTAGGTTGTTTTCGCATAGAATGCTGCTTTCTTATCTCCAATTCTTTTATCGCAATTTCTAATCTCCAGCATTAAAACAAAAATGTGGACAGCCTCCTATAGAACGTGTAAAGTAGTTTTTGCAAGGATGTTACACTCTGAAAACATGTCCTTTGACCTGATTACCTTTAATCTACACTAAATTCTGTGGATATAGCTGTAAATACTGAAACAAGGTTATATGTCTGTAAAAGCTGCACTGTGTCTATGAAGTTCTTCCTGTACATTATTAAGTAGAGATTCTGATGATGTTGCAGAATGAGAACCGAACCTTGTGGAAACTGGGCACCCTGCCCCCAGGTTTAATCACATTTTACTCAACAACGAAGCCACTAGACAAGTCATGGCATGTCCTGGGACTTGGGTATAATCCTAGCATTAGTATGGATGAGATTCGCTCTGCTTCAGTGGTGCATTTCAATGGGAATATGAAGCCGTGGCTTGATATTGCAATGACCCAGTTTAAACCACTATGGACAAAGTATGTTGACTATGAGTTGGAGTTTGTCCAGGCCTGCAATTTTGGTCTCTGAGTATGCCCTTCATGTTTGAACCTTCCTCGCAGTAGATTTGCCAACGCCAGTGAAATCTTTTATCTGGTGCCCTCCTGTTGCAGGAAATTCAGCACCGTTCCAAGTGTAGCATAAGTTATGTTAATTTTAGATTTCTTCGTCCATTTATTTATACAAGGCATGCAACTAAAATTTGTTGTATTTGGCTGGAAGATGTAGCTACAAGAAATATGGTTGGATTTTAATGTTATAGTGTTCAAAGAATTTGTCGAGTGTCTGTTTACTCTCGTCATGTGACCCACCAATTTGCACCCTCTTCAAACACGTCTGAGGAGAGTCCATACTACGCCCTCCGACGGCCGAGGTAGAAAGCTTACGCTCAAGAAATATTTTTTCTTTCAGCCTGGCAACACGAATGCTGGCATCAACATTTCTTTCCATCACGGGAAAGATTTCTTTCTCTTGGATTTCTGTTAATCATGCGTGCTGAACGCCCCAGCCCCTATTGCGATCCACCATATATATGAGGAAGTGACATTCTTCTTTCTTTTTCGAAAAAAATTGAAACGAACAGCCAGGATTGAAGAGCAAATACTTGTTGAGGAACGGCAATCAATGAAGGTAACAAGCTCCAGGATCAAAGGCAGCACCAACAACAAACACAATTGGGAAGGCCTTCAGCAAGCAATATTTCAGAAAGAAACTACAATTCTTTTTTCTTCGACGCGTGTATCTGTGTACGCACCATTCAACCAAGAAAAGAAATTCCTAAATACAGCTGTGAAGTTGAATGGTATCCAGACATCAGATCTGTTCCGATTTTCCACAGTTAATACCAAAGTAACTTCTCAAGAGCATGCAAGGCGTTTTATGATTCCTCCCATTGTTGACCAATAAAAAAAGCGGCACCGAAAAAAAAAAAATTGATGAAGCCAGAGTTTTTGGCAATTGACACAATTTAGACTAGGAAAAAACAAAAATTTCAAACTACGCGAGCTGTTACGGCTAACATAATCACGCTAAACGAGAAACCAACAAAGCCTTGATAATATTTAATTAAATGAAAAATTAAGGTCCCAAAAGGGACTTAGAATCGCCATGATATGGACTTAAAAATACCATGGAAATTGGACAAGACATTTCAGATTTAGTATACCAGGAAAAAACATTTACTAGCATCCGCCCCAAATCATTCCATACTAAAGAAAAATGGACAAAAAGTCCAGGACAAAACCCTTGAGAAAGCTCATCCATAGAAGTGAATGGCTCTCCTCCTAATACTATTAAACCAACTTCGCTAAAAACAGAACTATCTTTGACCATTCCTGAACAATTCACAAGTCATGGATCTTCAAGCAGTAGCAGATACTCTTGGCGTTGTAGTCTTGGCTGTGCCATTAAGACCTAAACCACCAGCACGGTTTGCCCGACCACCATTGTTCCCCATCTTATCAGCCCTCCGATATCCATCACCTCCACGGTTTGAATATCCACCACCACGATTGCTGCCTCTGTTTCCAAACTCTGCCTTGTTACCAAAATCACCCCTGGGATAAGCTTTTCCTCCCACCAGATTATTACGTCCTCTCATTCCTTCGTTTCTATATCCAGCCCCCGATCCAGATGAAAACCGTCCCCTATTGTTCCCTGAAGTGAAAAATTGAACATTCAATTTCACATGAGAGAATTAACCAGACTTCTTGCTTAAACTACAGTATATTATATACTTCTTGCTCAATCATATTTTCCAGTTTACAAGCACAAATGTTGTCTGACAATGTTCAACCAATACAATAACAATCACTACAAGAGTAGAGATGTCACTATGAAAAAACTGGTCTGAGAATATTCATTTATGAGATACGTAATAACGTGGATTTTACCGCCCTCATCCTATTGGGACAACAGATTACTTGGGAGCCAAAATGCTCTTTATTTTCATTAGACATGCTTTACAATTATTTTAGTTCGGGTGTACCATGCTACATACAATGATGACTTAAGACATTTAACTCATTTTTTTGTAAACAGAAACCCTTCATGTTTTATTAAACTGAAAGACACTCTTAAGGAGCTTATAAATAGTAAAATTTCTAGAATGTAGTGGGGTTGTATATATGTAGAGTTTACTAATATAAACTTTCATAAAAAAATTAAAATCGAAGTTTCTATCAGACAATTTCTTAATTTGATCCAAGTCTAAATGCTAAAAAGAACTTCTGGGTTCAAGCTAAATAAAGATACCATTTGCCAAAATTGTTACAAATCAGTTAAAAAAACATGCCCATGAATTGTGAATGAATAGTCTTAAACAAGAAAATTTTGACTATAAAATCCAGCTTGCCTCGGGAAGTAGATCTCTTTTCCTCAACAACAACGCGGCATCCATTAATCATAACCGGTGAAGCCTGAAACACCAATGAGCATATAATTTGACACGTAAATTAACTAAAGTACATTTGACAAAGGAGCTCAAAAGGATGGGGAAGCTCCAGCTAAATTCTGCAATCACAGACGAAAATAAAGAAAACTTTGAAAACATTAAGACTACTTATCTTAAGGAGATTGATAATAAGGAAACACAACCACATGGTTGTGGCAAGCAAAGCAGGTTGCTGATAAATCCACAATTAATGCATCCAATTTACTTGTTCCAGGCGAAAAGGAAACAAGATATGACATTTCATAATACTAAAGAAGCAAGTGACTCTTTGTCGTAATGGAACATCATCATGTTATTTAAATGAGGAAACAAACAGACTGATCTATCTGCAGACAAAATCATAAGAACAGAGCACAAGCAATAGCATAGCAAAGTAGATGGAAACCTCTAATGCACTTTGCACAGCACTTGCCACTTCAAACTCCACAAAGCCAAAACAAAATCCCTGCCAGAAAACCAGTGGATAACAGGAATTAGTATAATACCAAGGAAAACTGAAGAATCAAAAGAAATATGTTTGATGCCTACCTTTTGGAATCTAACTTGAATACCATTATTCCTAATAGGTCCAAACTTCTTGAACTCATTTTCGAGCAAGGAAGGTGTGGCATCCAGAGGCAGACCTTTCACGTAGATAGAAGGACCCTCTGTAAACAAATAATTGAATAAATATGCAGATCAGGTACGCAAGCATGCACAAAGATAACATTATAAAAGCACACAAAATAATAGTAACAAGTTGGAAAAAAACACCAAAGCAATTAAAGGACCAAGCACCTTCACTCTCTTGGGTATTCCCATTTTCGATAGTATTAGAGATGGAGACATGTGCCTCGACTGCTGGGGGTTGAGACACTGCAGCAGCCGCTTGTTCTTGGATTTTTGGTGCATACCTCAGAGGAGTAGGGGTAGGGCTTGAGAAAGGTGTAGCGTTCTCCTTCAGAACCTTCACCTGTAACAGAAATGGAAATAACTGAATAGAGAAAAATCCAACAACAGAAAAGGAGCAAGGACATAGAAAACAATATCAGCTGCATCATTACGAACAAACACTTCTACATGTTCGCTTGAGGGTACTTAATATGCAAACCCCAGTGGCAAAATGACAGTAAAAGAACCTGCAAGAAGTTTAAGAAAAATGTTGTGTAATGCTACTTACGATGGAGGCATATGACTTCTTTGGAACTTCTTCAATCTTAGCAACAGACTCGGCCACAACTGGGGAGTCAGCCACCACCTGGGACTCAAGAGGAACTTCATCAACAACCTCAGGCACTGGTTCTTCCTCTTCCTCTTCCTCAACTGAACCATCCTCAATTTCAGAGGGATTGTACACCTCCCCAGCGACTTCCTCAGACAAAGCAACTATTGGCTCAGAAATGTGATTTTCCTGATTGGGAGCATCTGTAAACAGAAACAGCTTCAATTTCAACAAGGAAGTTGGACTAGAAATCTGCATTCAAAGAGTAATCCATTTTCGTTACCCTGGTCAGAAGCAAGTGAAGCTTCAAAATTGTCAGCAGGTTCTTGATTTCCATTCTGAGGTCGGGTGTCATCAACATATCGAAACACATCATTCAACACAAAATAGCCTTTGTCTTGAGGAGCCAGGAAGAAACTCTGAGTAAATTTTTGTCGCAAATTGTCATTTCCATTCAAATACCCAGTCACAAGGACGAGAACTCCTCCATTGTAAGATTCTTGTGAATCAACCGTAACAATTTCTGCCCTGACTTGACCATACCCGAGTGAAAGTATCTTCTCATTAATAGCCTGCCCCACATGTACAGGTGCAACAAATTCTCATTCAAATCAAGAAAACTAGCAGGGAGGGGGAATTTGCAGGCAATCAGCTTTTGCAGTTACAAAAGGAGTTCTAAGCTGCTAAACATTAAGAATGATATACGAAGGACATTAAACAAATTTAAGAAAGAAAAAGACAAAGCTGAATTCTTCAGGTTGAATAAACAAATCTAAGATAAGAATTTAGGAATTTTTTTTCTGCTTCATTTTATAAACAAAAGACAGACATTCTACTTCCCAAATCTATGGAGGGAAAAGAAAAGACCGTCCAACAACTTTTAAAACAGTACAAGGGTGAGTGTAAAACAAGCTAGAACTCACATTCATGGTGGTTGTGGTACTCATGACCCCATGCTCTCCAGGACGTCCAAACTTACTACAATCCTGGTAGAATCGGTGAACAAGCTCTGGGGATTGGTGCAAGATATGGTAGTACTGATGAGCGAAAGCATTACCAACCTACATCCACCAAAATTTCCAATTAAATGCATATTAAAAGCCCAAAGAAAACAAAGCACAGGGATCCAACAAACCAAAATTCGAAAAGTTAAAGAACATACAACATCAGCAGTTGGAACTGAGACTTGCGTCACTGGTGCTGCCATGACTAATCAAAATCTCTGAAATGCAACCAAAATCATAATTAAATAATCGCGACGTGCACAAGATATATTAAACTTTCATAGCAATAACCTAGCTTCATTTTAACAGTCTAAAATACTAAGAAAAAGAAAAATCTAGCGATGAAGTTTCAATTTACACTTAATTTCCACCGAAATCAAGCTGTAACTATGAAAAAGTTGCGACCGGAGAACATTTGATAGCTAAAAAGTGTAAAATTCGAGAGGGAAGGAGCGAACCTGACTCAGTATCGGATCGGAGATAGAGAGCTAGCGAGGCAGGTGAGAGAAAGGTGGTTAAGGCTGTGGCGTGACCTTCTCTCACCTCTCTCCTTTAAAGAAGTTGGAGCTTTCTAGGGTTTTTCTGGATCTTGAAGAGGCGCGAGAACAATGGAGAGGGGAGAGAAAATGAGCAGGGAGGGTTCTGATTGTTTTTATACCATGGGAAATTTAGGGGAGGTTTTGTGTGACTAGTACGTGTAATTTTATTTTGTACTACCACTTGAAACGAGGCGTTGTGCTCCCGCAAACTTATATTAGAAACCTTAATTCAGTTTTGCAAATATTTTTATACACAAATTAAAACATTGCATTCACACTTAAAAGATTCGTGGAGTAAATGATTAATAAAAAATCTATATGATATTCAAATGTCAATAATTTTGGATATATAGTTATGTCGTTTTTAAAAATGATATAAATCACTAATATAGCACTATCGACAACTAAAAAATTATTGTTAAAGATCCTATCATGTCAACTTAATTATAATTTGATATTTGTTTGTTTATAAATCTAATCTTTTTATAACAATATTTTGTACAATGATATCCATAATCCATATATTATACTGATAAATATAATGTTTTATATAATGATATTAGGTCCGATATCAGTGGAAAACGATTTACTATCATATATCAATACAACTAACACCCAATTTCCAAACTTTGGCAGCCTATTTATGATGTTTTTTTTTAATAATTAAATCTATTTTATATCGCACTTATCAACCCAAACATATATATATAAGCTAAATAAAAAAAAACTAAAAATTTTTTAATTTAAGAATTAAATATTTAGAATGAAAATGTAATGGAGAAAAAAAAATAACAAACTCTTAACATGTTTTAAAATAGTTACCACTATTGTATTCCCAATATAGCTATTTTTGAAATCACAACATTACCACCATCGAAGCCACGAACATCATCTCACTATCATCATTACCGTCACCGTTGACACTTACAATTAATATAACTATCATTATTATCTTTATCTTATAATTATAGCTCCAAACAACCTAAATATTATCAATTTCATCGTTATCATTATCATCATCAACTTAACTACCATTAAAATCACCATCCGACTACAATTGCATCGATGGCAACCACTAGCAACATCACTTTAGTATTAACTTTTTATTTTCATATTTTTACCAATGAAGGACTTACTAGAAGACTATAACGATGTAATAAAAATCCAATTTAATTCACGTGTTATAATCATTTTTTCAATAATTTAAAAGACCTTATAATTGATTGACTTGGTATTTGATATCTTCTTATTGTTTTTTTCATGGTTGAACCAAAAATTAAATTGGATTGACAAAATTTGCTCCTCAAAATCAAAAACTTTTACTATCAATCAATCATTTCCATGGCTTTTTCCTTATTCCGTATGATTGTGACCTAGGGTTTTGTCTTGAACCATCTATTTCAAAGTACTTTACACACTCAGTTTTCCTTGTAAAAATTCACACTTTCATTTTATTCAACAAAATTTGTATCCTTAGACCTCTCGTAAGAGTTTGATCTAACTTTGTATTCATAATAGGCTTAATGTGCCAAAAAATCACAAACTTTACACCTTTTAATGATTTTAGCTTATTTTTTCAAATTTGGATAGAAAGATCATGAACTAAGTTTTTGCTAAAAATACTAGTACAGTGCATGTAAAGTTTTTTGACAAAAATTCCAATCAAAGTTGACGTGGCACACGATGAAGCATGATAAGTAGGTTAAATGTGACACGTGGGATCCACATAAGAAGCCACATGGATAATTAGCTACTCAATATTGAAAGGCATGTCTTCCACTCTCTTGACCCTAATTATAAAAAAAGGCTTAATGTTCTAGAAAATCATGAACTATACAAGTTTTGATGATTTTAGCTCATTTTTTAAAACTTGTATAGAAAGATCATCAACTAAGCCTCCGATAACAATACTAGCACCAATCTAATTTTTCAATAAAAAATCCAAGCATCACCGACATGGCAAATGACGAAGCGTGATAGCTAGACTCAATGTGCCATGTAGGATTCCACGTAAGTGTCGACATGGAGATCGATTACAAAACCTAAGAGACATGTCATTTCATATATACCTAATTACAATAAAATCCTCAATCCCCAATTCAAATTAACCTAACCTTTTCAAATTCATTTTAATTATCTACGGTACCTCGATCTTTCAAATTCCCTCAATTCATCCTAATTATAACAAATTCATTTTAGATTTTCCACAAGTACCTCGTTCTTTCAAATTCTCAAATCCTTCTACCTTCATTTCGTAAAATCATCCATTATTCTTCCTTCCTTCTTCTTAGAATCAAAACAATAGCTCATTTCTTTTTCTTTCTTTATCTTCTCCTTCTTTCTTCCCACAATCAAAATGATAGATCCTCTCATCTTCTCTTTCTTTCTTCCCGGAATCGAACCCATAGATCTTTTCTTCTCCTTTCTTTGTCTACACCTTCCTTCTCATTCCCCAAACCCACAAACCCTTCAACCACATTCTCTCATTTTATCGTGAAGTAATAGTTATAGTTCGAAAATGAAAACCTAAATCCCTCTTTGTCCTCAATCCTTGAAATTCAAAATCTCAAACCTCTTGAGATGAACCTTCAAGAAAATACCCTAAAAACCATTACTCTCATACCATCAACCACTCAAATACATAACCCAAATCTATTTGTCTTTTGGTTGGTGTTTTTGTCTACGTGATGACAAAATCATTTCAAGATTAATTTTCATATTGGTAAGGCTTTTAATAACATGAGTCTCATTTCTTATGTTAGAGAGGTAAGAGTTATATCGGTTGAGTGGTTAAAAGACCTTGACTTTATAAATTTAAAAGATCTATATGATGTTGGTGTGAAGCTGGATATAAGACACCTAGGGTTATGATGTTTAAATAGTCATGCTTAAATTTAAGAGAGGGAAGTTTAATTATAAATAAGGGTGTGATGTTTATACAAATGTTAGGTATTGCATGTCAGAAGGGTCTATAGATGTTTTTTATAGAGGCGGATAAGGATATCGAACAAAATGGAGTTTTAACTCAAGAAAAAGGTGGTGGTGATGGTTTGGGTGATGGTGGTTTGGGTGATAATACGGTGGGGATGGTTTAGGTGTTGGAGATTTGGGTGATAATGTAGATGATGATGCTTTGGGTGATAATGCAAATGGAGATGCTTTTAGTGTTTGAGCTTTGGGTGATAATGTAGGTGGTGATATAAGTAGTGATGTTGAAGACTATGTTTCAATTGAGAAACCACAAAGTAATAGTAACTTAAGTGATGTTGATTCTATAAGTTTTATTAATGAAGAACTAATTAAGGCTAGAAAGCAAAGGAGTGTGAGGAGGAGGTGTGGTTTTGGACTTCGGTTCGGTGATGACATGGCGATACCAACCCTATCGGTTAGAAAAAATTCTAATCGATCCGAATACAATATACTTTAACCTAATAAAGGAGGGTATGTTGGTGCATATGATAGAAGTAGTGAAGATGAGCAAATAACCCTCATGAAAGTCATGAAGATGATATATTTACCTATAAGAGAAAGAAAAAAAAGAAAAGAATTAATGTGTATGATCCGACATGTAACCACGAGGACCTTGTTTTCAAGACTCGAAATGAAATTCATAAATGTTGAATAATTTAGAAGGTGTGTGTAATTATATGGTATTGAAAATGAAAGAGATGTCGGTTAGGTTAGGAGTACAAAAAATGTTATGAAAGCTAGATATATTAAAGATTATGAATGGAAAGTGTATGTAAGTAAGAAATAGTTATAACATATATTTGAAGTGAAGGTTGTACATACCGAGCATAAATGTGTAAGATCACCGATAACTAGGCAAGCTACTCAAAAATGGCTAGTCAAAATCTATCTCTATAAGTTTCATAATAATCTTAATTGGCTTGTAAAGAAAATGTAGGATGCTATCAATAATAGGTATGCATTGATAATAAATATTCAAATGTGTTACAAGGTTAGAAGTGTGGCTCTAGACATGTTGAAAGGTTCTTTGATAAAGTATTATACAAAATTAAGATCTTATATGCTTAAGTTGAAGAGGATAGACAAGCAAGGAACTTTACGTATTAAAACTATAGTGGGTGGGAATTTTGAGTTTATAAGATTTTATATTAGTTTTTTAATATTAAGAAAAGGATTTATAGATAATTATTGGAGAGTGTTTGGTTTTGATGGTACTTTCTTGAAAACACTTTTAGGAGGATATTTACTAAGGGATACCAATGATTAGATGTTTTCCATCGTGTGGATCGTTGTTGATAATGAGAATGAAGAAAACTAGAGATGGTTAATGGATTTTCTTACAAGGGATCTTAGTCATAATTGATGAAAATTCTTAGATAGTTATTAGTGACTAACAAAAGATAAGTTTCAAATTTTGTTTGATTGACATTTGTTACTATTTTATTCATTTAAGTTATTGTCACGAGTATGTTTTTAGGTCCTAGAGAATGTTGTATTCGAGTTAATGCTAAATTATGAACACAAAAACTATTCAAAGCCACACTTATACAAATTGGAAAAGAAAACATAATGGTGAGTCTGTATAAAAAATTATTCTGGAGAGTTGATAATGCTATGAATTTAGTGGATTACAATGTCATATTGGATAAGTTAAAAGATGTGGATGAGGCGAGTGTTTGATGACTTTGTTAAAGTTGACCTCTAAAGTTTTACAATGCATTTTTCAAGACTAATCGAAGTGTGATGTATATGCAAACAACATGTCTTAAGTATTTAATGAGACTATATACAAGGCCAAAGAAAAGCTATTGATAGATATGATGGAAGATATTTGACCTATTTGATAGAGAGGATGTACATAAAAAGTCGAGTTGATGGAGTCTCTCGGTGATGAAATCGCCCTAAGATAAGAAGAAAACAGGAAAAAATTAAACTTGAATCATGTGCATCTAGGATAGTACCAATTGTTGGTGATAGATTTTAAGCCAAATTTGGTAAAGACAAATGTATTGTTAATTTGAAAGAGAATTCATAGAGTTGTAGAGCATGGGATGTCACTAGTATTCCATTTAAGCATGTTGTAGCAAACATAGCATTCACGAGCGATGAACTTCTAGATTATGTTATTGATTGTTTCAAGACATAATCAAATGTTAGAATATATTTAAATGGCCTTGAACCTTTAAATGGATTCAAAATATGGCCTATTAGTGAAGAAAGCGATGTGTTACCTCCTCCTTACAAGAAAATACCAAGAAGGTCGAAGCAAAAAAGAAGAATAAGATAGAGTGAAGAAATAAGAAATAAGAAATACAAAAAAAAAAACAAAAAAAAACATCTAAAATTGGAGTCCAAATACTATGCCAAAAATGTTATGCTTATGGTCATAATAAAAGAACATGCAAAAATAAAAGCTAGGAAGACTCAAACCCAACTCTTATAAATCCATGTTTAATTATTTTTTCCTTATACTTTAAGTTTGATTGAGTTGGCTTTAATTAATGACAATTTGAAATTGTTTTACATTATTTTTAATTATAGGCTAAAAGAAAATGAGGAAGACCTCCGGAGCAATGTGCTATAATTCCTACATCTACCTTTATGGATGCATTAACTTTTAGAACACACCAACGTCTACCTCCATAGGTACATTAACTTTCATACCACACCCTACATCGACCTCCGGACCTCCTCTCCATATCCGGATCTATCTTGACCTCTTTAAGATATGACCTAGTTGTAAAAGTTAATGAAAATAAAGAGAAAAGAATAATAAAAGGTTTTGGAATGTATATAAGTTAAACAATTAGTAACATGTACTCAAAGGCAAGTTTAGTTTGTTTTTCTTAATCTTTAATAGATTTATTGATTAAATTACGTAGTATAAATTTACTTGATCCTAATATTGATGTTACAAATGACTCGTTAGAGGCAAAGTCGATACTATTATGAGACAAGCAATCGATGACATCAAATACTAGACCAAATACAAGGTAAAATGCTCAAAATGCTAAGTGCTACAAGGAAAAATGTTCAAAATGCAAAGAAGATCAAGTTCAACCATTAAAGTTCCTAAACCACTATAACAACCTACCTGTAAATATTCGATCTACTTAAAAATCAATTTTTTGGAACACTAAAACACTATGATAGATTGTGAATGTGTGATATTTTTTAGAATATTATGATAAACTATGTATCTATTGGCTACCATGTGTTTTCTTTACTTGTCATAGGAATATTAATGTTTTTATCTATATTTGATATAAATGTTAAATTAGCTTGCCTTTGTTATGACCATATGAAGAATTATGCATCCTATGGAGGTGCAAAATAAAATAAAAAATTTTCTCCATCTAGGGTTCCTAAGATCATGCTCTTGAATAAACTAATCATATATAAACATGAATATAAATGTGGAGGAATGATTACCTTTTGTAGCACAAAAATAATTCAAGTGGAAAGGGAATCGTCCAATTATCCGGCATCCATTGATAATCTACACGACTTAAATATCCATACAAGAAAAAATAAAAATCCTAAAGTATTAGCTTCAATCCTTCGTATGGTTAATTTTTCTCTAGAAATCCTATAGTGTAATTTATGCTAACTTTTGGCTTTTTAGGAAGAGATGCGTCAAGTAATTATTTTTAAGAGAAAAACATTTTTCCTTTTTTTTCTATTGTTGTGAGTTTTCTTTCTTTCGTTCTTCTATTGCTTCTTCTCTCATCCCTCTTATATATAGAGGGCGACAATTTCTCCTTATAAGTTAAGGACATGTTATTTATGTGGGCTTTGTCTAATCTTATCCTTGTAAATCATGAGTCTTATCCAATAATGCTCAAGTCTATCATTAAACCAAAATATCTTATAAGCTTTTAAATTAAACCTATTGACAAACTCTTTGGCCTAATTAATTTGGATAATCTAAATAAATCGAGTCAAGTATTTTAATGAGGCCCACATTAGAAAATCATTTCATAAATTATTCTTAAACCTAAATTAGAAAAATAATTTTCCTTTTTGGTAACTATCTTCTAAACTTAGACTGATTCCAAATTAGAAAACTCATTTTTAAAATAAGAAATTTTTTCCAAAACAGGAAACTTTTTTCAAAATCTTTGCTTTTCTTTGATTGTGTGAATATTTAAACTTATGCGTGTGACTTAATAAGCTCATAGATATGTTGATAATGTATCGAGAAGATAAAAGGCACCTCTTTTATCTCTTGATACATAAATTAAGATTAACCTCTAACAAGACATCATGACTATACAATTCTTTAGAAGGATTAATTAATCTATAATTACTTTTCACAAACATGGTTACCATATAATTCAATCCTCATGTTAATTTATCATAGTGAGATCTCGAACTTGTTTTATAGTACGTTCGATTATGATCATACAAGTTTTTTTATTCTCAAATATCTTAACTTTAAAGTAAACCAACTATGCTCTATTGGTATATTTTCACTCGTGGTCATAGATTCCTTGAGCATATATTTATCGAAGTGCAATATGATAGCTCCTTTAACATATGATATAAGGATTAACATGTCCTATTTTAGTCATTCATATATCTCCATTAAATTCCTAGTGAACCCGATGTATCGTCTAATACGGATCTTGACTAAGACCATCGAAATGAGTGTCAAAATATATAAATCCTCTAATGAGATAATTGTGATGACTTCAAGGCAAAAGACCATTTGTACCCATTTTGTATGAGATTCTTATAGACTAAACCAAATGGGTTCTTATGGTGAGTCACATCCAATGATATGTTTTTTAACATTAATCACTTAAGTGCTTGCTTTGGTATCACCATGTCGGTAGGTGTGAGATCTCCTATTGCAATCTTATAACAAGAGCATAAAACTCACAAGTCTTATTATATATTATTAATGTTTATTCTTGACAATATTACGACTTGAGATATTTAATGATATCATTTAAATATATTGATGTTTGTCTTATATCTTTCTATCAATCATTAATGCAATGAATATCATATGAACTTTTATCTAATTCTATCAAGTTATTTATAACAAAAATCAATAGAAAAACTTCTTTTATTAATATTGAAATGCAATATTACAATACATCAAACCATTCAAACAAGGTTGGATCTTGAGCATCTATATTAACACCATATACATATGATTTTGTTTTGACAGATTGGGACCATATTTTATTTTGACGAGTTAGGACTATATGCACATTCATATGCCTTTTGTATGTTTGGGACCATAAGTGTATGGTTGGGAATATTAATTATAAAGCATGTTTTTTTTTTTTTACTTTTTTTCTTGCTTTTCAAGTGAACATTTCGGATTAGGACCATATGCATATGCCTTTGTATGTTTGGGATCATAAATGTATGGTTGGGAATATTAATTAGAAAGCATGTTTTTTTTGTTTTTATTTTTTGCTTTTGTGTGATCATTTCAAGTTGATTTAGAAAGATATTTATACTTGATAAACACTTTAGTACTATTTCTTTATATGTCTAACTAACTATCTATATAAAATGGTTAAATTCACAATATCATTTCTAAACTAAAGTCCTGGATTGCAAGTTAATAGCTAATGACTTTTGCTTTTATTTTACAAAGCTTCTAGTTTTCTACTATTATATTTGCTTTTAGTCGTTAATCTCATAACACCACTTGTTTTTACCATTTTACAAATGACGTTTTAAGATGTTAGGTTTCCAATCATAGTTTTGTAAAGCTAGAGTTATGAAAGTTGACAATTGTGAGGTAGCTAGTGTAATGTATTAATATAAGAAAAAAGACTAGATATTTATTTGGTCATCTAATGGATTGCTTTTAAAACGAGATTGCTTTTGTAATATTTGAGAATATAATGTAGAGAAGATTATTAGGAGTAGTTATTGTAGTTTGGATTTGATCTTTATCAAGGCTCTATCTTTTTTAGAATAAAAGAATCATTGTCCTGTAATCTCATAACTAATGTCACAAGTAGTCGTACCGGGATTTTGAAAGCAACTATAGGCTTAAGTGAAATTGAACTTAAATTATTAGGTTTTTTCCTTGTTTGTTTTCAAAAAGTGATTCTTTGATTTTCTGTCATATATGAAATATAATCTAATCAGTGTGGAAATTTTTTTGCATGTTTACGTTAGTTTCTCTACTAGATTTATAAGTAACTCGATCTATACCAATATGTGAACTTTTATTTAAAATAAGGTAAGCAATAAAAATATAAGGAATGTTATATATAAAATATCTTCTAGCCTTACTTATTGTTTAGTTTAAAACTAACATTCTATTATGATCATTTGAAGGTAACATATATCCTAATAACATAAAACCTATAACTATTGCTAATAAATACCACTTTACGATACCTTTCACTTTCTTTCTTAACTCCTTCATGTCAAGTCTCATTCTTTGCATTTCAATAAATTCGGATCTCATCTTATCCATTTCTTTAATCAAATATTTTATTGTTTGCTTTCTCTTTTTTGCTTTAATTCTAATTAAACTCGAATTCTCTTTTTCAAGTATTTCTACTCACTTTATTCTTTCCTTCAACTCTTCAATGTCAATTACCACCGACTTCCCATCTCTACAGTCATTGCTTCCTTCTTCAATCCACTTTCAATACCCATAATTATCAACTTGAAATATCAAACAAGAATTTAAAGAACAATACCTTCCAATATAGGCAAGGACATAAATTTCATTTTCGAAAGTACAATACCTTCCAACATGGGTAGTAATGGAACTTTTTCCTTAGGTTCGATTTTATTCTGAAATATATATGGTTGTCTTTATCTTGTGTTTGTATAAAGGCATCTTGAAACTCGAGAAAGATATTTACGAAGCTTTATCCATGTTGAAGCTACTAGTTTTCAATATTTCATTTACCATATGAACAATTGGTCTCTCTAGGTTATAGATTCGAATTTTTTTATAATAAACATGAAAAGATGTTAGATAAATAACGGTTTAGGATTTTGAATTAGGGGATTAGGGTTTTTAAGGATTTGCTTAAAGGTTCATCTCTTGAGGATTAGGATTTTGAATTTGAGAGATTAGGGATAAAGAGGGGTTTGAGTTTTCAATTATAGAACTATACTAATTACTTTACGATAGAATGACATAATAGGGTTGGTTTAGGGGATTAGAAGTAAGGAGAAGGTGAAGGAAGAAAAAGGGAGATGGTGGTTTTTTGGGTTCGTTTGGAGATAAAGAAAATAGTGGTCTATGGATTCGATTAATTATGAAGAAAAAGAATGATGGTGTGTTATGTAAAATTCAAATAGAAAGCAAATGACATACGGGCTAGGGTTAGAGAGTTAACGTTTTTTGAATTTATGGGTTTGGTTATACGAAGAAGGAAGGAAATGACAAGAAAAAAAAAGAAAGAAGATGATGAATTTTGATTCTAAGAATGAGGAAGAAGAAGGAAGAATGAAGGATCTATGGGTTCGATTACGGGAAGAAGGGAGAAGAAGATGAAAGCAAAAAAAAAGAGAAGACGAAGAAGGAAGATAAGAGGATATGTCATTTCAATTCTAAAAAAAGGAAAAAGAATAAAAAAGAGGAAGAAGAGAGGATCTATCATTTTGGTTTCGAGAAAAAGGAACGAGGAAGAATGAATGATCTACGGACAAAAGATTGAGGAATTTGAAAAAACGATGTATTGTAGATAATTAAAATGAATTTGAAAAGGTTGGAGTTAATTTGAATTATGGATGAAGGATTTTTTTTTTATAATTAGGGTATATATGGAATGGCATGTCTTTTAAGTTTTGTAATTGATTTTCTATGTCAACACTTACGTGGAATCCTATATGGCACATTGAGTCTAGTTGTCGTGCTTTGTCATTTGCCATGTTAATGTTGCCTAGATTTTTGGTTGAAAACTTAAATCGATACTAGTATTGTTATCGAAGGCTTAGTTGATGACCTTTCTATACAAGTTTTAAAGAACGAACTAAAATTATTAAAACATGTATAGTTCATGATTTTCTAGAACATTAAGCCTAAAAAGCCCTAATTCAAATTAAAACAACCCTAACCCTTACCATTGGCTTCATCATTCTTCTTCTTTTTCCTTTCCATTTTAATTTGTCATGGACCACCATCTCCATTCTTCCTCTTTCTTGATCAAACCCACAAACCATCATCTCTTATTCTTCTCCTTCATTTTCTTCTCAAATCTAAACCTAGGCATCACCATTCTTCTTCTTGTTTTTTTCTCCATAAACCCACAAACCCCCTCTCATTCTCTCATTTTTGTCAATTTTCATGAAGCATCTAAGGAATTACAAAGCCAACAATTAGAAGGCTAGTAAGAAGATGAGGTATGGAGAGAATTAGTTGGCTTATTTATGAAGAAACAAGATGGGTTCGAAGATCTTCCTTGACAATATGATTCGCGATGTTGTTACTTATACAGAGCATGCTATGAGAAAGATTGTCCTTGCTATGGATGTTGTTTATGCTCTTAAGAGGCAAGGTTGCACTTTGTATGGGTTTAGTGGGTTAGGGTTTTTTGTTATATTTGTATGGGTTTCCTTTGCTAAGGAATTTGGATCTTTTTATGGGTAGTAATTGAAAATTTGGATCCGTACTAGAATTTTTTTATTAATTCTATTTTCTTTATCATTTTGTAATTTATTTTTTATCCTTTTAAGCCGTAATTATTTGCCTTATTATAGATTTTAGGACTTAATGATACAAAATACTCCAATAAGAGCTTTTTGGTGAAATTTAAGGAACCGAGTTATCAGGATTGATAAGAAAGAATTAACATATTTCTTAGTATGACTTAAAGAGCCATTGATGTAAGGTAGTTTACTTGTTCGATGTTTAATATGTTAAGGATTTCTACTTATTTTTCCATCCTCTAAAGCTATAGTTACCGTAGTTAGCCCATGTAGATCTACTTGGCATTAGTCATTAAATCAATGCATTACTATTTTAATGAACACATTAGCCTTGTCTCTTAGATATTTACAAATTTACAAAACTAATGTGTTTTTAACATAATGGGTTATTGGCTTGTTTTATGCAAGTGTTAGAATTTATGAATTAGAATGGCATAAAAAGAAATTTGGGAGTTTTAAAATGGAAAATATTAGTAATTGCTTTGATATTCATTAAAAAACAAGCCTAAGAGTAATACCCCTAACATAGATGTTAGTCGGTACATGTTGTACAAACAACTTTTGATGAGAAGTGAAGAAATGAGAAGAATGAGAGATGATGATCTGTGGATTCGATTGGGTCGGAGAAGGAAGAATAATGAAGATGGTGGTTTATGGGAAATTGAAATGGAAAGCAAAAGGAGAAGAATGATGAAGCCATTGGTAAGGGTTAGGGTTGTTTTAATTTGAATTGGTTTTGTTTTGTTTTTTTAGTTTTTTTGTTCTATTTTTGTAATTAAGGTAGGGATATGGATGTCATGTCTTTCAAGTTAATTGTTCATGTGGTTGCTTACGTGGATCCTGCATGTCACATTTAGCTTACTTGTCATGCTCCAATATTACGTGCCATATTAGCTTTGATTGAAATTTTAATAAAAAAAACTTCACTTGTGTTAGTATTATTATAGCGAAGCTTAGTTCATGACCTTTCTATCCAAAATTAAAAGAACGAGCAAAAATTATTAAAAAACACAAAGTTCATGATTTGTCGATACATTAAGCTTTTATAATAATAACGTAACATTAATTCCTATCATTGCTTAGAAAAGTCCATCCAAATATTTGTTATCGATAATCCATGTCAATTTAAGCACGCCTCTATAATAAATAAGGGTTAAAAATGAGATATCAAAACTTGATGAATTAAAAGGTACACATTTACCAATGATTGCAAAATATAACCCTTATCACACACATGTTTTAAACCTTAACATGTACTAAATGACATAGATATTACAATCACACCTCCAAGACTAGTCTCTTAATTATTTTCCTAACTAAAGACTTATTAATCATAACAATTAATAAAATAAGTTCATTACCATCAAAACGAACAACGAATATTTATTAGGTTTTGTTGTTGGAACACATCTATTATTTCAATATAAAATTCAAACGACAAGGTGTTATTTGGTTACCGTAAATGAAATGGTGAGAATGAAAATAAAAGTTCTAATCTTACCTTACAGTTGTTTGGTTGAAAAAAAATAAGAGGAAAAATGAATGAAGAATGAAAATAAAAATGATAATTACACATAGTTTCATTCTCATATGGAATGTGAGAATAAAAACAAGCAATGTGAATGATTTTTATAAATAATAATATATAATTTTTTTATTATGTATTAACTACTTCTATCACTATAACCACCACCACCACCATTAGCGAGTGTTGATAAAATAAATTATTATTATTATTCCATCTACCACCTCATCCTTTTTCATTGAAGGCGGTGATAAAAAAAAAAGAGTTAAAATTATTATTATTGTTATTATGTCACCACTCATTCACCACCACCATCACCATTACTTTTTATAATACCACCACTCTTCTTCCGTTGCCATATCCTATGATGATGGTATCAATTTGTTTTAAAATATATTATGATTATTATTATATTGTTATCATTATCACCTTTTCTTCATCCTTCACCACAACACCCATAACCATCACCACTACCACAATAGCCTTTATTATTTTTACTACCATCATAGTTAATGAAATGATTTTTTAATCACTATTTTTTCGTATTAAAAATTAAATATTAAAAAAAATGTAAATTTTATTTCAATTTTTTATTAGCATTTCAAATACGGTATGAGAATATAAATGTCATTCGATTCTCTAATTTTCTTTTAGAGAATATAAATGTCAAATACAATACGAGAATATAAATGTCATTCGGATTCTCTAATTTTCTTTTAGATACTTACATTTTTATTATGGACATTTCATTTCTAATAACCAAACGACACATAAACGGATTGATTCTAATTCAAACGCTTGAAAAACACTATTTTGGTAGAGCTTTTTAATGAATTGCAACTACAACACCAATTCATTTTTTAAAAAAAATTATTAGTTATTATAGTACATAACAAAACAATAACTTTGTCTATATCCATTTGGAAATATAACTTGCAAGCATTAACTATAACTTAATGTAAGTAAAATTTAAGTTCTTATATCTTTTTTGTGTCGCTTCATGACATTAAAGTTGTAGCTAACAAAAATAAAAGCCTTTTTTTCCCTTCATATTGATCATGTAAAGATTCCAATGCGATCTTATTTTTTAATTTGGACTTAGATCCACAAAAATCATTAGCACAAAAATTCATAATATTATATCATGTATGAACCAATTAGAAGCAATAAAATTAAGAACGAGAATGTAAATGTCATTTAGATTTTTTATTTAGATTTTTTATTAGCATTCCAAACACGAGTGTGAGAATGCAAATGTCATTCAGATTCTCTAATTTTCTTTTAGATACTTACATTTTTATTATGAATATTTCATTTCTAATAACCAAACGACACATAAAAGGATTGATTCTAGTTCAAATGATTGAAAAACACTATTTCGGTAGAGCTTTTCAATGAATTGCAACCACAACACAAATTCATTTTAAAAAAATTATTAGAGATTATAGTACATAACAAAACAATAACTTTGTTTATATATGTTTGGAAATATAACTTGCAAGCATTAACTATAACTTAATGTAAGTAATATTTAAGTTCTTATATCTTTTTGTGTCGCTTCATGACGGTAAAATGGTAGCTAACAAAAATAAAAGCCTTTTTTTTCCCTTTACATCGATCATGTAAAGATACCAATGCGATCATATTTTTTAATTGGGACTTAGATCCATAGAAACCATTAGCACAAAAATTCATAATATTATATCATGTATGAACCAAATAGAAGTAATAAAATAAAGAACCAATAGGTTGCATTAACATCCGTACAAGTGACAATATCGTACATATTAGAGAGATAATTACAGTATAAGTATATTAATTTTAACTTTTTCTCAATCGAGTATATAAATTTTAATATTTTTCATTTTAGTACACCAATTTTTTTAAAATTTTCAATTAAATATTTTTATTAATTTTTTCATTAACTAGTGATATGATCGTTATTTTCGAATACCAAATTATAATTTTATAATTTTTTTAATTGAGTAAATGAACTTTAAATTTTTTATTTGAGTACATCAATTTTTTTTAAACTATCAATTAAGTATCTTTATTAATTTTTTTTATTAAGTCGATGACGTGTTCGAACACTAAATTATGATTTTATCCTTTTTTTGTTGAAGGAAACTTTCTTTCAAATTATTTTACCATTTTAAAATTTGATAAATAAATAAATAATATTATTTTTATCTATAAAATTTCAAACTATATTCGATTAGATTCGTTGTTTTAAAAAAAACCGAGTTAGGTTAAAGAGTGAAAATTAAAGAAAAACACAAATGAATTCTTGATGAAAAATCTCACGTTTATGTTTCTTTCAACTTTAATGCTCAATTCTTATATGATTTTTTTAATAGTAACGCTAACTAAATTTATTTTGGAATTTTATAACTACAAAAATGTATTTTTTAATTCTTAGTTAGATTGTAAAATGATAAAATAATTTGAAGAGCAAGTTTCTTACAACAAAAAGAGAGAGAAACAATAATTTGATATTCGGACAAGTTATCAATTAACGAAGAAATTGACGAAAAATATTTGGTTGATAATTTTGAAAAAATTGATGTATTCAAACAAAAAAAATTAAATTAAAATTCATGTACTTCATTGAGAAAAAAAAAGAGCAAAAGTATAATTTAGTGTTCTAAGGATAACAAACATGCCATTAATTGGCAAAAAAATTAACGAAAGTACTCGATTGATAATTAAAAAAAGTTGATGTACTAAAAAAATTTAAAATTTATGTATTTGATTGATAAAAATTTTTTAAATTAATATACTCATAATATAATTGTTCCCAAATAAATTTATTGTCTTTCCTATAAGATCAAAAAAGGTTAGGGGTGAGCAAAGGGTTCGGTTAATCGAAAATCGAATAAAATCGAACCGAATTATGAAATTTGGTTTGGTTTTAAATATAAAATTATATAATATAAAACCAAACCGAAAAAACTGAAATTATTTCGGTTCGATTCAGCTTTTAGAAAAAAATTTTCGATTTCGATCGAAAATCGAAATAAATAGTAAAAAAATTTCGATTTCTAAATCCCTAACTTTTCAATCTTCATTCTTGTTGAAACCGAAACACGTAGATGGGAATTAAATTTTGAGAACCGTTGGGGTAAGAAAAGAAAGTGACATAGTGTAATTAATTGGGATACAACGTGTTTGTATGAGCAAATTTATTACACTTGGACTCGTTTTCATTAAAGTTTAATTAAAATCTTCAAGGGCTTTATGATTGTTTATAAAAAGGATTAATTGATAACAACATGTTACTTCATTGGCTAGTGGACTAAGTGCTAGTACAAAATATCTCTCTGTAATGATTTTTTTTTTTACAACAAAATATCTTGGTTAAAACCGAAATATTTCGAAACCAAACCGAAATAATTCGGTTACAAACCAAATTTACCGAATTTATTTCGGTTTGATTTTGGTTTTTATTTTTTTTTAATTCGGTTAACCAAAAACCGAACCGAATCGTACAAAACCGAACCGTTTAACCGAATGCTCACCCCTAAAAAAGGTGACTTAAGTCGTAAGCTTACATAGGAAAAACCTTTAAAGCCTTTGTTTGGAAGAAGAACATAAGGACATTAGTGTCCTATCATTTTGGAGCGCTATATTGTTATTATTATCACTTCCTCTTCATCATTCACTACCACAACCATAACCATCACCATTACTACAATAACTTTTATTAGTTTTACTACCATTATAGTTGATGAAATTGTTTTTTTATCACTATTCTTATTAGTATTAAAAACCAAATATTAAAAAAAATCTAAATTTTATTTTGATTCTTTATTATTATTTCAAACACAATACAAAAGTACAAATACCATTTAGATTCTTTAATTTTTTTCGAATTCTTACAATTTTTATTGCGGACATTTCGTTAAGCAAACAATACCTAAAAAGATTAGTTCTAATTCAAACAATCGAAAAACACTATTTTGGTAGAGTTTTTTTTAATGAATTGCAACTACAACATAAATTCATTGTCAAAAAAGTTATTAGAAATTATAGTACATAACAAAACAATAACGTTTTTAATAGTTTGGAAATATAACTTAATGTAAGTAATATTTAAGTTCTTATATCTTTTTATGTGGCTTCATGACACTATAGTGGCAATTAACAAAAATAAAAGCCTCTTTTCTACATACCAGATCATGTAGAGATATCAATGCCATCATATTTTTAATTAAGATTAGCAGATCCACAAAACCATTATACAAATTCGTAATATTATATAATGTATGAACCAGGAATGAAGCAATAAAATAAAGAACCAATAAAGAACCATTAGCATCTATACAAGTGACAATATCATACATATTAGAGATAATTACACTATAAGTACATTAATTTTTAGCTTTCCCAATCGAATATATAAATTTAATTTTTCATTTAATTACATCAATTTTTTAAAATTATCAATTAAATATTTTCGTCGGCTTTTTTATTAATTGATAACGTATTTATTATCTTCGGAATACCAAATTATAATTTTATCTTTTTCTTAATCGATTATATGAACTTTAATTTTTTTTGTTTGAGTACATCAATTTTTTTTTAAAACTATCAATTAAGTACTTTCATTAATTTTTTTAAATGATAATGATATTCGAATACTACAAATTATAATTTTTTTGTTGGAAAAATTTTCTTAGGTATTTGCCATTCCTAAAATTTAATCAATAATTAAAAACTACACAATTTTAATATAAAATCAAAATATATTAAGTTAGATTACTACTTTTTTATAAAAAGTTAGGTTAAAGTGAAAATTAAAGAAAACCACATATGAATTATTGATGAAAAATCTTACGTTTGTGTTTCTTTCAACTTTCGAGCCTAATTCTTGAATGATTTTTTTAATAGTCATGCTAACTAAATTTTGTTCAAAATTTTATAACTAAAAAATAATTTTTTTAATTCTTAGTTAAATTTTAAAATGATAGAATAATTTGATGAGCAAGTTTCTACAACAAAAGAAAGAAAGAAAATATAATTAGGTATTTGAACACGTTATCAATTAACGAAGAAATTAACAAAAAAAAAATACTTGGTTGATAATTTTGAAAAAAAAAATAGTGTACTAAAAAGAAAATTAAAATTCATGTACTCATTGAAAAAAAAGACAAAATTATAATTTAGTGTTCGAGGGTAATAGACATGCCATTAATTAGCAAAAAAAAAAACAACGAAAGTACTCGATTGATAATTAAAAAAAATTAGTGTACTAAAAGAAATTGAAATTTATGTATTCGATTGATAAAAGTTAAAAATTAATATATTCATAAGAGAAATTTTATAATATTTAATAGTAATTAGTGGCATGCACGGTAGTTATTCTATAGATCTATTTTTTCCTTTCCTATGAGATAAAAAAAAGGGGACTTAGGATTAAAAAAAATGTAATTGTTCCCAAATAAATTTATTGTCTTCTCGGTAAGATAAAAGAAAAGGAGACTTAAGTCGTAAGCTTATGTATACAGGAAAAACCTCAAAAGCCTTTGTTTGGAAGTAAAGCATAAGGACATTAGTGTTCCATCACTTTGGAGCCCTTTCTAATATTCGTAATTTTTTTCAAAAAATAAATAATATAATGACTAATTAATCTGTTTTCATTTAATTTTTTAATCATATTAGCCTATCTGCAAAATATACAAAACGGAGTTTTTTCTTTTTAGTCATACTAACCTATCTACATTTGTTTCCTATTGAAAAAGCATATGAATTTTTCCTACCTATAAATAAATCTTATCGCACGATCTAATGGCTCAACAAAAAAATAAAGAAAATAATGTACGAAATTCAAAATAAACATGGAAATGTTGGTTATAAGTGGAGAAAAAAAAATCCTAACCATCGAGCCTAGATCATTTTCGCATTTTCTTCTTTTCGAACCACTGTCGACCTCGAATTGATACAACTTTGAGGTTTCTTTTTAAGCTAATTTGTTTTTCAAAGAGTCTCCTGTTTCCTAGCCACCCTCGAAGCCGCTTGGTTGGCTCCGATATGGAAGCACAACTTCCTTGGTCAATGACAGGCAATTTGGATTGATTGATATTTTTTTTTCAGCAATAAAAAATATTTTTGGATTAACTTTTATACATATCGAGGTTAATTTTATTTTTATTTTGACATGATTAAAAAATACTTTTCAACATATAATTTTGAATATTTTAAGAATAAATTAGGTATTTTCTTTGTATAATTATAGTGTATGTACGTGTGTTTCTCACTTGCTACGGCAATAATTACAAAAACTATAGTGAGTTTATCTTACCAATTTACTTATCATTTCCTTTGCTGACATTTTCATAGTTCACTTTCAATCCAATCTTCTAGTTTATAAAGAGAAGATTCAGAATTTCGTTTCATTTTCTGAGAAACATAAACGTCATGTTTTCTATCAAAGGAGCTTGATTAGTTGGGCTTACGGGTGAAATGATTGAGAATCTCTTTTCATTAAAATTAGGAGAAAAGAGGCTTTACAATGAGATTAGTAATTCACTAACGGGTAAATTTAATATTAACTAGTTATGCTTATAATTCCTTTATAGATCTTAAAATTAATCAATTTCACGAATAGTGATTTCAATTATTTCATCTTCTTTTAAATTCCGTACGCATCATGCTAGTTTGAAATAAATTTGGTGATGAATAAGATGAACAACCTTAATTTGGGTGATTACTAGTTTACCACCTCAAGTCGTCAAAAGTAAATGGCTCAATCATGTGGTCAAACTTTGTGCAAATTCAACGGGATAAAAGAGCAAAATTAGGAAAATGAAACTTTCCTGCTACCATAATTAGGCTTCATAGAAACTTCAGTCAAGGCAAACTATATATATGTGGACATCATTACCCTCCCAAATCCCTTAAATTTGATGTAATCTGGACTCTGGAGTTCTAAACAGGCATCCTCATCAAAAGTTGGCCTTGCATGAAACTGCGATAAAAAAAAAAAAAAAAAAAAAAAACAATAGAGAAAAACGTTACAACCGCTTAATCGATAGATTGTAGAAGCTGAAACAATGTCTAGATGTCAGTGAAAGATTCAATCACCTCTTGACGTAGTAGTAACAGAAATCGGCCAAGATAAATGTCTGCACAACTTCAGCTAGGAGAGCCATAGGAAACCAGAAGTAGCCACTTCCAAGCAAGAATAGATAAGTCCCACCAGTCTCATAAACCTACATGCAAAATAACAATCATGCGTGTGTTTTATCAATTGCCCCCCTAATTTGAGAGAAGTTTGAATAGGAACACTTGATTGATAGTTTCGAAAAAATTGATATACTAAAACAATAAAAATTAAAATCTATGTATTTGATTTAAAAAAATTGATGCACTTACAATGCAATTATTCCAATTAAAATCTGTACAAAATCGTATAAAACTTTAGCATAAATAGACTTCCTAAATTACCCGTAACTTAGATAATGCCTTTACTAAAACTTTATTTTGACAATCAAAATTTTAAAAATACTTGAAATACCAATAAATATCATAAACTTCAAAATTCCAAAAGAACTTTGATTGTCCTCTCATGTCGCTATTGACAAAAATGACCTTATAAGTTTTGTCATTCTCTTTGACAAAATATCTTTCAGAGAAAAAAAAATTGAATTTAATGTAGCAAAATTCTAGCTGCTTTTAAATATTGGAAAATAAAAAAAAGCTGAAAAAAATATCCGCAGTGAATTTCTAGATGCTTTTTTGTTTACCATTTTTTTAATTTTCATTTATTAAAATCTGATAACAAAAAATTGGCACATGTAGCTATCTTGTTGAGCTAATGGTTTAACACTATTAGTCCAAAATATTAACGGAAAGACACGATTAAGATTATAACCAAACTTTGAGAGAGTTTAATTTAAGACAAAAAAAAAAAAAAGAAGAAATAGAAGAACATGATCAAGACGAAATAAAGAGTAGGGTGAATCCTACAACGATTAACTCATTTAAAAATATACCAGTGCAAAAACATAGTTATGCATTTCAACTTGTCAAGTGCCACTATACACAATCCTCTTGAAGTTATGCACATGTAAAGTATCTTGTGATTCTGATTGAATATATATGCTTCATAATACTAACAAAAAGAACAGAACGAACCTGAAAGATCCAGTGAGCACATGCCAAGAACCTAGCAACACCCAGTGCAAATACATAATGGGCTGTAAATGGTTCAATCATCTGAGGAAAAAAAAAGAGGTCGAGTGAACAAATTAGCATAGTCGTTGCAACCAAAAGATCAACATCTACAGCAAAAAACGATCCAAAACCTTGGCATTCTGCATGAGACGAAGTTGAGGCAGCACGGAAACAGATTCCAAGTACACACAAAAAGCCCAAAGGATTTGGCTCACATAAGCATGTCTTGTATAGGGGTTGATCAGGAAGGCAAGGACAGCACAAGGCACCACCTGTAGTAAAGATTGAAGAAAAATTAATGCAAAGATGAATCAATTGTTACCATATTCTATCAACAATTGAGGATATGTAAATCGAAGGTTTAAAAATATATCTATAAATTAAACAAGAAATATATATATTAGATAGCAAGAACCATAGATTATTGGGAATTAGCAAGGCACGAGCAACCAATGACCACTCATGGAATGTGCGCATACACTGAAATATTTAATTTATTTACTCATAATGGCTCCCACATATATTCGAAAGACTAAGAATTAATATACAAATATTCATTTTGAATTTACAAGGCATCAGTACATATATTTTAATGTTCTTACCAAGTAGTATAAAGGCATGTTGTCCAATTCTTTGATATAGGTTGACTTCAACTTGAACCGCATCATGTATATAACCCAACCGGTTGAAATCAAGGTGGCAAGGTCTAGCACCGTATGGACGTCAAGTTCCATCAGTAGGCTACAGACCAATCTGGCAGCTAAAAACAGAGCTGTGATTTCTTGAGATTTGAGTGAGAGGCCTGTCCAAGGCAACAATAACATATATAGTCATTAGAACTGTTTTAGACCATAAAATATGGCAAAATGGCTTTTGATGCATAAAAGTAAATGCCTAAATAAGCAAGCATTTTGCATTCGCCACTAACAATTTCTTTCTAGACATATGAACTAGGACATAAATTTACAATTTGGACCACCAAGGATAGATTATAATCGAAATGAAAAAGATATAAAGAACTATCAAAAAGCTTGTAGCTCAGTGATAGTAATTTTTTTTATCAAGAAATCACGGATTTAAATCCTAATAAATTAGTTCTACTAATATCTTTGGGCTTGTGAATTTTAAAAAAAAAAATACAAAGAAATTCATTTTTAAATAGAACCCAATTACATTAATAAGGGAAAGAAACAAAAAAAATCAAGGACCAAAATATAGCATGTCATCAATTGCATGCATTAATTAAAAAAAAAAACGTAAAAATCATTATAAAAAAAAAAAAGGGAAGAAGAAGAAGAAGAAGTGCAAAAACTCTTGTCTCCACATATAGGACTCATCATTATCTCATTTGATCGAAACATATGATCGATCATTGCGAGAAAAAATGTAAACGCCATATGAAATCTGTCAACCTCTGTTTCGCCTTTGTTTCATGTGTCCGAATGGCAACTGAAATCACCATTATGACATCATTACAGAAATCTTTTAAAAAATTTATCAGAAAGGCATATTTAAGATTCCAAAGAGCTCAGAAAATAGCGTATTCTTGAACATCTCATCTGAAAAATGACCTTAAATATTAAATATTCATCTATTTGTCCGTAAGACCATTTTTTTTTTTAATGATATTAGAAGGGCGACCCCAAAACCATCCAGTAGAAACGATAGCCAGCAAGCACAGTAAAATTTATCAAGAAAATGCTAGATCATAAAATTCAAAAAAAAAAAATTTTTTTTTAATGATTTTGACCCAAAAAAGGAAAAAAAAGAAAAAAAGACAGGTGGTGGTTAAATATATACCGGAGCAGGTTTTTTGGGTGGCGAGCTTATATATCAAGACCAAGATCCCAGCAGCATGGATAGCCTCAGAAAAAATGAAGAAATAGTTTCGATCTTTCACCAAGAACTTTAAAGCCACCAAACAGCACAGTGCAATCGTTACTCCAAGAAATGTCTTTACTTTCACTGACTGCCTCCTTACCCACCCAAACAGCACGTTGACAGGTGAAGTTCGCTTCCTCCCCATGATTCTTTTTCTATCAATTCTTCTTAATTCACTGAGAACATGAGAGAGGAAAGCCCACAGATGGAGATTTGTTAGAGAACGAAACAAATTTGCAGTATATGTGTTGAGGGAGAGACTGAGGAGACTCAGAGAGGTGTTTTGGAAAGACACGAAGAAGGCATGCATTTGGCTTGGTGTATTATGTGGCATTTATTATATTTCCATGATGAAACCCAATGAAGTCCTGACACGTGGATTTGATTTGAAAAAACTAGATGCTACAATATCCCGAGGGTTTTGCTTGCTTGCCTGTTTGGGACATCTGATTTTGACATCTGATTTCGATTTTTTATACCATATTTTGATTATATATATATATATATATATATATATATATAGAGAGAGAGAGAGAGAGAGAGAGAGAGAGAGAGAGAGCATGAATATTCTCCCTTCCTTAATAATTAGATTATCTTTCCTTAATAAAAACGAACTCTGCGTTTTATGGAGTTAATTATTACTGCCACGTTTTATTTTGGGTGTCTTTTTATGTTGTAATTTATGTTTCTAAAAATTTACATTTTCTATTTAATATTTTTCTTGTGATTACACTTTTTACCTTATATAAAAATTTTATTAATTTACCATTAAATAAAAAATTTGAGTTGATTTTTTATCAAAATAATATAAAATAACTGAACAACTCAGATAACGAATGTCTATATTAATAGACAAGTAAAATGTCTATTTAGTATTGAAAAAAATTAGTCCGAAAAATCTTTTATTTTGATATCAGTAAGAAAAATTAAGCAAAATGTGTTGCTTTCATTTGTAAGTAAAGTATACATATATTTTTTTAAAATTTATTACAAAAACATATTGAAGAACAATGACATGAATTTTCAAAAACCATAAGCTTTTCTTTCAAAAAAAAAAAAAAAAAAACAGAGAGAGAGACTTGGTTGTATGAGTTCCGAAAAAAAAAAACATAGATTTTCCTTTCAAAAGAGGGAAGGTAATCAATAAAATGAGTGTGATACTTTCTATCTTTTTTAAAAAAAACATGAACATTTTTTTTTAAAAAAATTCAAATAAAAAAATTAACTCCGCTAATTTTAAGGTGAAAATTATAAATTTTTTTTTAAAAATCATGATGCAAAGTGTAATTGTATTCAAAGCAAAAGATGATGGAGGTAATTAACTTTCATTTTATACACATGTGAAGAACCACAATATATATATATATATATATATATATATATATATATATATATATATATATATATATATATTAGTTTTATCCAATCTATTTATTGGAAGATTCAACCCCTTCGAAATTATTAGGAAAGTAAAATTTATGTGATTAAGTACTGTTTAAATTTCAAATAAAACAAGGACTTTATTGCTCTTTTTGTTTCCAATTTATTCAATTGTTTATTCTTTCCTTCAAAATGCTTTAGGTTAATTAGCTCAATTTGTTTTTATATTTTATGTTTAGTTTCTAATTTATCCTTACAATTCTAATTTCTCTCAATTTGTAAATAATATATGATTATTCTTCAATCTATCATTATATTAGATATTCTTATCCGAACTGACGAAAATTTGCTCATGTGAGAGACTTAAACCTAATCTATTTTTTAAAAATATTTATGAAGAAAATAAATTTTAACACAATATAACAATTCATTATTTTTTTCAAATTTATATTCCTTAACAAATTAGGTGGAGTTGAGGTTGTCAAGTCAGAGTATTTCAGTTAGTTCGAATAAAAAGAGATTGGAGAATGAGCTAAAATATAATGACGCAATGTTGTTTTTATTTATTTATTTTGGATAAGTCAGTGGACCAATATTATTAACACCAAAAAAAATTCAAGAGAGTAACATAAGGGTGCTGCAGAAAAGGAGCAGCAGTATATATGGGATCAAGAGAACAAACATGCATGATGATGATGATAAAACAAAATAAAGTCCAAGGCAAACACATGGAGTTCACATGGAGCCTAAAGACCAATTCAGGAAGGATCAATTTGATGTAGAACATTTTATTTGGTAATATATATCATTTTTTTCTCCATTACTTGCCAAATTATCTTTCTTATATTCACAAAATATATATAATTTTTTATCCACTACTTTCCAACTTACCTTTCTTATATATATATATATACCAAATTATCTTTTTTATATTCGCAAAATATATATAAAATTTTTTATCCATTACTTGCCAAATTACCTTTCTTATATAAGTGTGTGTGAATATAGAAAGGTAATTTGGCAAGTAATGGAGGGTAATATTTGACTCAATCACAACATTAATTTTATCAAAAATGAAAGGTTGAAGATTTGTGTAAAACAAAGGCTCGGTGAATTACATTAAATATCCTGTGGTTTAAGTGTAGAAACACTTTATACCTAATTTTTTATATGTCATACTATACTATTTATAATTTGTTAAATCGTTTCACTTTAACCCCCAATATTTTAAATCTATTTACAAACATTAGTTTCATTAATTTTTTTTTTAAAGTTTTATTATATTAAAAAATCAAAAACTTTATATGTTTTAATTAGCTTTAATCATATTAGTACTTTCTTCAATGTTGGATAGAATAGAATATGAACCAAAATTTTAGTAACTATATGACTACAAATGAATTTTTCAGGACTAAATTTACTTGTAGAATTTCACGTGAATTATTTGAGAAATTATCTACGCATTTTTTAACTATGTGTCATTCGTTCCATATGATGAAGAAATTGAACTCTGTAGCTCGAGAGTTGGGAAACTTAGGCAGACAGACCCCCACTTCTTGACAAGATTTGCAATCGAACAACATCCTTGGTCGGTAAAAAAGAAAGGATGTGGTGAATGATAGGATCTGGCAGAACATGTGTAATTCTAGCAAGCTCTTCTAGTGCTACAGCTTCTTCTTCTTCATGGATTCTCTTCTTAGATGTGCCTATATCATAGTTTTTCATTGCTGAGACAGTGTTGATTGTCTGTAAATAAGCTTTGTTTAAGTGAAAAAAGGCACTGTCACTTTTTTTCCCTTGGAATTCACGCCCCTGGCCAGATGCACTGCTGGTTTTGTTGTCCAGTATTTGTTGATGATAAAAGCTATCTAATGATCACCTCATTTTTTAAAGAATTTGTAGTTAAATGATTATATCTCAGCTAGCAAACTTTTTAAGTGTCATTGTCAAATAATCCCAAGTGGTGTATTTGTACAACTGTTCCATGCAAGGAAAGCCATTTGTGTCTGATCTTTTCCTTTTTAAGTGTTTTCTAATTAATGAGTATTGTGACCCTAACACTTAACTTTTTGGTGAAGGTTGGAGGCAGTACGATATACGAAACTTTACACCCAAGTGATTTCGGGGACAAGAAAAAGAAATGTTACGGATTTTACAACGAGAATAAAGAAGGATTGTGGAATTTTCAATGGGCTTTGGAAGGGAATAAATGACATTTAGTTAAAAAATGAATAATTAATTTCTCAAATAAATCACATAAAATTCAGCGTGACAAATTTAATCAAGTTGTTATACACTCACGCCACGTCAGATTAAAATAGAAGTTAAGTTGGAAACGTTCACTTGTATTAATATGATCACCAAAAATTTAGTTTATGTCTTTTATGTCCGATCTTAAAAAACATACTAATATGATTAAAATATGTAAATTTTGTGATTTTCTGTACAATAAACCTTAAAAAAATAACATACAAATTATTATAAATTTGCAATTGATCACTTGTTATATAATTATTTTATGACCAAAGTTCCTTCGCTACCACGAGCTAGACAATGTGTCATTCTCTTAGACATATGACGTGTAGTTGGATTCCATGAAGAAATAAGAATGAAAATAAGAGATAACCGTATTGGTCTTTAAGATTATAACAGTTCTTTTTTTTTTTTTTTCCTTCGAGTATTCTCATTTCACATTAGAGTTAAAACTAATCATATTTGAGATGAAAACGATAGATTATAACCCTTTTTAAAAAGTGTGACTCTTAGATTTGAACTCTATACATTAGCAAAAAATTCGTTTAGAGACTAGTTCATTTATCGATGGACCAACAAGTTACAACGACTTGATTAAGATCCGGATATGAAACAAAATGTAGCAGCAATTATTCTTACTTGCAACGATCGGTAGGCATGAGGGACCATCAATGTAGACAAAGGCAACATTATAAAATGGGTTTTAGATGCTACCAAACGACTTGGATAAAAGAAAATGATAAACATTGAATCTAATTGAAATATATAAGATCCGTCAATACATATAATGTAGATAGAGGTAGGTTCATTTAGAATAAAAGTTAATAGTCCTCGTGCAAAGATCAAGGCAAGCCTTAAACGTATCTAACACCACCACTACTAACAACTCTCTTCTACCTCTCCACAAACAAAAGCTAACCCATTATCCTCTATTCCTTGTGCAAATATTGGAGGTCGGGATCTAAATATGTCATTATTTCTTTTTTCTATGGGCACCACACATTCTAAACTTATCCTAATGTACTTACTCATCTTACGACATCAATTGAAGGCCTCTATCATAAATATTGCACCATATTTATCGGTTAGCAATAAATCTAATTATGACACTTACCATCTCATTGGTTGTTAGATTCACAATGAACTTGTTGTTAATGAGGTAAGGCCACTCTAACTCTTATGATTACTTTTGTATTTGGAAATTTCAAAAGGGCTATTGCTATTCTTGTTATTGTGATGGCCAAAAAATATAAAGGTTACAAACCATCATATCTTAAAACCCGGGATAGTATTTCGACTTCATGGTAAAAGCCCTCGAGCATAGTTAGGCACAAAGACCTATCTATCAATCTACAAGTAAAAACCTTGTGATCTTTCAAATTCCCCTTCTTATTTGTAAAATCCTCCACTAGTTAGACTCGTTGTAGAAAATAACTCTTGATAATTTATAGAGAGAGGAAAGAAATCAAAAGACTCACTAAGAACATCATTTAGATAAACAATATGTATAGCTAATAGCTTCTCCATTTGTCACGATGACAAAACCACTTACTTGTCTCTCAATATGACTTGTCTCAACCAATATTTTGTGCTTCACGGTGGCTATACATTATGCAATTGCAAACAAGTTAGGGCCATGGATTTTAGGGATGATAGCCTAAACTTATTGTTTAAAGCATTCTTTTTACACCATTAAAGCCAACATAATTAACCTCACTTTCAATAAATCAAAGTTAGCTTCATCAACCTCATCGTAAATTAGTGGTTAGTTCAAATTGATAAGAAAATCAAAATTTTTGCATGTACCAAGTTCAAAGAGATCCTTCTTCCGATGTTGCGACCTCTATAACCTCAATATACTTAAAACTTAAAACTTCATCATATATCTTGTGACTTTCCTCGTCAAATTTTGGAAAAAACTAGAATCATCAAAAAATTCAACTTCAAAATCATCTTTTTGTTACTTGGAAATTTTCTTTTTGGGTTTCGGATGAAAATAGATCAAGTTGCCGTTGATCCATTCAAGTTTCTCCCAAATTAGTCGTAACTCCTTTCTTTTATTATAAGATAAATTATTGCGATTTGGTTGGTTTCTTGGAGGTATTTTTACAAATGTTGTTAAGAATACACAACGAAAGCAAACCAAAGCTTTGATGCCAAGTTGACATCGAATTTATGAAGACAAATATTCAAGATATAAATTTAAAATCATAAAAATCCGAATCTATGTTCAATAAATAAACCCTAGTTTTAGTAGATTTTGATGAGGTTGAAAATTCCTCTATAGTTTAAACGCATAATCAACAAAAGTAAACATTGTTTTAGTTATTTTGGCTAGGTTAAAATCCCACTATAATCTTAGCTAATAATGATCAATAACCCCACACTATAAGAAATTCACTAAATAACAATGGATTTCGGTGACAAATGTTAAATCATTGCTAAATAGTGATTAAATAGCATTAGATTAATGTGTGTTACCTTTAACGATATAAGAAAGATCGATTTACGACTAATTATCAGCAATGGATCAATTTTCATTGCTAAATATGATACCAAAACTATCTAAGAGTTTTAGCAATAGATTAGAGACAAATTAGATATAGAAAATAACAACGGGATATAAATCTCGTCGTTAATTTTTTTTAGCTTTTAGCGGTGGCTAAGCCATCGCTAAGAGGTAGCTATTTAGTGACAAGAATACTCTCATTGCTAAACGAGTGAATTTTGAAGGTCGCGTTCAACGTCACTATTTAGTGATGGATACTAATATCGATTGCTAAATAACGATGGATCGAGCAATGGAAACATTCCAATCGCCGATTTCGTCGCCTTTTAAATCCAAGCAGTAGCCCCTCCCCTCTCATTTTCCCCCATTTCTCTTCCTCCTCAAGCTACTCGTCCCTCCCTATCCCCTCAAAACCTCCACAAAACTCCCTTAACCTACTCTCATCAATCCACACTTTCTTCAAACTCGTTTCACCAAAAAAATTCTATATTTTCTTCATTCACTTCGGCTAATTTCACTCGAATTAGGTAATTTTTTTATCTCTTTTATTTTCTTAATTAAATTTAGTAATTTTTTTGTAATTTTTAGGTTAATTTTATGTATAATTACTTGATTTATAATTATGTATGTATTTAATTATTATTTTATTGATTTATTTGTTAAATTGTTATTTTTTGTTAATTTGCTGAATTTTATTAATTTTTAAGTTAATTTGATAGTTAAATATAATTTAAATTTTAATTAGAAATAATTTATAATTAATTGAGTTTATTTTATTCATGTTTTGTTAATTAATTAGGTTAATTATGTTTAATTGGTTGAATTAGAATAAATTTGTTAATTAATTGTTTAATTTTGCTCAATTAAGTTAACTTAATTGTTATTTTAAATTTAATTTGGTGAGAATTAGAATTAATTAAGTTAATTTGATTTATGTTTAGTTAATTAATTAGGTTAATTATGTTTAACTAGTTGGATTAGAATAAATTTGTTAATTAAATGTAATTTTTTTTAATTAAGTTGATTTAATTGTTATTTTATATTTAATTTGGTTATAATTAGAATAAATTATTTAGTTAATTAATTAATTAGGCTAATTATGTTTAATTGATTGGATTAGAATAAATTTGTTAATTACTTATGTTTTTGTTAACTATATGTAATATTTTTGTTAATTAAGTTAATTTGATTTATGTTTAGTTAATTAACTAATTTTTTTAATTTTTTTAATTGGTTGAATTATATATATATATTAAATTTTTTTTAATTTATTGTTAATTAATTAGGCTAATTATGCTTAATTGATTGAATTATAAAATTATTTATATTAAAACTTATCAATTTATTATTATTTTAAATTTAGTTTGGTTAGAATCAAAATTAATTAAGTTAACTTAATTTATATTTAATTATTTAATTAGGTTAATTATGTTTTATTGGTTGAATTATAGCTTTATTTATATTAAAACTTGTTAATTTATTGTTATTTTAAATTTAATTTGGTAAGAATTAGGATTATCAGAATTAATTAAGTTAACTTGATTTTTAATTAATTAATTAATTAGGTTAATTATGTTTAATTGGGTGAAGTTATAACTTTATTTATATTAAAAATTTTAATTTATTGTTATTTTAAATTTGATTTGGCAAGAATTAGAATTAATTAATTTAACTTGATTTTTATTTATTTAATTAATTAGGTTAATTATGTTTAATTTATTGAATTATAACTTTATTTGTAATAATACTTGTTAATTTATTGTTATTTTAAACTTAATTAGGTTAAAATTAGAATTAATTATTTTAATTATTTCGTATACAATTATTGAAGTGGGTTGAGATACGTAGTAGTGTCTCGTCAAAAACCCTTGGGATTTGAGGGAAAATAAGGTTAGTTCAATACTTTGTGATGAAGCTGAAAGGATGAGTTTGTGATTTAATTTCAATAGAGTATTCGAGACAATTGTTGATTTTGTTGTGCGTAATATTTGTGTGATCATTTAGAGTATTTATTAATTAAGAAAGGTGCAATTTATATGGAAGACTCGCAAAAATTTTATTAGATATTTAGGAAAATTAATAATTAAATAATTTTGTTATGCCCTGGAAATACGAAACAAAATAATGAGGTCCGATCGTGAATGGATGTATGTTAGGTGTATCGATTGGTACTTATATGGTGATTTCATGAATGGGGTTGAAGAATTTTTTGAATTTGTTGTTTCTTATCCTGAATGTATGGATGGAAGAAGGTTAAGGTGTCCTTGCAATTATCGTAAGTGTCAAAATCAAAATTTTGAAGAGATTGTCCTAGTTAAATAACATTTAGTGAGATACGATTTTGTGCTTAGATATTATAACTAGTTTTGTAATACCTTGCATATTCTAGACTTATTTGTGAGTTTTAATAATTGTCCATATAACTCTTGCCAATGGAATTAAATGTTCATGTGATCACTCCTAATCTTCTTGCTTGCTTGGCATGACACTCTTTTTTTCACTAATAAATTCCTTCGGTGTTCCCTAACCGGGTCGGGGAAAGGTTTTCGTATTTTTCCTTACCTTATCCTAGATATTCTTGCTACCTTGCTATTTTTCCTTAATGAGGATCGCATCGACAAGAGTAATTTATCGAATTTGGACTGCAAAGAAGATAATAAGAATACAATTGCAATTGCTCCTTGTAAACCTTTTTTAAATTATATTCAGATTTCAAACCATGAAGACGATTTCGAGATGTTTATTGGCATGTTCCTCATGTTGTATAGAAAATGTATCATAAATATAACATGCAAACATCTCACAAGGCTATGCAAACTTGCTCTATTGCATACCTCTTCATGATAGAACATAATATTTTAAGAATAGAAGCCGTAAGGAACCATGAATTCTCTATTGAGAATGGAAGCAATGTTAACTTGAAACCCTTAGGATCTTTATCCTACTTGTACAATACAAAGCAAGTTTACTCAATAAGCATACCATCCCATGAAGGAGTATCAAATATAAGGTTTTTGGCCGATACAAGAACCATATCTCCTGAAAGATAAATAGATTACTTGAAAAGCGAGTATGTCCTAGCCTTCTTGCATATCTTAATGACGAGGTCCAATAAGCCAATCCATTAGGCCAAAGGGTTTTAGATAAAAGGGAGCATATCTTAATGCGAGGCTTGAATCTTATTTAATCCACTACTAAAAATTGGAGGGGAAAGAAAAAGCAAAGTAGAATGACAAAACATTCACATATATTGATATGAAAAAAAGGGTCAACTAAGTTCATTTACATATTGGCAAGCGAGTTCACATTTCAACCCACACACACAAACCCTATCGATTTTCACCCACCGTACTATTAGGCTAAGGATACCATTACACTAAATGCAACTATTTTAATCGAGTTTGATGAATCTAAATCCTTATGTACAATTGCATCTTCTTTCTTCTTTGCATCACCTTGCTTGAATGCCTTCGAGATCTCATCAATTAGAACCATATATAGGTATCGAAACACCGCATAACCACCTCCGGTTCATATCCTTGACAAAATGGTTGTACTTTTGTGACAAATTCATAGTTGCATGAACATCCACCTCTCCAACTCTGTGGATAGAAGGATACCGGTTGAGTTTAACCCACACTTTCACGAGATTCAATGAGGAATAAATGCTTAGACTCGTAGCTATATAATGAACAACATGTATGGTCCTCTAACTTGAAATTCATTTGCAAGCACATTCACTTTTTCGACATAATTTCGATCAAAAAGCATGCTTGGCTCATAACTTGCTTAGTAGCCGAAGGACCATACTTATCAAACTTAATTTTTGCTTCATCTACCTACAACAATCAAATATAGGGTGATCTCATGATCGAGAGGAGATCTAAATGCAAATCATATGGCTCCGTCTTTCGATCAAGATTTAATTAGGATATATGTGGGTTTTTCTTTCTTTCTTTTTTCAACAATCGAGAAAAAATGATGTAGATAAAAAAAATTTGATATGGAAAAAAGGGCCTTTATTTAAGAATTAATTTTAAAAGTATCATGTTTAAGAAATAAAGATTTAAAAATATATTGTTTTGGGAAAAAAACTCTTATAATATGCACTTCGAGGTGACACTTTAGTCTAAATGTCGACATAGGCATGGAATAACTACTAAAATTATGTTTTCTAGAGTGCATATACACCGTCATGCTTATTAACTAATAATCATTAAAGTCAAATTGAATGAATATATTTAGTGTATGATAAAATAATAAAAGCTTAACTCATTATATTATTTTTTTCACCTAATCAAAATCATTACATTCAAAACCAATGGTGAACGAGATTATCCCAATCCAATAATTAATATGTTACCATTTGCCAAATCGAGTTATATAGAGTTTAATATGGATTGCATAGAACATGATTTATCATTTTTTTAAATTTAAATCTCTTAAAATAAATAAATAGTTAAGATTCTAGTAGCTAATATTTACTTAATTGAACACTAAGATTAAGATTTTTAAATTAATACTTGTTCACTACAACATATAAAGCTTTATGCGGTGGTTGAACACCGCTACAAAAAAACATACAACCCCCGCATTACCTCTTTTGCAACGGTTTACTAGCCACCGCATCCGAACGACGCCGCAATAGGTTAATGCGACGGTTTCTATATTCTCTTGCAATGGAACACGTACTTGTTGCATAAAACCCTTCAATTGCAGCGAGTTTCTTTGGTATTTTATACGGTGGTTTGCCGAAGGACAAGGCAACGGCTTTGGTCAAAACTGTTGCAGCGGTTAATGTATCATATGTAATGGTTATTGTCATATTTCATATAGCGGTTGAGATCATCTAATGCAACGATTTTCATGAAATATTATGCTGAAGTTTAATTATATAATGCAACGATTTTCCTATAATGCTATGCAGCGATTAAAATCATATAATGCAATGGTTAAGTGACATAGTATGCAGCGGTTAAAATCATCTAATGCAACGATCGACGTGATACATTATGCAACGGTTTTTTTATTGGCGTAGTTTTTCGTTACATTATGCAGCAATTTTGTTGTTTTTATGCAACGGTTTGCGATATAGAAATTAATCCTCTTTATATGTAATGCAACGGTATTTAATAATATTTAATGCAATAATTTGTAATATTATTGCAATTGATTTTTTTTCAATGGCAATAAATATTTAATCAAATGTAATGATTATGATGTATTTATAATTATTTTGTAAAAATAATTCCAAATATTAATCAATTAATTAATAACGAGAAAATTAATAATCTAAGAAGTTTGTTACCATAATTGTAATAATTAAGTAACCTATTACAAGAAACATAATAATCCAAATATCTAAACATCATTGAAAAACATAACAAAATATCAATATTAAAAAAAAAACGAGTTCAAAGTTCGTACTAGACAAAGTTAATAGTCGATTTCCAACTTCAAGTAGTTGAAAACACTTAGCAACCCGCAATTTTAGGGGAAAAAAAGATTAATTAACAATGAAATATAGTAATTACAATAATTAAACTTGTGTTTTTTATCAAATAACGGATATTAAAATAAGTAGTACTTAAAGATTATGATTGCTACCCGATAAAGGTGAAATTCTTATTTGATTCCCTATACTTGGTGCGCTATTAGCATCTCCCGGGGATCATGTAGTTATAAACAATGTCTTGAACATCTCAAGATTCACATTTAGACTTGGATTCAAACCTTGGAGCCGTGTTAGGATCGATAACATTATTTCTTAATGCAAAGTAGCTTTATGCTCTTCTAGCTTTTCTTTCATTTTTGTTTTCATTTCCTGTGTAATTTCTTGTCGCACCTTTTTTTCTACATATATTTTTATGGCATTTAATACATCTTTAGGAATTTTCATGGATGATTGATCAAGGTTTGCTTTGCCTCTTAAATCGGATGGTGTGACGACCCTCCCATATAACATAACACGTCCGAGTCGCATCCCGGCTCCCATCACCGTAGAAAATGCATCAACAAATTGACCACATTCACTTGAATGTTAAGACTCCACTTCTAGCATTTGAGCCTACAATGGAATCATAAGTTCCTTAAAAATGTAGTTCACACAGTACATGATAAAGTAATATTTTTTTTTATATAAATTATAAAAATAAGGAAATAAAATACCGAAAGTTCTTATAATCTTCATAACCGTATCCTCATCCGATTTCTTATAAGAATGTCTAATTTTTCTTTTTTGAGTTTCAATAAACATTTCGGAATGGGTTGGTGCTTCCTTATTTTCCTTTGCAACTTGCTCGCTTATTATAAAACAGATTTTAGCCATAACAAATTGAATGAAGATAAAATATCATGAATCGGTGATTACAACCCTTAATAGAGTTCCAATAAACATAATTGTAGCATGTTCGCCAACACGCCAGTCGCGGTTGCCTACCTCGATTTTGCCAGCTTTGCTTGCACACTATACAACCCCTTTAGCACTTGAAACACACCCCAAAATACCCCAAAACCAGACCCGAAACACACAATCAAAGCCCCCAAAAGCGGACCCAAAACCCACTAAAAACCCTCAAAAATCAACGTGCAACTATTACCAACAGACCTCCAAAGACAAAAAAAGAAAGAGCCTCTTATGAGGTTCATGTAATAAACTTTAAACTAGCTTTATCAATGATACTTAGTAGCCTTAGTAACTCTCAAAATTCTACTTATCCATTGTATTAAATTTCTTAATGGTGCATATTTTTTATTTAAAAAAAAGATAACATCAAATTTAGTAAGAAATTTAACAAGAATATTTAGAAGTGAAAAAAAAAACAAAGTATCGATTCTTACCAATTTCTTTCCTATCCTAGCGAAGCTCCTTTTACCCGTTGTGTGCATATTCCTTTGTCGTTTGCGATTTTCAATATTTATCTCTCGTCATCATCTACATAATAATTTTAATTAATAGCATTAGTATAAACTTTGATGATATAAACAAAATTGAGTCATAGTCTTATAGCTTGGCATTATCTCGAATTTCAATACTTCAACAATTCTCTAAACTTATCCTTTGGAATGTGTTTGGACGATTTAGCATTCTAAGTTTATCCGTTTTATACTTGTAATAGTGATCATTCTTTAATTGGCATTTGTACAACCTCCAATTATCTCCTATTGTAGCCAAAACCCATTTCTTACCTTCGGAAGGAACTATGTATTTTTTCTACATTAAAAATAAAATGATGGGGTTCATCAGTTTATTCTTGAATTATTTACATGTATTAGATAGAAAATTATGCCAATACAAAGAGAGAAATAGAAAGACATAAAGCTAAATTACTTACTAGAACATATTCCCATAACGCTTCCTTAGTAGGTATCTTGTGCCAATTAACGTGATTCAATGGTGCGAGACTTCCATTTCGGGCCAATGTTCCTAAAAAGCTACTAAACTCATTCAAAGTCTTATTATAACCCCGATGAAATTTATATACATGTTTAAAATTAATAGTATGAATGGGTTCAAAAGAGACTTTACAATAATGGTATATTCGACGATTACGTTGGAAATAATGGGAGGAAAAATTTTAAAAAATATAGGTAATTATCCTTTGGGTTGTTTCTAAGTATTTGGAATTTGGAATAATGATAAAAAAATTATTTTAAAATTTTAGAAAAATTGAGATTTAATTTGGGAAAAGTTTTGAATTGATTAAAAGAAATTTTCGAAATTTAGAGCTAGATTCTGTCCAAATCTTGCGAGATTTATTTGAGGACTTTAGGGTGATTTTTGGGTAAAACTTAAAGAATAAAAGTTGTTCTTCTATGTGTCTAATATCTCTCTGTAACAATGCATGATTTTTAGACCTATATAGAAAATGTTATGCCCATTTTAGTATAGACTGTTTAGAAAGTAACCTCGCTGGAAAATGTTTGGGAAAAGAATTTTCGAGTTTTAAAAAGGGAATTTCTGAATTTTTATGAAATAAAATATGTTTAATTATTTGAATCAAGTTAAGTAGTGTGTTTAGTCCGCCTAAGTTTTATTTAGACACCTAAGCCATGCATTAAAACCATTTGAGCCAAGTCACCTTATTTTTCCTCTCCAAATCGCCACCTATCTCCTTAGTCATCCTTTCACTTTACACTTTGGCCAATCAAGCTTAGCCATTTATAACCCATTCTAGAAGGAAGGAGGCAAGTATATAAATAAGAGAGGAGTGAAAAGATGAAAAGATTTTGACCAATTTGGAGTCCATCTTGTAAGCCACCAAAAGAAAGAAAAGAAAGGTAAAATCGTGAGGAGAGAAAGGAAGGAAAAGAAAAAAAGAGAGAGAAAGGAAAGAAGAGAAGGAAAAGAGGGAAAAAAGAAAAGAAAAAGGGAAAAGCTTAGTTCAATGTAAGTGGGTTAATTCATGCTTTAACTCCTTTTCTTTGTGTGCTTAATTTATTTACTTGTTTTGGTTATTGTTAAATTGTTATGCTTGATTTGTGTTGGTTGGTTTGAATGACTTGGTTTGGATTTTTGTAAGATATTTGTGTGATCCTTAAAGTCACCATAATCTCATGTATATCTTACCATGTGTTGATGAATTTGGACCATAATTTAAGAATTAGGACTAAGTGTAGGAATGAATAAATTAAGGATAAAATCAAGCAAGCATTTAGACTCCTTTTTGAACCTATTTGACCAAGGAACCTAAATTAAGCAAGATTAGGCTTTCCATGGAACTTAAAGACTAAAATCTAATCATAATCTAATAGATGTGTAAATTAATTAGGTAAGATAGGAAGAAATCACAAGAAAATCAAAGAAATTGAGAAGGAAAACTTTAAACCAGCTTTTGGGCCATACGGCCCAAACTTAAGAAAATAGGACTTTTAAGCCTTATAGGATTTATTTAAGGAATAAGAAGCCAACCGGGCCCAATACGGAATAAAATTTGAATTGGTAGGATTAAATTACCAAAAAACCATAAACCCTAACCATTGGGCCACAATTGGCCCAACGCCCATTAACGGCAAAATCGTACATCCGATAACATAATTTGGTATAAAATGGATTAGTTAAGCCAACATGGCCTAAGTAGGCCCAATCGACGATAAAAACAAGATTCGGTCGGAAGTAGTGTAAGAAATGTCCAAGGTATTAGATTAAGGAATTACCTTAGCCTAAAACGATAAAACAAATAACGAAAGGTAACGTCGTCTAAATAGAACAAAACAATTAAGTAATTGGTAACATGTGGGTTATGGGAAAGATAGTTCTATGAATCTTAGAACATGAGGTACAAGGTACCCAAAACCCCGTGCGAGTTGGACAATAGGAACATGAAAAACATGTTAGCATGTGCATCATGAGCATTGTGGGAATGGTATGAGAAATAGTCGATCAATCGATAAATGAGTCATTTGATTAGGTTTGGTAACCTAACGGAACTAATGGGTATTAGCGAGTCCGATTGTGTTCGGACTCTAGTCGTGTACGATACTCGTTAGACGAAAGATTTCCGTTAACGGTAGCTACAACGAGGCACAATACCGTTGTGTAGCATTCGATGATTCGATAATCACCATTAGAGTATGATCGCTAATTACCTAGGGTACCCATACTAAAAGCCGATGAGAGTGGTGGGTAGTTACAAAACATCCGCATTACATTTGAATCACCCCGTTTACTAAGCTTCGGCTCACTCGTTATTATTTTCATGTCTGTAATAGGAAAAGGACAATGTAGTAAGGATTCGATTAAATCCTCCTAATTGGCTCATGTGTGACACCATAGATTAGATGTTATTTTGTCTATCCGTAATTTGGGGGTTGATAAAGAAACTTGTTATTGCCTATAATAATACTCGTAGCTATGTAATTCATGTTACGTACATTTATTTCACCTTAATATGCCATGTAATATTAGTTTTCCGAACCAAAGCATAATCACATTGAGAGTAGGTTAGGACGTGTCGGCGTGACACGGTTCGCCCGAGTACTTCTACTTGTGTAGTAGATAGTGGACTAGGTCGGGGATGTTACAATATGGTATTAGAGCTAGGTTTAGGAAGTTGGGTAGAATCGTAAGTGCCCAATGAGCCCGAGGATCGGCCTATTCCTTGACGAGTACTTTTAATTTCCGGTTTTCTTAAACTATGTATGATTATTATTGTGTAAGGTGTATATGTGTTTGAAATTATTATTAACGATAAACCTTATCACTCGTGGATGTCGATTTTATTTTGAGTGCTTAGGACGCGATGGCAACGGACGACCTTGGTTGTATTTAAGGTCAAGCTACACGACCTCACCATGGCTCCGGATCGGGACACGGTGGTAAATATTTTACGATTCCATGACCTACTTTAGCGAATCACGTTCACTAATGCCTCCTTTGACCGGTATTGTAGCTTGGACTTCCTCTAGATAACCCTACGTCGGACTCTCCCATCGAGAGATTAGCAATTATTAGACGAAGTTTGAAAGAGCATGGTAGGTCGACATTCTTATTGGGATCTAGTTCGGGCATTTTTATCAACCTAGGTCGGACGGACCCTCATTCGACCGATGTACGGAGGGGACTACCTTTACCCATTGCTCGTGTGATAGTCCATGTGGAAATGGATAGCCGTATTGATCGATGGTCGGTAGAGGCTTCTTTTCCCCGTCGTGTCCGATACATTAACTTGACATAGTAGATGAGTTAGTCGGGAAAAAACTATCTCACGCTTTTGGATGTAACTAAGAATGTTTAACTATAATTATGGTATAAAACCTCTAAAAGGTGAGTGTATATGTAAATGCCTATGTTATGTGAAATATTTAAATAAATAAAAACTCACACATGTGTGGATGATTTATGTTTTACATCAATTTTAATATTATACTAATCCATATATAATATACATGCGAAGCTAAATCATGCCGCCAGAAGGAATCACGTGCATGTAAAAGAGGAAGGAACCTTCAATAATAACAACATGACCCAAAAGGAAGGAACCTTCAATAATAGCAACACGACCCAACAAGAAACATTAAATAGGATGATGGAAATCATGCAACAACAACAATAGACCATGCAATAGCAGCAACAAGTGCATGTTGAATAGATGAGACAACTTTTAGCAATGCAGCAACAACCTCTATCCCAACATAAAAACGAAGCGATAGAGAGGTTCCGTAGGATGAACCCTTAAGAATTTGTTGGGGGTGCGAATCCAATGATAGCCGAAGAATGGATCAAGTCATTGGAAGCAATATTTGATTATTTATAATTCATCGACAATGAGCGAGTACTCGTGTGCCATCTTCATGTTAATAAAAGATGCTCACATATGGTGGGAGAGCATGTGATTGACCATAGACGTGCCTACCATAACCTAGAAGGACTTTAAAGAAATCTTTTATAATAAGTACTTCACAACGGATGCATGGGCCAAGAAGATTCGAGAATTTTTTAAGTTAAAACAAGATGGGATGCTAATGGATGAGTATGTACGAAGGTTTAAAAAAAGGTGTAGGTTTATCCCATTCATTTTAGGAGACGAGGGTCCGAAGAAGAATCGGTTTTTAGCGGGATTGAGTCCGAGGGTATGAAGCATGGTCCGAATGTTAGCCGCTCATACCGTCGCGGAAAGGGTGGATAAGGCGATGATTGTCAATGAGGACCATAAGGAAATTACGAAGGAACTATAACAAAAGAGGTAGATGTTTAATTCATGAGCCTCTTCATCCGAGCCGATAAGGTGAATCCCACCCAAAAACTTCAACCGAAATGATGGATCGGGGAATACACGAGCTGCTAGACCCACACCGTATGTCCTGCGACCATCGTCAAATGGCCAATCGTGACCAGCGGTAGGAAGTTCACCCCGGTGCAACAAATGTGGGAGATTCCACCCCGGGAGTGTCGACCATAGATAAGAAAGTGTTATTTGTGTCATAAGCCGGGACACATATCTTACAACTATCCCCGAGAACGAAAACCCGGATAAGAAAATATGCTTGCTCTAGTGTACACGATGACACGAGGAGGAAGCGGATAAAAAACATACAACGATGCTTTACGGTAATATTTCGGTTCTTGGCTCGATTGCATATGTTTTAATTGATTTCGGTGCTACGCATTCATTTATTTCCAGTATAATGATAAAAGGCCTAGGTGTCCAACCCGAAACATTAGCCGTAAGCTATTTGATAGTAGTCCCTTCGGAGAAACCATGGAATCAAATAATATAATTAGAGGGTGCCTAGTGAAAATAGAGGATATGAGCTTAGAAGTCGATTTGATAGTATGAGATCTCCAAGATTTTGATTTGATCTTAGGGATGGATTGGTTGATGCGGCATGGTGCTAACATTGATTGTCGTGGTAGGAAAGTGATCTTGGATCTACCCGGAGGCCAAGCAATTAATTTTTAAGATCGATTCAAAATGTCAAACCGTGCTAATTATCTCGGTCATAAAGGCTCAAAAGATGCTAAGAAAGGGGTGCATAAGATACCTAGCAAATGTGGTAGACAAACAAGTGGAGCCTAAGACAAAACCCGAAGATATAGACGTTGTACGGGACTATTTAGATGTGTACCCAAAAAGTCCGACTACACTACCACTAAAAAGAGAAATAGAGTTCGAGATTGAGCTAGAGCTAGGTACAATTCTAGTTTCAAAAACCCCTTACATAATGGTTCCAACTTGAGTTAAGGGAGTTAAAAGTACAACTGCAGGATTCACTCGGACAAGGGATTTATACGCCCTAGTTTCTCAACTTGGGGAGCTCCGGTATTATTCATAAAGAAGAAAGACGGTAGTCTACGGTTATGCATTGACTACCGAGAGTTAAATCGTAACCATTAAAAATAAGTATCTATTGCCCCGGATTGAGGATTTTTTTGATCAATTACAAGGAGCAATAGTATTTTTTAAGATAGATTTGCAATCGGGGTATCACCGGTTAAGGATAAAAGTGAAAGATGTGAAGAAAACGACGTTCCGGATAAGATACGACCACTATGAATTTTTAGTGATACCGTTTGGATTGACCAATGCTCGGTCGTTTTTATAGACTCGATGAACCGAGTCTTTAAGGAGTTCTTGGATAAATTCATTATCGTCTTTATTAATGACATCTTGGTTTATTCTAGGAATATAGAAGAGCATAAGGACCACTTAAGGGCTACCTTATAGACTTTGAGGGAAAAACGAGTTGTATGCTAAATTTAAGAAGTGCGAGTTTTGGCTACGGTAAGTGGCTTTTCCGGGCCATGTGGTGATAAAAGACGGTATAGCAGTGGATCCAAAGAAAGTGAAAGCAATCCGAATTAGCCTACCTTGAAGAATGTGTCGAAAGTACGAAGTTTATTGTGGCTAGTCGATTATTATCGAAGGTTTGTTGAGGACTTTTCTAAGATAGCGATGCCCCTTACCGACTTGATGAGGAAGAATGCCAAATTTCGGTTGATGGATGCCTACGAAAGGAGTTTTCGGGAGTTAAAGCAAAGGTTAGTCATAGCACCGGTATTAACCATTTCGTCCGAAGATGAAAACTTCATAGTCTACGGTGATGCATCTAAAAATGGGCTAGGAGCGGTGTTGATGCGGAACAAAAAGGTGGTAGCCTATGCGTCACGACAGGTTGAAAGAGTATAAGCGAAATTACCCGACACACAACTTAGAGTTGGCGGCGATAGTTTTGCCCCGAAAATCTAAAGGCATTACCTCTACAGGGAAAATTGTGAGATATATACGGACCACAAGAGCTTGCGATATATCGTCACACAAAAGGAATTGAATATGAGATAGAGGAAGTGGTTGGAGTTAGTAAAAGATTATGATTGTATAATTAACTACCACCCGAGTTAGGCTAATGTCATTGCTAATGCCCTAAATAGAAAGTCGATCACCGTGCTACAAATAATTCAAACTTTGATCATAAGGGACTTGGAAAAGTCTGAAGTTAGAAATAATCCCATCGAGCCATAAAGGTAATGTTATCGGCCATCACCGTCCAACGGACCCTACCGAAAAGAATTTAGGTGGAGCGAGTAAATGGATGATAGGTTGAAGGAATTTAGGGAGAAAGTAAAGGTTGAAGAGGAGCTCGAATTTACGAGTAGATGACAAGGGCATAGTAAGGTATAAAGGGAGGTTGTGCATCCCTTCAATCGAAGAAGTGAAAAGGGAAATATTGAGAGAAACACACACCACCCCATACTTGATACACCCGGGAAGCACTAAGATGTACCGGGACCTACAACAAAGTTACCGGTGGCTCGAATGAAGAAAGACGTGGCCAACTTTATAGTAGAATGTCCAATCCGCAACGAGTAAAGGCGAAACATCAACGACCCTCGGGGATGTTACGACCATTGGCCATACCTAAATGGAAGTGGGAACATATAACGATGGATTTCATTGTGGGGTTGTCAAGGTCGAAAGAGGATTTGATGTTATTTCGATGATCGTAGATCGATTAACTAAGTTAGCTCATTTCTTACCAGTCAAGATCACCTATAATTTAAACTAGTACGCCCAATTGTACCTGGATGAGATTGTGAGGTTACATGGAATTTTGATCTTAGTCGTATCGGATCGAGACTCGAGATTCACTTTCATATTCGAAAAAGTCTACAACAAGTCATGGGCACCGGGTTGAATTTTAGCACAACTTACCACTCGTAGACAAATGGACAATCGAACGAGTGATCCGGACTCTTGAAGACATGTTGCGGGCTCGCGTGCTAGATTGGTCCGAAAAGTGGAAAAGATACATATGGCTAGCCAAATTCGCATATAACAATAGTTATCAAGCTTTAATTGAAATGGCTCCCTATGAAGCTTTATATGGGCGATGATGTAGATCTCCCATACATTGGGATAAGGTGGGAGAGAGAAGACTATTAGGACCCAAATTGGTGCAACGGACGAGAGAGGTGGTGAAGCAAATCCGCCAACAAATGAAGGTCGCCCAAAGTAGACGAGAAGAGTTATGCGGACAAACGAGAGGAAGGATCTAGAGTTTGTAATCGATGACTGTGTATTTCTAAAAGTGTCATCAATGAAGAGCGTGTTGCGAGTTTAGGAAGAAGGGAAAACTAAGCCCACGATACATTCGCTCGTTTAAGATAATAGATCGGGTAGGTGATAAGGCATATTGCTCGTCACTATCGCCATCCTTAGCAAAAATACATAATGTATTCCATGTGTCTATGTTGAAGAAATGCATCGGAGAATTGAGGCAAATTCGGAAATGGAGTCAGTCGGACCTCGTCGTAGATTTATCATATGAGGAAAGACCAATCCAAGTCTTAGACGGATGAGTAAAACAACTCGGGAATAAGGAAATGGTATGGTTAAAGTTTTATGGGCAAATCACGACCTCGAAGAATTGACTTGGGAATATGAGGAAGAGATGAGGGATAAATATCCCGAATTGTTCGAATAAGTCAATTTCGAGGACGAAATTCTTTTAAGGAGGAGAGAATGTAACCCCTATGAAATTTATACACATGTTTAAGAGTAATAGTATGAATGGGTTCAAAAGAGACTTTACAATAACGGTATATTCGACGATTACGTCGAAATAACGAGAGGAAATTTTTTAAAAATATGGGTAATTATCCCTTGGAATTTTTCTAAGTATTTAGGATTTAGGATAATGATAAGAAATGTATTTTAAAATTTTATAAAAATTGAGATTTAATTTGGAAAAATTTCTGAATTGATTAAAAGAAATTTTCTGAAATTTAGAACTAGATTCTGCCCAAATCTTGCGAAATTTATTTGAGAACTTTAGAGTCATTTCTGGGTAAAACTTAAAGAATAAAATTTGTTCTTCTATGTTTCTACTAGCTCTTTGTAAAATTTCATGATTTTTAAACTTATATAGAAATCGTTATGCCCATTTTAGTATAGACTGCTCAGGAAGTAACCCCGCTGGAAAATGTTTGGGCAAAGAATTTAAGAGTTTTAAAAAGGGACATTTCCGAATTTTCATGAAAGAAAGTATATTTTGTAACACCCCTAACCTAGAACCTAAATGGTTGAGAATATTACCGTCGTTAACTCACATTCAAAGTGCAATGAATGTAAGCTAACAAAGCAACCGTGACTTACTCTTAATGTCTAAAGTGAAATCTATGTTTTAACAATCAAATATTAGCCAAATAGGTCCTATACTTCATCTTAAAAAACGTTATAAATTTTTTGCATTTGATCCATTTTTCCGCATACTTAGAATTGGATTACTAGATTCATGGTTATTTGCTAGTTCAAGTCCCTTCTTTATTAATAATCGCAATTCATTAAGATATAGTTCCTTATTATCAACTATTATTATATTACTTATTTTCTTTCCTATTCACTATTCTTTTTCTTTAACGGTTAATTAAGAAATTCTCTTAAATATTGAAAGATGCTAGTATGCAATATGCAATTTAAAGGAACTACACTACTATCGGTACACTATCATTTTACTATCGGTATTTCGGTTCATACAGGTTATTAATTTACATACAAAACTAAGTATGTCCACCTAGATCTCGAAGCCCATCCAAGGTATAACCGTCCGGAGCATTTATCGGAAAGTAGGTCCATCGATAGTAAGTCATAGTATTCTATTTATCTACACCACAAGAAACTATGTGAGCTACAACCCAATAAGTTAACATATGCATGTAGTATATGTGTATGTATATGCATGTATAAAATGCTAATATATGCATAATAAATCTTTTTTCTCAAGTCATAAAATATTTCATAAACGATCTGAAAATCCTTTTTCTATCTTTGGACATGTCCCATTTAGGTACTTCGGGGTTTCCATAACATATGTTTGGCGAACCGGACCCATCCACGGACGTGCCCTACCAAGCTTTTAAAAGTGCACGTCTACACTTGCCCGGCCTTAAACAATTACCATTACCATATGGAAAACCCATGAAGTCCATCCTTATAAAAATTCTCTAAGTCATGAAAATCCTTTTCTTTAAAATACTTTCGATCGTTATCGAAAACCCATAGCATAAAATATATTTTCATGACTTAAAACATTATTAATGAGCTTTGGTATGTATATGCATTTTGAATGACAATGCATGCTAACAATGATACTCAAGTACATGTCCTAAAGGGTCATGTAACCATGTTATGAAAACACGAATAAAATCGGATAGCATAACGACATAAATAACATCAATCTATATTAAGCAGTACAACCATCATTGGCGCATCGGTTACCATAACCACAATTCTCATTACCAATCACAACTTAAGCATAACAATCATTCATTAATCGTGACATCACATAAATTATTAGAAAGAAAATAAAATCATAACACAAGAGTAAGTAAACAATTATATTTCATTTTAGTTTCATTGATTTACTTTACATTTTAACATTTCTAAGTTATTTCTCTTATGCTCCTAACTACCCTTTCGCATCTAACATTTACCAAATTAGGTACTAATCCATGTTCTAACTTAATTAAGTATTATTCCATTGATTATGTAGTCCAATTTTGGTTTGGACCTTAATAGGCCTAAGGTCTATTTTTTCCTAAATAAAATTTTCCTTAGATTTTCATGAACACTTTTATTCTAAACCATCCTGTTATATTATCTTGAGCATGAATGAACTAATTTAGGGTATGGAACTTAAAGAGTGACTTTTAAGTGATCGGTAAGTTACACGGGTAGAGACACATCCGTGTAACTCTTTGCCTTCAAGAAAAACACATTTCTTCATTACACGAGCAATGACACACCTAGGTGAGAGGCCGTGTAACTCTCTGCCTCCAAGAAAAACACATTTCTTCATTACACTAGCAAGGGCACACTCATGTGAGAGGCCATGTAACTCTCTCGCCTCCAAGAAAAACATATTTCTTCATTACACGGGAAAGGACACAACCGTGTGAGAGGCCGTGTAACTCTCTACCTCCAAAAAGAAACACGTTTCTTCATTACATGGGCAAGGACACACCTGTGTGGGAGGCCGTGTAAGCCTCGACTTCAAGAAAAATGTATTTCTTCATTACACGGGTAAGGACACACCCGCGTGGGAGGCCTTGTAACTCTTTGACTTCAAGAAAAACACATTTCTTCATTACCCATTTTCTTCAATTTTTAGCAAATTTTTCATTTCTACTCATCAAAACATGATTATTCAAGTGTGAATGACTCATCAAACTAGAATCAAATTGTTTTGAACTCAAACCCTAATTTGCTTAGTTTAGGTCGGATATAATCCCAAAAATTTATGAATTTTTCGTCGGTTAAAGTATAATTTTTCCTTCTTAAACATTAATTCATACTCAAATAAGTCATAATCAAGTGCCAAAACACCAATCAAATGAAAGAATTCAAAGCCCCCAAATTGGGTTCATAAAAAACCATAACCCTAATTTTTCTTAATTGAGCAATTAAATCAAATCAAGAAATTAAACATGAAATTGACTTGAAATTAAGCATGCTTGTGGTGTAGGTGAGGTTAACTTACATGATTAAGCTCCAAATTAACCTTAACAAGGTAGGTTGCTTGAAAATTCTCTTCCTCTCCTTTTTCTCCCTAAACTTGAATTAGCTCTTTTACTTTTCTTCTTGAAGGTATTCAGCTCCCAACTCAAAATTGAAGCTTAATCCACTCGATTTAGAGGGTTTAAAATTAGTTAGGATTATTTTGGGTAATTTTTGAGTGGAAATCTTATAAGAGTTTCCTTTGTGTTTTTCAATTTTTTCTTCCTTTTTTATTTTTCCAGCACCCCTATTTATATGAAATTTTGTGGAATCATTGAACTCATCTCCCCCTTAATGTGGGAAAATCTCAGCCCTTAATTCAATTTTCAATCATTCATTTGCATTTGTCCTAAGTTTTAGCCATTTATTCATCTTTTTATTTAGCCCTTCCACCTTGCTTATTTTTGGCCATAATTTTTACTGGAAGTCAGACCTAATTGATGCTCTAGGTCAGCCAAAGTTGGAAGGAAAATAACAAATTTTGGTCCTCCAAGTTTCTAGACTTTTCCATAGCCTATTCTTTCCTAAATCCCTCTTTTATGCAAAAACTCACTTATAATCCTCCCTTTTCCCTTTATATAACTAAGTTTTGACCCTTAACATTATTACATAATTTAATTTGGATTATTAAATTTTTAATTTTATGCAATTGAGTCCTTAATTTTATGCAATTTAGTCCCTACTTTTAAACTTCCATACTATACTCTTCAAAAATCCAATTTATTCTCATAATCAATTCAAATATTTATAAGGGATTTTAATTTGAATTTTCATAATTTTGAGACGTCATTTAAGCCTCTAAATTAATTATTTAGTGTGAAATTCACCTCGTTTTTTTATTAAAAATATTCCCTATACTTAATAAAATTAATTTAAATTTTCTAGGAACTCTCACACCTCCCATATGGTTATTCGTTTCTCCTAAAAAAAATTTCTCATACTCTTAAGGTGCCTAATTAAATTCTTTACCTCTAAAAACACTATTTCAACATACCAAAATTCAATTAAAATATTCATAGCACATAATAAAATTCATCCAAGTATATAAAATAATTCAACACCCCTTTAACAATTATTCTAAGCACATAAAATATTTTTCATGCTTAAACAACATGCTTTAATTAGTTATTTCATGCAAAAACTACTATTCATGCACCATAAAATCAATAAAATATTAATTGGGCATAAAATGACTATTTTATCTACTTGGAATATTCTCTCTAATCTTTGTAAAATACTTTACATCTTTAAAATATCTCTCATATGTTTTTAAATATTTAATTTTTTTCATTTAATTTTAGTTTTAGCGAGTACCGGTTATTACATCCTCTCCTCCTTATAAAAAATTTCGTCCTCGAAATTCTTATTGAAACACTTCAAGTACTTGGCTCATATTTTGACTTGTCACTCCTAAGTAAATATGCAAGTACTTAGATTTACCTATATGCATACAAATAGGTTAGAGATTAAGACGTTAGCGTATATATTTTGGTTATGGCCTTTATTTGCTTCCTATACTTGGTCATCAATTTTCTTTATCGCATCCTTTATTGTAATCACTCTCGAAATACCTTGTCGCGGTATTCAAATTTCGATTCCTTCCTTCTCATATCGACATAGTTTTCCAAAATTATGATGTAACTCTCATAAATTCCCTTTTATGTTTCTAAAATTCATTCTCTTCTATCAAAACATGTAATTGAGAAAGGCTTTATCAAAAGCACTAGGTACCTTTCCATGACATTTTCATTTACATGCTAAAATTATACACCGGATTATTCCTTTAGCATGTCTTCATTTCCTTCACATACGAAGAGTATACACCGGATCATTCCCTTGGTATATATTGCATGCTAAGAGCATACACCGGATCATTCCCTTGGTATATGTTCATGCTAAGAGTATACACCGGATCATTTTCGTAGCATGCCTTTATTTTCCTTTACACACTAAGAGTATACACTAGATCATTCTTTTAGTATGATTCTTCAAGAGAAGATGCTCATTCCTCTCCCATATCCTCATTAAGGTACCAAGCCGATCCTTGAAAAAAAAAAAAAAAACCTTTCCTAATCGAGTCATTATAATTAATCATCATTCATATGAGAGTACTCACTTTCATGTCATTCATGCCTTTGAATTCAAAGATTATATTAACTTCTTACTCCTTCTTGGCTGCATATTTCATTCTTGGCAAGATTTGGCCCATGAAAGAATAACTTCCATTTGACAATGTAACTCCATCTTTCATCCTAATTTTCTAACATATTCTTCATCATTTTCCGGACTATCATGGCCAAAACTAGAGTTACGAGTCTTACCTTGGTTCTAAATTGAAGCACAAGGGTTGTTCATTGGATAGACGAATCCCTACTTTCCCAACTAAACAATCAATTCACATTCTATACTTACCTAGGCAATCTTTGCCTAGGATAACGTCGAAGCCTTGAATGTTTAGACTATAAGGTTGACACATAAAACATGTTTCTAATTATCGTATTTAATTCCAGTGACTCTCTCTCTCAGACGAAAACATTACCTTATAAATATTATTTAATATTTCACGCATATACAATGGTCATTAAGTCCTTCATATCATATTAACTCATAACCTTACTTTCTAGTTTAACATCATATCATTCATATCCATCACATACATAACAAACAATCATAACCATCATTCATCAAACATACTTACCGATTTTCGAGGATGCCTTTCCGTATACCTTGGATGTGATTCGGTAAACTTTGCTTTGATACCATGTCCGTAACACCCCTAACCTAGGACCTAAATGGTTGAGAATATTACCGTCGTTAACCCACATTCAAAGTGCAATGAATGTAAGCTAACAAGGCACCGTGACTTAATCTTAATGTCTAAAGTGAAATCTATGTTTTAACAATCAAATATTAGCCATGTAGGTCCTATACTTCATCTTAAGAGACGTTATAAATTTTTTGTATTTGATCCATTTGTCCGCATACTTAGAACTGGATTACTTGGATTCATGGTTATTTACTAGTTCAAGTCCCTTCTTTATTAATAATTACAATTCATTAAGATATAGTTCCTTATTATCAACTATTATTATATTAATTATTTTCTTTCATATTTACTATTCTTTTTTCTTTAATGGTTAATTAAGAAATTCTCTTAAATATTCAAAGATGCTAGCATGCAATACGCAATTTAAAGGAACTTCACTATTATCGGTACACTATCATTTTACTATCAATATTTCGGTTCATACAAGTTATTAATTTACATACAAAACTAAGTATGTCTACACGGATCTCGAAGCCCATCCAAGGTATAACCGTCCGTTGCATTTTTCGAAATCGGCTCCATCGATAGTAAGTCATAGTATTCTATTTGTCTACACTACAAGGAACTATATGAGCTACAACCCAATAAGTTAACGTATGCATGTAGTATATGTGCATGTATATGCATGTATAAAATGTCGATATATGCATAATAAATCATTTTTCTCAAGTCATAAAACATTTCATAAACGATCGAAAATCCTTTTTCGTCTTTGGACATGTCTCATTTAGGTACTTCGGGGTTTTCATAACATATGTCCGACGAACCGGACCCATCCACGGCCTCGTCCTACCGAGCCTCTAAAAGTGCACGTCTACACTTACTCGGCCCTAAACAATTACGATTACCATATGGAAAACCCATGAAGTCCATCCTCATAAAAATCCTCAAAGTCATGAAAATCATTTTCGTTAAAATACTTTCGATCGCTATCGAAAATTTATAGCATAAAATACATTTCCATGACTTAAAACATTATTCATGAGCTTTGGCGTGCATATGCATTTTGAATGACAATGCATGCTAACAATGAAACTCAAGTACATGTCCTAAATGGTTGTGTAACCATGTTATGAAAACACGAATAAAATCGAATAGCATAACGACATAAATAACATCAATCTGTATCAAGCAATACAATCATCATTGGCGCGTCGGTTACCATAAGCACAATTCTCATTACCAATCACAACTCAAGCATAACCACCATTCATTAATCATGGCATCACATACATTATTGGAAAGAAAATAAAATCATAACACATGAGTAAGTAAACAATTATATTTCATTTAAGTTTCATTGATTTACTTTACATTTTAACATTTCTAAGTTATTTCCCTTATGCTCCTAACTACCCTTTCGCATCTAACATTTACCAAATTAGGTACTAATCCATATTCTAACTCAATTAAGCATTATTCCATTGATTACGTAGTCCAATTTCGGTTTGGGCCTTAATAGGCCTAAGGTCTAATTTTTCCTAAATAAATTTTTCTTTAGATTTTCATGAACACTTTTATTCTAAACCATCCTTTTACATTATCTTGAGCATGAATGAACTAATTTAGGGTATGGAACTTAAAGAATGACTTTTAAGTGATCGAGTGAGTTACACGGGCGGAGACACACCCGTGTGAGAGGCGCGTGTAGCTCTCGCTTTCAAGAAAACACATTTCTTCATTACACGGGCAAAGACACACCCATGTGAGAGGCCGTGTAACTCTCTGCCTCCAAGAAAAACATATTTCTTCATTACACGGGAAAGGACACACCCGTGTGAGAGGCCGTGTAACTCTCTGCCTAAAAAAAAAACACGTTTCTTCATTACACGGGCAAGGACACACCCGTGTAGGAGGCCGTGTAACCCTCTAACGTCAAGAAAAACATATTTCTTTATTACATGGGTAATGACGCACTCGTGTGGGAGGCCGTGTAACTCTCGACTTCAAGAAAAACACATTTCTTCATTACCCATTTTGTTCAATTTTTAGCAAATTTTTCATTTCTACTCATCAAAACATGATTATTCAAGTGTGAATGACCCATCAAACTAGAATCAAATTGCTTGAACTCAAACCCTAATTTGCTTAGTTTAGGCCGGATATAATCCCAAAAATTTATGGATTTTTCTTCAATTAAAGTATAATTTTTCCTTCTTAAACATTAATTCATACTCAAATAAGTCAGAATCAAGTGCCAAAATACCAATCAAATAAAAAAATTCAAAACCCCCAAATTGGGTTCATAAAAAACCATAACCCTAATTTTTTTTACTTGAGTAATTAAATCAAATCAAGCAATTAAACATGAAATTGACTTGAAATTAAGCATGCTTGTGGTGTAGGTGAGGTTAACTTACATGATTAAGCTCCAAATTAACATTAAAAATGTAGGTTGCTTGAAAATCCTCTTCCGCCCCCTTTTCCCCCTAAACTTGAATTAGCTCCTTTACTTTTCTTCTTGAAGGTATTCGGCTCCCAACTCGAAATTGAAGCTTAATCCACTAATTTAGAGGGTTTAAAATTGAATAGGATTATTTTGGGTAATTTTTGAGTGAAAATCTTGTAGGAGTTTCCTTTGTGTTTTTCAATTTCCTCCCCTTTTTATTTTTCCAGCACCCCTATTTATATGAAATTTTATGAAATCATTAACCTCATCTCCACCTTAATGTGGGAAAATCTCGACCTTTAATTCAATTTCCAATCATTCATTTGCATTTGTCCTAATTTTAGCCATTTATTCATATTTTCATTTAACCCTTACACTTTGCTTATTTTTGGCCATAATTTTTACTGGAAGTCAAAATTAATTGATGCTCTAGGTCGGCCAAAGATGGAAGGAAAATGACAAATGTTAGTCCTCCCAGCTTTTAGATTTTTCCACGACTCTATCCTTTCCTAAATCCCTCTTTTATGCAAAAACTCACTTCTAATCCTCCCTTTTCCATTTCTATAACTAATTTTTGACCCTTAACATTCTTACATAATTTAATTTGGATTATTAAACTTTTGATCGCATAATTTTATGCAATTTAGTCCCTCGCTTTTAAAATTCCATACCATACTCTTCAAAAATCCAATTTATTTTTATACTCAATTCAAATATTTATTAAGGGATTTTATTTTAAAGTTTCATAATTTTTTAACCTCATTTGAGCTTCTACATTAATTATTTAGTGTGAAATTCACACCGTTTTTTATTAAAAATATTCCCTATACTTAATAAAATTAATTTAAATTTTCTAGGAACTCTCACACCTCCCATATGATTATTCTATGCTCTTAAAAAAAATTCCTCATACTCTTAAGGTGTCTAATTAAATTTTTTACCTCTAAAAACACTATTCCAACATACCAAAATTCAATTAAAATATTCATAGCACATAATAAAATTCATCCAAGTATATAAAATAATTCAACACCCCTTTAAAAATTATTCTAAGCACATAAACTATTTTTCATGCTTAAACGACATGCTTTAATTAGTTATTTCATGCAAAAACTACTATCCATGCACCATAAAATCAATAAAATATTAATTAGGCATAAAATGACTATTTTATCTACTTGGAATATTCTCTCTAATCTTTGTAAAATACTTTACATCTTTAAAATATCTCTCATATGTTTTTAAATATTTAATTTTTTATTTAATTTTAGTTTTAGCGGGTACAGGTTATTACATGTTTAATTATTTGAATCAAGTTAATTAGTGTGTTTAGTCGGCTTAAGTTTTATTTAGATACCTAAGCCATGCATTAAAACCGTTTGAGCCAAGTCATCCCATTTTTCCTCTCCAAATCGCCACCTATCTCCTTAGCCATCCTTTCACTTTACACTTTGGCCAATTAAGCTTAGCCATTTATAACCCATTATAGAAGGAATGAGGCAAGTATATAAATAAGAGAGGAGTGAAAAGATGAAAAGTTTTAGACCAATTTAGAGCCCATCCCGTAAGCCACCAAAAGAAAGAAAAGAAAGGTAAAACCGTGAGGAGAGAAAGAAAGGAAAAGAAAAAACAAACAAAGAGAAAAGAAAGGAGAGAAGGAAAAGAGGGAAAAAGGAAAAGAAAAAGGGAAAAGCTTAGATCAATTTAAGTAGGTTAATTCGTGCTCTAACTCCTTTTCTTTGTGTGCTTAATATATTTACTTGTTTTTGTTACTTGTTTAAATTGTTATGCTTGATTTGTGTTGGTTGGTTTGAATGGCTTAGTTTGGATTTTTGTAAGATATTTGTCCGATCCTTGAAGTCACCATAATCACGGGTATATCTTACCATGTGTTGATGAATTTGGACCATAATTTAAGGACTAGGACTAAGTGCAAGAATGAATAAATTAAGAAGAAAACCAAGCAAACATTTAGACTCCCTTTTAAATCTATTCGGTCAAGGAACCTAAATTAAGCAAGATTAGGCTTTCCATGGAACTTAAAGACTAAAATCCAATGATAATCTAATGGATCTGTAAATTAATTAGGTAAGATGGGAAGAAATCATAAGAAAATTAAAGAAATTGAGAAGGAAAAACTTTAAACCAGCTTTTGGGTCATACGACCCAAACTTAAGAAAATAGGACTTTTGAGCCTTATAAGATTTATTTAAGGACTAACAAGCCAACCAGGCCCTATAGGGAATAAAATTTGAATTGGAAGGATTAAATTACAAAAAACTACGAACCCTAACTCGTCGAGCCACAATTGGCCCAACGCTCGTTAAAGGCAAAATCGTATGCCCAATAACATAATTTGGTATAAAATGAGTTAGTTAAGCCAACATGGCCTAAGTAGGCCCAATCGAGGACAAAAACAAGGTTAGGTCGAAGTGGTATAAGGAATGTCCAAGGTATTAGATTAAGGAATTAACTTAACCTAAAATGATAAAACAAACAACGAAAGGTAACGTCGTCTAAACAGAACAAAACCGATCGAGTAATTGGTAACCTATGGGTTATAGGAAAGATAGTTCTATGAATATTAGAACATGAGGTACAAGGTATCCGAAATCCTATACGGGTTGGACAATAGGAATATGAAAAGTCGAGCCTTGTGAGGGCCGAGTACTTGGAAATAGGAATAGCATAGGGCTCGATAATCCCGATGTGTCCATTACGAGTAAATATGTTGGCATGTGCATCATGAGCATTCCGGGAATGGTATGAGAAACATTCGATCGATTGATAAATGAGTCATATGGTTAGGTTTGGTAACCTAACGTAACTAATGGGTATTGGCGGTCCCGCTCGTGTGTAGACTCTAGTCGTGTGTAGTATCTGTTAGACGAAGGATTTTCGTCAACGGTAGCTATAACGAGGCACAATATCGTTGTTAGCATTCGGTGATTCAAGTAATCACCATTAGAGTATGACCACTAATTACCTAGGGTACCCGGACTAAAAAGTGATGAGAATGGTAGGCGGTCACAAAACATTTGCATTACATTTGCATCACCCCGCTTATCGAGCTTCGGCTCACTCGTTATTATTTTCATGCTCGTAACATGAAAAGGACGAGTGTAGTATGGATGCAACTGGATCCTCTTAACCGGCTCATGTGCGGCATTGTAAATTAGATGTTATTTTATCTCGTCTTTAATTTGGGGTTTGATAAAGAAACTTGTTACCGCCTATAATAATACTAGTAGTTATGTAATTCATGTTATATACATTTATTTCATCCTAATATGCCATCTAATATCAGCTTTTTGAACCAAAGCATAATCACATTAAGAGTAGGTTAGGACATGTCAACGTGATGCTTCTCCTAGTACTCCTACTTGGGTAGTAGATAGTGGATCTGGGCGGGGGCTTTACACTTATCATCGGGGCCTACTAATTGGTTTGTTGCATTTAGAAAAATAGGCTTTCTATCTTTAAAGGCTCGTGAATGTACTTCTTTCATTATTGTTGGCCCTCTTTTTCTTTTACTTGAAGATCCTAGACCAAAAGTATATAAATTTGTAATGCAAGGTGTATTCATCATATTCATAATATATTAACTTGAAATCATAATTATACTTGCTTTATGTGTAAGTTCATTCATTTCTTCTATAATTGGTGGAGTTTCGAAGTTTATTAATTGTGCATTTCTCCGGATTTGCATTTCGAGATTCGGATTCTCTTCATGTACAACTTGTCGCTCTTGTTCTTGAAGCTCTTGTTCTTGCTCCACTTATGATTATTCATTCTCTCCATTAATTAGTTGTTGTATCCTTAAATATGATGAAAATGATCCGGATGGAAATAATGGTCGTTTTTCCTTCTTCTTCCTAGGAGTTTGTTTCTTTCCTTTCTTCATTATTGACAAATGCTACCGACATACTCATAATCAACATATGACATCATGAAAACAAAATTAATTGCATTTAGCAATTTGAATTGAAATTATTACTATTGTCATATTTAACACTAAAGGATGCACAAGATATATGCATAAAATATTTTCAAAGATTCTATACTTAAACTTATTTAGTATCGAAGTTTGTAGGCTAACATACGTGTTAGTGCGCCAGCCTACAGATTGATGTGCGTGTTAGCGTGTCGGCACGCTAGCTCGCAAGCCAACATGCGTGCCATGTGCTCGCCAGACACGCCGGCCCATAGGCTAGTAGGCGTGCTAACGTGCTAGCATGTCGGCGTGCACGCTAACACATCGGCCTACGAGCCAACGTACCTGCTAGCATGCCGGTCCGTAGGCAAGCGTGTGTGCTAGCTTGCCTTCCAAGACACTAACCCACGAGGCTAGCGTGCGTGCCAAGCATGCCGGCGGGCTCCCATAGGTTAGCGTGCCCGCTAGCATGCTCGGTTTAAGAAAGATGGTCACGGACTTATCGCTACTCGATTTCGTCGTAGCATGCTCCGAAGAGAATATTAAAGTCTACCTTTTTCGTTGCCTTTGCCAAGTCCGGACTTGTCCGTAGGTTTTGTGTTTGGAATTTTATAACCCATAAACATAAAACACCCAAAAAAAATGAAATTTTAGTTTAGGTATACAATATTAGTTTTCAGCATATGAAAAAGGACATGTGCTCATGAAAAGACCAATTAAGGACCAACAAAGCACCATATTTTATTGAACATATCTATTTTTAGTACGCCAGCCTTTTTTTCATACATAAAAGGATAAAGTCTTGATTATCAAAAATATAAAAGATGTTTGACCCGTATCCGTCCACATAGCAAATCTCTTAATGTGTAGTTATCCAAAGCCATTTGTTACTTTAAGAGCATAAAAAACATGGGTTCATACCAGCAGATGTAATAAAAAATAAACAACACAATAGAATGCCCATCTAATCGGTATCATCCGATTAAATATTATATAATTAGATGTCGAGTACAAGAAGAAATCAGCATACATATAAACTAAAAGCAAATTAATACTCTAATCGGTATCATCCATCCAATCCCAATCGGTATCATCTAGATCGAAACCTCTTCTAATACAACATTTGTTTATTGAGCTTCTAAAATATTGGAGGCACATGTAGAGTTTCAACATGTGCATCTTCTCTAGCCCATCTAATGAGGTCATCATCACATGTAGCACACATATCATTGTTAAAGTCATTATGCTCCCCGGAAAGCATCTTGAATGTTCGAACAATTAGATGGTTGAAGGTAAAATAAATCTCTAAGAACCTTTTTCATAACATAATAAAGGTCTTCCATAATAGGATCTTGAACGTAGAAAACTTGATGCACTTGAGAAGCCATAACAAAAGGATCATCCGAGTAACATAACTTCTTAAAATTTACATAAGTAAGACCATATTAATCTTTCTCAACTTGAAACCAAACACACCTAAATAATACAACACTAAAATGACCCCAATAATCAATTTCAACTATTTCATCTATTGAGCCATAGTATGTGACATCTCCAATAACGAGATTTTGGTCCCTAGCACTTGCAAAACTAGGAATTAATACTTGCAAAGTGACTCCACTATTTTGTGTTTTGCATCTTGCATCGTGTTTCCTTGTTTGAAAATGATATCCATTTATTAAATACCCAATATATCTCTTTCCTATAGGATTTAGTCTTTTAGACAACCACAATATATGATTAGGCACTTGCTCATTCAACACTTTCTCTTCAAACTAAAACATAAAATCTTGGCTATGGTTTTGTGCTCTTGCGCATCTACTCGATCCACTTTGATTGTTAATGAAATTTTGGTGCTCTTTGTATTGAAAAGATCACCATAAACATCATGAAACTTGTGTAACCCAATAAACAAGCAAAAAAAACTAGATTAAACACTAATAAAATTGTCTTACTCGATATAATCCTCAACATGTTTGTCTCCACAATTAAACAAGGTCTAACGGTGTGCTTGTGCCAAAGATTGATAGTCTAAAGTGAATGCTTTACCTTTCCTCTTTCTCTTTCCCCTATAGAGTGGCCTATTTTAGGAAAAATAGGTGATGATTCTTTAATCATTATGATTGTATCATCATTTCTCCAATATCTGCTAAATCTTGTCTTCACATTATCATGCATATATCTTGAGCAAAAAATCAAGCATTCCTCGACAACCAAATACCCTTCTGCTATGGATCCTTCTAGACGACTCCGATTACGAACATATGACTTTAACTTACGTAAGTCTTGCTCAATCGGATATATCCAACGACAATGCACTCGGGCCACCAAGTTTAATTTCAAACACTAAATGGATAGGCAAATGCACGATTATATCAAAAAAAGTAGGAGGAAAATTCATTTCAAGCCAATAAAGTGTTTGAATAATTTCTTGTTGTAACTATTCAAGCTCTTGTAGCTTTACAACTTTACTACATATACCCCTAAAGAAATCACCCAATTTAATTAAGGCAATTGCAACATTCTTTGACAATGTTTTCTAATAGCAATTTGAAGCAAATAATGCATGATAAAATGAGCATCGTGGCTCTCATACCCCGAAATGTTTTTCTCCCTCACTTGCACACATCGTGCAATATTTGATGCACACCCTTGTGGTAACTTTGCTTTATTCAATACTATACGGAATAGTGTTTTCTCTTTAGGTGTCATAGCAAAACAAGCTTTAGCTAGCCTAATCTTCCCATCCTCGTTCGAGTTGAAAAGGTTGAAGCTCCTTCCATATACCCATCTCTTGTATATCAAAGTGTCTATTTCAATGATCTTTTGTCTTTTCGGGAATATCTAACAATGTCCCCAACATATTATCACATACATTTTTCTCTATATACATTACATCTAGATTGTGGTGTAATGTATTATGCTCCCAATATGGTAATTCAAAAAAGATAGACTTTTTCCTCCATGGATCATCACTCTTTATCGTCTTCTTCTTTTGTGTTTTTTCGAAGACAATGCTGAAATTAGACAACTTATCTAAAATTTGAGCCCCCGATAAAGATATTGATTCCTCTCTCAACTCCACATCTCCATTAAAAGATTTTTTTATCAAATAGCCATGAATGGTGCTCATCTAAAAATCTCTAATGACCCATATAACATGTCTTCCTACTATATTTTAGATATTAGGAGCAAGTGTCATAATTGCATTTAGGGCATGCCAACTTCCCTTTAGTGCTCCATCTAGACAGACATTGCATGGGCTAGAAAATCACTAATTATCCACAACAAGGCTGGATGCATGTGAAAATTTTGGTTCATTGAAGTGTCATAGGTATCAATACCAACCTCTCATAAATTCTTCGGTTCCTAAATTAGTGGTTGCATGAAGATATCAATGTCTTTTCTAGGAGATTTAGGGCCCGGAATTATCATGGATAACAAACGGTATTCGAGCTTTGTGAAAATCCATAGCGACACATTATAATTGATTAACACCACCGGCCGAGTGCTATAAGAAATGCTCATAGTTCGAAATGGATTGAATCCATCACTAGCAAGACCCAATCTCATATTTCGAGAGTCTTGTGCAAACATAGGGTGAAGATGATCAAAATCCTTCCAAGCTTTCCCATCGGCAGGATGTCTTAGATTTCCATCATTTAGACGCTCCATTGAATGCCATCTTATTGATGTAGCTGTTTTTTCACACATGAACAACCTTTGAAACCTAGGTGTCAAAGGGAAGTATCTTAACACCTTAGCCGAGATTCGATAAGTACTAGTTGAATGGCTATTCATATCTCCTTCAAAACTATCATCCAATACATACCTAGATGCACCATAAATATGATAAATCTTAGCATTTTCATGCTCATTCCAAAATAACATGCAGTCATTTAGGCATGTATGAATTTTTTAGTAAGCAAGACCTAAATCTCTAATTGTTTTTCTTGCTTTGTTGAAGGATTCTGGAAGTTTTGCTTCGGGAAAAGCCTCTTTCAATAACTCTAAAGGATCACCAAATGCAACGTTACTAAGTCCATAGAGGCACTTAAAAAGATATAATTGAATGGTGAAAGAAAGCCTTGAGAAATTCTTACACCTCGGATATAACTCCCGCTTTCCTTCCTTCACCAACTTATAAAATTTCTTAGCCTTCTTGGTTGGGCGTTCTCTAACTCCTTGGGTGTTGGCAACTTCTTCGACAATATTTCTATAAACATCATGTAACATTCCATCCATGTCATCAAACATTTTCTAGTCCCACATCATCAAATAGAGAATCTTCGGTATGCATTCTTGATCATAATCTTTTTCCATGGAAACCCTATTCATTATACCCTTCAAGAAATCCATCCGCAATCAAATGATCACGAACAATCATTCTATACTCTCAATAAAGATTTTTGCATTGTTTGTAAGGGCAAAGAATCTCTTCTCCTTGAGTTGCTCTCCGAAATGCCTTGTCCAAAAAATCATCAACTCCATTCATATATGCTTCACTAATTCTTGGAAGAGTCATCCAACTCTTATCCATAACTTGAATTTTTTTACATAATCAATTATTATTACAAATTAGAATCTATATAACGCACAAAAAAGGACAATAATAAGAAACCTTTCAAGTCTTAATCAAGCATTTCCTTAAGAAAATTCACCCACAAAAAGGGACGGTGATAAGGAATTAGTCTTAGACTTATTGGTTCAATACTTATCGGTTCATCTACTATCATAATCATGAATATCTTCCTAATTTATACTAGCTATTAAAGAAAATCAATAGTAGCAATTAATCGGGATTTAAGGCTTGGAAGTAGTCTTTCCATTTGATTTATAAGCTCATGCACATATCAAGTCATACCATCTTCTTCAATACATATTCTTTCCGCAAGTTTTCTTATTCATTGACTATTGAAATTTTTTGCCCATGTCCTTCTATTAAAAAAAAAATTGATGACGAGCATACCGATCTGCTAGTGCTCCGACCCCAGAGCCGGTGTGCATGCTAGCATGCAAGCCGAGCGTGCTCGTTAGAGCCCCAAGCACGCCAGCCCGTAAGCCAACATGCTTGCTAGCGTGTGCGCCGAGCATGCCAGCCCAGCAAGCCAATGTGCTTGCTAGTGTGCCAAGCACATTAGCCCGCAGGCCAACGTGCTCGCCAAGCATGTTAGAGACATACATGGGCAAAATAACAAGATATTCAAATCATCAATCAAAGATATCATTACGAGTATCACAAAATAACAAAATTACGGAGGCATAAATGGGCAAAATATCATCAAATCAAAGAGACAATACAGAGTTCACAAAATATTCAAATCAAAGAACATCCATAAAAGAAAACAATTAAAATAAAATCTTGTTTGACATTACAAAACTTACGTAAATTCAACCTTCAATCATCAAAATGCTTTTGCTCAACAGGGCAAATCCGAACACCCGATTTCGTAGCCATAACATAAAAAGAAAAGAAATAATTAGCTAAAATTTCAACAACCCATTAACCAAGAACACAAATTAAGCGAGACCCAAATAAGAAAATCACAAAAATATACCAACACCCATTTATTAAAGAGAGAAATTCAATAAGAACAGATCATCGACACTTAAAAACCAAGTCCTAAACCAAGTAAAAGTCGATAAATAAGGATAGAAATCCAATATCCAGTCTTAAAGAGATCAATTAAAACAAAATTACATATAATATGAAGACCTAGAGAGATAAATTGAATGAAAATTACATACCTCAAATAAGATAGAACTTCACCCACATCTTGCCCAATCCTTCAACAAAAAACTACCCAGTTGCTAAGGCTTCAAGTCACATAGGAGAGGAGAGGTCTGGAAGATTAAATGAAAATGTGCTTCGAATTTGAAGAGAGATAAAGCAACACAAAGCTCGAGAAGGAGAGAAAGCGAGCGAGAGAGAAGAGACACCGAGAGGATTTCTCATTGTGTATTCACGGGAGACATAATGGAAATTAAGTTTTAGCGAGGTTATGAATTGTATTAAAAATTTCAATTAAAACTTTTAATCGCAAGGGTTTCAAACCGTTGCATAAAACACCTTTATGTAGCAGCTTATGGAACTCGCCGCATAATTAAATCTTAAGCAATAGTTTTTGCAACGGTTTACCTAATTAAATGGGGAAAAAATAATTTTGATCTGTAACGGTTTGACACCTCTACAAAATCGCTACATCTGATTATAATATGCAATGGTTTCGAAACTACTACAAAGAAACCGCTACATAATGTAAAAAAATGCGATAGTGGTTGTTCCTAGCACATAAAAAAATGATAAAAATAAAAATTCATATAATAAATAAATAAAGATTTAATGTTTCACAAAATTATAAACTATACATGTTTTAATGATTTTAGCTCATTCTTTAAAAATTATATAAAAATGTCACTAATTAAACATTCAATAATAATACTAGTATGGATCTAATTTTTTGACCAAAATTCCAATAAACGCCGACATGGCGAGATGACGAAGTATGACACGTGAACTTTAGCAAGCCATGTGCGATCCATACAAGCATGACATGTGAACTTTAGCAAGCTACATAGGATCCACATAATTGATTTTTAATGCCACTACTTATGTGGATCTTATGTGGCTTGCTAAAGTCTACTTGTAATGTTTACGTGGATTGATATGTCAACATTGATCGGAATTTTAGTCGAAAAATCGGATAGATGCTAGTATTGTTATCAAAGACTTTGTTAGTGAACTTTCTATACAATTTTTAAAGAACGAGCTAAAATCATTAAAAAATATATAGTTCATGATGTTTTGAAACATTAAGCCATAAATAAATTCATTGTAAATTAAAATAAATAAAGAATTGAAATTTTTTATTTTGATCATTAGAAAAATTAAAAATTAAAATCATGCCAACATATTTTATGATTTAAAGATAATCAAACCATCAAAATAACTTTACATAATTTTTAGGTGACTATACCGAGGCTTGGTTCAACTTCAACAAGAGTCATATAAAAATAATCAGCATTAACAACACAACTGATCTTAATTATATTAATATGTGAACTTTCAATTCTTAATAAATCAATAATGTGAATCAATATTTTAATTTACAAACATTTAATAACAAGAATTTATATGTAATCATATTTTTTCCTTTTTTTTTCAATCACGATTTATAGATTTAAAAACTCAAGTATGGAGAAATAAATATTCATAAAAAATCAAAAATTACTTGCAATCATAAGCATCACATTCTTTCATCATTACAAATGAATCTCAAGTATATAAGACAATAATAAGAGAAATGTTATCATTTTGCTTTTGGCACTTAATCTTTTATGGTTACCGTATTGTAAGTAAATGCTGCTGAAATACACTTCACGGTAGCTCGTCAACAATAGACATTTCAATGCTTCTCATTAACAATCACCGACAATTGGAGTTTATCTTCCAATAAAAATAATTTTACCTTTTTGTATTGACAAAGCTATGAAAAAAGAAAAACAAATACACATCACATTTAAAAAATTCAAATATAACAAATAATCATTATTCTCCCATTTGAAATTGTGATGGTATATCAATATATATCATCCCAATAAACAAAAAAAAATTCATTAAGGTTCTGTAATTAATTTTATTTAAGCAAATGTTGATGACTATAATAGTTCATACTCCATAGTAGTATAATTTAAGAACTAATATAAATTATGACAATCAAAATATTTGTATATGCTAGAAAATTTTATCATACAAAAATAAATAAATACCTCCCATGGCCTCCAACGCCACATAAATTCATTGATGTTGATAATGAAAATATAAGTTAGATACAAAATAATTTTGCTAGACATAAAAGTGTAATAATATTAAAAAATTACCTCACTAATTTTCACGTTTATTATCTTTATATATCAAATCCAAGTAAAATATTACTTAAACATTATTTTCTCGCTAGCAATAATTTCAAGAAAAAGTATGTATTTTTTTTATGGTCATGGTTAATCAGAAAGCATGATAAATGATATTAGCATAGAAGATATTAGTTAAAAGCTCACAAATATATACATATAAAATTCAAACTGAGCATAAAAATTATTGGTATCAAGAGCTAGCATATAGAAAATGTCTTTTAACACTTTTACCACAAACAACTTTTTCAATGAAATTTGCTATATGTATAAGCAAAATATTTTTTAATACTTGGTTGATGCTTAATTAAAATAGAATCATCAAACACCACTTAAAAAACAAACAATAAACAAGTAATGACGATGATATTATATAAAAAAAAACATAATCTTTAATTTTTATATCAAAATTCTTTTTTCGATTTTAATCCCAAAATTACACACATTGATGTTCCTAGCACATAAAAAGAAATATAATTAAAAAATAAAAATTAACACAATAAATAAATTCATTGTAAATTAAAATGAATATAAAATTGAAACTTATTGCCTCGATCATGAGAAAAAATAGAAATGAAAATCACATTATCATGTTTCACGATATAAAAATGACCAAACAATATTTGAAATAACTCTATATAATTTTTTAGGTGATTGTGTCGAGATACAATCAAGTTACTTTCTTAAAACGATACGTACCTTTTGTAGAATTTATCCGATGCAACAGATTAAGGATATACTACATGTCGTCTTAGAGGTACAACAAACTTAGTCACTTTATCGTTCATGTCTTAACAAATTTGTACACTTGTAAGATTTGAAACTCAAAATATAATAGTACCGAGTCTTACCTAAAAATATAGAACTAATAAAAAAACAGAGTAAATTATAAATTAGTCACTCTTGTTTTGAGAAATGAATTAATTAGTCCCTCTCATTTTAAAAACTAATTATTTAGTCCTTCTATTTTCACATTTACTTATAACTTAATCCTTTTTAATTTATTTGGATTTTTTATTTTAAAAAATAGAAAAATATAAAAAATAAGGAAAGATTAATAACAAAATAAGAGATTTTGTGAAATAAAAATAATATTAAATTAAACATGATCAATACTGATTAAAAGACTAAATAATAGTTTTTGAAATGAAGGAGACTAATTAATTTTTTTCTTGAAATTAGAGGGACAATTGAATTAATTGACAAACAAAATGGTTGGAAAAAAAAAAAAACAACAACAACGTTGCAGGAAGAATGCAAGACCCGTTTGTTAATTGAATAAAAAATAAAACTGTTGTAAACATTAGCATTTTAACGTAACTTGTTAAAGCATGCATTGAATATTTTATTATTATTATTATTTTAATAATATATATATATATATATATATATATATATATATATATATATATTCTAACAACACTTACTTTTATATACATTTTTTACCTTTTACTTTCTTATAATGCAAACTAAGATTTTCTTGACAAGCAAGACAGCTTCATACTAAAAACAGCGCAGAGGCACGATGGTTCTTCAAAACTTATGATATTGTGAATTTTAGTGGTAGAATTATCATTATTATAAATCGGAATTGGATGCATAAAGGACTGCTACCCATAATAAGCGCATGACTGTACGTACGTTTAAATGCAATTGTGATCTTAAAGGGGAAATAAACATTGACTATACGTAGATTATGGATTGAAATCTTTTCATATTCTCTTCAACACAATATTATCTAAGGAAGATAATTATATATCATTTGATAATTAACTATACACTAAAAATTAGCTATTTTTAATTAATAATTACCTTTCATATACAATTTCAAATTTATGATAGAAAATCTTTGAAAGGAAAAAACGTTAAAATCAATCATAAACAAACAAAAAATAATAATATTAAAAAAAAATCTTTAACATATATAGTTAGAATTTCTAAGGATAAACTTTTTGGTCAAATAATTACTACAACTTACAAAAAAATTCTAACTTCTTAGACAATTTTCTAGGAGCAATAGCCAGTTTTATTAAGCTTTTTGAAAGATTTTCATCGTCTGTTAACTTTTTTTTTCTTTTTAGAATTTGATGATGACCAATATAATATATAAGAAATTAATCTTCACGGTTGACATAATGCGGTTGTAGTTTTTTTTTTTTTTTTTCCCTAACTAAATCAAAGTTTATGTGAGGGGTCAAAATTGTGAGAAATCACTAAGCATACTTTTTCATTTTTGTGGAGAATCTTAAGCATACTTAATTGATTTTGTAGATTTTTTAGGATTGCTTTAATTTATCATTACTTTTCTAAATTTTGGATCATTATATTAAAATTATATTATGTATGCGTGTGAAAGGTAAGTATAAATTTAAAATAGCTAAGTTTACATGGGGTAGAAAGTAATTGTTTGAATTTATTTTAAAGTCTCTTTCTATGCTCTATTATAGTACTTCATCTGTCTTTAAAAAAAATTATTCTCTTTGATTTTTTACATAAATTAAGAAAATTATTAATTATTATACCATATTAATTTGTAGATTTTATTTATATTTTTCTAAAATATTTTTATTAAAATGGTATTTTGACAAATTTTTACAAGATGGACTTTAATTAGAAGTATTTTAGGAATAAAAACCATTTAAAATTTTGACTATACAAATATTTGTGGTGGTGGGGGGGGGGGGGGTGTGGGAGAAGTATACAATCTTTTTGGATATGAAGAGTATATTAAAAGTAAATTTAATAGAAGATAGCTTAATTTTAGGGGGGTTTTTTTTTTTAAGTAAATATTGACTATTACTTAATAAAATCGGATCCATTCTTTATATATATTAGCCCAGGTACACTACAAACAAATTGCATATACCAAGATTAACTTAATTCTGCCCATGGAGGCTGAACCTGTTTCAACTATGAAGCATTTTCTCTTGGCATCCTTTTGGCCATGGTCTTGCTGTCCCTAACCACCAGCATTGCTGCCACTCGCTCTACCAAAACAAAACCTCGGAGATTTGTCACTAAATTCATTCACCGGGATTCTATTTTCTCTCCTTTTTACAATCCTAATGCAACCATAGTGGACCGTGCTAGACAAGTCCAAGAAAGATCTATTGTACGTCTGGGATACTTAGCAAGAGTTTCTTCTTTCGCCAACACCAATGATGTTCGAGCTCGTATCATTTCTGCAGATGTCGATACCATTTTTTTGGTAAAATTGTCCATAGGTGAGCCACCGGTGGAGCAAATTTTAGGCATGGATACAGGTAGGAATCTAATATGGGTACAATGCCAACCCTGCACAAATTGCTTTAAGCAATATTCTCCAATTTACGATCGTTTCAAGTCATCTACTTATCAAAACTTAACGTGCGACTCTCCCTTTTGCCCTAAGAATTCATGTGATTCTTTTGACCATTGCGGGTTCTCATCTGCATATGTTGATCCCAGAACCTCCGCATCCGGTATCATGGGGATGGACACATTCAGCGGCTTTTTCACATCTGATGAGGGAATTGCTTCTATTCCTTACATGATTTTTGGTTATGCTTATGATAATAAAGGGATCGATGGCCAAGTTATTGGAATACTAGGATTAAGTTCAATTAGTGTTTTCGTGTCAAAATTTCGTAAATTCTCCTGTTGCATTGGCAATATAATAGATCCTAAATGCTTCCATAACGTGTTAGTGTTCGGGGATGGGGCGATATATAGTATAAGGCGATCCGACCCCTATAGATGTATTCAATACCTTTTGCTATCTTACCATGGAAAGCATTAGTGTTGGAGAAAAAGTTCTTAATATTGACCGACAAGTCTTCGAGATAGATCCTAAGGGTAAAGGTGGAGTTCTTATTGATTCGGGATCCACTTATAGCTTTCTAGTCGAAGCTGCATCTCGTCCTTTAATGGATGAAGTAAGTAGTTTGCTTGATAGGAAATTACAACGACTCAATGATCCTTATGATTTATCAAATTTGTGCTATTATGGAGATATAAACCGAAGTCTCGTAGGATTTCCAGCGGTTACATTTCATCTTGCTGGAGGAGCCCAGTTCGTGTTAGACAATGGGCATGTTTCATCAGATTAATCGTGTTAAATTTTGCATGGCTGTCCGCCCATCCATGCCTGGTCTCAATGGATTGAACCTTGTTGGAGCAATGGCTCAACAAAATTATAATGTTGCTTACGACCTCGAAGAAGATAAGCTTACCATCCAGAGGACAGATTGTCAACTTCTTGAATAGATGTAATGAGAATATATGATTATCAATGTCTTTTAATTATCAGTACAACTTAATTATATGAGCCCTTACAATTTAGAACGGTTTTCTATTCTATATATGTTGTGAATTTTCTTTTTTTCTTTTTTTCTTTTTTTTCATTTATAGTTCATGATCATTTCCATCTTTTTTTTTTCCATTGATAAACTTTAATAAATATTTTGTTGGCATATGGGACGACAAATTGAGATATTTCTCATGTTTTCTCTCATAATCTCAAAGGAACGCCCTCATATTTATTAAATTTAAAATTTATTTTTAAAAATGAAGTTTTTTTTATCCCATGTTCACTATAAAAAAATTAATTAAAAACATGCACGATTTTTATTTTTATTTTTATTGTGTTTTAAGTATTTAATTTTTTATTAAATTTATTCGAGTGCTAACTTTTGATTTATTTTTTTTTCTATTTAACTTCACTTAGTTACCGGAGGCTTAAAATTAAATTAATCCACAGAAAAAAATGAAATATATAAATATATATATAAGAAAAATTAAAAATTAAAAAGAAAAAGATATTATAAGTGACCACACCGATCGAGCTCCTTATTTTCCATAGCCCATTAATCATAACATTATAAGTAACCACATTTGAACAAACACAAGACCCTTCAACTAATCTTTCCCAAATCTCTGTCTACCTGAGGAAAACCATCAATTACATCAAATAAGTTGTTGTCTTAATAGTAAATGAGTTTCTTATTATAAAATTTTTTTGTCAATGAGTTCAAATTTTAAAACTCTATTTATTAAAAAAGATTAAAGTTTAATGTTCTGGCTCTCACAAGGTTAATTCTATCTTTAATATAGAACAGATATACTTTTTTTTAAATAAAAAAAAACAGCGGTCACTAGATTATTATAACATATCACTTCAGGAACTAAAACTCAACCAAACGTTTCATCAAACACCTAAAATAACTTTCCCACATCCCCACACTTTTCCATCCCGTTAACAACAGTACCATAGCTATACATGTCAGGCTTTAAATCTTTACTCCACATTCAATCCAATAATCCTTTTTCCTTGAAAAATTGTCTCTTAACTGAAATCTTTATCAAAATATTACTATATGTTTGCAAATTAAGCAAAATAACCCCCCTTTCAAAATAAGAAAAAAAAATCCTATGTCTAACTGATTTGCTTCAATAAAAGCATTTAACAATATGTCGCTACCCGAAATCGGACGGGACAAAAAAAAAAAATCTAATGTTTATCATTTATTTATAGAAATTTTTTACAAATTTGGAGTCATCACTTAGTATTGAAGGAACTAGAAATCTAAAATGGACATTGGTTTAGAGATTCTCGAGTAAGGAGTTGATTACGCTTTGGCAAGATATTGATCACCTCAAAGGTGCCTTTTCCTAGAAAAGATACTATGTCTAGCTTAGTCTAAAATTCATCTCCTCAAATATTTTATTTTGTACAAATTTATTTATGATTTAATCCTAATTTTCCAAGCTAAATTAAGTTTTTATGGTTTAGGCGTGACATAGTATTTAATGATCATCGGTCCCTTTCATCGGGCGATACGTTGGCTTAAACATTGGATCCATATTAAGTCTCGACACAACCGAGTTTGTCGGAGAACATTTTGATTATAAGTGTTGATTTTTGTAGAGACAGTCCATATCGGATACATTATAAGAAAATTGACAATTAACAACGGATTTTAGCGACGGACAAGAAATAGGTGATTTTTATGACAGATTGGCCATGGAATAGCAAGGGAAACTTAACGTCGGAATTAATTCCTTCATAAAATTACGTAGTAAAAAAAAGCACCTCGTTTAGCGATGGATTTTCGTCACTAATTTAGTTACGGAATAAGATCTGTCATCATCGGTCGATACATAGTGAACGGATTCATTCCGTCGCTAAATAAAAGATAATGAGTTGCCTTTTGAGGCTCAAATTAGCGACGGAATAGTGATCCGTCGCTAATTTGAAATAAAAAATAGCGACGGATTTGAAAATTCATCGCTATTTTTTACGATTTCATGGGAATTTTCCACCAAAATCACCAATTAGCAACGGATTTCACAATCCATCGCTATTTTAAAAATTTGGGTGGAAATTTTTCCACCCACATAGTTCAAATTAGCGACGAATTTATAATTTCTTCGCTAATTAGTGACGGATTGGTGATTCCATTACTAATTAGCGACGAAATCATGTCCGTCGCTAATCTTCGAGCCTATAAATACCCAGTTTCTCTTCTTCTTCCCCATTCGGTCCCATCTCTCCTCCACTCAAAAATCCACCATCGGCCGGAAAACCACCACCCGAGCCGCCCCTCCTCACCAAGTGATCGCCAAAACCATTCAACTCGGTGAGGTGCATCTTTCTCCCTCAAAATTCTACGAAATTTCGCTCTCTCTCTTTGATTTCTTTGGTAAAACTTTTTCTTTCTCTAACTCTTTTTCTTTGAAAAATTAAATGAATGTCATAAACTTTTAGGTTAATTTTGTTATTTTTTAGTTGATTAATTGTTTGAATGTTGTTAATTTTATTATTATGTTAATTTATTTGTTAATTATTAGTGTAAATTTTTTAATTTTTTATTTAATGTTCTTAATTTTTAGATTAATTTTTTTAAGTATTATTTTTTAATTATGTTAATTTTTAGGTTAACTTTTATGTTAATTTTAACCTAAAAATTTTTAATTATGTTAATTTTTTAGGTTTAATTTTATTAATGTAATTTTTAATTATTTTTAATTTATTTATTTTTAATTTTTAGATTAAAATTTAATTATTTAATATTTAATTGTTATTTTAAATTAATTAATTAATTAATTGTGTTAATTATTAGGTGAATTTTTTAGTTTTTTGTTTTAAGTTAATTTTTAAATTATATAATTTTGTACGTACTTTAGTTAAATTTTGTTGATTATTTCTTAAGAAATTTTTAACTTATTGGTTGCCTATAGATTCGTTGACAAGTCGACGAATCTATCGTTCCTTCCACACGGCATCCCGTTCGGTCTCCATCAAATCCTCCCGTCGAGCTCTCCACAAAATACCAAAAGGAGGATATGAGATTAGACGAGCAGGATGAGTGACGATGGGCGATAAAACAAACATTTAGTGACTTTGTTTTATTTTACCGAACGTACGTACTACCGAATGTTATTGTTAAAATTAATTCATTTTCAATCTATACGTTATTACTTTTAATTGTTAACTATTACATCCAATATTAATTATTAAATATTAAATGCAATATTAATAATTTTAAAAAAACCAAAATAAAATGAAAAAATATTTATTTTTTTGAAAATATAGCGATGGAATAGTGACGTAAGCCACAACGGTTCTACTATGAAAACAACGACGAATTAGCGACGAAATGGATTTTTCCCTCGCTAAAAATTAGCGACAAGCAAAATAATAATATACGAAGTCGTCTATTGATGGTCCGTCGCTAATGGCCATTAGCAATGGAATAATCTGTTGCTAATTGGCTCTTTTTTTGTAGTAATAGGAGACTTCATCAAAAATTTTATTTTTTCTTTACTTTTTTGGTTAAATGGTAGTCCTTATGAGATAAGAGACTTCATTGAAAATTTTTATTATTTTGTAGTCACACAACAATCCCTATTAGATAGGAGACTTTGTTTAGAAATTTTATTATTTTTTATCAAATGATAGTTTCCATGAGCCAGGAGACTTCGTTAAGAAATTTTTTATTATTTATCATTTTTTTTGTCAAGCTACAATCTCTATCGGATAGGAGACTTCGTTGAGAATTTTTATTATATTATTTTATTTTTATCGATGGAAAAACGATCATCGAGTCCCTAAAAATAGGAGACTTGACAATTATCCACCTATTAATTAATTTAAATCTAATTACTAAAATAAAAATCAACAATTACATTAATTGAATAAAATTAAAAAATTCAAATATTTGCAATAGAAATTAAACATACATAAATAAATTCAAGGTTAAATAAAATGAAACTTAGGCTCCTTTTTTTTAAAAAAAATATTTTTCCTTTCTTTTTTTATTTTTATTCTCTCTTTTTTTGCCCTACATCTATTTCTTCATTTTTTATTTTTTTTATTTTTTTTATTTTGGAGATTCCGACCTCTCTTCCTTATTATTATTATTTTTTTTGGGAGAAGGCTAGACCGATTACAACCTTCTCATTTACTTATTTATTTATTTACTTAGGCAAAAGGGCCTTCGACCTAGCCTTTTTTTTTTATCTTTTCTTGCTCGTGGAATGAGCTGGACTGGCTGAAATCAATCCAACCCCCCTCTTTTTTTACCCCGATTGAGCTCAAGCCCAAAAATAGGTCCGGAGGCTAAAAAATTTTAAAATTTTGATCAAGCCCCCTCCCGACTCTTATCTCTTTAGTTCTTCATATTCTCTCTTTAGTTCCTCATGTTTTCTAGGAACCGATGAATTCTTTCGAAGCAAAAGATTCAATTAAGCATACTAATGTCTATACACGTTCCTCAATCAAAACATAATTCAAAAAAAAAACTCGAACAAGTAACAAACAAACACTTAAAAATGAAATGAGTAATGAAATCGAAACTGGAATAAACCAAAGAGCTTACCTAGGAAATGACCGAAGAACACCAAGAACTTTCCCTAGTAAACTCGAGAACCCAAGAACCACCAATGTAGAATCCTTACGATTTTTCCAAATTTATTCTCGATTCTTCTTTTTCTTCACCTAGACAACAAGAATCCTCCTTAAAACAAGATTAAAACCCCTTCAATCGACCTAGGGAATGAAGAACACAAACCTAGAATGAAGAACCCTAACCTAGAAAATGTGAAGAAACACAAGCGTACGCCAAGAAATTTAAAGGAGAAAACCTAAAAAAAAAAAAATTAAACCCCAAATCCCAAGATGTAAGGTTGAGAAACCTATAAATATTGAAATTTAACCTAGAAAAACCAAAAACAAAGAACTAAGAAAGCTCGACAATTGAAGAACTAAAACGCATAAATTAAGGACACTAAACTCGAACCCAAAAATGCAGCTTACTCAAGATAAAAAATCTACTTTTTGCTCTTGATTTTCACTCTCTCTCAACCTGAATTTTCTCGTTTCTTACTCCCCCTTCTTGCTATGAATTCGGAACCTTTTATAGGCACGAATTTGCTTAAATTTCTCCTATAATCAAACAATCAATCCCGAATTTATCGTCAAATCTCAAATTTGAGATTTGATTAGTTAAACAATAAGGAAATGGATTAGTGGTTGCATGATTCTCGATCGATATCAATTCCAACCAAGAATCATAGTAAATGCACAATCAAAAAACACAATTGGTGGAACATTTGGATAGATTTTTGAAGGATTTTTTGGAGGGAATCTAGGTTGGAGTGGACGACATGTCGTTTGCTCAATTTCAATCCTATTGTTCCTCTAAAATTCCAATTTGATCCTTTTGAATTTTAATTGTCCACAATCATGTCATCCCGCTATGGTAATTTTAGTCTTTGTAAAGTGAAATTTTATCAATTGGATTCCTATAGAGTGTAATTTAGGTTCCGAATTTTTCAATGGTTTCAGTTGTATCCCTAATTACCTTAATTAAGCTTTTTTTCGATGCGATTGTGCCCCAAGATGAATTTTTTGTATTTTCTATATATTTTTCCTTTTTTCTATTTTTATAATTTTCCTTTTTTTATTTTTTTCTTTTTTTTGTTGTAAAATCCAAAACGAAATAAAATAAATAATAAATAATAATAATAATAGAGAAATTTTTGGTTATGATAATTGGCCCTCTTTATAATGCTTATGGCGTAAAGTCAAATGGAAAATATATTTTTCAATGACTTTGTTTAATAAGCTTGTAAAGAAGAAGTTTTTTTTTTATGATTAAAACTTAATGTAAAGTTGTGATGGGATGGCCTTGTTATTAAGGATGGCCTACCCCGAAAATTAAATATGCAGGACATGGCCTTGTTGTCAAAGGCGACCTACCTTGAAAAATGAATATGCAATGTGTGACCTTATTGTCAAAGGCAGACCTACCCTCAAAATAAAATATGCAATATGTGGCCTTATTGTTAAGAACAACTTACCTTGAAAATTAAACGTGCAATGCATGACCTTGTTGTCAAGGGCAACCTATCTTGAAAAATAAACCCGTAATGTGTGGCCTTGTTGTCAAGGTTAGTCTACCCTAAAAATTATATGTGCAACACATGGCCTTGTTGTTACCTATCCTAGAAATTAAACATGCAATGTATGACCCGGTTGTCAAAAGCAGACTCTATCCTAAAAATTAAATGTGCAAACCCTAAAAATGAAAGATATAGTATAAGGCTTTATTGTCAAGGGCGACCTACCATGAAGATTAAACATGAAATACATGGCTTTGTTGTTAAGGGCGACCTATCCCGAAAATGAAAGATGCAATGCGTGGCTTTGTTGTCAAAGACAACCTACCCTCAAAATTAAATATGTAATACATGGCTTTGTTGTCAAGGACATCCTACCCTAAAAATAAAAGATGCAATGTGTGGCCTTATTATTAATGACGATCTATCCCGAAAATAAAAGATGTAATGTGTGACCTTGTTTTCAAGGGCAACCTACCCTAAAAATTAAATATGCAATGTGTGTTCTTGTTGTCAAAGGAAGCCTAGCCTCGAAAATTAAATGTTGAAACCCCGAAAATGAAAGATGCAAGTACATGGCCTTGTTGTCAAAGACAACCTACCCCGAAGATTAAACGTGCAATGCATGACCTTGTTGTCAAAAGCGACTCTATCCTCAAAATGAAAGATGCAATGCGTGACTTTATTGTCAAGGGAAGCTTATCTTAAAAATGAAAGATACAATACGTGACCTTGTTATCAAAGGCAGACCTACCCTAAAAATGAAAGATGCGATACATGGCCTTATTGTAAAGGTAGTCTATCTTGAGAAATTAAATATGTAAGGATCGCTAGAAAACTCTACTTAAAACAATGAAGATCATTAGGCAACTCGCCTAAATGATGAACTAAAATTAGGCAACCCCGCTTGAATGATGAATTAAAATTAGGCAACCCTACCCGAGCAATTGACTAAATTTGGCAACCTTACTTAAAATATGAGTGTTAGGTAACCTTATCGAAGTGATTGACTAAATGGTCAACCCCGCCTAAAACTCGGTATTAGGTAACCCTACCTAAGTGATAAACTAAATTTAGCAATCCCGCCTAAAAAATGAATATTAAGTAACCTTACTTAAGCGATTGACTAAATAAGAAACCCTACTTGAAAATAAAATAATCATTAGGCAACTTTGCCTAAACGATGAACTAAATTTGACATCTCTACCTAAAATAGAAAATTATCGTTAGGCAACTTTGCTTAAATGATGAGCTAAATTTGGCAACTCGTCCGAAATGAAGAATTATCATTAGAAAATCTTGCCTAAACAATGAACTTATTTTGGCAACTCGCTCGACATGGAGAATTGTTATTCGGCAACTTTGCTTAAATAACAAACTAAACTTGGTAGCTCTACCTAACATCAAGAATTATTGTTATGCAACTTTGCCTAACCAACTAAACTTGATAAATCTACCTAAAATAAGAAGATCGTTATGTATCCCTATCTATATGATGGATAAAATTTCACAACTTTACATGACATGAAGAATTATCACTAGGCAACTTTGCCTAAATGATTAAATAAATTTGACAACTCGCCTAAAATAAGAATTATCGTTAAGCAACTTTGCCTAAACAACGAGCCAATCTTGGCAATTCATCCGAATGAATGTGTGGGGAAATTTAGGCCTTTCGTTTTTTTAAAAAAAATTTAAACCTAAACGATGGTTTCATCATTGCATTTGAGTTAATGTTCCTAAAATATATTAATAAGATTGATAACATTAGTTAGTTTCTTACCTAAGAGAAATATAGGTTTTCCCGCCTTGTCGACACTCAACCCTCATTTTGTGCCTTATTTTGGACTTACGTACTAGATCGTATCCCGCAATTCTATCAAAATTTCCTTTCCCTTTTCGGATCTTGATCATTATTCATGGTGGACTTGGTTTTCCACTTTTTGCAAATAAACCGAGGTGAGTCGAACTTTTCCGAACCTTTTGAAGGCCAACCATCATCTCGTTATGATTTATCCATGTGAGACCATTCTCAACAACCTCGATTGCTTACCAACTTTTGGCTAAGTTGTCATTTTTTCTCAAAGCATACTTTTTGCCCGCTAGTTTCATGGCATTGACTACTTTGGCTTATACTCACAAGCTTATTATTTGGGCTTTTGCTCTTTCAGTTAACATGATGATGCCATTGCTCAACCGGGTTGTCAAAATTATTTAGAGTTGTTAGGTCCTTGGCCTTACCCCTAACTCGTTCTCTACGTTACCAATTATTACGCCGATTGGATCATAGGATGCCCTCAAATATTTGCCATTCTTTTGGCATAACCACTATTCATGTTCGGATTTCATCTTCCGATGCTTACATCTCAATTTGCAAATTGGTCTTAAAATTTTTATTGTATTTTAAGAAAAATCCTACACATTTAGTTTTCATGAATTAAGTCATAATCTTGAATGATTCTCTTAAATGTAATTCGGATCATTTAATAGAAAAAGCGAGAGATGTTCCAATAAAAATACTTTCATCCGTAACGATATTCAAGTTAAATGATCAAAAGTCAAAATTGACATTTAAATGTTATAATGTAATTTCCTCCGGAAGGTTGTTGGGCTAAGCAAACAAGGAATGTGTTTAGATAATGCAAAGCTTGTATAAAACATGGCCTTTTGATACACTTGAAAGTAATTTCTTAGTTGATACGTAAATGAAAAATTTTTGAGTAGAAAGTATTTTGAAAAATCTATTTTGAAAGATAATTTTTCTTAAAAATATCTAGATTCCGTTTATTTTTTTCCTAAGTTAGTTGATAAAAGCTTATCATTTAATGTCATAAAGAATGACGAATAGCACTCGATCGGTCATGTACTTTTTGTCAATCATTTTTCTTTTGAGATTAGAATTTAAAAATATAAGTAAACTCGCTTTTCATAAAAAAAAAAAGGCTTGTAAAAGCATGTAATATAGGCTATGGCTCGTGCTCATGAAAAAAAGGTATAATGGCTCAAAAAGTATTTAAGGGTTTTCCGACATGGAATCACTTTGTTGTCCATAGAAATATCTTTAGATGATGTTGTTTGGACTTTGTCCCTTTAGCCGTTAATTAGGTTAATATGAAAAAGACTTTCCTTTTAGGCTTGTCGAGGTGACTTTATCATTTTGATTGTTGAATTTGCTCTTTTTGTTAGTTTGTCCGAATTTTGATTCCCATCATATCTCAAAGGTTTTTTTTATAAGGATATTTTTACCTTTTTTTGTTTTTCTTTTTTTGTTTTTTTTTTTTGGGATTATTTTGACAAAAAAAATTTGAGAGCTCTATTGACTATTTATGGACATTGCATTCTCGTCCTCAATGTGAGGGGTGATCCATGTCCGAGTTATCATGAAAGAAAACATCTAGGGTAAATTGGGATGCTAAGGGATGAAGCTTTTGTGAGATATTTAAAAGATGACCTTTTTCTCATTTTAAAGGCTAATTTGCACATACTAATAAATGTTAATCTCTTTTTAAAAAATAATGATTGATTTGAAGAATCATTAGATTAACCAAAGAAGTGATGACACTAATTGAGTTCATGACTTGAAGATTTACTCGTTCATCATTATTTTAAAACATCAATTATTTAGTTTTTTTTCAACTTTAGGCTTTGTTATGTTTCTTAGGCAAAAAATTTTTTTTTCAAGGGTTCAATTAGGAAAGGATAAAGAAATTTGTTTTGGTTTTGGTTCTAACAAAATGAGGGATTATCCATTTTACTTTCTCCTTATAAGAATTCATTAGAAAGGAAAAAAATATACTAAAGGATTGTCTTTAGTATCTATCTATCATATTTTAAAATCTGATCAATCTTTCAAATAATACTTTTAAAGTAACATCTCTTAATTTCGGATCAAACAATATGAAATTACACAAAAGTATAGAAGCATTTTAATATTCGAAGATATGACTTAATTCATGCATGACCAAATCACTTAGAAAAATAGTTCTAAAATTTGACAATAATTAAAAGATCAAACTTGCAAATTAAGAACATACATCTCCTTCATAATTTCCATACATACTCGCCTCTTCATTTTTTGTATTAAAAACCGTATGGTTTAGGAGGGGTTTCATGCTTACATTAGGAGAATGCAAATCACCGGCAAAACTAATCCAATCTTGTTTGATCAAGTTTAATAGCTTTCTCTTGAAAGCAGGATAATCATTGATGTTATGCCTAATAGCACAAGAATAATATTCACATCTTTCATCTTACTTGTACCATGGAGGGTAAAGAGAGCGCATCGGGTTAGTAGGGACCTGGGGTGACTTGGCCAATGCTCATTGGGTGCTCAAACATTTCACCCGATAAGGTAAATGTGGTAGTTGTTCGAGCTTTTTTTCATGGTCTCAATTATGAATTAGTATATTTTAAAAATATGAAACAGACTTAAGGGAATTGATTTGCTTAGTAGGGTTGGTAAGGCCCATAGGATGGATTCGAGTTGATTTGATGGGCATGTTTGGTTCATGGTAGTTGTTTGATTGGGGGTATAGTGGGTGAATGAAGGTTTTTAGGGTTTATCGAAGTTGTCATGGTTACCATGGTTCCCTTGAATGGTCCTTTAATTCATACATGAATAAGATCCGAGCCTCAACCGGATGTATCTCACCGTTTATCCTTTTGTTACCACTACTTTCTTTCTTTTCGAATCATTAGGAATTTTTTCAGCTTTAATCAATTACTCCACCCTCTCGCCTATGATAACAATGTCAATAAAATTGAGTGAAACATTAACAATCAAATACTCAAAATATGGTGCTTTGAAAGTATTCAAAAATATCAAGATTAACTCAAATTCTAGAAATGATGGATTGATTTGAGCTGCTACCTCATGTCACCTTTATGCATATTCCTTAACGGTTTCTTTAGCGCTTTTCTTCATACCTTGGAGATCCGAACGGTTCGAAGCCACCTCCATGTTAAACTTGTATTGTCCGAGGAAAGCGTCGGCTAGATCTTTTCATCTTCCGATCTTGGACCCATCCAATCTCATATACCAACTCGAGTGTCGATCCGTCCAAGCTCTCATAAAAAAGTGTATGAGTAGTTTTTCATCGTGTATAAATTTTGTCATCTTGCTATAGTATACCCTCGAGTAGGTCATAGGACACTAGGTTTCGATATATTTAGCAAAATCTAGCATTTTAAATTTCTTCGAGATTACAACATCGGACACTAGACACATTTCGATAGCTTTGATCGGATTATAGACATCTACCTCCTTTATTGCCCTCGAATGCTCTTTGATAGCCATCAACTTATCAATACTTGGATCCTTTACTACTTTATAGGTCTCTTCCCCTATATGGTCCACCGTGGACATATGCGGCATTTATGGGACTCGTGGGTCCATTAGATATGCAAATGTCCTTGCAGGATATGAGATTTCAACATGGAAAACTCGCTTGATTAGATGTCTGGTATGGTGGATGGCCCAAGCTAATTAGGTAACGAGACAACATATGGCATTTCGGGTTGTGTTTGCCCTTGATTTGAGCTACTTCCCTCACTTAGTGCCTTTTTTAATAAGGTTTTTAGCTGAGCCATATCCTCTTTTAGAGAGTTGAAATCCTGCCGATGAACTTGTTCTTGTCATGATTTCTCTTCGTTCTCCATTTGGCAAGTCCCGAGTCCGGTATTGTGGACATGTAGAGGGGATTGAGTGGAGCGAACTTATATTTAGTACCTAAAAAAAATTGAGGGCCAAAAATATATACGATGAATATAAGATGTGCATGCATGATTTAAACTGAATTGGATACCTTTCTTTGTTTAATAGCTTGCAAAAAGCCAAAGGTTAGAACGGACATCATTTGAAAATGATTTGTGTCTTAATGTGTCAACCGTAGTGGACATGATCTAGCTTTTCTATGGTTTAGGCAAAGCTCATCTAGTCCCGAAGTCCTTTCAATCTTCTAAACTCGTCTAAATTACCGGTAGGATAATTCAACCTCTAGCCTTGTACATGAGGACGTAAGGGAAGGTTATTCCACCATTTCCTATAGATAGGGTGAGTTTCCGTCCAAACGAGAGTTCGAATGAGCATCGGTAGGCTTTCATTATACTTGCCTCTAAATCTCTCTATTAAATACTAATAGGGTTTTAACTCAAGTCTAGAGCTTTTACAAATTTTCTCGTGATGTGTGCAATAATTCAAAAAAACTCTAAGCCGGTTCAAAAATAAATATTTGGCAAGAAAAATAAATAGAAAAAATTTAAAATATGTACAAGAAATAAATAGCTTAAAATTAAATGAAAAAAATAAATTACTTAGAAAATAATTAGTAAAAATAAACAAAGGAGATAAGCTTAAATAGACTAAACCTATGGCCTAACTCTAAGTCTCTAGTACGAGTCCCCATTCCGTCACTACCCGACGTCGGACAAGACTCCCAAGAAAAAGAATCTAATGTTAATCATTTATTTGTAGAAATTATTTACAAATTTGTAGTCGTCACCTAATTTTGAAGGAAATAGGAACCTAAAATGGGCACTCGGTTAAGAGATTCTCGAGTAAAAAGTTGGTTATGCTTTGGGAAGATATTGATCACCCCAAAGGTGCCCTTTCCTAGGAAAGGTACCACGTTTAGCTTAGTCTAAAAGTTGTTTCCTAAAATATTTTATTTTGCTTAAATTTATTTCTAATTTAATCTCAATTTTCAAAGCTAAATTAAGTTTTTATGTTTTGGGTGTCGCATCGTATTGAAATGATCGTTGGTCATCTTCATTGAGCAACATATCGGTTCAAACATCGAATCCATTTTAAGTCTCAACACAATCGGTGTGTCGGAAAACATCCTAATTATAAGTATGGATTTTTGTAGTGACGAGTTCCTATCGGATAGGAGACTTTGTCAAGAATTTTCTTTTTCTTTCCTTTTTTGATCAAACGACAAGTCTCTATCGGATAAGAGACTTCGTTGAGAATTTTTATTATTTTTTATTATTTTTTGTCAAAAGACAATCCTTATCGGATAGGAGACTTTGTTGAGAAGTTTTTTTATTATTTTATCATTTTTTTCTAAGCAACGATCCCTATTAGAAATGAGACTTTATTGAGAATTTTTATTATTTTATTTTATTTTCATCGATGGAGAAACCTTCATCGATCCCTAAAAATAGGAGACTTGATAATTATTCACCTATTGGTTAATTTAAATCTAATTACTGAAATAAAAATCCACAATTACATTAATTGACTAAAATAAAAAAATTCAAATATTTGCAATAGAAATTAAACATACCAAAAATAAATTCAAGGTTAAATAAAATGAAACTCGTGCTCCTTTCTTTTTATCTTTTTTCCTTTATTTTTTTTATTCTCTTTTTTCTTCCCTACTTCTATTTCTTCACTTTTTTTATTTTTATTATTATTTCTTCTTCTTCTTCTTTTTTAGAGAGGTTGGACTAATTCCAACCTCTCTTCCTTGTGTTTTTTTGGGAGAAGGCTAGATTGATTCCAAGCTTCTTGTTTTTTTTTTTTATTATTTACTTAGGCAGAGAGCCTTCGGTCTAGCCTTTTTTATTTTTTTTTCTTTTCTTATTCATGGAATGGGCGAGACTTGGCTGAAATCAGTCCAGCCCTCCCTTTTTTACCCCGACTAGGCTCAAGCCCAAAACGAGTTCGGAGGCTAAAAAATTTCAAAATTTCGATTAAACCCCTTATGACTCTTTTTCTCTCTCTAGTTCTTCATATTTTTTATGTTCTCCCTCTAGTTCCTCATGTTTTCCAAGAACTAATGAATTCTTTCCGAATAAAAGATTCAATTAAGCATACCAATATCTATACACGTTCTTCAATCAAAACACAATTAAAAAAAATAAAAAATTAAACAAGTAACAAACAAACACTTAAAAACGAAAGGAGTAATGAAATCGAAACTAGAATAAACCCAAGAGCTTACTTGAGAAATGACCGAAGAACACCAAGAACTTTCCCCAAGTAAACTCGAGAACCGAGGAACCACCAAGTATAGAATCCTTGTGATTTTTCCAAATTTATTCTCGATTCTTCTTTTTCTTCACCCGGACAACAAGAATCCTCCTAAAAACAAGATTAAAACTTCTTCAATCAACCCGTGGAACGAAGAACACAAACCCAAAATGGAGAACCCCAACCTAGAAAAATGTGAAGAAACATAAGTGGTTGCTTGTAAATTTAAAGGAGAAAACGCAAAAATTAAAAAATTAAACCCCAAATCCCAAGATGCAAGGTTAAGAAACTTGTGAAGATTGAAATTTAACCTAGAAAAAACAAAAATGAAGAACTAAAAAGGTTGACAATTGAAGAACTAAAACCCAAAAATTAAGAACACCAAACCCGAAACCTAAAAAAAACCAAAAAATACAACTACTAAAGATAAAAAATCTAACTTTTGCTCTTTATTTCACTCTCTCTTAACCTAGAATTTTTTGTTTCTTGCTCCCCCTTTCTTACCGTGACTTCGTAACCTTTAATAGGCACAAATTTGCTTAAATTTCTCCTAGAATCAAACAATCAATCCCGAATTCTATCGTCAAATCTCAAGCTTGAGATTTGATTAACTAAACAACAAGAAAAGAGATCGGTGATTGCATGATTCTCACTGATATCAATTCCAACCAAGAATCATGATAAATGCACAATCAAATACTTAATTGGTGGAACATTTGGATAGATTTTTTAAGGATTTTTCAAAGGGAATCTAGGTTGGAGTGGACGAACGAGTCATCCGTTCAATTTCAATCCTCGTCATTCCTCCAAATTTCTAATTTGGTCCTTGTAAATTTTAATTATCGACAATCATGCCATCCTGCTCGTGTAATTTCAGCTTTTGTAAAATAAAATTTTATCAATTGGATTCTTATAGAGTGTAATTTAGGTTCTAAATTTTTCAATTAATTCGATTGTATCCTCGATTACCTTAATTACACTTCCATTTTTATGCGATTGTACCCATGAATGAATTTTTTGTATTTTATGTATATTTTTCCTTTTTTGTATTTTTATTATTTTCCTTCTTTTTTTTTTGTATTTTTATCCTTTTTTGTATTTTTTTTAATAAAATCCAAGATGAAATAAAATAAGAAATAAATAATAATGAAAATAATATGGGGAAATTTTGAGTTATGACACAATGCATTATAAGATCTCATTCCAAGTCGATTGCACCCAAAATTTCCTCCATTTTGTGGAAGCAATATAAAGCTTGGTTTTGCATCTTGTTTTTTATATAAGCTTTTTAACACCGTTGAAACAACATCTTCCGGGAATTTGCATTTATAGGTTTTAATGAGTCCCACCATACAAGTCACGTGGACCAAGAGTTTTGGATCGGTGATCGGTTGGCGGAGAATGTGGAGAAAAATATGGGGTGAGTGATCGTAACTCGGTTGGCGACTTGTTGAGTCGAACAAATTGAGTGCCGATTATGGGCCTTTTTCGACTTCGATAGTTTGAAGAGTTGGCTCCCTAACCCCTTGTTTGGATATTTCCTCTTGGGAGGAAAGAAAGAGAGGAAAGAAAGTGAGAGGAAAAAAACTATTTTTCACTTGTTGTTTGGATAAGAGTGGATATGAAAGGAAAGAAAGTATATTTTTCTTGTTTAGATAATTGTAAAAAAAGGGAGGAAAGAAAATATATTATTATATATTTACTATAATACCCTTATACTTATATTTCTATATTTAAATACTTGTAATAAATTTGTATGAATATTTTTTTCATGAAAATAACACAAATGATAATAAAATAAAAATCTAGCTTGTAGCATCTATCTAAAATGATAAGATGGATAATGAATCGTCTACATAGAATAATCGATAACTCGTTTAATAATTAATTAATTCAATAGCCAATATAGATTAATTATCAACATAAAATTAATTTAAATATGTATAACATGTATTATTATCTATGCATATAATAAAGTTAGTTACTTTTACCCATCATTTTCTTTGTTTTTTTTAGAATAAAAAATTACTATTTAGCAATTAAAAAAAAAAAGAGTATATTGTAACATTGCGAACAATCATTGAAAGTTAATTGAATCACAAAAAAATGAGATAAATCACAAATAATTTTTATTTCTTCTTTTGTAGTAACTCCAAAAAGTGTTCGAGGGGATGTTTTGAGGGATATTTTTTGTCTATTTTGATGGGTTTTTTTGGGAGATTTTTTTGGTGGTTTTGAATCTGGTATGGGGATGTTTTTGGAGCTTCTTTAGTGGTTCAAATGGCCTTTCCAAAAGAGTTGCTCTGTAAGGGTTTTGGGAGCTGTTGGTAACGATTATGTGGCTAAGTTTATCGAGCTTTGGGGAGGTGTTAGGTCTGTTTTAGGGTTGATTTTAGGCTTATTGTTTTAGGATCTTTTGGGGTTTTTTTGGTGGTTTTGAAGTTGGTTTGCGGGTGTTGTTGGAACTGCTTTGGTGGTTCAAATGACATGTCCAAAAGGGTTGCTCTGTAAGGGTTTTGGGGGCTATTGGTAACGAGCTTGTGGCTGAGTTTAGGGGCTTTGGGTAGGTGTTGGATCTGTTTTGGGGTTGGTTTTAGGCCTATTTTTTTAGGGTGTTTTGGGTGGTTTTGAAGCTGGTTTCTTGGTGTTTTTGGAGCTGCTTTAGTGGTTCAAATGACTTGTCCAAAGGGGTTGCTCGTAAGGGTTTTGGGGGTTGTTGGTAACGGTTTGGTCGAGTTTGAGGGCTTTGGGTAGGTGTTAGGTCTGTTTTGGGATTGGTTTTAGGCCTATTTTTTTAGCGTGTTTTGGAGTTTTCTTTGGATGGTTTTCAAGCTGGTTTAGAGGTGTTTTTGGAGTTGCTTTAGTGGTTTAAATGACCTATCTAAAGGGGTTGTTCTATAAGGGTAGGGGCTATTGGTAATGGTTTCGTGGTCGAGTTTGGGGGCTTTAGGTAGGTGTTAAGTCTGTTTTTGGGTTGGTTTTAGGCCTGTTTTTTAAAGGGTTTTTTAGGGTTTTTTTAGGTGGTTTTGAAGTCGGGTTGCGAGTGTTTTTGGAGCTGCTTTGGTGGTTCAAATGACTCGTCCAAAATAGTTTCTTTGTAAGGGTTTTGAAGGGTCGTTGGTAACTATTTCAAGGCTGAGTTTGGGGGCTTTGGGTAGGTGTAAGGTCCGTTTTGAGGCTATTTTTGAGGGTGTTTGGGGGCTTGTTTATAGCTATTTGAGAGCTAATCTTGGTGCTTTGGGGAAGGTGTTATTTTTTAGGCCATTTTAGAGGAGATCGCCGACAAACCTTTTTAGTTTGGACGGAGACAATCGACCGAGCTTCATCATGTATAAAATCCATCATTTTTTTTATATTTTTTATCATGAAAATTCTTTTTTCACCGGAGCAAGTACATGATTTGTATATTTTATGCGGAGTCAAGTTTTTAAGCTTCAATGCTTACCTTTTATATGGACTTCATCTACAGAAAAAATAATTAAAAGTGATTATCACAGGATGTGAGAAAGGATGTACATCCATTGGTAATATTCAATGGTTCTCTCAAAATTTGATCATCTTGAAATTGATTTGTAAAAAGTGTTTTAAGTTATTGTTTCCTTTTTTATATTTTCATTATGTTAAATATATATATATATATATATATATATATAGCAAAATTTGCTTTTGTGAAAACACAAAAAAGAAAGAAGCCAAAAAAAAAATTCTAAAAATGTAAAAATAATAAAAAGGAGCATAAATTCTATCTCTATTTACAGATTGCACATCTCTTGCAAAATCACAACTCGACCATCACCGATTCACTCGTTGCAATCCCCAACATCATCCCACAAATAATTGAACAACAATTCCGCATGGAAATTTTGAGCTAAAACTCGCGAAAACAATTAAAAAAAGAAGGAAGACATTCTACTTGGAATTCATGGAAACAAAGGCCGATCGGTAGTATACACTTCTATTAATAATAAGATTCACGAAGATGGTAGGTAGCTAGATCTCATCCTCAAACCAAACTAGCCGCATCCGGCAATCTTTGCTAGAGATCGTCAACATTATTTCTTTTAGATGTAGAAGAAACACCGGTGGGCCGATTATTATTATTATTATTGCTATTAGGATGCTTGACGAGAGCGGGAGCATGAGCAATAAAAGCTCGACAAACGGGATGAGTTGGAATTAGAATCGAGCCACATCCGAATACAAAGCAAGCATGAAAGGAGTGCTTGCACACACTTAGTTGCTCCCGTTCTTAATTTTGACATTGAATTTCAAACCGTAAATGATATCACACATTATATATCAAACACAACCCATCAATTGAATGACAAAGAAAAAATTCAAACAACACATTACTCCGCCTCGCCGACGCTAAAAACTTTGGAGGAGCTACGAATGGGTGTAAGCTTCGCCGCTCGAAAACACCTGTGGAGACTTTTTTGTTGGATGAACTAAGGAGGAAAGAAAATTTGTTATGCGAATGGATCAACTAATGCAAGGTTCAATAACTTGATTTTTGCAAATCCGTTATTAATGAGAAAGGATGCACAAGGAAGAGATGATGACAGAGAAAGAACTATAACGAGAGAGAGAGATTGTGTTTGCAGAGAAGGGAACGGCTAAAGGTAAGGGCAAAACCGTGAAAAACAAAAAAAAATACATGTCTCACGTTTTTCTCCCCATTTTCTTCCAATTTTGGGAGGAAAATGGGTCCCACCATTTTTACATTGTTTATTATTTTCTTTTCTTTCCACTACTTTCCTCCCTCTTCCCAAACGGTGGAAACTTTTCTTTTCATCCCCATTTTCTTTCCTCTCCCCCATTTTCCTTCCTATCCAAACAAGGGGTAAGTAAAAAAATATTGTTCCACCATCCGGAAGTATGATAAAATAGTGCATTTGGTTCCCGTCATGGAATATCCAACGTTATTATGCATTGTGATTAAAAAAAAATTAGTATAATACTTGTGATAGTTGAATAAAATTCAAAAAAGTAAAAAAAGAAGAAGAAACTCGTATATTTGGTATTCAATCTCTTATTTTTATTTTGTTCGAGTGCTTATTTTTAATTTAATCTCCCGAGTTACTAATTTTTTTTCTATTTAATTGTTCATTATTAATTCAGTTTGTTAAATACCGATGCATTTGTTATGTCCAATTGAAAAAAGTGAGCTCTAATAGAAAAACTATATATTTTTTGTTTCCAACCTCCTATTGTCTTTTTCCTATTTAAATGCATTATTTTTAATTTTACTTATTTGAGACACCGATCTTTTTATTTTTATTTGAATGCTTGTTGTTAATTTAGTATGTTAGGTGCTAATCCGATCTTAGCTCTAGTAGTTTCATGGTGGTTGACAATAATGAATTTTAGCTTTTTTTTTTTTTTTTTTTTACTCACTCACACATACATCCAAAGCTCATAATAGAATTAGTTTGTTAGGATTTGAACATATAACCTCTTGTTGCAAGAAACCACTACCACCGAACTATAAGCTGAATTTTGACATTAGATGTGAGTTTGATAATGGTTCGAATTTTATTTTATTTTCAAGATACAAGTGTTTAAGACCCAAATATTAGATTTAATTTTTCCTTTTTTTCTTTTATTTTTTTCCTTTAATTTGATTTTTTTTTCATAATTTTAAAGATTAGACACCAAATATAAAATTATCTCAAAAGAAAGAGGTGATAGTCGAAGGTTCCAAGATCTTGTAGTGATATCAAGGGTTAACATGTTAAGAAATTAGAGTACAAATACTTAATTGCCTATTCTTAAAATTGCAGGGACAAAAATATGGCAAAATTCCCCCAAACACTTGTGCAGTTGTGCACGGCACTTAACCCAAACAAGAACGTCGTCGAAAGCCCTAAGCTGACTTTAAGGTCTCGTGTAGGGTGTCGTTAATGGCATTCCTCTTTTTGCTAATGACCCTTCTATTAAATTGCAAGATGACAATATTGTCTCTTCCTTCCATATAAAATTTTATACATTTAATCCAATATTCACGGACAGTTGTCCGATCTTATTTAAGGTCTCGCGTAGGGTGTCGTTAATGCTTCGTTTATTTTTTCTTTACAGGAGATATTTAATATATTGTGCAACAAATAACGTGCTTTATATTTAACAAAATATACGCACAAAATGTAATATTCCTTAAACAATAATCTTAGACTATCACTTAAAAAACTATTTGATTATATTTTTAAGTACAATTATCATGTGTATTTTTTAAATTTGGGGTACACAAATAAATCATTTCTATATTATTAATACAAAATATTTATATTTGTTTTTAATTGGAGTATAAATATAAAATAAATATTTTAGTTTTCTAAATGCTCCATTTATAAACATAAACTGAATATCTTAGGAATAGTAATTTTTATTTTTATTTGAAATGCATTTGTGCAACATATAAAATTTTTGTTATATAATTCACTTTATTTTGATAACATATATTTTGTTCATGATTAAAAAAAAACAGAGAAAATAGATATCCTGTGTTTAATATAAGTCAAGGCATTTATTGAAAAATATATCATAAATATTGAATTAAGTATATAAATCGAGCATTGATTTCAATGAAGGTTAAGGATTCGAACTTGATTATTTTTAAAGGGTACTATTGACATTTCAGATTAAATGGAGGGACAACATTGTTATCTTGCAACTTAAAGAAATGAATAGGGGTGTCGTTAGCGAAAAGAGGAGTGCTACCAGTGGGCCCTTAAAACAGTACGCGTGCATTATCATTGTTTGGATGAAACTTCATTTCTTCTCCGATGCAAAGCAAATTAGTCGTCAGCAGAGACTAAACACCACCAGGCTCACAGTGAAGAATGGCGGCCAATTTCTGGACCTCTTCTCACTAGTAAGTTATTAACGGATCTATATATATGTATATCTTTTGAGGCATTCGTCTCAGGTGTTTATTTACCTGTTGGATTGGGTGCAGCAAGCAGCTTTTTGACCAAGAAGAAGTTGATGTGGTGCACCCACTAGACAAAGAAAAAGGCATAACTCTTGAAGATTTCAAGCTCATTAAGATGCATATGGCCAATTGTACGTTTTTTTTCCTGATATTATTACGTTTATAACTGAGTTTCTTGTTTTGTTAGCTTTCACCTCGGAAATCTGCGTGATTTCTCTGGGTTATCAGATTGCAAATGAAATTCTGCCATATGGGTTTTTCTTGTTTGTTTCTGTAGTTGATGCTTGTGTTTAATTCCTTCCTTGTGATGGACTTGTGCTATTATTGTCTAATTTCTACCTGAAAGCAGTTTTGCATTTGAATTTGATTTTTTTTTTTTTTTTTTTAATCTGGATTTTGGCCCCTGATGTTCCGATAAACTTAGACTCTTGAAATAAATATGTTCCTGTTGTTTTTCTCATCAGAATTTTCGCATTTTCTGTCAGTCCTTAACGATCCAATCCTTACAGCTATTTAATTGAAATCAGCATTTACATATGCCATACACAGTAGATGTTTTTTTTCCCTTCTGTATTCTTCACCATGACATTTGCTGATTCGGGTCTTCCAATTTTCTGTTCACACTCAGATATAGGCAAATTGGCTCAACAAGTTAAAGTGAGGCAAAGGTTTGACCTTTTTGTTCTGAAGTTCTTTATATTGCTCATCTTGTCTTGTCTAGTACCCCATATTTGGAATTCTGAGTAAGATGTTCCGGGCATTTATCATTAGCAATATATATATATATATATATATATATATATATAATTTGAGATTGTATAAAAAAACAGGAATAAATGATTTGGGATTTTCATTTTACCACCCTCACTAAATTGATGGGGGATCTTTTGTTTCCTCTGATTTGGTTTTATAGGGTGTCACTAATTAATTTTATTTTTAAATTATTGTTCGATGTTTCAGGGTTGTTGCTACTGCAGTTGCATATATGAGGCGTGTCTATACCAGGTAGTAAATAATTTCTGATGGTGGGAAAAAGAGTATGGTCATCAATTAGAAGCTTTACTTTAACTTCGCTTCAGAGATCTGAATACTGATTCTTGCAGTATTGTCATTTCTAATCAACTAAAATACTCTTCAATTTTCAATTATATGCGTTCATGAGTAAATTGATACGCCTTTTTTTTTTTTTTTTTTTTGCTTTTCAATATGTATATTTGGCTTGGCCATCCTCCATATTAAGCTGGAAGCTTCTGTCATTGGTGCAATCTCCTTTGTTGCAAGGCCTTGTAGGCCTTCTTCCTGCTGTTTTTCTCACCCATTTCTTCAGATCTCTAATCATCTACTTCACTGTTTTTTCTTCATTAGGTTCTTTAAATCAACAGCCCTCTTACTTTAAAGTGTAATTGTAAAAGCTGATGCATTGCCTAGGAAATAGCCAGTAGATTTTAGACCAAATGTAGTATTGCTCACTAGTCTTAATTTCTCTTTGTGCTTCCAGAAAGAGTATGTCGGAATACGATCCACGTCTTGTAGCCCCAACCTGCTTGTATTTGGCATCAAAAGCAGAAGAGAGCACAGTGCAAGCCAGACTTCTTCCATTTTTCATCAAAAAATTATGTAATCACTCATTAATGGACTTGATTGATTGATTTTGTTGGGTTCTTAAAATTTTTTGGTTATTTGGACTTATATTGACTACTAAAACGCTTACAACTTCACATTGTTGCCTCACAGATTCTGATGACAAGTATAGATATGAAATCAAAGAAATACTTGAGATGGAAATGAAGATTCTGGAAGCTCTTAACTATTATCTAGTGGTATTTCATCCTTATCGTTCATTGCCTCAGTAAGTATTTTATCTTATTTGCCATGTTTTTTGCACATTATAATTCATTTTAAACTGAACGAACAGGTTGCTTGAGTAAGGTTTTTCATGCCACATGCACAATTCTGAAAGAATAAACAATGCCATCAAGTTAAGGATCGAAGCATACCTAAAAATGATTGATTGCTGAATTGGACATGACTAATCATCTGAAATGTTACTAACTACAGAAACATAATTGCCCAAGTTTAGATTAATCACTAGTACTACTAAGCTTTGACAATTCTAATATGATTGGCTGCTGAATTGGTAGTGGTTAGTCATCTTGTATGTTACCAACTACGGAAAACTAATTGCTCAACTTTAGATTCGTTAGTACCACTAAATATCAACGGTTCTGTTTTACTGGTGGTTTACTGTTCTCTTGTGATATTGCAATTTCTATTTTGCAAATTGAAGATCTTATTTCACAAAAAAAATAATAATAAAAAAATAAAAATAAAAATAAAATAAAAATAAAATAAAATTTCACTACGGTGTTTCTTCAATTCTTGGCAGATTTTTGCAGGATGCTGGCATAAACGATATAACTATGATTCAGTTAACATGGTAAGATTCCAATCTCTAAGACCAAGTAAACATCCATCTCTTAGCCTGTAAAAGATCCTTTCTTTTCGTTTGAGTCCTTAAAATATGGGGTGGGTTTTACATAAGCTTGGGCGTGCAAACTACAATCATGTTTGGGAGAGTTGCATATAGATGGTTGACCGTTAACAAGGGTGTAGAGCTAGTTTGTCACTATTTATATAATGTTCTCCTCATGTGGGCCATCATTATGTTCATTGTACATGCACTCTAGTATTTAAAGTTGGTTCGTGAAGGCTGCTTCCTCCCTCCATGGTCACAGTTTCTAATCGTAGGTGATAGTTGAAATTGCTTTGTCCTTTGGAAATGTCTGATAAGTTAAATGTGAGAAGCTGTAGTGGTGAAGAAGGCCATTGCATATTACAGTTTTCTCGCAGGACACCAGTTTTTTTTTTTTTTTTTTTTTCTTTTCCTTCTTTTTTTTGTTTTTACACCAGGCCATAATGGCAAAAACAAGCACCCCTGGGGTTTTCAAGCAGAATAGAATGCCTTGATGATAACTGTGCTTGAGTTGTGAAAAAGCTCCAAAAACAACAGATGTTCTTTCTTTTTTATGTAAAAACTCTGCAGAGTCCTTTTTTTCTTTCTTTATTTCAAATCAGCTGCCTTTAATTGAAGAGTAACTCTGTTGTGTTAGTTTTTCATTCTTTTTTTCTCTTCTTTCTTACTTGTGGACATATTCTTCCTTCATGCTTGCACTTGTGTCATAAGAATATATACTTTTTAATGTCTGCATCATGATTTCTTAATCTTTGATTCAAAATGAATGACCATGCTGAGACATACAGGGGACTTGTGAACGACACCTACAGGATGGATTTGATTCTTATACATCCCCCGCATCTTATTGCTTTAGCCTGCATATACATTGCTAGTGCGTATAGAGAAAAAGATACGACAGCATGGTTTGAAGAGCTCCGCGTAGATATGAATGTGGTGAGTCTTCTAAGCTCAATATTGTGGTCATTTCCTTTTCTTTTCCTTTTTTCTCTTTTCCCATGCTCCCTTATGTTATGATGATAGAATCTTGCACTGAAAATCATGGGGTGGGGGTGGGTTGGGGGGTTGAGTGTGTGGGGTGTCTCCTGCTTTGAAAGATAATTTAGGCATTGTTTTCAATTCAAACATTGGAATTGTCTGATCTTTGTGCTAAATGGTGGATATGGTATTGGGACATGTTACCTAGAAGTTGTTTGTGGACAAATGCATCTTACTTGTGTCAAACCCTTTTTTAAGTGTTGTGCTCAACACCTCCTTTAATGCACAATACGTATCTGGCGATATTGAAATTTAACAAACTGCTGCAAAGCTGCTACATTGCTTTAAATAATGTACCTTTATGTCTGATTTGGCAGGTGAAAAATATTTCTATGGAGATATTAGATTTTTATGAAAGCCATAGATTGATTACAGATGAGAAAGTTACTGCTGCTTTTAACAAACTGAAGCCCTAAATGGTTGGGCGATCCCTCTTCCTCAACTCAAAAGCAATCCAATTCCTCTATGGTGCAGCTCCTATTAAATGCCCAAGGAATCTATGGAAATGAAAATTGTTTAAGACTTATCAAAAGACTGTTCTTTTGGCAGATACGCTGTAAATATTAAAGAGATCCTGTTAGTTAAGATGATCCCTCTTTGTATTCACTTGAGACTACTCCTTGATATGTAAAATTGAATTCATTTCAACTGGTTTATTCTGGAAACCGCAAGCATGCTCATCAGATGCCTGCCTGTTAAAAATTAATGAGCTCAAAGGCACAAAACTGATAATGTTGTCAGTTTTGCAGCATTTTTTGAAACCCTTCTCTTTTATCAAAGTATTTTTCGTTTCCACGAACCACTTTGAAAGATGAAAGTGTGTTTATAACTAGATGCAGCAATGATGTCTGATGAAGACCAATTAGCAGCATAATATAAGCATGGAAGCTGAGTCATTTTGAGATTTTGGAAACCAAAATTACGAAAATACGCAATCGGAAATTCCCAAAATATGAACTGCTGTAAAGGGGTCTATCGTGAATGCACGTTTTATCTACTTTGTAGAAGGAAACCAGATCATACAGGCAGTTGTTTCTTGAGATTGTAGATGTCGCAACTGGTAATTTGGTTCTGTGATTGGCACAAAGGTTGCTTATTGATTCAGCACTCCAGATGCATCATCCACAGATCGTAGACTTAGACAGCGTAGCATTTCTGCTTGCATTACAGAAAAGGTATTCAACTGCTTTAAAATGTAGCATAATCTGTATGTACATGCATAGGATTTTCAGAGAGTAATAGCAGTTCAAGCCAGAAAGAGCCAATGCTAGGTGAATCTCTTTTTGAAATTGAATATGGTGATTCTAATATTGCGACCTGAAAGGGAGGTATCATGCTGCATTAGCCATGTAGAACATGGTCAGGAATTCCTGCTCCCCACATCTCTCATGCCTTGCGTTATTTTGTTCAAGATCATTGATTCCATCTAGTGTCTCTTTTTTCTACACAGAGCAAGTACAGATGAATGAAATTACAAATAAATGATTAGTACATAACAAACAGAAGTCACAATGAAAGAAAAAAAAAACTACCTAATTTTCTCTTAGCTTCAGATCTGGCAAAGAATTCCCTCCATTCATCAGTTAGAACGAAAATTGGGTCGTCGTCTTCTTCCTCTTCTAAAACATCGCACTCTGTCTCTTGCAACACCCTGTTTGTGAGCACGAGATGAGCAATTATAGTTACATGGAAACCAAAATTTATAACTGGTGACGGGTATTTTAAGATCAAATCCAATAAACTAAAATTGAAAAGGAACAGCAGAAGAAGAAGATTGCAGCAATTTACTGGGTAACTGCGGCAGATTTTTCTTTGCTGCCAGTAGCCTCCAAGTTCAAGTCTTTTTGCAATGGATAAGAAATAGTAGGTTCTGGGTTTTGTGCAGGTTGAGGAGCAAACCTAGGACTTACATGCAAAAGACAATTAAATTGGTGGTGGTGCTTCTGTTGAGAACAAAGCTGATGGTGATGATGACGGTGATGATGGTGGTGGTTGTCGTAGGGGTGGTGCCATAAGGGCCGGTGAAACTGGATGAAGGTTCCATTGGTCACTGCATTTGTTGTTTACTAGGGTTTTACAATTTGTAGTACTACTCTGGCGGAAGGGTTTTTCAGAGGAAATGAAATATTGTTTGCACAAATTTTTAATCGAAGTGTCTATTATTATTATTATTATTATTATTATTATCAATCAAATGCCTTATTATTTATTTTTCTATATCTATTTCAGTGTATATATATATATATATTTTTTAATGTTTTCATTGCTAAACTGTTTATGACATTTTTCAAAAAATAGACACGTATTAAAAAATTATGTATTTAATGGAGAAAGAATGGAAGAATTAGATGATAATAAAAGGAGAAATTTTCGTGGCTATATATATATATATATATATATATATATATATATATATATATATATATATATATATATAGGGGAGTTGCTCTTATAGTATAAGACTAGTGTGGGTGTCCAGGCTTCGCTCCAAACAAATTTTAGCATAGTATAGCAGTGTGTTTGGTTTCGTTATAGTAATTTTTTTATTGGATATAATTTTTTTATTTGATATGAGTTCTCTTTTATCTATTATTATTTTTTATTTAATATTATAAAATTTATGAATATTATTATTTGTCTCAATTTAACATAGTGTAAAAATTTTAATTATTGACTAAGAAACACGTAGGTTGAGTTTTAAAATGGGTGAAAAGTTTTAATTGTGCATTAAGAAACATAAATAAATTGTTTCGTAAGTACAAAAATTATAATTATTAACTAAAACACATAGATATATTTGTTCTAGCATAAAAACATATAAATAGGTAGCACTTTCCAGCCTAATTTTTCTTCCTTCTTTTTTCTTCTTCTTCCTTTTTTCGCATTAGACCGAGCTAAGATTAGCTTAATCCAATCACGCATGGATTGGGCTTAGCCCAACCCGTTTCAATTTTAGCTGGACCTAAGCCCACAAATACCAACTAAACCTTCATTTTCTTTTCTTTTTCGGATCAAACCTTCTTTCTTTCTTTTTTGCTTCTTCCTCTCACCCGATTTCTCTCTCTCTCTCCCCTTCGTCTTGTTCTTCCTCCTCCTCTCTCTATCTAGTTCTTCAAAATAAACGAACCGAGACAAATCTCTCTCTCTCCTTCCTTCCCTCACTATCTCTTTATTTTCCTCTCCTCTTCTCCTCTTCCTTTTGCCTATCTCGTCTTCTCCTTCCCTCTCTCTCGCTTGATCTCCATGAAAGAATGAACCGCAGTTCGTCTTTGGTTTGCTCTCTCTCCTTTAATCCTCCTCAAATCTTTCACTCCCTTTATTGATTCTCCATCAAAATCAAAAACCCAAAATTTCTCAAAATTGATCGAACATTAGGTTTCAATTTTTTTTTTCAATTAGACTTAATTGTCATGATTTCTCTTGAAATCAAGCCAATTCAAGCCTATTAGAACCCGATTTCTTGAAAATCCCTAAATTTTATTACCGTTAAAAAAATCCGAAACCCTAGGTTTCAATCTATTTCAATTTAGCCTAAATCCGGGGTTTAATCCCTAAATTGACAACCCTAATACCTTTAATTAGTCTTTCTTCTTCCTTCCCTCAATTTCTTGCTATCTTCCTCTCCTCTTCTCCTTCTTCCTTCCGCCTATCTCGTCTTCTCCTTTCCTTTCCCTGGTTGATCTCCATGAAAGAACGAACCATAGTTTGTCTTTGGTTTGCTCTCTCTCTTTTAATCCTCCTTCAATCTTTTACTCCTCTCGTTAATTCTCCACCGAATCAAAAATTCAAAATTTCTCAAAATTGATTGAACCTTAGGTTTCAATTTTTTTTTCAATTATCCTTAATTGCCATGATTTCTCTTGAAATCAAGTCAATTCAAGCCTATGAGAACCCGATTTCTTGAAAACCCCTAAATTTTATTATTGTTAAAAAAATCCGAAACCCTAGGCTTCAATCTATTTCAATTCGGACTAAATCCGGAGTTTAATCCCTAAATTGACAACCCAAATATCTTTAATTAGTCTTTCTTTCAATCATTCAAATTCAATTTCAATCCAAACTCAAAAATCCTCAAATTTCAAAACCCAAAATCGCTCGAAATCCTAAATACAAAGAAAAATTACATTGATATGATTAATTTACCTAGAGGAATTTAAATTGAGGATGATGGTGAGAGGTATTGCTACTCTAATTAATAGGTAAATCCTTTTCTTCCCTCTCGTGTTTTTTATTTAGTTTCATTTTTTTTCTTCATTTTTTTAAGAACCGACTTCATCTTCTTTGTTTATTGTGGTTTTTATATAGTTGTCAAATTGTTGGTTCTCCATCCGATAATGATGTGGTATTTTTTTACGGGTATGGTATGAGGTGAATTGATAGTAGAATGGGAGGGTGTAGGTAGGGTGGAGGCTAGCAATATGGTGTTTGAATAGGCATGTTAACTTGGGGTGATCGTAAACTCGAAAGGAATATTAGCATATGAATAACAAAATTAGCAAACGAAGAAAGCAATAACGAGTTAGAGAAAAAGAGAAGATAAGAATAGAGTGTCAAAGAGGCGAGAAAAGAGGGTAAAAGGAGCGAGTGGTAACAATGTAATTAGAAAAACAAAGAAGGGCGATAGAGAAACAAAAGGAGACAAAAGCAATCGTAAATCAAAGAAAGAGAAAGAGACCTATGAGGAATATTAGCAGAGTGGAAGGGTGTAGGTAGGGTGGAGGCTAGTGGTATGGTGTTTGAATAAGCACGTTAACTTAGGGCAATTGTAAACCTAGAAGGAATATTAGCATATGAATAACAAAATTAGCAAACAAAGAAAGCAATAACGAGTTAGAGAAAAAGAAAAGATAAGAATAGAGTGTCAAAGAGGCGAGTAAGAGAGGGTAAAAGGAGCAATGGTAACAATGTAATTAGAAAAACAAAAAAGGGCAATAGAGAAACAAAAGGAGAAAGGAGCAATCGTAAATCAAAGAAAGAGAAAGAGACCTGAAGGAATATTAGCAGAGCGGGAGGGTGGAGGCTAGTAGTATGGTGTTTGAATAGGCACGTTAACTTAGGGCAATTATAAACCTAGAAGGAATATTAGCATATGAATAACAAAATTAGCAAACAAAGAAAGCAATAACGAGTTAGAGAAGAAGAGAAGATTAGAATAGAGGGTCAAAGAGGCGAAAGAGAGAGTAAAAGGAGCAATGGCAACAATGTAATTAGAAAAAAATGAGGGCACTAGAGAAATGAAAAGAGAAAAGAGTAACTGCAAATCAAAGAAAGAGAAAAATACCCAAAAGAACGGATGGGCGAGAGAGAAGGCCATGCACAATACATCTATAGTGCATTGAGTCTAAATGAACAGTAGTTGAACAATCAAAATGCTTATTCTTTTAGTTTTATTTGTTAATTCTAGAATTTATTAATGAAATGACTCGAAAATCATTGTTGATTTTTGCTTTTCTCAAATTTGGTCAGATTAAATGCATTACTCATAATATAGTTACATGATGCCTTGTACCTTTTTTTTTTTTTTGGTCATTTAAGGCCCTCTTTTTATTTTTTCTGTCAATTGATGGAGAACCATACTAGTTGAGCTAAGGAAACCAATGTCATGATGATATATGTCAATCTAGCGCTAATCTAAAGTGGATTTTGAAATTTGAAATTCAAGAAAAAAAATCTAAAAAAAGCATAATTAAAAAAAAAAACTATGGATGATGTCAATTTTCTCACCTAAAGTGGATTTTGGTGTAAAAAGATGAAGGTAAGCTCTAAGCAACTCGATGAGTGTGGAAAGATTTCATTGTTAACCTAAAATTTAGGTTATGACAATTACAACAATTTAGTTAATTATTTTTTATTAGTTATTATTTTAGTTTGTTCAAATTGAAAAAAAATCAAGACAAATTAAGGATATAATTGAAAGAAAAGGAATGATACGATTGAAAAATTCAAAAAACGCAAAGACTATTTTATACATTCATAGCCAAAATAATGAATGAATATTCATCGTTTCTTGCAAATCTAAAACTAGAGATGGTTTCAATTGATCTTGGTTTTCTAACTAAATGAGATTCATTCAGCCAACTTAACAATCCAAAGCCCATTGGTCCACAAGTCAAACTGTAAAATTCGAAGAGAATGGGAGCGATAGATGAATAATATAATAGAGATAAAGGTTTTGGGGTTGAAATGATTTATAGGAAAAATGGAAGGGAATAAGAGCGTTAGGTATAAATAAAGTGTTTAGAGATTAGGGAAAGGGGTTGGAGAAAAGAGAAAAGGAAAACATGAGTAGAGAGTGAAAACAAAAAGAAATCGAGGATTTGTATTTCGGGTTTCTCTCGGGTTTATGCTTAAAGTTTTGGGTTTTACGATGAATTTTTAGGTTTTGGTTCTTGGCTTTCTAGGATTCATTCAAGCTTTTTGGGTTTCAAAGAACACCCGAAATCATCTTACAAACATTTGTTCAATCTCTAATCACAATAACAACACATTCATCAATCTTTGATCAAATAGTCCTACATAAGCTCAATACTCTAGTAGCTTTCCATCACCTACAAGTACGGGGACAATCACGGTACCAATACCCAAAATCCAATCATTTTCATCATCAATCATATTTAGGTAACTTGTCAATTGTCCATTTTATTGATCTTGTGTCTATTATTAATTATGATTTCTAGCTTCAAATAGGGAATGTCAATGGTTAATCCACCATTAGATTGAGCCAATGTTGCTTAGTTCCCTTTCGTGTTCTTATTGCTAGACAACAAATACGCTTAATGATTTGATTTCTAGAGGAATGATTATTGGGACTAGAAAAAGTCTAAAAAATGAAATTGAATAAGGAGGTAATGGGTGAGTTAGTTTAGAAGTGAAGAAAGAAAGGAAAGGAAAGAGAGAAAGAGGAAAAGGGTTGAGTTCGAGCTTGACTCAAAAAAGAGAGAGAAAAAAAAAAGGGAAGTGCCCAATAGCCCAACCAGGAAGGGAAAAAGAAAGAAAGAAAGAAGAAGAAGAATAAGTTATTTCCACCCATTCGAGCCTCGCCCAATAGGCTAAAAACAACGGTGGGAACGGACCTACCAACAGGAACTTGAAAAGATGAAAGAAGAAATTATCCGTCCGACTAATATGCTAAAAAAGGCTAAGTTGGCACTACCAAATGGGGAAAGCACTTCAAACCAAGGGCAAGCCCAATGTGACTTGCCATATGCCCTTTCAATGCCAAAACATACAACCCATGCCATTTAATACCCCATCTAACAACTCGACAATGAAGCAATATTTCATGTTGAGACTTTATTTCCTATAAGATCATTTACTTATACAATAAGCCCACAAAGCACCAAGATGTAAGGTATGCTTACCGTAGACCTATTCGGTGATGAGGCCAATAAAGCTAAGATAATGGAAGAGCCTAACATGGATAAGTTATGTGACATTGAAGAACACCTTGAGGTTATTGAAGAAGCCGATATGTATTATAAGAGCGAGTTGAATATTCCTAATACTTGATGTGGTGATTTTCAAAAAATTCAAAGTGTCGAATTCACTAAATACACTAGTACTCGGTATCCTATGACCCATCTAAGGGTTTATTGTAGTAAGATGGTTGAAGTACCATATGATGAGAAATTACCGATACACTTCTTCTATGAGAGCCTATGAGGGTCCGCTTTAACCTAGTATTATTAGTGTAGGTGCTTAAGATTCAATCCGATTTGGATGATTTGATTTATTATGAATTGCAATTTTATATATTAATAAAAGAAGTCTTTTTATTAATTTTTGTTATTTATAATTTAATAGAATTAGATAAAAATCCATATGATATGCATTGCATTAATGATTGATCAATTGATGTGAAACAAATATTGATATGAGATAAACATTGATGCATTTAAATGATATTATTAACTATTTCAAGTCATAGCATTATCAAGAATAGGCGTTGGCTATATGCAGTAAGACCTATGAGTGCTATGCTCATGTTATAAGATAGCAGTAAGAGATCTCATACCTATTGGCATGATGATACCAAAATAAGCACTTAGATAATTAATGTTAAAGAACATATCACTAGAAGGTGACTTACTATGAGAAGCCATTTGGTTTAGTCTATAAGATTCTCATATGAGATGGGTACAACTGATCCTTTGATTAAAGTCATTATGTTTTTCTCATTAGAGGATTTATGTACTTTAACACTTGTTTCGATGAGCTCGATCAAGAGCTATATGTGGGTGATTCATTAGGTGCACTAAAAATCTAATAGAGATAGGTGGATAACCGAGATAGGATATGTCTTTCCTTATATTCTAAAGGAGTTATCACATTGTACTTTAATAAATATTTGTTGAAGAAATATGTGGCCATAGTAGGATTATACCAATAGAGTATAGTTGGTTTACTTATGAGCTAAGACATTTGGAGATCGAAGAAAGCTTATATAATCATAATCAAATAGATTATAAACCAAATTTGAGATCACACTATGATAAACTAACATGAGGACTAAATTATATGAAAACCATGCTTATAAAAGATAATTATGAATTAATTAATCCTTATAGAGAATTGAATAATCATGCTACCTTACTAGAGACCAATCTTGATTTATGTAACAAGAGAAAAAAGAGGTATCTTTACTTTTTATACGTTACCAATATATCTAAGAGCCTATTTAGTCACATGCATAAGTTTAAATATTCATATAATAAAAAAGAAGCAAGAGTTATTGGAAAAAGTTTTCTATTTTAGAAAGTTTACTATTTTGGAAAATTAGTTTCCTAAAATGGAAATCAATTTCCTATTTTAGAAATCAGTTTCCTAATTTAGAAGTCGGTTCCAAATTTGAAAGACAGCTTACCTAAAATGAAAATTAGTTTCCTAATATGGGCTCCATAAAATACTTGACCTAATTTATTTGGATGTTCCAAATTAATAGGTAATTATTTGGGCAAAAATTTTTATTTAATTTAAAATTCTGTAAGATATTTTGATAGAGGGATAAATTTAAGCATTATTAGAGAAGGCTCGGGTTTTACATGGATAAGGTTAGACAAAACCCACATAAACAACATCTCCTTAACTTATAAAGAGAGGATGCCACTATTTATACATAAAGAGGGAAGAGAGACACTAATGTGCACTAATAAAATAACCAATAGAAAACATTTCTCCCAAAAAGAAAAAGGTTGATTCATCTATCCCTAGAAAAACTAAAGTTAACACGAGAATCCTACTTGATTTCTTTTAGAGAAAAATTCATATACGGAATAGTTGGAGTTAGGACATGACGATTTTTATAGCTTCTTGTGTGACTCGTTTGAGCTATGTGGATAACCAATAGAGGCTGAACACTTGGACGGTTCCTTTTCACATAGATTGATTCTACGCTATAAGAGGTAATCACTCACTATAATCTTATTGATGTTTATACATGATTACTTAATTCAATGGCATGATCTTTGAAACCCTAAATAGAGAAAAAAATTTATTCTGCACTTTCATAAGATGTATGATCTTTTAGTTAATCGCTTAGGCATGGTTGTCTAACGATCATCTTATTTCCAAGAAGCGTTACCTAATTTAGTTTGTCGCTTAGGCAAGTTCGTCAAACGATCTTCTCATTTTCGAGCGATTACCTAATTTAGTTCATCGCTTACTAGGGTTACCTAGCAATCATCTCTCATTTTAGGTAAAATTACCTATCTAGTTTATTGTTTTAGGAAGAGTTACCTAGCAACTTTTGCATTTTAATTTTTAGAATACACAACTCTTGACAATAAGACCATCATATTATATTTTTAATTTTCAAAGCGAGCCGCCCTTGACAATGAGGTCATTGCACTCGCATTTTATTTTTTTAAGACAAACCACCTTTGACAACAAAACCGTCGCATCACATCCCACTTTTACAAACCAAACTATCCACATTAGACAAACCATTTTGTCAATAAATTCATTTTTATTTTGGTCTTTACAAACTTACTAAGCTAACCTAATCGAATTTCGCACTTTAGCTAAGCTTCGCACTCGAGTATTATAAAGAATGAGCAACTCGTCATAACTCAAAATTTAGGTTATTCTTTTCCTTAAGTTTTATCCATTTTTTTATTATTATAGTTAATTCTTTTTTATTAGTTATTATTTTGGTTTGTTCTTTTTTTTTTATGTCATTTTCCATTTCTTCATTTCATTTTAGGTTCATATATATATAGCTATTCTATTTTCTTTTATATATCCTATTTTAGTACATATTATAAAAAAATAATATGAAAAGGAAAAATATATAATCCAAAAAAAAAACATAAATTGCAAAAATTGATGGATGAATTTAATCAAGGGTCATGATTGCATTAAATCAATTCAAAATTGGAAGCTAATAGGGGCCAAATTAAAAAAAAAATCAAGATGAATTAAGGACATAATTGAAAGGAAATGGAGGATATGATTGAAAAATTCAAGAAGTATGAAGGTCGTTTTATACATTTACGAGTCGAAATAGTGAATGTTCATTGTTTTCTACAAATAAAAAATGAGAGATAGTTTCAATTGATCCTAGTTTTCTAACTGAATGAGAATTGTTCAACAAGTTCAAGTAATCCAAGTCCTTTAGTACGTAAGTCACGCTCGTAAAATTTAGACAAAATGGGAGTGTTAGATGAATAACAAAATAGAGAGAGAGAGAGAGAGAGAGAGAGAGAGAGAGAGAGAGAGAGAGAGAGGGGTTTTGGGGTTGAAACTATTTACAAAAATAAAAAATAAAAAAACAGAAGGGAATAAAAGAATCGGGTATAAGACTATGTTTGTTTTGGGGAAAACAAGTCCTACGAACTTGTTTTTCCTATTTTTTAGTGTTTGTTTTGCATTTAGGAAAAAAGTCAACGAAAAAAAGATTTCCAGTAAACAAAAAATGATAGAGTATTTTTGAGAAAATGTTTTTCCATTTTCAAAAGAGGAAAACATTTTCTTTCTCATGAGTTGTCTTGCTCTTGCGTTACTTACCTCTCTCTCTCGATATATTTTAATAATTTTTTCTCTATCTTCTTTTTATTTAAAATATATCGGATTAATTTTTAATTATTCCTTATCAATTACTATTGATTATTTAATTATCTTTTCTCTATTTTTACTAATATTTGATTTTTTTATTTATAGATACATTAAATATTCTTAAAAATCATTTTTACATCTTAAAATTATTTTTATAATAAATATTTTAATAATTTATTTCTATTTCGTTACTATTATTTCAAACACCACCTAAACTATACTTAAATGATTGGAAATGATTATTACAAAACTATAAAAAAAATTAAAAAAAATTAAAATTAATTAATTCGTCAATAAATATATTATTTTTCCAACACTATTCATTTATAATTAAATCAATAATTTATAATTTTAATTAATTGTAAAATTTTATTGGTAATTATAGTGAATAATTAGTTATAAATTATTCTAACATTAATCTTTTGAGACCAAATGAATAATTATCTATAAATGACAACTAATACTTTATAAAACTATTTTTCGGACTAAATTATCAATTCAATTTCTAAAAAAAAAAAAAATTTAATTGAGATGCCAAAATAACAATGCTAGAATTACATAAAATCTTTTTTTACTAAATGTGAATATTGATTTGATTTTGTCCCAATTAATTTTAATGAATTGGTTTGATGGTTAAAAAAGTATATTTTATTTTCTGAATTAAAATTTTAGAGCTAGTAGTTATGAAAATTTATTAAATTTTTCTAAATGTATCTTATATTGTGAAATCATGAATATGTCTTTTTGAAGTTTTTTTCAAAATTTGTTGATATAACAATCACATATATTTTTATATTTTAATTTTTTGTATCAAAAAAATGTTAGAATATATTTTTCAGTAGTTTTTTCATGTAATTACCAAATGGCGAAAAATATGTTTTTGAAAAACAATTTTCTAAAAAATAACTTCCTCGGGAATTAATTTTCCTATGGAACTTGTTTTCCTCTAAACATAGCTATCCTAAATAGAGTGTTTAGAGATCAGTGAGAAGTGGCAGGATAAAAGAGAAAGGAAAACAAGAGTAGAGAGTGAAAAAAAAAAAAAAACTAGGGATTTGCATTTTTGGGTTTCGGTTCAAGTTTTGGGTTTTAGGATGAATTTCTAAGCTTTTTTTGTTAAGTTTCGGGTTTTGGTTCTTGGCTTTTCGGGATTCATTCAAGCTTTCCGGGTTTTGGGAAACACCTAAAATCATCCTAAAAACCTTCGTGAGTCCTTAATCTTCACAATAATAAACCTTAGATCATTTGATTGTCACCGATCAACCCCTCGCTCATCCATATCGTTCCCGGACATTAGAAGTTTTTGGTTTCATTCAAGTGTTCCGAGTTTTACAAAACACTAGAAATACTCTCCTCAATCGTTTGTCCACTCTAATCACAACAACAACACATTCATCGGTCTTTGATCATACGAGTCTTATACAAGATCGAGTACTCAAGCGACTTTCCATCACTTACAAGCAAAAGGACGATCACAATACCAACACCTAAAATCTAATCATTTTCATCATTAATTGCATTCGGGTAACTTGTCCATTGTCCATTTCATTGATTTTGTGTCTAATATCAATTGTGATTTCTAGCTTTAAACGGGGAATGTCGGTGGTGAATCCACGACTAGATTGAGCCCCTATTACTCGGTTCCCTTTCGTGTTCTTATTGTTTCATGATAAATGCATTTAAAGATTTGATTTTTGGAGGAACGATGATTGGGATGAGAAAAGGTCTAAAAAATGAAATTAAATAAGTATGTAATGGGTGAGTTGGGTCCAGAAACGAAGAAAGAAAGAAAGGTGAAAAAGAGAAAGGATAGAGAGAGAGAGAAAAAGAGGATGAGAGGGTTGGGTTCGGGCCCGGGCTATAAAAGAGAAAAAAATAAGCCCAACCCGAAAAGAAAATGATTTGAGCTGGGAGCAGCTCAACCAGAAGGAAAAAAGAAAAAGAAGAAGAAGATGGGGTTGCTTCCACCAATCCGGCTCGCCCTAATGGACTAAAAACCTAATGGGTCCAAAGGGCCTAATCACCCCATTATTAGCCTTTTGTCTTAGTGAATCCCGCCTACATATATTTTTTAAAATATATGCTTTTACTTTCATGCTTTATTTAAATTGAATTTCTTTTAATTGTTGATTTATTTATTTGTTCATTCAATTGATGTTGTTACCCGATGTCGGATGGGGACTCCCAAAAAGAGTATCACTATTTACAAAGTTTAATTATACATTTGGAGTCGCCACCTAGTATTAAGGAACTAGGAACCTATAAATTACACTCGGTTCAAAGATTCTATAGTAAGAAATTGGTTACACTTTTGGGAAGACAATTATTCACCCTAAAAGTGCTCTTTTCGAAGAAAGGTACTACATCTTTTTTCGTCATAAATTTATCTCCTACATTGTTTATCTATGCCAACTAGTTTTCTAATTTTTAAATAATTTTTTTAAAAAAATTAAAATTTTAATTTTGAGCATGGCATCGAATTGAAACTATCGTCGGTCCCTTCGTCGGGTGACACGTCGATTCAAACATCGAATCCACTTTAAGCCTCGATGCAACCGACATATCGAAGGACACTCGATTATTAAATGATGATTTTTGGTGACGACGGTCCCTATCGGATAGGAGACCTCACCATGAAACGACGAGTCCCTATCAAAAGGAGACTTCGCTGAGCATTTTCTATATATACATTTTTTTTATCTTCAATTAATAGCAAAACATGCATATATAAAAAATTAATACAAAAAAAATATTTATAGAGAAATTAAATATTAATTGGTAAATTAAATGTAAGTTGGCAAAACATGCAATTATTTTAAGACTAAAAGGAATACTAAAAAAAAAGATTAAAGATCATAAAATATCTTGAATATGAAATGCACAAACCTAAATTCTAGTGGGATACTTTATTTTTATTTTTTTACTTTTTTCAATATTCTTTTCTTCCCTTTTTGTTACCCCATTTTATTTATTATTTCCGTCCCTTTATTTTGTTTTTCTTTTTTTTTAGCCCTTCTTATACATTTTTTTCAGCCCCGTTCTTTTTCTCTTTTTTTTTTTAGCCTTTTGTTCAATGTGAGTTGGGTTTGGCCCAACTCACATTTTTTTTAAAAAAAAGACCCAACCGGGCTAAGGCCCCAAAACAAACCCCTTCCCCTGTCTTATTTCATTTTTCGATCAAAACAGGAAATAAAGATCTCCAAGCTTCTTGCCTCTCTCTAGTTCTTCACATGCTTCACTCTTTAATTTTTTTATTTTCTTAGAATCCCAAGCTTCATCCCAAATGAACTTCTTATCTTAACATGCCATGTTCATGTTCTTATCTCAAGCAAATACCCGACGTAAAACTTAAACCAATAATTAACCATCATTTAGAGCGAAAATTAATGGAATCATAAAAATTGTGAGTCCCGACTCGGTGGATTTTGATGATGATCGTTCAAGGCTTCGATTCCGGATGAATTGGAGATCCTTGGTTGTTTAGGGACAACTGGACCCATGTCTATAATCCAAGAATTGACACCAAAAGCCGACTGGGTGTTAAAATGGAACAAGGAACTAGCCGATGAATAAAACGATGAACCCAAAAAATTTCCAAGAAAACCAACGAAACCCGGAAGCTACCACTACTCGTCACTTTGCGATTTGTTTTTTAAATTTCACTCTCAAATTTTTTCTTACACCCCAATGAACCAAAATCTTCCTCAAATCAACATTAACGATCCTTCAACCGAGTATCGGGGTTAAAGAACACAAACCCAAAAATAAGAATACCTTCAACCCAAATCCCAAAAAAACCCAAAAAAATAAAGCAACTATTTGTTCTAAAAGCTTTCGATTTTTGCTCTCCAACCAAAATTCTCTCCCATTTATATTTTTGCCCTCTTTTCTCTTAGAATCCCCTTCTTTTTCCTCCCTTATATCCTCAAGTTCTTACCTCTTTTATAGGCATTTCCATTTGAATTTCACTCTAACTCAAACACCTTCAAACTTAGATTTTTTTTTTAGCTATCCAACTTGAACTTAAACTTTTGTTATTAATTTCGAATTTGATTAGCTAAATAATCGAGTCAAATTGAATTTGAAGAAATCCAAAAAATGGTTAGAGGATTGGGATAACTTTCAATCAAATTTTGGAGGGAATCAAGAGTGAAATTCGAGGCTAGAGTGAACGACATGTCATTCGCTCCAAGCTTCTACTTTGGTCCCTACGAATCTTAATTATTTGCAATCATGCCTATTTTTAACAATTTCAGTCATGTAAAGAATAATTTTTCTCAATTTGGTCCCCATAAATAGTAATTCAACTACCGAATTTCTTTAATTGATTCACTTATGCCCTTGAAGATTTTATATATATATATATATTTTTTTTTCTTTTCTTCTTTTTTTTTAAAAATATATATAATTCAACTAAAATAAATAATAAAAAAAATTAAAAATGAAGTTATTATTATCATCATTTTTTTTGTTATGACGAGTTGTCCTCTCTTTACAATGCTTATGGTGCAACGTCGAGTGAAAAATGTGTTTTTTCGATGACTTTGTTTAATAAGCTTATAAAGATTTTCTTTTTGCTTTTCTTTTTATTTTATTATTTTATTTTATTATTTTTATTATTATTTTTAGGATTAAAATCGAAAGTAAAATGGAAATGTGATGACCAAATTGAAGGACGAGCTTGTCCCGAAAATCAAACATGCGATACATGGCTAAATTGGAGGACGCCCATCCCGAAAATTAAATATGCAAGTGGGGCTAAATTGAAAGGTGGCCTGCCCTAAAAATTAAATATATAGTACATGGTCAAATTGGAGGGCGACTGCCTGAAAACTTAAATATGCAATGCGTGGCCAAATCGAAGGGTGGCTTGTCCCGAAACTTAAATATGCGGTACATGACCAAATTGAAGGATGGCTCGTCTTGAAAATCACATATGCAATGCGTGGCCAAATTGGAGGACGGCCTATCCCGAAAATTAAATATGCAATACATGGTCAAATTAGAGTGTAACCCGCCTCGAAACTTAAATATGCGGTACGTGGTCAAATTGGAGGACGACCTACCCTAAAAATTAAATATGCAATACATAATCAAATTGGAGGACGACTCGTCCTAAAACTTAAATATGCAAAAATTATGTATGTCGCTTTACCCGTTGTGATGATTTGAGTCAATCGACCTTTCTTGAAAGCGACCAGTTTGACTTTGGATTTTGCACTTGGGCGATGGTTTATTGTGAGATGACCTTACTTGACGAGCATTTGTGAAAAGCCTAGTTTTTTCACTTTCCCGATATTTCATTATCAAGGATTTGTTATAGATTCTCCACCCTCTTTAAGACTACGATGCACCCGAAATACGACTTAGCATGATGGGTAGTCGAGGAACTTGTAAGAAATGTAGGCCACTCCACTCAAGTTCCCCTTCGACTTTTCTCTTTTAGGTTATCTAGTTTTTTTCAAAACTAATTGGTTATTTATGATTTGAGTACTGCGACCTTACCCCCGAATGTGTCTCATCTTCCTCGTAACCTTGGATTTATCAATCACTTCAAAGGTTTATTTTGAGTAAAACAGATGTATTTATCCATTGATGGCAATAATCATTCCCAAATATAAGCGTATGTCGATCCATCTGCTCGTATTTGATGATATGGTGCTTGGAATCCTTTTGCTTTAGTAATCTCCTATGCAATTTGGAGTACCATATGCCTTTCGAAACGTTCGATGATTTCATGAATTTCTTCCTTCATAGGAAAGCTATGTAGATTTCAATCGGTGCTTTTGGATTTAAGGTTTGGATGAAACTTGTCGACCTCTCGTGGACTCGTTATGCTAACGGTACACATTTTTTGTGTTTTTGTTTTGTGCACTAATGTGATATTTAAATGATACACTAAATCGGGGTTCGAGGATAAAAAGTATTGTTTGCACTCAAGTACCCTTTGGCACCAACCATGATTTCGAATAGCTTATGTTTTCATTTTGACTATCCGTTTTCAATATAATCCCTTTATAGATGCTCACAAATATGATACTTATCCGATTGATAATTCGTCTCAAGTTAGAAAGGACTTTTATTGGTACGTAATGCAGGCTAGGGCATGGTTTTATGAAAAATAGGCAAAATAGGCTCAAAAGGTGTTTCAAAGTTCTCTCGACGTAGGATCACTTTTGAAGATTTTTTTTTTACTCGGATTTTGATTAAAGGCCTATTTCATGGTGATTTCATCAACTTAATCCGAGATTTATGCTTGTGAGGTGATCACTTTTTCTCTAATATAGTAGGGATTGTTTGTAATAACTCTATTTTTTTTTAAGACCATAATCAAATTTCTATAGTGGTGACTCCTTTTTGAGTTTGAGATCTTAAGAAAATAAGTTATTTGGTGATATGCCTTTCAAATCCTACCCCGAATCTTTTTCTTATTCCTCGTCTTTTTTTTTTTTACCCCCAGTGTAAGGGGTGATGCTAGTCCTGGTTTTATGAAAGGAGTAGAAAGGTCAAAATTGATTTTCAATGGATAAGTTTGATTTGAGTAAGATAAAATTTAAAAGAAGGTCTTTCCTCATTCCGTTGACAATAATACCTATCTTGACAAGTTTTATTTTCTTGAGCTTCTTTTATTAGAATGATATTCGGATAGAATTTACAAATTAAAGCACTTGCTATATCATTATCATGGGAGGTGCCTTCGGAACAACTTAGGATATGGACGAGTGAAAAGAATGCTTTAGATCAATTCTGTTTTGGTTTTGTGTTTTTGGATTCAAATGTAACCTTTGCATAACAAGTCCCGAGCGTCAACAAGATGCATCCGTTTTTTTTACCAAGCTCTAACTAAAATCTTAGTTATTTAGCCTAATCAAGAGTAATTTTTGACATGTGCAAAGTGATCAAACTATTTTCGAAAGGCATGTGGAAACCAAATTCTTACCGAGTTCATTGGTATTTTTTTTTAGCATGCTATCTATTAAGTAAAATACTATCATAACATCTTAATCGACTTGCATGTCATAGTATTAATAGAAATCATGAAATGATAAAAGAGATGATGTATTTATAGGGTCAAAGAAACGAGAGATATAGAATGATAATACAATGCGTATGTTTGGCTCGAATTTCATTCTTTATTTCATGGAGAAGAAAAACAACAATCCTCGAAGCATAGTATTTCTTGACTACATCGAGTTTATAGGTTTGGCTATATTATCCCCATCCATACTAGCCAAAAGGAGTGCTCCGCCTAAAAATACTTTTCTTACTACATAGGGACCCTCATAGTTAGGTGACCATTTGCTTCGTTCTCTCCGGGCATCGTTAGGATTTTTTCGAGCACCGCGATCTCCCTCACGAGTTCCCTTGGTCGAACCTTTTTGTTATAAGCGTTAGCCATTCTTTTCTTATACATTCTTACGTGACAAATAGCACCTAACCTTTTTTCATTGATCATGTTCAACTCGTTCATATCTGATACGAGTCCATTCTGTTTCTTCCAACTCGTGTTTCCATGAGTATCCCGATAGAAGAAATTTTAACCTTTAAAGGCATCACCGCCTCCATCCCATAAACTAATAAATATAGTGTAGCCCCTGTGGATGTTCTTACGGTTATACGGTATACATATAAGGCATATGAGAGCATTTCATGCCAATCTCTATATGTAACCATCATTTTCTATACAATCTTCTTAATATTCTTATATGCGAGCTTCCATTGCCTCGTTCATCTTGGGTCGGTAAGGCATCAAGTTCGGATGCTTAATTTTCCATTGTTTGTATAACTCTATGATCATCCTCTTAATGAAATTCTAAGCATTATCGGTGATTATAGTGTCGGGTAAACCATATCAATAAATCAAACTCTTCTCAATAAATCGCTGGACTACTCTCCGAGTGACATAAGCATACGAAGCGACTTCCACCCATTTGGTAAAATAATCGATTGCTACTAAGATGAATCGGTGACCATTACTTGCTTTTGGATTAATAGGCCCGATGACACCCAAACCCCACATAGCGAATGGCGAAGGTGATACCATGTTATTAAGTACAATTTGAGGAGCATTTATCCGATCTCTATAGAATTGACATTTGTGGCATCTGCGAACATACTCTATGCAATCCCTTTCCATTGTCAACCGAAGTATCCGCATCATTGTATACGACGAGTCATAGTGTGGCCATTTGTATGAGTTGTACAAATTCCTTCATGAACCTCCTCAATTGCTTTCTTAGCCTCAACCGCACTCAAACACCGAAGTAATGTCCCATCGAAACTCCACTTATACAACACCTCACCATCCAAGTAAAAGTCCATTGCCAATTTTCTCGAGCCTTCGATCTATCTTGGAAGCACTCGAAGGATACTCTTGATTCTTGATGAACATCTAGATATCATGGTACCACGACTTACTCGTCTGTTTCTTCTTCAATAACACAATAGTGAGTCTGGTGAATTTTTAGTTTCAATACAAATTGGTTGTATTCTATCTCCGGGATCAAGTCGAGTCATTGAAGCTAGAGTTACCAACGCATCAGCAAACCGATTTTTATCTCTCCTTAAATGAGCGAACTCAATCTCATCGAACTCTTCAGCTAGCTTGGTGAGATAAACCCGATGAGGTTTCGACTTCTCATCCTTGGTTTGCCATTTTCCTTTGACTTTATAGATTATCGGCATTAAATCACCATATGCCTTAAGCTTGGAGATCCCTTTCTCTCTAGCCACCTCTAAACCATGTATGCATGCTTCATACTCATCTATATTATTAATCCAATCAAATCGAAGTCGGATGGCTATTGGGTACTACTTGCCACCCGGAGAAACCAAAACTACCCTTATGTCGTGCTCGACACATTCATCGCCCCATTAAAATACATAGTCCATTTCTCATCATCCGACTCGACCACTCCAACTTCGGATGCCATTATATCCTCATCGGGAAAGTCAAAGTTTAATGGTTCATAAACTCCAATAATATTATCTACTAAATGATCTGCAATTGCACTCCCCTTAATGATTTTCTAGTCATGTGTACGATATCGTATTCTGCTAACAATACTTGCATCTTGCAATTCTACTTGATAAATATGGCTTCTCAAATATATACTTAGGGGGATCTACTTTTGAGATCATCCATATGATGTAGTATAACATATAATGCCTAAGTCGTCGAGTACTCCATACTAAACTACAACACATCTTCTCCGAGTGTACTATACCAAGATTCACAATCTATAAATTTTTTACTCGGAAAGTAGATCGTTTGCTCCTTCCTTTCAGTGTCATCATGTTGACCTAAAACACGGCCCATAGCCGACTCAGTAACCATCGGATATAAAATTAAAGGTCGACCGGGCATCGGTGGGACAAAAAGAGGAGGATTTTGTAGATATTGCTTGATCTTATCAAAAGCCGACTAGTATGTATCATCCCAAGTTCCCGGACTATTCTTTCTCAACGGATAAAAGATGGGTTCACACGTCAATGTGAGTTGAGATATGAATCGAGTTATATGATTCAATCGACCTAAAAACCTCGGACTTCCTTCTTACTACGAGGCGATGGCATTTCTTGAATGACTTTAGCTTTATCAGGATCTACTTCTATTCCTCTCGTTATTCACGACAAACCCTAGTAATTTTCCCGACTTGACCCCGAATGTACATTTGGCGGGGTTCAGCTTTAACTAGTACTTTCTTAATCGTTCAAAAAGTTTTTTCAATGTTTGAACATGATCTACTTCGAGCTTCGTCTTGGTGATCATGTCGTCTACATATACTTCAATTTCTCTATGTATCATGTCATGAAATAGAGTGGCCATGGCCCATTGATAAGTTGCCCCAAGCATTCTTCAAACTAAAAGGCATGACTTTGTAACGATAGGTTCCTCATGGTATGATGAAAGTAGTCTTCTTCATATCCTCCTCTACCATCTTAATCTGGTTATATCCCGAGAATCCATCCATGAAGGAATACGTAGAGTTCTTTGCTCGCATTATCTACCAACATGTTAATATACGATAAGGAAAAATCATCTTTAGGATCGGCTTTATTCAAGTTTCAAAAATCAACACACATTCCGATATTTCCATTTTTCTTGCCAACTACTACGATATTTGACACCCAAGTTGGATACTTAATCACCTTGAGAAACCCTACCTCAAACTCGCTTGATTACTTATTCTTTGACTTTTATAAGGACATCCGGTCTCATTCTCTTCAACCTTTGCTTCATCGGTTTATGATCGAGTAATAATGGCACTTTATGTACCACTATACCGGTATCTAACCCGTGCATATCCTCATACGATCATGTAAACACATCCGCATATTCACATAGTAAGGCAATCGATTCTTCCTTTCCTCTTTCGAAATCATAGTCCCGATTTCGTAGCTCTTTTTGTTCTCTTCCGTCCCTCCATTTATCTTTTCTAACTCCTCCCGATAAGGTTTTATTGATTGCTCGATAATTTTACTAGCTTGGTAAACTCATCCATATCTTCATTCTTAAATTCTTCTTCATCCATGGCAATCAAATTCTCATCAAACTTAGGCCAAACATGTTCGATGTAATTATTTTGAAATTTGAGAAGGTATTCATTTTCTATATCCCCGAAAATAGAAAAATACGAAATAAAAGGAATGGAAAAGAATGGGTACAATACTTAAAGGAAAGTTCATGATCTCATTAATATTATGAAATGAATGCTCCACGTAAGTCTTTCTCGATATCTTGAGCTAGATAGTTGAGAGATTAAGATAAAAAAAATAGTAAATTACTTAATCATATAGGTAGGCGGAATCTCCTCCTCCTTCCAATTATGGAGCCCCTCGCCCGGTGCTCCTTCCTTGATCGACAAATCGATATGCAAGCATATCCTCCAAGGCATTGCCGACTAGTAGCATCATTGTTTGAGGAACGACCATCACCATCTCTAGAAAAATGACCTCTCCCTGTTTCAGCTCACCCTCAAGATGATTGATGGATAAATCAACCATTTTTGCCCTCAAGCTCACTATATCTTGATTCGGTTGATGACACGGACAAGATAAGGGAACATAGCTCGAATGTGAGGAATAAAGATACTCTCTTCAATGGGCTCTCGGCCTTCAATTTTAGCCAATAGTTTCTCTTTCTTCGCTCCATAATCCTCGGATAATCTTTCCCGGTAGACTTAAAACCCAGTCTAAAATGATGATCCGAGCTTGCGACTTTCAACGTACTCACCGCACCTAGTATTCTTTCAAATAGCCCATGGTTCAATAGGAACCCATACTTCATCAAACATTTTGCTACCATCTTTGCACCATTAGAGACTTTTGGTTTTCTGAAAAAAACATTCTCAAGCACTAACTCGGCATTCACAATCTCAAAAACATAAAGATTGCCATCTCTACTCTCTTCAACCTCGATGTAGGGTACATACATATTTTTGAATAGGGGTAAAGCCTCTTTCGCCATTACCCCGACTAATTTATCATTAGCTATGTACTTTAATCTTTGATGTAGTAATGATGCCATAGCCCCACTCGAGTGAATCCACGATCTCCCTAACAATATACCGTATGATGGTTGTATATCGATAACTTGCATGGTGACTTGGAATTGGTTGGGTCCAATATCCAAGTTGATATTGATGTCTCCTATTATCCGTCTTGGAGACCCATCATAAGCTCTAACCATCATACTACTAGGACGCATATGGGATGCATCCACCAGTAATCGATTTAACTTCATCTTAGGCAAAACATTCGAAGCAAATCCATTATCGATCAGCACCTTAGCAATCATATGGTCTTTGTATTTAACCATGATATATAATGGCTTATCGTGTCCAAGTGCCTTCGGGACCCAATTCATCTTCGGATAAGGAGAAATAATTAGTAGCTTGAATTCTTTCTACAAAATGCTTTACATTATCCGAGGTAACATCCCGAGGAACATACGTCTCATTTAAAACTTTATGTAATACTTTTCGATGCAGCTTCGAATTCATGGTCGATGACGAGAGAGATCTTGACGGTGTCCTCTTCACTGATCTACCACACTATAATCATTGTTCTTCATTATCCCGAGGAACTCGATGGCTTCATCATCATCAAAGGGTTTATTCACCTCTCCCATTTTGTTGAGGTCTATTACTTCTTTTCCTTTCTCTCTTCTCAAATCATCCGAGATATAACACCTTCCACTTCGGATGAGACTAGTGATACCGGTATTAAACGATGCATTGATTAGCTGGATATGCATAGCCTACCTACCGCATTGTAAGATGGGGCTAGATGATTCTTTGGTCTTGATAGGATTATTCTCGGAGGGAGGCCCATTGTTTATAGATTGATACCTACATACCTTCGAAGAATCTGCTTTTGATGACGGGACCATTCCCACTATCGGTCTTTCTTGGTCTCTCTCAAATTGTAAAGTTCATAGAACTAACATAGTTTTCACTTCTTCATGAAACTCCTTACAACTATCAATGTCATACCCTTCCACTCGATGGTATCTACGAATCGATCTTTACAATCCACGTTCGGTTACTTACAAGTCTTCTAAGACAACCAAACTTGCACAAGCATGGAATATAGATCCTCCATGGATATTCTTACCTCATTTTTCTCTTTTTTTGTCATCTCCTCTTCAAAAGTTATCATACTCACGTCATTTCCTCTAAGAGCATAATTTGGTAGTGAATTAGTATTGACATTAGGTGTTGTCGAATCATCAAAACTAATCCAAATTGTGTTTGATAAAAATACTCACATTCTTCTTAAAAGCCCAACACTCCTCAATAGAGTGTCTAACGACACCACCGTGGTATTCACATCGCTTATTTTCTTTGTACCATGATGAGAAAGGAGGTCGCATGGCTTATGCGGGAATGGGGACTATTTATCCTATGTTGACTAATCGGTGGAATAGTTCTTTCAAAGAGATAGGAAGTGGTGGCAAGGGTTCATCATCCTCTCAATTATAGCGATTGTTACGAGAGAATAGGTTTCTTGGTGTTTGGTTATAGTTTGAAGGACCATGGGGTGGTCTGACTGATCGAGGAAATGGGTTATTTTGGTAGGTAGTCATGGTGGAATTATATGGGTATTATGGACTTGGTTGGTAAGTTTGGCTTGGCATGGGTGGTCTTCCTTGTGTGGCGGACGAGGTTATGGCTATGGAAGGTGTTTGGTAAGGTATTTGAGAGTAAGACAATGGTTGTACTTGGTATTAGCTTTGAGGGGTATACTTGTCTTGGGTTGTTCCACTGGTTTTCGGGTCTATAAGTGATCACTTGGTGAACCTCTCTTTCTCTCCTCCTTATCCCCACACTTGTCTTCTTCTCTACCCTATTAGAGATCTTTCCGACCTTAATTGCCAACTCCACTCTTTCAAGCAATGACTATTATATTAGTAAATTTTATCGACGCATTACCGATCGGGTATTCAAAATATGGTGCTTTAAATGTATTTAAGAAGATTGAAATCAACTCGGACTACGGCAATGGTGGATGAATTTGAGCGACCACCTCGCGCCACCTTTGCGCATACTCTTTCACTCGTCTCTTTAGCCCCCTTTTCCATTCCTTAGAGATTCGAACGATTCGGAGCCACCTCCATGTTGAACTTATATTATTTTAGGAAGACATCGACTAAATCTTTCCACTTCCCGATCTTTGATCCCTCCAACCTCATGTACCGGCCTAGTAGCCGAGCCACTCAAGCTCTCACGAAAAAAATGGATCAACAAGTTTTCATCATAAACCACTTCGACCATCTTGCTATAATAGACCCTCAAATGGGTCATAGGACACTCGGATTTCGGTGTATTTAGGGAAATCCAACACTTTAAACTTCCTTGGGATTACTACATCCGGCACCAAACACATCTCAAAAGCTCGATAGGATCATACATGTCTTCCTCCTCTACTACTTTTAAGCGTTCTTCGAGGGCTATCAATCCGTCCATACTCGATCCTTCGACTATTTTATGATCATAAGTTGCTTCTTCTATAGGATCCATAGTAGGTATAGTGGCATTGGCGGGACTCGAGGGTCCATCGGATAGGCATATGCTCTAGTTGGATGTGAGGCTTCAGCATGGAAAGCCGTCCGATGGGTCGTTAGTTCGGATTGATTAGGCAATGGAACATCGTATGGCATTTCAAGTGGTTTTCATCCCACATTCAAGCTACCTCCCTTTATTTACTACGATAAAACCGTCATTTGAGCCCATCTCTTCTCTCAATGACTCAAACTCTTGTTGTCGAATTTCTTCCTCGTCGTGCTATCTCTTCGTTCTCCATTTGACGAGTCCTTAATCCGATGTCGTGGACACGCCGAGGGGATTGAGTGGAGCGGCCTATGTTTTAGTTCCCGGTAAATAGGTGAAAGTATATACAATAAATATAAGATGCAAATGCATGACTTGAACTCGGTTGGGTACCTTTCTTTATTTGTTACACATTAAATCATGATAAAGTTCTTGTCATGGGCATATCATATCAAGCTAGTACTCGTTGAGGATGATAATTACCCCATAGATACTTGGGCGATTAGGGAGATATATATGCCCCCGACTTCGATCGTGATATGTTCATTCATGAGTTTTGGAATGATAAGACTTTCATTGCAACACCGAGACTTGGAACTCGTTTTCCTTGAAAGCACATCAAGGCTAACTCGTACTTTATTAAAAAATAAAGATATTCTTATTACAATTTCTAAAAAATTGAAATCCCAAACTTTTAGCACATTCTAAATGTGACTTTAAAGGAAATTACAATAAAGAAAAATAACTTAGTACATATGGAACCCTATTCTAAGTTTGGGCACATCCCCAAGCCTTCATAGGAGATCATGCTATTGATGAGCCTTCGGAGTTTCTCATAAAAAAGCTAAACTTATTCACCTCTTGGACGTATACCATCGGCTAAGAGCCCTATGGTGTTTTGCATCCCCAAAGCATAATCCCCGGCATTCCGAGCTTGTAAATGATACTTCATGGTCCTACTCTCCCACTCAGCTCACTTTTTTTCTCAAAGCATCTATTTCCTTTATCATCGTTCGCCTAACCGCAATGTGTTATTTTCTAGATCCGGCGAGTCGCTCCCGATTGACCCTATCCTTTCCTTTCAATTCTTCCACACGAGTATTCAAATTACGTATTACGTGATTGATTTACAATCCGCTCTCATGCGATATCTTTGAATTCCTCGAGGCTATCTTTCTCATCTCTAAGTCTATCAACAACTCCTTTTATCGGCTGGAGTTGACCACAAAGCTTCTTATTTTCTTCCTCTAAAGCTTTCATCGTACGATCTTTAGTTTTCAAAATTTCCTCTAACTTTCTCTTCTTTTGAGTTAGTTATACCATTTGAGCATTTATGCCCTCGTTGAGTATCTCATGTTGGGCATTCACTTCCCGACGAATATCCTTCATTGTCTCATTCATCAATCGAGATGGGCCTTCGAATGACGATACACGATATCCTTTTCCTTTAGTGCTTGGCCATTTTGGATATCCGGTGAAGTCTTTCCATCCATTCTTCTTTTAGGAGTGACGATCCCTCTATTTCTCCAAGCGACCTTAGCTTTCTCTAACAAATTCTTAAAAACCCTCGGATCTTCATAATACTCGTTTAGACCGGTCGTTCTTAGGATGAACTCGCTCAAACCCTAACTATCTTATAAACATATTTGGACAATGAATCGATGCAATAACGAGCTCCAATTAGTGATACCCAAACAAAGTTACCACAAAAGGTCGTGTAACTCCGGAGAAAAGCATACCGTGCTCTCCAATAGAATTCGGACTTCTCTAAACTAAAGAATAACTCGGACCACATTGTCTTGCCCAACTCATTGAGGGCATGACAAGCAAAATTTTCTAACTTAGAATGCGAGTGCCATGGGGTACGAAAAATGCCAAAGGCTTCACCGATCATTACATGGCTTACATTCCATACAAACAACGAACTGGACACAACACCTCAAATGTCCACCTCCCTTATTTCGATAGAAGTTTAATGAGGAGAGTGTTTCGCAAGAATAGCTACAGTGGGGTTAACTTTAAGAGACACCACACTCATAAATACATTGATAGCCTCAACGTCGATCATGCCTTTGACTAATGGCAACAATACTAGCTCATATATTGCTAATGTCAAAATTTGAAGTCTAAATCGATTATCAAGATCTTGTAAGTGCTTCATGAACTCTGCTTGGAGAATGTCCCAAAACCAACCTCGAGATTTACCCCTTGTGGTTAGTTGATTCTTGGCTAAGGTGGGATTGATTCCGATCAACCATGTGAAATTTAATGGACCATGATCGGACAAACTCGTAGAAGTAGACGACCTTTGTTTCAGAAATGCTAGTAAAGACTTATATTCCTCGAGTGTAGGTGATAGATTTACACTTCCAAAAGTGAAACAACGATAATCTGGATCCCAATGTTCTATCATAGCTTGGAAGCACGCAGTCCGAGCCTTGATCTTAATCGGATAAGCGATGTCACCATATGCTTTTTGGAAATCGGATCTCGTCTTTAGGAGTGAGCATTTCCCAACAACCGAGAGTGGACCGAGTGTTGACCATTTTGTAAGCCAATTTGACCACTTTCGGTAGTTTCGATACGAAATTCGAGAGCAAAAATCTCCTTCATCACTTTAAGCCCGCTCGGATCCGATCCTAAAATCCTCAACCTCGTTTCTAATTTCTTCGTCATGATTTAATATGAAGGATAACCTACAAAACCAATGGTTAGTATCGACATTATTTGATAATGATTCGTGTCTTAATTGGGTCAACCCTAATAGATAAGATCTAGTTTTTCTATGATTGGGCACATAGTCCTAAAGATTTTTTCGGTTTCGGATTGCCTAAATTACCAATGAGGTAATCAACCTCTAACCTTATACCCTATGAGGTAGGGAAGGTTATTCCACCATTTCCAATGTATATGGTGAGTTTCAATCCAACCGAGAGTTCGAAAGAGCATCGGTAGACTTTCGTCATACTCGCCTCCAAATCCCTCTATCTAAGTCCTATTAGGGTTTAACTCGGGTTCGTAGCTTTTATAGGTTTCCTTCGTGGTATATGCAACAATTCACGTAAAAATACACAACCCAGCTTCAAAAAATAAACGTGCAACACTAAAATAAATTATAGAAAATAAATTAAAAAAATTAAATATATACAAAAAAAATAAATTCAGAAAATAAAACAACAAAAATAAATATAGGAGATTGATTAAAAAGCTAATCCTATGGCCTAATTCTTGTCCCTAAGTGGAGTCGTCATTCCGTCGCTACTCGAAGTCGGACGAGACTCCCAAAAAAAGTATCACTATTTACAAAGTTTAATTATACGTTCGGAGTCATCATAACATTAATTTTGGTTTTGAAAAAAAAATCACTATTTACAAATTTACAATGATGTTAAAATTTAAATTTACAACCGGGTAGCTATAACAATGATGTTTATTATTTTGGTTTTGAAAAAAAAATCACAAATAAAGTTAAAATAGCTAGAAATTTAAATTTAGAGTTGAAACATAACATTCATATATTAAATGCCACCAGTAGAAATTCATGTTTCTACTTCAAAGTAACAAATATGTAACAGAAGGAATCTGCGTCTTTTTTTCCTTCTTAATATTCTAAACGTATTTCATTTTTTGATAGCTTTTTTTAAATATCAATTTATAAATATGGTTCGAGTGTGGATCTAGATCGGCACATGTTACCATCGTTGATTTTCTCAGGCCCATTAATGAGGCTTTTGGTCAACTGACGAATAAGATGAACAAAATTAAACGATCAAAAATGGAAGTATAAGGCAGAATTTGACCAAATTATTAGTAGAGGTTTTAATTTGGTCAAACGTGATAAGTACAGGGACCAACGGTGATTTTTAGCCTTAATGAGATAAAGTAATCCAAAAGTAGTAAAAATAAAACTTTTCGTGTTTTCAAATTTTGATTTTTCCAGTTTTATGAATAGTAAGTCCCACCATAAAAAAACTGAGATTAAAAGTTTTGAGTAAGCATGAAATGAATATTTTTTATCTGCTCCATGCCTTTTTTTTTTTTTTTTTTTTTCATCGGCCCGTCACTGGGTTGGGCAGGGTGAGTGGCTTTTCTAGCCATGAGATTATGCTAGTAAAAAATTAGAATAACATTTTGTGAAATAACTTCTTCTGGTAAAAACACTACAAGTTAACGATTGATTATAATATTTTTAAATTAATCTTAAAATTGATTTGGTAGTTAGGAATGTTTGTTTAATAATTGATTTTTAAATTCAAATCTTAAGGCCAATATTTAGAATAAATTATTAAAATTCTCTTGAATAGATTAGGTCGATGTCGAGATAGTATATTTTTAAATTATTTGAAAATAAATTTAGTTTTGATTGATGATGATATTGGTATGAAAATATCCTTATTATTAAACAACAAAAAAATTCTTAAATTAATAATTATTTTCCTTAAGGAAGGAATCCTAACCATTGATTTAAAACCAATTGGTTGAATTTGATGGACATAATATATCATATTTCAAAAAACACAAGGACTCAAAATCCATAACATGAAAATATTAAAAAAAAAAAAGCATGAAAGGTACAATCTAAATAGTAGAAACATTGGAAATAAATTTCAAGTGAAATTGTTCGATTCTTGTTAAGACATGCTTTTCATGGATGTTTGGTTTGAAAAAACATGCAGTTATTGAGCACCAACCCAAGCCACCAACCCCCTCCCTCCGAGAAACAAACCTTTTTCATATTTATGTTAAGTTGTGTGATTTAAAGTGCATTGACCTGACCTCCTAAGTCTTTCATTCAACGATTCAACCCACCAACTTGGTCGTTCCAAGTTGCAGCCAACGTCTTCCGCCGTCTTCTCAAGCAACGTGATGTCTTGATCGAGCATAGGGACAGGCATGCGAGGATTGTAGGTTCGAATCTACTCACACTACTAATATATTTTATGTTGAGTAAATTATATATTAAGTTCTTTTGTTTATAAAAAAAAAATTTAATTAGTTCCTCTCCTTTAAAAACTAATCATTTATTTTTTGAGTTTTAATTCTATCTATAATTTAGTTATTTCATCAATTTTATAAATTAAAATTAATAAGTTATTGACAAAATTAAACTATGCTAGATTAAATGATTAGTTAAAAAAAAATTAATTAACTCATATTTCTAAACTAGATGGACTAATTTATAATGTACTCTTATATGTTTTATGATTCATACATAGAAGAGTAATAATATAATATGATTAAATTGAAGATGGTGCGAGGACAACCCAAGAACCTAACAGCAATATTGCTCAGAAGAGGCATCTGGCCCATCTCCAACTTCAACTCACCAACCTAACCTCATCTCAATAAAAAGGTCATTTGACATTTAAAACTAATAACTGGTCAATATGGTCTTAGATCCGCATCATACGGAATAATTCCTTCCTCTTCCCGACGAAGTGAAACGGTACATATGTGGGTTGGTGGGATGTGTACTCTTCCCCACCCTACCCATCCTGGTTTAGGTCTTAGGGTCCCACCACCCAATATCCAATAGGCCCTTACCAAAAGCCACAGCCACTCATTATCTGGCTTCAAAATGGTCATAGATTTGCATCCATCCATGAATCTTACAGTGACTTGTGAGGCTATCATAAATCATTTTCCAAAAAGTTTAATACCAAAAAACAGAAGGAAAAAAAATCTGACCTTTCTTGGGTCTCTGTTTTTCCCTTTTTAGCTAATGTAATTATTACTGTCATCTTAACAAGAGAAAAGGAATAGAAGAGAATCTAAGTACTAAGTAGCTATTAATGGATGGATGTGGTGGTAAGTTATTCATTTATTTATAAAATATTCCTTTCTAAGATTGAAAATTTGAATCTCATTTATTACGTTCTATAGCTAAGTTCTATTATTAGTAATGCAATTACGATCTTGTATTTTTTAAAAAAATTTTAATTCCAATGTAAATATGATAAAATATGTTTTTATAAAAAAAATAACATGACATGAACATAATGTTACTTGCATATCTTTTCATTTTTATTATAAAAAATATACTGAAAATAAAGAGATTTAGATTAGATGATCAGTTTTATGTTATTCAGAGAGTAAATAACAATACTTACATAATAAGTGAGATGGACAAAAATAAAAAAAATAAAAAATCACGTGTGAATCTATAAAAAAAATGATAAAGTATTTCGATCTAGATTTAATTTTTTATGCCCAGATGTGATTTAATAGTTTATTTTTTATTATTACTAATTATTTTTTAAATATTTTTAAATTTCTTTATATTAGTCCCTGTTGGTTGGGTAACTGGGACCCATATTTCGACGAGGGAAAGAAAACCTAAAGGATCCACACATTCCTAGGATCAAGGCTACCTCTGTTTTCTTTTGCATTGCCTGCTTCCCCCTCTAACCCATATGTACTGACTTCTCTTTTGCTGCTTCTATTATTGTCATATCTGCTTTTAGCACCTTGCCTAACCCATAACTTCTTGGCTATCCATCATCATTGTTTTGTTCTTGTTGTTCAGCAGGTAGCTCAGATTTTGAATTTTCTTATTGATTCATTCTGGGTTTTACGTATATCGAAGATTCCATTCTGTGTCTTTTTTAGCTTTGTTTTTTGTTTCTTTTGGCATCTGGGTGCGTCAAAGTTTTCAAATTTATCATTATTTCTTATAAAAATTTGTTTTTGTAGTTTGTGCGGTGAAAAGATTTGATGTTGGTGCTTTTGTAACCAATTCTGCACTTGCTATTTATCTGGGAACCCAGTATCTGAAACATTCTTTCTGATTTGTTATTGAATTTCTTCAACTCATTGGTAACCATTTGATTCGATAAGGTTTTTCTTGTCCTTTTAATCTCTTGGGATCTGGGGGTTGGTGTACCTGGTGGTATTTGTAGTGTGTCAATGGGCGCTTTGGATGATGGACATTTCAATGCAGAGCTTGAGAACGGAGTGAAACTTAATTGCCTTGATCTGGGATTTGAGGACCAACCTGAGACTGTAGCTATTGAGGATGCTGTGAAAGTTCTATTGCAAGGTCTTGGTGAGGATATTAATAGAGAAGGTCTTAAAAAGACCCCACTTCGCGTTGCCAAGGCGCTTCGAGAAGGAACCAAAGGTTGTTACCTCTACAAATTCTAAGCTTATTTTTACTTGCTGTTCATTTAATATTTACTCCTGTCTGAATTAAGTACGCTAGTGCCAAACTGTTTGCTCTTTGGTAGGAAATTATATTCTTACTTGCTTTCCATTCCTAAACAATAGTTGTCATTACATGGTTGTATATTGCGTTTGGCCTATAGTGTCTTTGGTTGGTTCCTTGGCCCAAATTAATTTTTCTCAAGGAGTGTGAGGATTCCCTTTGAGGCATTTGTTTGATGAGGTTCAGTTTGAGTTACCAAAGTTGCCTTATTCATACAGCATGCCATTTTAATCTCACATTATTTGTCCATTTTTCTCGGTTTTAGCCAAAACCAACTACGCGTGGCCTTTACATTCTACAATTGGTCTCTAGTTTTCGCAAGCAACTCCACGAAAGCACCCTGGACCTAGGCTCTGGTGGTGGGATTGAGGTGGGGCTTGGGGTGATCTCATGTTCGGAAATTAATAATAAATAGCAAATACACAAATAAATCGACACACTACCTCAATAAAAGAATGACTGGGTTCTATGCATGGTTTTAGATGCATCAACTTATAAGCTCTTAATAGCTACCAGTGTAGTGTAAAAAATCATTTTAAATGGTGTGATGTTTCGGATACAGAGCAAAGAGAAAGAAATGAGTTTATGGTTCAAATATCATACGTGGATGTATAATTTATTTTGATTGTTTCTCAAATAGGATTTGATTTGGCAGTGGAAGTTTGACTTTGCTAAGTACTCATCGTGGCAAGTTATTTATCAATTTTTTTTCAGGTTACAAACAAAAGGTAAAGGAAATTGTTCAAGGTGCATTGTTTCCGGAAGTTGGTTTGGATGATGCAGTTGGTCATGCAGGAGGAGCAGGCGGGCTTGTGATTGTTCGGGATCTTGACCTGTTTTCATACTGTGAATCTTGCTTGCTTCCTTTCCAGGTTAAGTGTCAAATAGGCTATGTCCCATCTGGTCAGAGGGTTGTAGGATTAAGCAAGCTCTCTAGAGTTGCTGATGTGTTTGCCAAACGACTCCAAGACCCACAGCGTTTGGCAGATGAAATCTGCTCAGCTTTGCATCATGGCATCAAGCCAGCTGGTGTTGCCGTCATACTCCAATGTTTGCATATCCAGTTCCCAAATATAGAGTCACTTTTTCTTGACTCCAGTCACCAAGGATGGGCTAAGGCACTGGTCCATTCAGGATCAGGTGTTTTTGAAAATGAATTTGCTGATGTTTGGGGTGATTTTTTGAGTCTCCTGAAGTTCAGAGGTATAAACGTGGATAAAACTCAGATGAAAAACTCGATGCAGCAGTGTTGGTGTCCATCCCAATGTTCCTCAAGTGCTAAAGTTATTGGACCACCCAACCCTGGAATGGTTACAGCAGTTACTTCAATTCTCAGCTCTTTGGGTGAAGACCCATCTCGGAAAGAGCTTGTTGGAACTCCTAGTCGTTTTGTCAAGTGGTTGGTGAACTTCCAAAACGCAAATCTGGAGATGAAGCTGAATGGCTTTGCTTGTGGCAGGATGGATCCTCTTAAACAAAATGGGGAAGTCAGCCATAATAAACAACAGATATACACTGAGCTGAATCTATCATTCTGGTCCCAGTGTGAGCATCATTTACTTCCCTTTTATGGTGTTGTGCATATTGGGTACTACTGTGCTGAAGAAATCACCCCTATCAGTAAATCTCTTTTACAGTCAATAGTACATTTTTATGGTTTCAAGCTCCAAGTACAGGAAAGACTTACCAGGCAGATTGCCGAGACTGTTTCATCGTTGTTAGGTGGAGATGTGATGGTCGTTGTGGAGGCTAACCATACTTGTATGATTTCCAGAGGTATCGAGAAATTTGGAAGTAGTACAGCCACAATTGCTGTGCTTGGTCGATTTTCGACCGACTCAGCAGCAAGGGACATGTTTTTGCAGAACATTCCAAATCCTGCTTCTGGAAGATCATGATTCTAATTCGTAATTTGCTAGTCTGTCTTTACAAGTGGTTTGAGTCAATTTATAGGCCTTTCGTGGTTGCATATTTGTCTTGCAGTAGTGCAGGCATGAGAGAGAGGTTGTGGCAGATTCTTCCTGGATGACTGGAGCGCGTCCTGTAGTGTTTGCCCTAAGTCTTTTTTCTAGTTCATCCTTCTCTTCTTTCACTCGATTCTGTAGCATAAAACCCCTAGAATGAAATTTCAAGGGCATGTGATATTTCATGATTATTTTTTTTGGCACAATCTTCCTGTCAAACTTGTGACAGAATTTTAGCAAATTCTAAAACATTATACCATTTCATTACATGAAAAAGAAGAGAAACAGAAAATTTAATGTTTGCTTTAATTATCTCTTGTTCCTTTCATGGTGGAATAGTGATGGGGAATGATGACAGACAATAATGGGAAAAAAATATGATTTTTCTGGAACTTTAATGTTGTATTATGTATGATTATTCTAGATTTTTAGTATTATTTAGGAATGTTAGTATTTATTATTTAGCAGTTAAAATAAAATTTTATTTTATTTTGATTTTCTTGCTCTAATTTTAAATGCTAAATAATCCTTTTGTCCCACTTAGATTGTACACATTTCTCATTTGTTCCTTAATGTTGAAGTACAATAAAAAATTATGGTCTTCCTATCTATCTTATCTTCATCTTCAATTATTCGATTAAGACGAGGGGGTAATAAATAATAATATTGCCAAAATACTAAAAACCTACACAATCTTAAATCCCCAAAAAATCAACTAGAACAATCATACAACATTAAATATTAATTACTGTTGTCTTTCTTCCTTCCCCATCAAGTAGACTGTCACTGGAAGAAAAGGACGAAAAGTCTTTTGATGTTTTGAATATTTTGGTGACATGGACTTGCTATAAACTTTACCAAGCTTCTTGCAGTTAATCTCTAGAATCATTAATTTGATTGGGGAAGAAGAGTAGCTTCCAATGAAGTATTTGATTTGCACTCGAGAAGGATGCAAGGGATAAAGTCTTAACTGTGTTTTACATCTTTTTTCCTGCTCTTATCGGATGCTTAGTATGGAGTCGTTTTGGGCTGTAGTCATGCTCTGTGGTTGACAATGCTAAACTCTGCTAAATAAGCATAGCTCTGATATTGTGGTGTTCCGATGCATGGACGGATGGATGATATAATTCCGAAAAAGAGAAGGTAAAAGGTCCCAGTTTTCATCGAACCCTACTTTTTTTCTTTTCTTTTCTGGAGGTATTGTTTACATTTGATTCAATACCTCTGCTGCATGTAGATGCTTAAGACTGTCAGTTGACATCTTGGTCGAGACATTTTAGAGTGATGGTGGGTACGAAAATCCTATGCTATCCCGGTATTTCATGTTTAACGTTACAAAAAGTTTGGTTGTCCGAGGAAAAGCAGTTTGAGAAATTTTAATGAAACGTATGTGGTGCGTAGGAGATGGAAAAAGGAAGACAAAATCTTCGTTACATTTGCAGAATTATAAAATGATGCAAATGCCTAAAGCTGAGAGAATAGGCAATGTCAATTTGTCAGACTTGCAAGGGTTTTCTGCAACGTAACAGGCAATTGATAGGTACTTGGAACCAAGAAATTAATGTCTCTGTCGGAGGAAGGATAAAGCTGGTGCCAATGCTACCAGCTAAAATTTGGCTCATCCAAGCTAGATGCATCCATTGGAAAACTATTTCAAGTTTGTGTTATTTTGCTGGAGTTGAAGCCTGAATTTTAATTTCAATCTCAGTAGTAACAACAAACGAGAGAACTGGGATGCTCCATTTCCAGCTTCTTAATTCGAATCAAAGCATAACATTGTTCAAAATTACTTCCTTCAGAACGTTGTGACGTGACCTTTGGTGTGGCTTATGGATGTGACACAGAGCTAACATCATATGACCTACCTATTGCTCAAAGCACAAAAAAAGAAGAAATACTGAAAGATATAAAATGAAAATTGGCAAAATGTCTTTCTGAATTATGAGATCAATATTTCAATAAGCTAGGGCGGCAAATCAAGTTACACCATAATCATCTGTCTAATATTCAAACATCTGCTCGAAAGAATAAACACCAGAAACATTATGCACAAATATATAAAAAATTCACTGGGACACAAAAGTTATACGGTTTGAAGCAGGCTTGCTTCTTTCTTAGTCTGCAAATCCACTTGTATAAACATCTACAAAGAAGTCACCAAAGTTTGACCAAGACACATCAAACAAGAAGAAGCAAAAATATAATTCTAGTCCAACCACAGGCGCATGCGAGGACGCCAATTTACAATCCGATCGTCTGATTGATGGGAATTGGCAAGACGTTTTGATTTAGGGGGATCCACATGAGCTTTTGATTTAGGGGGTCTGTTGTGAGCTTTTGATTTACGGGGTCTATTATGAGCTTTTGATTTAGGTGGATCCAAGAGAGCTACTGATATAGGGGGATCCATCAGAGCTGCTGATTTAGAAGGATCCACCAGAGATTTTGATTTAGTGGGGTGGTGAATATGCAAAAGTGGTGTGTAGATTGATATAATGGTAGTTGCAAGAATCAGGAAGAGAGATGCATATGTGGAGAGGCATACTCCACCAACTCTACGAATCTGCAAGCATTTGTCAAAGTCAGCACACTGCGTTGCCAAAAGACAAGCCATGATAAATATTATGCAGTAGCGTAGAAAGGTCATCCATGAAACATGTAGTGATGTACCATGCTGCAGTTTCAGCTTGAAAACACAAGTTGGACAACATGTAACCATCCGACTATACATATGATATTCCGATTATTCACGAAAATGCTATGGAATTTATCTTCCAAGCATTCAATTGCATGGAAAGAGTCAAATTTTCATCCAAAACACCACATAAAAACTCAATTTCTAGGAAGCAGGACAGTTCTATCTTCTGAGCTGTACAAGCCTTCTCAAAATTGATCTAGTGCCATATGAATCTATTTTACATTAAGCCCTAAGGATACAAGTGCATCACAGGACAGTAGGTATAAAAAATGACAGCAAGAACCTCATAAATGAAATAAGGTAAAATTCAAAGGAATCGAAAGGTATCGTTACTGTGATGTGGTTCTTCCACACACATTCTTGGCAAACATTCATGACAGTTGTAATCTTGTGACAGTTGAATTTGGGAAGCATACAAACAAAGGAAAATGTTCCCTACAGCTGACAAAATTTTGTTAAAAGTGATCATGATACCACACCGCACAAACTTTCCATGTCAACGTCTCTGCCAGAGACGAGCAAATAACAAATCATTGCCGCTCAAAAGAAAAGGTAGAAGTTTCGATAGTTCAATATTTGTGAAAGCTGTAGATCAGAAAAAAATTAAAGAGCAGAGATGAAATAAACCAAACCTTTTCGGCTGTCCAGCCCTTGCGAGGAAGATATTTATCAGCATGCTCCAGGGAATAATGCAGCATGCTGACTATTGCCAACTCAGTTACTGGATCATGGCTTTCTGCAAGCAGAAGATGGTTGTGATTAAATCTTCATAGCTCTTTGTTATTTAGGTTCTACTGACAAAAAATTATCTCACAGAAAAGTTCAATTATGACAAAGAAGAAAAGAATCCAAGAGTAAGGTGAGATCACCTGGAATGTCAAAAATTTGTGTCGCAGGGGGATACCAAGCAGCTCCCCCAGATGAACACGTACACGAGCACGATCATTGAGTGAAAGTAAATCGCCGTGTGTAACAACAACCACAGGTTTATCATCTGTAATGCAAAGAATTAGGAAACAGTGGGCAATTAGTATAGATATGAACAATAGAAAACATGTATTGAAAATAAGATCAGCTAAGGCCATGCAGAGAGGGCGGACTACTATATAAGAAAGACATGCGGATAAGTAGTTTGTGGACGGTCTTGAGGCAGTGGCGGAGAGTGGATTTGGCTGACCACTGCCCCTGCCCTGGAGACCTATCTAACTGTACAGTGAACATGAGCAGCTCCTCCTGCATAACTTTTTTCCCTTGGATTTTATATAAAAGAAAAACTAAAAGAGGAGCTATGAACCTCTGAGGACATGTATGCTTCACCATATGCAAATTTCAATTTTAGAAAAGAATGAGGAATTTCCTTGTACCATTAAACGATAAATATGGGCAGTCAAAAGTAGTAGCAATCATCTGCGTATACTCTGTCCCCTCGCCTACAGCATTATCCATGGATTTCAGAACTTCAAGACCATCGACAACAAAAATGACAAAGTTAACCATCCTCTTCTCCTTGGGCTGACAACCATTCCCATGAGCTTTGCACTTCATTCTGTTCCTCAAATGTGAACTATCCGATGGCCTGATAGGAAATCGTAGCAGTGAAATTATTTAATGTAAAACAAACCTGAATCTGCCGAACCTAATACTGAGAAGCTAGAAATTCAAACCTAATAATGAGCTCCCTATGATGAACACCTTCTGTAATCCAATTCTTGAGCATTTTAACATTATCAGATGAGTTGTAGGACAAACCACGGGTATCATAAAGACAGAAAGAAGTTGAATCTCTTGGAATCATATATTCCTGAAGGAAGTAGGTTCCATCTCCAACAGAAGGATTATCTGCAGCAAGAAATAACTTCGAAGTATCACTGAAAAGAAATGACTAAATTTATTTAAAGAATTGTCCAAAGTAAAAGTGAAGATTGCGTCCATCAAAAAGATCCACAACATATCTCACTTTCAAATGACCATTAAGTGACAAAAAAGTAGCATGTACATGATACTTGTGCTCTTTCAGAAGCAAACTTGTCATCTTCAAAAACCTTAGAAATTCTATTTACAAGACTGCTTTTTCCAGATCCCTTGGGACCAATTAGTAGGAGGATTGTCGTGTTCGGCACATCATAGTCCCTCAATTTCATGCCAATGACATTCTCCATCCATCCTCCAGGAGTATAACTGTGAAAATCATCTTATCAGTTTATCAAATCAACTTATGCAAACAATAAGACCAATATGTAGACCATAAAAAAGCAATAAAAAATACTAAACAAGGTGCAGTCATATTAGCCATTGAATATTAAAAAAAGATGATCATAATAATGAAAAGCAGATTTATTTCTTGAAACGGTTCAAAATCCTGATTTTCCAAATCAATTTCATAAAACCAACATGCACTAGATCCAAAAAATTTTGAAAGGAGCCTGATTCAAGGCAGCCTGGGTCATAAGATGACATAAGCTAAAATGCACCATCAGCACAACCAACAGACATTTAATTTAGTCTTTTATGAAAATTCTGTTACAGTTGACAACAGAAAAAGATATTTCTCCAGTGGACCTTGCTTCTCAAAAGCAAAAGCCAAACGCACACCCAAGTTGAATAATGTGTTTGTTCCTTATCGCCCATGCACATGCAAGTAAACTGATGCTTCAAAAACAATTATAATGAACTGCTATTTCAGCGTAAAAAAATATAACTTTACCTCATAGCATCCATATATCTCTTCTATAAATAAGCAGATGCATTAAAGTACCTCAGCTCCCCAACTTTGTCTAATATAATTCCAATTTTGCACAAAACAAGAATTTGACATAATGTGCAGCTACTCTTTCCCTTTCTTTTCCTCCAACATCTAATTTTAAAACTAAAAAATACAATAAGTCAAAATGACAACTAACTGGGAATACCTCAAGATTTTGCTCTTGCCTTCATCCAAGCTCTTCCTTCTATCCTCTAACTGATCATAACTCTCCAAGACTTCCCTGTAAACAATGCTCTCCTTCTGATCAGCTTGAAGTTCCAAAAAACTTGAAGGAATTCTAAATCCTTCAAACACCGACCCACACTCTCCATCCACTGTTCCATCCTCAATTCTCTCCTGTAATCTAGGCACAAACAGACTCGGATTCAACAATTTCAAATAAAAAAACCCTTTCGGTCAAGGAGGGAAAATAGCTAAAAAAGAAAGAGTGAGCCATTTCAATGGTTTCAAAGAACACCAATCCTTTTCATGCTTATTACTAAACAATAGGCAGAAACAACCATGTTGGTCAATCAAGATAGTCATTATTATTATTTTTTTTTCATTTCTTTATGCCTAGTTTTGGAGACTCAACAACAGCAATAAACGTATATTTAAATGTCAAGCTTAAATTTTTCTGTTCTATTGACTGATTTCCTATGCAAGCAAAACGAGGTTCTTTCTCGTCGCATCAGAAAGTAAACAGATGTTAAGGAAGTATTAATTAATTAAAAGGTAAAGATAGCAAGTAGATACCTTAGAAGAGAGGAGGAGCCTGATGATGATGGTGAAGAACTTTGTTCCACCGAAGCTTCTGCCTCTGCAAAAACAAATTAAAAGGTGTACACTAAACTCTCTCATTCGCTCCAAAACACGAAGCCAAAAGAGCAATTGCAATAGACAGAGAGAGAAATAGAATACCGGGAGTGAAACCGAGTAGCATATCTCCACCCCCATCACCACCACCCATGCTTGCTAGTTGCAGAAGTTGATCTGTGTGTGCGGAGAGGGTGAGAGAGAGAGAGAGGACCTTTTTCGAACCTGGAGCAGTGTTTTCTTGTCAGTTAAGACTTACAGAGAGTGCTGATGTGAGCTGAGAGGTTAATGGAGACAGCAACATGCCAACAAGTCATTGGTAAGATACTGGGAGCATGCCACGTGGTCGCCTCTCTCTTCTTGTAAGCATCCATCCTTTCGTTGCTTTTCACTTTCTGGCCCTAGTTGTTGGGCCTTTTTTTGCCCCTTATATAACAGTCAGGAGTCAGTCTTGTTTTGATTTGATTTAAACTAGTCGAGCACTCACGCTACGATTGCGAGTAAGTAGAACAAAATCGTTTATTAATTTTTTAATTTTTCTTTAATAAATTTTTTGTTTAAAAAAACCTAAATCACTTAATTTTTTTTTATAAATTTTTTGTTTTAAAAAAACCTAAATCATTCTTTTGTATGGATTAATTTTAAAATAAAATTTTTTAATAATTTTAACTAAAATATAAATCTAGAATTTAAAAAAAAACTTTAAAAACATATTTTTCATAATATTGCATTTCAAAATGTAAAGTTATAATTTAATTGACACACTTTTATAAGAATTAACAAATAAAAAAAAATCTCATTTAATGTTGATGAGAAGATTAATTTTTGAAATTATCCGTGAAACGTTACAAGCGTAAAAAACAAAACCATTTTAAAATTTTATAATTTTTTATTTAATTATTATTATTATTTTTTTAATAAAATTTTTACGTACACCAAAAAGTTCGTACCCTAGTTGTAATAACCTCTTGCAATAAGAGGTCATAGGATTTAAATCTTAACGGACTAATTCTGCTATGAGATTTACGTATGTGAGTTAAAATAAAATAAAATAAAATAAAATTTATACTTAAAAAACATGATTTATTCTTTTTTATTCAGGGATTCTTAAATAAAAACCTATAATAATTTAAACCTGAAATATTAATTAAGAATTCAAAAACAAATACTTTTAAAAAATATTTTTTTATAAAAATGTATATATAAAATAAATTTATAATTAATGTATAGACTTGCATAAAAATTAACTAATGAAAAAAATAAAATTTTATTCTCATTTAACGTTAGTGAGAAGATTATTTTTTTGAAGTATATGCATTTGATCTTTATATATTTATTGACAAAATAATCAATAAAATTAGCATAAAAGCTGTATTTGAATAATTGATTGGCTCATTTAAAAAATTATTTTAATTATTTTATTTCAAATAAATTTTTTTTATAATGTTTAAATAATATTCATAGTAACTAATTTGTATTATGTTGGAAGATTTATAGTTAATTTTTAATAAAAAAAATGATTCAATAGTTTTTTTATACGTCTTGACCATAGTTGGTAAACCGAGGTAAATCATTTGAAATACACTTTTAATCTTTTAGAATAAAATAATTATATATTTATATATATGTGCAACTATCATATAAAAATTTTAAGAATTCATGATATATATTATACTAATTTTTTTTAAAAAAAGAAAAACAATCATGTTTTAAAGTTTTATTCTAAAATTCAAATATAGAAAAAGATAAATTACATTTATCAGTAAATATAATTTTATATAAAAAATATTAATTGAATGAGAATTTTCATAAAAAATGATAAATTCAAATAAAAAAATTTAAATAATAAGAGTAATATAAGATAAAGTATATGTTAATATATATATATATATATATATATATATATATATATATATATGCATTTAATAATTATAATGTTGAATATTAAATAATTTGTATTTTAATCTGTCTTTAATTTTTGACGTTTTTTTATCAGAATCTATTATGAAAAAAATGAATATGAAAAAAAAAAGATTTTTTTTTAAATCAAAGTGAAAGTTAAATTTTAATTCTTCTAACAATTATAAACATAATATTACAAATTTTAAACTATAAAGATAAAAGAAGAATATTGATGAATCTATGTACAAGAAAATATGGTTTGCCTTTTTTTTTTTTTAATATCATGAGAAAATCAATACAGTTAATATCATGGCTCCTGAAACTTGAAATGAGTAAATTATAAGCAGTCTCCAAAAATTTGAGAAACGAATTAGTTATTTTTTTATTTTATAAACTAAATAATTAGTTTTTGTGTTTTTAAACCTAGCTGTAATTAAATTTTTTAAATTTTTTATTTCTTAAAAAAATTTTAAAAAATAAAAATATAAGTAAAAAAAGATAAAAAAATCAATGAGGAAAAAATATTTTGTGAAATAAAAATATTATTAACTTAAATGCAATCAACACATTGATTAAAATATTAAATAATTAATTTTAAAACAAATAAAACTAATTAATTCCTTTTTGTAAGTCCTTGAAATTATTGAAATGAATTCAAATGGAAGAAAAAAATCTGTTGATAAAATGAATTCCAATTTGTTGACCATTACTTACCAAATCTTACTCTATAATATGGTTTGCTCTTGTAGTCCAAATAATCTCATACCATGTTATATATGGAATGATAGTAATTAGTAAAACAAAAAGACTTGTACAAACTAGGGAAGTAAGATCGTCCCCAACAATCCAAGGATCGCTATATTTCTCGAAACAAACGAAAAGGCAACGAAAAATGAAACATAAATCATGGATCAATTAAGCCCTCTCGGAGACTTGCTTAAGAATAAGAAAGAGGTCGATACCATGGAAATATGGCATAAGGTTTGATCCTATTTATGGGGATTCCGTAAATATTCCATTCCAAAAAAAAAAAAAAAAGTTCGAAACAATTGGGATTTTTTTGGAGATTGGATGTAGTTACTAATTCATGATCTAGCATGTATAGAATGAAAACTTCATTCTCGATTCTACGAGAATTTTTATGACGACCTACTGGCGGCAGGTAGTAGGCCTACCGCCTTGGTGCCTCTTGCCTAGCTAGATTTTTTTTTTTTTTAAGCTTAAGCTTAAGGATTAAGGAGTGTGAACTGTGAAGCTTAATACTCTTTTTCTTATGTTTTTATGTAGATGTCGCAATCTCAATCCTTAGAGATGAATTATGAAACCGTGGATTCAAGCAATCCTAATCCACAATCAAGTGCAACTCCAAGTAACACTCAAGACAGGTGGCAAAAGAAAGAAGAGGAAATCAATGAAGCCAAGATCGATGGTGTGGGATCATTTCACAAAGTTTGAAGATGACAAGAAAAACATGAAGGCTAAATGTAACTATTGTGGTAAGGTATTTGCTTGTGATCCTTTAAAAAATGGGACAACTTCACTTAGGTCTCATGTTTTAACTTGCAAAAAAAACCCTTTTAGTTGTATTGACTTTACCCAAACTCAATTAGACCTAAGAAAGCTTGAAGCGGAAGAAAACAATCTTACCACATGGAAGTTTGATCAAAATGTTAGTAGAAAAGATTTAGCTAAAATGATCATTCTAGATGAGCTTCAATTTAAGCATATAGAGGGTAGGAGATTCAAAAAGTTTTTATCTAATTTACAACCTAGATTCAAGCTTCCATCTCGTTTTACAATTTCAAGAGATTGCTATCAAATTTATTTAGATGAGAAAATAAAATTGAAGCAATTTTTGAAACAAAATAGTCAAAGAATTAGCCTTACTACGGACACATGGACATCTATTCAAAGAATCAATTACATGTGTTTAACGGCTCATTTTATTGATAATGATTGAAAGTTGCATAAAAAGATCTTGAATTTTTTTCCGATTGATAGTCATAAAGGAGTAGATTTAGGTATTGCCATTGAGAAATGCTTGATTGATTAAGGAATTGAGAAGGTTTTTAGTGTTACGATTGATAATGCGAGTTCGAATGATGTAACAATTAGGCACTTAAAAGATGTAATTAAGAATTGGGGTTATAGCATCTTAGATGGTGAATTCATTCATATGAGGTGTATGGCATATACTTTGAATCTAGTTATTGTTGATGGGTTAAAACATTTTAATCCTTCAATCGTTCGTATTCGATCGGCCGTTAGGTTTATAAGGTAATCTCTAGTTAGGTTGAAAAGATTTAAGGAATTCATTCAACTTGAGAAAATTGATTCTAGGAGTTTGTTACAACTAGATGTTGCTACTAGGTGGAATTCAACATACTTGATGTTAGAGTCGGATCTAAAGTTTGAGAGAGCTTTTAAGAGATATGAGCAAATTGATCCTTTATGTAGGAGTGAATTTGATGTAGATCATGGTGATAATGTTGTTAGGCCACCTAATGTTGATGATTGGAAGTCTTGTAAGAAGTTGGTGGGCATGTTGAAATTTTTTTACAATCTCACTTTGCGTATTTCGGGTTCTTTATATGTGACTTCAAATATTTATTTTGAAGAGATTTATGCTCTCGAACATGTTTTGAAAAAATGAAAACGAAGTGGGGATTTAGATGATTTTACGTTGGCCAATAAAATGAAAGAAAAGTTTGAGAAGTACTGGGGGATATTAAGAAAATGAATAAGTTGATTTATATTACGACAATACTTGATCCTAGGCATAAATTTGTATTTATTGAATTTTTAATCAATGAATTGTATGGTGATTTGGAGGGTCAAAGAATGTCAAATATTATCAAGGAATCTATGTATTCTATGTATGATTTCTATTGTCGTTCGTCAACATCTCAAGGTGAAATTGGCCAAGGTAGTGGGAGTCGGGAAATAGATGTGGGTTGTGCAAATGAACAAATGATTGATGAAGAAGAAATTAGAATAAAAAGGGAGATAATGATGCGTTTTGAAAAATACAAGTGTGATATTGGAGGTGGAGGAAATAAAACGGAGTTGGATAAATATCTTAATGAAGGTGCTGAAAATAACGAGTGCTGATTTTAATATTTTAGAATGGTGGAAAACCAATTCTCCTCGGTTTTTCATCTTTTCACAAATGGCTAGGGATATATTGGTGGTTCCTTGTTTCTACTTGTTTCCTCGTAATCGACATTTAGCACTTGGAGAAAGGGTTCTTGACTACTTTAGGAGTTCTTTGACTCCTAGTTTAGTGGAATCTCTTATATGTGCTCAAGATTGGATAAAAAATTCATCGACACCAATTATTATTGAAGAAAATTTACAAGATGTTGAGAAAATGCAAGATGGTAATTTCTATAACTCTTACCTTTTCATTTGTTTTTTCTTTCCTTTATATTAATATTAAAAGTTTAATTTTTTTTATCTTATAATTTCGAGTTACCACTTGCCACTACCTCTATTACAAATGGTTGAATCTTGATGGGTTGATGACTTGATGCTTGGTGTTTTGACGTGATGAATGGTATGTGTAAGTTACTAAGTTTCTACTTTCGAAGTTTGATTTTTGATTTTTGTTGTTTGTGCAAGTTTAGTCGGTAAGTAGGAATTGTAAATTTTCATTTTCATTGAACTATAGAATAGAACCATAGTAGGTAGTAGCCTCACCGCCTCGTGCCCACTAGCAGTAGGCCTATCGCCCACCGCCGATAGCCTACTACCCACTCGCCGTAGGCCTACAACGAGTGGGCGGTAGGCTTACCGCCTTGGTGTCTCCCGCCTATCGGCGGTGACCGATAGGCCTACCGCCTTTGATTTTCGTAGCATGTTAATATCCTCTTTCGGGAGCATTGAGTGTTTGTTGGGATTTTATTCTATTGCGGATCCTGAAAGAGTGAAGGTATTGCAAATGCACGTAAATCATTTGTTTTAGGACAGGAAGAGAGCTCGTGTCTCGTCCTTTTTATTGAGAAATGAGAACGGACATTCTACCATGCTTTTGTTGTTTAATGTCGATTGCATTGTATCTCGGATCTTTGTTTCATCGGCAATTATTTTGCATGACTTATTTCCTTTTCGATATATGAATGTTAAACATGTTGGGTGTTTAAATTTGACTTTAATTGTGAAATTTTTTTTTTTTTTTTGGTGTTGAATCATTTTTAGAAAAGAAAGTAGTTACTTGTTAGCTCGGCATTGCTAATTACTCAACTTAGGCAAAGAAAAAATAAATGGAAGTTTTGGGAGAAGCTGTCTAAAGTCCGAAATGGAGAAGTAATGAAAAAATTCGGTTAAACCGAATTATTTCAAAACCGAATCGAAATAATTTGGTTACAAACTGAATTAACCGAATTAATTTTGGTTCAATTTCGGTTTTTATTTTTCCTACTTTCGTTAACCGAAAACCGAACCGAATTATGATTAACCGAATACTCACCCCTAGCTAAACATATGGGTCTAAGTTGTGTCGCATGCACATAGCCGGTATATTTCAACTCGACAAGTTTTAATATAACAAATGGATTTTTTGTTAACCGTTGAGGATAGTTGGATTGAATTGACTAAATGTATTAATTTTAGAGTCAAATTTACAAATTTATTTATACAAGGTTCAATTTGTCAATTTGATGCAAATATAGGACCTTCAAAATGCGCTCTTTTCTTCGTTTTTTTTTCCATCATTTTAACGATACCTTATCTTTTTCCATTCTTCTATCCTCATTTTGGACCATAAATATATATTATTTGATTTTTTTGAAATTATATTTAAAATAAAATTTGATTTGATTTATATGGAAACCGCTGTTTCATCTAATTTTCTTCAACTTCTACCAAACATTTTAACGCTTCATTCCTTTATATTGTTTATACTCTTAAAAGTTCACCTTAAAAACTTATCACCTTAACATTTAATTTAAAATTGGTTTGGAGAAATTTTAAAATAATTAAAAAGTAATTAATAGTACTTACTCAATAAATCTGCTTTAAGTTAAAAAATATATATATATAATTACATCCAAATCCATAAAAAATAATAAGCATATTTTCAAATAAGCTCAATTTTTTTTTTAATTCTCTCTCTTTTATATAAAATAAGTATTGTTAGTTATTTCTTAAATAAGATAAAATTCCTGGTTAGTTTTTTGAAAAATAAGTGATATCCTAGTTTTATATTGTCATTAAATTAAATATTAACAAAAGATATTTTGCAAATCAAAATTTATGCCCATATATTATTTTTGGATCACCTAAATATTTTTATAATGATCTTATATTCTAAATTTATCAAGTGTCATTAAAAAATAGTTGACAAATAATTTTATTAATTGTCATTTATTCTTGTGACATCTTCCATCCAAACATTGCTAATCCAGCCCTCCAAACCTCTATAAATAGAGGGCTTCACCTAAATAAAAAATTGAAAAAATAAAGGACAGGTTTCTTCAATTATTAAAGCTTTGCAAAAAAGCTCTCAAGCCAAAAAGTCTTTTCAATGTCTAGACTTCGAGTCTCCTAACGTGGAATCTCTGCTCTGCTAGATGAAGCATAGTGCCCATAGAGTTCACCTTCAATACTTTTGAGGATAAAACATAGAAATCATCAAGCATTGCCCAAATCTTCGAATCATACTCTGCAAAAGCATGCCAAGTCTTCATGTGTTCTTGCAAAGCGCCAATCTCTGATTCATGAAGATCCGAGTTTTCAAAGTTCTCGCAAAAGAAAGAATAAGATAATCGAAGAATTTATTTATTAGAGAATTGTACCCACACGATAACATCGAATATTTACCATATTTTGTCTTGTTTATTTTTCAGGCTAAAATTTATGTGTGCAAAAAGGCTTTTCTATCCAAGAAAAAAAAAAAAAAAAAAACTTTCATATCAAAAGCAGGACCCATATACTAGGTTGATTCAGTCTTTCAAGAAAGGGTTTCCATGAATCTCAAGGGAAAGGATATTAAGAATCAAGACAAGCTTTTCTATCGTATCTAAACCTTTCTACAGAAGGAGAAGAATCTGAGATCTTGTAAGAAAAGTCTCTCCTCCATTTAAGCTACTAATTGTGAAAAGAACACTAGAGCAAACCAGACATTGCACAACATTGTCAGTATTTGATTATCTTGTAAGGGGTGCAAGAAAAGTGTACTAGTATGGACATAAAATTGAAAAAAGCTGTAAAAATCTCAAGGGTCAAGCTACAATAGGAAATGCTCAGTGTATCTTCAGTGCAAAATTGAAGTGATCAATCAACAAAATCCTCAAGGACACACCTTGAGGACTGGAGTACTCGCAAGGTGTGAGAGAAACCAGTACAAAAACCTCTAAGCAAGTTCTCTCTTTTATCTCTCTTTAATTTGAGCTCTTCTCTTTGTGGAGTATTAGTTAATTGTGTGTTTATTAGCTGTTTTTGTTTGTTGATTTCTCTTGATTTTATAATTACGTTTTAATTAATTAATTATTATAAAATAAAATAAAATAAAAAGTAAATAAAATTGAATGCAATGGCAAAAAAAACAAAAAAAAAACAAAAAGCCCAATTCTAACGAAATATCTTTGCACTCCTCTTCATTATCACACCTCCGTCTCCTTAACAAAATAGAAAAAAATTGTTTCAAAAAAAGCACTTAACATTTGGATTCTTTAACCAAATACAAAAAAAAAAAAAAAAAAAGGGTTTGTAGTTTGTGAATTTGGTTTTCACAAAATACCGGGAGAGAATATCTTGATGATATGTTTTTTGTTTAACGTGAGCTGATTAGATTGTTGATTTTATTTTCTCATCAATTAAATTTCTTTTAAATTTCCAAAATGAGTAATTATACATGAGGATAAAGAATCAGTAGTAAAACTTAATTTTTGTTCCTCTCATTTTTTCGAACATTTATGTTTATATTATTTCCCATGACTTTTTTTCATATATATATATATATATAAAGGTATATTTTAAGAATATTCAAAGTTGACGCTCAAATAACGCTATACTAACGACGAATGTGTATTAATGATGAAAAACAAAAAGACTTAACGGTGTTAACTAATCTATGGTTTTGATGGAAAAACGAGGGCATGTGTTGGAGCGCATGGTTTCTCCATCACTGGGACTTTCAAAGAGAAGCTTAGAGCAGAATTAGGGGTTTCCTAGTAGGAATTCAAAAAAGAAAAAGAAGCCATTACCATGAGAATAAATAAAAAGACTAAAGTGAGAATATGATGTTCTTGTAAGGACCAAATGCTTAAATATTAAAAATTTCAATTGTCTGCTCCAAGGTGTAAATGTACATTATTGAAGTGAACTTTGAGTCAATTTTGATCCTGGAGGATTTTCCCAGGGCCCGTATTTCAGCAACGAAACAGTGCAGTTTCATTGCATCGAGCAAGAAATGAAAGCCATGCAAGTACTAAATGGAACTTTACAAAATCAAATAAAATAAATTACAAGGTTATCTGTACACCTTTCTTATTTGATCCCAGCAATCAAATCGGTCAGAGGTAATGGCTTTGCTGAAGTGGGGAGGACATGGCCAACAATGGACAATCTAAAAAGTTAGGCTGTAGTGATGTAATTTTGAATCCAGATGATTGTGGAACTCCAACCGATTGATGCTGAATTGAACTGCCAAAGAAAGTAGATACCACATTATTAGCAATTGTTATTATCACCCCAACATAACAACAAAACAAAATTAACTAGGGCCTATAATTTTCCACCAAAACAAAAAAAAAAAAGATCAATCAGATCATGTCATCATGCTTGACATGGACACCAACCTTTCTAGGCATGAAAGATAGCCAACAAAAGACTAGCAATACAGACAACAGAGCAGAGAGAACACTAATAATAACATCAGAGCAATGCCAAAGACAGTTGAAAGTTTCCGGTGGACATCATTAGATCCCTCTCCAGTGTCAACATAGACATGAATGAACTCACCTGAATGATAATGATAGTGATGATTCAACTGGCGGATGGATTCCATTTTGATCAGGAGATAATAGCGACCAAAAAACTGGAACACAAATTAAACTGCAACATTTTAGTTGAAAAATCATAAGGTTATGTCCAATATCTCATATAACCAAGCAGCAATATAAACAGCCTATGGCCATGGTTCCTAAACGTTCATTGGAATATGCATGCACCATTAAGGTTAAGAATATATTGCTGTTTCTATCTTCCACAGGGCAGTGTTTGTTTCCAGTTTCCACAAAATAGGTTTCCATGGCAGAAGTTACAGTGAACTCATTGAACAGCCAAAGAAGATCTCTCCAAGTATGACAGTAATATATCGACCAAGATACTACAATACTGGACAATTCCCAAGAGACGTTATTTTCCACTGCATACAAAGAGTGCTAAATCAAACCTTTTCCATTCAAGGCAAGGTCCAACGAAACAATTACCTGACTGTTCTTGATGACCTTTAAAATCAGAGCAAAACACAATATCCTGCATCACATATGTTACAAATTTCAGCCGGCAAAGCAAATAGTTTCAAGTCAAAGATATAATTGTGCTCTGTAAGTCAAATGTTTACAGATGCTAAATAGCTATCTTAAGTTTTCCATACAAACTCACCTCCCGCATTCCTTGAGAAACATTTCGGACTGCCTCTGCATGAAATAAGTCTCATAGTTAGACATATGCATTAGTTTGTCCCCTTAAAAAGAGAAAAAATAACAATGGTTCAGTCCTCTGGAAAGCTCAGAATTGAATAATGGGAGGGAGAAAGACAGAAGGGGAAATAAAGAAAGCAGAGAGATACTAAGAGAAACAAGAATTTCATTAACATTCCAGGGACCATTTATATTGTTTCCGTGTTGTATTTGTAACACTAGCAACAATATCCCTGTGACATTATACTTGCCCATAGCTTATTGGGCCACCGAAACCAATGAAAGATATACCTTGGTTTGCCATACTCGACCGCTTAATCCTACACATAACAATACCCTTCCCATCAAAGACCCTTGTCTCAGATTTATCTCTAACATGAACCAAAATAAAAGAACACAAAAACCATGGACATCAAATTACAAAGTACACTCTCAAAGTAAGACTAGTAAAGTGCTGTACAGGTTACACATCATCCATTTTACTAATGCACTGCACACGTGATGCCTTGTTACTTCAACTTGACATGTGCATGATTTGAAAAGACTGACGAGCGTGTATTCCTGACACCAAGAAGCTGGGGCAAGTAGGCTGCATGAGCCTTGCTAATTACTTAAAATGACAGCACTAAACACGTCCATGATGCATATCTATGTTAACCACACAAGTCAGGACTGAAAAGTGCAGAGAATTGCAGACTAATTATTTTGACCTGCTCCATTACTATGCTTATCCATCTCCAGAATATGATACCAGTTACCAAAATAATACTAGACAAGGGTATAATGATATTTACCCAAGTTTGAAACACTGGGCTTCACTGCGAGTGTCAAGCCAAGAAAACAGTCATCAGGTTCGGCACCAAAATCCCACAGATTTAACTCAAGATTTGGCTTTGGTCCTGTTGAACAGAATAAGAAGAAAATAATAAACAAAACCCCACAAACAACATAAACATACTGAACCAATTAAATTTAAGAATCCTGAGGCAAGATTAAGAAAATTCACCCTTGTTATTTAGCTTCAGTTCAAGTGGATCTCGGAGTGGATAAGGAACCCACATACCCACCTATCCAGGAGTACCAGGACATGTTAGTAAAAATGATTCCTATGCAAAAACAAAGAAGAAAGCAGACTTCAGAAAAAAATATTACATGGAAAAATGGATGTTGCAGTGACTGATCAGCAGTTGGCCTCTTCAATGGGTCCCATGAACACAATTGCTATAGAAAGGCAATATGAAGAATTCAAATAATTAAAATGCAGCACAACAAAAATTTAATTCAGTGTAAACCTGAAATATTTAGTAATGAAACTAGTATGATGTCAAATCAAAAATCAACACCCACCATAATCAAATCAGTAGCTTCCAAGCTAGCATTGGGAATGATATCAGATAGGTTGGCAGGCAAAATCTGTCCACCAACAATAATGACAACAAAGAATAGTAAGATCAATAATGGTAACCACAAAGCGAAAAAGACTGAGGGAAATTGAAAACATAAGTAGCATAGCCTACCTCTGCATAACTAGCATTCATCAGTCGAGAGATATTTGTAGCTTTAGGGAATGCAGTCCACTCTGGAGTACCAAGGACACAGCATATCTTGTAGAATTGATCTATTTCACTGCACAAGGGAAATTCACTTAGTTTTCCAGGTATTAGGCCATCATATCATTTCTTATATCACAAATCCATCTGTCTAAACAGAAGAGTAACTATCAGCTAACTGTGGATGAGAGAGAGAGAGAAAGAGAGGACAAGGAGATGAATAATAATTTACATTTTAGTTAGATCAGTAACCGCACTCCAATTTACTTGGGAGAACAAAGTTATTTTAGGTGTCTACTACATGATAGGAAAAAGTATCCATGAACCATCTTGCTATCGATTGATAGCACTTGCTTAATTCAGCTTGAGTGGGTGTGTGACGAGTCAGGAGTAGTGGGTAGAACAACAAACAAAACCAGAAACAGAATTATATAAAACCACATCTTTCATAACAGTGGCATGAAACTAAGGAACATAGAATCACCTTTCACCAGGGAAAATAGGGGACTGAGTGAAAAGCTCAGCTAGTATTGCACCAACGGCCCACATATCTGCATATACTTTCAGGTGTTAGTCATCAATAGATGAGAGAAAAATGCTACAATAAATTAGTCTAGAAAACCTATGCACAAAATAACTTCGATGTATTTGCATTCATTTCTTATAGGTAAAGTTGAACACTTTCGATAAGTGTGTCAGATTTTGCTCTTCCCATTGAACCGTTCAGGCTGGAGCTAACATTCAGGCGAGAAATGGTCATCCTACTTAGCCTCCCTAAGTGGAATGAGCCATGAAGAATATGATCTTGACAATATGGTTGCAAATGATGAAACAACATTGTTTGGTAAGTGAAAGATAGTTCAAAGTTTAAATTTTTCTGACGACAAAAGAAAAATCTCTCCAATTGGTTTCAATTTAAATATCCAAACCTGTAATTCTCAAATTAGATTCAAATACGCAAAAACAAAATGGGGGATCAGTTGACCAATATAATTCATTTCAACCTTTTTATGAAGTTTAAAAAACTCAAACTTTAAAAATAAAGGTGAAAAGAGTTTAGGAGGGTTGAGGAGAGAGAAAAGGGTACCAATTGCAGGAGTGTATGCTGAGGACTGCAACAAAACTTCTGGAGCTCGATACCTGGCATAAGTATTACCCAGAACACAGAAAATGAGAAATGTAGTATTTTCGTGTAAAAAATAAAATAAAAAAAAAGGTTTTCCAGAAATGTCATGGATATGCATGCCGACACAATAGATAGAAATATATGTTTGAAGAACACTTACCACCGTGTGGAAACATATTCAGTGTAAGGAGGCGCAGACGTAACTTCTCTAGCCAGTCCAAAGTCAGCAATTTTAAGAACATCATTTGTCACAAGCAAATTCTCTAAAAATGAAATGATCCTCAATTATGAATATGCCATCTCAAAATCTATAAACACCATGAAGATACAAATATTTGTCTTAAACCATGAATTGACTAATGAGCCTGATAACAGAAAAACAAATTGTCTTACCAGGTTTCAAGTCTCGATGAAAATATCCATTTCCATGCATGTGAGCAAGTCCTTGAAGCATCTGAGACATAAAGTTACGTATCTCTTCCTCAGAAAATGGTCTCTCCCAGTCTCTCATTATTTGGTACAGATTATATTCCTGGTAAGAAGAATTCCAGAAACAGGCAATTATTAGTTAATGAACAGCCATTTATGGATTTATAGAATTGCCAGTTTCAAAGCATAAAATTCCCACCCAAGAAGAAACAATGAGCAATCATGTCTACATCATGGAAAACAATGATTACAATTAGAAGCTTTACGTCTCAAGGAAAAATATGGCCTTAAACAAGGTCAATGGAAGAAAAAGATTTATGTAGCTGACCCATACTAATTTAGGATTAAGAACTAATCAAGTATCTATGTGGTTTATATTAGCATCGGGAGCTAGGACGCTATCACCAGGGTTTCCAAACAAGAGAAACATAAGTCATACATCAAAAGTAGTATGGACTAGAACACAAAATCCCTTACCATGTATTCAAAAATGAAAAATAGCTCATTGTTTTCCCTGACAACTTCTTTCAACTTTACAATATTGGGATGATTCAATTTACGAAGAGCCTGCAGAAGACAATTTTAAACTTGGGTTGGTACTGAGCATACTTATGATGTGAAACAATTTGATTATACAAACATTACCAAGGAACACACCTTTACTTCTCGCAAGTTCATGCATTCTTCCCAGAAATAGAATTTTCTCTTCATTTTCTTCACAGCAACCTGAGACAAAAGTAGAGCTGTTACAAATAATTTTAATAATCTAACAGGTAACAGAAGGAAATCCTTTCTTATAAAAACAATATAACAGCAATACTTTTTTTTTTTTTTTTGAACCACAGGTGTAACTACAAATTTAAACACAACAATAAACGCACATAGGCCATTATAACATGCTGTATACAACTCAAATTGTAAGATCTCCAGCTTCATGTGATTCCATATAGTTTAACCTTTAGTTGTTATTTCATGAGTATGGCTAGTTTTATGACTTGTAATACACAAGATTTTACAAGGAAAAGACACTGTTACACACTTATCTGAAGAGTTCCTTACCATTTCATATGTTTCAATATTGATGGCTTTAAATACACAACCACAAGTACCATCACCAATCTCTTCCAAAATTTTATATCTGATGAGAAAATAATAGAAGGTTATTCCAAGAAAAACTTGCTTCACCAGAGAATAATAATAATCTTACACAATCAAGCAAACACCTTTCCATCGTTAGAGTTGTAGCAGATGACAATAAAAAATTTGTCAAAAGACTTCTAAGAACCTCCTGGTAGAGGTGTCTACTCTTTCAAAGCAGTGCAGGTTACTAGCTTGAATGAAAGGATTACTGCTAAACTGTAGCTTGTTATATACAACTTTGACAGGAATACAGTTGTCATCGTAGGCAGGATTGAATATCAGCCAAATTATCATCAACATGCTTAAGTGCAGCTTCTACAAGCTGCAATCAGCTTGTATCATCTAAGAATAACCAATCTATGCCCTCCACTAGAACCTTGATACGTGAAGCATTCTAAAGTTCGGATTTCAAGCCATTTCTTGTAAATTACTTCCAATTAATGCCCCTTTGTCAAAAAAATAGGCTAAGCTGCAAAAGAAAGAAACAAAAATAACTTGATTAAATATTAAAAAACAAAAAAATCTTCTAATTCCATTTAAAAATAAAAGATAAAAAATATCAGAAAATTCAAAATGGATAGAAGATGCATCTACTGCTTTTAAGAATTCATTTGTTGCTTAGGGATTATGTTCCAGAACGCAGAAATCAACCTAAATTAACCTACTTAAGTTTGCAACAAATAACGAAAAAATAAAAAACCGTATCAATCAAAGGTTCCCATTTAAAAAAAAAGCAACTTATACCGATTGAATTCATGTCCAATACAGTAATATTTCCAACATAAGAAGTCGGATGGAAATATATAATTTAAAATTTGAATTTCTAACAACTTGAAAAGCAAAAAAATAAAATAAATAAATAATTGAATATCTACAAACAATCAAAATAGATAGATATACTAATTGATTATCTACAGACCATCAAGATCAATAAAATCTCCGATGAAAATCATGCTTCTGAATCTAACAATGAAGCAGAAAATGAACAAGAAAAAAAATCCATATAACGATCATAATTAGTAATAATCTATTAAACAACTTACAGATTTTGATCGCTGATAGATGGAAAAAAAGAGAGAGAAAGAGGGAATCTTAAAGTATAAGCTAACTAGAAAAACCGCTCTTATTTTCAAGACCGAATAGATATGGCAGAGAAAAAAAAAAAACTTATTCTTATTTTCATTTACTCTCTCCTCTTTCTTACCAGAAACTCAGCATTTTTCTTTGCAGAAAAATCAGCTCGAAAAATTCAAAAAAGCAAGCTAAGAATTAAAAATTTTCACAAAATAATGCAAAAATACAAAATAAAAAATCGAACAATCTAACAAAACTCACCATTGATGCTCAAATGGCTAACCACCGAAGACACCAGAGATCTAAACTTGAGAAGAAAAAGGACCACTAATGCATAAGCGGTTTCGTCAGAAACAAAGTGCAAAACAATTTTTGGAGAGAGAGACAGAGAGGAAGAGTGGTTTAGCTTACTGGCAAAACAATGAAAGAGGATTCCGCAGAAGAAACGAAAGAGAAGAAGCCAAAAAACAAAAAAATATGTAGCAGTATTTTTTAAATGTTTATGATTAGTATTTTATTTGTGGGAAACGAAGAAATTGCTTGGTTGTGGTGGGGAAGGTGTGGTCTCCACAAAGATGTGCTAGGGGCCATTATTTCTTTATTTGTTGAATTATGAAAACGCCCCTTAACGACTTGTGTATTTTGGGAATAAAAAACCTTTTTATATTGACGAATATTACCCTCCAGTGCGAATGCATATGGGCCATATGGCCTTTGGGAATTGGGTACCGCGACTGATTGAGGGGGGCGGGTGCAGGACTTGACTGTCATTTGATAAAAAAACTGGGGTAGTTTGGTCATTCAAGAGATTTAACTTGCCCTCGGTATTATGCCCTTAACGTGGGGCGGATCTGTTCGTGCCTGGACCGGGAGATGGAAAAATTTGAAGTTAGGGAATTGTCTGGCCTTGAAAGGGAGATGGAAAAATTTGAAGTTAATTATAAATCAGTCCCTTTATTTTTTAGAAAGTACTTAATTAGTTTTTTTTTCAAAAAATAATTATTTAGTTCCTTAATCAGTATTGGTAGTTTTTCTCATCTATCTTTCCATATTTTTAATTAAAATAAAAATGAAAATAAATTAAAAATGAAAGAAAATGATCTATAAGAAAATTTAAAAATATAAGGATTAAATAATTATTTTTAACTAAAAAGAGCAATTGGTTCATTTTTTAAAACTAGAAGGACTATTTTATAGTTTACTAAAAAAATTGGTAAATTCAAGTTTAAGAGCGAAACGTGTAAAGGAGCAGATAAGGATGACTCTTTATTTGTTTGGAGGATATACTTCTTTACAATAAAGTGGATAATCTCTTTTGACGAGATTTTATCTTTTTCTTGCTTTTAAATCGATAAGGATGAATTCCACTTGGCGCATCACTCCATTTTATATTATTTTAGAAATAATTACTTTCATTTATTCACACATAAAAAAAAATTTTAATTAAAAAAATTGAAAATGGATATACTCTACTGTTCATAAAAAATTAATAGTACAGAAAGTTTGGATGAATTCATGTACAACAATGGTTCTAAGATATACGATATGGATTACCGATGTTATATCAAGAGATCCTGTAAAGTTGCGAGCTCTTGCTAGATCCTGATCCTGATAGTCTTGAAAAATCACACCCAGACCACAGCCACTTTCAGTAAGAGCCTCATCTGAGTTAAGTTTAATCCATCCATCAGATGGCTTTTGCCACGTTAATGTCTCTTGATTGCCAGAACCAGCAGCAGTGACACGATCATTTGCAGCTGAAAAATCAACGAGAGTTTTCTAAGCTATCTGGATCACCCCGTCCACGCTAGTCTCCTTCTCTCTAAATAATAACATACTCGTAGAATAGCATAGGGACCAAGCAGCCATGGCCACTGATATAGCAAGTTCAACATCATTTTCAATAATTATAGCTTTCTCCTTCCACAATATGAGAAAAATAAATTATTACTTTAGTAAAGAAATTCTTAATTTAATTATATATGTAAATATCGGAAAATTACTGATTAAAAAAATTACAATTTACTTTTTGTTAATTAATTTATTGACATAAATTACCAAAAAAAAATGTATAAAATAAATCTTAATCTAATTTTCTTAATTAATTTTCTTCAATATTCATATTTAAAGAAGTTTTTGTAACCAAATTATATATGTAAAAACTATTTTTTGAAAAAAAGGAATAGAAAAAAAGAAAGAGACAAAAGTTAGACCTGGGCCTGGAACCAAGGCCAGAAGAGGATGGCCTTGGATTGAAGCCCACCTAGGTTTCAGTCCAATAAACCTCAGCAGGCTATGGCGACGCGTGGTGGATACCTTCTTTGAATTACTCTAGAAGTAACCTAGACCATTGAAAAAACCAAACGTTGAAGAAACTTAAAACCTTGGGAACGCACTTTCCTACCGCTTTATAAATTGAAGACTTGGTTGTCCGCGTAAGAAGCCATCCACGAAAAATATTTTTTTATTCTTCGATCCGTTTTTCTTTTCTTTCCACTCTTTGCCTTTTTTCTTGGGAAACTTCACACAGTTGACCTTTTCTGTTTGTTCGTTAGTTTGAGATCGTCAAAAATTTACGAAACTAATTTACGAAAATAAAACAAATTATCTTTTAATATTTGGTGGACATTCAATGACTAAATTAAGGTACGAAAATAAATGTTTATTATATTTGCCACCCTCCCCAAAATGAACCTGTATCAAAGCTGCTCATGCTGGGAGCAAAAATATTCCGGGTGATGACCAACGGACCAAACCATGCAAAAGAGACATCACAAACTTTTTTTCTATCATAGCTCTCAATTAATTTAATACGAATTTTAGAGCATAAGAATCAGAAAAAAAAATCTAAAGAAATATTAATTAGTGTGAAGAATATCATCTAATTGCAAAATCATCTATTGATTACATTTGATACGAAAAATATTGTAAAATTAAGCGTAAAAAACTTGAAAATATGTACACATGCATATAATTAAGCATTTTCTGTGACATATCCCGCTGCATCCTTGTAATTGTTCCATAAATCTGTCATTATAGTCGAAATCATCTCTGTAAAATCCTCAGCAAGCTGAGATAATGAATTATCTTCTAATAACCCATCAAGATAATCTCTTGTCTTTTCCACTAAACCTCCAATAGCTGATCCGGTGAAAGTAGCAGAACCTGTAATAGCTTCCATTACAAGATCAAAAGCAGCAGAGATTGAAGAACTTATCATTTCAAGAACATACTCCAAGATATACTCAAAGCATGCCCTGATAGCATCCGCAATTAATTGTAATGCTGCTTGGACAGCTTGGCCAGGTAAACTGAATCCTTGGATAATTAATACAAGAAGGTGAGCAGCAGGAAAGATTAAGAGAGAAACGAGGCTTGATAATGCACTCATGGCCAAGAAAATCAAACTGAAAAGAAAAACAGCCATATCTTATTTAGTTTCGAGAGACAGAGAAGAGAAGCTTGATCAGAAGGAAGCTAGCAAAGACTTGTCTATATTTAAGTATTTGTTGCACAAGCATATGTATAGAACCTTAATTAGATCAAACTGTGGAACTTTTCAAAATTGCAGTGACGTTGTTTATGGGATTAGTTTATGAAGTTGAAAGTTGAAACCATTGAATTCCATGTAGTTTATATGTTTTACGAGTAGTATTACTGTTGAGGGTAGTTGTTGTCGTTACTCTTCCAAAACTTCTTGGAAACTCAAGGAAGGCTTTTCAATTGGATGATTCTTACTAATTAACATTACAATTTGGTAAAATAAAAGCTAATTGGTTGGATAGTACTTTGTATTATACATTGATTGTGGATTGATATTCCAAACTAATATTTTTTTAATTCGATTATTATAATTATTTTTTGATTTATAATCACCTTGACCAAATTCTGAACACATGTGAAAGACATGTGAAGGTGAATTGATTGAACTACCCTTGGACTTATTTTTCCTCCTTGGTTTTTTTACCCTTCTTTACTCTCTCTCCCTTTATTTTTTTTCCTCCAAACCACACAAAAATATGCCGATAGTGTATCCACTAAAATAAACAAAGAAAAAACACTTCACCCTTCTTTTTTCCTTTTTCAGTTAGCAAACCAAAGAAAACTCATCCTTTCTCACTTCTTATCCTTCATAACTAGTTTATTTTGTGTGTGTTATATTTAAAAAAAGTTTGTTATTTTTTTCTAAAGTAAAAAAAAAAGAAAAAAAAAGAACATGTTTCTTTCATTTTTGGGTTGGAGGTTGTCTTTGTAATAACCCACTAAGTATTTGATGAAATGTCTTTCTCTTCTCTTTAATCTTCAGGTGGTACTATAGTAGGATCAAATAACTTATACATCAAATATGCTAACAAATTTTATTGATGTGGAGGCAAAGTACTTTTTAGGATTTTAGAGTCCAAGAAAAAACCCAAATATGTTATATTTTTGCTATGAAAGATGTGAGTTTATGAGCTTTTGTGAACTAATAAATTTGCTAAAGTTCTTGAAGCTTCAAATGATAAGTATAGAGATGCGGGAGCTAGAGGAAGAAGTTCAATGTATGGTCGGGTTGATTATTGAATTGAAGTCGGTGTTAGGAGCGTATAGAGATAGGGGTATACATGGGTTTGTTCTCGCCATATGCTTCGCTTTTATATGTTTTAAAGCAAATAAAAGGGTTTTTGCTATTGTAATTTTGATCAAGTATGGAATGAAAAATTGGTATTGATTTTGTATTTTATGTTTACCAAATATTGTTTCATCTACTTTTGTATGGTTTGTGTGTAATTGAAAACAACATTTTGTTGAATTAGTAAGACCAAACACTACCAAAATAATGACAATTAAACTGTCACTAATTATTGAAAAATCGTCACTAAAATTAATTAGTTTTACAATTGTTTGAAATCGTCCATAAATACTTGTCGCTAATTAATTAGCGATGATTTTTTAGGACTCGTCGTTACTTTAGTGACAGAAAAACCATTGCTAAAAAAAAAATCTCTAATTTTTGACAAATGAGTGATTTTTTTTAAAATCAATGCCAAATTTGTTGGTAAATTTAGACATTTTAGCGATCGTTTTTAACAACCGTCGTAAATTATCTAGAATCCGTCGCTAAATCCCTATGAATTTTTTTAAAATTTGCAATTTTTATTTCATCGCTTAGAAGAAAAATTTAAGCTTCCCAATTTAACAACTAAAAAAACTCTATAAATAAGGTTTTTAAATAGTACAAAACCAAGTATAATATATAAAGTTCAATAAAATAAAAAATATATTAAAATATCAAATTATGAAATAATTTTAAAGTTTGTTAATATTTCAAAAAAAAAAAACATAAAAGTTAGAAGCTAGAAACGATCGGTAGGGTCTTCGGTCGAAGGATCGATGGATGAACTGTCTCTCTACATATTCACCAACATCTACTACATCTGCTACATCATCGTATGTTGCTCCCGAGTATAATATTGTAACTCATTTGTAGTAGCTAAAAGCGATGTAACAGTACCCTTTAGTTTCTCGATCTTTTCTACTTGTCTAGAATTATGAGTCTTCATTTCCTTTTCATTGTGTCTTAATATCGACATGGAACCGCAAAGTGGCTGAAATAGAAGATGTACTAATATTAGAGTAATAGTAAGATGTCCGTGAACCGAGTCCGTATATCCTCTTCCTCTTACTTTCGTCTCTTTCAACGAACTTTCTTAAAAATCTCGTTCTTCTTGATATCGGGTGATGAAGTACCTTTCGTATGTCGGTTAACAACCTCCTCCTCAAATATTTTTTCCACAATAATCTACATAATTACATAAATTTTAATATTAAATAACTATGTCAATAAGTCATATAAAAGTGGCATATATATAAAATAACCTTATAAATTAATTACTTGCTACGAGAATTCTTACTTGCTAATCGATGAATACGTACCGATCATCAACCTTCTTCTTATGAGTCCTCAAGAAAACCTCGTGAGTATTGGGTTCATGATCAACTCATTACATTGAAAAAAATATACTTAAATATTTAATTATTTATGTTAAAATAATTATAAAAAAATAATTAGGTTTAATATATATATATATATATATATATATATATATATATATATATATATATATATTTACCATGCATATTGCATGCTCCATATGGATGATCAAACCCCTTATATGTCTAGATGGACCAATTCCGACACTACCAATCTTGTTTTTGTGATTTCGAGCCGTCATCTTAGATTAGGCAATAGACTCATGTTTTGCGCATTCGTTATAGCATACATCCCATACCTCATATGAAATATATATTGGTTTGGGGTGTTTCTTAACTTGATAAAGAAAGTCGGGATACTACTTCCGTGTTAGACTCTGCCATACTTCCTTTATGCTATCTTGATATTTTGCTCCCACTTAAAGGACTTCTACAAGAATGTTAAAAATATTCATTAGTATATTTAATTGAATATTAATATTTCTTAATTCAAATATGAATTCATGTAATAAATTAATTAAATTAAAAACTACCTTAAACTCTTTTCAATACAAGTCTTTAGTTTCTAGACTAATTGACTTCTAAATCGATCTAGATATGTCAACATACTCGTGAAATGTCTTATAGATACAACGAGCATAAATATCAAAAGGATACAAGTTGTCAAAGAAGACATTAATTAATACTTAAATGAATGTATAATTATAATAATATAAAAAAATATTTCATGAAAATATGCATAATACATATTCCTTGCCATCAACGATAGTAATTCGAGGATCAAACGTAGATTCAAGAGTTTCAAAAGTGGAATTGAGAGGGACGTTTAGCGATGAGCCATGTTCAAGAACATGAAGATCATCCTGTTAGGGCGAAGGCCCCGATGACGACAAAGGGTCGGATGGGCGGGGATGTGGAGGTCATAATATTACACCACTCATGCTGTTCTTATCGAGTCCCTTACAACTCCTACCGAAGAAGCTAGTATTCCACCTTATGTTCCTTCTTAATCTCTTAGATCCGTTAAGCCTAGTCACACTTTATTTCCACCTAGAGTTACTTTCGAGACTCCTCATCATCCCGTTGCATACCACCGTAGAACCACAATGTTGCATAGGATGAGCCGGCACCGAAAGGGAGTAATAATGGGATGCTTATGATCCGAACCCATACACCGAATGTTTTTTCTTCCCTTCTATAGCCTCGATATATCGATGTCTAACACCGATGAAAAACCTTCTAGTGCCTAGCTAGTACCTACCTCACACAATAAGTCCACTCGTTCCTACGTAATTACAAAAATTATAATACTAAATAATAAATTTAATATTTAAATTGAATTGGCATAGGTATAATTAAAAAAATAAAAGACTTGCTATAACCATTTTGGACCGTATATAGACGAATAACTCATTCTGTCAACTTATGAGTTATTACAAATAACTCATAAAGATTGGGGTCATGACCTAACTCTTTAGCTTAAAAAAGTAGACATAAATAATAGGCGTTGTAATAACTACAAATAATAATTTATAACATAATAGATAAAAGAATTTACCATGCTTGTTGTGTGCTCAATTTATAAGATGAAACCCCTCGTATGTTTAGATTGGCCATTATTAATGTCATCCCTTCCGTTCATATAGTTTTGAGCCGCTCGCTCGTAACGAGCTCGAAAATCGGATGAGCAACTATGCTACTCGTCATCTCTCCTACACATGCTCTAGGATAGATATGGATTTGGTCCCCTTTCTCTTTTAGTTGGTCGGCATGTCGGCATATCGTCTGCGTGCTTGATGCTCCCATGCTATCTTAACCAGTATGATGATGGCTTCCTTCTATATAAAGTACTCCTATAAGAAGAAAAAATAAATTGTAGCACATTTTATGTTATTTTTACTGAAATAATTTAAAAATATTATAAATAAATAATTAGTATATTACCTTAAACTCATTTCAATAGAAGTTTTTGGTCTTCTAAGAAAATGACTTTTACATAGATCTAAAAGGGTCCAATCACTTTTCGAAAAATGGTGATGATCCGTTAAGAGTATCAATTGGATGGATTCAAACTATCGAACACAATAAATATAAAAAAAATGGCAAGTAAATTCATGGAAAAAATAATATATCATAATATAAATAATTATGAACAATAAAGTAAAGACAATATTATTTTTATTGGTATGCATAATACGTACCCTTCATTTATGACCCGAATGGTTTGGTCGGCATCAATTCTAGAATTGTCGCTTAGAGCGAAGAAATCATTGAAGCGACCTCCGCTACCCGGCTCTATACGAGGTTGACGTTCATCTTGTAGGGGAGGCGATGGGGGATGGGTCATTAATGCCGGTTATGAAGCGAAGTGGGCACTTGTGGTGAGGAATAAAGGGGGCACGTAAGCTACTACTGGTGATGCAAAAGTGCTAGGTGCATATCCGGGATCAAAAGCAAGACTATAATAACTAGCATTGTCACCGTCCATCGCCAATACCATAGCCACGCTATATGATCCGTCAAATAGGTCGTTTCATGAAGGCGACTCAAATTATGAGTCATCGCCTATACGGTTTCATGTGATATAGTTTAATAAATACAATAAATAAAAATATCTATATTACGTCAAAAACTTTAATTACTTTGATTTTACACATACCTCTAATCACCATCGTACACATAATTACTATTTTCATAATTAACATCTAAGTCTCCTTCTTCCTCAATCGATTCCGATTCAAATTCACTCTCATCCTCTTAAGGTTTAATTATTTAATGTTTCATACATCTTTTCCTAAAAATCTAATAAAAGTTTTGCAAAGCCTTCCTTGTAAATTGGATATTTCCTAATTACCAAGGCCTCCAACTGCATAAAAAATAGCACATCCAAAATATACAACACATACACCACGATCCTCGACGTAAATCCTTAGCTAGTAATATCAACACACAAATGAAGTTAAAGTATTCTAAATTACCATATTAACTACAACTCGTACTTAAAATGGGTTTTGGACCGACACGACTTCGGCGTCATGGTTCTTAAAGATAAAACATGCATACAAGTAAATTGGCAAAAATAGTCTAAAAAAGGCTCGAATCGACACGACTTCGTGTGTTGTGATTTTCAACTAAAAGGAAAACAAAACGAGGCATAAATGATAGACTCGGCAAAAGCTATCCGAATCAAGAATCAAACTAACATGACTTCAAACATCATGATTTTCGGACGTAAACAAGCAAACACGATAAAATTGGCAAGCAAATAGGTATTTTAGTCAAAATTAGAAAGAATGGTCTAAGTCAAGGTTGAGACCGACTTGAATTTGAGTGTCATAATTTTTAAACAAACAATGGCAAAATAAAAAATTGGTAGGCATAAAATAATAAAAACGATGAGAATGGTTTGATTATGGCTTAGACGGACTCGACTTTAAACATCATGGTTTTCAACTAAAATGATAAATACCCAAACTAGCATAATCAATTAATCATCATCAAGTAATAATCAAGCTATCAATCGACAACACAAACGAGCATAATCATGCATGTTTAATCAATCACGATCAAATAATAACTAATCAAAATTGCACACATCGAGGTCGATACTTACCTTTGATAATCCATTCAAATTAAAATCTAATTCATGTCTTTGTAGCTCCATTACAGAGCATTGACACCACCTTTTTCTCCCGAATTCTAATGAGTTTTTTGACCTCTCACGTTTAATATGTTATAACATATATCGACACACTTCAATAATCATCAATATAATAAATTTAATCTTAATTTCATCAATATCCATAATTAATTCAAAATTATTCTAAAAAAATGACACGAATTAAAACTTGAGGTTTAGATAACTTAACTTGCAGTCAAAATACTATAACGACTATTGAGATATTGTCAAAATATGTTGTGACCAAAATACCTTTTGGGGTTATGATAGTGTGTCATACTTGTCACAAATTTATATATTTCTTTTTCCTCGGTAAATCGAATCACAAAAATATAGTTAGGATAAAGGATTGTTTTCACTTTTGGTTCAATCATTGATCATTAATTCAAATATTAATCCATTCTTATAATGAATATTTATTGTAAGACAATAACATATATGTTATCTTCAATTTTTCCTTAATGATTTTTTAATCAAATAGACACTATTTGATTAATTCCTAATTAGTAAACAACATAGTAGATGCTATGTAAATTTAATCTAATAATAGTATTAAATAATAGAAAGATAGGTGAAGCTAAACAACTCTCCTAGACGCTAAAAGAATTTAATCTAGTTTTATGTTTTTTAAAAGATTAAAAGAAAACTCATTTATAATCATTAACCCCTAGTTGCTATCATAAGCAAGTTTAGATAAGTAATTACGGACTTGAATGTTTAGTTAGTAATAGATTATAATGATTAATCAACTAGCGTGCACTTTAATCAATCAAACATACAACCATATTCATATGACATAGAAAAACATAAAATACTCAAAAGAATAGGTTTAGAGATAAAATCCGTTTAGATCTCACAATAATTTTACCAAAGGCTTCAACTTTTCTTCAACTAAGAAAGAGTTTTTTTAGAGTTGTAAGGTTTTGCTTACAAAAGTGGGTGTGACTCGCTGGGATGAAAAGATGAATCAATAAAAAATCTTAAATTTTTTATTTATAGCTAAAAGGTAAGGTTATAACACACACATAACCACCTCATAAGGACATATGGTTTGTTTATTGTGGCTTGCGACTTGGAGCCTTAAACAACGAGTGGCACATGGTTTGCTTGAGCTATGTGCCATTTGTACTTCATCTCATGTCTTTTGTTGCTTCATCTCATGTCCCTAGCTACTTTTCATGTGATTTTGTTGCTTCATCTTTTGTCCTAAGCTACCGCCTATGTGTCTTTGTTGCTTCATCCCGTGTCCCTAACTAATTAAGCCTATAGATCTTTAATAATCTTTAATGGACTTGATATGTACCGAATTAGAGTTTTATTTTTTCATGAAAGTTGTAGCCCTGTTTTGTATCTTTCTAACACATTAAGTCTTACATCAATTGGAGATCCACAACTTCAGTCATGAGCTAAATATCGACACCGACTCAACCTCTTTGCTCAATCCTAGGATTTCGGTTTGTAGCTGAATTCTTTCATAAGACCAACCTATTTTGGACTCGGGACCTCATAATAATTATAGGTATGTCTCTCAAGTATTCTATGGGCTTGGCCTTACATCAATTGGAGTTTTGAAACTCCGGATATGGATTAATTTTCATAACCGATCTGGACTCTAAATAGGATTCGAGTTAGCTTTCTAGACCGAATATGAAATATTTTTTGGAGACCCAAACGAACTTGGATTTTGACCTATTATATCATTATAGAAATCTTGAGATGTCCTCTACAATGTCTCCGAAGACCACTTCTTCTAAATCTAACTTTAATTCTTTAAAATATTTATAAAAAATCCAAAAGGTCTAAGTTAATCATGTTGGAATCTCTAACTTTTATGCACAATTATTCTAAACTCCTAGTTTATTTCTTCCATATGAATATGAGTATAGATTATCATAATAAGATATAAAAAATAGCAAATAAACTAAATATAACTAGAATAATATGTGATATAATGTTTCTATCGGATTAGTTTCGACTTCTTTAACCCCGATAAAGAATGATTTATTTCAATTAGTTGGCGAGGAGGAGTGATTGCTCGTTGACAAACTTGGTGTACCCTTGTATGGTAGAGTGACTAAAATGGCCGGAGCAATCGGAATAGTGGCTAGAGCAATTGGAACGATGGCCGGCACAATGGTTGGCATGGTCGAAGTGGCCACGAGTGTGGTCGAAGCAGTGGTGGTCATCGCAGCTGCCATCGGTGAGAGTTTAATGATGGTGATCGAGAGGTGAAGATAACTGTGGTTTGATAGGGATGATAGTTATGGGAAAAAAGGAATAACTAAGCTTACATGAATAAGGGGGATAGAGGCGACAAGACAATGATTGGTAGTTTTAGTGGTGGCTAGTCAAAACATTTTTGGTGTGGGTCTTTTAGTGAGGGAGGAGAAGAAAATGAAGGAAGAAGGGGCTACTCGCTAGATTAAGCTCTTTTTTTTTTTTTTTTAACAACAAATGTGATTTTGTTGCTATCTATAAGAGTTCATAGTTGTTTGAATTTACCAAATTGCATTTTCTTTTAATTGGCGATACAATGTTCCATTGCTATATTTATTGTAGAACACCGACCAACAACAATCCATCATTGTATTGTGATGGAATAATAGTCGTTAACGTAGATAACCCATTGTTATATCATCTCACATTTATGAGAAATTAGCACGCTAAATCTCATCAAAATTAAGTGGTCGTCTATATCATTTGTCCGTAAATACCGTTGCAAATTAGTAGGTAATCCGTTGCTTCGAGTTATATATATATATATCTAATCTCATAGCAAGTTATTTGCGAGTTGAATCTCTAATCCAGGCTCACGAGTTCGCCATAGCTATTTATTTTCCGAGGTTGCAACATTAGCGAGCATAAAAAATTTCCCCATTGTTCATTGAATTTAAAATTTTTAATTTTGCTCGGCAATCGCCTTTGTTCTTATGTTATTTCTTGCTATTTTAGACGGCTTCCATAAACCGGGCAATAATTTGGCGGGGCTCGAACAAATCGGGAGGAAGGGTTCAACCAAAGCTCGCTGGGGAAATAGTGGTTGTTTCTTTTCTCATCTTTTATTTGTGATACTGCATTGCCAAAGCGGTCTTCCTCGATGATGTCTTTCAACAAGGTTGGAGTAAATTATAAATTCGTCTCTCTTGTTTCAAGAAACAAATCAATTAGTCCTTTTAATTTCAAAAGTAAATCGACTTATAATTTAATCTTTTTCTTCTTTTACTTTATTTTAATTTTTTGTTTTAAAAAATAAAAATATATGAAAAGATTAATGGCAAAAAATTTTTTTTATGAAATAAAAATAATATTAAATTAAACACGTTCAACACTAATTAAAAGATTAAATAATAATTTTTGAAATAAAATAGACTAATTAATATGTTTTTTAAAACTAAAGGGACTAATTTATAATTTACTCAACAAGGTTGTCATAAACTTTAATGGTGCATGCAACAGCTTTTGTGCACACATATTAAGGTGCCATTGGTAGTTGGATAAAATAAAAGAACTAGACTGGAACGAACAGAGAAAATAACTATTATGTTTTCTATTGGTTCACATTATACTCGATTATACGACCATTCTGTTATGTGTCTGGTAAACATGAGATATAATGGAACAACATGTAACAATAATACCCTTATGTTTTTTTTATGTATACAAATATAAAAATAATAATTTGATTCTTTTTTAATTGTGTTCAAGTCATAGAATTAATTTATGTTAAAAAAATAAATCATTTTATGTTATTTTATTTAGTTATTGTTTTTTCATAAATGAAATAATTACTTTTTTTATGTTTTCATATATTTGTTAAAAATAAGTTGAACAATGGGCCACCATCCACGAAAGCTAGTTAATTTGCCGGTGGTTCTGGATTACCTAACCCATGAGAAGAAATAATCTCAAATGAGGGAAATGGTTGAACCATCAAACGAGCAAAATAGAGCTAATGAATCAAACATCTCCTCACTTTTATTTGAAAATAACAATCTACATTTCTAAAACTATTATTATTATTATTATTATTATTTTGTATTTTGCCGAAATTTTGCATAAATATTAGAAAAAAATCAATCTATTTTCTTAAAAAATTCTAGAGTTTTAGGGTTAAAAAATGTTTTATTTTTATTTTTTTACATTAAAAATATAAAACATTAGATAAAGTAAAAAATAACCCGAAAATGATCCTAAAATTTTTTAAAAATCCTAGATAAATTTTGCTAAATAATTTTCATCACATAACTATTTAAGAGAATCTTAAGCTCAAAAATTCAAAGATCAAAGATTGTTTAGCAAATAGACTAAAATTTAGATGAAATTTTTTGACCTATTTAGCTGAAAATTAGTTGAACAACTTGAATCTCTTCCTTCCTCAATCCTAGGACAATCCAATGCCCTAACTCCTAACGTTATTAACGACACCGAAAACAACCATCACCATAAAGCAAGATATTATTTGCTTAAATTACGTCTGGAGAAGTCCTGTAATGTACTCCCATGTGCAAAAACTACACTGCAAACGAAGCTTTAACCTCGCCCAAAACAGACTTATCAACTAAGAACTCGGACCGCAGAAATTATTAGATGTTTAAACAGTTGCCTTCCCTACTACCGCTTCCAATTAAGAAACAGATATCTCTGCTGTTGTTGTCCATATCCACTGTATTATAGAAACTACTGAAGAAAAGAAATGGCATGCTACATCAAACCTGTGCTATTGCCACTTGCAGAAAAAAGCCCCAAGAACTCAAAACTCGCTTTGCAGAATTGTGTGATTAGGGAAAACACTTCTATAATATATGTTCTATTTATAGTATCTCTGTACACTATCAAAAAACTCAGGGAACTTGCAAACAAAGGTCAAATGCAGCAATCAAGCTCCTATGTACAAGAAGAGTTTCACCCAATAATCAATCCTCTATTGAAACTCGCCTTCAGTTGTCTTTAAGCTTAAATACAGAGTTGACGTATTCTTCGGTGTCCCAAAGAAAACAACCAAATGCAACTGCCTCCAAAACCAATCTCTTCAAGCTCGAAAATGAGGTCAAGATCACCTCATCATTTTCAAGCACACCGGTCTTCTCATCCCCAAAAAGTGCACAGCTGTGCTTCTCAATCAAATTCACAGCCTCCTTAGATTTCAGTTTCGCACATCGCTGCATTGTCTCAGAATCAAACCCCATCATGTAGCACTTCAATTTTTCGTGTTCTGATTTTGGCCAGTTTGATTGTGTTTCCTGCAATGTAGATTTCTCATTGCTTACGTGACCAAAACCAAGATTTGTAAATCCATAAGGCACTGACCCAGGAAACCGAGGGGTTGTCCTATGACCGAGATGAATATCTTGGAGGGGCAGAGCCAGGCACCATTCCAAATGATGCCTTAAGGACGCAGATTTTAGGAAGTAACCATATAAAATCGAGGCTGCATACACTCGACCAAGCTGGAGCTGTTGGATCTCAGTTGTTGCCCAGCTGTCTGCCACACTAGAATTTGCTCTCAAGCCAATAACTGTAGAGACATGGTCCTTAACCATCTCTAAGACCTCAAAGCTGTGAATGGACTCAAGTTCCCAGTCCTTTGAAGGCCGTATCTCTAGCCTGCGATTGTAGATGCACCTAGAGAGCTTTGGAACCAAAGGGACTCTGATCTCAGAAAATTTGTAAAGAATTAACATATACATGACATCTTCAACGGCAACTTGGCACTCATACTCTTTCAGTTGAGCAATCCTCCTAGCATTCAAAAGTATCAATTAATTAGGTAATATAAATCATTTGTTAAAGGAGCAATCAAGATGTCCGGATGCAGAACTATTAGGTGATGGAATCATTCTACAATTGCGCATCTGTTATATGATCCTTAAGGTGCAAAAGTGACAAAAAAATAGCACTAGACTAGTTGGTTAGTAATGTTATAGCAACGATTGCCTAAATGCATGAAGCAAGGTGCAGCCAACACTAGCATATCATTCGTTATCAGTCACTTCCATATGGCAGAAGGAAATTTTGTGTGATTTATACAAGTGAAGTGTCCATTCTGGAAAAAGAAGGGAGAAATTCACAATTCAGATTCTCAATGTATGAAATGTGTAAACAGATGATAAATTTAGGATTAAAAAAAAACAGCCATGGCTTCCATAAAGGAAAAGGAAAAGGAAAAGAAGAGTTTCAATAAGAAGTGAGGCTTTGTAGACAGGTACTGCTGTTCAGCATAATAATATATAATTGTAAACCAGCAGTCATTAATAGCCCGAGCCCAATTAAATGTTGTGCAAACAAGCAACCCTCTACCCATTTAATTTGTAAATTTAATTTTCTTAGACCATAAATTCCAACAAGTCTTGTCAAAATGTGAAGTTAAATTGAACAACTGAAATCATCATCTCAAGCTAATTTTTAAAACACAATTTGATTGTTTGGCTATCCTTCGCAATCTTCAACGTGATGCTTAAGAGGAGGAATAAATATAGCTTCCGATTTATTGATGAGGAGGTCCATCAGAAAACAAGCCTCTTTCATGTATGTTGATTATCACATAAAACATGGCTTCTCAACCAACCAAGCCATGTATAAGTTTATAAGTTAACTTTCATCCGCTCCTAAGCGGCTAACGCCTAGATGCCTGACTGCTCCTCAATCATGGTTTCACCTATGCAACCGCAAGCTTCAAACTAGCTTCAGCCTAAGCATTATACGGTATAAAAATAATAATATAGAACGCTTCTTCTTCGACAGTAAACTGATATACAGTGAAGAAGATCCAAAATCCAAAACAAAGATGCTCAAAGGAATGAATGAACTCTAACAGGATATAAAAAAAGGGATACATATGAATAAAACAGTAAGGCTTCAGACTGAGCGAATTGGAGAACCAATTTTCGAGAAATTATTATATGATTCGATCTATAGCTAGACCAAGCCAACATTCTGTATTTACCAACTACAAAAATTGATGTCAACTCCACCAAACACATGAACTACTTTACTCTGCATAGACCAAACGACATGATATACTAAAACACTAAATATTGCATCAAGCAATAAATTACCTGTGAAGAGAAGCTTCATCGGAGCCAGAGCTAAGAAGCATGCGACTCAAAGAACTGTCCCTATCATCGGCCAATAACTTCAACTCATCAGCCACAGCAACATGAAAAAGCTGTCTCTGATTCTGAAACACGCCACTCAAAAACTTCCCAGCCTCAGACCTCAACTCCAGCGGAGTGTTCAAGCTGCTGTTGCTGCTACTCGGCTCGCAGTGGCTCGATCCCGCTCTTGCCACCACAACAACCGCAGCACCGTGTCTCGGTTGATCTACTTTCCAGTTAAGGAAAGCAGTCGACAACTTGAATGTCAAATTGGAAGACGAAATTGAGCGTAACTTACGGGATTTTACCGCCGATGGTAAAAATTGAAGAGAGAAAGACTTGCTTCTGGTGCTGCAAAGGCTACAGTCCATTCACAGAGTCAGAGAGAAACTGACAATAGTAATAATAGATAAGGCCGCGAGGCTTAGGGGTTTTTGATAAGCGTTCGTCGATAAAGAGTCAGGACTTTTATGGAGTTGGGCGGCGCTCTATTATTTGACTAATCGGCTTATCATCATGATTTGTAGCAAAATTTTAATGGCCAAGTACAAAGAACGGATAAGATGCAATAACTAAACAACAAAAGTTTTATGGCGAGGAGATAAGATATCCCCTAGTTTTCAAAAATTTGTTTCGAACCTATTAATTAGCATTGATTATTGATCACCGTTAATTTAATTTTACTTTATTCTAAAAATATTTTTTTCATCAATTTTTTCATAACCTTTATTGTTTTAAATAGAAAATAAATTGATTAATGTTGTTTGTTTTAAAAACTAATTATTTATTTTATTTATTTTATGCTTTTTTGTTTTAAAAAATAAATAGATATTATGAAAAGAATAATGAAAAAAGATTTTTTTTATATAAATATTAAATTAAACATGATAATACTACTTAAAAACTAAATAATTAATTTTTAAAATAAATTCATTGGATGGATTAATTTATAATTTACTCTATACTTGCTTCATTGTTTTTTGATTCAATTAGTGGTTTATTTAGTCTATCTTATCTTAGTTTTGTATTGTTTTGGTTTTTTTATTGTTTTTTTTTTTTTTTTGTTTAATCCCAATGACTCTCAAGACTTTATAGAAGAATTGTTGTTATAAAACGTTAATACCTACCTAGATGTGATGATACAATACTTTTTTCAAAAACACAAAATCCAATTTTCTATGCCAATATCATCATTCTATATTCTATCACGTATTAACATGGTCTTTTAGTGAAAAACCGTTATTGAAGAGACGCATGATCGTGAGGGATTGGAAATGATACAATATGTAGTAAAAGGATTGAACAAGATGAAATTGAAAATAAAGGAACCAAATATACCCACTAATTCATTAGGTTTTTTTAATGGACAATTATGTGAGGCTTGAGTGCGCTGACGTTAGCAAAGCAAATATCCTGACGCACAAAACAGCAAGAAAATATCTAGATATGGGACCATCCACCTCTGATTTTTATACAAGCATTGTGGGAATATTGATCCGCAAAAGACGCATAAATTTTATGATATATTTTGTAATTAAAAATTTCATCTTTCAATTTTGTTTTTCAATGAAAAAAAAATCAATCTTTTTACCTCCACAAATAGGGATGGGAATAGGTCGGAAATAAAATAGTTACTCTATCAAACCCATTCATTAATTATCTTTTTAAAATATTTTAATAGACAATGAGCTACATATGAATAAAATAGTATTATACATTTATGTTAATAGGTAATTTATTTATGAATATAAATATTTTTTTATTCTATTAATATCTATTTTTCACTCATTAACATAAAAAAAATACTAAAAAATAAAATTTTAAAATAAATAATTTTTTTTAATTGATGAATAAAAGCATAGTGTGTGTGTTTATGTGTGAATATACAGGTTGTATTTTTTTTTTTTTTTACATCATGCATTTTTATTTTGCATTCTTTCTTATGATAACATGTGGAGAGCAGTAGCCCTGTGAAGAAGGGCAGTTTACAGAGCGGGAGTTGGATTTATTTCGTTCCTATTTGCAAAACATAAATAAAAAAATATTAACAGTTTTATTTTTAACGAGTACCAAATTAAGTATTGAAAAAAATATAAATATATTAAACTATGTGAAACTATATATTATTTATAAAATTGTTGAATTCGTGTTTTTATTTTTTATTTTGATAATATTCATCGATTATTATTAATTTGTGAAGACTGAAGATGGGTTCCCTTATGAAATGCTAAGACTAGCCCAACTACCCAATTTATTTTCGCTCTCTGAGCCTATCCGATATGGACCAAATAAAATATGCTGACTTTGCTTTACTCATACATCTTTAATATTCAAAACATCTACCATCCCAGTTTTTCCAATAACCTATCAAAAAGAAAAAACAGTTATCACCAATTATTTTACTATATAAAAAGAGTTAAAAAAAAAGAATTTATAACAAAAAAAATTAATAAAAAAATTGAAAGAAAAATCTTTAATTTAAGGGAAAAAATTAATAGGTAAATGGATATAAATAAGATATTAGCAGTGGTATAATATAATTGGTCCGAAGCTGAGTAAAGAAATTAACAAATGATTTTTAATGGATGATGAGACAAGATAATGAGTAGAGTATTTTTTAGTATGTATGATATGAGATTGGTTTAATGAGCAAACCACCTAGCTCACAAAATATTAACCTATCAATTTATTCTTTGTTTAATAGCATAGCTTTAAGTATGCACTTTCAAGCTTTCTAAGTTAAATAAAAGTAATATATATATATATATATATATATACATATATATATAAGTTTTACTGATTTTTTTTTCTGAAGGTTTTTAAATTGATAATACAAAGATTAATAACCAATTATAATTTGATAAAAAAAATTAATTATACAGGTATTATTATTAAACACAAACTTTTGTAATAAAGATAATTCCACTAATTAGTTACCTATTTGAAATCTACTTAATACAAACCCAAGGCAAAAAAAAAATAAAAGCTAAATCGTGAATGTGCTAAAACTGATGGTTGTGAAATATCATATAAAAAAAAAAAATCAATATCTTATTTCTTTAAAGGGTAATTTAAGGAGTATAAAAAGAATAGAATTCTTTTCAAAAGAAATTATGAAATAAACTTATTAGTAAACTAAAAAAAAAAAAATTCGTAAAACTTATTTTTCCTTTCTCTCTTAAAAGTGAATTTTTAATACTTTATTCTTGTCCCATCCCATCTTACCAAAATACATGATGCTCATATAGTATATATATATATATTGAATTTCAGGATTGTTTGGTCTCACATTGTGGGTGCGTGCTTCTTTTTTTAGTGATTTTTAGTTGTTTTAATTCAATTTATTTACTCGTTCTTAGTTTGTCGAAGAAGAATGAAGTTTAATGACTTAATAGAGAAGTTTCACGTTTTATATCCTTGGTATAAATATGGTGAATGTGCTAAAACACAAAATCCAATTTTCTATGCTAATATCATCATTCTATATTCTATCACGTATTAATATGGTCTTTTAGTGAAAAAACCGTTATTGAAGAGAAGCATGATCGTGAGGGATTGGAAACGATACAATATGTAGTAAAAGGATCGAACAAGATGAAATTTAAAATAAAGGAACCAAATATACCATTAATTTCATTAGCTTTTTTTAATGGACAATTATGTGAGGCTTGAGTGCGCTGACGTTAGCGAAGCCAATATCCTGACGCACAAAACAGCAAGAAAATATCTAGATATGGGACCATCCACCTCTGATTTTTATACAAGCATTGTGGGAATATTGATATGCAAAAGACGAATAAATTTTATGATATATCTTGTAATTAAAAATTTCATCTTTCAATTTTGTTTTTCAAAGGAAAAAATAATAATCAATCTTTTTACATCCACAACCTACCCCACAAAATATTAACCTATCAATTTATTCTTTGTTTAATAACATAGCGTCAAGTATGCATCATCAAGCTTTCTAAGTTAAATAAAATAAAATAAAAGTAATATATATATATATATATATATATATATCAAAAAAAATTTATAAATTTCAAGGATTTTTTTCTAAAGGTTTTTAAGTTGATGATGCCAAGAATAATAACTAATTAGAATTTGATAAAAAAAAAAAAGGCTAAATCGTGAATGTGCTAAAACTGATGGTTGTGGAATATTAAAAAAAAAAATCAATATTTTATCTCTTTAAAGGGTAATTTAAGGAGTATAAAACGAATAGAATTCTTTTGAAAATAAATTTTGAACTTAAACTTATCAGTAAACTAAAAAAATATCGTAAAACTTATTTTTCCTTTATCTCTTAATACTTTATTCTTATCCGATCCCATCTTATCAAAATATATATATATATATATATATATATATATATATATATATATATATATATATATCATGTATTGTTTGGTCTCACACTGCGTGTGCCTGCTTCTTTCTTTTTCTGGTGGTTTTTAGTTGTTTTAATTCAATTTATTTACTGATTATTTGTTTGCTAAAGAAGAAGGTTTTAATGACTTAATAGAGAAGTTTCACGTTTTACATCCTTGGTGCAAAAATTGAGGAAACAATAATGAGTCGAGTCATCGGATATGTTAAAGCAACAATAGAGGCATTATTTACGTTCAAAACTAACAAATCTTCGTTAACAAATTGTTAGTTTGGCAATAAATGAATTAATTTTTAGATAAATATTTTTTTAAAAAAACAAATATTTAATTGACATGTATCATAGTCAATTGAGAATATATTAAGGTGACTGAGATTATTAACGATATATTTTTGGACACGTACCAACAACCTATAAAGTTTAGAAGTTCAAATCTTTATTTTCATTTGTGTTGGATTCTTTTATAAATTGCCATGAATAAAAGTTCAAAATTTAACTTATATTTGTCTAGAAGATTTTTTTTTATAGTATCGACCCAAATAGGAATGATTTGTTTAGGAAAGGATTGTATGTCCTCATTAGTATATATCTTTATTTCTTTGTTTGTGTTGAATTCTTTTATAAATTATTCCTTTTCGGGAGTTGACTTCTAATAATTTGTTGTTGGACAAATAGTTTTTAGGCTATAGACCTGCTTCAGATCAAACAACTTTCAATACAAGTTCGATAAAACAAGGTGAATTTACTTTCGTCAGTTTCTTTCACACATCTATGCTAAAGCTTACAAGTTTTATTCATCTTTTTCTTCATAGTTTTATTTATGATAGTCAACCCTTATATAACAAAATGAATTTTCAATTTATATTCATATTTTAAATCGTATCAATTTTATTCTTATAAAAAAATATTAAATTTTCAATCTATCATTTTATTAATTTTTTCATTCAAATTAAATTAGTCATGTACATGATTTATTATTACAGGCTTTGAACTCTATGGGCATGACAAAATAAATAAAAAATTAAAAATTTCACACAAGATCAAGTCTCTCTTTTTCTTTGAAACCTCCCTCTCCTCCCTCCTCATTCTCTCTCAGGTGACCCCTCCTCCATCGAGGTTACCAATATCAATAATGATAAATTATTAATATATAGGGGTGGGTGTGGGAGTTGCTTTTAAGAAACGTCAATCACAAGTCAACAAATAGATCAAAATATCAACCAAGAGCTAGCACTGTGACATCTAAAAACAATGGTACATCAATTAGAAGAATTAACGCAAGTAGTAAAAAGTATGAGAAGAAGAGAAACCAGTGTCATACTCCAAACATACGAAGTTTTTTATGATGTAGATAGAGTTCAGAAATAAAGATGACAATAAAGTTTAAAAATAAGGATCACACTTAATTATTAAAATTACGTCACATCATTTATGTTTAGATGGTAATCAGATTAAAAAATATATGTTTTTTTTTTCAGATTAAAATAATTCAACTTCCTAGCAAAAGTTAAAGAAAATGATAATTAATTTTTTTTTAAATGAATAATCTTGTTCCTAGCCTACCTAACCAACTTTCTTCATTCATCTTAAAGATAAGGTATAGATGTTCATCATGTTAGAATATGTGCTTTCATTTTTATGCAATTTAAGTTTTATGTTGGGCAAAGTTTATCATTAGTCGGATTTATTTGCTATATAATTTGAATCTAGTACGCCAAAACCAACAAACAAAAAACATAAATTAATATATAATTAAATTAATTAAATTATTATTTTTTATTTGTGAGAAAAATTAAATGTGGAAAATAGAATCTTCATTAGTGAGAGGAAGCTCGTAAAAAACAATTATTGGAATCTTCATAAGAGAACATTATGGATATTAATAATATCTATGGATAATTATTTATCAATATGGATAACGATTTATCTATATTTGGTTTTATTTTATCAACCAAAATAACTCTCTTTTCTTTTCTTTTCTTTTTTTTGTGAAATTAAAAAAAATGCAGTTTTCATGTTTAGCTTTATTACCAATAATCCTAATCTAACTAAAACCATTTTTTAATTCAATTTCATGACAAAAAAGTCATAATAACAAACAATGTATAATCCTTGACTTTACCCCATATTTAATCCTTGTATAATTCAATTTTTTAATTGAAATTCTTTATAATTTTTTAGTTTAATTAAGACCCTTTACTTTTACAAATTTGTTGATTCGGACCATTTGTTATAACTCCGTCAACTATTCATCCAACATGACACATTACAATTAATGACAACCAATCACAAATAGACATGTGACATAACAGGTCAAAAGTAATAATGTTTGAGTCCGAAAAAAAGAATTAAAAACATTTTTAATAATAACTAATGTTTGGAATTTAAAAATGAATCAAAAGACAAATTTATCCCGCCCTATTATCCCAAAATTCTTGATTTAACCCCATCAATTTATAGAATTTCAAATGGAATTTTAGTGATTCGTTTGGGTTTTGATTTATGAAGCAACTCTCACATTCAGCTTTGCAACATCTAAGGATTAAATCTAATAGAATTCTGAATCTCAATTTATTTCTTAATAATTTATACACTTTCTTAGTATCCAAATAGAACCATAAAATTGAAGAGTAACCCATAATTTTACTTTGTAACCAATATTTCAAGTAATATGTCTAAATATGACAGAAATTTCATTCCTTTTTTTTTTTAAAAAAAAAGCCATAACTTTGGATTCAATTCTGGAAAAATTAGGTTTCTTTCTTTTCGATTTCTCTCTCATTTCTCTAAATTCTTATAGTTCTTACGTTAAACAATTCTTGAACTACGTGATCACTAATCCATAGTTGTCGATCTCCACCCCACATCTAAACCCAATAGCCTTGCAAGCTCATTCATCAAGACCGTTCTCCTCCTTCATAGTCCCGACGTAATCAACCATGAATTCAATTGAAATCCACCATAAATCTCAAACCACCACTACCACTCAATGTTAGGAATTTTTAGGAATGTTAGATAATAAGTTAAGTGTAATGTGAAGGAAATTTAAAAGTGTTTTCAAGTGGGATTTTATCCCACATTGGAAAGGAATGAAAATAAGAGGCAGACTTATAAAGTGGACCTCTAACAAAACTTTCAAATATTTGATTTGAAGAATTGGAGGGAAAAATAGGCTAATTAGTTGGAATTATATATATATATATATATATATATATATATATATATAATCAAAGACTAGCACTTAGCACTTTGTACGTGTACGTGTGTAATTAAGAAATTTATTTTATTTCTTAATGTAATTAAATTTGTAATTATTTAATTAATTATGTTTTTAATTTTCTATCGCAGTTAGTTAGTTATTAATAGCTTTCAAACCTTATGACAGTTAGAGTCCAACAATTATGATCGTTGGATTATGAATGTTAGAATCAACAGATCATGTTTATTATGAAAGAGTATCGGTAATCTATAAATAGGGGACTACCGCACGTAATGAAATCAGTTACATTTTTTGCAATCATCATCTCCTCTCGGAATTCTTTTCCTTCTAAGACTCTACAACTTTAAGAGATATTCTCTCGAAGGAATTTCGAGAGTGCTCGCTCTGCAGTTCTTTGTGTGTGAAAATTATATCCTAGAGGTGAATTACTAAAATCTCTACAGACATTATAATAGGGGCAATAATCACCTTAAGGATAGTGTGAGGTATTTTCTATACGTAATTAAGCACTACATATTTTTATCCTTCTTTAAGTTCATTTCAATTTTTCTAACAATCTTAAGGTGATTATTCGTGAAAGATGGAAGTAAGGGCGGAAAGTTCATTTCAAGTTATGGATCGAATGTGGTGAAACTAGATCGCTTTGATGGAACAAATTTTAGTCGATGGAAGGAAAAATTGATGTTCACGCTTACTCGCATTGAAGATTGCTTATATGTTGGACCCGAATTTGGAGTATCTTCCAAAACTAAAGGATGATGATTCTGAACAACTCAAGGCTGAACGAAAGAAACGTGTCGATGATGAATTACTATGCAGAGTTCATATTCTCAACACACTATCGATTGATTATATGATCTTTTCATCGGTGTTCCATCCCTAAAAGAAATTTGAAAAGCCTTGGAGTTCAAATACAATACTGGAAAACAAAGGGCAAATAAGTTTTTTATTATGAAATTTTTCAAATTTAAAATGGTTGATAATTTATCCGTTATGGATCCAATGCATGATTTTTCTGTTATGATATCGAAGTCGAAAGAGTTGAAAGTTCAAATTTCTGAATCACTTCGATGTAGGGGCTATAATTGCAAAATTACCTCCTACTTGGAATGATTACGGAAAAAGGATACTTCATACCACCGAAGACTTTACTTTGGAATAAGTTGAAAAACATCTTCGAATTGAAGAAGAGACTCAAAACTTGTAAAAAAGGAACTATGAAACTATTTCTAAAGTGAATTATGTCGATGAAAAGAAGCTAAATTTAGGAGGAAAGAAGCATTTTGGAGAGAGCAATTTTGGAGGGAGGAAAAGAAAACATCCGGACTTTTCGAGCTCTAATGCAATGAAAAATAAGACAAACAAGTCTTGTTATCATTGCGAAAAGAAAGGCCATTTCAAACGTGATTGTCGATACTTGAAAAAGAAAATGATAGAGAATGCCAATACTCGCAAATATGATGGAGAAAGAAATTAATACACTTGTTGCAATGATTTCGACTTGCACATTGGCATGATTATAGAACTGAACATGGCCGTCGTAACTAAGACCTTTAATTGGTGGTATGATTCCGGTGGCACCATCCATGTGTGTAATGAAAAAGCTCAATTCAAGACCTTTTAGAAGACTATTGAAGGTTACGAAGTGATGATGGAAAATAAGGACACCGTAAAGGTTCTTGGCAAGGGCACTCGTTGAAATATCGTTTACTTTTGGAAAGAAGTTAATGTCGGTTAATGTTCTATATGTTTCGAAATTAGAAAGAATTTTGTATCTCGCTAATATGTTATGTAAGAAGGGGATTAAGGTCGTGATAGAGTCCGACAAAGTTGTATTCTTTGAGAATGGTGCCTTTGTAGGCAAAGAGTACTCTTGTGATGGCATGTTCAAACTCGCACTATTAATAAGATGAGTGTTTCTGCTTATATTGTAGACTCTTCTTCTTTTCATTTATGGCATGGTAGATTAGCATATCTTAATTTTGATTTTATTAAATATATATCAAAAAATGGTTTAATCTCTTGCAATGATACTAGTAATGGAAAGTGTGAAATTTGTATATAATTAAAGATGACTAAGAAACCTTTTCCTTCGGTTGAAAGATCTTCCGAATTATTAGAACTTGTTCATTACGATATATATGAATTAAATGAAATTTTAACTAGAGGAGGTAATAGGTTTTTTATTACTTTCATCGATGATCATTCTAGATACACTTATGTTTACTTAATGAAAACTAAAGATTAAGCTTTCGATATGTTTATGTGTTATAAATCTGAAGTTGAAAATCAAAGAGAAAAGAAGACTAAATTTTTAAGAAGTGATAGGGGTGTTGAATATTTTTTTACTAAATTTTCTTCATTTTGTGAGGCTAATGGCATTATACACGAAATGAGTGCACCCTATACCCCACAACAAAATGGTTTAGCTAAAAGAAAGAATAGAACAGTAGTTGATATGGTGAATGCTATAATTTTGAAAGCTAACTTACCTAATAATTTATGGGGTGAAGCATTATTAATCGCATGTCATGTGCATAATAGAATACCTTATAAGAAATTTAAAGTCTCTCCGTATGAATTATGGAAAGGAAGAAAACCAAATCTAAATTATCTTAGAGTGTAAGGTTGTCTAGCCTTCTATAGAGTCACGGATCCTAAACGAACCAAGCTAGGATCAAGAGCTTTAAGAAGTGTGTTTGTAGGATATGCTCAACATTCTAAGGCATATAGGTTATTGGATTTAAAAACTATTGTGATAGTAGAATCTAGGGATGTCGAATTTATTGAACATAAATTTGCTAATGATTATAATACTACTACACAAACAGATAACAAACTAATCCAAGTTCACTATCTAGTGGTAAGAGAAAAACTAATGATACTCCTAAGTGAACCTAGAAGAAGTCAAAGGATTAGAAAAGAAAAGAACTTGGATTCAGATTTTATTGATCCACGAGTCTATTTTCTTCCTAGTTTAAGGTGATAGAAAATCTATACTTAACAAAATACCTATTTTATTAAATATAGAAGAAGATCCTAAAACCTATAGAGAAGCTATGACATCAAGAGATGTAGCATTCTGGAAGGAGGCAATCAATGAAGAAATTGACTCAATATTATCCAATAATAATTGGGTGTTAATGGATTTACCTCCCGGTTCAAAACCTATAGGTTATAAATAGGTATTTCGTAAAAAATATAATATCGATGGATCAATATAAACTTTTAAGGCTAGATTAGTAGCCAAAAGATTTAGGCAAAAGAAAGGTATTGATTATTTTGACACATATGCACTAGTTGCTAGGATAACATCCATTAGAGTACTATTTGCTCTAGCTTCCATTCATAATTTGATTGTGCATCAAATGGATATTAAGACATCATTCTTGAATGGTGACTTAGATGAAGAAGTATATATGGAACAACCTCGAAGGGTTTGTATTAACTGGAAATAAAAAGAAAGTATGCAAACTAGTTAAATCATTATATGGTTTGAAATAAGCAACAAAACAATGACATGAAAAATTTAATTTTGTTATATTGTCTCATGGATTTAAGCATAATAATACGGATAAGTGTATTTATTCTAAATTTATAAAAGAATATGGTGTTATTGTATGCTTATATGTGAATGATATGTTTATATTTGGGATAAATATTAATGGTGTGAATGAAAAAAGAAGTACTTATCCACACAGTTTAATATGAAAGATCTAGGAAAGGTAGATACTATCTTGGGAATCAAAGTAAAGAAAATTAATGGGGGTTATGCTTTGTGTCAATCTTATTATGTTGAGGTAATTATAAATAAAAATCAACATTTAGGAATTAAAGAGGTAAGTACCCCATATAAAAATTCACATGAGTTAATGAAAAATTATGGAAGAGCAATTGCTCAAATCGAGTATGCTAGTGTAATTGGTAGCTTAATGTATGCAATGTATTACATTAGGCTAGACATTTTCTTTACAGTTTGTAAGCTTTCAAGATACATCGAGTAGACTTGGTGTTGATCATTGGAAAATAATTTCTAGAGTCCTCGGTTATCTTAAAAGAACTTTGAGTTTAGGACTTTCTTATGAGGGTTATCCATCGGTGTTAGAGGGATATACCGATGCTAGTTGGATAACAAGTCTACATCTTGTTGGATATTCACTCTTGGTGGATGAGCTATTTCATAGGCTTCTAAGAAACGGACGTGTATAACTCATTTCACTATGGAATCTAAGTTTGTTGCACTAGCAACCGTAGGAAAAGAGGCGGAATGGCTAAGGAATTTATTCCTAGAAATAGAGTTATGGGCACAAGCGATGCTAGCCATTTCTTTACAGTGCGATAATGAATCTATTATGTCTAGAGCTTTAGCAAGATATACAATGAAAAATCTAGACATATAAACTTAAGACATGAATATGTCAAACAATTAATTCTTAAAGGAATTATCACAATCTTATATGTAAGAACAAGTAACAACTTGGTGGATCCGTTTACAAAAGGGCTTACTAAAGATTTAGTAAGGAAAACTTCAATTGGAATGGGTTTAAGACCCTTCTCCTAGAGTCACCGATAATAGAAACCTAACTTTTTCTAGTATTATCATTAGTTAAAAGTTCAATGGGCAAAAATAAGTTACCGATAAGTTGGTCGTGGAAGTATTATGATATTTCACTTATGTTACCATTCTAAGTTAACTAGTATTAATAAATTTTGAAGGATGAGTTACAAACTCTTAATGAGGATTAAGTTATAGAATATGACCAATATATTGAGAACTTAATAGGAACTTCACCTATATAAACATAAGGAGTGGTGCAGCTCCTAGAAAAAGCTTAAGTGGTCGACTTTTGAAAATGTTTATGAAAATCTAAGATGTAGCACATGGCCATATAAGTGTTAAAAGATTATTTGAGAATCTCTAAAAGAAGTTGGATTAGATCACATGTGTGGTATTTTCAGCTTTAATACAAAGGATATTGGTTCAATCGCTTAAGATATCATTTATTCCATTAAGACTTTGAGATATTTACACTAAAAGAAGATTTAAATTGAAAGACATCTTCCTTTATACGTGATACTATAAAGACTTAACGTTATTATATAAGTGAGGGATTGTTAGAAATCTTAGGAATGTTAGATAATAATTTAAGTGTAGTGTGAAGGAAATTTGAAAGTGTTTTCAAGTGGGATTTTATCTCACATTGGAAAGGAATGAAAATAAGAGGCGACTTATAAAGTGGACCTCTAGCAAAACTTTCAAATATTTGATTTGAAGAATTGGAGAGAAAACTAAACTAATTGATTGAAATTATGTATATAAAAAAATATATATTTAAATAATCAAAGACTAGCACTTAGCATTTTGCACGTACGCATGTGTGATTAAGAAATTTATTTTATTTCTTAATGTAATTAAATTCGTAATTATTTATTTTATTTCTTAATGTAATTAAATTCGTAATTATTTAATTAATTACATTTTTAATTTTCCGATGCGATTAGTTAGTTATTAACGACTTTCAAACCTTATAACTCGTTAGAGTCTAGCAGCTTATGTCTCGTTAGGATGTAACGATTATGTTTATTAGAATCCAACGATTATGATCGTTGGATTATGACCGATAGAATCAACGATCATGTTTATTATGAAAGTGGTATCGGTAATCTATAAATAGAAGATTACCGCACGTAACGAAATCAATTACATTCTCTCGCAATCCTCCTCTCCTTTCAGAATTCTTTTCCTTCTAAGACTCTACAACTTTAAGAGATCTTCTCTGAAGGAATTTTAAGAGTGCTCGCATGCAGTTCCTCGTGTGTAAAAATTATATCCTAGATGTGAATTGCTAAAATCCCCGTAGCATTATAGTGGGGGCAATAATCACCTTAAGGACAACGTGAGGTATTTTTTGCATGCAATTAAGCACTACATATTTTCCTCATTCTTTAAGTTCATTTTAATTTTTCCAACACTCAAGCCACCCACAAAACCACCACTACCATGAAAGCCCAAACAAGCCATCACTTCCTTCCAAACAGTCGTTCTTCCCTAGCCATACAACCCTAATGACCCAACTCCTTCATTGCTAAACCACCCTCTACTCACCGAGCCATACATCACCACTCGCTTCCTTTCTCCTCTAACCATGTGAACCATCACAAGCCTCATCAACCACCATTAAACTCGAGCTCCTTTAAAACAAAGAAGGTAAAATCCCAAGATATAAGAACATCAAGTTCTTCAAATCAACTCAAAACACAAAATCAAACAAAATCCAATAATTAGTTTCTTTGGTCGAACATAAATGGGAACCTCGGAGGAGAGATGGTTTTGAGAGGATGAAATAAAAAAAGATGATGTTCGGTTGCGAAGGAAGAGGAGGGCGAGGTGTTATTCTAGTTACGAAGAATGTGAAAAGGGAGGTAAGTGAGGGATTGAGAGATTTAGGAAATTAAGGTTTTCGATCGTAGGATATGGTTCCAAGAGGATGGAATTGGAAGGAGATGTGCTTCTAGTTTTGAAAAAGCGAGGAGGGGAAGGTTTTGTTCTAGTTATGAAGAAAAAGAAATAAAAAAATTTTTAATTCTTTTTTTTCGACTAAAAAACTATTACTTTGGACGCATTATGCGATATTTCCATTCATGATTGATTGTCATTAGTTATAACGTACCATGTAGGATGCATAATTAATGAAAAATCTAAATAAACAAATTTATAAAAATAAAGGGTTTCAATCAAGTTGAAAAATCATAAAGGATCTCAATAAAAAAAAATTGAATTATACGAGAGATGAAATATGAGGTAAACCATGTAATCACTAGCATTAACCACAAGAAACATCCTCAATTTTTCTCATATGATATAGATAAATAGATTTACAAGTCGAAGGCTTATGTGTCTCTAATATTCTTTTCCATTTCTTTATAGCTATTTCAATTTATTAATGGTTTTCTTTGCTTCTATAACTCCCTAGAACCTTAATTCGCAGAGGTAATGGTTTTTTTTCCCTTGCCTTTTGGGAATAATTAAGAAAATCTGCATGAGGGCTAAGTTTTTCCACTAAGTTAAAATGTTGTTCCCCTAGCGAAAGAATGATATTGTCGCTACCCAACATCCGATGGGAGTCTAAAAAAATAAATCTATTTTAAGTGTTACGTGTTAATTACTATTCATAGAGTTAATTACGGGTTTGGAGTCACCGACTAGTATTGAAGGAATTAGAAACCTAAAATAGGCACCGGTTCGGAGATTCTATGATAAGGAGTTGGTTACACTTTTAGAAAGATATTTAATCACCAAAAAGTGTCATTTTTTGAAAAAAGGTACTATATATGGTTTAGTTTTGAATTCATCTCTTAAAATATTTTATTTATGTCAAATTATTTATTGATTTTTAAACTTTTATTTTTTAAAGACAAATTGAATTTTTTAGTTTTGGGCGTGGCATCGTATTGAAACGATCGTCACCTTCGTTGGACGATAAGTCGGTTCAAACATCGGATCCACTTTAAGCCTTAAAACAACCTAGGTGTGTCGGAGGACATCTTGATTAAACAATGATTTTTTATGACGTCAATACCTATGATATAGGAAACTTCATCGAAAAATTTGGATATTTTTTTAGTGACGTCAATCCCTATTAGGTAGGAGACTTCGTCAAAAATTTTAAATTTTAAATTTTTATTTTTTTATCTAATACCATACCAAAAAAAAATATTTAAATATCAATTCTATATTATTGTAAGAAAATGTGACGAGGAATAAACATAATCAAACTTAAAAAAAGAAGAAGAAATAGATAGATAAATAAAATCAAAATATTAAAAGAAATCACTTTAGACCTAATTCATTATTAACCCACAACTTATTTCTCCTACCCATTTCTTTTTATTTCTTTTTCTCATTTTTTTTTGGGAGATCCTGGACATTCTTTACTTCATTCTTCTTTTTGGAGAGGGTCGAACGTCCAGCCCTCTCATTTTCTTTTTGATAAAGGCATGGGCTCGACAAAACTCGATCCGGCCCCTTTTGTTTTCTTTCTTTTTTTTTTTTGGAGAAGGCCGGATCGATTCCAGCCTTCTCTTTATTCATGCATTCATGGGCTGGACCGAATTCGGTCCAGCCTTTCCGTTTGTTTATTTTTCCGAATTGGGCTTAAGTCCATAAACACGCCCAACAAAAAAAACCAAATTTCGATCTAACATAGCTCCCTAACCTCTCTCTCGTGTTCTTCCCAATCTTCTTGTTCTCTCTCCATTTTCCAATTTTCGGACTCTTGTTTAAAACCAACATATAACAATTTGAGGCTTATTCATTTCGCTTGAACTAAAGCATATGGTCGAATATTCACATGAAAAATGAAGTCATTGAAAATGATTACAATGACTGAAATTACAGGAAATAGAAGCTAAAAAAAGAAAAAAATATGGCAAAAAAGAAAAAAGAAAATAAACTTACCCGAATTGCTTGCACCGATGAACACTAGGGTTAAATTTGATAGGATTGGTTTTGTGTGGCACGTTTGAGATATGTGGTTAATGTCCGGACCCAAGAATTATGTATAGTAGAGATCAAGGACACGGAAAGCAATCTCGGCTAATGAACATAAACCCGAGCAGATGAAGAACACCAAGAACCTTCAAGTGCTACCCGAAACGTGAGGAACATAAAACGAGAGAATTGAACCACAAATTTCACATAAAGAGATGGGGAAAACTGTGAGGATGGAGATTTATCCTCAAGAAACATAAAAAAAGCACTAAAAAGGACTAACGGATTATGAACTCGAAGCCCAAAACCCCAAGAACACCAAGAACATAAACCCGTAAAGCCCAACTTGTTAAATTTTAAAAAATCAAATCCTTTCGCTTGATTTTCCTCTCTCTAAACTCAGAATTCCTTTCTAATTTCTCTCCTCCTTTTTGTTTGTGAATTCAAACCCTTTTTATAGCCATAAATTTCCTTGAATTTCTTCTAAAATCAACCATCAAATCTTAAATTTTTTTGCCAACATCTCGGATTTGATTCGGTTAGTTAACCAATAAGGAAATGAATCAATGATTGGTCGATTCTTTGTTGGTATTGATTTTGACTAAGAATCTATGCTTAATGCAAAATCAAAACAAGAAATTTGATGAAAGATTTGGTATATCTTCCGAAACATTTTCAGAGAGGATCAAATTTGGAGGGGACGACCTAGGATCAAATTTGGAGTGGGCGATAGGTTGTCCCTTCCATTTCAATCATGTCGTTCACTTCAAGATTCCAATTTGATCCTTGTGAATTTCAATCAGCAATCCTACGAATTGGGTCCCTGTAGGGTGTAATTTAGGTCTTGAATTTTTTAATTGGTTTGATCATATCCCTAATTACCTCAATTACACTATACTTTAAATACAATCATGCCACTTGATGAATACTTTTTTCTATTTTGTACCTATTTTCCCTTTGTTTTTGTATTTTTATTATTTTTTCATTTTTTTTGGTTTTTCGTTGTAATAAACTCCAACATGAATAAAACAAATTAGAATAAGAAATAAAAAAAATAAAATAGGAATAAATGAATAAAAGATAATAAAAAAGTGAGTAAATTTTGGGTTATTACGGTTGCCTCTTCTTTACAATGCTTATGGCACAAAGTTAAATGAAAATGATGCTTTTCAATATCTTTGTTTAATAAGTTTGTAAAGAATTTTTTTTAAAGTAAAGTCTGTGATAGGATGACTTTGTTATGAAGGATGGCATACTTTAAAAGTTAAATATGCAATGCATAGCCTTATTGTAAAGGGAAGTTTGTCCTAAAAATTAAATCGCGATGTGTGGCCTTGTTGTAAAGGAGAACCTATCTTAAAAAATTAAATTTGCGATGCGTGATTTTCTTGTAAAGGGCGACCTATCCTAAAAATTAAACGTGCGATGCATGACCTTATTGTAAAGGGCGACCTATCTTAAAAATTAAATGTGCGATGCATGACTTTGTTGTAAAGGGTGGCCTACCTTAGAAATTAAACATGCAATGCATAGCCTTATTGTAAAGGACGACTTATCCTAAAATTAAACATGCAATGCGTGACCTTGTTGTGAAGGGTAACCTACCTTAAAAATAAATGTGCAATGCGTGACCTTATTGTAAAGGACAGACCTACCCTAAAAGCTAAACGTTTAATGCATGACCTTATTATGAAGGGCGACTAACTAAAAATTAAAAGTGCAATGCATGATCTTATTGTAAAGGGTCGCCTATCTTAAAATTTAAACGTGTAATGTATGGTCTTGTTGTAAAGGATAACCTATCCTAAAATTTAAACGTACAATACATGACCTTGTTATAAAGGATAGCCTACCCTAGGAATTAAATGTGCAATGTAAGGCCTTGTTGTAAAGGGTAGCATACCCTAGAAATTAAACATGTAGTGATTGCTAGGCAATCTTACCCGAAGTGATGAATTGAATTAATCGACCTTACTTGGAAGTGGTTGTTCGACTTTGAGTTTCACACTTGGATAGTGGGCTATTGTGAGGTGACCACACTTGAGGTGGATTTACGAGGAGTATTGCTTTCTCATTTTCCATGCATTTGACCATTCAAGACTTGTTTTAGCTTTCTCTCTTTCCTTAGGGTTATAATGTACACGAAACAAAGCTTGGCATAGAGAACAACCGATTACTTGTGAGAAACATAGATTGCACTTTAAAAGCTCAAATCTTCGGATTGCCTAAATTGAACTGTTTTGGAAGTTCAATTCTTCTTTATTTTGAATGCTTGCTATGAATTGTACTCGGTTTGCCAACCATTGGTTTGCTTAAGAAGATCCTCCTACCCCGGTTTGATTGCTTCGGATGTTTGATTAATGCCCTCGGCATTTCGTCGCTTGGACCTTCAATGCATCGATTGACTTTATGGTCTCAATCCTTGATTTTGCTCCCTACGTATTTTAGTTTTGTAGGTTACCAATCGGATTGGGTCATAAGATGCCCCCAAGTACTAGTCGAGATTATACATTTACAGACTCTCTCGGTCCGGACACCATTGGTGTTCAAATGCTTATCTTTTGATGTTTGCATCATAATTTGTAAATTGATTTTGAAATTTTATCATTTTTCGATGAACATTTGGTTTTCATGGATAAATTCATACACTCGAATGAATCTCTTAAAACAATTCGGATTATTTGAAAGAATTGTAAAGATGTTTTGATGAAAGAATTTTCATTTATGAACATGTTCAAATTGATTGATCAAAAGTCAAAACATGAAATTTAGATGCTATAATACAACTTTCTCAAGAGGGTTGTAGGGTTAAGTTGGCAAATGTGTTTGGACCATGTGAAGTTTCTATGAAAAATGGTTTTGGATGTTTTTGAGGATAAATATTCAAATGACAAGTTTGTTTTGGTGAATGGAACAAGTTGAGCAAAATGTATTTCAAAAAAATTAGTCTTGAAGGATAATTTTGCCCAAAAATATTTTTTGTTGTTGTTTTTTTGCCCTTAAGTTAGCTTGATGAAAACTTATGATAGGGTGTTATGATGAACAACACATCAACTCATTGTGTTTTCTTTTCTTTCTTTTCAATTATTTTCTTTTGAGATTAGTATCCAACAACTTAAGCGAAAATGCCTTTGATAAAAAAAAAAAACTTGTTAAAGTACGTAATGTAGGCTATGGCTTAGGCTCATGAAAGAAGGATATATAGAGGCTCAAAAGTGTTTAAGAGTCTTATGACATAAGATCACTTCGTTGTCCACATAAGTCTCTTTTAGGCGATGCCACTCGAACTTTATCTCTTTAGCCATCAATTATGCTTTGAACTTCATAAGAAGGTTTTCCTTCTAGGCTTGTCAAGGTGGCTTTATCATTTGATTTTACTTCCTACTCTCAACTCTTATTGTCCATTTATCTTGATTTTGACTCCCATCTTTCGTTCTTCTTTTGTTTTCTTTTGTTCTCTCTTTTTTTCTTTTTGCTTTTAGGATCAATGATGGGATTCTCTTTATATAAATTTTTTTCTTTTTTAGAGTTTCATCGATCGTTTATGGACCTTGCATTTTGCCCTTAGTGTGAAGGGTGATCTTAGTCTTCGTTATCATGAAAGAAAACATCTACGCTAAAATTAGGATGACAAAGGATTAAAATTTTATGAGATACTTTAAAAATGGTCTTTCCTCATTTCAAAAGCTAGTTTGCCCTTATTAAAAATACTAATCTCCTTTTGAAAAAAGAATGATTGGCTTGGAGAACCATTAGGTTAACTAAAGTGATGAAAGTAACTTAAGATCTTGACTTAAAGATATATTGTTCATCGTTATTTTAAGACACTAATCATTTATTTATGTATTGGCTTAGGCTTAATGATATATTTTTAGGCAAAACTTTCCTTTAAGTGGTTCCGTTGGAAAAGGATGATATTTTTTTTCTTTCTTAAAATGGAGGATTGGTCCGTTACTATCCGCTTAGAAAGGTTACTAAGAGGATGAGTTAAAGAATTATCTTTAGCATATATCCGTCATACTTTGAAATTTGATCAATCCATTTTTTTTAATGAATGAATTTACCATTATATTTTTTTATGGGAAAAGATGTAGTGCCAAATAATTCTTTCAAATAAACATCTCTTAATTTCTAGATCGGATAATACGAAATTGCAAAAGAAAATAGAAACATTCTTGCATCCAAAAATTTATCTTAAATCATGCATAACCAAATCATTCTGAAAATAGTATCCAAAAATGACAAAATCAAAAGACAATGCTTGCAAACCAATGAGCATACACCCTCACGATATATTTCAAGTTCACTCAGCCTCTTTACCTTATGTGTTGGCGATTGCATGACATGGTAATGGATTTACACTCAACTCGAGAGTATGAAGACCATCACCAAAGTTGATTCGCTCCTTTTTGATTAGTGTCAACAACCTTTTCTTGAGAGCAAAACAATTCTCAATGTTATGTCCAGCGACGTCGAATGATATTCACACATCTTATTAGGTTTATACCATGCGGAATAAGAAAGATGCATCGGGTTAATGGGGATTGGAGTGATCTATCCCATGCTTATTAGATGTTCGAATATCTCACCCCGTGGAAGAGGTAGGGATGGTAGTTGTTCACACTCCTTTTTGTGATCTTGATTGTTTGGGCGATGAGGATCGGACAGATGCTTGTGGCTTGTTTCTAGCATTTTATATATCCGGGTTTTCATCTAAAAAGGCTCACTCTGGCTTAATTAGAGATTTTACTTTCCTCTTGAAAGCCATATAATTTTTGGTACTATGACCTATCTGTATTGTCATGATAGTCACATTCATCAATGGACTTGTACCAACAAGGGTATGGCGGTTGAACCGGAGCTATAGGAATGGAAGTGACTTATCCAATGATGATGAGATGCCTACATAACTTGGTTAGTGAAACCTTAAGTGGAGGCAATATCTTTTGATATCTTCGACCTTTACCTCCACAAGTGTGATCTCTATGGTCTCTTAAAAGGCTATCATTTCTTTATTTGATGGCTTTGTATGGGAAAAGTAGGGAGATAAAATAAAAGATTCTCTTATTTTTCATGAGATTTTGGAGATTGGAGATTGGGGTTGGTTTTGGATACATCGTGACCAAAAACTCTCTTAATGAAAGTGTCTTCTAAAGCATTAGCCTTTCTTAAAATTATGTCATGCTCGTTTCTCTTGTCGTATTCACGAGATCATTGAACGAGAATGAAATGCTATCACTCAAGTATTCATAGTATGGGAATCCCAAAGTGTTGATGAAGATTTTCTCCTTTTCCGACTAAGTCAATGAGGGATTTGTTTGAATGGCTAATGCTTGCCATCTCTTTCAATACCTTCATATAGATTCATCGACCCTTTTTTATACCACTAAGGTCGACTCATGCTCAAACATTTTCTCTTTATTCCCCTATCATTTACTCCATAATGGTCCTCTTTCGAACTAGTTGTTTGAAATTTCAAACGCACCCATCTTTTCCTTTATCAAAAAATTGAGTTGGCCCATATACCTTAACTCCTTTTCCTTTCTCAATCTCCTTATTTTCTTAGGGTTAGTGTACAAGGATCCGATTTTGAGACAAGTGATTTGGAGAAGAGTCATATGCCGAGGCAAGTCTTGCAAGAGTGGGGACTTTTTGGTAATGGATGATGCTACATGGCTCGATGAAGCCACTAAAGGAGGTCCTTCGAGATGAGTTGCTATCATATAAAGAGTATAGAGACATGGCATATCGAATGGAGGAACTGCCACCGTGCGAGAAAAGAATGAATCTTTCACCATTGAGGCTTTATTTTTTAACAGTTTGAGATGAAAGTGGCCTTTTTAACCAAATTGGTCAAATGAGACACTTCATTTCTCATGATGACCATTTCTTGTTCGATGCTTAGCTTCTTTTAAGCTTCATTCGGTTTTCTATCTAGGTAGAGTTGTTAGTGTTTAGGTGAGTCGGGCTTTGGTTAAATGCGACTTATGCTTCTTTGGACTCGAATTCTCATAAAACTATATACAATGAATACAATACAAAAACGTATGATTTGAACTAGGTTGGATACCTTTCTTTATTTATTGCACATCATATTTTGATAGAGTTTTTATCGAGGACAGGTCAGATCAAACTAGTATTCGTTGAGGGTAAAATTACCCTACGGATACTTAGGGCAATTAGGGAGTTATGTATCTCCAATTTCAATCATGACTTGATTTTGGACCGATGAACCCACACTTATTGAAAACACACAAAAGGCAAAAATGTATTTCATACAAAAGAAATAACATTTTTATTACAATTTAAACTTTTATCACATTCTAAATGTGACTTAAAGAAGAAAAAGGAAAAACGACAATGAGAAAAAAACCCTATTATATATGAAACCCTATTTTAAGTTTGGCCACGACCTCAAGCCTTCATAAGAAATTATGTCATTTATCAACCTTCATAGCTTCTTGTAAAATAGTTGAACTTCTTCATCTCTTTGGCGCATATCATTAGCTAAGAGCTCAATAAAGTTGCACATTATATATTAAAAAAATAAAATAATTATATTCTAAAATTTTATTTAAAAATTCATACATAGAAGAAAATAAATCATATTTATTAAGAAAAAATTATATAAAAATAAAAAAAATTTAAGATAATTTCCAAATGAAAGAAAAAATTAAAATAATTTTAAACAATAAGAATAATATGATCATATATATATATATGCACACACACATGTTTATTCTAAATTCTGAAAATATATCATGTATATTTCATCATTGTCAATCCGTATGGAAATCCAAAAAAATAATAATTAATTTTCTATACTTTTTGCATGCAATTCAAGATCGAGAAAAAAATTGGTAAAAAACAAATCACTAAACAATGCACGTGAGTCCGAGTGCAAAACAAATAAGTATTTTGTGAATGTATGAATAGTGCGAGTAAATAGTAAATAGTCCAATTTTTTTAGTGTGTGTTTTTTTTTTAATTATGTACACAATTTTGAAACATGATTTACTTCTTTATTTTTCTTTTAATTTTATTTTACCTTGAAAACTCAATATTCACGTAAAAACTCACTGTTTAGAAGGAGTATAAAATACAAAAAATTAATTTGGGAATAATTAATATATATAAAAGAAGAACTAAAAATTTCAAGTCATCGGAAACCATAAAATTTGATGGAAGGATTTACTATAATTTTAATAATAGGGATAAACAAATGGCTGTTAGTTCCAAAAGAAGATTGAAATTTTTGAAAAGTTGGTTCCATTATTTTCTATTATGAAATAAAATTTGGAGAAGTTAAAACAAGGCAATATTCCATAGACTTTCCCATCTAGTTTCCTTTCTCTTATTAAACAATTTTTCATTATTATTCAAAAAAATTATTGTTCCTTATTCGCAGTTTAATTAAATAAAAAAAAATGTATGACGTGGGGTAATGTAGAAAAAATTATCTTAGTAATGTTTCGTTTCTTAAAAAAAAGGGCAAAAAAAAAAAAAAAAACAATTAAAAGAATTCTAAAAGTCTCGTGAATGAGTCTAGAGATTACTGACTAAAGTTAGACTATAATTCTAAAGGATAGGATAGTTTTGGTGGTTAAAAATGTTTGCTTATTAATTTTTTTTTCTGGACTCAAACTTGGAGAATTTATTAAAAATTTTCTAAATATATTAGATGTATCTAGAAGATGCATCATTAAAATTATATGAAAATATATGTTTTGATTGATGTGCAACGATTCTAAAAATACCATTTATCTTCTTATTAAAAAAAAAAGTTACCATAAAAATTGCTCACCTACGGACAGATGTAACCATAACTTCAAAAACAATATGACACGATTTTGTTTCAATCAATATAAGAAATCATTCAATCTAATATGGTATAAAAATGACCATAATTGGAATATATAGAAACTAAAATAATCCAACAAAATAAAAATGATAATTTATTACCAAATAAGGATGATGGTGTGTATATGGCTAGATTATTCGGTGTATTTCACAATTACACATGGCTTAACAGTTGCATATTCGACAACTTTCTTCAATAGAGCATGTTCGAATCCTAGTGAATCTTTATTTTTTTTAGTTACTATTATATTATATAATAGAAGAAGTCCACTCGTAGCCCAAAATATCTAATGAACCTCTCAATAAATAATAATAATAATTATTATTATTATTGTTGTTGTAAGGCAATGATTTTGAAAAATAGGAAATGGGATTGATACGACGCAAGAATCATATTTTTTTTGGCAAATTGATGTAGGTTTGATTTATTGGCATAAGTGGTCAAAAAATAGGATTCGGACCAATGTGATTGTAAATACTATGACCTTCAAAAAAAAAAAAACAATCAAGCTATTGAAACATTTGGTTAATAATTATTAAGCGACAAATGACTTTTCGACCAACAATGCAAATAACTATTTAATCACGAACGCTCGATTAAATCACACGAGTAACAACAATAACCATAACATACCCAATTCCTTTATTTCACCTCCATGTTACCAAGGGTCTTCGACCTTTTGCGAGCTCGATGCACTACGGTGTATCTCACACACTTCAATTAAATAATACACAATCACATAAGTAGTTTAATCAATTTAAAACCATATAAATACAAATTAAATTTAAAGATTGAGGATAAATTACTTAGTAAAAAAACAAAAAGGCCAAAGGATTTTTATTATTATCAAATTAGGGTTAGTTTCGACCTTTTCAACCTAAATGGAATTTGATTATTCGATCAATTGAGGTGGAGGGGCGGTTGCTCATTGTCGATTTGGATTAGATGGCTACTGCTAGAAGGGTTATTGGATGAGAGCTACCTGGATTGGATGATGGGTTATTGACATAGATCATATGGCTCGTGTGGTGGTTCAACTTGGTACTAGCATGGATCGAGTGGTGGCAACCGCTAGATCCATATATCAAATGATGGAGCATGGATGGACAACACCGATAGCTAGATCGGATTGCAGCATGACCTACGTCGATAGCTGCCGGTCGATGGAGGTTTTGACATGTTATGGAGAGATCGATGACTTAGAAACAATGGTTAGTATGGATCATTTCGATTGGGAGTTTTAGTAGGGAAGAAGATCAATAGCGATCGTCGCTTTTAATTCGTTCGACCAATTGGTAGGAAATGGCAAGCTAGTGAATGATGAGGGGTCGTGGAGGAGTGATTGGCTTCGATGGTGTTTTTTATGGTGGTCGGAGGAAGGATCAATTGCTCGGCTCAATTTGGGTATGGTTGACTAGAGCTTTTAAGAAAGAGGGAGAGCTGATTGAAGTTTTAGGGAGAATGAGAGTTAGTCAAAAAATTTTAGAGAAAGAAAATGGCTGGTGAGGGGTGAGAAAGAGAGGGTATTTATATCAATTTTTAGGGTTTTTTGCCGGAAGTTTAGTTTGGTCCTTCATCTTACAAACTTGTTTTATTTTGGCCTCTCTTTTTTTCAATTGCATCCTTCGATTGTACTTTTCAATCCCTTTTTCTCCTTTTTTTATTTTTGTATATTTTTTTTACGAGAAAAAAAAGGTGCTAATAGTTATTTCCTCTTTACAATGCTTTGGACACGGAGCTATTGAAAATGGACCTTTTCTTTGGTTTTATGTTGTAAGCTTATAAAAAAATAACTAAAGAATGGAAAACAAATAAAACATGAAAAACAATCGAACAAAGGAAGCTAATCGACATGGTTAAATGATAAGTTACTATCCTTAAATCACTCGGTCAATTATGGGTGACCTTTTTCAAAATATAGGTTAATATAGGTAACCATCCTCGAGGTCAAAGAGGTGACCTTCCCTTGACAATTGGTTAATGCGGATAACTATCTTTAAGGTCAAAGAGATGACATTTTCTTGACAATTAGTGTAACACCCCTGACCTAGAACCTCATGGGCTAAGAATATTACCGTCGTTAACCACATTCAAAATGCAATGAATGTAGGTTAATAAGGCACTATGATCTTATCATAACTTATTTAAAGAGGTTTATGCGGTAGGCATCTAGTAATAATGCTTAGGTCCTATTTCCTTATTAAAAATTCACTATAAAGTTTTTCGAGTTTCCTTAAATTGCTTACCTTTATTCATTCACCTTGTTAGGTAGTCATTTATGTAATTCACTAACTAAATTATTCGTTACTATTTATTTATACTAATTACACAACTATTACTACTGCATCATTTCCTTATTATTGGTTTGATTACACACCTCATTTATTTACATAAAAGACTAATTTTATGCTAATTACTAAAAAATTGATTTATTTGCTTTCACACCATTATCGAGTCATATCGCTTACTATTTCATAGCTTTTACTATTGTATAGGATGGGCCAACTACATCAAGTACATATATAACTATAACTTATAATATAATTAAAAACAAGCATGCAGATGGGTCTACTAAAAAATCAAACCCCCATCCAAGATACACACGTTGGGTGCCTCCTTCGATGATCAGCTCCTCGGAGAAGTAGGCCATAGTGGTTTACTTATCTACACCACAAGAAACTAAATAAGCGATAACTCGGTAAGTTAATAGATGCATGTAATACATGTTCATGTACATACAGGTATGTAACACTCGCTTTATGCAAAGTAAGTCTCCTTTTTTCTCATGTCATAAAACATAAAATAGTTTGAAAATCGTTTTTTATCTACGAACATGTCCCATTAGGTGCTTCAAGGTTTTCATAATATATGTCCAGCAAACCGAACCCGTCTACGGACGTGCCCTATCGAGCCTCTAAAAGTGCATGTCCGCGCTTGCTCGGTCCTGAACCATTGCCATCATTGTATAGAAAACCGATGAAGTCCTTTCCTCAAAACCTCAAAGTTATGAAAATCTTTTCTTTTAAAATCGTTTTGATTGCTATCGGATAGCCATGACATAAAATATATTTTCATGACTTAAAACATTATTCATGAGCTAAGCATGTGTATGCAATTGCAATGAACCAAGCATGTTGTATGAATTCATGAATGCTTACTTTGAATAGTTATGTAACCAAGTCATAAGAATCGATATAAAATTAGGCGAGCATAACAAGCATAGATAATATCAATCCAATTCTTCTTATCAATCACATTCAAGCATAACCATTATTCATAACCTAATGCATTCATATAGCATTTGAAATAACATAACCATAACATAAAGGAAGATGAACATTTTTGTTCCATTTCTTTGTTCATTAAACTTACCTTTCACTTTACTTTCCTAAATTCTTTTCCTTAGGTTCTTAATTATATTTCCATATTTGGTCTTTACCAAATTAAGTATCAATTCATGTTCCAACCTAACTAGGTATTATTTCATTGATTTAGGAGGTTCAATTTCGATTTGGGCCTTAATGGGCCTAAGGCCCAATTTTTCCTAACCCAATTTTTCTTTAAATTTTCATGAGCCCTTTTCATTATAAACCATCATTTTACTGTGTTTTGAGTCTGAATCATCAAATTTAAGGTTTAAAAATTGGTTTAAAATTAATTCTCTAAAATTCTCATTTAGGCCTAAGCTTGACCTCTTTAGAATCCTAATATTTTCTCCTCATTTTGTCCCACCATTTTAACACTAAGTAGACTAGATATATAAAAACTATAATAATTAATTTAATTGAAATTTGGGACCAGAAATCTGGTCCAAACCCGTATTGGGCCTTAATGGGCCAAAATTAGGCCCAAGCCCATAAAACCCATTTTCTTCAACTTTTGATGAATTTTTCACTTCAACTCATCAAAATATACTTATTTAAGTATATATGACTCACCAAAATAGAATAGGATTGCTTGGAATTCCAATCTTAAATTTCTTTAGTTTAGGCAAAATGGTTACCCTTAATTAACCTTAGGAATATTTGAGTTTTCACCAAAATTTTCAAGCCTAATTAACTTGTTTCCATCTTAATTACATGAATTATAAGTTCAAAATCATTTCCCCCAAATTTGGGTCACCAAGAACCCTAACCTTAATTTTGTTTTCTAATTTATCAATTAAGGCAAATTCAAGTAATTAAACATGAAATTGACTTGAAATTAAATATTCTTGTGGTGTAGGTGAGATTAACTTACCTAAATTTCTCCAATTAAACTTCAAAAGGTGAAGAATTAAAAAATTTCTCCTTCCTCCTTCTTCCTCAAAATTCGGCCTAACCTCCCTTTTTCTCCCTTGAATTTTTCTTGAGTTCTTAGCTTGATATCCTTACTTAGTAGGTTGATTTAAGGTTTTTAGGAGTGATTTTAGTAAGTTTTTTCTGAGTATTTGGTGTGATTTTCCTAGGAAAAGTTTCCAAGAGTTTCCTTTAGGTTTTTGTGATTTTTATGCCATTTTCATGCTTGTCTATTTATATGCAATTTTTTTTTTTGAAGACTTTTGACTCCATATAAACCATTGAAATTATGGTGTTTTGGAGTGATCGTGGCGATTGAATTTTGGTTAAAGCTTATCCCTCCAAATTGGACAATTTTAGGCCTTTAATTTTTCTTTAAACTAAATCCCTCGACCTTGCATGCCTAATAGCCTTTCCTTTTTATTTAAGTCAAAGTGAATTAATTGTGGCTCAATCATGGAGCCAAATTTCGGCTAGAGCATGAAGAAAAACCTTTTTTTTTTTTTTTTAATTTTGGTCCCCCATTTCTTAATCTTTTTCCTTAATCACTCCTTTCACCATCCTTCAATTTGTCAATTGATCACTTCAATCCCTTCCTTAAAAGACATGTTAAAAACTTTTAAACTCCTTAGATTTATAGCTAATTTAATTTAGAAGTTCAAACTTTAAATTTTATGCAATCTAGTCCCTAATTTCTGTGCAATTAGACCCTTAACTCTAAAATTTTATTTTATACTTTTTAAGATTTAATTTCTTTATATAATAAATTCAAAAATTTATTAAGAGGATTCAATCTAAATTTTCATAATTTTTGGACCTCATATAGGCCTCTAAATGAATTATTTAGTGTGAAAATTAGACTATTTCTTATAGAAAATATTCCTTGCACCTAATAAAATTAATCTAAATTTATTAAGTATTCCTACACATTCCCTAGGATTTTCCTATGCCCTAAAAAAAAAATTTCTCATACTTCTAAGTCACCTAATTTAATTCTTTATCTCTAAAAACATTATTCCTACACTTAGAAATTTCAATGAAATATTCACCCTATGTAGAAAAATTCATAAAATCATATAAAATAATCTAGCACCCTTCTAAAAATTATTCTAGACAAACAAAATATTTTTCATACATAAACAACATGTTTTAATTAATTTTCTCATGCAATAACTACTATTCATGTACCGAAAAATCACTAAAATATTCTTTAAGCATGAAAAAACTATTTTGACCCTTCTAAATATTCTTTTAAATTTTTAAGAATTATTTCTGATCCTCAAATATATATATATATATATATATATATATATTTTTTTTTTTTCACAAAGGCTAAACAGGTGACCTTCCTTTATTAATTGGTTAATACGAGTAACCATCCTTAAGGTAAAAAAGGTAACCTTTTTTTGACAATTGGTTGATTAGTATGGGTAAGCATCCCCGAGGTCAAACAAGTGACTTTCCCTTAGTAATTGGTTCATACGAGATAACCATCCTCAAAGTCAAACATGTGACATTCCCTTAGCAATTGGTTAATATAGGTAACCATCTCCAAGGTCAAAAAGGTGACCTTCCTTTGACAATTAGTTACTACGAGTAACATCCCTAAGACCTTCTCTTGACAACCGATCAATATGGGTAACCATCCTCGAGGTCAAACGGGTGACCTTTTGTTAGCAATGCACGAGAGGCAAGCAACATAACTTATTCTCATCGGAGAAATTTAAGATTCCACCATTAAAACATAAACGTTTCCCTTTTCTCCTCATTTGCAACCCATCATCATCCGAACAGGCTCGAGGTTTTAGGCGAACTACTCTTGCTGATTTTTATCTTGTTTAATCACATGTCTCTCGATGATGCCTTTTTCTGTTGGCACTCGTTCACATAGCCTAGATGGAATCCACCACATGCTTAAACATGTGGCCACTTATGTTTTATGCCCCCAAACTATTACTCCTAAATACTTGGATTCTCTTCGGTATATGTTAGTGAACCGAGCTTCAAAAACATCAAAGTAGCCTTTGATCATTGTTGTCCGTCGTCAACCACGAAAAAGATTTTTTTTTGTCCTTACTTTGCATTATCATTTTTTATCTATAAAAGGTTAATAAAATTCTTATCACTTCTATTATTTGTCCTTACTTTGCGTTATCATTTTTTATGAATGACATTAAAATATGAGATTATGTATGAGACTAATAAAAGGTTTGCTTACTTTAGGGATCGATCACTTTTATAAGAGCATTGATTATTTTGATAGGTTGAAAGTCATAAATCATTCATATGAAGTTGATAAAAAAATAAGAGAAGCAAATTCAAAATAATTAAACTAGTAAATATTTGACAATAATTCAGATTATTTCTTTTATTGTATTAAAACGAGAGAAAAACATAATAGCTCAAACATAATTTTTTTATAACATCGGAATTCACTAGCTTCGATAGGACCTCCCCATCCGTCTTCATTAAAAAACGAGCTCATGCTCTCTTTACCATATATGGACCATCATAATGAAGTGCCCACTTGCTATGATCTATAACCAAAATAAGAAGTACCCTTTTCAAAACCAAATCTCCTTCATAAAAAGTTCTTGTATGAACTTTCTTACCATATGCTCATGCCATTCTTTTCGATAGAGATGTACATAATAAATAATTGCTAGTAACTTTTCGTTGATAAAATTTAACTCGTTCAAACTCGATTTTGTCCTATTCGACTCATCTAGTTCGTTTCTTCTAATACTTTCAAAGATGGTATCTCCACCTTTATAGGCATTATAGCTTCCATTTCATACACCAACGAGTAATTAGTTATCCTAGTCGATGTCTTTATTGCCAATCTATAAACATGTAACACAAATGGTTGCACCTCATAGTAGTCTTTATATGTGACTATTATTTTTTATATGATCTTTATATTTTTGTTTGTAACTTTCACAACCCCGTTTATCTAGGTGTGTATGGTGAAGAATTGCGATGCTTGTTTTCCACGACTCGCATAATTTCATGATCATCTTGTCATTAAAGTTTTGTGCATTGTCTATCATCAAGGTTTCGAGGATCATACCGATAGATGATGTCTTTTTGCATGAATTGACGAACAACTCTTTGGGTAACATATGTAAAAAATGTAACTTCCATCCACTTAGTGAAGTAATTGATTACCACCTCATAAGTTCATAATTAGCATGATTTTTATGCTCTTTTATATTGAACTTTCTAGTATTTATTGTATTATATTTAATTAATTAAGATCAAGATAATGATTTTGGGTTTTATAAGAAAAATGACGAATCGAAGTAAAGAAACTTAAAACCAAAGAAAGGAGAAGCACAAGTCGGTAAGGAAGCTTAGGAGTCACACGGCCATGCGAAATACAAAGGAAAAAGTCATTGGCCATATGAAACAAAGGAAGAAACTATATAGATTGCTCAACAATAAAGCCACATGGGCAGTAACTTTCCATACGATTAGAGCAAGGAAAGTGACATGGTTGTACGGATGTCAAGACTGAAGTACCTTCTAAAAGGAAAGATGCATCAGATTGGCGGTGGCCATTCCACAAGAAATATACTGAAGAGAGACATGATAGTGTGTGTCAATTTTGGAAGAAGCCCATATGGGACTATAATTTCAGTCTTTTCAATTTTTGTCAAAAGTTGTTTTTTTAGTTTTTATATTTTATATTTGTTTACAAATATTTCCTCACTTGAATGTTTTTTACAAACACATTTTACCCACGTTAAGAAGTTTTTGCACTCGTTGGCCCTAATGTCAAAAGATTCAACTATATCAACCATAACTAAGCTTGATTTAAACAACTATTGTATATTTTGCAAAATATTATGGATAATGGAAAACATAAATTATATATAAGCATTTTTTCCTTCTTTTACTATTCTTAGGTTTTTCTTTTCAACTATAAATAATTTTAACGGATATTCAATAGCATGAGCCAATTACAAAACAGGTCTCATACACGAAAGTCAAAACCTGCTAACATAATGGGTATGTATTTTTCTAACGCATACTATAAGTGGAGATGATTAGGGTTACGGATTTTCCAATTCCATGTTTCTTGAACCCACAGTCCATTGCAAATAGTTTTTGACTTTTTACAATTATCATGTTTGGACTTCATTTCGATCTTGATTTTTCAAGCACAAATTTTATTTTCAAAAAAATGAAAGAAATAGGTATTTTAGGCAAAAACCAAACCAAAAGTCGAAAAACAGAATCTAAAATTCATTGAGTTTGGTTATGATTATGAAAGATTCAGTTGATCCAAAACTAAACCAAAATATTCAAAACTGAAACCGAAAAACAAAACACCTATTCCCATATTTACTAAGCCAAAAAAAAAAAAAAAAAACGTTTGTTCGGTAGAGTTCATCCTAGTTAAAGACCCATCCTCTAAAGGAAAAGAGGCAGGCCTAATGATTTTGAATCATTGGCCCTTGAATTACGAGTGCAGTTTTTTCAACTAAGAGAAATTAATAGCAAGTAAATCCAATGACTAAATCCTTTTTGTTTGAGCTTCCTTGACTTTGTTACAGCAAGATTTCTCTGAGCTAACACATGAAAAGAATTAATCAACGGGGAAAAAGGCTGCCGGGTCCAACCGTCCAAGGGACCACCACCACTAAAGTGAAAATGAAAGACAAAAGATGCTACTAACATGCATATGGATCGCCTCAAATTCCAGAACCAGAGTAGACCTCTCAAAATAGCCGTTACCTTCATAAAGAGAGAAGGACTAACTAAAACAACAAACTAAAATGTTCTAGTACATTTTTAATGTAAAGAATACATAGAACAAGGTGAGCAAGAGTGACAACAAAACATATTATAGCGAAGTGATTTAGTGCCCACTTTAATCATTCTTGAATAATGAATTGTCTTTAAATATGGACATGAGAGGCCTCAAAAAATTGATGATCGTTATTTCAATAATGGAAGCAATTAAAATGGGCACAAAATCACAGGTTCTGCAAGATTAGTTAATGAGAACACTGAAATGCTGGTCCTTCAAATTCAACATCCTGGACTGGGAGTGAGTTCTTGGCTTCCAGCATCCTTGTGGCCTTGCCCAGATGGACAAATCACTCAAAGAGTTACACTTGGGAACTTGCAATGTCCAAAACCTGTCATGAAATTAGAAACCCATTGTTAGAAGGGAAGGAATCAAACGACTGACTTAACAAACAACATGCCCCAATATTGAAGAGGATGGAAAAAAAAAAAAAATCAACCAACTATAATTGAACTACTTACTTGGATCCTTAGGCGTCTTGGTAGCTAGCCCGTTGAAAGAACAGGTGCCACCAATTTTCTTAAACTGTGCCCAATATGAACTAAACGCATAACTCGCGTGCCAGAACAATGAATCCGGTTTATAACACTTCTTCCCGGGCTGGATAGCGTCGCAAGTTTTATTCCCCTGCGAGCAAGCGTAAGATAACGCATCTGCCACTGCACTCATATTGGCCGCCTCACCCACCATACACCATACCTTCCCTTTATAAGGCTCGTTATTTGTCGGAACCGGCAATGCCTTTTTATACTCCGATAGCGGGGTCTCTCCACTGAGATCGATCTCGTAGACTTCAGTCCCATTCGGGTATAATAGCCCGAAATGCCGCTCCGTACCGGGACCCGGTTTCTGGTTCTCGTTATACAAGGCAAATATGATAGCAGGTATGACCCAACCGGGTCGGGCTGGGGTTCCAATTGTGGGTTTTGTAGTGAGTTTTTTTACAACGTTGCGATTGTAAGTGGCAGAGTTGTAGATATTTGCTCCGATTTGGTCAATATCTCCGCCACTGGGCCAACCGGTTTCCGCGACAAAAATACGAATATTCGGATAACCGAGACGTTTCATCGCGAAAACGACGGCGTCTAGGATTTGGTCAAAGAGGTTTGTGTAGGTTAAGTTTGTACCCGGGTCGGTGTATGTTATATTCTGGGCCTTCAAAAGCGCGTAGTCTAAATTGATGTTTTGTGGGTTATCGGCCCAAGCGAAATAAGTGTAGGCATCAATGAAAAAGAACGACTTGGTGCGGTTCAAGAATTGCAACATCGGTTTAATTATCGGACCGGCAATATCGGACCGAAACGTGCCATTTGATGGTGGAAATGAAGACTCGAGGACGTTCAATGCAGATGGAGTACCCACTTTGACTTTTTTGATCTTGTGGGTTTTTAAGGAAGCTTTGATTTTAAGCATGGCAGGTACAAGGTTGAACCACGTGCCTGTATCAGGATTTGTGAGGATTTCGTTTCCGACGAGGAGATATCGGATTTTGACATCTGGGTAGTAAGGGACGACATTAGCGTGAACCCATTGGTCTGAGAGAGATTGGCTTTTGGAGATGTTTGGTATGAGCTCATTAGGGACCATGATAGAGACTTGGATGTCGGTGTTTTTGAGGGATTTAAGGATATCTGGATCAGCATCATAGATTTTCACTCGCTTGGCTTTGAGAGATTTGATTAGTTCCACGGACTTGGGAGGAGATGGGAGATTGTTTCCTAGCTGACCGTAGTTTACACCAATTTTGTTAGAGATCTCTGCACCTGCAAGCGTGTAGACAAATGGGGTTAGAGAGGAAAAAAAAAAATCACAAAACCCAGTTTGTCATTTCAAGAGAAAATATACACGCACTTACTTGAAATAGAAACTAAGAGAGCAAAAATGAAAAGAGGAACACAACCCAACCCCATTATCGCTCTTTTGCTTGAACTTATTTTAGTGGGTATGAAGCATGGAGCAAAGAGGAAGAATTTGTGGAGGCACCAGAGTGGATCTAGCATCCGAGGGTGCTAAAGAATTGGAGAGAAGGGGTCTTAGTTTAGTCTCTAGGAAGGCGTGTTGGCTTAAAAATGATATAACTAGAGCACAATGTGGCAACTTGTCATGCGTGCTAAGGTGGAGTGATTTTGGACTTGTGTGCGATTTTTGATATTGGGAATAATGTGCTATGAGTGATTTCAAGGAATAAGTCACTTTTTTTTTATTCTTTTTTTTTTTTTTGGGGCTTTGTCTTTAGCTTTGTGAAAAGATTGAGAAAGCGAGCACGGATTGAGGGATCCGCAGAGAGAATTGGATCAGAAGCGTATGAAGTGAAGAAAAGCTGAAAGATGACAAGAGAAAGGATGTAAAGAAGAGATGAGTGGGGCATTTCTGGTGACATGAGGCTTTTGCTTGGTTTCTAGGAAGGAGAGCGAAAGCTGAGACATAGAACATAAAGCCCACGTCAGAAAGAGCAAATTAGCCGTTTGATTTCTGGGCCCAGTGACTCGCTGGTAGGTCCCATACAGTTTGTGTAGTGTGTAACAAGCTAGATGAGGAAAGGAGTCTCATTATGAGGCCTAGACCTACTTTGTCCTTCCAATTTGCTACATTTATTTAGTAGGGCATCGTGGCTTGATGGCTACTGGCTGCTAGCTATGAACAGAGTCGTGCACTTTTGTTGTGAAAAAACTAAATGACTTTGCCGAAGAAGGAAAAGGCCAAAATAGACAGGCACTGTTTTCGGAAAAAAAAAATTAAAAAATAGGCAGAGGGTAGCATCTGAAATGCTTAATGGTTTATCTAGGAAAATACTAATCAAAATAGATTACCATTGAGTTGCCCGCGGGTTCAAGTTGCTATATTCAATGAAGAGCTGTGTTGTTCGAGGAAGAGAACAACTTCCGGTGTGCTGATAACATATTGTTGAAACTTACTGAGTTCCGAGCTAATATATGCTCAGTTGATGATTTAATCTTCGCTTTCTACGGGACAATAATTCAATAGCAACACAGAGGTCCTTTCTTTTGCTTTTCTTTCTTAACATACTCTTTCTTTAGATAAATAACTACTATAAATGCGGTGACAGTATGATGTAAATGTAACTACCTTTTTTTGTTTTTTTGTCAAAAATGTGAAATAACTTATTTTGTTTTTTATTTTTATATTAAAAAAATTGATATGTGCTTGGAGTGTGCCTCTCATACCAAAGTTTTAATTAGTAGTTTTAGTTATATATATATATATATATTAACTCACACACCCAATACACATACTCAAAAGGCTGTTAACAAAACTAATTAGAATTTAAATTCATATTCTTTTATTAAAAAAATTTATATACAAAACAATCGGTCAAACCAAATTTCCTATTATATTTATTTGGTGTCCAGATGGGATGTAGTTGCTAAATGTCACTGACCTCGTTAGAAGCCAATGCTATTTATTATATCATACAAATCTCAATGCGAAGAGAGGAAAGTATCGAGAACCTCCTAGTTTAGGGGTTTGGGAAATTTGAGTGTTTGTTTATTTTTTAATGGTTTATGGAAGAAGGGATAAATAATCACATAAATGTGGAGTAAATTACAAATTAATTTTTATTTTAAAAAATAAATTAAATAAGTTTTGAAAAATAATTAATTAGTTCATTTCATGTTATTTTTCAATTCATTTTGTATTTTTTATGAAATAAAAAGGTAAAAACATAAATAAATATTATGAAATGACTGAAGAAAAAAATTGAAAAAAATTTATATTAAATTAAACATAGTGAATATTGATAAATAAAAAAATAATTAATTAATTTTTAAAATTAAATATACTATTTAATTTGTTTTGTAAAACTAAAAAAAAAAAATTATAATTTACTCCATAAACTTGTGGAATGGGGACATGGATATAAAATTATCCAGTGGACCGCTCTGTACCCCAAAATAGCACTCCAACTTCTCCTCTCATGAGATCGCATGTCTTTACATTAAAACAATTATTATTATAAGGTGCCTACTACAGAGCTGTTGCTTTTAACATTGTGTTTGTATATTTCCTCGTGGGAGGAAAGAAAAAAATAAAAAGAAAGAAAAATAAAAGAAAAGAGAATTAATTTTTACTTATTTTTTAGATAAGAGTAGAAATAAAAAAAATATATATTTTTTCTTATTTGGATAGTTGTAAAAAGAGAGATGAAAGAAAATATATTATTATATATTTACTATAATACTCCTATTATTACATTTCTATATTTAAATACTTTGAAGGGCAAAAATGATAATACCCTCTATTCTCTATTTTTTATTATTTTTGACATGATTTTCTCCTACTTTCCTCCCAGTTTTTAGAGGAAAGTAGGTCACACCATATTTAAATTTGTTTATTATTATTTTTTTTCTTTCCATAAGCTTTTTTTGAAAACCAAACAAGTTAAAATTTTCTTTCATCTCCCTAGCTTTTCACTCTATCCAAACACATGATAAATGTCGTTGCTGCTTTGGTATCATTGCTTACGTGCCACAAAAAGATACCCTAAAAAAACATCAAACAAATTTGGCAAAATTATTCAATATATCGTGCATTGTGCATCGTTCCTTCACGAGACCAATGAATTATTTTCTAGATAGAACTATAATTTTGCAACAGAACATAATATAACTCGTATCATACTTAATAATTTCTCTCTCATTCATACAAAATAAAATATTAATAAAACCAACAATTTGTCTTCCTATGTGTTGGAATATTTTTTAATAAAAAGTCTCAACAATTAATTGTTCTTTTCTTACCATCTTATATCGGATTTACCCCATAATTGATTTCTATACGGTTCTAATTCTTTTGATTAAGATCCTTTATTATTTTTCAGCTTGATTAAAACTATTTACTTTTATAAATTTGTTGATTCGAGAGCCTCTATTAATTGTTCATTCAACGTGGCTCGTTAAAATTAACAATAACTAATCACAAATAAACACGTGAGATAGTGGGTCCCAACTTTAACAAGTATAGTTCGAAATTAAAAAAAAAAGATTTCAAAAGGTTTTCATTAGTAAACTGATATTTAATATTTAAAAATAATTGAAAAAGATCACATTGCCCCCACCCTTATTATCTTTTTTATTGTAACAATCCGGAAAATAGCCTTTGAAACTCTTGGCTTTGTTTAATTGTTTAATATTGCCGCTAACTCGTCATCGGGCGACGTCAAGGCGAGGGTGATGAATTTGGGCAAAAATAACTAGAGTCGCCAACTAATATTATGTTTACTATGAAACCTTATGACTCGGTCTATTCGTAGTTCCGAATAAAGGGTTTATTACATGTAGAGAAGATTAAAAATTCCCCTACTCCTTCCTGTTTAAGACAAGCTCGCATTGCATAAAATATCGGTTTGATTTTTGATTTTTTTATAATGAAAGTCTATACCTATTTTTCAAACATTTGCCCACTAGTAGAGTGATTTGGGACTTGACCGATCGTAAACCTTATTCTTACTCTATAATGAATAGCTAAAAAGCAAAAAGACATGATGAATAGAAGTATATGTGGCTAATGCGACTTAAATAGCGTACGTGAAAACAAGGCTTAAAAATAGGTAAATGGGCAAACAGAAAAAATAAGCAAATCGACAAAATAGGCGAATAGGCAAAATGGATAATATAGGCAAATTGACAAAATCAATAAATAAGCAATTAGGCAAAATAGATAAAATTGACAAATAGGTAAAATAGCAAAAATTGACAAAATCTACAAATAGGCAAAATAGACAAAATCGAAAAATAGACATAATAGATAAATCGATAAATAGACAATCGAGCAAAATCGACAAATAATGATAAAAAAAAGAAGCAAACCTAGCAAAAATCATTGAAATTGGTAAAAACGACGACAAAATTGGTGAAAACAATAAAAATGATCCAAAGACAAGATTCAAACCATCTCAATTCAAAATTGTATATTCTTTGGATGAAATTGACCACATGAACGATTTAATGTTATTAACAAAAATAGTCCAAAAAACAAGGTCCGAACTGAAGCGAGTGCAATTATGCAAACGACGATAAATATTTATAAAATAAATTAATATCACATTTCGCCTCGATATTTTTCGTGTCTTGACCTTTTTTTGCAAGTTCGATACATTAAGTGTATCTTGAACGCGCCAACTCAATAATCACACAACTACAACAATAATTTAAAGTCATCAAGTGCAAGTACTAATTTAAAGTCATATGACTACAACACAATTTAATTGATTTACGGGCATATCACAATAATTTAATTAATTACAAGAACATCAACATAAATTAAATTTAATACGTATTAAATAAAATGAAATAACAAAGAAAGGTGAAAAATAAATTACCGTAAAAAGATATAATGAATTTGTCAAGCGAATTTGGGATCGGTTGACTTTTTCAATCCCAATGGAGACTTATATTTAGTCAATCGGAGAGAAAAGACAGGTTGACTCGTTGTCGAATATGGATTCGAGTGTGAGATAAAGTAACTCGTTAGTGACCGGATCGGGGGTGGACAATTGAGGTGGTTGTTGGACGTGGCACACATGCGAGTGTGGTCGTTGGACAATGCGCGTTGAGGAGTGATGGTTGATTGGGGAGCACGCGTGAGTATGATAGGAGAAGTAGACTATCGTTACTACGGATTGACTATCGATGGCATCGTGGAGCGTACATTGTTACAAATCTATTGGATTGCACGTGTGTGGTGTGGAGGGAGGAAAGAGGTCAGGCAACTGGAATTTGTTTTATGGAGAGAATCGGGTTTGGGTAGGAGCTTATAGAGAGAGAAAACCCGACGACTTGAGTTTTTTTAGAAAAAGAGAAAACTAGTGGTTGAAGTTTATGGATAGAGAGAACGGTGGTGACTAGAGTGAAGAAGAGGGATATATACTGATTTTTTAGGTTTTTTTGTTAAAATTAAGTTTGGTCCTTCTACTTGCAAGCTTGTTTTATTTTAGTCCTTTATTCTTCTTCTTTTTCAATGACATCCCTTAATTGTATTTTTTTCAATCCCTTTTCTCTCTTTTTTTTGTTTTATTTTTTTTTGAAAAAATTTTAGATGCTAACACTAACAATTCGATGAAACTCCTATGGCAAGATACATCCAACCTAAAGAAACTCTTGCTTTGTTTGAGAGGGAATGTTAATGTTTCGGAGGGAATGCTTGGGAGTGGTTACTCTTGATCATAGCTAGTCCTTTTCCCCCGAACATTGAATTAGCAATTCCACCTAGATCCAAGACTTGAAGAAGATCATGAGGGTTGAGTCCACTCCTTTCTAATAGCATCAATCCCTCCAAAAATGCATTAATCACGCTATCCATTATTAGATTGACCATAAGTTTCATTTTCACTCTATTTCTAATTTACCCAAATAAGAAAGACTTCTTCCTCAAGTAGAGATGCCACTCCTGCCTCGTCCCAATAGAGCCCCACTCCTCCTCGTCCCAATCAATGCGAGGATTCCTCGAGTTGACTAGAAAATGGGACGGGGCGCACTAAAGTCGGCGAGGATGGTATTTCGTCGCCTTGCCTCGCTTCGCCTTTTCTTTTGAAAATTATAATTATACCGAACATATATATAAACTCCGAGGCTACAAGCTAGTCTCCAATATAATGAATAAGTTTTGATAATCTCTAAGCAATAAAGACATGCAAGAATTTATTTATTTTTTAATTGCATTTATGAAACTTCATCAACTTAATTAAGTATATTATTTATTCAATTAAACATAATTTAATATATTATGACTTATGTTGTAAACTTGTAGTTGAATATGATATTAAATTATTATCTTTCTTAATTATATTTTTATATGGATTATTATTTTTTTGCTATAATTTAAAATTTGATATAAGATAATATGAGGTAGAATTAAATAGAGCGGACGTAAAAAATTAAGGGGGCATTGAGGATCCTCGTAGGGATCCCTATCCCTCACCTCGGGCAAGGATGGGATGGGGGTGGGGATGGCCTTACCCCATTGTTATTCCTATCCCCAAGACATTAAAAGATGGAATTGCTTTCTCATACAATTCCTTATCGTCGACAGACGAAGGATTACTAGTTGACCAAGTATCTGCAGCTGCTTGCTACTTGACATAGGAGCATTAAGGAGGGCATCGCCCTTTGATGTAGTTGCCTTGTTGATCTTGGAAAATGTTTTAGGATTAACTATGAACATGTCAATATAACCTTTTCCACTCGTCAATTTGCTTAAGTACACCATTTTTATCAAAAACCATCGAATCAAGCAATGGTAGGATCGGATAACATAGCAATAGTAAGTTTGTATTTCTTGACTAATTGTGTATGAGTTTCTCTAATTGATGCAATAAACTCCATTAGTTCATTATTACACTTAGAGAGAGCCTTGTTCCAAACAAGTGACCTTGAAGCCATTTTTTAAGCAAATTCATGGACATGTCCTTTCCTGTTATCCCTAACCCTAAGAACCCTATCTCTATTTTTTCTTTCTTTCTATCTCTCCCCCTCTTTCTCTCTCTCTTGGAACTTAGAACCTACACAACACCAATCAAGCCCACTCTTCCACTCGCCATAAACCTATAGCCCTAAAACAATATAGCCTCGAAACCTCCTCGGCGACGTCTCCGCATAACTCCAATCGAGCCCATTCTTCCACTCGCCATAAACCCATAGCCTCGAAACACCATAGCTTCAAAAACCTTTTTAGCACCACTAATCTCCACTATCACTTATCCAAAAATTGTACCTCATCACTATCACGAAACCCTCACCCATTTAAACTAGTTTCAACCCCAAAAACTATAGCCTCTACAATCGTAAAACGCCCCCACCCTAAATTTAGTTTTTGAATTAGGATGAAAATTATAGAGGGTGGGGTTGTTTTTGTCTTTTTTATTATTTAAATTAGTTTTTAATTTTATTTTTTAATTTATGATTGAGACATTGCTATTTGAGACCCATTATGTCACGTGTCAATATATGATTAGTTGTCAAGAACAATAACATGCCATGTAGGATGAACAATTGATGGAGTTATAATAGAGGGTCCGAATCAATAAATTTTAAAGAGTAGAAGGTTTTAATTAAGCTAAAAAATAATAAAGGATCTTAATCAAGAAAATTAAAACTATGCAGGGACCAATTATGGGGTAAACCCATTTTATAACATTTTAAAATAAAAATAATTAATTGTATGTTTGCTATCATTATGAAAAGGTTCTCAAAATAATTTAATGAGCTGCCATTTGATAATTAATGATAGAAGAGCATTATTTTCACTCATAAATTAAAAAAATACTTTATTGAAAGAAAAGTAATTCTTTTTTTTTTTTTTTTGTCTTCTTTATACTCCTACCAAAAGCCATGTTTTTTTTTAAACTATTTTTTGTATTAAAGTGGTACTATTTATTTTTATGTTGAGTTTTAAGTATTACAAATAGGATAAAAGTGGTACTATTTATTTTTATGTTGAGTTTTAAGTATTACGAATAGTACAAATTTGTTAAGAAGTGACAAGATAGTTAAGTTTATTGTATCTTTGAGAAGACATGTAACATGTTATTGATTTGTTGCATTAGATAAATTCTACGGACAAGTGCATATCATCTCTAAAAAGCAACATAATTATGCTTTGAGACAGATTATCTAAAAATTATGATAAAACTATTTTGATGGTTTGGTTATCTCTATATCATGAAACATGATAAAATAATTTTTAATTCTTAATTTTTTCCAATGATCAAAATAAAAAGTTCTAATTATTTATCTATCTTAATTTATAATTAATTAATTTATGTATTATGTAGATTTTTATTATTAAATTGTGTTTCTTTTTATGGGCTAGGAATAATAATTTGAGACGATGTTATGTCCGTGATGTTATAATTAAAATCATGAAAAAAATTTTGACATGAAATTTAATAGTATGCTTTTTATAATGTAAATGTCATTACTTTTCTATTTTTTGGTTTTGATTAGTATTTAATGATTTTATTTTAATTCAGCATAAAGCAAGTATTAAATAAAATATCTTGCTCACATCTTAGTTGGTTATATTGCTTTTGAAAAACTATCACTACCTTTTGGCTAATGAGATACCTAGATCATGTTTGATGAATATATGTATATATATATATATATATCTTTTTTGCTAATATATTTCATATGCATATTTATAAGATAATTTGCACAACAAAAATATTGATCCATAATATTTTTTATAATTTATAATGACTTATCAAATATTACTATTAAAAAAGAATAGTGATATTATTGACAGTTCATATTTGTGATATCAACCATATTGTGGATACAAATATAAATAGATTGAGAATTGATTTATAAATTTATTTATATTGGTCAATTATAATTAACATTGAAATTATTTATTATTCTGTTATGTCATGTTATCAAAATAAATGAGAAGCCAACAAAGATATTATATCCAATACTTTTTAAGATATATTGATCATATTGGATGCAAAGTTAAGGAAATCAAATTTAAGTAGCATTAGAGGTTATGGGAGTTTTGTCAATATAAAAAAAGTATTTCAAATCTCTAACGATACTTATGATGCGATAAGTATAAGACTTAAGTATTCTAAATGACAAATCATTAAATTTATTTTGATTGTTTTCCTATGTATTTGAGATTCACCTTTAATGATGAAAGTATGCAATACTTATGTTTGTATGTAATTTTAGATTATTTTATGAATATTTTTGGATCCATGATTGAGTTTTTTTAATTTATAAATAAAAAGGAGGGGGGGATGTGACTTGCGTTGAATTTGTCATTACAATTTATGTTTGATACTCATATCTAATTAAAGCGACATAAGCAATTATGGCAATAATAACCTTGTTAGCATATTATTAATAAGATAAATTGACAAGGTACATAATTTAGTAAGGGATTTTTCATCTATTATTTTTTCATATGAAAATAAAATTTTGATATATTATATTATTTTAAAGAAATATATCTTATTAATATCGAGGCCATAAGAAATAAATTATGAATGTTAATGATAAAATAATAGAATAATTTATGCCATCATCTTGTCTACAATGGTATTAAGAAAAATATATAATATGTGAATAGTGGAGGCATATTAAAATTATCATTACACCGAAATGTATTATGTCAATAGTTAGAGCATGCCTAAAAAATGTTATTACATAGAAAATTTGATGGAGAAAATAATATTTTGTATTTCAATATACATTATTATAATTCTCTCTTGATGTTATTTATGTGATGCTTATGAAGACATTTATAAAAGCATTCCTATTATACAAAAGATATGATGATGGTTATGAAATATTTGACAAATATGTTGAGAGAATTGATGAAATTAGTGACACCTCCTATTATACAATTAAGATACAATGATGTTTTGATGATATTATCCGATAAGTAGAATTAGAGATGTTCTTATTATATAATTAAGGTATAATGATGTTTTATTGACATTGTCTAATATGAAAAAAGTAATAATTTAAGAAATTTAAATTTCTAACTAAATAGTGATATTTCTATTATATAAATGAGATACAATGATGTCAAATTTATATGAAAAGCCAAAGATAAAAAAATATCTATATTCATTTTAACGTGACTATGTTCAATATTTTTCATTGTATTAAATAAAAATACAATGATAACAACTATACTACGATCAAGGAAAAAATATTTTCTACTAAGGCGGCCATAAAGCAAAACCCCTAACACCGGACATCCTTCATTGTCGAAGGCTTCCCCATGAGGGAAGCGCCTTACCTCCTTTACCTAGCTCCTCTCCCCTCTACCTTTTATTTCTATTTCAACTCCCACAACTACTAAACTAAAACTACAAACGAATAAAAATAATACTTTTTTCTATGCAACTGCCATATTAAACGTACCTTTTACTCATCAATCCTTCCCCATATCACCATTATATCTAAACCCTTGTTTTCTTTTAAAGGAGAACCAACAATAGAATTCTCTATTGTAAATCTATAGCAGATCGACCAAGATCTTTAAATTCTCAAAGATAGCTAAATTTTCTAAAGGGCATCCTCCCATTAACACCATCAAATCACATATTCAACAACAATAGAGATTGTCCGAGACTCGTGTTGCAGGTTTGATTGATTTGAGGTACATTTTAATCGAAGTTATTCTCAAGAGATGATTTCATCAAAACCTGGTCTAAGACTCCCACTTGATTGAAAACTCTTTCTTTTATTTATTTAAATGGGATGAAGCTTTTAGCATACGGTTTGAATCACCTAAGGTTACAATATGGGTGAGGCTCTCGAGCTTCCCTATCTCTTTCTTCCCATCAACATTCTTACAGGAGATTTTTCAGCCATTCGAAAACTTTTTATGTCTTGATGAATGAACAATGAATGGTTCGTAACCCATGCATGCTAAGGTCTTTGTGAAAGTGGATCCGATAGCCTTCTATTCCTTCAAGAGTGTGGATTTTAGTTGATCCAAATATATCTAAAGGTTTTTGGTAACTTATTCAAGTATAATCCAAAATATCTTTCTCGTGATTACCGTCACTTACAAGGTCCTTCAAAAGACAACTATCGTAAGCTCTCACAATATGCTTAAACCCTAGTTCAAAATGCTCCTCTTATAACCAAGGTAATAAACACGGAGAAATCATCCAAATAACGAGTTTGGAAAACTATGCAGAAAAGGCTAGGATGCAAAAAGCTCTTTTTACCTTAATTATACTATAGAAAAAGAACCAACTTATGCTAAACAAGTGATGGAAAAATCTTGAACCCTTCAAAAGGAAAAAAAAGGTATTAGTCTCTCAATTAGGAATGAATTTCCCTTGATAAAAGATTGATGAAGATCCAAGAGTAGCCTTTTGTTCTAAAGGGAAAAACATGGCCACTCCAATGGAGAATAATTAATGTACCCATGAAGTTATTGCATAGATTAAAGAAAGAGGTATTAGTCAACTAAATCCATTTGATAATGAAGAAAAAATTAATCAGTCTTTATGAAATAGTATTACCCCAGTAGAAGTAGATATATAACCTATCATAGATACAATATAGGAGTTTGCAACTCTAAATAACTTTAATTCTTTGAACGAGTTGACGTATTGTAGTATGGATGATGGCGCTTTGATTGATCATTTTAAGGGCTAAGTTGTCTCCCTGTGTTGTTATAGAATGATTAATGGATAAATAATTTTAGGTGGATTCGAAGTTTAAAGAAAAATTGAAGCATATAGAGAAACAAGGTAAAGTGGTGTCTAAAAAACAAAAAAAGAAACTACTTAAGAGCGTGGTTCGAGTGTACTTAATGTGTTACCAAATATGATGAGGATCATAAAGAAGAACCATTTTTCTCTTTGCCTTATGAATAACTTAATTTGGAATTTAAGGAGTATTTATGCTCTAAAAAAAAAAAGAGATACTTAAGAAGTCTAATTAGGCAAGATCAATTTACTCTTTTTATTATTTTATAACCTAAACGAGTTAGGTGATAAGTTACCTAAGTTTGCTAGGTCCTTTTAGTTTTCTAGTTTACTACATGGTAACCCTAACAATAAACATATCTAGATTCTTTAGAAATAAAAACTTATAATAGATTTATAGTTTGTATGCTTGTAGTCTCTTACCGTTGATATTAAGGATTCAATGACTAATAAAGAGCTTTTATCCACATCAGTATATGCCAATTGTGATAGGGAAATAGAAGAAGTTTGTGAGATAATCTATAATCTCTCGGTATCTCTTTACCATGGATCATAGAAGGTGGTTTTAACTCTATAGTAGACATCTCCGAAAAGGTTGGGGAGTTCATAATTAAGATTAGGTTCTATCTTTGATTTTAATTATAGCATCCAACTACTAGGGGTGTAAGACATTGGCTAAACTATAAGTAAATTTACATGCTGTAATAATTAGGAGGGAGAGGCTCGTATATGGAAAAGGCTGGATAAGGTGTTAGTTAACATTGTGTTCTTATCTACTCTATTAAGGGTAACTTGTTTACATTTAGGTCATTTATAATCCGATCATTGTCCTCTCGTTATCGTCTTTTATTATGGAATCCCCTAAGCCTATGAGATTCTCTTTCAATAAAATATGGACATTCCATTATGACTTTCTTACATTTATTCACAACAAGTGGAATACAAGTTTTAGTTAGATTCGTTTTTAATTTATAGATTAAACTTAAAGCTTTGAAGGGGAATTGAAGTCTTAGATTAGTGATTGTTTGAAGATATTAATCTAAAAATTAATCGAGCTAAGGATGATGTCATCTAAATAGAAGCTTCACTATAAGGACTTTGGAGTTTTGAAAACTTTAGGAGATCAATGGTCGTTAAAAAGAATCTAGCTAAGCTAGTGAATAAAAGAGAATTGATGCATGAGAAATCCTCGAATCAAGTGGTTGGAAATGAGGGATTGTAACACTCGTTTTCTTCCTCATTTGTGTCCGTAATCATTCAGCTAAGTCCAGATTTGCTTTAGCTTTGGAGGATGGAACAATGTGCATTGATGGTACTCTTATTAGCAATACTGTTACATATTATTTTTAGAAAATTTTCATGAGTGAACCCACTATAATGGGTGATACCTTTTTAAATATTATTCCTTCTCGAGTTATAGACTCTTCAAATGATGAATTGATGGTTATTCCCCAATATGAGAACATTAAATCAATGGTTTTTGAGTTAGATTAGCTTATTACTCTAAGTCTAGATAGTTTCATAAGAGCCTTCTTTAAGGTTTACTAGGATATTATTTGCAAGGATGTGGTTTTGCCAATTCGAGAAAGGGTATTGCTTGCTACTTCCTTGATGTTGATCCCTAAATGTCCATGGCCTACCTACTTTTCAAACTTGTAATAAATTAGCTTGTATAATTTTAATGATAAAATTTTATCCCGCATCCTTACAAGCGGATTAAGTATGGTTCTATAGAATCGATTTCGAAGAAAAGTTTGGTTTTGTGAAAAAAGGCTTATTCATGAGAGTGCTCGCTTTGGCTCAAAAGTTTTTTAATGATATTGATAGGAAAATCTAAGGGTTAATGTGATCTTTAAGGTAGATATGTCTCAAACTTATGATAGATTGGAATGACATTTTCTTCTCAAAGTGATGCGAAAATTTAGACTTGATTTACAAATCCTCATGTAATTATCATTACTTCCTATTCCTAAAATCTAAAGCATTTTGGTTCTTTAAATCCTACCATGGGGTGAGATAGGAGGATCCACTGTCTCTAGCATTCTTCATCCTAGCTCGGGAAGTTTTTAGTAAAAGTTTGAATACTCGGATCGTTAATGCTTCCATTACCCCTTATTATGCTAGACACAATAACATCACTATCATATATCTTCTATTTGCCAACAATATGCCGATCTTCCGTAATGGTGGCAAGAAGAATGTAGATAAACCGATGTCTCTCCCGCATTGTTACTCTTTTATAAGTGTTCGTGCCATCAATTTTTGAAAGAGCTCTATACTCGTATAGCAATAAATTACCTCTAAACAGAAAATGTTTACCCCCAACTTGGACAAGCTTCTCTATATCCACTATTGTGATGACTTACTTGGGCATGTCTTTCTTTAAAGAAAGAGCTCACATAGATTGCTTTGTTAATATAAAAAATAAGGTAAAAGATAAATAGAGCTAATTGAAAAAGAAGGTTGTTATTTATAGGAGAGAAGTCGACCTTAATACAAAGTGTGCTCGACCTTTATTCCCATTTACACTCGTAAGAGTTTTACCTATTCTAAAAGCCATTTTATCTAGAATACAAGGTTACATTTCTAATTTCTTTTGGAATAGTGGAGGTGATAACATGCATCATTACGTGAACTCGGAAGACTATATCTTTTCCTTCGTAGGAGGATGGATTAGGGGTTAAAAATATAGGTGAAGTTATGAATGCCATGAAAGGAAAGCTTGCTTGGTCATATCCGACTAGCTCTTCCTTGTGGAGTTCTTTTGTGAGATCAAAATATAGGGTGCCATCTTCTTTTGAATCGATCAACCATAAAAAGGGATTACTTGTTTGGCGAACCTTAATTCCTCATATTGATTCTCTACTAAATCGATCCATATGGGTAGTCGGTTTAGAAAATATTAGGTTATGGAAAGATAAATGGACTATAGTTGATTTGCCTCCTCTTATAACCAACATGAATGTTTTTTTAGCTCAAGCAAAAAGAGATCACTCAATCTACATGACTTTGCTACAAATAGTGAGAAATGAACTGGACTTAATGAATTTGGATAAGAGTGCGGATGGTAGTCTTTACTACATGGATTCGGAGAATAAAAAATACCAAAGCATATCATTAGGTCAATAGGACTACCGCTTCTAAGTTCAAATGGTAGAGAAGCCTATAGAAAAAATGGCTACCCATAAAACTAGGTGTCTTTGTTTGGAAACTCTTGCATAATGTTGTGTTAGTAGAGTATAATATTTAGTCTTGTGGTGTTTCTTTGGTGTCTAAATATCAATGTTGTAGGTATGCTCGGGAAGAAAGTAGAGACCATTTGTTCTCGTATGGAGATGTTACCGGATAGTTTCACAATTACTTTGGTAACATTCTAGATGTTGCTCTAGGGAATAGAACATTGATGGAGCTTGTCTCAACTTTGTTAGTAAAATGTACTATCTATTCTTAAAAAATATTCACTCATTTGATTTTTTTAATTATATTATACGAAAAAATTGTTTATATAGGAATAAATCACTATTTAAAAGTGAGAGCATGAATTAGATTGATATCAAGCATAAAGAGTCTAACTGGTTGAGTGAGTAACACCGTTATTTTTTCCAAAGAAATCTTCCTCCTTTTATGACAGTTTATGTTTGCCGACATTCGATATTCGGTTGTAAGCTACTATACCTACAAGAAGGAGATTTATTAAATGGTAGTTTCCACCTATGGGTAAGTTAAAGTTAAACACTAATGAAGCCTCTAAGAATAATGTGTGTAGTGGGGGTGGCATTCTTCTTGATGACGAAGTAATTTGGTAATGGCTTTTTAAAGCTTATATGGTTCTAGTATGAACTCCAAATGGGAAGCTCTTGCTTTGTTAAAAGGCATTCGATTATGCAATGATATTAACTTGCATTTTGACATTATAGAGGCTGATTCTTCATTGGTCCTTGGCTATCTATCTCACTCACTTTCTTATCCTTGGCAGCTTACTTACATATTCGGATCTTGCTAAACAAGTATTCGTTTATGTACTATCCTACAACACTTTTTTGGAGAGGGTAATATGGTCGTAAATAGACTTACGGATTGGGCATTCCAACATTCTTCATGCAAGGTTCTCTTTTTTACTACCAAAATCTCCACTTCTTGCCGATATGCTATTTTCGGATGACAAACTAGGATTGTACAATTTTTGTCCATATTAAGCTTATCTCAAGATGAGGCCATAATTATTTCTCATTAGTTAGGATCATAACGAATATTTCTTCAATTTTATTTCTTGTTGTCTAGATTTCCTTAGCCTTTAGTTCTCTCATAAATTTTTTTCGGGATATATATTTATAGTTATTCATTTAGGGGTTTAGGTTACTTTGTCCTCCCGACATTTTAGGCCAAGTTGATATTGTCCCCCTTTATCATTTTTCATATTTTATTTAATAAATTTTTGGGGTACCATCCATGTTTCTTAAATAAATAAATAAATAAATAAAAATAAAAATATAATGATGCCATCATATTTTAGCATGGTGATGTTGATGGTGTGAGAAATAAATAATAGTATGACTATCACTCGGCTTATGTATGTGTAGTGAAACTTAAGTTGACTAAAAGTCAAAAGCAATAAAGAAACAAGTGGATGTTATGTTTTGTCTAAAGAAAAAATAGTAAGAATAAAAATTCTTTCCACTTGTCTTAGCATCAATAAATTATTCGAGAGCTTATTACCTAATTCTTTGGGTATATATTGAGTATTATGAGATTACCAAAGAGCTTATAGCCTAGTGGTAATGGTCTCTTGCAACAAGAGTCATGGGTTCAAAACTTAGCAAACTAGTTATGCTAAGAGTCTTAGGTACGTGAGTTAAAAAAATAAAAAATATATATTATGAGATTAAATTTTTTGTTAAAGCCAAAAGATTGGATGGTACTTCGAGGAGGATGAGACTAAATCGATGAAGAAATAAAACTACCTATATGGATACTTTACCTAGGGACTAGAGATCCAAAAAACTAAGCTCAAAGAGAAGAACGAGCATAGAGTGATTTGATTACATGCATTATTTATATCTGAATTACAAAACTCATATGTCCATTCTCATGGTGTAGTGCATGAATCCCATAATGAAAGAAAGGTTAAGTTTCTTTAGAGAGAAATTTTACTATATTCTATATTTTTTTGAATGAAAGCTTAGAGTTATAGAAATATCCTTGATAGACACACCTATATGAGTGAAGAAGGGGGTCATTTCTTATGAGAATAAGACTAATTCTCTAGAACAATCATAAAATTCGAAATCAAACACAAAGCTATAAGGTACCGACTCTAAAACTCATTACAAAGTACCCGAATATAGTATGTATGATACATTATTTGTTTTTACTTATAAGTCTTAGTTCAAGACAATGCTCACTTTTGACTTAAAAGGAATATTGTTTAAATATAAAGTAAGAGTTCAAGCTATTATCACTTTGTTATGTATTATATTCGTTTCTTTATCTAAAAATATGCCTAGTATTTTATTAAAAAATAAATAGAGGATTGTTGGAACATATTTTAGTAAAACAAAGGTCATAACAATTAAAATCATGTTTGTTATCATTTACTTCATATTAAATGTACAATTGTTTCCTCGTATATAGGTTTATTGTACTATAAAAACACGAATTTGATATATTTTAATTATTTTAGCATGTTTTTTTAAAAAATGGATGAAAAGTGCATGAACTAAGTTTATGGTAACCATTTTAACACGAAGGCATATTCCATCCAAAATTTCAAGTTCATATGACATGGCATGACATGTATGATACCATAATGGATTACAATTCACACAAAATGACACATGGCCAAAAATGAAATTTTCCTTCTAATAGGTGACATGTCACCCATTAATCCTCATTTGATTTCAAAAACAAATTCTCATAATACAAACTTGAATCAATTCATAAAAATCCTTAATCTTCTTCTCTTCTTTGTTCAACAAACAAGTACCCTTTTCTTTTCCTCCATGAATCTTCAACCGAGTAATTCCTTTAAGTGTTGTGTGTTTTTCTTTCAACAATTATGAGAAGGGGAAAAACCTACAAATTACAATGTCTTTACCATCAACCCTTTTTCGCTCTTCATCAAACTCATAATAAACCTAACATAATTAAATAATTTATAGAGCTTGCCATAAAAGGCCATAATCGTTGAATGAATACAAGAAAAGAGAGTAACATTTCTTTGACAAATGCACATGATATTTCATAGATCTTGTCTAGTAAACCAGCACAAATAAGAAAAGGGAAGCAAATTATTCATCATTAGAATTCGAAGTAAAACAAACACACCTTTCTAGAGCAAAGAACCAATCACTCGGATGCCTTCCTCTAGATTAGAGTGGTCATTTTGGTCTTTTATAAGTTGCTTGAATTTGGTGCCCTGTTTATCAAAACTTGGGTGGCTTTTGACATCATCAAATTCAGAAAGATTTGATTTACATAACTTGTGGCGAAGAAGAATTTTTGGTGCCGGGACTACTAGAGGCTTATGAAAATCAGTGTATCTAGGAGATGGAGACACAAATGGGAAAGAAGCCTAAAAAGTTGACATAAAAATTATTCATAAATCATAACCAGATCTAGCTCTCTCACTTGGCGTCGCAAAACAAGTCGTGTTGATTGAATAATTAAACTATAGAATTATAAGTGTGTTGATGAAGACACAAATAGGAAGGACGGAAATTTAATTTTAGGACATGTGCCATTCTATGTGGATTGTAATCCATAGTGACATCCTACATGTCATCTCAAATCATATAAACTTGAAATTTTAAATGGAATATGCCTCTCGCGCTAAAATAGTTATCGAAGGTTAGTTCATGTATTACCTATCCACTTTTAAAAGAACGTGCTAATATAATTAAAATGTGTAAACTTCATGCTTTTATAATACAATACGTGTGTGTGTGTGTGTCATGTACCCGAACATCATTAGCACTACTAAGTTAAAAAAAAAAAAAAATCAATACTTTGTTGAAAGAAAAATAATTCTTTCATTTTTTTTATTTTTTATGCTCCCACCAAAAGCCATGTTTTTAAAACTTTCTTTGTATTATAAATTTATATAAGACTAGTAATATTTATAATTTATTTTAAGTTTTAAGTCGTATAAACGAGTGCAAATTGGTTAAGATACGATAAAGTGGCTAAGCTTATTGTATCTATGAGATGACATGCAATATATTCTTGATTTGTTGCATCAAATAAATTTTATAGATGACGCGTATCGTCTCAAAAAAGTAACTCGATTATGCCTCGAGGCAATCACTTAAAAATTATGATAAAAATAATTTGATGGTTCAATTAGTATTAGACCATAAAATATGATAACATGATTTTTACTTCGTAGTTTTCCTAGTGATTAAGGTAAAAAGTTCCAACTTTTTATCCATCTTAATTTATAATAAATTTATTTATTTATTATGTAAATTTTTATCATGAAATTATGTTTCTTTTTATGTGCTAGGAACAACACTATACAATAATAACTTCATTGGTTCTCTAAAAGGTTTTTTTTTCTTTAGAATTTTGAGATTTAGGTTTTTTCCATAGCTGTCACACCAAAAGTAACATTTTTCTTTTTTTTTCTTTTTTCAATGTTTTCTTTCAATAAGCTCATATATAGTATTCTTTCTACTAGACTTGATTTTGTTTTCTATATTTATCCAATTTATTTTGTGTTTTAGTTTTTTGTATTTCTCTTAGATTAAAGTTGTTTTTTTTTTTTTCATGTCATTCTACACTTTTATAGATCATTAACCGCAATGTAAGTTTTACATAAAGTGCTAATAAATTAATCTTTAGATATCTTGTATAAGTCATAAAGTGCTAATAAATTAATCTTTAGATATCTTGTATAATTCAAAAAGAATTATCAAATGGAAAATCATGGTAGCAAAATTATTGGTGGATTGCCGATAAAATTTCAGTTATTCATTCACTTGTACAATATTTTTTTAATTTTAGATTTGGATTCTAGATTTTTAGTTTCTATGTAAGGTTTTAATTGAATGTTTTTACGCACCTTTATAGTGTCATGTAAGTCTGTTTCATTCTCTTCATAGAGAATCTTTTTATTTTTTGGATGTCTTATGATCTAAAAATGGAAGCCTTCCTAGATTTCAATTTAATAGAATTGTTAGTTTTGGCCAAAAAAAAAAAAAAACATAGCATTTGTCTTCCTACGCCTGCTCAAATAAAAAAGAAAGGAAATTTGAACAGTTACTAAGGAAATCCAAACAAGACGTGCATATTTTTTTTTTCATAGAAAAATGTGCGAACCAATTTTTACATTTTACTGATTTATTTCAGATTATATCTTGACAAATTCTACCATACGTTACTTTACAATGCAACTTCCTTAGTTAGATATTGTTATTATTCTTAATGTAACACGTGACATTCAATTTATTAAAAATATGTGACTAAACTATTTAAACAAGTAGGCATAATGAAGTATTAGTTATGTAAATGAAAAGTTGTCCAAATGTAGCCAAGTGTTCGTTAGGTATGTAAAGGAGAAAATAATTTTTTTTTTTATGAGAAAATTGTAAATAGAATAAGGAAAATAATATGAAAACATAGTAGCTAAAAATAGATAATAAAAAACAAGATAATAATAAGAAAATATTAACACACATTCATTAAAATTAAATTGTTTTTTTAGAGATTTTTTTTTTTTTTTTGCAAAAAAATATTTTTTTTAAAAAAAATAGTCATTTTTTGTTAATATGTTAAGAATTTTTTTATAAACATAAAATAGTTATTTTCCATTAACGAGTTTGGGGATGGTGGCAATGAGATGAGAGAAACAATAATATTAGTGATAATGATAGTAATGTTGTTGGAGTAGTGGGGCGGTTGTCGTGGTCGTGATTGTGGTTAGGGTGGCTAAATTGTTGCATGGCGGTAGTTGTTGTTGTTACAGCCATGGCGGTTATATTTTTAGATTATGTAAAAATTTGATGCAAGTATGTTACAAAATACAACCAATTATTTATGTTAATTATTTACAAAGAAACAAAGTACATGACCAAATAAATAAAATCATATGAATATTTATAATATAGTATAATATTATAGACTAAATATTAAAACATCATGTGATGTACTAAAATATGGGTATTTATAGTTGAATAACAATTCATGTCATTTTTATATAAAAAACAATTATAATATAAGAGAGGCTCGAACCTTGGATCTTTTCGAGAAGGTGGATATGCATTCAATAATAATGATAATGATAATAATATTATTATTATTACTTCATTAATAATATTTTAGTATCGTTTGGTAGATAGACCGATAGATACAATATATTATATCTTTATTCTCTTTATATTTAATTTATTTATTATATTTTATGCCTTATTATAATAATTTATACTTATATTCAAGTTTAAGACATAAATTAGGAATTGAGAGTAATCGTGCTTAAAAGTTAGAGAATTCTAGCATGTTTAACATAGACCTTTTAGGCTTCTTATAGGTTTTCCAAAGTTTTAAAATTTGAATTGAAGGAAATGACCTCATAGATTTTGCAGAGGACATTTCGAGTTTTCTAGAATGGTGTGGTGGGTAAAAATCCAAATTTATTTGAACCTTCAAATGACATTTCATAGTCCGGTTTACAAAGCTATTCGAATTTGATGTGGAGTCCGGACCAATTACGAATTTTAATTTATCTTTGAAGTTTTAGACTTCTAATTGATACAAGGCCAAGCTCATGGGAGAGTTAAGAGGGATACCTACAATTCTTATATGGTCCTAAGTTCAAACTAGGTTGATTTGATGGAAGAATTCAGCTACAAATTAAGATTCTTAAGCTTGGGCGGATTGGTTGAGTCAATGACAATGTTTAGCCCATAACTAGAGCTGTGGATCTCCAATTGATGCAAGGATTAATGCGTTGGATACAAAAAAAATAGGGCTACAACTATTCTGAAAAAAAAAACTCTAATCTAGCATTTATCTAGTCCATATCTGCAGTAAAAGTCAAAATAATAAATCAAACTTTGAGGAAAGAATTAAGAGTCGATTACATTTTTCATTATTTCGAGGGGATATAAATAGGGATTGATAGTACATAAACCCTCTTGCTTCCTCTCACCTTTTCTTTAAATTTTATTGGATAGTTTATTATATTCATGTCTAGCTAATTTCACATTGTCAATTTAAGGATACTTAATCCAGCTTAGTAAATTATGAGACTCTATTTTTAATATTAGTAATTTTTTCTATTCAAGTATCTCGTGTTTCTTAATTTTATATGTTATGATTGCATGATTAAATTGATTAAGAGATCTATTAATTGATTCAACGGTGTAGTCTATAGCTAAACCGGAATCATAATCCATAATTGTTATGAATTTTAGTTAGAGTAGCAATTAAACAAAACATTTATGATCCAAGTTTTGTTAGTTGTTTAAAACAAACAGAGAGTGAATTAAATAAATTGTTGCTTGATCTATTGTTATTCATATTTAACTCTTTTTCCTAATGCGCATAGTACTATCAATAAATTTAAGAGATTTAATACCAATTGATTTATTGATAATGATTAATTTGTGTGCTAGGCTTAGATTAATGAAATTAGGAAAGGTAAAGATTATTTGGCTTACTAATAATCTCTAGTTATGAATAGAAAAATTATATATTTAGATGGTCGGTGATTAGTTTGCAACTATGAGAAAGTTTCCTCGAATTGATATCATCTTTGATTGAATTTTTTTATTGTTAATTTCTATTCGTTATAAGTATTCATTGCTCATTTTATATAAACAAAACCCCCCTTTTTTCATTCCCTTCTTATTGTGATTTGATTAATTAGTCCATATAGTTTGGATCCTTTCTCATCCTATCCGTATTTTAGGAATTAGAAGTCGGATAAAAAAATTTATTGTGCTCAACACACATCATAGACAAGACACATAGATGATACTATGCGGACGAGCTAGTAGGAGATGGATTGCTAGGGAATAAGACTAAGTTATGTCTCGTAAGATAGATAAAACAAAAAATTGTGAGTGTTTATGTTTGGTGGTAGGAGATGAGATGCAATAAAATGTAAAAAAGATCTAATTTATGCTTATAATGTATTTTCATTTGCAAGTTATGCTTGACACACATGTGTCTATATATATAGACATAGACACAAACACACACACACACACACTCATACAAAGACGCATAGTACTATCGGTAAATTTAAGAAATTACTTAATACCAGCTAATTTATTAATAATGATTAATTTGTGTGCTAGGCTTAGATTAATGAAATGAGGAAAGATAAAGATTATTTGGCTTTCTAATAATCGCTAGTTAAATAATTGAATAGCAAAATTATATTCGGATGGTCGGTGATCAATTTGCAACTATGAGAAAGTCATATATATATATATATATATTTGCCAAAGATAAGAATTTTATTAATGAACTAGGAATACAAAGTGAGTTTTATAGTCTCAAATGGCTTCCAAGACAAATAGAAAGAGCATTACACTCAAAGAAAATGAAAATTAGAGCAAAAATACTTATATGTTACAAGAGAAAAGAACCATAGATTAATCTTAAATCTAGTGGCGACCAATAATATTATTACCTCATAGACAATCTCTACACTTGATAAGCATTGTTGGCCATCAAATATGATATAGTCGATTTAGATCTTTAGAATGAATCTCCACTAAACCTCCATAAGAGCAAGGAAAAAACTAAAGATATTGTAAGGAAAAGATCCAAGAGGATAATAAAAAAAGAGCAAATAAACCAGATATTACAAGACAAAAAATATCAAATCTAAAGGGACAAAGCCTCAATATGAGATTATTGAAAAAAAAATTGAAAAAAGAGAGAAAACATGTTATCAACACCTAAAGAAAATTTCAAAAGACTCGAAAATTCTAAAGAGAATAGAAAGGCAGTAAACTATGTAACTTCTTTAAGTAAAAATATATAGATTAATTTGTGTTTTTTCTTTATATTTAAAGTCACAAAACTAAATAAAAAAAATTATTTCATTATATCATGAACAATTATATTTCTTAATAATAATTTTATTTCCTAAAAAAATATGATAGTTAAAACTATAGGAATTGCTATATGATGACCTTTATACACATGAAATCACATAAAAATATTTTGTTAGAAAAAACAAAAAAATTCATAGCATGTTTTGTATGTATTAAAATCATGTGCAAGTTGTGCTTAACACACATGTGTCTATATATAATCTCTAGTTAAATAATTGAATAGCAAAATTATATATTTAAATGGTCGGTGATCGGTTTGCAACTATAAGAAACTTATATATATGTATATGTGTGTGTGTGTGTGTGTGTGTGTGTGTGTGTGTGTGTGTACACATCAAAGATAAGGATTTCATTAATAAACTAAGAATACAAAGTGAGTTTTAGTCTTGAATGACTTTCAAGACAAATAAAAAGAGGATTACACTCAAGGAAAATGAAAATTATAGCAAAAATAGTTACATGTTACAAGAGAAAAGAATAATAGATTAATCTTAAACCTAGTGGCGACTAGTAATACTATTACCTCATAGACAATCTCTTCTCTTGATAAGCATTGTTGTCCATCAAATATGATCCGATCGATCTAGATCTAGATCTATAGAAAGAATCTCCATTAAAACTCCATAAGAGCAAGATAAAACTAAAGAAACTATAAAGAAAAGATCTAAGAGGGTAATTGGAAAAAAAAAAAGCAAATAAACCAGATATCACAAGACAAAAAATATCAAATCTAAAGGCACAAATCCTCAACATGAGATTATTGAAAAAAAAATATTGAAAAAGGGAAAGAAAACATGCTATCAACAATTAAAGAAAACTTCAAGAGACTCTCAAAATCATAGAGAGAAGAGAAATGGGAGACTATGTAACTTCTTTAAGTAAAAATATACAAATTAATTTGTTTTTTTTCTTTATAACGTTGCAAAACCGAAGAAATTTTTTTTTCGTTATGTCATGAACAATTATATTTCTTAACAATAATTTGATTTCCTAAAAAAATATGATAGTTAAAACTATAGAAATTGTTATATGATGACTTCTATACATATGAAATCACCATTACAACAAAAAAATAGGGTATTGCATGTGATTTTTTTTTATCTTTTAGAGGCGGTTTTGAGGATCGCCTCAAAACCGCCTACAATGACCGTTGTCTCTAGAGTGTAGCAGGGGTTTTGCCAACAGTCGGAGAATTCGAGGCGGTTTTTTAAGGTCGTTATAACCACCTCAAAGTGACTTTTTGAGGCGGTTGTATAATGCCTCTTTTAGTATTTTTTAGCGCATAATTTGCAGCGGTTAGAAATCGCCTCTACAATCCTACTTATTTTTTTTTTAATTTCGTCCAAAATTTTTAGGGCGGTTCCAACCGCCTCAAAGTTTAAAATTTATAGGAGTGGTTTAAACCACCCTAAACTATAGAATTTATAAAAACGATCGTAACCACCCTAAATTTGAGAATTTTTAGAGACATTTGTTTAACCGCCTTTAGCATTATAGTTTTATTTGTTATTCAAATTCAATTAATTACTTTATTTTTTGGTAAAAAAAAATTACTTCCTATTGAATTCAAATAAAAGATAAATTATATAGCTTACACAATATTCTTAAATTTGTAATTATTAAATTCTAAATACTTCAAACATCCGGAAGAACAAAAAAACTAAAGGATTAAACACTTGTTCCAAATACATAACCAAAATTACTAATATGTTTTAAAGTAAGTGGCTAATGTTGATAAAAAAACAATTCTCATGTTTTTATATAAAAGACTTCATTTCGGCAATTGACTTGATTGTAATGAACAATTAGGAGAATGAGCATTTTGACCATTACCATAATTGCGAACCTATCAAAAGCATAATTTCAAAGTGAAAAAACAAAAAATAATATAAATACATATAAAAACTCATAATAAAAGAAGAGATGACACTTACCATCATTGCAAACCTATCAAAAGCACAATTTCAAAGTGAAAAAAGAAATAATAATATAAATACATATAAAAACTCATAACAAAAGATGACACTTCTCTTACTAGACGTCAAAATTTCATCATATTTTCATTCAAAGCTATTTTGCTTAGTTATATTGCTATAACATGGAAGTAAATTTTTCTTTTCAGCAAAAGGGGAAAAACTTCTAAGTACTAAGTGCTAACAACGTGTAATTGCCTCAAAAGTTGCATCAGTATCTAAATAAGGGCAGACTATATTCACTAATCTTTTTGTTTCTAGAGTTACACAGACCACTCCAATTATGACTGTCTCATTATAAAGAGAAGAGACCTTATCAAACTTTCAAGGGTCATCTACCGAAAAAACTAACTCCAACATATGGTCAAAATTGGATCTAGCTTGGTCTTATGTGCTAAGAATTATCAGTAACTTAACAAACAAGGTAATCTTAATTGGTTAAACTGCCAAGAATTACTAGTAACTTTAACCAGATCACAGTAATTAGACAAGTTTATTCTATTCAAATGAAAGTTGAAAAACTTGGCATGCTTATAATATTATTAATGTGCCTAGCATTCAACATTTGACCCGTGAATTAATAAAAATCCACTCCACTCCTTCCATTGAGCCGGAGCATGCCACGTGGAAAAGATGCAATTAGAAATGGTACAATTTCAAGCCTTTGCTCACACTGAACACTTTTGTATGTTCCATAAAAAATGGCACATGATATCGAAAATTGTCATAAATTTCACAAGATGGAACAAGCAATATTGGCTTTAAGAACCTTTACAATAATGAGAGAGAATAAGGAGTTTAATCTAGTTATGCCCACATTAGGTGTTAAAAGATATGTTAAGCTATATAAACATTAGATTAAAAGAAGGTTATGCATCCGAGAATTACCAACCCTTTTAGGCATTCAGATTAGCCACAATACAGGTTCAGATATGGGTGTATAGTGTACAATAGCAATAAGTAAAATAAGCTAGTCAAAATTTAACAAAGAAAATTTGTAATGCAAAGAAGGACCTGTATCTTGTCATTAGGATTTTCATTAATGAATTGTATATAGTTTGTATGATCTTTATCAATGAGCATTCAAAAGATTGGTCAAGCTGGGTAGCTTCTATTCTGACTCTAATTTTCCCAATTTGCTAGTTTCCTTGAAAACTAACACTAAATCCCATTTTGTTGTGCAAGCATCACTCTGTTGCTTATATGGTTTCTAAGTAGCCAAAATAAATGGCTCTAGGCAGGAAATTCCAACCTTGAGAACAAAATGGAACAACTCATTTGAGTTGAATGCTTTCATTTTCTTTGATGCGCTTTGTTAGTGAGAATATAATGTTACTATTTATTTCTAGTTTTATTTTCCAAAAATACCTATGAAGAGAAGGACCTATATCTTTTCTGGAAATAAGTTCATAAATCAAAACAGAAGGTTTACTGTCCTATCAAACTTGTAATATAAACTACCAACTGATACTAGAGATCAATTAAGACAAATCACGTTTAATCACTAACTTAAAACCAAAGCAAGGGGTCTATTTGAGCAATCCTTCAACACTTAGCATGCTTTGTAAAAGTAAAGAACTATTAAAGAAAAGAACTATTAAATAATAGTTATTTACTTTAATAGTAAGGCTAAGTCATTATACTACTCCTAGTTGCTAAATTCTTAACTGAGCAATAGAAAGGAAGATTTTCAAAGGAAAAATTCATTCAACACCGAGCCTGGTCTGTAGAATTGAGATCTCAACTACTATATAGAAAAGATAAAGAGCATACATACCTTTAGCAAGGAATGTACCCTCTAAGGCCATCTTAAACAGGTCAGCACACCAACTTTAGCAGCCCTACCTGTCATATAAGTTCAAACACCAGACTGTCTTTAAATTTCCTTAATTTCGTAACTTTTTATTTGCATGTTGATTGTTAATGTTCTTCTTTCTTAATCTCATGTTGACTGCCTTCAATGCACTAACATCACCAGTAGGTAGCTTTCTTGCTAGCTTGATTACCTAAAGCTAAGTAATCCAAGTCAGTAAGTGCAATTGGCTTACGAAGTTGTGAATTTAGTAGTAGGGGTACTAGCATGTTGGTACATTAAGTTCTCAATTCTCAAATGACACAACCAAAGCCCTAAGGTGCTGATGGCAAATGAATTTTTATAATTGTTTAATCTCTATTGTAAGGTCACCAATAAGTTTGCAACTAACAAACTTGATAGGATAAGTTTCTTGCAGATATGAGTAAATCCAAGAGCAATAATCAAAACATGAGAGATTACTGTAAATGTGAGATAAGCATATGCATTTTTTACTAACAGGGTGAAAATAGATCAAAAATTTACCACATGGTCAAGAGGTGAAATAGTGCTAGCCTGAACCAGGCGTTTGATTTCTTCAATATCACTTTCTGTATAAGCTGAGAGCAGCTTAGTAGCACAACGAGTCTGATCACTACGCAAAAAAGTATAAACCCTACCTAATTATTATAACTTAGTTCCAGAAAGGCAAGGATAGAAAGCATGCATATCAACTGGACTCAATAAAAGAAACTCAAGTGAAAAGTTCTCCTAGTGTTGAGGATAAGTTACAGAGAGCAACAATGAATTGAATACCCAACAAAAAACTATTAAAAATTAGCAGCAAGGATAAGTCATGATGATACTCATGGCTGCCAAATTCTTAACTGAGCAATAGTAAGGCCGTTTGTGTGGAGAAATATAAGCCATCAAATCTATAACAAGTGTTTGCAATCCGAATGCCCAAAAAGAACACATTATGGAAACAAGAATGCAGAGAAAAACCTATGAGAAAAGGAAACACTAATGTTATTTTAAGAACCCATAAGAAAGGGGAAAAAAAAAAAAGAGAACATCAGTCACAAACTGATTATAGTCTAAATCCAAAAAAAAAAAAAAAAACCCAAATAAAATTTTTTAAAGTACATTGATTACCTCAAACTTGTTTGTAGAAATGATTAATTTAAGCTTTTCATTCACTGGGGAGCAGGTATTGCTAAACTTATATTTCAATTTCATTCTCATTGTTTGCTCCAAATGTAAATAAGAATATATATATATATATATAAGGAAGAGATAGAAACTTTTTGCCGATCAAAACGGCCAAAACTACAATAAACGAAAGATCTCATTGTCAGAAATTTATTAACATCAATATATATATAAGGTGCCTGTTACAATGCTGTCATATTATAATACTAATACCCTTAAAATATCTTCTTTCTTTCTTTGTCATTATATAAATAAATCTTAACTGTTCAAAGTAAAAAACAAAAAATCTACAATGTCGTTGTATTATAATGCTGATGCCACTTTAAATATCTTTTTTTTTTCATGCGACAAGAGAAAAAAATGATCATATTATATAAATAAATCTTAACCGTTCAAAATGAAAAAAAATAAAAAATAGAAAGCATGTTTCTCTTGTTCTAAGGTGTCTACTACAATGTCGTTATATTATATAAAACTAGATATTTACCCACGCTACATTGCAGGTTAGATAAAATTAATAAAATTAATTTAAAAAATTATTGTAGTTTGATAACGTATGATATATCGCAAATGTACTTGTAATATCCGATATCCATTAAAATTGATATTTAATAAATTTAAAATATTAAAAGCATATGAAAAATATTTTGTGAATATAAAATGATATTAAAAGGGTGCTAGCATATTCAAAATAATAAAAATAGTCTTCCATGCTTAGTGAATATTTTATGACTTTTGTTGCACGAACGATGACTTTTATGTGAAATAATTAATTCAATCACGTTAAATATGCATGAAAAATATTTTGTTTACATAGAATATTTGCTAGAGGGATGTTGGATGAATTTTATGATATTCCGTGATTATTTTATTTGAATTTTATTGTTTATGAATAGTATTTTTGAGGTAAATTAATTAATTTAGGTGCTTTAAAGGTTTAAGAAAATTATTCAAAGGATATAGAAAAATCATTTAGGATGTTAGGAATATTTAATAAGTTTAGATAAATTTTTCTATACATAAGGAATATTTTCTATAGGAAATAGTATAATTTTTACACTAAATATTTAATTTGGAGGCCTAAATAAAGGTATAAAAATTATGTGGATGATGATTAAATTCTTTTAGGAAGCACTTGAATTTATTATAAAAATGATTTGGATTTTGAAAAGGTATGGGATGCAATTTTAGACTTAGGGACTTAATTGCATATTACGGACTCAATTGCATAAAATCAAAAGCTTAAACTTTCAAATTAAATTAGATAGAAATTTTAAGGGTCAAAATTTTATTATAAAAACTTGAAAAGAAGGGTTTAAATTGATCAATTGAATAAAAGGAGGACTTTTGAAAGATCAGCCTATGGAAACCTTTGACAATTTACTATAATTAGTCATTTTCCTTCCATCTTTTGCTTGGAGTATTAATTAGGTTTGACTTCCACTTAAATTAGTGGCCTCAATTCAGCTAGATGGAAGGCTTAAATTAAAAGAAAGATAAATGGCTAAAAATTTAGCCAAGTGAAAAAAGGGGGTCAAAAGTGGAATCAAGGGCCAAGATTTATCCAAATTAAGGTCGGAGATTAAGTCAAAAATTCCTCCTAATTTTCCTATAAATAGGAGTGCTAGAAAAATGGAAAATAAAAGGAAATTAGAGAAATACAAACTACACTCTTGCAAAATTTCCACTTAAAATTCACCCAAAATACTTCCAACCAATTTTAGGCACTTCAAATCAATAAATTAAACCCCAATTTCAAGTTGGAAGCTATAAATTTCTAATGAGGAATTTAGAGAAAATTATTCGAATTTAAGGGGGAAAAGAGGAAGGAAAAAATTTTCAAACCCAACTTTTCAAGGATAAATTGGAGCTTATTTGAGTAACTTAACTTCACCTACACTACAAATAGTATTTAATTCATGTTAAATTATGATTTGGATGCTTTAATTTGTGATATTGAACCTTAATTTTGAAAATTAAGGTTAGGGTTCTTGGTGATGAAAAATTGGGAGAAAAGGAATTAAGCTAGAAATTCAAGTGGGATTGAAACGACTTAAAATTGAAGTTTAGAAGTAAAAAATTTCTAGGGTTAGGAAAAGGTTAACTTTCGGCTCAAATTAGTGAATTAGGGCTTTTTTATCCTTTGATTTAATTGGTGTTCTATAGCTTATTATGACTTAATTAGGTGTAAATTAGTGTTTAAAAACAAAAAACTCCATTTAATTTGAAGAAAATTCAATGAATCTCTTTTAAGGTAACATTCGGCCTAAAACTCCAAATTTTAGGGTTTTGATTCTTCCACTTAATTCATGAATTGTTAGTTAATTGGTAGTTGAATAAGTATAATCGATGAGTAGAAGTGAAAAAATCTAAGAAAGTTGAAGAAATTTACCTTATCTAGCTTAGTTCCAATTTCGGCCCATTAAGGCCCAATTAGGTTTTAAGCATGTAATTGTTCTATAAATGTCAATTTAATTGATCTCTAATACTAATGTGTATTTGAATGACCTAGTATTAGAAATTGGTGATGAATTGAGAAGAAAATAATTAGGTTAGGATTAAGATAACATTCAACTCAAAATAAAACAAAATAGGGTTTAGGTTTAATTGGTTCTTAATACTTCAATTAATTATTTTGGATTTAGGATAATGTGATGGAATGAGTTAGGATGAAAACCGACATTAAAATTTGAAATCTACCCTAGAATACTTAAATTAGTGTTTAGGTCCAATAAGGCCCAATTTGAAAATTATACATGTAATTAAGCAATTAATACCTAATTCGGATAGTTCTTCCTAATAGGGTTTAGTTGAGTAGAATTATGTGAGAAATGGGTCTTGAAATTAGAATAAAATGGTTAAGTTAAATTAGGATAGTTCTTCCTAATAGGGTTTAGTTGAGTAGAATTATGCAAGAAATGGGTCTTGAAATTAGAATAAAATGGTTAAGTTAAATTAGGATACCATTCGGCCTAAGGTAGGAAATTTAGGGTTTAAGGTTTGATTTATGTAATTTAATATGTAATTGAGTTTTTGAATGGCATTTATTGTGTTTGAAGTGTGTATGTTGTATGTATAATTTATAATGTTGATGGTTGTAGAAATCGTGTTGTTTTATATTGTGTGATGGTGTTGATGTTTTAATGGGTTGCAATGATTTTATTAAGATAATGTTTATGTTGCATTTATGTTGTTAAATTATGCAATATCACGGCATAAGTGCATCTCACTTATGGCATGCATTTCATGAAGTAATAACGATCATGCATTTTCGATAAAATGCATATGCATGCCTAATTTTATGAAAGATGTTTTAAAGTGATGAAAATATGCTTTTATGGCATGGTTTTCCAATAGTAATTGGAAATATTTTAAGGAATGTGATTTTCATGACTTTAAGAATTTTAAGAGGAGGGATTCATGGGTTTTCCATATTTTAATGGTAAATGGTTCAAGGTCTGGACAAGTGTAGACAGGGTGCGTCCGCAGACGGATCTAGTCCGCAGTGCATATTATCAAAACCTTGAAGTACCTATGATTGGACATGTCCAAAGATGAAAAAGGATTTTCAGACTTATCAAAAAAAGTATTTATAACATGAAAAATATTTTATACGAGCATGCAAATAATTTATACATGCATCTTCATTTACATGCATAGCATGCATTAATTAACTTACCGAGCTATCACTCACCTATTTGCTCGTGGTGTAGCTAACACGAGTAAAGATGGTGTTTTTCACATTTGAGTCGAGTACTGAATAATCAATCCGACGTGTTGTACATCGGATGTGATTGGAGGATAAATCTTAAACATACCATAGCAGTTATAGTACTTGGTATTCTAGTTTGCTTTTTAGCTATGTTTGTGTTTTTCTATATGATAATTAAAGTAATGAAAAAGTAGATAGCCGACTAAAAAGAAATGAATGTAGATAGTTAATAAGCCATTTTTATAGTACTTGGCACCGAACTGGTTTTGTATATAATAGTAGTTTGTATGTAAACCAAATATCAATAGTAAATGGTAGTATAATCGTGGCTAGTGTAGTTTTCTTTAAGTTGTTTATTTTCATGCTAGCATCATCCATAATCATAAGAAAATAAAACTAGCTGGACAATAATTAAAAGAAATGGTCATTAATGAAAAAGAACAGTAATTAATTATTAAATAATAGATTATGACTAAATAATTTATATAAGTTAATAGAAAAAAATTCAAGAAAATCGACTATCATGATTCCACGTATTTCAATTCAAGGAATGTAAATAAAATAATAAAATGCAAAAAATTAATAGTGTTTTTTGAACCAAAAAGTAGGACCTAATCATCATTATTAGATTTTCGCAATGTGATTATACCTAGGAGTATTATAAATAAGTCACGTTGTCTTCTTAGCTTGCATTTATTGCACTTCGAACGTAGGTTAACAACGGTAACATTCTCAACCTATTAGGTCCCGGGTTGGGTTGTTACAATACTAAAATATATTAAATTGAAAAAATAAAATCATCTAATTTTATATTTTTAATCAAATTTTTGTATTTTATTTATTCTTTTCAATATCTTTCATATTATTCGTCATTAAAAAACACGATTTGATCTTCTTTATTCATCAATTCTTAAATAAAAACATATGATAATGTAAATTGAAAAAAAATCTTAATATTTGTTTTCATAAGATTGCACTCGAATTAAAAAAAAATAATCAATATAAAAACTTGTATAAAAATTAACAAATGATTTTTTTTTAATGTTTTTAAATATATATATATATATATATATATATATATATATATATATATTAAATAATAAATAATATTGGTATAAAAAAGATGCATTTGAATTATTAGACGATTCTTCTAAAAAATTATTTTAATTTATTTATTTTAAAGAAATTAATTTTAGAATATTTGAAAAAAATTAAATGCAAATTATCGTGGCTATGTTTCTAGATGCATAAATAATTTTTAATAAAACCGATGATATTAATTTTCTTATACATCATGATCATATTTAATAGGTCGAGTATGCAACATAAATCACAAATCTTTTAAAACGATAATTTGAAAAAAAATATATTAAAGTTAATGAAATGCAATAAGAATAACTACAAAATTTATTATGATAAAATTTTATTGTATAGAAAATAAAAAAATAAAGCATGTGAATTATAATATTTAATTGATTTATTTTCAAGAAATTAATATTATAATATTTGAAAAAAATAAACATAAAATATTAGTGTTATGGGTGCAAATGAATAGATAATTTTAATAAAACCAATTATTTCAATTTTTTAATCACAATGATCGTACTCAATGGGTTAAAATATGTAGTATAAATTACAAAGCATTTAAAAAAATTAATTTGTAAGAAGTATATTAACGTTAATGAAGTCCAATAAAAATAACTACAAAAATTATTTTGATAAAATTTTACTGTACAAAGAATAAGAAAATAAAACACGTAAATTTTATAATTTAGTTGATGATTTATATAAAATAAAATTAATTTAGAGCTCCATATATGGAAAAAAAAAAAACCATATTGATTAACAAAAAAATACATAAAATGAAAAAAAAAATTGATGAGAATTTTCATAACACAAATATATATGATGTTTTGTGTGTGTGTGTTTGTATGCAAAAAAAAAAAAAAAAAAGAAGAAGTCGTATATATTTCATAATTGTTCAAAAAATAAAATTTATCTCGGGATCCGATTTATTTTAACTAATCATTTTATGACTTGAAAGGACCATAAAGTCACTCTCCTAACTTATACAATCTAGATGCAAGATCCAAGGACCACAAATATATTTTAAAAACATGAGGAATCAATAAAGTTATTTGAAAACATGAAGGACTAAAATAAAAAATTTGTTAAATTTGCATATTATTGCCTGAAAAAAAATTCAAAATAATGAAAAAAAAATCTAGAAAAAAATAACAAAAAATGCCATCAATGAATAGTCGATGAATAGTGGATTTAGGCATTTGAGCAGTGTAACAACAATAATTTACTGTTCAAAAACCCATTTCCTTTAGGGTTTTTTTTTTTTTTGAATGTTTCTCTTGTTTAAAGGTGCCTATTACAATGCTGTCATATTATAATATTGATGCCACTTTAAATATCTTTGTTTTTTTGTCATTATATAAATAAACCCTAACTGCTCAAAATAAAAAAACAAAAAAATAGATAACATGTTTCTCTTGCCCCATATATGTATATATATGTAACCGTTAATTCGATTCGAATTAAAATACACTATATATTCTAATCCAATTATTCAACAATTTTATCCCGTCTAAGTGTAGTAAATTGCCTACCTATAATGTAATCCAAGAGTTAGTCACATAATTTAGTGATTTGTAATATGAAGTTGGCTAGATGACGAAAAGGAGCAAACACATAAGTCGAAAAATAAAATGTCTAATTTTTGCAAAACTCCTAATTTTGGTTGGATAACCTATATTTTGATTAGAGTCATAAATGGATTGGATCTTTATCTGAATTTGACCCAAATATAATATAATTCAATACATCTGGCAAGCAAATTTTTTTACCCATATATGAGAAATCAGAAATGTTATTTGAAAACATGAGGGATTAAAATAAAAATAAAAAAAAGCTATTAAATTTGCATATTATTGCCTAGAAAAAAAATTCAAAAATAATGAAAAAAACCAAGGCAAAAATAACAAAAAATGCTATCAATGAATAGTTAATAAATAGTGGATTTAAGCATTCAAACAGTGTAACAACACTAATTTATTGTTCAAAAAACCCATCTCTTTTAGTTTTTTTCTCTCTTGTTCTAAGGTGCCTACTACAATGCCATCATATTATAATACAAATGCCACTTTAAATATCTCTTTCTTTTTTTTCATTATATAAATAAATCTTAACTATTCAAAATAAAAAACAAAAAAATAGATAACATGTTTCTCTTGCTCCATATATATATTAATTTGATTCGAATTGAAATGCACTATATATCCTACTCCAATTATTCAACAATTTTATCTTGTCTAAGTGAAGTAAATTGCCAAACTATAATGTAATCCAATAGTTAGTTACACAATTTAGTGATCTATAAACGAAGAAGTTGGCTAGATGAAGAAAAAGAGCAAACGCTTTTCAACATAAGTCGGACTATAAAACGTATAATTTTTGTAAAACTCTTGGATAACCTATATTTTGATTAGAGTCATAAATGGATTCGATTTTTATCTGAATCTGACCTAAATCTAATATAATTAAATACATATGGAAAACAAAGTTTTTTACCCAAATATGAGGAATGAGAAATGTTATTTAAAAACATGAGGGACTATAATAAAAAAAAAAAAACTGTTAAATTCACATATTATTGTCTAAAAAACATTCAAAAAAAAAAAAAAAGAGGCAAAAATAACAAAAAAAATGCTATCAATGAATAGTAGTTAATAAAAAGTGGATTTAGGCATTTGGAACAGTGTAACAATAGTAATTTACTGTTGTTTTTTTTTTTTTCTAAGGTGCCTACTACAATGCCGTCATATTATAATACTGATGAGACTTTAAATATCTTTTTTTTTGTCATTATATAAATAAATCTTAACTGTTCAAAATAAAAAATATATATAGATAACATGTTTCTCTTGCCCCATATATATGTTATAAGTTAATTTGATTCAAATTGAAATACACTATATATCCTACAATTGTTCAACAATTTTATCTAGTCTAAGTGAAGTAAATTACCTAAATATAATGTATTCCAACAGTTAGTTACATAACTTAGTGATCAATAATATGAAGAAGTTGGCTAGATGACGAAAAAGAGCAAACGCTTTTCAACATAAGTCTAGACTATAAAAAATATAATTTTTGTAAAACTCCTAGCTTTGGTTGGATAACCTATATTTTCATTAGAGTTGTAAATGGATTGGATCTTTATATGAATCTGACCCAAATCTAATAGAATTAAATCAATCTCGCAAACAAATTTTTTTACCTGAATCCCATTATAATATGAATCTTTTAACTTGTTTATTAAATGATCCAATTCAAATCTACTTATATCTAATTCAATAATCATCCAATTAAAAATTAAAAATAATATATTTTAATTATATATATATATATATATATATATATGAGATTATGTTAAACTTTAGATTTTATTTATTACAAAGTTTGAATAACCCATATTCTTTCACAGTGACGATTGTATTTTTTTTAAAAAAAACACATATATGTTTCTTGTTATCTCCTTAATTCAACTTCATGAAAAACTTATGGTATTATATTTTTTTGAACTCGTTATATTTCTACTCTTTATACATTAACCAATTATTAAAATTATTGTTTGCTTCTTCTTTTTTCCCTTTCACAATGCTTATTTCTTTATGTGATAGGATTTGTTGTGGAGCTAAGTAATGAATTTAATCAAAAGTGATTATTCCATTTGTTTGAAACTTGGTGGTAAGAATAATAAGATATGAAACCATTTTTTTTTTTTTATGAATTTGAGCTCCTTTTAGCATTTTAACGTTATGCATAAAAGTACATGTATAGCTTAAATTAAGTGAAATATTACAAGTAGATAATATAGTGTTTTGTATGAACTCTTTTATAATACTTAAACCTCTAAAGTATATCTTTTTTTTCTTTTTTTCTTTTTAATCATTTCACCTTTTGAAATGAGATGTAGAAACAAATAGTTGGATATTAGAATTTGAGATACTAAAAAATTTAGATTATTAAGCAATCGATGAAAATTAGATTTAAAGAATAGTTAAGAAAGTGCAATAGTAGAACTTATTTAGCTATATGATATTACTAATATTAGTAAAGTGGCATGTAATGATAATTTTTTGTGAAATAGCTCATTAAAAATATATGATGATATTAATATTTTCTTTTTCTTTATTTCTTTGCATGTCTTGATTTGTAGCATTATTATCATAAAATTTGAATTAATAAATATTTTGATTTTGCTACCACGGGGAAAAAAATAAAAATTATTTATTAGTTTTTTTTTTTAGTTTTATCGTACTTCTTATTTGATTTAAGACAAACTTTTATTAAGATTATTTAATTTTGTACTTTTGAATTATAATACATTTTGATTTTTTTTTTTATAAAATTTAATAAATAAAATGTTATCTTAACATATATGTATTATATTAAGATTATTTAATTTTGTACTTTTGAATTATAATACATTTTGATTTTTTTTTATATAAAATTTAATAAATGAAATGTTATCTTAACATATATGTATTATTCAAGTAATATATTAAATGTAGTAAGTATAAATTTTTTATAAAAACCAAATGATAAATCCGATTAACCTATGAATCTGATCCAGATATGTTAGGAACGGAATTCGGATTTATATTTTAACAATGTGATTCAAATTCATAAAATATGATACATTCTATTTTATTAAACAAATTATATTTGGATCTATTATGATTTAACTGAATCTAACATGTTGAGAGTACTGCATTTGATCAAATTAAAAAAAGTAGTTTATAAATGTAATTATTCAAAACTTTATTCGTTAAATAAAACGTGGCAAAAAAAAAAACATAATATAAGAAATCTTATTGAATTTATTTTGTAAATTTGATGAAATAATTGCTCAATTACTAAAATATTAATAATTAAATTACATAATCTGCATAATTACACAAATGTCGTGGATACCTTGTAAACTCGAGCCATGTGATACTTACAGTATGCTAAAGTTTTCATGTGAGCTAAAATGAGTAAATTATAGATTAGTCCCTTTAGTTTATTAAAATGAATTAAAAATCTCTCTTGTTTCAAAATTTAATTAATCAGTTCCTTAACTAGCGTTGACCATGGTTAATTTTGTATTATTCTATTTAAAAATTTCTTCTTTTCTCTTCAATCTTTTTCTTTTTTTTTTTTTTTTGCTTATTAAAAATTAAAAATATAAAAACTAGAAACTATTTAATTCCTTTTGAAAAACTTTTTTAAAAAAACAAATAATAATTTACTCCAATGCTAGTTTTGCTATTAGGGCACACCAAGACTCGCATTCTTTTGCTAGTTTTGTTACTTAATTTATTGATCTTGTTGCATGACAAATTATTAATTGAGATTTGGTTCACTAACAAGGATGACAATGAGCCGGATATAAAACGGATATCTACTTTACCCGACTCAATAAATTCCCATTAAAAATGTCCAATGCATAATGAAGTGGATAAGAATAAAAAAATATATACTCACTAATATAGTTTCAAGTTATGGATATCCATTTCTTACCTTATTAATATCCACTAATTTATTTAGATTTTTTATTAGCATGCAAAGATCTAATTGCATAAAATTTAAAAATTAAAGACCAAAATATTTTCTCCAACAATTTTGAAGATCAAAACAAAACTTATAAATAAATTACTAAAATGCGAAAAAAATAATAATTAAGGAACAATAAAAATTTTCTTGAAAATTATATGAATTAAAATAACTATTTTTAATAAATTAAATTTAGCGAGGTATTAAATAGGTATGAAATGGATGTGTAAACTACATGGATAAGGTATGAACTAGATAAAGATTTATTTAGTGATTTTTTAATAGACAATGGGTAGAGTGTTCTTTTTATGGATATAGCGAAAATTGAATTAATGAGCCGAATACCCTCCATTGCCATCCTTATTCACCAACTAACTAATTATGAAGAAGACATATTAACCATACAACTTATTTATTCATATAATCAATTTTCGCAAAGAAAACAATAACTATGGTCATTAAAAAAAAAACTCAGTTTCTTTATTCAAAGGAGAGAAGAAAAGGATTTTTCTTATTAATATGGTTCAATAAGATGACATGTCATGTCATGTAAAATTTAAAGTACTCGTTTTTTAGCAAGGTCGGATCAATTATGAACATGACTAAAACTTATATCACAATTGAGATTAACTAATATATCAAGAAATAAGTAAGAATCAAATTAATCATGTCATTAGTTTCTAATTCGTCGTACTTGAATTTTTTTTTAACCATTATGAATGTATACAATTATTTCAAATATTTTATTTATTTATTTAGAGTAATGCCTTGAATTCCTCCTGAACTTACTTTTCAAAAAATCATACATTGGATAAATAGATTTATTAGTGAATCCCTAAATATAATGTTGAAAATATTGGTGTTTATAGATAATAAGTTAAATGTGATGAAGAGAGTTTGAAAGTGTGGATGATCAAATTTTAGACGGAATGGTTGCATGGCTCGTGTCCGTCATCTCACACAACCATTTTACACAGAGTGTCAATTTGGTCAATTTGGACGGAATGGCTGCATGACTTGTGTTTGTCACCCGACATAACCGTGTTACATCTCAAGCACAAGGTGTCAATTTTGGCGGAATGGTTGCACGATTCGTGTCCGTACGTAATATACGACCATGTTACAATTTGTAATTATATTAATTAATTATATTTTACATGTGACGGTCAGTTTTAAGTTTTTCAAACAAATGTGATCGTTGGATTGTAGTTTTCAGAATTTGATAGTTAGATATTTAATTAAATTAGTTTTTCAACAATCATGTTTGTTATGAAAAAGTTTCGGTAAATTATAAATAGAAGAAAATTACACTTGGGCAAAAGACATTATGTTTTTCACTCGCAATCTTTCTCTAAAAACTCTCTTCTCTAAAAAACTCTACAACTTCAAGAGAAATTTTCTAGAAAGAATTTCAGCAATACTACATGCAATTATTTGGGTACAAAAATTGAACCCTAAAGATAAATTGTCAAAATTCTTACAATATTATAATGAAGACAATAATCACTTTAAGGACAACGTGGAGAGATTTCCGTATGCAATTAAGCACTATAATATTTTGCCTTCTTCTTCTTCAATTCTGCAATTATTATCATTATTTATTCTTACTATAATTTTGAGACATAATTACGTCTACAATATCTAAAATATTAAGGAAATTTTTAGTATTTACCTCAATATTTTGGGCCAATTTAACTGACAATTGTTGGTTTATCTTCTAGATCCACTATAATAATAGTTTTTTTTTTTTTTAACACAATTAGTTGATTGTATGAGTATTTCTTGTGCGGTAGTTTGTATAAATAATTTTTAAAAAAATTATCATGTAATGTAGATTAAATTTTACACAAATTACTATCTAATGAAGGTACGTTAATTATCTTTTTTTTAAATGTATTATTGACTGAGAAATGATTTATAAACAAAATTCGTATAAAATATTCTGATAGATTATCATTCATAATAAACTTTAACTACTAAAATTGACATGCTATAATTGATAACCAAAAAGCATAATTATATTTTAAAGTTTTTTTTTAATATAAATAGCGTGATGTAGATCATAATGACTTGCATGCTTTTTTAGCAAGCATTATATAGATCATAGTTGCGTGCATGTATAATCGCGGCAGTCAGTACAACAGCTCAATGTTCTCCTATACGTTTCAAGATAACCCAATGCATTTTTTTCCATAAAGTATTTCGAGAATTTTTCGTGAGGATTAATTCACACTTTTTGTCATCTTTAATGTGATGTTATTATAAGGATATTAAGAATATACCATGTTTATTCGGTTGAATTAAAAACACATTCTGTGTTGGACCAACTTTTCAAAATCTGTACCAGATATTTGTATTATAAGTTAATCAATTAAGTATTTTTCATCCAGATTCTAATAATTGCTCAATTATTTGATGATGTGTCATCTATCTCAAATTACTAAATTACGATTTTTTTTTCTTTTTATTATTGGAGAAACTTTTTCTCCCAAATTATTTGTTCATTTCTTCTTTTTATATAGTAAATACTTAAATTGTCTTTGTATTCAAAGAGTGGGAAACCGAGAAATTTGAGAAGGAAAGTTCATCCCAAGAATAAAGAAAGAAAATCATAATTTAGTAATTTAAAAAAAGAAGACAAAAATCATAATTTAATAACCTGAAAAAAAAATCATAAGATAACAAAATAAAAATTAACAAAAATTAAATAAAATTATTATAAAATAAATAGCAATAATAATAGAATTGAAAAGAAAGATGATAGGAAAATGAATTCACTATAAAATAAAACGAATACAAGAGATAGCAATTCCAAATAATTCCCCCAAGCTCTACAAAATATTTATACACAAACTAATGAACAATCAAGCCTATTTATAGGCTTCAAAATTAAGAAGAAAATTAGAAGGGACTATGAATAATTAAAAGTACATAAATTATTGAATCAATTGCATCACCCTTTCAATTTCTCATATTGAATAATGAATTGAATCACATTAATAATTATGAGTAATGAGGATATGAAAAGTATAAAAACATTCATATGGACATTCATTATTTTATAATACTCATCCTTGAATGTCCATTGTACAAGGAACATGCATCGTTAAAACTTTACCGAAAAAAACCTAGTAAAAAAAATCATAGTGTAAGAAAAAGAGTATAATATTTATTTTATACATTAATCCCTATATTGGTCTCCCCTTATTGAAAATATTATTTAAAATCTCTAAAGCGATGCATTCCGATCTTATAAATCATCTTCTCAAAAGTTGTAGTAGGTAATATCTTAGTAAAAAAATCGTTAGATTGTCACTTGGTCGAATTTTTGAACATTAATATCACCATTTTGTTGAAGATCATGAGTGAAAAATAATTTTGGTTTCGTTCGTCACCTTTGATGTATCATTCCTTTAATTAAACAATGCAAGCAGTATTATCTTCATACAATATTGTTGGAACTTTATTATTAGTAGATAAACCACAAGTCTCTCAAATATGAAGGGGCAATGATCTTAACCAAATATATTCTCGACTTATCTCAAGAATTGCTAGAATTTCTCTATGATTTAAAGATATGGCAGCTATAGTTTGCTTCATAAAATACAATGATATAATTGTATCTTCGTATGTAAATACATAATCATTTTGTGATCAAGCTTTGTGTGGATCGGATAAATAACTTGTATTTTTATAACCAATTAATCCTACTTTTGATTAATTGGAGTAATATAAATCCATATCAATTGTTCCTCGAAGATAACATAGTATATGTTTAATTTCATTTCAATATCTCTGTGTTGGAGTAAAACTATATCTTGCTAATAAATTTATAGAAAATGCTATATCATGGTGGGTATTATTAATAAGATACATTAATGCACCAATTACACTATGGTATCATGCTTCGGGATCAAGAAGTTCTTCATTATCTTTTCGAGGCTGAAAAAGGATCCATTTGGACGTTAAGTAAATGAACTACCATTTGACTAGTCAATGGATGAACCTTATACATATCGAATCGTTGTAGTACTTTTTCTATATATGTTGATCGATGAATAAAAATTTCATCTTTTAAGTGTTCGAACCGCAAATCGAGATAAAATTATTTTTCGAAGGACTTTCATATCAAATTCTCTTTTTAAATAACTAATGACACTTATAATCTCTTTAAGAGTGTTAATTAATCATCAACATATACATCAATTATCATAAACCCCTTTTCGAATTTCTTTATAAAGATATATGAACAAATTGAGTTATTTTAATAATCTTCTTTCAATAATTACTCACTAAGATGATTATACCACATGCATCTAGATTAGTTCAAATTATATAGGGATCTTTGTAATTTAATTGAATACAACTATTGGGAATGTATTTTACATGCTTCGGACATTTTAAGTCTTTCTAGGACTTTCATGTGGATATCATTATCAAGTGAACATATAAATAGACTATGATCACATCCATTAAATGCATATAAAATTTTTCATGTGTTGTCAAGCTAATAAGATAACAGAATATAAATTGTATTCATTATAGAAGAATATGTCTCCTCATATTCAATGTCGAGTCTTTGTGAAAACCCTTATTCTACAAGTCTTGCTTTATATCTCATAATTTCATCTTTTTTTATTATTTTTTTATACAAATACCAATTTGTATGCTACTGGTTTAACATCTTCAAGTGTTTTGATTATGAGTCAAAAACTCGCTCGTTTTGTGAGAGACTTTAATTCTTCTTGGATTGCATCTTAGGCCGATCATTTCTATATCAACATTATTCAATAAATTTAGGCTTATGATCCTTATTTAAAATATCAATTGCAACATTATATGTAAAAATGTTATCAATGAATGTTTCTTTTCGATGCCATTTTCTTTTTGTATTAACATAATTTATCAAATTTTTTTGATTTTTCTCAAGTATTTGGGCTTCTTCTGAAGCTCGTTATCAAAAGTATATTGGATTATTTTATCTCGCCTCATTTATATTTTCATCTTGATTCTTTTTTCTTTTTTCTTTTGAGGATTTTTATGGCTAGAACCGATCGGTCTTCCTTGCTTCGGACATAATTTAGATTTATTTATTTTAACATTAATACATTGTTAATTGGGACATCAATTATAATAAGAGCATTCTCAACAGGAACATATGATTTAGTTACTCTCTTTGGATCAAAGAATGCATTTGGCAATTAGTTTGCAATACTTTGGATATGAATTATCCTCTAAACTTTAAGTTCGTATTATTTTATATGAGGATTAAAATAATATAAAGATGAAGTATTCTACATAATTTCTTTTTCTAACATTTTCAACTACTTATTCCGTTTATTATTTCTTCCTAATATTGAAAAAATTGTTTCATCAAAATTATATTTGGTAAATCGAGTCATAAAAACATCCTCTCGTTAATGGTTTAAGTTATTTAATTATAGAAAAAGATTCATATCCAATATATATTCCCAATCTCCTATAAGGATCCCGATGATGTGTCGTATCGCCCATAAATTTGTTATTTATTTTCCTCACGTAATCTAACCATAAGGGTGAAGATAGGGCAAGCAAGAGTCGAACCTATACGAAAGTGGCCTAATTAACGATTTCTATTATCCGATTATTTTGTAATGTAAAGAAATTAAAAGGAGTTTGTGTTTATGGTGATTTATGAGTAAGCAAAAGAAAATAACTAGAAATAACAATAATGGAAAAGCCTTGGTTGAAGTTTTGTATCCACTTTTGGCTTAATCGTTGATTAATTACTTTAATTATTAACCTATCTTTAACATGCATATTGATCATAGAACAACAACATAAATATTATCCTCAATCTTTTCTCGGTGATTTGTTAATCAAATATACGATACTTGATTAATTCTCCGACTATTGAACAACCTATTAGATGCTAGATAGATTTAATCAAATAACAATATTACAATAGAGAAAGACATGTGTATCTAAACCAGCCTTCTAGATGCTAGAAAGATGTAATTTAGTTTTATATTTTTTCAAAAGATAAAATGAAAATGCATTTATAATCATCAACCTTTAGTTACTACCACATGTAAGTCTAGACAAACAATTATACGGACTTGTATACTTAACTAGCAATAGATTATGATGATCAAGTAATTAGCATACACTCTAATCAATTAATCACAACTATGACCAAATCATGTAAAAAAATATAAAATATTCAAAAAGAATAAGTTTAGAATGAAAATTTGATAATATCTCACAATGATTTAATCAAAAGCTTCAACTTTGTTCAACCAAGATAGATGTTTAGTTACTCATAACCGATTATGATGGAAGATTTTCTATCTATGGTGGCTTCTAAAAGTGAAAATCTCAAAATAAAATCCTAACATCACTATTTATAGCTCTAAAAGTATGGTAAACCATTACACCCACGTCGGTCCCCATAGTCATACGGATGGCTTAGTAAAGACACACGGTTTGCTCTTCTATTTTAGGCAGCTTGGAACCTTGAAGAACTAGTGTTGCACGATTTGATGGACATAGACACATAGCTATGTAGGTTTGTTCTTTATTTCGTGTAACTTCATTCTCGCCTTTGTGGACTTCTTCTATCTTTGACACACAAACGTGTCTCTCTTTAGTGCATTTCGTGTGGAATGGCCGGTGCCCGTGTAATACATATATCCTCTTGAAAGGTACTCCGGTCTTGAAATTTGTATGGCCATGTCACTTTTTTTGCTCTAGCTATGTGGAAAGCTACGCCCGTGTGGCTTTATTGTTGAGCAATTCACATGATTTCTTTTATTATTTCACATGGTCGGTGGCTCTTTTCCTTTATAATTCATATGGTTAGATGACTCCTAAGCTTCCTTGGTGACTTATGCTTCTCCCTACTTTGGTTTTGGGTTTCTTTGCTCCGATTCATCATTTTTTCAACAAAACCTAAAATCGTTATATTGATCTTAATTTAATAAATATAGTACAATAAACACAAAAAAATTCAATGTAAAAGAGCATAAAAATCATGTTAATTATGCACTCTTCAAATCCATTTTAGTTCATTATAGAGGAGTAATTGAAACATATACTTGCATATCCAAAAATCCTTAAATGAGAAATACTAGGCTCATGATTAGAAATCAATTGAATGAGAGATAATTTTTGTTAACTTATGGGTCCGATACGAATAAGTGTTGATGCTTGTAAAATTACATGTTCCCAAACATAGACGGGGAGTTTTATTTTCATAAGTAATGGTCTAGCTATCAATTGGAGGCTTTTGATATATGATTCTATTAAACCATTTTGAGTATGAATATAAGCAACAAGTTGTTCAACCTTTATTCTAATAGACATGCGATAATCATTAAATGCTTGAGAGGTAAATTCATTAGTATTGTCATGGTGAATTCTTTTAATAGTATAATCCGAAATGTGCTTGTAATCGAATTATTTGAGCAAGTAACTTCGAAACACTAGGTTTCGAGTTAATAATAAGCATACATGTAACTATCTTGTAGATAAATCTATTAAAATCATAAAATATTTAAATAATCTGCATGGTGGATGAATTGGTACATATATATCACCTTGAATACGTTTTAAAAATGCTAGAGGGTCGATCCTAATTGTATTTGGTGATAGCTTAATAATAAGTTTGTCTTGAGAACATACGGGATATGAAAACTCATTAGATTGAAGAATCTTCTGATTTTTAATGAATGTCCATACAAATTTTAATAATTTTTTACATTATAATGAATTCAAGATGGCCCAATCGGTCATGCCACAAAATAAAAGAATTAGTAAACTTCTAGTTTGTTATGGCATTTGTTTCAATCATTTGAATATTTGTGTAATAAATACCGAAGAGAAAGCAAGTAATTTTTTCAATACATATTTTTTACTTAATATAAATTTTATAATATAGAAGTATTCAATATTCTCAACATTTGTGGCCTCAATATGATATCCATTTAGACGAATATCTTTAAAACTCAACAAATTTCTATAGGACTTAGGAGAGAATAATGCATCATCTATAATCAAATTTGTTTCTCCGGATAATAATATATTTACTCTTACATAACCTTTGATTAAATTGACACTATCAAATATAGTGTTAACATTAGCCTTGCCCATTATTAAATTGGAGAAATACCTTTTATTTTTAAGTATAGTATGTGTTGTTGTACTATCTATAAGGCATAGATTTTCCTCTATAATGTTTAAATCAATTGTGAACTTGTTAGTATCTATATATTCTTCATAAACACAAAACAAATAAACAAAAACTATCATTATGCAAAAGAAAGTATAAGAAAATATAAAACTTCTTTATTTATCAATAAAAAAGATAACAAGATATTAATTTTAATGATTATCATTAATCTTTCTTTCGGGATCTTCAAAAAAATTAGCGACATCTAAATGTGTCAAATTAATGAAACCTTCAAGAGAAACATTATTGTAATCATTATTTTGATATATAAATTTTACCTCTATATTACTTTTTCAATGGGGCTTATAAAGCTCAACGAGGTGTTTTGGCATACAACAAGTACGCGACCAATCTCTTTTCACATCACATCTATAATATTCATTTTAGGAATACGGCTTGATCTACATTTATTCTTTTATTATTTTTTTCATAATTTATCCACTTCGATGATGAGGTATGTTATTATGACCACCAATAACGATAATTATTCCGATCATGACTATAGATATTTCCACAATTACGTCCATGTCCATGGCCATGATCACGTACTCGTCCATATTTAAAATTATTATCGGATGTCACATTCACTTCGGGAAATGAAATAGACCTAGTTGGACGAAATTCATGATTTTTCATTAGTAGCTCGTTATTTTATTTAGCCATAAATATTTTTTAAAAACCTTTTTTTGACATTGTTGCTTGTAGGAGCATATTCGAGCATGAAAAGTAGAGAATATTTTTTCTAAAATATCCGAATTAGTAATATTTTCTTCACATAATTTTAGTTGGGAACCGATTCTAAATACGATAGAATTATACTCACTTACTCGTTTTGAAAACTTATAATCTTAAGTGCATCCAATCATAATGAGCTTTTGGAAGAATTATCGTTTTTAGATGGTTGTATCTTTTCTCTAAATTTTTTCACGGTTCAAGTGAATCTTTTACTCGTTAAATATTCGGTTTTTAAATTCTCATGGAGAAGATAACGAAGGAAGATCATTGCCTTAGCATGGTTTTGCAAGGATTCTTGATTATCATCCATGATTGTTTATCTAAGACCATTAGCATTTAAATGTATCTCACTATCAAGCACCCATGATAATTAATTCTTGTTCGAAATGTCAAGAGCCATAAAATCAAGCTTTGTGAGGTTTGACAAGATAAAAATTCTAGAATACAAGATATAATAATAATATTAGAAAATAAAAACAAACATAATAATAAAATTCAAACTTCTCAAACAATACACATTAGATCATTAGAATATATATTAGAAATTAGATATATAGCTCTTAATAATCCATATGATTTGTGTCTTTTGGTAGATCAATCGTGCTGACATCATGTTATAAAAGAAATAACAATAATGGCGAGAATTGAAGAGAAAGATGATAGAAAAATGAATTCATTATAAAATAAAGTGAATACAAGAGATAACAATTTCAAATAATTCTCTTAATTTCTACAAAATACTTGTACACAAACTAATGAATAATCAAGCCTATTTATAGATTTCAAAATTAAAGTAAAAGATAAATTAGATACATACCTATTAATAGTTTAGATGATTTGCATTTTTTGATAGAGCAATCGTCTTGATAACATGTTATTAAAAAAATAGCAACAATAGTACAATTGAAGAGAAAGATGATTGGAAAATGAATTCATTATAAAATAAAATGAATACAAGAAAAAAAATTTTAAATAATTTTCTCAATCTCTACAAAATACATGTATACAAATTAATAAATAAACAAGCTTATTTATAAGCTTCAAAATTGAGAAGAGAATTTAAAAAGACTATGAATAATTAAAAGTACATAAATTATCAAATCAATTGCATCATTTTTTTAATTTCTCATAGTGAATGATGAATTGAATCACATTAAGAATTATGAATATTAAAAATATGAAAATCGTATGAATATTCATTATTTCGTAACAAAAATTACTTAATTAACAATTTTGAAGAAATCAACCTACTCAAACAAAAAGAATTAAAATATATTTATTTGAAAACAACTGTTAAGAACTGTATACTTATAATACAAGTATTCAAACCTGTGCCGTACATGAACCTTGTTAAAAATGTTTTGCCAACAAGAACAATCAGTTGTCTCACCTGTGATTTAAAAAGCAAAGGCCAGATTTAATGTTTTTTTAAGTGCAGCAGCATTAAAACCAAGCAGTGGCAATGGCATTGTAGAATTTCCCTGATTATAAATTGATTGGTGTTGATTTTATTTAATTTAATATTATTTTTTTCTTATCAATATTTTTATTATATTTACACATATTTTTTTTATAAAAAGAAAAATAAAATAAATTAAAAAAAATGAAATGAACAACGAAACTAATTAATTAGTTTTTTAAAATTAAAAAACCTATTTAATTAGGACTATTTTTTGATTTATAATTTACTTCGAGTCCATATGAACTTGTAAAAACAGATTTGGTTCTCAAGGACTGGGGAGTTCAGTTTGTACTTTTATCAAAATGGATTAAATACATTTCATGTTTCGGTATTATATTGAAATATGGTCGCAATCCTTCTAGGTAAATATAATTCATAACAAACATTATATTATTGGACATTAGCGTAAAACAATATATTTTTAAATTTTTTTTTAGCCAAATGTACTAATTTTTTATTAGTTAACTAAGGTGAAACGTGTCAACTTAAGGGTATGTATATATATTAATTTAGTTTGTCTCTAATTTTTTAAAATTAAAATAATTATTATAAAATCATTAAAAAATTGAAAAAAATTCTAAAGAAAAATTTTAAAATAATCATTTTTTATTTCTTAATGAATTATAATAATTACTATTAAATAAAAATTTAAAAAAATCTAAAGAATTTATTTTTTTTTCAAATTTTAATGATTTTTATAATGATTATTAGTAAAGAAAGTTTTTTTAAAAAATCTATTGTTTAATGATTTTATAATAGTTACTAATAAAGAAAAATTTAAAAAAAATAAAAAATTTCAAAAAAAAGAAAAGAAAAATTTAATAGTCAACTTTTTTATTAAAATAATTAATATTCGTTTAAAAATCAGTTTAAAAATCTAAAGAAAAGTTTTTTTAAAAAAATGAAAATAATTAATAATCAAAAATTTTTATTAATATTAATTAATAATCATTAAAAAATTCATTAGATTTTTTTAAAATTCTTTATCAATAGTTATTTTAAATATTAAAAAATGAACTTATTTTAATAATTATTATTATAAAATAATTAAAAATTGAAAAAAAATTCTTTATATGCTTTTTAAAATTTTCTTTAATAATAATTATTATGAAATCATTAAAAAGTGAATTTTTTATTATTTTAAAAATTGATGATCTTTTAATTTTTAATAATTTTATAATAATTATTAATTATTTTAACTTTAAAAAATATTAAAAATCAATTTTAAAAAGTTATATTTTTACTTGTAATTTAACAAAGTCATCATTTGATTGATGAAATGTTAGTTAACGAGGTTTTTTGCACCAACACCAAATAAAATTTTTTTTAAAATGAATAATCAAAATTTTGTATTAAAATAATTAATAATCATTAAAAAGTTCATTAGATTTTTTAAAAAATTTTCTTTATCAATAGTTATTTTGAATATTAAAAATTGAACTTATTTTAATAATAATCATTATAAAATAATTAAAATTTGAAAAAAATTCTTTACATACTTTTTAGAATTTTCTATAATAATTATTATTATGAAATCATTAAAAAGTGAATTTTTTTATTATTTTAAAAATTTTGTTTAGATTTTTTAATTTTTAGTAATTTTATAATAATTATTAATTATTTTAACTTTAAAAATATTTAAAATGAATTTAAAAAAAAATTACATTTTTACTTTTTATTTAACACGTTATCACTTGATAGATCAAATGTTAGTTAATGAGCTTTTTTGCACCAACATCTAATAATATAAAGTTTGTTATGAACTATATCTTGATAGAGAAACTATAACCATATTTTCAATATAGAACAAAGACACTAAGATGTATTTAATCCGTATAAAAAAACATAATTTTGGCCTTCTCACTCACTTAAAGATCTTATCGATTCTTAATCTGCAAGCACAGCAATAGTTTTAAAATACACAGAAGGCGACCTAAGTATCAAAACCACCCATTGCATCAAATTGGTCGGCGAGCAAAGGTACAGAGATTGACATCCTAATTCCTAACCATTTCATCTGTTCTGTTATTCCCCTCTTCAAAAAGATGCCTTCTACAATCGTCTGCAGGAAGCAATAGACATCCCAACAAGAGAGTGCGCCTCCAAGAGTCAACTTGAACGAAGAATTTTATTTTATTTATAAATGGACAAATAACTCTTCAACTGGCTGGATTAATCTAAGATGGGTATCATTTGAAAGTAGAAATTAGCTTTAGATTAATGCACTACAGGTTTCCTCTCGCTATCTCACTCTTTTATCCCATACAACGGCAGAAGATATAAAACAAAAGCCATCCTTGCATACAAATCACACTCAACTGCCCTAACAATGACACACATATTTATGATTTATCAAATCTAGAACGAGATCAACTTGGACACTGATGTTTTTTTTGTAAACATGAAGCAAAGGTGGGTTCAAGTATTACCAGAAACTATTGCCTGTTATGAATTCTCTTTGCCGGTTCTCAACTAAACGATTCCGTTTTTCTCATTGGTTGGCAGAATTAAAGATTTAAGATGCACATATCTGATACACATGAGCCATTTTCAGGAGAAACCAGGCAACTCTACAAATGGGCAGCTATTACCCTACAGAAAAGGGCACATACAAAATGCTACACCATTAGAAGGATTCACTACTAAGGAAAAGCTTTACTTTAGAGAAGTTGGTTAATTTTCTCCAGAATTCGACCTAGTCTTCTCTCTTCTTCTTCCTTGCATTCTAGCAACTTCTTGTGGTGTTCTAGAATTACTTGAACAAACTCTTGCTCTAAAGCTGCACAAGGAAGCTTATTCATCTCTCCCAGCCTATTATATTGGTCCTGTTGCCGCTTCGACTGTGTTTCAATTTCTGGGGTCATTCCTTCTAGCTGATTCCCTTTCATATCCAATTCTGCTTCCTTGTCCTTCCTTCTTGCTGCAGCTTGCAATTCTCTCTCCAGATTTATTGCTCTTGTTGAGATCACACTCTTCTCTGCCAATGTAATTTCTAGCTGCTTTTTCATCTTGTACCCTACCACTACCAATTCTGACCTTAAGAATCTACAGTCAAAACCTTGCTTCTCCAAATTTTTTATCACCTTTACTAATGACTCCACATGTTCGGGTGGGACACTTTTGTCTATGGAAACTATGTCCCTCACCTCAAAGAGAAAAAGCCAATACTGGCAATATAAGAATTCATTTTGCTCTGATTTGTTAGGAAATTCAAAAATTACCTTTGGATCTTGAGGGAAGACTCTAAAAATATGGGGATAACACTTCTCCATCAACTCCTTTACTGGCATTTTTTCACTTCTTTGCATTGGTCCAGGTTCCAATTTGTTATCTTCCTTCAGCTGCATTAGGTATGCATGCACTTCCATGGGGTTCTCCGGATCAATTTGGACATGTAATTTTGGTTTCTTTGCTGGTGGGTTTGTAATAGTGGCCTTTCCTTCTTTCACCTACATCACAATGCCAAAATTAAAACTGCTGACACAAGCGCAACTTCATATTTAGCTCATCTATCTATCTTCTATGTACAATAGTAACACTGAAGCAGGACTGTGAGTTCTTTTGTGAACTTTTGTGTTTCTAGATTTTAGGCTTTGATATAACTTTTCCTAGTCTTGTTTAGAAATAATGAGATTCAGATAGTGGTATTAAATGGGATGCACAATTTCCACATATATATGACCAGATGTCATTCCTAAATAGACATAATGAAAGCAATATAAATATAAATCAATCTGCACAACATGCAGGTATGCAAGATCCTAAGTACATAAAACGAACAAAACCAACAGGACACCTCACGAACGCAGGACACATGACTGGTTCAATGAAAAGGTAGCTCTTTCAAGCATTATCTAGAAAATTAGATGGCCACATTTACCTACCTATTCACTTTACCTCCAAAACATAGTGCTTTATTTTGAATGATCATAGCAACTGTTAGTAGTTAACTATCATAGTAGAATCATCAAAATCAGGTTCAGAAAATAGTAATGCTATGCAACAGTTTCGCCAAATACAATGTTCCCTGGCACCAATTTATTAGCACAGAGAATTCTATATGACTACCCAATTTTCAGTTTTTAAAAAAATTGAATAACAGTTTAATGCATCCTCTATGAAAGCATGCCTGACTAAGATGATTGCCTTTTCCAGTGCTTTCACAATAAATCATAACTTAAAATGGGTAGCTTTGGAGATGAAAAGGTACACCAGCGGTGATTATCTTGTGCTTTACATTATTCTTGCTTCGAGAAAGGTTATATCAGGGCATCACTTTCACGTGCATATTCACTGCTAACTGATTTCAGTTTCCTACAGATTATTTTAAATTTTAAGGATTCCATTTCTTTCTATTTTCCCCTGGAGTTATACAATCCACAAAGTAGTAACACAGCAGATGGATTTAATATTATTGGGGTTTACCGATTATATGTGAAGGCATTCATTTTCTAAGACAGCACAGGCAAGGGATGTTTTTGAGGTTAAATCTTTAAAAGTAATGCATCCCAACTGATAATCTCATTGAGCTCTCATAGACAGTGCAGAAGAAGTAAATATTACAAAATAGTATAGTCGTGACAAGGGAACTCTAAAACATCAAACTTACTTCAACAGGTTGGTTGAGAGCAACTGAGGGTATATGACGCGCATTGACAGGTTTGCCACCGTGCTCAGGATATTTAGGAACTCGGCCATCAGGAATACTAGGAAGTGGAGCTGAAGATGAACTTCTTCCTACAAACCCCATTATATTTAATCAAGTATTTACTTAGTGATAGAAATTTAGAAATTATGATGACAATAATATGGTGGGAGCAACAATTCTATCATATCAAATAAATTACTTGCTATCTTCATCAAGCAAGCAATATAAACAAATAAGCAAAATCTAATACATGAAAAATTGACAACCAATAGACATCTACTTCCTCAACAAAAAACCACCATTTTTTATTCATCTTAAAAGAGCCATTTCTCATTTGGCAGAAAGTAGAGTTTACAGGTTCAGTATACCAGTAGGACGTCCTATAAGTTTGCGTCTTCGAATGCTCACCATTGCCACATCCACTCCTCCTATAATAAGGCATAAAGGTGCAATTAATGGCTCCAAACATTCAACAACTACCCACTTTCTTCTTAATCAAAAACACAAACTATTTATTACAGTTATCATTAATTCATAACTACAGTAAGCGCTATAACAACAGCGAATGACAAATAATGTTTGCCACATACAAAACTCATAAATCGTATTAAAAAAAAAAGGAAAAAGAAATGGAACCACGTGGTTAAGGCATTATGCATTTGATTAATGCCCAAGGAACACAGTATTCACAAGGAAATGGCAGCAGTCACAAGCATATAACACTATTAATCATCTAAACTTAATCTAAGCAGCCAATGACAGTCGAATAATTGAGTACATGCAGTCCAGTCAAATAGAAGTGCGAAAATTAAGCCATTAATCAGTCATTAATAAAACTAACTTGCCCAACAAGCATTCACAAGATTGAATATTTGTTCAGAATACTAAGTTAAAAGAAATTATCAGTAAATCAAGAGAAGGAGTGACAAAAGCTGAGAAGAAAACTTAAATCTACACGAAAAAGAAGGGAAAATTATGAGAAAAGGGAGCCACGGGCAAAGATGTGAAATTTCATAATGTAAGCACGAAAAATTACCATAACGAAGAAAAAGCAAACAATAATTGCATCTATGTTCAAGATTGAAGAAAGATGCAACCAAGTGAAGCAATAAAAAATTAAGAGAAACCCACATAAACAAAATCCCATTTTTACAAGAAAAATTATAAAAAAAGAAAAGATGAACAATAATCACCAGCCACAACTTTGCAAGACAAAAAAGTTGGAGAACATGCAAGCTTTCAGCAGGAAAAGGAAAGAAAAAGTGTTGGGTAAGAGTTGAGAAAAGCAGAATGCGATTGTAGCAGCGTAGAACCCGAGGAGAGGAGCATTACCTCCGGTCTTGACTAGTGTACAGCCAACGGACGCTTCAATTTTAATTACCTACTACTGCTGCCGCTCCCTACTTTTCTATCAAGGTAAAGAAACCACCATTACCGGGTGTCATAGCCATGGCCCAAATCAATTCCAAGCAAATGGGCTTTAAATTCCTAAGGAACAAGCCCATTTTTCGTTCTCACTGCTCTCAGTCTTCAACTGACCACAAAGGAAAGAATCCACCTTATGTCAGTAAAATATAAATTACTTCCCCCAGTTTTACAAAAACAATTTAAATAATATTTCTTATTTTAAAATTAATTAATTAGTGATTTGATTAGTATTGATTATAATTAATTTTTTCTCATCAATTTTTTCATATTTTTTTACTTTTTATTTAATTTCTTAGAACAAAAATAAAATAAACCGAAAAAAGAGAGAGAAAGAATTAATTTACAAAATATATTTAAAAACTTAAAGACTTATTAATTAATTTTTTAAACTAAAAGACTGTTTTAATTTATTTTAAAAACTAAAGAGTCTTATATTTACAATTTACTTATTTTGCTATGATTATTTCTAGACTAATAATTATATTTATAGACCATATACCTCGATTGAAAAACGGAAATAGTTCTACGGTAAGAGAGGTTGCATTCGATATTGATTCAGATCCTTTCTCTCTACCGGATATTCCGAGGCACCAGATGCAGATGCTTAAGGAAGCGCTCCGAGAGAAGGAAAGATCTTGACTTGATTTGCCGACAACTACTCTCTCGTTGCGTCGGGTTCTCCTTTGCTACCAAAAGAAGACGAGACCAGAAGGCACCATTTGCTTAAGCGCGCGAAAGCATCAACCTATTAGTGTAACACTTTTGATTGTGTTGCAAACGAGGAGAGAAAAAACTCTTTTATCTTCTATGTAAAGTAGGCTTTCCTGAGAGATAATTAAGGCAGGAAGTAACTATTAGGACTGAAAGCTTAGTAAGGGATGGTGCCCAGGGGCGGACGCACGGTTTGAGCTACAGGGGCCCGGGACCCCCTCCAACTTTTTTTTCTCCCTTTGATCCCAGCTGGTATTAAATGTCTGCGGATTACTGGATTTCACTCCCTTTCATGCCATGCACACACCGTACGGGAAAACAAAGCCAGCTAGTGGCCATTTTTGCTTGTAAGTTTCTAATTTCTTCTTGGGCCCTTCTTGTTCCTTTTATATATATATATATATATATATATATATATATATATATATATATATATATATATATATTTATATAAGAGCCAACTTTTTTGTATCTTTGAAGAGTTAAACTTATTAAGAAAAAAATCTATTGGGGGAAGAAGGAATGTTTCTTCTTCTTCTTTTTTTCAGGAATTAAGTTATAATTATCTAAAGAAAAGGTACTAAATATGTCCACATAAAATGGATAAAAATTTAAACAGCGTATAAAAATTCAATATTTACGAGAATAATTTAAATAAATCCACATAAAATCCCGAATGATCTCTTAAAATCATAAAAGTAAATTTAAATCAAAAGGACGTAGATTTTGAATATATAAAAATTTATATAAAAAATAAATTAGAAATCTAGGCTAAAGAGATGAAAAATTGAAACAAGTCTTGAAAAATAATTTTTTTTAAAACAACTTAAATCAATCCAGATAAAATACCAAAATGTCCTCTTAAAATAATAAAGTTAAATATAGATAAAAAGAAGATATATTTTTAACATATAAAAATTTACACCCAAACTAAAATAAAAATATGTGCTAAAGAGATGAAAAATTGAAACAAACACTAAAAATACAATGTTTATGAGATTTTTTTAAAAAATAAATCCATATCAATACCAAATGAACTCTAAAAACCATAAAATGAAATACAAATGAAAAGAAAATAGATTTTGAGTATATAAAAATTTAAACAAAAAATAAAATAAAAATATGTATTAAATAGATGAAAAATTGAGTACAACTCAAGGATTAAGATAAGCCTTGCTAAGTATTATTTTGCTTATGAGAAAAAAAAAATTAAGATAAGGGATTAACTAAGCATGTTAAGCTTTAAGTTGATGTAGAAATTTTTCGATTATGAAATCGTGAAGAACTCCTTGATAGTGTTAGCAAAATAGCATTTTCACAAACATATGGGACGACAATAAGAAGATAGAAAAAATAAAAGTATGTCATCATTGGATGTGATAGAAAAAGGGTTTATAGAGGTAGTCTAATAAATTATCAGTTTATGATTTTTTTTTTTTTTTGGGGGGGGGGGGGGGCGGCTATTGGAATTGATCTAAAAGAGATATCACACAATCACCATGCATTAAAAGACATGTGGACATCGTTATACTCATCGTTTTTAAAAGAAGAAGTCGAGTAAATTAAGGCTTTGTTTGTTGAAGAGAAAATAAGTTCTAAAAACTTGTTTTTTTTTATTTTTTTCTCATTTTTTTATATTTGTTTCGAGTTTAGAAAAAAAATCAACAAAAAATAATTTTAGTCAATAAAAAATGATAGAGTATTTTTTGAAAAGTATTTTGAGTTAAAATGGAGAATAATATTTTTTCTCTATCTCACGAACTATTTTGCTCTCGTATGACTCACTTCTCTCTCAATATATTTTAATTATTTTTTTCTCTATCTTTTTTTTATTTAAAATATATTAATTAATCTTTAATTATTTCTTATCAATTATTATTATTAATTATTTAATTATTTTTTCTCTATTTCTACTAACATTTATTTTTTGATTTATAAATACATTAAATATTCTTAAAAATCATTTTTTCACCTTCAATTATTTTTATAATAAATATTTTAATAATTTATCTTTATTTTTTTATCATTATCCAAACCACCACCTAAAATATACTTAACTGATTGGAAATGATTATTACAAAAATGCAATCATTTATAAAAAAAATTGAAACTATTTAATTAATAAATAAATAAATTATTTTTCTAACACTATTCATTTGTAACTAAATCAATAATTTGTGACTGATTTTAATCGGTTGTAGAATTTTGTTGGTAATTGTAGTCAATAATTAGTTACAAATTATTTCAATATTAATCTTTTGAAACTAAATGAATAATTACATATAAATAATAACTAATAATTTGTAAAACTATTTTTTAAACTAAATTATCAATTCAATTTCCAAAAAAAAAATCTTAATTGAGTTACCAAAATAACAATGCTAATTAATTTTTTTTTTTTTTTTACTAAATATGAATATTGACTTGATTTGTCCCAAGTAGTTTTGATAAATCGGTTTAATGGTTAAAAATATACATTTTATTTATTTTTATTTTTTGAATTTAAATCTTAGAGTCGGTATTTATAAAAATTTATTAAATTTTTCTAAATACATCTTACGTTATGAAATTGTGAATATATCTTGTTGAAGTTTCCTAAAAGTCGTTAATGTAACAATCACAGACTGTCTTTGTATTTCAATTTGTTGTATGAAATAAATGTCTGGAATATATATTTTCAGTAGTTTTTTCATGTAATTGCCAAACATTAAAAAATATTTTTTTGAAAAATAACTTCCTTAAAAATAGTTTCTCCAAAATTGATTTTTCTATTGAAAATTGTTTTCCACCAAACAAATGAAGCTTAAGGAAATGACCATGCTCGGTGTACTTCTAGGAAAAATATTAACTTCACTACGGTTGCGGAATCTAAATCTTCATGCAATATAATATATAGAATAATGCAAAAGCTAAAATCAACAAAGAGATTTTGGCTAGCCGTTTGGATATTCAAGCTTTGATGGAGGAAATGGGTCAAGGTGGCTTTGATTATGATATTAGATATGATGTAAATGGTTGTTTAACATATTTGATGTTTGAACATCTAACTTCTATCATTGTTAGAAAAATAAAAGAATTTGGGTCGAGTCGCCCATGACGAGTCGACCCGATAAGGAAAAACGTATGTATATATATATAATATTAAAAACTATCAAAAACGAGTTATAGGGAAACGTCGTTTCCCTTCAACTCCTATATATACATATATATATATATGCATCTCTTAAAGAGAGGGGTAAGAGAGAAAGATAAGGAAATAAAAAGGAGAGAAAACGGACGTAATAAAAAGACTTTCTACGGAGCGAATACTAAAGCAAGAAGGATTGTCTTGGCATTTGGATTGTGAAAATAAAGATAGTGATTGAATATTACTCGTCTTGATCTAGTGAAACTATTTACGGGTAAGTGTTTTGATCGTAATTATTTTTATTATTGAAGTATTCATCATAATCTTCATTGGTATCGAGCTCGTTTTAATAGTCCATGATTATCCATAGATATGTTAGTGTTCGATATTTGTTGTTACTTAATAATTCTTAAATATTATTGAATTATTCGAGTATTCGATATTTGTTATTAATATATCAATGTTTTGATATTTATTGTTGTCTACATAATGATATTTTGTTGTTATTTACATGATATTCACCTAAATCCATATAACCAAAAAAAAAAAATTGCATTTCAAGCAAGATACACAACACAAAGAATGATAATGATATACAACATAACTACACAAGACAAAGAACCATTAAATATTTTTGGCCTAATTAAAAGTGCCAAAAGTGGGACTTGAACCCACATCCGTTTGGATGTAAATGTCTAAACCGATGCCTTAGACCACTCTGCCATGTTAACCCGTTGAGATATTCGATGGGAAGAAAATATACCACCATTTCAAAACAGATAAGTAAATTTTTTTTTTTTTTTTGAAAAACAGATTGTTGAGAGTGAGATTCGAGAACTCGCACTTTATGGGTTTAAATGCTTCATCTCGTCACCTCAAACCAACTCAACGGATGCGTCATGTTGGTTCAAATTTATTGATAAATTAATATTATTCTTAAGTATTTTGTCGGGACTATTGATGATTGATTATTTGATTATTTTTATGTTTAATCTTATGATTAAGTTATGTATAGTAGTTTGAGTTATATGTTTATATACTTTTATTTTCATTTGGAATTTATATATATATGAACATATGCTATTTATGAAGCACTATATTTTTCTCATATTTGTTTTTGCTTCATAAATGTTTAGTGAAAATTATGAGATAAATTCAAATGATGTAACTTTTTTAAATTAAGTTATTAAAATCAAACATTTGAGTATGGATGATGATAGGGAATATAGTGAACTATCGATTTTACATCTTATGTTAGATTTTAATAATTAATTTAAAAATTAGTGAAACATACATAAATATTGATATTGCATGTAATGTCTCTTTATAGTAATTGGTTGTGAGAATAGCAACAAAGAATGTCATTGCTGACTTGAATAAGAGCGAAAAAGCTTAATGAGGACAACTGTAACATATGACATGTTAAGATACAATATGTCCTGAAGAGCAATAGGCTTTAGAGGCTATTAATCATGAGATGATTGAGCCTCGATTTTGATGATGGGAACAACCTTGCCTAGTATCGTCGAGATATCGCAAGCATATTAAGCTCTGGAAGAAGGTAGATTCCATTACAAAGGGAATCTTGATCGGCTCTATGAAAGATGATATAGTTTTCAAGTACCAAAATTATCCAACTCGCTTATGCCATCCGGCAAGCACTAAGGAAAGAGTTTAGAGGGACCACTTGTCTCCAAGCCGAGGCGAGTTGACAATCAAATTCGACACTTATAAAAAGGTTCCAAACAAATCTATGAAGCAATACTTGAGGGACATGTCGAACATGATTGCAAAGCCGAAGCAAGTTGGGTATATCTTGGCATATGAACAGCAAGTAAAGGTTGTTATTTGATCTCTTCCCGATAGCTCGAGAACATATGAAAGTGAACATGACTTACAATGAGAATATCGGGATATTTGCTGATGCTCGCTCGTCATATTGAGTTAGAAGATGAGCGACTTAAGGCGAGTGAAGCCAAATGCACTAGGATATGTGGCTCAATCTAGCTTTAAGAAAACTTCGGGTTTTAAGCATAAGTGGTGTGGAAATAAGAAAGAGAAAGAGACTAGATAAGGACTAAAAAAAAAAGAATTAAGTTTGTTTAATCATAAGAGAGTAAAACGCAATGAAAAGAAAGATAAGACCAAACTAACCTACTACAATTGTGGCAAGTTGGGTCACTTTGCTCGTCGGTGTAATAGGTCGAAAGAGGTATTGTCTTTAAACACCTATTCTATTGATGCTTATGTTTCTAATACTATAATGCTTGCTAAATCCCATCCTTTATGGATCTGTAGATTCGAAGCCACCCATCATATAGCTAGAGACAGAGATGCATTTGTGGAATTTATCGAATTCCAAGTGGGACACGATGGATATATGTGGGTAATAACACAAGGTTTGAAGTGCTTAGACTTGGTACATGCAAGTTAAATTTTCAAGAAGGAAAGACCATGTATCTACATGATGTCCTTTACGCTTTAGAGATTTGATGAAATTTGATCTATGTAGTTGTTCTATTAAGATTAGGATATGATTTGCACTTTTATGGTAATATTTTAGACATATTTACTAGTTCCGTTTATTTAGGATCCGGTTATATCATGGATGATTTTATAATATTGAACACTAAATATTATAGTATGAATAATAATGTATGATTTTCTATGCTAACTCGCTCGAGCAATGATAACATAGATATTAATCTATGGCGTGCTAGATTAGGGCATATAGGGTAAGATAGAATGAAAAGATTGGCTCGATATGGTTTTCTAGGATCTATCACGAGAATTGACTTGCCCACTTATGAATATGTTCTACGAGTAAAAACAAATAGAAAACCATTTGGTAAAGCTAAGAGGGTAGCATTTCCTTTACAATTAATACATTCGAACATTTGTGGTCCTATGAATGTTAAAGCCGTACATGATGTATCCTATTTCGTTAATTTATAGATGACTTCACTCGATTTGATCATGTCTTTTTGATCTCCCACAAATTAGAAGCAATAGATTGCTTTGTTAAATACATCAACAAGGTCGAGAATCAATTAGACAAAAGAATTAAAACTTTAAGGATCGATAGAGGTTGTGAGTATCTATCAAATTAATTTAAGGATCTTTATAATGAGAAAGGAATAACTAGGCAACTTACGATTCCTAGAACACCACAACAAAATGGTGTAGCAGAGCATAGGAATCACATATTATTAGACATGGTTAGATCTATGCTAGCATATGTAAATCTCCCAATTCAATTTTGGGGAGATGCACTAATGACTACGGTCTATGTACTTAATCGTGTGCCATCAAAATCGGTAGCCTCCACACCCTATGAGTTATGGACGGGTCATAAACCTAATTTGCATCATTTGCACCTATGGGAATTTGCTACATATATTTATAATAATTCTTATAAGTACCATAAATTAGGGCCCAAAGGAAAGAAATATATATTTATAAGATATTCTGAATAGTCAAAGGGATATGTTTTCATTGGTGAGGACTCCGATGGACGAACCGCTAAAATAGAAACTCGAGATGTCATTTTTCTAGAAGATCTTTTTCCAAAAAAGAATGAGATAGATAAAAATGATCTTCATTTTTTTGAGATAGAAGAAGATGATGATATGCCTAAAAGTCGATTAGAAGTTGACATTCAACTAGATGTGTAAAACTCTCTTCTTCTTAGTGGGATTTTTGAAAGCACAACACCACTATCTCAATTGAAAGGGAGGAATGAGGACGATCCAATTTCGATTGGTGTTAATAATGATCATTATTCACGTAGGAGCAATCGATCGAGAATTCCTCAAAAACGATTTGAAATTAAGAATGAAGCTTACATTATAACCCCACAAGATGATGAAGAACCTAGAATAGTGCAAGAGGCACTAACATGTCCTACTAAAGAGAAATGAAAAGTTGCAATAGAAAAGGAAATGGAATCCATGAAACTAAACTAGGTGTGGAGTTTGGTTGATCTTCCGTTAGGTCGTAAAGCCATTGGGAATAAATGGATTCTCTAAATAAAATGAAAGGTAGACGGATCAATTGAAAGATATAAAGCTCGTCTTATGGTTAAAGGTTTTACCCAAAAGAGGGTATAAATTACATTTTCCCCTATTAGTAGGTTTGCCTCGATAAGATTAATTTTAGCCATTGTTGCACATTTAGATTTAAAATTGCATCAAATGGATGTAAAAATGGTTTTCCTTAATGAAGAGTTAGAGGAGGAAATCTATATGGAATAACCTATAGGTTTCATTATTGAAGGCCAAGAACACAAAGTTTGCAAGCTCTAAAAATCTATCTATGATCTAAAACAAGCATTCGGAAAATGGTACCTTTATTTTCATAAGGCAATAATGACTTATGATTTTAAGATGATTGAGGAAGACCATTGTGTTTATATTAAAAGAACCAAAGAGAAGTTTATAATTCTATCTTTATATGTTGATGATGCTTTGATAGCCGGGAATGATAAAGAGTTTACCATATCTATCGAAGCATGGTTATCCATAAATTTTGACATGAAGGACATAGATGAAGCAAACTACATTTTGGGAGTCAAGATCATTAGAGATTGTTCGAAAAATTTTCTAGCTCCGTCACAAGAACATTATATCCAAAAAATTCTAGAACTCTTCCATGTGAGTAATTATAAGTCCGTGGACGCCTCCGTGTCAAAAAACGAGTCTTTAAGTAGTAAAATGTGTCCTAAAACTCCACAAGATAAAAATGAGATGTCTAAAGTAACATATTCAAGTGCAATTAGAAGCCTTATGTATGCAATGATGTGTACTCCTCCGGATATATGTTTTTCCTTAGTTTGGTTAGTCAATTTCCGTCGAATCTCGATGGAGAACATTGGAAGGTCGTTAAAAGGATCTTGAGATATCTCAAGGGCTCTATGGATTATTGTCTCGTGTTATCAAGAGAAAAATTTACATTTGAATGGGTACTCGGATGCTGATTGGGGAGGAGACCTTGATGAATGTAAATCCACTTCTAGCTATGCTTTTCTACTCAACAACGATGTTATCTCTTGGAGAAGCAAGAAACGGACTCGCATAGCTTTATTTACTATGGAGGTTGAATTTATAGCATGTTCGATTGTTGTGCAAGAAGTAGTTTGATTGAGGAGATTCCTTGAGGATTTAAAAGTTAATAGTAAAAGCTCGGGGCCTATTACTATCTATTACGAAAACCAGACATGCTATTGCTTATACCAAGGATCCAAAATACCATAGTAGAACTAAATATATTGACACTAAGTATAACTACATTAGAGATATCATAGGAAAAAGAGAAGTATTAGTACATATATATATATATATATATATATATATATATATATATATATATATATATATATATATGCATCAAATGATAGCGAGATCCTCTCACAAAACCCATACCAAGAGATGTGTATCTTAGACATGTTAAATCTCTTGAAATACATAGATTGTAACTTTGTCATGATAATGAACAATTGAACTTTTATATTGTACTCTTTTATTTTGAATGCAATGTGATATATATTTACATGTTGTGTATGTTACTTTTGTAAAGCTTAATTTTTTTAAAGTCACACAGGTTTAGATTGGCTTTGTCATACAAGTGATCACCTCTAGCGTTAATGGAAATGAATTAGAGATGAGACAAACTCCTCTAGCATTATTGAAAGCGAGTAGAGTGGAGATAAGATTAAGAAAGTGTTGCCTTAATTATAAAATTAAGATGAGATTGTAAACCAATATACATTTCTTTTACAATTGATTTGGAAAGCCCGATCCAAATAACTTATGAAAGCAAGATTTGAGATCTCGATGATTAAAATCTGCCGAGAGAAAACACCATGAGAACTCGGGTTAGTCATTTGTGTCAAATGACTAAACTAAGATCCGTACGAGTGTGTATAAGATATGATGATTGGGAATATTGTAGCACGTGATCCATCTCACTTGTGCTAATTCGATCATAAAAGATAGTAGGAGAATGAATCCTCGCTTCTCCACCGTGTAAGATCTTTAGAGGATTAATAATATCCTTTAGATAATACCCTTATCACTTTTTACTGCTTTTCGAGATCTAGGCTTGGTGTTTACTATCTTAGTTAACTACTTATGATCATGTATGATTCGATCTATAGAACTTGTCTAAAAAAGCAGCTAAGCTCTAAATTAAGAATTTCGAGTAAGAAAAGAAGATGTATTCGATATATTCATAGGTCGGCCAATTATGTCACTTGAAAAAAGTATTTCTTGGGAATAGTGTGGACATGATTATGGATATACAATATGAAATCGGATTAATATCGATTGAGGGATTTGATACAATGAGATATTTAGTATGAGGAACCATCTAGGGTATTACAAGATTTACGATATATTATATCTCGTATATCGTTCATTAATCAAAGGTAATACCTATTATGTTATTCCTAACGGATGCATAGTAATAAGCTCCCAAAATGCGGGAATGCTTGCTAGGTCGCACGATCCATTTGCTTGTATGAAAATATACCTTCTTGTTTTACTATCAATATTGCAAAGAGCCTAGCATTGGGTCTAACCCGTCATATGCGAGTGGTAGGTGTTAGAAAAATAAAAGAATTTGGGTCGGGTCGCCCATGATAGATCGCCCATGACGAGTCGACCCGATAAGGGTATATATATATATATATATATGAAAAAGAGAGATAAGAGAGAAAGATAAAGAAAAAAAAAGAGACAGATAAGAGAGAAAGATAAGGAAATAAAAAGGAGAGAAAACGGACAAAATAAAAAGACTTTCTGCGAGCGTAATACTAAAGGAAGAAGGATTGTCTTGGCACTTAGATTGTGAAAATAAAGATAGTGATTTAATATTATTATCTTAATCTAGTGAAACTATTTATAGGTAAGTGTTTCAATCCTAATTATTTTTATTATTGAAGTATTCATCATAATATTTAATCATGTTAATAAAGACTTTAATATTTTTATCATGGATTGTGCTTACAAAACCAATAAATCCAAGATGTCATTGCTTGATATCATTGAAGTTTCAAGTTTCAATACTTCTAATCATTCTTGTTTGTTTTTTTTTTTTTTTTCAAATGAGGAATGTCGACTTGGGCTACAAGGTGGGCAAAAACAGGAGTCGCCACTTAGCTAGGATTTTATGCAAACATTATTTTTTTTCTTTGGTTTTTCTCAATTTTTAATTTCAGTGTTGATCTATTTGGTTCTTTCCTTAATAATACACTTTTCTTCTTTCAATTAAAATCTTAAGTTTTAATGTTTTCAATTGCAACCTCAATTAAGTTTTCTTTGGTCTCTACACTTTTATATTTTTTAATTAAACTCAAATAATTTTTTTTTAATAATTCTCTTTTTTTTTCTTTTTTTTGATTTTTTTTAAACTCACATATTTAATTAAATTACTTGAGGTAGAAATTATATTTTAACAAGGAAGATAAAGATTTTGTGGGCATCGAAAAAGTGTAAGGAGTTATTAGGTGTTGACAATGAACCTTGTGTTAGTGTAAAGAGTTATTGGGCATGACTTCAAAGTTAAGGACACTATATGTGGGTCCCTAATTACATTAGAAATACTTAGCTTCCTTTCAAAGAGTAATTTGTTTATGCATGGACAAAGAAATATCCACATTTTAGGACTTATGTGTCACCTCAAGAGTTGAGGAAAGCCATGCAACTATTAAAAGTCATCTTTAAGTATCAATCAATAATTTTCGCTTGGCAAAAGAGTGAATTCGCCATGCAATTAAAAATCAATTTCACCAAGAGCTCGAGGCAAAGCTTTCAAGTGAGTTAATTCATGTTTCACATAAATATTACATCCTTTTATTTAACGAGCTTGTTAATTGTACATCCATGTATGCCTAATAAAAGCTTTGTCCGATTCCTTGTCAAATGTATATAGTGGGCGATTTTAAAAGATAATGGGTTTATCTTATAATTGGTCCCTATATAGTTTTAATTTTTTTGATTGAAACCCTCCATTATTTTTCAACATGATTAAAATCCTCTACTCTTACAAATTTATTGATTGAGACCTTCCGCTAACTATGAATTCGACGTGGCGCTTTAAAAATTATGGTAGCCAATCAAGAACCGACACATGAAAATTATCATCCTAGCTATGAGATTATAATTCGAAACAAAAAAATTATAAATTTTTTGAAAATTATATATTAAAAAATTTTTAGTTTATAAAAATGAAAATAAAAAGACAAAAATACTCCCTACCATATTATATCACCTAACTCGTTCTCTTCTTCTCCATTTTGCATTGTTTCAAAATCCCTAAACTCCAATCTTCTCTTCTTATCCATTATATTGGGAATCTTCCTCGATTCTCTCGTTTTCTTTGGTTTAAAATCTTAAATTTTAACTCGTCTCTTCTTCCCTATTGTTATGGGAATCTCAATTGTTCCGATTCTCTCATTTTCTTTGTTTCAAAATCCCCAAATTCCAACTCTTCTCTTCTTCTCCATTGTTTCAGCAATCTCATTGGCTCGATTCTCTCATTTTCTTTGTTTCAAAATCCATAAATTTTAACTTTTCTCTTCTTCTCCATTGTTCTACCAATTTCAATTATCTCGATCTCTCATTTTTTTTTTTGTTTTTTAAGTACTAGTGTAAGGAACTAAACACCATCTTTATCTATTTTTGTTCCCTTGTTGTGATCGGTAGGCAAAAAGAGAGGGGAAAACTCTTTAACTCGGGCATGTGATATAGAAAGTTTTGATTGAATTTAAATTCTTCTTATTGAGTGAAAGATAGATGTAATATTCTTAAGAAGGCTTGGTGGTTATGATTTGTCTTTTTCACTATACTTCTCATGGTTGAAATTATTGTTGTTATGATGTCGTGAAAGAGAATAATTCTTGTTTATGTTAAAAAATTACTTTCCTTGTGATAATGATTTCATTTCTTATGATGAAAAAATGTGGCCATATTACCATCATAAGCCAATGTTTTACCCCTTTGGCAATTTGCTACTCGTAATTTTAGCTTTTGTAAAAGTACATTATAACCTATTCTTTCATTATGACTTAAATTTGGGGTTTGGGAGAGAAGGTAGATTGGAGGTGTTGCATCTAGAATTGTCAAGTATTTTGTGGATGTTGTACACTTAAGCTTCTAGGTAGGAGAAATGGTTAAATCAAAGAACTATAGAGGACAAGAAGAAAGAATGTAAAAAAAAAAAAAAAAAGTTATGGAGCACTAGGATTTTATCTACATGATCTAAGGATTTATACTTTTTTTTTCTAGTTGCTCATATGTGCTTTCTTGGATTTGATCTATTAGCTTGGAAAGTTTGGGTTACTCTTTTGGCGGGTGGTTCGCGTAGTGGAAAGGGTACCCAATGTCCCAAACTTGTTGAACACTTTGAGTTTGCACATCTTTGCTCTAATGATATTCTTCAAACGAAATTGAGTCCGAATCCGAAAATGGGTTGGATTATCAATCTTTAATTTTTACCGTTAGTTTAGAATTAATGGGGTTGGGTTAATTAGGTCCTTTTTTTATTTAACAAATGTTTTTTAATTTACAAAATTATTTAAAAACTTTTTGTATTTTGGTTTTGATTTATACTGAAACAATTAGGGTCCACATTGCCACGCGTCGTTATCTAATTGGCTACCGTTAGTTTTAACTTGCCATATATGACGAATAGTTAACGACATTATAACGAAGGGTCTTAATCAATAAATTTGTAAGAGTAGATGATTTCAGTCAAGCTGAAAAATAATAAAGGGTCTCGATCAAAAAAATTAGAACTATACGAGAGACCAATTATGAGGTAAACCCCAAAGACAATGGGTCTTCTCTATGAACACAAAATGAGAATGATGGAAAATAAAGTTTTAAAGCTTGATGACATATATTCGTAATGGAAAATTGAGAAATAATCATTTTTTATAATGGACGGAATGGTAAGAATGATCCAGAAGAAGAAATGGAAGAGCTTTTGGAAGCTTTACATTAACAATTTTTTTCAAGACGTTAAAATTATAGGATACCAACTAATACATTTTTATTTGGAGCAAAATGTACTTGCAAAATGAAGGACTAAAATAAAAAAATTAAAAAATTAAAGTCACCCAATGAGAAGTATAGACATCAAGAAGCATGAATTTTGTGGGCTAAGAGAATTGTTATGGGCATTATAGAGTAAGGGACAACTTTTTTAATATGTGAGGTTGCCGGTTAATTGATAATGGGTAAAATGGGTTTTTTAAAAAGTAAAGAACAACTCGAATACTTTTATTAATGGAATGATCGATTTTTTTTTTTTTTAATATAGAGAAAGTGGAAGTATGAAATATACAAAATTAAGAAATTTGGTGAAAAAATAAATCAATAACTAAAACCTAATAATTAAAATTAAATTTAGAACAAATTAAAAAATAATAACATATATTTTTCATGACAAAAAAAAAACCTAGAAGTGAATGTATATGCACGATAATATGAATATAAAAATAAATGAATATTACATGTAAAGAAAACATAATAAATTTAGCTTTTAGTAGGTTAAAATTGAAAGAAACATTTACCATGTCCAATTTTTTTGGGACCCAATAGAGATTTCTTTTATGGTAGAATTTCCTTTAATTTTTTTTCTATTGATATTATATTTAATTCTTCATAACTATCATAATTATAAAGCATTTAGCTAAACTATAAAAATATAAGATAATTTCTTACGATGTATTAAATGAATCTATATAATAGTTCGTAATCACTTATTTGTTACAATATAAATAATATTTATTTATTTTTGAATATGACAATGCATTATTAGAGTCGTAATTGGACAATAATATTAATAACTAACATTATTATGAGATAATTAGTGAATTTTTTTAATCAAATATAGAAATTTTGTTGAATTAAATTGAAAAATACTTTGCATCTAGATATGAAGCCAACAAAGAAACAAAATGATTCTGTGTACAATGAATGAAATAGACTTAAATATCATTGTATAAGCGTTAAAAAATATATAATAAAAATATTATATAATCCAATCTAAAAATTAAAAATTATTCTACAAGTAGATGAACAATTGATATATTTTTTTCTAACAATCTATCAATAACTCTACTATTTGCACCCTCCACTTAATACTCATTTTTTGAACTATACAATAGATTTGAATAATAATTTAATAGCACTATACATAAAATTTATGAAATGACGAGAAGAACATAAGAAACAAGAAAAAAGTTATTAAACAATAAACTTAATTAAAAACAACACCGGAAAAACTAGACAAATATTAAATGAACTAGATAAATACGAAGAAGAAAAAAGACGTCACATATAAGAGAAAAAAAGACTAATTCTTGGATTATGGAAAAAAACTGAAAAAAAAGAAGAAGAACAAACTCAAGAGACTCTCAAAATTATAGACGGAGAGAGAGAAAAAAATGTTGTTTTTGTTATGAAATAATAAATGTCCATATGATGTTCATATGGTTTTTATATTCCCCTTACGCATAATTCTTAATGTGATTTAATTTATCATTCAATATGAGAAATTGAAAGGGTGATACAATGGATTCAATAATTTATGCACTTTTAATTATTCATAATCCCTTCCAATTCTCTTTTCAATTTTGAAGCCTATAAATAGGTTAGATTATTTATTAGTTTGTGTACAAGTATTTTGTAGAGATTGAGAAAATTTATTTGGAGTTGTTACCTCTTGTATTCATTTTATTCAATAGTGAATTTATTTTTCTATCATCTTTCTCTTTAATTCTACTATTGTTGCTATTTCTTTTATAACACATTATGAGCACGAAATTCTAATTAATCGAGATAATAGATTATGAGGTATGTATCTAACAAAGGACTCAATCATTTGTTTCAATCATTAAATTTTTTCTATACAAGTGCTCTACCAAAAAATCTAAATTATCTAAATCATCAAGATGTATGTATCTAATTTATCCATTACTTTAAATCTAATAATACATAGAGTATACATTTGAAAAACTTAAATGATTTAATATATAGAATCTAATGATCTAAAGTATATTGTTTGAAAAGGTTTAATTTTATTATTATGCTTGTTATTATTTTTTAAGATTATTGTTATATATTGCATTATAGAATTTTTATCATATTAAACCTCATAAACTTGATTTTGTAGCCCTTAATATTTCGAACAAGAATTTTTTATTATGAGTGCTTGATTCTAAGAAAATATTTTTTATTTTTCATGCCTCGAATATGCTCCTATAGGAGCAATATAAAGAAAAGGATTTTAAAAATATTATAAATTGATTTCATGTTTTTAAACAAAATAACGAGCTATTGATGAAAAATCATGAATTTTGTCCAACTAGTTTTACTCCATTCCTCGAAGTGAGTATGACAACTTTTGATAATTTTGGACATAAACATGATTGTGGCCATAACTATTATCATGGTTGGAATAATTATTAAATAATCGTGATGTTCATAATAATACATCTTATCACAAGAAGTAAGCAAACTATAGTAGTCATAACAATACTCCTTATCAATAGATGTGGACAAACTATAGTGATCACAATAATACATCTTACAATTAGAAGTGGACAAATTATGAAAAAAATAGATAAAAATAAAAGTGGATTAAGCCATCATTCGGAAAATGAATGTTATTGGTATCACATAAGGGACATTGATCACATATCCGTCGTACATCAAAACACCTCGTTAGGTTTTATCAAGCGACATTGAAAAGAAAGAGTAAAATATAGAGGTCAATTTTATATATCAAAATGATGGCAACTCGAAATTAATAATTTGTTAGCTTTTCTATATATAAATAAGATGTTTTATATTTTCTTATAATTTCTATTACATAGAGATAGATATAAATTTATTTATTTGTGTTTATGAGAATATATTTATTTATTTATTTTGTGTTTATTTAATTATTTATATTTTTTTAATACTATATTTGATACTATCAATCTAATAGAAAGCTCTAGAAGAACGAATATATTATTACTCGAATAGATAAATTTTGAAAACTCTAGAAGAGTGAATATATTATTACTTGAAGAGCGAATATATTATTACTTGAAGGAACAAATTTTGAGAGCTCCGTAAAGGCAAATATATTATTACGTAAAAGACATTTTTTTTTATTATAAATATTGTATTATTCTCTCCAAAGTCCCCTAAACATTTATTGAGTTTTAAAAATATATTATTACCTAAAGGAATTTTTTATTATAAATAATGTATTATTCTCTCTAAAGTCCCATAAACATTTATTGAGTTTTAAAAATATTCGTCCAAATGGCTATCATATTGAGACAACAAGTGCTAAGAATATTGTATACTTATATATTATAATAATTATATCGAGTACAAAATATATATTTGAGTAATTGCCTATTTTTTCTTCTAATCTTTATTATAAACACTCGAATGGTTGAAATAAATGCTATATTAAAATAGAAATTTACTAATATAAATACTTTTATTATGTAGCATGATTGGTTAGGCTATCCTAAGTCTTTCATAATGTGAAAAATTATTGAAATTTTATATGAACATCTATTGATTTATTAAGTCATCATCAAGTAAAATTGAGATTTAATCTTCAATATTTTTAAAACATATTCAAGGTGATATATGTGGACCAATTCATCCATCATGTGAACCATTTAGACATTTTACGGTTTTAAGATATTCATCCACAAGATGGTCACATGTATACTTATTATCTACTTGAAACCTAGCATTTTTGAGGTTTCCAATTCAAATAATTTAATTATGAGCGTAATTTCTAGATCATGCCATTAAAATAATTCACCTTGATAATCCCGATGAATTTATCTCCCAAGCATTAAATGATTATTGATTGACTATTAAAATAAAGGTTGAATAGCCTATTGTTCATGTTCATAATAAAAAAGGTTTAGCGAAATAATTTATTAAAAGACTAAAATTGATAGCTAACAATTGCTTATGAAAACAAAGCTCCATGTTTTTGTTTAGGGACATGCAATCTTATATGCAACGATACTTATTCACATCAAACCCACAAGTTATCAAATATTATCCCCCTTCAATTGGTATTTGGTCCTAAACTAAATATTTTTCATCTAAGAATTTTTAGTTGTGCAAGTATATATCCTTAATGCTCATATACAATGAAATAAAATAAACACTTAAAGGAGATTGAAAATATATGTTGGATTTAAATCTTTTTTTATAATTAAATATCATTAATCATGAACATGAGATATTTTTAGAACTCCATTTACCAACTCGTCATTTTGATGAAACAGCTTTTTTTTTTTAACATTATCGAAAAAAATAAGCGAGTTGAAAATGTTGAAAAAAGAGATTACATGGAGTGTTCTATCTTTATATTATCTTGATCCTCGTATAAAATAATATGAACTAGAAGTTTAGAAGATAATTCATTTATAAGTTATTGCAAACCAACTATCAAATGTATTCTCAAATACAAAAAAAAAAAAAAAAAGAAAAGAAAAGTAAATAAAATGCATGTCCTAATTGAGAATGCTCCTATTAGAATTGATGTCTTAAGAAGGACAACCTATTAATGTTATAATAAATTAATCTAAAACACATCTAAAGCGTGAAAGACGAATCGATGTTAAAGACAAAAATCCCCGAAAAAAAGGATGAATAATTAAGATGAAAATATAAAGGATGCAAGTATTCATAAAATGGTGCAAGATATTTCTAATAATAGGCTTCTAAAAGAAGTCCAAATGCTTAAGAAAAATCAAGAGACTTTGATGAATTATGTTAATACAAGAAGAAAATAGGACCAAAAAAATTTATTGATAAAATTTTTATATATAATGTTGTAATTGATATTTTTAATAAAAATAAGAATCGTGAGCCTAAATTTATTGAAAAATATCAACACATAAATGATTAGCTTAAATGAAAAAAATAATGCAGGCAAAATTATATTCTCATACAAAATGAGTATTTTTTGAACCCATAACCAAAACACCTAAAGATGTTGAGTTAGTGAGATACAAATAAGTGTTTATGCAAAAAAAAAAAAAAAAAGATGAGATTGTGACATACAAAGTGAGATTTTTTACACAAAAATTTTCGTAAAAACTTGACATTGATTATGAGGAGACATATTCTCCTATAATGGATGCAATTACATTTCGTTATCTCGTTAGTCTAGCAAAATATATGAAACTTCATATGCATGCATTTAATGGATGTGATCATAACTTATTTATTCACTTGAATTGATATTTATACTAAAGTCCTAAAGGGAATTAAGATGCTTGAAGCATATAATACATATTCTCAAGAAATGAATTCAATTAAATTATAGAGATCTCTATCGGGATTATTTTAGTATTTGTTTTATTATTTTAGTTTTTAAAAATTTAATTTATGATATATTTTTTATATTTAATTTTTGTTTTTCAATATCTACTTTTTATTACTAACTTCGTGTGCATGTGATATAATCGCATATTTATTAAAATAAGGTTATAAAAAAACCATATTTGTTCATGTGTTTTTATTAAAAAAAATTCAAAAAAGGGTTTTTGATAATTTTCATATATTTTGATGATTTAAAAATAATTGAAACTCTTGAAGAAATTCTAAGTGCCATAAGTTATTTAAAAAGAGAATTTGATATGTAAGACCTTGGAAAAAAATTTTTATCTCGACTTGCGGTTCGAACACTTAGATGATGAGATTTTTATTTATCAATCAACATATATATAAAAAAAAGTACTCGCAATAATTTTATATGGATAAGATTCATCCATTGACTAGTCCAAAATGGTAGTTCTTTCACTTGATGCCCGAAAGGATCCTTTTTGGCCTCGAAAAAATAATGAAGAACTTTTTGATGCTTCGAAGCACTATACTTTAGTGCAATTGGTGCATTAATGTACTTTGCTAATAATACCCGACTCGATAAAGCATTTTCTATAAATTTATTAGTAAGATATAGTTTTACTCCAACGGGAAGATATTGGAATCAAATTAAACATATATTACGTTATCTATGAAGAACAATTTATATGGGCTTATATTACTCCAATAAATCAAAGACATGATTGATTAGTTATGTAGATGTAGGTTATTCATCTAATCCACACGAAATTTGATCACAAATTACTTATGTATTTACATATAGAGATACATCTATATCATGGTGTTCTATAAAGCAAACTATAATTATCACATCTTCAAACCATGCAAAAATACTAGCAATTCATGAGGCAAGTCGAAAATGTATTGGTTAAAATCAATGACTCATCATATTCAAGAGAAATGCAATTTATTCACTAGTAAGGAAGTTCCAACAATATTGTATGAAGTTGATATTGCTTGCATAGCTCAATTAAAAGAAGTATACATCAAAGGTGACTGAACGAAATGTATATAATCAAAATTTTTTTCACACATGATCTTCAACGAAATGGTGATATTAATGTTCAACAAATTTGATTAAGTAACAATCCAGACATATTTGTTCATTAAGACATTACCTATCACAACTTTTGAGAAGATGATTTACAAGATTGGAATGCTTTGTCTTAGAGATCTTAAATAATATTTTCAACAAGGGAGGCTCGTAAAACCCGGTACACACTAAAACCATTATTTAATAAATTTAAACATGTTAAAGGCATATGAAAAATATTTGTGGGCATGAAATAATCTTTAATGGGTTGTTAGAATATCTTGAGATGTTAAGATAATTTTTTCATGCATAGTGAATATTTTGTTGATTTTCGCTACATGAATAGTGACTTTTTGTGTGAAATAATTATTTTAAGCATGATGAATGTGCATGAAAAATATTTTATTAGCATAGAATATTTTCTAGAAGGATTTTAGATTATTCAATGCCAATAAATGAATTTTCTAATGTTCCGTGATTATTTTATGTGAATCTTACTATGCATGAATAGTGTTTTTTATGTAAATTAATTTAAGTGCTTTAAAAGTAAGAGAAAATTACCTAATGGACATAAAAAAATCATTTAGGGTGTGTAGGAATATTTTATAAACTTAGATAAATTTTTCTACGTATAAGAAATATTTTCTATAGGAAATAGTGTATTTTTACACAAAATAATTAATTTAAAGGCCTAAATAAGTGTATAAAAATTATGCGAATGATGATTAAATTATTTTAGGAGGTTTTTTAATTTATTGTGAAAAAAATTGGATTTTGGAAGGGTATGGAATAAAATTAGACAAATAGGGACCTAATTGCATAAAATTAAAAGTTTGAACTTTCAAATTAAATTAGGGGTGAAATTTAAGAATTCAAAATTTGTTAAGAAACCTTTAAAGTAGGGACTTAAAGTGATTAATTGAATAATTAAAGGACTTATGGGGGAGTAAATAAGGGAAAAGTAACAACTTTAAGGACTAAAATTAAGCAACTTTAGGGAGAGGTTTTTCTCTTTTTTGCTGACACTTTCAGCCTAATTATTTAGGTGTAATTAATGCATGCACAAATGGAAGGATTAGATTTAAAGAGCGTGGTTAGATGGAGGGACAAAATTTAGAGACTAAGTGGATGGTTAGGATGAAACCAATTGAAAGGCTAGGATTAAAAGAAAAATTAAGGGCCAAGATTAAGCCAAATGAAGGGTTGTGATGGATTCAACCAAAGGAAAAAGTCCACCTAATTTTCCTATAAATATGGGTGGTAGGAATTATGGAAAAATGTTGAAAAATTAGCAAAATTAGGGGAAACTCTTACAAGTTTTTCTCGCATTCCACTCAAATTTTTACCTAAACACCCTAAATCAACTAATTGAGCAACTAATTCAAGCTAGAAGATCGGGAATCACAAAAAGGAAAATTTTGAGTTTGAGTCAAAAATTGGAGCATAAAAAGAGAAGAAGAATTTTCCAAATAATCTAACTTTTCAAGGATAAATTGGAGCTTATTTTGGTAAGTTAATCTCACCTACACTATAAGGAGTGTTTACTTGATTCCAATTGATGATTTGGATGCTTTAATTTGCATTTATTGGCCTTAATTTTGTAAATTAGGGTTAGGGTTCTTGATGAGAAAAAATTAAGGAAAATGATTCTAAGTTAGAAATTCATGCAATTGAAGTCTAAACATGCCAATTAGGCTTAAAATTGATGGTTAAAAATCAAGAATTTATAGGGTTAGAAGTGAGGAGACATTCGACCTAATTCTTAATTTTTAGGGTTTTTGGTGATTTATTTGTTTTGATGATCGATCATTTGATTATGTGTTAATTAGGTATTAATTGATGATTGAGTGTGAAAAATTGCATTGGAAATGAAAAATTTTCCTTGAATTTCTTAGGAACCCATTCAACCCAAAACTTGTGATTTTAGGGTTTTGATTCATTTTCTTACTTGATGAATTATTGATTAATTGAGAGTTTATTAAACATGAATTGATGATTAAGAATGAGAAATTTCATAAAGATTTAAGAATTTTACCTAGTTTAGGTTACGCCCAAGTTCGACCGACTTGAGAAGAAAATTAAGGTTTAAGTGTTTATGAATTATTAATGATTTAATTGATCGATTTGGAATTAAAGTAATTTAATGGGATGAGTTAGGATGAGAAATGACATTAAAATTAAAATTTTAGGTTAGGTTACCTTAATTAGGGCTTTGGCCCATTAAGGTCCAATAAGGGTTTAGGCATTTATTTAACTAATAACCGCTCGATTAAATAAGTTCTTGATATGATAATGTAATTAAATGAAATAGAATAAGGAATTGGTGTTGAGATTGAATAAAAATATTTGGTTTTGCTTAAGGGTAGTATTCGTCCTACATAGATAAATTTAGGATTTATGTTTTGGTTTGTGTAATTTAATTGTAATTTGGTTCTTTGGATGCCAATTGATGTGTTTGAGGTTTTTATGATGTATGAAAGTTGTGGTTTGATGATTGTGTAAGTTTATTACTTGTATTGTGTGATGTTTTCTTTGTGAGGTCATGAAATAGTTTATGTTAATAACTTCATGAGTTGAATTGGATTGGAATGATTTGGTAAAACACTCGTTTATGGTGCAATTATATTATTAAAAATGCATTATCATGACATAAACGCATCTCACTCATGGCATGCATTTCATGAAATCATAATTGTTCCAATAAAATGCATATGCATGCCAAGTTTATAAAAATTGTTTTAAGTCATGAAAAAAAGGCTTTTATGTCAAAGTTTTCCAATAGCAATTAGAAACATTTTATGATTATTGGTTTTCATGGCTTTCAATGTTTTTATAAGGAGGACTTCACAAGCTTTTCATACCTATAATGTTTCATGATTTAAAGTTCGGGGTCGAATCGAGTGTAGACATGCATTTCCTAGAGGCTTGACAACATGTGTGTCCACAAACGGATCCGGTTTGCCGGACATAGTATGAAAACCCTAAAGTTCTTATGATGGAACATGTCTAAAGACGAGAAAAGATTTTCGGATCGATCATGAAAAAAGATTTAAGATGAAAATGCAAATGATTTTCATATGTACTTCATTTATATGCATAGAACTTACTAAGCTATGACTCACCCATTTTCTTGCAGTGCGAGATAATATAGGTAAACATAGTAATGTTCATATTTGAGCCGACTACCGAGAGGATCATGCGCTACGTGTACCTTGGATGTGGTAACAAGGTGGACCTACTTCAAACTATAATTATTTTAGTACTCGGTATTTTAGTTTATTTTTTGGGAATGATGTTTTTCTTTTACATGATAGTCAAAGCTATGAAGAAATGAATGGCTAGTCTAAAGGAAAAGGAATGTACTAAATAAGTCATTTTTGTAATATGTGACATAGAACTAGTATATATGTAAATTAAGGTCGGTTCGTAAATTAATCAAAACATCGGTAGTAAAATAGTAGTGTAGTCATAGTTAATATAGTTTTCTTTAAGTTATCTTCTTACATGTTAGCATCAATAGTAAATTAAGAAAAACGAAATTAACGAGACAAGTAACCATAACAAATGGTAATTGATGAGAATAAAAGAAATTAATCACCGAGTAATGAGTAACAAATAAATAAATTTATACGAACTAATAGAAAAGGAATTTAAAAAAATCGAGAGTTATGGATCCAGTTAATTCAGTCCAAGTAATTTAAATAAAATAATAAAATACGAAAAATTATGGTGCATTTTAGGCTAACATTTAGGACTTGTCCGTCATTATTAGGCTTTCGTAACTAATTTCATATCTAGAATACCATAGAAAAGACATAGTATTTTGTTAGTTTGCATTCATTGCACTTCGAATGCAAGTCAACGAAAGTAATATTCTCAACCTACAAGATCCTAAGTTGGGGGTGTTATAAGGCTAATATGGGATTAATGTGTACAAAGAATATTATATTGCTTTTCTTTTACTAGGATTTTTTTCACTCGGGTTTTTTTCTAGTATGATTTTAACGAGACATATTTCTTGTATAATGGACATTTAAAGGAGAGTGCTTTGAAATAATGAATGTCCATATGAATGTTTATCATTCATTATAAATGTTCATATGCTTTTCATATTCCCACTATTCATAATTCTTAATGTGATTCAATTCATCATTCAATATAAGAAATTAAAAGGGTGATGCAATTGATTCAACAATTTATGTACTTTTAATTATTCATTGTGTCTTTCAATTCTCTTCTAAATTATAAATTCTATAAATAGGTTTAATTGTTCATTAATTTATGTATAAGTATTTTGTAAAGATTGATAGATTGAGAGAATTATTTGAAGTGTTACCTCTTGTACTCACTTTATTGAATAATGAATTCATTTTCTTATTATTTTTCTCTTTAATTCTATTATCATTGCTATTTCTTTTATAATAATTTTTTTATTTTAATAATTAATTAAATTATTGAATGATATGATAAAATTTTACCATAGATAAATAAATTAAAAGAGTATTAGTTAGTAGCCTGAAAGTCACTTTGATTATAAAGCTAACCAGGGATGAGAAAAATCTACCTCTTTGTCTTGTATATTTTTCTACTGCTCTGTGAGTTCCCTGTCTCCTCTTCGGAAAATGCTTCCTCTAACCTTAAATCGCCTCCTCTCTTCCACTCTCGGTAAACCCAGACTTCTCTTCTCTGCACGCCCATCTCTATCTACTCTTCAAATCATCGACCCGTCACTCTATTGCCGCTCATTCTCCGAAAACCCTCAATCCCAACGGTCCGAAATCCCTCAATCCCAGCCGCCCGAAATCCCATTCTCCAGAACCCGAACGCGAACCCCACTCGAAACTGAATTTGAAACATGGACCCAAAACCTCAAACCCGGGTTCACTCCAACCGACGTTGATAAGGCCATGCGGGCCCAGTCCGACCCGGATCTCTCTCTTGACATCTTTCGTTGGACTGCGCAGCAACGCAATTACAAGCACAACCACCTCACCTACTTCACTGTGATCAGAATCCTGATCAACGGCAGGCGATACCGTCAGGCAGAGACTCTAATTGAAGAGATAATTGCTGGTGCTTGCGAGATTAGTGTCCCTCTCTATAATTTAGTGATTCGTTTCTGTTGCGGCCGTAAGTTCTTGTTTAATCGTGCTTTCGATGTCTATAAGAAAATGTTGAAATCGGAGGATTGTAAGCCCACTTTGGAGACTTACACGTTGTTGTTTAATTCACTACTTAGGAGATTTAATAAATTGAATGTTTGTTATGTGTATTTGCATGCGGTTAAGTCCTTGACGAAGCAAATGAAAGCGTCAGGAGTGATACCGGATACTTTCGTTTTGAATATGATTATTAAAGCTTATGCTAAGTGTCTAGAAGTTGATGAGGCCATCAGGGTTTTTCGCGAAATGGGGTTGTATGGATGCGAGGCAAATGCCTATAGTTATGGTTATTTAGTAAAGGGGTTGTGTGAAAAGGAGAGAAGTGGGGAGGGTTTAGGGTTTTATATAGAAATGAAGGGTAAAGGGCTGGTGCCCAGTGCGAGTACTTTTATGATTTTGAGCTGTAGTCTTGGGATGGAGCAGAGGTTTGAGGATGCGATTGGGGTTGTGTTTGACATGTTGGGGAATTCTCTGTCACCCGATTTGTTGACTTATAAGACTGTGCTGGAAGGGTTGTGTAGGGAGGGGATGGTTGATAAGGCTTTTGAGTTGCTCGAGGAGTGGAGGAAGAGGGATGGATTGATGGGTGAAAAGACCTATAAGAGTTTGTTTAGTGGATTGCATTTTGCAAGTCAGAAATAGACTCCATACTCGCTTTCGTTGATAGTGCTGCAGCCTGCGCAGGAGAAGTGGGTGGCTGTTGCTTTTGCCTCTTATGAACAGGATATTCTACTTTCCCCATGATGAATGTAGACTGTCTGAGCGCTGAGACACTATTACAATAAAGCGGCTTAACATTCAACAACGCCTTGGAATAGTCTGAAACATTCAATGTGTGCAGGTCAGAGCTGGAATGGTCTGATCTGGAAATCATGTATTATATAGCTTCAGTCATGGAGGGCATTGAAGGGGAAGAACAAATCTTAGCTTTTAAAACTAGACTAGGTTAGAGAATTTGTAACACATTTTTGGACACATCTTTTGTTTCTTCTTTGTAATATCAGTACCATCGGTTTGTTGGTTTGGAATTGAACATAATTGACACTGGATGTTCACTGACGTTCTTATTCATCTCCTATTTGAATGCCGGTTCTCTAGCCTTTTAGCAGCTTGTGCTGGACTACTTGTGATGCAGTATAGGAACAAGAAATTTACATTTTTGTTTGTAATTTTGTACATATAGAATTTTATTATTATTCAGGTAGATTTGTGATATTGTTATTATTATTATTATTAGAAGCTAATATTTATCAGGATTCTTATTAGAAGAGGAAAATTAGAGAAAGAGGAAAGAAACCCTATAGAAGAGGGTAAATACCTATAGTGGAGGACTGAAGAATTGAAAGAAAACCTGTAGGAGTTCAAATAAACAGAAGGAACTCAGTTCTGAAATTTTAATCATAATCAACGTTGTTGGCATTCTATAAAAGATATGGTGTTTATGTAGACACCAAAAAACCTTATTTTCCCAAACTAAATACAAAATAAGAATTCGTAATAGCATGACCTTTTAGTAATAACAATAACAACGCACTATCAAGAAAGATTTTCTTTGTTCCTGTACTGCATCAACTTGTCAAGTTGTCTGGTCTATGATCGCTTGCTTTTCCAGTATCAAGAAGCCTTGACTTGAGAGCAGGACCAGCTACTTAGAGCAGGAGCACTTTGGTACTTAGCAATTAGGGAAAAAAAAAAAAAAACTGACATCTTTTTAAGGGTTTATTCATTCCAGCTTCCTCTACGATTGAGGCTTGGTTATTTTGGTTGCTTTATTCCTGATGTGATTTATGATCTCTCCTTTTACAATTTATTTTTTCGATCTTAATATTTTTAAAAGCTTGGAGTGATATATATATATATATATATATATATATATATATATATATATATATTCATTTGAAATCAAATGTAAATATATTTGCACATAAAAGTTAGCTTTGCTGTATATTGTATTTAAATGGGTAAATTTCAATTTGCCTCATGAGATTTATATGCTGTATCAATTTTACTTAAAATCTTTGATTTATTTAAATCAAACTCCACAACTTTCATATTTGTTTCACTCTTTATTTATGCCAACTTCGAAAATAATAACAAAAAGTATGTGTAAATTTCAATTTCATATTAAAGTTAAAGGAATATCTTAATATAACCTAAAAAGTAAGAATGAACAAATTAAAATTCATTAAAGAAAGACATTTTTATCTGTACTCTATATATGTATGTATATATATATGATAAAAAAAAAAAGGTTTTTTTTTATCCATCAGCACTATTCTACCGATTCTTTGACAATACAAGAATAAGAGTTAAGCTAAAAAAATGATTAAAAAAAATTAACAATAACATCTAATCCTACTATTGTTGCTTTTCCTATGCTCTCTTGCTAATATATCATATCCGCACATTTTATCAAACTTTCCATCATAATATAAAATAAAATATTGAACAAGAATTTTCAAAAAGAATATTAAATAAAATCCCATATAGTTGAAATTATAGATTGAGTATAGGACAAGTTTGACGTCACCTAAAGTTAAATTTATTTGAATCTTAATTTTTATTTAACCGTACTATTGATTAAGAAAAAGACGTTGGTAAGTCAACGATCATAATAGAACATCATTAAAGCATAAAATTCAAAAGTCAAGGATCAATTCTCACTTCTAGATATAGTTGTTTAACTCAATTCATCGTTTTAAGTACGGTTGCCTAATAATTATTGCATTTTACTTTTCAGGACAAACCACCCTTGAAGACAAGGCCATTACATCACATTTTACTTTTTAAGGTAGGTCGTCCTTGACAAAAAGCCATCGCATTTTACTTTTTAGAGCGAGTCGCCCTTGATAACAAGACCATTGCATTTTACTTTTCGAATCGGATCGTTATTGGCAACAAGACCATCACATTTTTACTTTTTAAGATAGGTTGTCATTGACAATAAAACGATCGTATTTTTTTCTTTTTGGGACGGTATCGCCATTGACAATAAGGTTATCGTATCATACTTTTATTTATTAAGGCGAGTCGTCCTCGAAAATAAGGCCATCGTATCGTTTTTTACTTTCTAGGATAGGTTATCCTTAATAACAAGATCATCGTATTGTGTTTTTACTTTTTAAGACAAGATCGCCCTTGACAAAAAAATCATTGTATTTTACTTTTCGGGATAGGTCGTCCTTGATAACAAGGTCGTTGCATCACATTTTACTTTTTAGTGCGGACCATCCTTGACAACAAAGCCATCAAATCACATGCTACTTTTCAAGATAGACCGCTATTGACAACAACACTATTGTATCGTATTTTACTTTTCAAGACAAACTCGCTCATGACAATAAGGTCATCGTATCGTATTTCACTATCTAGGGCAAGCCATCCTTGACAATAAGGCCATCATATTGCATTTTACTTTTCGTGGCGGATCGTTCTTGACAATAAGGTCATTGCATCGTATTTTACTTTTTAGGTAAGTCACCCTTGACAATAAGGTCATTGCATTGCATTTTTAGTTTTCGGGATAGGTTTTCCTTGATAATAGGACCATTGTAATTTTTACTTTTCAAGACAAGTCGTCCTTGACGAGTAAGGCCATTGCATTTTACTTTTTAGGGTAAGTCGTCCTTGATAATAAAGTCATCACATCATACTTCTACTTTTTAGGACATACTATTTTGACAATAAGACCATCATATTGTACTTTACTTTTAAGGCATGCTACACTTGATAACAAGTTCATCATATTTTATTTTTATAGATCAAACCATCCACTCAATTTGTAATAACTAATACCCGCTAAAACTAAAATTAAATAAAAATTAAAAATTAAATACATATGAAAAATGTTTTGAAGTATAAAATACTCCGTAATAACTTGAAAGAATATTTAGAGTTGTTAAAATAGTCCATTTATACTTAATAAATGTTTTATTGATTTTACGATGCATGAATAGTAATTTTCATACAAAATAATTATTTTCAACATATTGCATATGCATGAAAAATATCTTGTTTGCTTAGAATATTTGTTAGAGGGGTGTTGAATTATTTTATGTGATTGTGTGAATTATTTTATTTGTTGAATATTTTATTTGAATTTTCATTGGTACGAATAGAGTTTTAGAGGTAGAATAATTAATTTGGACACTTAAAAAGTATGAGGAATTTTTTAAGGGCATAGAAAAATCATTTAAGATGTATGGGAGTACCTAATAAATTTAAATTAATTTTATATATATATAAGGAATATTTCTTATAGGAAATAATGTAATTTTTACACTAAATAATTAATTTGGAGGCCTAATAACGGTATGAAAATTATATAAATCTTGATTAAATTATTTTAATAAATTTTTGAATTTATTTTGGAGAGAAATTTAATTGTGGAAAAGTATAGAATAAAATTTTAGAATCAAAGGCCTAATTGAATAGAAATTAGGGACCTAATTGCATAAAATTAAAAGTTTGAACTTCTAAATTAAATTAGCTATAAACCTAAGGAGTTTAAAGGTTGTTAAGATACCTTTAAGAGAAGGACCTAAAGTGGTGAATTGAAAAATTAAAGGATGATTAGATGAGTAATTAGAGAAAAGATTAGAAAAATGAGAGACTAAAATTAAGAAAATTTTGGACACTTCTCCACCCTTCTAGCTAAAATTTTGCTGTATGATTAGGGGTTAATTAATGAATTTTGACTCACTTAAAAAAGGAAAGGCTGAAAGGCCGCAAGATGGAAGGGTAAAACTTAAAGAAAGGCTAAAGGCTAAAACTTATCCATTTGAAGGGCTAGGATTAAAAGTTAATTTAAGAATAGGATTACTCCAAAACACGACAATTCAATGGTGGAGATAAGGTCAAAATTACATAAAAAATTTAGCTATAAATAGGGTGCAAGAAATTAGAGAAAATGCATGGAAATTAGCTAAAACCAAAGGAAACTCTTGCAAAATTTCCTTGAAATTTCTACCAAAAATCCACTTAAATCACCTCCAAACACCTTAAATCAACTAATCAAGCAAGGAAATCAAGTTAGGAGATTAAGAATTATCAAGAGGAAATTTGGAAGTTTAGGTCGAATTGGTGGAGAAAAGAGGGAGGAAGAAATTTTTCTCAATCACCTCACTTTCTAAGGTTTAATTGGAGCTTAAACTCCACGTACATCACAAGGGTTGTTCAATTGATATTAATTTGTGATTTATGTGCTTTACTTTATGAATTTTAGCTTTAATTTTGAGAATTAAGGTTAGGGTTCTTGATGAAACAAAATTGGGTTGAGCTTATAATTCATACAATTAAGGTTGAAACATGTTAATTAGATTTAAATTTAAGGTTTAAAACTCAAAAATTTATACGGTTAGGAAGAGATGAACATTCGGCCTAAAGTGATGATTTGGGGATTTTTTATTCTTTCATGGTAATTTATGTTTTAGAACTTGATTATGACTTGATTAGGTATGAATTAGTGTTTAGGAATGAAAAATCTCATTTAAATCGAAGAAAAATCCATCAAATACCTAGGGTTCCATTTGGCCTAAACTTGAAATTTTAGGGTTTTGATTTCATCCATTCAATTCATGATTTGTGTCAATTACTAAATAAGTATAATTTGATGAGTAGCAAGGGAAAATTCTAAGAAAATTGAAGAAAATTGCTTGATTTAACTTAGGCCCAATTTTAGCCCATTAAGGCCCAATTTAGGTTTAGTCACACATTTGTTCCACATGTTATTGATGTTTTAGAACTTGATTATGACTTGATTATGTATGAATTAGTGTTTAGGAATGAAAAATCTCATTTAAATTGAAGAAAAATCCATGAAATACCTAAGGTTCCATTCGACCTAAACTTGGAATTTTAGGGTTTTGATTTCATCCATTCAATTCATGATTTGTGTCAATTAGTAATTGAATAAGTATAATTTGATGAGTAAGAAGGGAAAATTCTAAGAAAATTGAAGAAAATTGCTTGATTTAACTTAGGTCAAATTTCAGCCCATTAAGGCCCAATTCAAGTTTAGACATGTCGTTACCCGACGTCGGACGAGACTCCTAAAATTAAAAATGCTAAATGAACGTGATTAATATTTACAAGTTTATTTACAGAGCTTTGGAGTCACCACCTAGTATTAAGAAACTAGGAACCTAAAAATAACATCGGTCTAGAGATTCTATGGTAAGCGAGTTGGTTACACTTTTAGGAAGACAATTATTCACCTACAAGTGTCCTTTCCGAAGAAAGGTATCACATCTTGTTTTAGTCCTAAATTTATTTCCTACATTGTTCATTTATGCCAATTTGTTTTATTGATTTTTAAATTCCAAATTTTAAAGCTCGAATTAAAATTTTTAGTTTTGGGCGTGGCATCGTATTGAAGCGATCGTCGGTCCCTTTCATCGGGTGACACGTCGATTCAAACATCGGATCCACTTTAAGCCTTAACACAACCGGTGTGTCGAAGGATATCCCGATTATTAAATGATGATTTTTCGTAACGACGGTCCCTATCCAATAGGAGACCTCATCACAAAACGACAGATCCTTATTAGGAGGAGACTTCGTTGAGAATTTATTATTTTTATATTTTTAAGTTAATAGCAAAACATGCATAAATAAAAGTTAAGACTCAAAAAAAATAAAAAAATATTTACAGAGAAATTAAATATTAACTCCTAAATTAAATGTAAACTATCAAAACATATAATAAGTTTAAGACTAAGACGAATACTAATTAAAAATGATTAAAGATCATAAAATATCCGAATTAAATATGGAAGGCACAAAATTTAAATTCTAGTGGAATATTTTATTTTATTTATTACGTTTTTTGTTATGTTTTTTTTTAAAAAAAAAAAGGGGAAGGGGAGAGAGGCGAGTACCGGCTTTTTATTTTTTTGGTGAGGTCGGACTCGGTTTTAGAGAGGCTTGGCTGAAGTCAACCCAACTTGTTGTTCAACGTAAGCCCACAAATAGCCTTTCATGCTCCTTTTTCTTTTTATCAAACCTCGATCCGGCACCCCTCCCTTCTAATTCATTTCATTTCTTCTCTCGTTATTCCTTTTTCTTTCACCTTCTCTCAACTTCGCGAGAACCAAGTTTACATTTTTTAAATCAAAAGCCCACCGACTAAGCTACTTTCATTTCCCCATTTCAACAAAGTAAGATCTAAATTAAAAATAAAAATTAAATTAAAGGAAGAACGAAAAGAGAATAAACTAACTAGATGAAACCGACTCGAGATTTCGAAATTGTGGTCGTTGATATGCGAATCAAATAGATGATGATGGTTTTCGAAATGATCTCTAGATGATCTTAACCGAGAACAATGATATGATTTTGGTATTGATGTTCGACTTTTCTTTTGTTTGCGGAGTTGACGAAGAGAAAGAAACTAGATTCGGCTTTGATGCCCGTAAAAATTGCGTGAAGAATGCTACTCGGAATTTCAAAACAAAACTCCATTTCTCTCAATTTTTTACTCTCCCTCAACCCAAAATTTTTTTTTCATCCTCCTCCCCCTTTTCTTTCTAGGATACCGCCTTTTTATAGATATTGAGAATTTGAGTTTCACCTTCAATCAAACACTTTCAAATTCAAGTTTCATCCTAAATCAAATACCTAAAAATTCAGATTTTTTAGTTATTCAATTTGAACTCAAATTCTCGTTATTGAAAGGTGATTCAACCAAGCTAAACTGAATTTTAAAAATTGGGATAGACTTTAATCTGTTTTTTTTTTTTTTTGGTTTTTTGTATTTTTTGTATTTTTTAAATAAAAAAAAAGTAGAAGTGCTTTTTTTTTTTTTGGTTATTACAAGACACATATTTGTTCCACATGTGATTGATGTTTCAGAACTTGATTATGACTTGATTAGGTATGAATTAGTGTTTAGGAATAAAAAATCTCATTTAAATTGAAGAAAAATCCATGAAATACCCAAGGTTCCATTTGGCCTAAACTTGGAATTTTAGGGTTTTGATTTCATCCATTCAATTCATGATTTATGTCAATCAATAATTGAATAAGTATAATTTGATGAGTAGGAAGGGAAAATTCTAAGAAAATTGAAGAAAATTACTTAATTTAACTTAGGCCCAATTCCAGCCCATTAAGGCCTAATTCGAGTTTAGACACACATTTTTTCCACAAATATTAATTACGTTGATTCGTAGTGTTGATATGTGTTTAAACTACTTGGTGTTAAAAATTTAGAAGGAAATAAGAAGAAAATAATTAGGTTTAAATTTGGGTAAGTTTCGACCTAAAAAGAGGAAAATTAAGGTTTGGTTTTAATTAGTCTTTAATCCTTAAATTGGTTAATTTGATCTTAGGATAGTGTAATAAAATTAATAAGAATTAAAGATTTTAGTAGAAACTAAAATTTGGCTTATAATAGTCAAGTTAGGGTTTAGGCCCAATAAGGCCCAAAATGGAATTAATGCATGTGATTAATCAAGTAATACTTAGTTAAGTTAGTTCATGAAATTAGGATTAATTAGAGAAGAATTGAGTGTGAAATGGATGTTAAAGATTGAAGAAAAAGATTAGGTTAAATAATACCTAATTCGGCCTAGCTAGGGAAAATGTAGAATTATGGCTTATTTTATGTAATTTTATGCTTAATTGTGTTTTTGGATGGTATTTAATGTGTTTGAACTGTGGGTGTTGTATATAGTTGAAATGTGGATGATTGTGAAATCATGTTGTTTGGATGGTATGTTGGTGTTGTTGTGGATTATGATGGTTGAAATTATTTATGCAATGTAATATTATTAATGCAATTGTATTATTGATTTTACACATTATCATGGCATGATTGCATCACTATTCATGGCATGCTTCTCATGAGTCATAAGTATTTAGGCATTGTCAATAAATGCTTATGCGACCTAATTTTATGAAATATGTTTAAAAGTCATGGAAACGTATTTTACGTAATGGTTTTTCAATAGCAATTGGAAGTGTTTAAGGAATGTCGTTTTCATGACCTTACGGATTTTTATGAGGAAAGGGCTTCATGGTTTTCCATATGATGATGGTAATGATTCGGGACCGAGCAAGTGCGAGAGGTGCACTTTTAGAGGCTCGACAGGATGTGTCCATAGACGAGTCTAGTTCACCGGACATACATTTTGAAAACCCCGAAGCACCTAAAATGGGACATGTCCAAAGATTAAAAAAAAAAAAAAAAAGACTTTCAAATTAATCACGAAATTATGACATGAAAAAAGGATTTGATGTGCATATACTAATGTTTTGCACATGCATATACATTCACATACATGACATACATAAGTTAACTTACTAGGCTATTGCTCACTTAGTTCCTTGTGATGTAGATAATTGAGGTACTATGACTTACTTCTCTCGCTCACTGATTTTCGAGGGGTACACCGTGTGTATATACCTTGGTTGGGGTTTCGGCTTCTAGGTTGATCTCGTTGCATGTCTGTTTTATTTTTGGTATTAGCTATCATCCTATATGTAGTAGGATTAGTCGATCTATTTTATGCTATAGTAAAAACAATAAACAAGTAAATGGAGTAATTCTAAGGTAATGTAGTTAGTCATTAAGCCAATTTTGAAGTAATTGGCAATAAACTAGTTTTGTATGTAAATAGTAGTTTGTATGTAACCTAAGTACCAATAATAAAATGGTAGTATACTCATAGTTAGTGTAGTTACTTTCAGCTATTCATCGCATGTTAGTACCTTATAATAGTAAAACAATGTAATTAATTATACGCCAATTAAAGTCAATGGTAATTAAAGAAAAAGATAAGCGAGTTGAATAATAATAATGAGTTGCAATTGAATAGATTTACATAAATTAATAGGAAATGAATTTAGGACAATTGATTGTTGCGAATCCAGTTATTCCAATCCGAAGAGCGTAATTAAAATTTTAAGACATAAAAAATTTGTAATGCCTTTTAGTTAAAGTGTAGGACCAACTTTGTCAATTTTAGACTTTTATAGCATAAGTTACACTTCAAGCATTAAACATTAAGTCACATTGCCTTGTTAGCTTACATTCATTGCACCTTGAATGTAGGTTAATGACGATAGTATTCTCAACTTTTTAAGCCCTAGGTTGGATGGCTATTCATGGCATGCTTCTCATGAGTCAAAAGTATTTAGGCATTGTCAATAAATGCTTATGCATGCCTAATTTTATGACAAATGTTTTAAAATCACGAAAAAGTATTTTACGTCATGGTTTTCCAATAGCAATTGGAAGTGTTTTAAGGAATGTTGTTTTCATGACCTTAAGGATTTTTATGAGGAAAGGACTTCATGAGTTTTTCAAACGATGATGGTAATGGTTTAGGACCGAGCAAGTGTAGACATGCATTTTTAAAGGCTTGGTAGGACACGTCCAGTAGACGGGTCTAATTCATCGAAATACATTATAGAAACCTTGAAGCACATAAAATGAGACATATCCAAAGATGGAAAAAGACTTTCAAAATGACCATGAAACGTATCATGACATGAAAAAAAAATTTGATATGCATATACCAATGTTTTGCACATGCATATACATAACATGCATAAGTTAACTTACTAGGCTACCGCTCACTTAGTTTCTTGTGATATAGATAATTGAGGTACTATGGCTTACTTCTTCGTCGAGCTAATTTTCGAGGGGTGCACTAAACGTATATACCTTGGTTTAGGTTTCAGCTTCTAGGTTGATTTGTCGTATGTTGTCCTCGTTTCTAGTATTAGTTATCGTCCTGTATGTACTAGGATTAGCTAGTTTGTTTTATGCTATAGTAAAAGCAATAAACAAGTAAATGGAGTAATTCTAAAGTAATGTGTTAGTCAATAAGCCAATTTTGTAGTAGTTGGCAATAAACCGATTTTATATGTAAATAGTAGTTTGTATGTAACCCAAATACCAATAGTCAAGTGGTAGTGTACTCATAGTTAGTGTACTTACTTTTAGCCATTCATCATATATTAGTACCTCGAATAGTAAAATAATGTAATTAATTATACGATAATTAAAGTAAATGGTAATTAAAGAAAAAGATAAGCAATTGAATAATAATAATGAGTCATAACCGAATATATTTACATAAATTAATAGGAAACAAATTTAGGACAACCGATTGTCACGAATCTAGTTATTCCAATCCGAGGAGCGTAATTAAAATTCTAAGATGCGAAAAATTTGTAATGCCTTTTAGTTAAAGTGTGGGACCCATTTTGTCAATTTTAGATATTTATAGCATAAGTTACACTTTAAGCATTACAAATTAAGTCACGCTATCTTGTTAGCTTGCATTCATTGCACCTCAAATATAGGTTAATGACGATAATATTCTCAACCTTTTAGGTTCTAGGTTGGGGATGTTACACAATTAGCCTTTTTTCTTCTTTACAAATACATTAAACAAACCGAACTTGAAGTTCACGCTTTAGATAGCATATGCACCGTAAGCATTATAAAGAGAGGACAACCGTCATAACCAAAATTTTCTCCCTAAATTTTTATCTTTTTTTATTTTTATTAGATTTTTTATTACCTTATTTCTTTATTTGTTTGTTTGCTTTATTTTTTTGCATTTGCATTTCATTTTGGAAGTAACTACCAAAAAAAAAAAAAGACAAAAAAAAGAAAAATACAAAAAAAATTATATTAGAAGGCATAATTGAATCAAACAAAATTGAAATTGAGGCAATTGGAAACTTTAAGATTGAAATTAACAAATTAAAAGACCTAATTAAAAAAATCAAAAGTACAAAGACCATAATGATACATCTAAATGATACAATCAAAACAAAACTTAACCTACAAGACCTAAATCAACATAAGACATATATAATAGAACCAATTCGGATAATCCAGATGACTCGTCATCTATGTTCCTCCTTTAGCGTAATTCTAGCATGTTGATCCTATACTCTACCACCTTTGGGCTTTATTCATTTTCGTCAATAAAGATAATAGGCCGGAAGAGACAATAATGCCTACTCCCTCCTTGTATTGTAATTCTTGTTACGAAATTACGAGTGTACCGACTAAGAATCTCGCCTACACCACCTTCAATACCCGCTCATAAAGTACACATAAACACATTACACAATACCAAGCATAACTTTTGGCTTTGTTCATATAGAGTCAAACATATAACATTCATGAAACTTTTTTGGTTATGAGGGAGATAGGAATTGATCCTAGAGGTGAGAAGGGCCTTTTGGGTATAAATAGAAGTCTAATTAGGATTTTTTAGTAGGAGAATTATGAGAAAGCAAAGGAAGAATTGTGAAAAAACAGTTGAGAGGTAATTTTAAGGGATTGAGTCATTATAGGAAGGGAGAGTTGAGGGAAAACATGAGAGAGAGTAGAGAATTGGGAAAATCCCAAAACTAATTAAAAGAAAAAACAATAATTAAAAGTAATTCGGAGAGAGTGAAGTAGAAACAAACCACAACAAGGCTTAGGAGTTTGAGGCCCTTACCCATCGGCTTTGATAGCTTCGGGTTATGAAAGAGTCCCGGTTTCACCAGTTGAAGCAGATGACCGTTTATTGTCGTTTGCTCCTCCCCGCCTAGGCACCCGATATCAACTCCCTAGTACATTTTCTTGCCCACCGAAGTCACCATCGTCACTCGTCATTACATATCCTCACTTAGACTTTTTTAAGCAAGACACTTAGGTCTTCCCTCTAAATTATTGTCCTTATTTGTATCAATGTGAACTAGTTCTAGATGAACGATGGTAGTGATGCTCATCACTTCCATCCCATGAAGCCCTAAGCCCTCTTAATTTCACAAACCATTAGACTAGTTTTTTTTTTTTACTAGTAGGGTTTAGATGATTCATGAGGATTAGATTTAGGGCACCTATTTGCTTTTGTGTTTAGCTTTCAAGATTAGGGTTGGGTCAGCGAGAGAAGAAGGATGACTCGAGAATCGAATTAGCGAGACTAGAGAGAATAAGGGATTTAGGGCTACAAAGAGATTCAATTATGGGTATTTAGGGTTCGATTTTGGGATTTAATTAACGATCGAGGCTAGGTAGAAACTAGAGTTAGATCTATTCTATGATTTTAGGTAAGAACATGATGGATCAAGTGGGATCTATGAGATGAAGAGTTTATGGTATTGAGATCATTCAATCTTGAGAGGATTAAGGGAGTCTAGGTAAGTGAAAGACGAGAGAAAAAGAAAATGGTAAAGGGCTAGGGATTCAATTTTGACAAAAGGCCGGTAGGTAAGTTTTTGGGTTTAAAGGAGAAGAAAGGAGTTTGAGCGATCCGGTAGAGGAGGAAGTTGGAGAGAAAGATGGAAGAAGTCGAAGAACTGGGTTGCAGGAGGTAGAATGGGTATGGAAACTAAAGAAAGAAGACGAGAGGGAGAAAGAAGATGTGAGAGAGAGAGAGAGAGAGAGAGATGAGTATTAGGTGTTTGATCGAATTGATTTTAGGAGAAATGAAAAAACGTGTTAGAGGATAAGGGTTTAGGCTATGCCAAAAAACGAAAGGCCGAGCTTGGCTAAGTCGAGCCTATACGGCTATGGGTTAGGCCTAGGCCTAAAAAAGGAGAAAAAAGTAAAAGAAAAGAGAATTAATAATAGGTCCACTCTAGTGGGTCCGGCCCAATGGGTCAAGGGTCAATTGAACTAAAAAAGCCTAATACCCTTATTTTTACCCTTATTTCCTAAATTAACCTTGCAATCTTTTATGTATGCATTTTTTATGCTTAATTTAGATTTAATATTGAATTTTAAGATTTATTTAAAAAATTAAGTTCGGTAATTAGTAGGTGAACGAATCATCAAGTTTCCTAATAGTTAGGGACCGAGGATGATCCTCCACCAATAAAAAATAAAAAAGAAAATGCTAGAAAAAAATATTAAAAAAAAGAAAAAATGCTATCGAAAAGATAAAAGAAAAAAAAAGAAGAAATGTTAGGAAAAAGATAAGAGAAAAAATGCTATAAAAAAAAGAAAAAGAAAAAAAGAAATGCTAGGAAAAAGATAAGAGAAAAAATGCTATAAAAAAGAAAAGAAAAAAGAAATTGTAGGAAAAGAAAGAAAAAGGAAAAATATAAAAAAATACTAGGTGAGAAATTAACAAAGTCTTCTATCTAATAGGAATCGATGTTAGCCCAAAACAATCATATTTATTAATTAGGTTATTCTATGACATAACGATTATGTCAAGACTTAAAATATATCCAATGTTGAATTGATGAGACGTCCGAAGGAGGAATCGACAATTGGTTCAACATGATGCCACAAACAAAAATAAAAAAATTAATTTTGCTTAGAAAATAATACTTGGAAATTGACTTAGAAATAGTTTGCAAAAATAGAACTTTTAGGAGATAATTTTTAGAATTAAACCAAACATAGTACATTTCCTTGAAAATGATGCTTTTGGATGATTGATATCTCTTCGAAGACATAATCAACTCCTTACTCAATAATCTTTGAATAAGTATCCATTTTAGGTTCATGGTTTCTTTAATGCTAGGTGGCGACTTTGAAATTAATAAATAACTCACAATCTTAAAAATAATTTTTAACAAATAAATCATAAACGTTAATTTTTTAGAGTATTGCAAACGTCGAGTAGCGACAATGGTTAATTTGATATTATTTTTTATTCCATAAAATGTATCCTTTTCTCATCAATCTTTTCATATTGTTTTTTTTTTTGTTTCTTAAAACAAAAATCAAAATAAATTAAAAAAGCAAAAATAAAAAATAAATGAGAAATAGATTTAAAAATACGAGGACTAAATGATTAGTTTTTTAAAAAATGAGAATGACTAATTAATTTGTTTCCGGAAACAAGAGAGATTAATTTATAATTTACTTGGCAACATTACAATGCATTATCCAAAATCAATATTAAAAACGTTAAAGGAAAGAAACAAAAGCTAAATGGTCCAAACTTTCTTTGAATTTTAAGTTATTTGAGTTCAACTTCTAATTTCATTTCTTACCTTTCTCCAATTATTTTTCTCGCTGTTATATTTTCATCAATTTTAATTATGAAAATACACGTAACTTTTTAAATTTTTTTAACAATTAAAAATATATTAAAAATTATGAATACTTTGTTTTCTTTCCTTCAAAATTTGTTTTTTCTTTCTAAATTATTTTTTAATTGCATACTTCTTATCATTTAGGATGGAATAAACAAGTTTTAGAGTGGAAAAACAAAATATTTATAAGTTTTAACATTTTTTAACTATTAGCGAATAACACTTATATGTAAGAGTTGATGAAATATATATATATTTTTTAAAGAAAGACTGATTCTCATATGATTTAAAAGTTAAAAAGAGCTTTGGACCATTTTGCCATTAAAAAAAAAAAAAACCGAATTAGATGACATGTCGTCCATAATGCATAGGCGAGGACCGAGGAAGATAGGAATCATGGGTTCGGTTTTGTTCCTTGGACCTCAAAAGTCTGGACCCAACTCTTGAACTCTCCGGTTCGGCATTATCTGTCGACTAGACCCATGAACCTGATCCATGTCAATATAAGGAGGCAGCGGGATGCGTTATACAGAAAACGACATACCACACAGGGAGAGATTGCTATCTGCAAAGATGGGTTTCAGCTGTTCATCCAAAGCGACTGCCATTTTCGGTTTGCTGGCACTGTCCACACTGGGTAATTATAATTATCTGTTAGAATTTTTTTTAGATCTATTTTTCTTGTTTTCATCTCTGATCTCTAATTATCACTTTCTTCTCTCGCAGTTTCAGCAAAGAAATCCGCCGATGTCACAGAATTGCAGATCGGTGTGAAGGTAATCAATCATCATCTTTCTGACTAATAGTACTTTTTTCTTTTTCTTTTCTTTTTTTTTTTTTCTGTTGCTTACTGTCTCTATTCTTTTATGTTTTCAGTTCAAGCCCGAAAGTTGTGAAGTTCAGGCTCACAAGGGGGATACAATCAAAGTACACTATCGCGTAAGTCAGTCAGATCGCAGCTTCTGTTTACTTTTGTTGTTTCTTCTTTCTATCTATGATCTGGAAATTGGAATTGCCTTTGTTTATGGCTGTCTACATTTTTTTGGAGCTTAGGTCCCACTATACCTTTCCTATGAGCTGCAAAGTGTGTGCTTGTTGTGCCCTTTTAAATGCAGATTTTTCCTTGTTTTTGTATTTCACTGGGATGTTATCCAACACTATCAGAGTCTCTAAGTGTATAGGATAGGCACCTGTTAATTGGACATCTAGACAAGCTTTTTCCCATCTTAGAGAAACGCAGGCATGTAAAAGAAAAATCTAATAGTTCCTGTGACTTATGGTGTCCTAAAGTAATTGATCAAGCCTTAGCGTGTAGGATTGGCAATTGTTGGTTCTGTTTCTTTTTCTTTTTCTTTCCTTTCTTGTCTCCTCCTTTGAATTCTGTTTCTGAATTCTACCTTCGGTTCTTTTACTGATATCATGAGTTGTTGTCTTCACAGGGAAAACTCACCGATGGAACTGTTTTCGACTCCAGCTTTGAAAGGGGTGATCCTATTTCATTTGAGCTTGGCAGTGGTCAAGTTATCAAAGGTGTGCCCTGCATTAACAATCATTTCTTTCATTAACCTTTAGTTTCTTTATTCATATATATATGATGATTTGCAAGGAGATTATTTAGTCCATGGCATAATCCATTCACTGCAGGATGGGACCAAGGACTACTGGGAGCATGTGTAGGTGAGAAGCGAAAGTTGAAAATACCTGCAAAACTTGGTTATGGGGAGCAAGGATCCCCTCCTACAATTCCAGGTAATATATTATTTCCTAATCTCTTATTGAAACCTTTCGTGCAGTTTTCATTATTGAGATGCTGAGGTATCTTTGCCAAGTTCGTGAGTAGATGACTTTTCATGACTGGGATAGTATATATTATTTCTGAGATTATGTGTTTGTTTCTATTTGATAAAACTATCATATCATATTCTATATCCATTTATTGAACTTTACCTCTATAAGATAGCCGAGAGCTGGTTAACTCATTATAGAATTCTTGGATGTTGCATTCATGCAAGAATTGAGGAAGAGGAGTTTGAATTTCTCAATCTGGATGGTTGAGAATATGATCTCCACCAGACATACGTAATGCCTTAGTTAGCACATGAAAGGGTATACCATGATTTTTCTGTCTATCAATAACTGCATGCTTTGCGTGATGGATGTGAAGAAGTAAACCATTACTTTGGCAAATAATGAGCCAAACTAGTATTTATGGTGAATCCTCCGGGAAGTAGTAATGCATTACGATAAGAGCTCCTAATTCTCTGGCAAATACAGCCCTTTTGATCATTTCTTTGGAAGTACTTGCAGTAGCGTTTAAATAATGCCCTTTGAATTCACTGGTTTCAGCCTGTGCTGTATAAAGTATTTCAGCACAAACTAATAATTGATCTCTCCTACGCATAAATGGTTGGGAGGCCACGCTCTAATCATCTTTGGTAAAATCAAGTCTACACGATGTTTGTCCTATATGTTTACTTCAAAATCAGTTGTATTAGATGAAGTCTTTTAGATAAATGATTATATTTCAGGTCGTTGTTCATGTTGTTTATCTCTAGCTACTTGGAAATGTGTAATATGTGGTGGTTCTTTGAACATTTCAGGTGGAGCAACACTAATATTTGACACTGAGCTTGTTGAAGTGAATGGGAAAACATCAAGTGGAGGGAAAGCTAGTGATAGTGAGCTTTAGTCAAGTATTCAGTGCAAATGGTTCTTCTTGTCGTTCTCACTTGTCACAGGTTTTTCCAAGTAGCTTTCATTCTCACTTGTCATAGGTTTTTCGAAGTAGCTTTTGTGGCCAGCAAAAAAAAAAAACATTAGAATGGATTCTAGTCGAACCGTATCACATTGAGATAATTTGCTGTCCGCATTTATTGTGGTTTTATTTTATCAGGCTTAACCTATCATTTTATCGTTATATATGTCTCAAATATTCAAAATTGCCATATGTCAATATTTTGTTCAATAACACTGTATTTGTAAAATTGGTTAAAAACTAAAATCTTTTGATCAAATCATTCGAATCCATATGACAATACAAGAATCCTTTTGTTTTTATGAATCATTGAGTCATATAACTTAGTTCACGTAACATCTCACATCTAGTATGCAGATCTAATTTTTGTCATGTCATTAGAAGAATCAGCTAGCTGGTGCATCTTGTAACAATGATGATGGAACATTTTCTGGTTTGATTAAGCCTAGCAGCTACTTTCTTCAGTAAGTAAATTACCAATCCTAGAAGAAAATTATGTCATGTATGCTAGTCATAAGATTAGCTAGGGAGTTTGTAGCTTGAGCCTGTTGCTTTTCCGGTTCTTTGAGGTTGCTTTGGAGCCCGGCCTTGTTGATATTATTCATTTTCACCATGAATATGGTGAATTCATGGTGAAAATGAATTGATATCAGCATGACCGTGGTCGACATAGAGATCCTTTTATGTCTGGGTTTGATATATGGTTGAATATTATTATGTTTGAATATTATTATTTATTTGTAATGGCAGTTTTATGCCCAAATATTATCTAATGTGATAATAATAATGATAATATATAATAATAATTTGTGATAATTGTATTATTAGTACATCAGCTTTCAATCTTTTTACAATTAAGTACATGAATTTTAATTTTTTTTCATTTCAATATATTAATTTTTCAAAACTATTAATTGAGTACCATTGTTGATTTTTTTGTTAATTAATAACGTGTTTGTTATTTTTAAAATATCAAATTATAAATTTTTTTTCTTAATGGAGTATATATATTGTTTGACTATATTAATTTTTTCAAAACTACCAATAAAGTATTTTCGTTATTTTTTTTTTAACCGATGATGCGTTTGAATATCAGATTATAGTTCATTTCTTTTTTATTGTAAGGGACTTTCCTCTTAAATTAATCTACCATTTTAAGATTTAATAAATAATTAAAAATATTATTTTTAGTTATAAAATTTCGAACTAAATTCAGTTAGACTTCTTGTTAAAAAAAAAAATCAATTAAATTTAGGACATGAAAGTTGAAGAAAACACAAATGTGAGATCTTCTTCTTTTTTTTTTTCCTTTTTTTTTTTTTTTGTAAATCAAAAGATGCATTTTTTAACATCAATCTAACTGAGTTTAGCTTGAGATTTTATAGCCAAAAAATAAAATTTTTTAATTATTTGTGAAATTTTGAAAGTATTTTGAGGATAACAAATACCTCTTCATTTAACGGAAGTATTTAATTGATGGCTGTGAAAAATTAGTATATTCAAACGAAAAGAATTAAAATTTATGTATCTAATTGAGAAAAAGTTAAAAATGAGTCTACTCATAATAACATGCGTGTCTTATCTGGTTGCCTTTAATTTAAGATTTATGTGATTTTTCAATTTCATTCAAAACCTTTGTTTGTTTAGTTTAAGGCAAACTTCATAATGTAAGTTGGGTATCATTCAATGGACCACATGAACACATGAAGTCAGACAACTCCAATCTCTTTACAAAAATAACAAAATTCAACAATATGTTGAAACAAGAAATCTTTCACAACAAGAAACCATAGTTTTATAAATAACAAATTAGGATTCTTCATCATCTATATTTATAACTTTCAATGAAAAACAAAAAAATTAAATTTAAGAGGAAAACTTTCCTTCTCTACTTGCTATTTGTTCTGCTATTTTGAAATTCAAAATCGTTTATTTGTTAATATGATCGAAAGTTGTGATCCTCTTTTTTTTTTTTTTTTTTTGATTGAATCTCAATTTAGAAGTTTTTGAAAAACTACTGGCTAAATTAAAAGAAACCACACAGAAGAGTCTTACATGTGCTTCTTATCTGTGATTTGTTAGTAAACCACACATGAGGGGCACACATTTCATTTCATTTTCCTGGGATTGTAGTTCAATTGATCAGATCATTGTCCTGTTAAGACGGAAGCTACAAGTTCGAGTCTTGTTAATCCGGACAAATCCAATACCCAATAACTCAATAAAAAACTACATCAACTCATCTCTACATTTTCGATAAAAAGAGTACAAATGGCAAAATTTCATTCCTAAAGAGAATCCTTTTGATTATTTTATATTTATTATATATATATATATTTTTTATCAAAGCAAATACTAGTATGGTACTTTTTATTTCTTTAACTAGTATCAATGGAAATAGATAAAGACACATGTGGGTTGGTATAATTATGGGTGGCATTATATTTAGGATTCCAAGAGATATCGTACTAAATTTGGCCTTTTCAATTACCCTGGATTTGTATAATGAAATTGAATTGAGTATCTTTTTTTTTTTTTTGACAACCCTTACACAAATTGAATTATTATTTATATGATAAAAAAGCGAATTTAATTTATTTGATATAATCATTTTAATAGAAAAAGTATTTTATTTTTTACTACAATTTTGTCTAACCTCATTTACTAGTTTGATTTCAAACAATCTGTCTCATTCAAATTATATACCATTCAAATTATATACCGAAGTTTTGATATATTATATAGATTTCATTTCTAATCCAAGTAAAGAGTATATTAATAAAATAAAAATCAAATTAGAATTTTATCAAGAAAGAATAATCCTTTTTAAAGATTTATGCTGAAGGAAAAACAAATTTTTTAAAAAATAAATTTGGTAGAATATTCAATTTTTTTTATACACTTTTGTAGGACTCGTCTTTATAACTTTTTTTTTTTTTTTCAATTCAATAAGATTAAATCATATGTATATATATAAAAGAGTTTAGAACATATCTTCCTCTTCCTTATTTTGTTTTGGGTTTGTTTTGTATTGTCACGACCTCCGAAGTAGACTATGATCGGCGCAAGAATTGAAGGAGTTGTGAAGCTCACCTCCACTCAAGCAAATTTCGGATATCTAAATCATAATTATTAGACATGTATTAATCAAATTATCCATCCGATTCATAATGTCACAACCTAATTTGTCAATACTTCCTAAAATTCAACGCAAACTATATTTTCATAATACTTGTATATATCCAAAATAATAATTATAATCAACAACCTAATATAACTTTTACAAATATAAATGCATAACAATATAAAAATATAAGTTCAAAACATTAAAATTAAATGAGCCGCATGATAAATGTGTAGGCTTTAAGATAAACAATTTTGAGGAGTCACCAAACAATCTCACAAATCCTGCAAAGCTGAAATGATGGGATGTGAAGAAATCAATAGTATAATGAATAGATAACATATAATATAACTAAGGAAGAAAAACATATAAATGTACTATAATTTTTAATTTTGCTCAAAATGAAATATATGTTTGTTAAAGTCAAATATATACTTATCTTAAATATCAAACAATAGCTCATATTTTCAAATTGTTTAAATTCATAATCACAATTTCATATTGAAGTATATATAATCAAATCAAATCATATCAAGTATCGAAAATGTACATAGGGTGATCGAGTCATATCATATCATTGGATACGAATATCCAAATGCTACGTCCTTCGTAGTTAGGTATATCGCATGAGCACTTTAGTATCGTAAAGCTCACAGCCTACGCCCTCCGTAATTCTAAATAGTCACTCGACAATTATAACTCAAATTCATTCGACAATCTTTCTCTAACAACCCAATTTATACTTTATTACAATCAATTATCCATTATCAATTTCTAATTCAATTTTTATATAACTTGTCTCTACAATCTACCATTAATTTTGAATTCAATTTTTTTCCGCAACTTACTTCTACAATTCATCATCTAAACCAGCTTGGAGGTTTCTCAAACCCACAATCCAATAATTAATTTAACACCACCATTACCTTATTTCAAGCATCAAGTAACATAAATAAATGTTTAATCATCAAACCTTCAAATTTAATTCAAACCCTAACCCTAACGTAACTCATTTTTATTCCAACAACAAATCCAACACAAAACAACTCTAAAATTATCAACAAACTCATATAAACATTTTAATTTTAAGACCAAATAATAAAATCTCACATTTGACAAATATTTTTTCAAACTCCAATTTTAACCTTCAATCCAAACCTCTCAAAATTTAATATAGCTAAATATCACTTTGATCATTTTTTTTATGGTTTTTTTAATGTTAATTGGGCAATGTTTTAGTTTTGCACCAAAATGGAGAGAATTAGAGAGTAGAGAGAATTTTTGGGTGAGGAAAGAAGGAAAAGAAATGAAGGACAACATGAGGCTGTCCCGTTTTTTAACAAGGCTACCTAGGTTTTTTTTAAAAAATTCTTATTCTTATTATTTTCTTCTTTTTTATAGGACTGGCTACTAAACTTTTTTTTTTTTTTTTATAACAAAAATTCAGATTTTTAATTTATACTAAATATAATTTTCTTCTAACTAACTTATAACTATTTTTTTAAATTCCAAAAATTTATAATTTGCTAATTTAATCTTATTTTTAGGGCTGGTTATTACAAAATCTATGCATGTTTAAAGACTATTAGATGATAATTAATCACACGATTGTATAAAAATAGTTTTATAGAAAGGAATAATGGAAAAAGAAATGATAAATAAAGTAACAAAAAATTAAAGTACATAAAATTAAGACTTTATGTTCTCGTCCGTTGACGGCCTAAAAAGGTTCTCAGCCTATGGTACATTCTCCGGTCGATGCCGAGTAAAATTTAACCTCAAAGAATGGCTTTTCAGAATTGAGCTTCTAGAGGTTCAAAAGTATATAAGAGGCAAAATGTGAAGGTGACGGACGTAACATAAAATTATTGGGCGTGCTTCTCACTGCTTGAAATGCCAATGCCATTAGTGACACCATAAATTTTATAATACTTAAAAAGTTATTAATATAAATTATCCTATAAAAAGAGATAAACATAAATAAAAAAAATAAAAGAGAAAATTTAAAAAAAAAATTATATCAACATGAAAACCGTCTTTATCATTTTTTTTTCATATATCTATCTCTTTTTTTTAAAATAAACCCATAGAATACTTACTATACATGTCTACTAATTATTCTTTACATATTTTTGGAATAAGTGGCAGAGGTTTAAGAGGGAGAATGATTATTTATTTTTAACTATTTTGGACAAAATAAGATATTACTTGAAATTAATTGTGGCCACGAATATCAAGCAGGGATGTTCTGGTGCCTTTCAAAGAAAGTTTCCTTTATCGGCGGCGTTATTCAACCGAAACAAGTACACTAGAGGCCAGATCAGTACACACCAGAGAAGAGAAGCGGCAAACTGAAAATGCACAATACCAAACATTTTACTAGAGCCCTCCCAAAGCAGACATGGCAAATTAAACTTTGACATAATTAAATTTCACCAACAGGTAATATGTTCGGAGTTTATATTACGTGTAAACAATCAATGAAGTAACAAACGCTAAAAAGAATGATAACGATATATAATGTGACAATCTAATGATGCCTTCATCAAACTTGGTATGCAAGAGCACTAATTTTGAAGGGTCCCCCTCAGTTCACCTCCACCACTCTGGGAAGACTTCCAAAAAGCTCCAGCATTGGGGTGACAACCAAATGATACAATGGTCCTTTACCCAATAAGTGAATAAAATAGGGTACAAACCTTGGACCAGAACAGATGAATAAATTGCTTCGATACCGAAACAAACTCAGTGGTTCTGAACAATAAGGTATTTGCACTTCCTGTGATGGACATTAGGTGTGATTTAATGCAATTACATCACAGGCTATCTTGTGAGAGAGTCATCAATATTGTATGCCACCATATTATGGTTAGCTCACCTGTTCTCCAATCAAATCAAGACCAACAACCAAAAAACTGATGCCTTGAAATAATAGGAAGTAGAAGTGAATTCCTTGGGCAGATAGCAAGCTTCTCACTGAGGCAGTTAACAGTATCAATGCTAGAGCAAGTTCCTTCTGATACAAACGGTTTCTTTTTGTTTTCCCAGTTTTCTTGGTTGTTTCTATCTTGTTCAGCTCATCCAGGCCTGATTCTGAGGAAGATCTGTGGAGATTGGTAGTTTCCACCAAAGGGTCAGATTCCTTTTCAGCAAATGCAACTAAGTCTGCCTCCGATGATCTTCCTAATTTCTTTGTAACTACCCATTCATAAGAACTTCCTAATTGAAACAATCCTGATATCATGGCATTGAATTTGGTCACGGACATGGTGTTCTCAAACAAAAGGTATGGGACTATGAATGGGAATGACCGTGGTGCTGGGAGAATATTCAAGATAGACATGATTCCAGGGACATAACAAACAACCCAAGCTGGTAGCTGTGCTTCTGGCAGGAACATGGTAAGTGGGAGAATGATGCAGAAGAGAGTGAATGAGTAAAAAGGCAGGATAAGCTTCCTCAGTAAGAAGAAAAGAAATATCAAATTTGCTTTCTTGCCAAAAGACACCTGTAATTAGAAAGGAAGTATTTTAGGTTGTTAATACTGCATATGGTTAAAAAAAATCACTTCCAAGATTAAACACCCAAAAATAATGACATTGCAATGATCATTCACTACAAAAAAGAAAAAAATACTCCTTCAGTAGATATATTTTGCTGTTTCTCATTTCTACTTCACTGGGATGACAAACCTAGATAGTTGAATATTTCTGAATTTGTCTCTTAAGATTGAGAAAAAGATTTAGTATCTCAATGTAGTAAAGAAATAAGCTACAAATTCTCTGGTCCATATAAAAATCCTAGTTTTGTAAGTCCAATCTTCCTCTCCACAATCTTGAAGTTGCAGGACCAGGACTAATTTGTCTAATTTTAGGAGTCTATATTTTGCTAAGTTCCCAAATGAAGTCGAGAGCATACATAAAATAGCATAAAGCACATGCATTATGGCCTACAAAAAGGTTACAGAGGTTTGATGCATAGATTCTCTCCCAGTTAAATACCACCAACTTGGGAATTTTTTCCAATAAAAAGAAGATTTTATCAAGAGAGGAAAAGAACATGCACCAGAATGAAGGACATTGAGACATCCTCCCCAAGAAAAAAACCACAGAATAAGCATAACAAACTAAAAATACAATGCTCTCTCTATATCTGCTAAAGAGGCACCATTAAAGGTACCAATAGCAAGTAGTGGATCCAGATATATTTTTAAGTGGGGTTATTTAATAGCTCCCAAAAATAGTGTTAAAAAGTAGATTTATGTAAATATTCTAATAATATTTTTTTAAAAAAAAAATTGTAGACTACATTAATTGAAAAACTAAATAAATATATTAAAAGAATTTAGTTTACAAATAATTTATTTTCATAACTTTCAAAAATATGAAAAAATGTAGATATAAAACCAATGAATCAATAACTACTTAACATCCTCAATTAGAAATATACCTTCATATCATAAAATTTTCAAACAATTAAGAATTTGAAATAATTAAATATGATTTAGTTTTTTGAAAGATTATGTATTGAAGTGTGGGGATTGGAGAAGAAACAATTAAGAATTATTACACTATTTCTTATAACTTTTCCATCATGTTAAAAAATATTGTAATTCTTCCATACAAATAATCTTAGGATTTTATGATAGAAATATGTGTTGTGTAGAATTTAATAGCAGATATTCTAAATTGTCTACTACAAATATACATCCCTATTTTCTCTCAACCATTTACTATATTAACTACGTTTATTCCTAGCATAAAATGCTGTCAAATTATTATTTTTCTTTTCTTCTTTACCTGTACAAGGTAATTAAAAATTTGGCCCTCTTCCTGTAACTGTTTTTTACTTTCTGTATTATTTAGCGAGATCGAATTAGAAAAACACCCACATAATTTAATATCCAACATATATTATTACCATTTTTTGAAAATTGACTGAGGTCAACTGACCCCACTATTTATACTGTAGATCTGCCATGCCAATAGCTGACCACCAAAGGACGCTAAGAGCACTAACATGGTTTTTGTTTTAGGTAGAAAAACCTCTAGACTAACTCATGGAGCAAAAGTCAATTAGAGCATGAAGAGACATGAAGGTCAATGAGGTTCATTTGAACACGAATTTTCTTAAATTTATCAAGATATTTAGACATGAATGACATGCTCAACAGCCTGCCACCATAAGTAGCTTGATTGACTGCTCTAAGGTTAGTATCTGTGGTTCTGCATCCACTAGGGAATGATGTCATAATGGTCTCTAGTCCACTTTCTCATGATGTGTTTAAGAGTGTTTAAACTCCAAGCTAAAATATATAAAAAGAATTACATGCATAAATAACTGTGCAGGAAGTCGAACAATGAATGTTTTATTCACAGTATCTTCCAAACCTAGTCCAGCCCTAATTACTACTCAATTCTTTTCCTATTAAGTTTTCCATGTCAAGATAATTATTTTTGCCTATTTTATGTTTGTCAGAAGCATAACAGAGCCTGTTTTGCTGCTTGGAAGAGTAACTTCTGTATGACCAGAAATAACATTCAACATCTTTCTTGATTTTAAAGCATAAAAGGCATCTTTTCTAGGGGAAAAAAAAAAAAAGGACTTCAATATCTATCAAATATAAATGACAGCATGAGGAAGAAAAAAACTTCACTACCTTTGCACGGAGTATGTCAACAAAGCACAAGCGGAACAACTGCATTGGACCTGAATGCCAGCGATGTTGCTGTTTTTTGTATGCCTCATAGGACTCTGGAAGTTCACAAAGGCACTGCAAAAAGATAAAATAATTTAATTAAATTGATTATCCATCTTCAAATGTATAAAGTGACTCTAATAATTTAATGCATGACAAACCTTAACGTCATTCAAATAGATGAACTTCCATCCACAAAGATGAGCACGAACAGCAATATCCATGTCTTCAACTGTTGTCCGTTCCAACCAACCACCACATTCTTCAAGGGCTTTAATCCTCCATACACCAGCAGTCCCATTAAAACCAAAAAAATTGATGAAAACACCATTCACCTGTTGCTCAACCTCAAAGTGGAATGATAAGTTTATGTTTTGCAGTCTTGTAAGCAAGTTCTCATCCTTGTTTACAAATGCCCACCTAGTTTGGACCAATGCTAGGTCATCCTTCCCCTTCAAATTCAGAAATGCAAAGAACAAGACAATGAATTTCTTATCCGAACAAAAAGTAAAGCTAAATTTTCACCAACCCTCTTACTTGCAATCATCAGAGTATGTGTTACTATGAGGAAATGAAATGAAGAATCAGCCAACTTATCATGTATTACTGTTGCAGATATCACATGTATAATTATCCTTAAAAAGTAAAGATAGAGTATCAATGCTCATAATCATGAGGCATAACATTGCATTAAAACTATTTTACATGATCAAGGGAAGGAAACTTTATTTATAAACTGAGGTCTGTAATTTAATAAACAAATCCCTGTTTGGAATACAATAAAAAAATTTGGGATGTGGTATTAAAATACATCTCCTTTTGGCAGATTAAATTAACTAGGGAGAGAAAGGTAGGGAGTTTCCCATGTCAAAGTTAAATTTGTTTGTAACATGCATAGATGTGATTTGAGGTAATTGATCAAATAACGTAACTTTAGAGGGTTGGCAATCAGATTGGCCACATTGTATAAAAACACCATAAACCACCCAATTTGGACCTCTTTTGTCTTCAGTTAGAAAAGGGTTTGAATTGCTTTCTTTTAAGGATTTACTAAATCATTGTAACATCGCAGATCATTCTCTAAACAAAAGCACAGCAGCACCAACTTCACAAGGTCAACACAATCAACCAATTGGAAGGTTCAAGGTGCCTACAGCAAAACTAAATATGTAACTTCATGCCAAGTAGAATAATTGCACATATACCAAATCAAGGATATCAGAAAACTTGAACTGTTCTACAGGTTCCAACAAATTAATCACAACTGAGTCATAAATTCACCTCGAAGTAAGGAATAGTTTTCTTCAAGAAATCAGGCCCAGGCTGAAAATCTGCATCAAATATTGCCACAAACTCATAATCTTTTACATAATCACAGCCCATAGCAGATTTCAGGTTCCCTGCCTTGTAGCCTGTGCGTATGAGACGATGCCTATACAATATACGCACACCCCTTTGTTGCCATTTTTGTACTTCGGCCTTGATAAGGAGCTGAGCATCTAACTCATCAGAATCATCCAAAATCTGTATAAGCATTCTCTCCTTTGGCCAGTCCTGGATACAGCATGCTGCAATAGATTGTTGGTAAACCTGCATGCCAACCATTGATTGTTAGAATTGGTAAGTGTTGGGGGAAAAGAAAAAAAGGCAAACACAATTTTTGTGCAGGAAAACTAAAACAAAATGCTTTCTGTGGAGACAACAAAATCAAACTAAGGCTGTATTTGTTTGGAGGAAAACCAATTCCAGGAACTTGTATTTCCCATTTTCCGAGTGTTTGTTTCACGTTTAGGAAAAAAGTCAACGGAAAATAATAGAGTATTTTTGAAAAAATGTTTTCTCGATTAAAAATGAAGAAAACATTTTCCTTTTCACAAGTTGTCTTGCTTTCGTGTTATTTACTTCTCTCTCGATATATTTTAATATTTTTTTCTCTATCTTCTTTTTATTTAAAATATATCAAATTAATTTTTAATTATTCCTTATCAATTATTGTTAATTATTTAACTATTTTTTTCTTTATTTCTACTAATATTTGATTTCTTAATTTATATATACATTAAATATTCTTAAAAACCATTTTTACACTTTAAAATTATTTTTTTAATAAATATTTCAATAATTTATCTCTATTTTTTTACTATTATCTCAAATACCATCTAAGTTATATTTAAATTATTGAAAATGATTATTATAAAGCTGCAATTTTTTATAAAAAAAAATTTTAATTAATTAATTAATAAATAAATACATAATTTTCCTAACACTATTTATTTGTAATTAAATCAATAATTTATAATTTTAATCAATTGTAAAATTTTGTTGATAATTGTAGTGAATAATTGATTACAAATTATTGCAACATTAATCTTTTGAAACCAAATGAATAATTATCTACAAACGATAACTAATAATTTATAAAGCTATTTTTTAGACTAAATTATCAGTTCAATTTCTAAAAAAAAAATCTTAATTGCGTTATCAAAATAACAATGTTAGGATTATTTAGAAATTTTTTTTTACTAAATGTGAATATTAACTTGATTTTGTCCTCTGTAATTTTGATGAATTAGTTTAATTGTTAAAGAAGTGCATTTTATTTTTTGAATTAAAATTTTAAGAGTCAGTATTTATAAAAATTTATTAAATTTTTCTAAATATAATTTATATTGTGAAATTGTGAATATGCATTTTTAAAGTTTTCTCAAAATTTATTGATGTAATAATTATATACTGTTTTTGTATTTTAATTTTCTGTATCAAACAAATGCTAGAATATATTTTTCAGTAGTTTTTCATGTAATTACCAAACAACAAAAAATATTTTTTGGAAAATAATTTTCAAAAAAATAGCTTATTCAGGAATTGATTTTCCTATGAAAGTTGTTTTCTGCCAAACAAACGCCAAGCCTAAGGTAAAATTGGAGAGATTTTCCAACATAAAGTTTCATTTTTTTCCTCTCTCTAATTAGTTATTTCTCGTTTCTGCTATGCTTGGATATGTATTTTGCAAATAAAGCATAGACAAAACAAGAAAGAAATATACTCTCATCTTATAACCCATCCATTAATTACACAACCTATCATATAAATTACCAAAAAGTAAGCAGAGAAGAAGATAAGGAGAAGAAAAACAGCATTAATTGTCAAGAGATGTTAATCCTGAAGTGCACCCAAGTCAGCATCTTTAAGAGTCAGTCCTATTAAAAGCGTAGCTAGCTCATCTCACAATACTAAAATTCAAATGCCCATTCAAACTAACACAACTTATTGAAAGATGAAAACAGAGGATTGAATATCTGGATTTGAATCTGAATTTCTGAAAGATGAAAAACTAGTTAGGGCTTGTTTTTGAAAGAAAAAAACAGAGGATTAAAGCAAAATCACATCTACAATCCCAAAATCAACTCGCTAACCACTATCCAACACTAATCCTAAAAAGCAGAGCTCCTAGTATCCGTAATAATTGAAACTAAAATACTTGTACTGACAATTACATAACTAATTAACTCACTAAGTAACCAAGTCACTAAACTAAAAAATAAAACATAAAAAGAGAAAAGTTTCGAGGATAAGAAACCTACATCTGCTTACCTCCCTCTCATTGCACATTGGAATCTGCACCAAAACCATCGGATAATCCTTCACATTCTCTCTACCGTCATACTCCACCGCCGCCACTGGCCTCAATTTCCTAAACTTGATCCAGAAACACCCTAACATCAACACAATACGATCTACCGACTGCATTAAAAACAAGATAATACACACATTCGTCAAGCTCTGCAGCGGCGGTGCCAAGTAATTCGCCCTTAAATCCAACCACTTCGCATAGGCCCTTTCGACTGCGGCCTCCGCCGATTCCACCGACGGGGGACTGAAATGCCATCCCTTGAAATACGCAACTAACTCGAAACACAACAACAGAACCACCAGAAATAAAAACAATTTTATGATCCTGTAAAGTCGTGATGAGATGGAGGAATCGGAGGGCGAGTCAGTTTTGCTAGCAGCGATCCTGCGATTGGCTGTTCGGAGGAGGTCGATAGAGCCGTTTGTGAGCCACGCTAGGGAGGAAGCGAGTTGTTGGAATTTGAGGAGCCAGAGCCAGGAAAGCTGGCGGGCACTGCGTGTGTGGCCTTTATCGACGGTCAGATCGGAGGTAGGGCTATGGATCTCGACGGTTAAGAAGGCGGTGTTGTCCGATTTGTCGAGAAACTCGCGTTGCTTGTTCCACCATTCTTGAAACTCGTAATTTTGAGCTCGACTACTCATAGAAGGGTAAATATTCGTTTTTGTTGTTTTTTCTTTTTTTTGGTTGAGAGATCTCACTCAGTCAGCCAGTTATTTTTGTTGGAAAAAATGCGAGTGTGTGTGATTGGGCGGGATGTGTGGGAGTGAAGTGAGCTAGTGTTACTATATGATAGTAGTAGTTTAGACTTTAGAAACGAATGGAAGAGAAGAGGAAGCAGAGGCGGATGCAGAGGAAGAGGCAGGCCATGTGACGTCCCAAATCACAGAGATATAGTATTTATTTAGGGGGCGGCCTCAACTCATGTTTCCTTAATTATTTATGTCCAACGTGAGGAGAAGTAAATTATAAATTAGTTCTTTTATTTTTAAGAAAAAAATTAATCTTTTTATTTTAAAAATTAATTATTTAATCTGCATTTACCATACTTAATTCACTAATATTTTATTTTAAAAATTTTAAATTTCTTATACTTTTTTTATATTTTTCTCTATTTCTTAAAATAAAAAACTTAAAATAAATTAAAAAAGAACAACAAAAATTAAATGTCACGACCCTAAGGGTCATAACTAACATAAGAATTGAGAAAATCATGAGGCCCATTTCGACTCAAGGAAGCCTCGAATACTCATACTATAATCCTCAAATATGTATCATATCAATATCATTTCACTTCATAATAATCTAACATAATATTCATTATTTTATATCTCCAACACAAATCATAATTCAATGTTATTTTTGCATTTATCAAATCAATATCCATAGTTGATTTTTAATACAACACCTACAAACTATAACTGCAGAGCTTCTAAGAATTACAACAAAATCAAACATAAGTTATAAGAGATTACAATTAAATGAGTCATACGATCAACATGCCGACTTCAAGAGAAACGAGTCGAATAAAAGCTAAAATGGACACCCTCACTAATCCCGCAAAACTAAAATAGTGAGAGGTGAGCAATTAATAACTCGGTGAGTAGATTATAACACATCTAAAAGAGAAAAATGGATTATGGATGATAGCTTAAAATTCGAATCAAGATGCCATGTGTATCTCTTCAAAACGAATATATATCATAAAACCAAATTGTACATCATAGCTTAAATGGTTCAAAACCATTTCATATCGAATCATCGAAACGTATGTATATATATATATAATCGAATGAAACCACATATCTAGGTTTTTATTTACTCATGAGGTGAATATAATGTATCATTGGATGCGAACATTTAAAGGTCATGCCCCTTGTAACTAAGCTTTTGTATGTTAACCGACACACGAGTCGCTAGCACTCTACCTCTCCTGTTAGTTGGAGCCTTGTATTATTAAGCTCAAAAGCTACGCCCCCTGTAGCTCTCTAGGGTCTCGAAAACATTTCAAAAATCGTATATACTTGTACATATTTCAAAATCGGTATTTCAAACATAATGCATGCTCAAAATCAAATTGATAGCGTAATCTCATAACAAATAAACGTTGACAATATTATACGGATAATCAAAATAATTTTTTAAAGTAAAATAGCATTTAAATCCATAATCATATGTCAAACATGTACTCAAATGTAATACTCCCAAACCTAGGACATAATAGGTTGAGAACGTTATTGTCATTAACCTACATTTGCTAATCTATAGTCGAAGTGCAATGAATACAAGCTAATAAGGCACTTTGACTTATTCATAATATATCTAGGTATGAATTACACTTGCAAAAGTCTAATAATAGCAATTAGGTCCAACTTGTTTAGTTTAAATTGCACTATTAATTTTTTCACGTTTTATTATTTTATTTAAATTCCTTGAACTGAAATAATCGGATTTGTGACTCTCGGTTTTCTAAAATTATTTTTTTATTACCTCATATAAATTCATTTAGTCATGATTCAATGCTCGATAATTAATTAATTATTTCTTTTCATTAATTATCATTTATTTTAATTGTTGTCTATTTAACTATATTGTCTCATTGCTTTGGAGATGATAGAATGAAAATAAATATCTTAAAGAAAACTATACTAGCTATGATTATACTACCACTTTACTACTGATATTTTGTTTACGTACAATCTACTATTTACATACAAAACTAGTTCAATGTCGACTACTACAAAAATGGCTTATTAACTATCTACATTTCGTTTTTTGCTAGTCGGTCATCTACTCTTTCATTGCTCTAACTATCATATAGAAAAACACAAACATGGCTAAAAAGTAACTAATATACCCAATATTAGGATAGTCAAGGTGTGCGCTAGATCCATCTTCCAACTACATCCAATATACATGCATCGAACGGTACCCTCGGTGGTAAGCTCAACGATGAACATTACCATCCCGTACTCGTATTAGTTATACCACAAGCAAATAGGTGAGCGATAGCTCAATAAGTTAACTAATACATGTAGACAAAAATGCACATATAAATCATTTATATACTTGTACAAAATCCTTTTTCATGATCGATCCGAAAATCTTTTTTTTTTTAATCTTTGGACATGTCCTATCATAGGTACTTTAGGAATTCCACGAGTATGTCTAGCAAACCAAACTCGTCTACGGATGCGTACCCTGTCGAGCCTTTAGAAATGCACATATGCACTCCACTCAATCATGTCCTTTAAACCTTAAACCATTATAAGTACGAAAAACTTATGAAGCCCTCCTCATAAAATCCTCATAGTCATGAAAATCACATTTCTTAAAATATTTTCAATCGCTATTGAAAAATCATGACATAAAACATATTTTTATGACTTTAAAACATCATCTATAAAATTTGACATGCATATGCATTTTATTGAAAATACATAACCATTATTGCTTCATGAAATGCATGCCATAATGAGATGCATTTATGCTATGATATTGCATAATTTAAAAACATAGATGCATTATCAACATCACCATGTTAAAATCATCTCGAGCCATAATAAAAAACCACACTAATACACTCCATAAAGAAACACAAGTCCATCACCATCAACATTGTAACTTACATATAACATAAACATTTCAAACTCAACCACACATTAAATTACACAATTCAACCATAAATCCTAAATTTTCTAACCTAGGCTGAATTATGCTCTAACATAACTTAATCATTTTCTTTTAATTTTTAATAACTATTTCTAGCTTGATTCCATTGAATTAAAACCTAACATCAAGAACTAAATTAATTAAGTGTTAATTGATCAATTTTATGCATAATTTTCAAATTGGGCCTCATTGGGCCTAAACCACTAGCTTTACTAATATAAGCTAATTTTTAGGTTTTAACAAAATTTCTCTTTCTAATTCCTTTCATTATATTATCCTAAGTTCAAAATAGTTAATTGAAGTGTTAAAAACCCAATTAAACCTAAAATTTATAGGACAATTCATGCTTAAACCCTAATTAAGCCTTAATGGACCCTAAGCTAAATTATGAAATTTTCTTCAACTTGTCTTAGAATTTTTCACTTCTATTCATTAAATTATAATTATTCCATTATCAATTGACTAGTAATCCATGAATTAGGTAAAAGAATCAAAATCCTAAAATCTTGGGTTTTAGGCCAAATGCTAACCCCAAGAAATTCATGAAATTCTTTTCAATTTAATTGAAATTTTTTGTTCTTACCCATTAATTCATACCTAATTAAACCATAATCAAACTATAAAACATCAATTACATCAAATGATCAAAAAGCCTTAATTCACTAATTTGGGCCGAATGTTCACCTCTATTTAACCCTAGAAATTTTTAATTTCAAAACCTCATATTTAAGTTCAATTAACATGTTTAAACCTTAATTACATGAATTATTAGCTTAATTTCATTATTCTCAATTTTTCTTCACCAAGAACCCTAACCCTAAGTTATAAAAATTAAAGCTAAAAATCACAAATTAAAGCATTCAAATCATAAATTAACATATTTTAAACATGAGGTGAAGTTAAATTACTTAAATAAGCTCCAATTTAACCTTGGAAAGTTGGATGATTTGAGAAATTTCTTCCCCCTTTTCATCACCAATTCGCCCAAGTCTAATTTTTCCCTCTTAATGAATTTTGATCTTCTAGCTTGATTTACTTGCTTGATTAGTTGATTTAAAGTGTATAGAGGTGATTTAGTTGGATTTTGGGCGGAAATTTCTAAGAAAATTTTGCGAGAGTTTCCTTTGAGTTTAGCTAATTTTCATGCATTTTCATGAATTTCTTGCACCCATATTTATTGTCAAATTTTGGTGGACCTTTGACCTCATCTCTACCCTTGATTTTCCATGATTTGGAGTGATTCGACCATTAAATCAATTTTAAATCCTAGCCCTTCAAATGGAGTAATTTTAGCCATTAACCCTCCTTTTATTCTTAGCCTTCCAACTTGCCTAATTCTAACCTCTCCTTTTCAACCCAATCAAAACTAATTAATTAACCCCTAATCATACAAATAAAAGTCGATTGAAGGGTAGAAAAGCACCCAAAATTTTGCTTAATTTTAGTCTCTCATTTTACTAATCTTTTCTCTAATTACTCCTCCATTCATCCTTCAATTTTTCAATTAATTACTTTAGGCCCTTCCTTTAAAGATATCTTAACAACATTTTAGCTACTAAATTTCATATCTAATTTAATTTTAAAGTTTAAACTTTCAATTTTATGCAATTAGGTCCCTAATTTCTATGTAATTAGGTCCCTAATTCCAAAATTGTATGCTATACTTTTCCAAAATTCAATTTCTCTACATGATAAATTCAAACACTTCCTGAAAGAATTTAATCATGATTCATATAATTTTTATACCTTTATTTAGGCCTCTAAAATAATTGTTTAGTGTAAAAATTACATTATTTTATATGGAAAATATTTCTTATATATAGAAAAATTCATCTAAGCTTATTTAATATTCCTACACATCCTAAATGATTTTTTCATGCCCTTGGAATAATTTTCTTTTATCTTTAAAGCACCTAAATTAATTAATTTACCTCAAAATTAATTAGTATTCATACAAAATAAAATGCAAATAAATTATTCACAAAGTATCAAAAAATTCATTCAACAAGTATAGAATAATCTAACACCCCTTTAGCAAACATTTTAAGCAAACAAAACATTTTTTATGCACATACAACATGCATAAAATAATGATTTCAACAAAATCATTATTCATGCACCGTAAAATCAAAGAAATATTCATTGAGCATAGAAAAATTATTCTAACTATTTTTAATGTTCTTTGAACCTTTTATAGATTATTCCATGCCCTCAAAATATTTTTCATATGTTTTTAATACTTCTAATTTTATTAAATTTTAGTTTTAGCGGGTATCGGGTGTTATATCCTCCTCTTCTTATAAAAATTTCATCCTCGAAATTCTTAGTTAAACAATTCGGGGTATTGGTTCGTATTTTGACTTCTCTTGTCTAAGTTGTTTCCTCAACTTCATAATTTTTCCATAATAATTTTAATTAAGAAACTTCCTTACATCCGCATAATTTATTTTGTCAACTTTAAGCTATTTTTATTCTTAGGTAGGCAATTCATGCCTCGGATGATGTCGAAATCTAAAATACCGAAGACCACAAGATTAACATATAATATGTGATCTTCCGTTTCTCAATATTATAACATCTAATTCTAGTGATTCTCTATATAAGAACATCATTTCGTAAGTAATATCTAATACTGGAGGTATCATACTTAATTACCTAATTAATGATCGCGTAATAAATGAATACATGGACCTAAATCTACCTACACATATGCATTCAGAGTTAGAGGTCGACACATTACCGCATATAACCTTATTATGTCCCTTATTTGTTTCCTCTCTTGTTAACGTAAATACCCATCCAAGAGCTCGTCGATCTTTCATCAATTTCTTCTTGGGGAAATTGTTAGACAAGTGTCCCCCTCTTAACAAAGCTGGCACACTTTTGTGCCAACCAAGCAATCTCCGAGTGTACATATGGCCACATTTAAGACAATTTGGTATACTTCGTTCTCCCATCTTTTGTGGCCTCGTTGGTTCTTTTCCTTTCTTATTACCAACATGTCCATTTTGTCTTTTTCTATCGGATTGGCCTCCAAGTTTACAGGAAGGTTTCCTCTTTTACTCGCATTATGAGGCGATGCTCGGATGCGCTTTTTGGTCTATTTCAACTCCAAGTGCCTTCCTTACCATGTCCTTATAAGTATCCATCGACATCCGAACAAAAACTCCTTATCTTAGCCTTTAATCCCCAAAGGAAGTGCTCCTTATTTCTTCCCTAATTCTCAGCAATAAAGGTGGCATAGCGGCGACCATGTTTAAATTTACGGACATATTCTCGTCATCGTGATATCTCCTTGTACTAGTTGAAGGGACTCCTAGATTTTTTGAGATCTTATTTTGTTCAAGAAATATTTTTTGTTAAATAAATCTTTAAATTGATTCCATGTGAGTCCTATCACATCAAGAGATGTTTTCACCATCTCCTACCGGCTTCAAGCATCTCTAACTAACATAAAGGTGGCACATGCTACGCGATCCATGTCACTTAAACCCAAATATTCAAAAATAACTTCCATAGATTCAATCCACTCTTCTGCAATATTGGGATTTGGACCACCTCTAAATTCCTTTGGATTGAATCTTTGAAAATGCTTTACTATCTCAGTTCTCTATGGTTCGTTGTGTCTCAAACGAGCCATACCTATTTGTTTCCAGTATCCTCTGCAATTGTTCCTCATGCCTTTCTTATTGTAGCTCCATTATATCTTGCTACCTTCTAAGTAGCTCCATTAACTCTCCCTCTTGATCCCTCGATATATGACTCGATCCCACGTTATTACTAGTATTATTATTATTAACACGTTTTGACAACGTGACATTTTTCCTCTTTAATTGATAAGCACGCATAACATAAATTAAGTCATTCATATTGCTTTAATTTACAACATTCCATAAACATAACATTCTATCATAACACAATAACATGCCATCCACATTCATAGCATACACACCAAACAATCATAACAATTGTTCAACAAACATATTTACTAATTACCGAAGGACACCATCTATGTATCTTGGATGTGATTGGTAAAATCGCTCCGATACCATGTCCGTAACACCCCTAACCTAGAGCCTAATAGGTTGATAATTTTACCATCGTTAACCTACGTTCAAAGTGCAATAAATGTAAGCTAACAATGCACTTTGACTTATTCATAATATATCTAGGTATGAATTACACTATGAAAGTCTAATAATGATAATTATCTCCTACTTTTTAGTCCAAAATACACTATTAATTTTTTTGTGTTTTATTATTTTATTTAAATTCCTTGAACTCGAAATAATTGGATTTGTGACTCTTAGTTTTCTCAAAAAAATTTTCTATTAACTTATGTACATTCATTTAGTCATGATTCAATACTCGATGATTAACTAATTATTTCTTTTCGTTAATTATCATTTATTTTAATAATTGTCTACTTAACTACATTGTCTTATTACTCCGGAGATGCTAGCATGAAAATAAATATCTATAAGAAAACTACATTAACTATGATTATACTACCACTTTACTATTGATATTTTGTTTAAGTACAATCTACTATTTACATACAAAACCAATTCGGTGTTGACGACTACAAAAATAGCTTATTAACTATCTACATTCGTTTGTTGCTAGTCGGTCATTTACTCTTTAATTGCTCTAATTATTATATAGAAAAACACGGACATGGTTAAAAAGTAAACTAATATACCTAGTATTAGGATAGTCAAAAGGTGTACTAGATCCATCTTCCAATCACATTCAATATACATGAGTCGGACATTACCCTCAATAGTCGACTCAATAGTGAACATTATCATTTTTACTTGTATTAGCTACACAATAAGCAAATAGGTGAGCAATAGCTCGGTAAGCTAACTAATGCATGTAGACAAAAATGCATATGTAAATCATTTGCATGCTCGTATAAAATCCTTTTTCGTGTCATAAATACTTTTCATGATCAATTTGAAAATCCTTTTTATGTCTTTGGACATAGCCCATCACAAGTACTTTAAGATTTCCATATTATGTCTAACAAACCGGACCGTTTGTAGGCGCCCACCCTCTCGAGCCTCTAGAAATGCATGTCCGCACTCCACTCGACCATGTCCTTTAAACCTTGAACCATTATAGGTATGGAAAACCCATGAATAACTCCTCGTAAAATCCTTATAGTCATAAAAATCACATTCTTTAAAACATTTTCGATCGCTATTGGAAAACCATGACATAAAACATATTTTCATGACTTTAAACCATCATCTATAAAATTTGGCATGCATATGCATTCTATTGAAAATGCATAACCATTATTGCTTCATGAAATGCATCCCATAATGAGATGTATATATGCTTGTGATATTGCATAATTTAACAACATAGATGCACCATCAACATCACCATGATAAAATCATCTCAAGCCATTATAAATAACCATATTAATATATAACATAAAGCAACACAACTCCATCACCATCAACATTGTAACTTAGACATAGCATACACATTTCAAACTCATCAACTGGTATTTCAAAACTCAACCACACATTAAATTACACAATTCAACCTAAATCTTAAATTTTTTTAACTTAGGTCGAATTATACTCTAAGCTAACCTAACCATTTTCTTGGAATTTTTAATACCCATTTGCAACTTAATTCCATTCAATTAAAATCTAACTTCAAGAACTAAAATAATTAAGTGTCAATTGATCAATTTTATGAATAATTTTCAAATTGGGCCTTATTGGACCTAAACCCTAACTTTATTAATATAAACTAATTTTTAGGTTTCAATGAAATTTCTCATTCTAATTCCTCTCATTAAATTATCCTAAGTTCAAAATGGTTAATTGAAGTGTTAAGAACCCAATTAAACCTAAACCCTAGTTTACCTCATTTTGGGTTGAATGCTACATTAACCTTAACCTCATGACTTTCCTCTCAATTAATCACCAAATCCCAATACCAAGTCATTTAATAATGCATTAGAATCGGGGTTGAATTTAACTAACATTCATAGAACAAATTCATGCCTAAACCCTAATTGGGCCTTAATGGGTTGAAATTGGGCCAAAGCTTAATCACGTAATTTTCTTCAACTTTCTTAGAATTTTTCACTTTAATTCATTAAATTATACTTATTCCATTACTAATTGACTAGTAATCCATGAATTAGGTAAAAGAATCAAAGCCTTAAAATCTTGGGTTTTAGGCCGAATGCTAACCCCAAGAAATTCATGAAATTCTTTTCAATTTAATTAATTTTTTTTTGTTCTTAACCATTGATTCACACCTAATTAAGCCATAATCTAGATATAAAACATCAATTACATCAAATGATCAAAAAGCCCTAATTCACTAATTTGGCCCAAATGTTCATCTCTACTTAACCCTAGAAATTTTTAATTTCTAAACCTCAAATTTAAGTTCAATTAATATGTTTCAAGCTTACTTACTTGAATTATTATCTTAATTTCATTTTTCTCAATTTTTCTTCACCAAAAACCCTAACCTTAATTTATAAAATTAAAGCTAAAAATCATAAATTAAAGCATCCAAATCATAAATTGATATCAATTAAACATGGCTTGTGGTGTAGGTAAAGTTAAATTACTTAATTAAGCTCCAATTTAACCTTGGAAGGTTGGATGATTTGAGAAATTTCTTCCCCCTTTTTCTTCATCAATTTAGCTTAAGTCTAATTTTTCCCTCTTAATGAATTTTAATCTTGTAGCTTGATTTATTTGCTTGATTAGTTGATTTAAAGTGTATAGAGGTGATTTAGTTGGATTTTGGGTGGAAATTTTTAAGAAAATTTTGCAAGAGTTTCCTTTGGGTTTAGTTAATTTTCATGCATTTTCTTGAATTTCTTGCACTTATATTTATAGCCAAATTTTGGTGGACTTTTGACCTCATCTCTACCCTTGATTTGCTATGATTCGAATTGACCACGACCCTTAAATCAATTTTAAATCCTAGCCCTTCAAATGGAGTAATTTTAGCCATTAACCCTCCTTTTATTCTTAGCCTTCCATCTTGCCTAATTCTAACCTCTCCTTTTTAACCTAGTCAAAACTCATTAATTAACCCCTAATCATATAGCTAAAAGTCAAGTCGTAAGGGTAGAAAAGCTCCCAAATTTTTGCTTTTAGTCCCTCATTTTACTAATCTTTTCTTTAATTACTCCTCCATTCATCCCTCAATTTTTCAATTAATTACTTTAGGTCCTTCTTTTAAAGATATCTTAACAATTTTTTAACTCCTAAATTCATATCTAATTTAATTTTAAAGTTAAAACTTTTAATTTTATGCAATTAGGTCTCTAATTTCTATACAATTAGGTCCCTAATTCCAAAATTTTATTCTAGACTTTTTCAAAATTCAATTTCTCTTCATAATAAATTCAAAAATTCCTAAAATAATTTAATCATGATTTGCATAATTTTTATACCTTTATTTAGGCCACCAATTTAATTATTTAGCTTAAAAATTACACTATTTTCTATGAAAAATATTCCTTATATGTAGGAAAATTCATCTAAGGTTATTTAACTTTTCTACACTAAATGATTTTTTCATACATTTGGAATAATTTTCTTATAAATTTAAAGCACCTAAATTAATTAATTTTCCTCAAAATTACTATTCATGCACAATAAATGCAAATAAACTATTCATAGAGTATCAAAAAAATTCATCAAATAGCATAGAATAATCTAACACCCTTCTAGCAAACATTGTAAGTAAACAAAACAGTTTTCATGCATATACAACATGCATATGATAATGATTTTACACATAAATCACTATTCATGCATCATAAAATCAACAAAATATTCATTGAGCATAGAACAATTATTCTAACTTCTCTAAATATTCTTTCAACCTTTTATAGATTATTCCATGCCATCAAAATATTTTTCATATGTTTTTAATACTTTTAATTTTATTAAATTTTAGTTTTAGTGGGTATCGAATATTATATCAAATCTCTTTTTAAATCACATCAAATTATATTCGATATGAAATCATTTCAATTGCTCATGGAGTATGTTCCTGTCTAAGTTCTAAAGGATGCTTTGAAATTATACTTAAACCAATGATGCATGGTAGAATTATCAAAGGAATTTAAAAACACAACATGCTATATAATATCCACTCACAATACAATCGAAGAGTTAAACAAAATCAAGGTTGTTGAGATGGAGTCGTCCGCTCAAAATAATCTAATAACATATGATGATGGAACAACCATCAATATCACATATCAAAGAATAATTTAAAACAAATGAATTATTCTAGGAATAGAAACACAAGATAACTTATAGGAATAGAATTGATCGGAAGACTATATTAATGACTTTAATTAAACTTTATAACCTCTTCAACAATCTAATTATCCATCATCAATTATCAATTCAATTGTCCTTCATACATATCATCTTTTCTCAAATTCAATTCAAACCTTTAAGTAATCACTTTTCAATTACATCATCAATTCCATTCTAATTCACTCAATACTCATTTTATTTATCTTTAATTGCATTTACATAGCTTAATTCTTCATTTTTTCCAAATTCTTTTCAATTCAAAACCTAATTTCATATTTTTCACTATTCATCATTTTCAACATCTCAATTAATCAAATTTACTCCATTCCACTTCAAAGTAACGGCGTAAACCACTTACCCAAGATAATTAAACATTATTCAAACACTTAGAATCACTTAATCAACTCTTTCTCCAAAAAGGGTTTCAAAACCCTCACCTTAATTAACTCAATTCTTCATTTAATCAATAAACCCAATGTAATCTAACTTTAAATTCATTAATAACTATATGTAAGCACTCCAATTTAAAGAACAAAAGATTAAAAATCTTACCTTTGACATTTTGCTTTTTAATTCCTAATTCAATTCCGCTCTTCAAGCTTTTTCAAGCTTAAAGTTAGCTAAGCTACGCTTACCCAAGATAATTAAACATCAAACACTTAGAATTACTTAATCAACTCTTTTTTCGAATGGATCTCAAAATCGTAACTTTAATCTAACTCGATTCTTTTTTCAATCAACGGACCCAATATAATCTAACTTTAAAATCATCAATAACTAAATGTAAGCAATTTAATTTAAAGATCAAATGATTAAAAATCTTATCTTTGATACTTAGCTCTTCAATTCCCAATTTAATCCTAACTCTCCAAGCTTTTCAAGTTTCAAGTTAGCTAAGCTTCACTTAGTCAACTAGTTTATGGTTTTCCTAAACTAATTTAACAAAATCTTAGCTTAGGAATTGAAAGAGAAAATTGGGAGAAATTTCGAAGAGAAAATACGTGAGAGAAAAGAGAAAGAAGAAAGAAAAATTAAGAGAGCGACCAAGTTATCCCATTTTAAGAAAATCCATCCTTGAAATTAATTCAAATCGTACCTCGGTAAGTAAATGAGTGAGGATACTTTCTCTTCATTTCCTCCTTATCCTTTCAAGTAGCTTCTTCGATTGAATGGTTTCTTAAAATGACCTTAACGGACACAATTCCCTTATTTCACAATTTCTTAACCCGATGGTCTACCATTGCTACCAGTTGCTCCTCATATGACAAGTTAGGATTTAAATACACCAATTACGATTCTAATATATGAGATGGGTCTAGTACATATTTTCTTAGCATGAAAATATAGAACACATGATGCACACTTGAAAACTATGATGATAATGCCAACTCATAAGCCACTACTCCAACTCGACCAATGATCTCAAATGGTCCAATATACCTTGGGCTTAATTTTTTGTTCTTGCCAAACCACATTACTCCTTTTCATTAGAGAAACTTGAAGAAATACAAAATCACCATTTGAAACCCCACATATCTCCTTTTAAAAGCCGCATGACTCTTTTATCTATTATGTGCAATCCTAAGTCATTTTTGAATCAATTTCACCTTCTTGGTAGTGAGTTGAATCAAGTCGGACAGATGATAGTGAATGACATATATGTTTACGGAATTTGAGAGTTTATTATAAATTTGTCTCTCTCGTTTCAAAAAACGAATTAGTTAATTTTTTTAGTTTCAAAAATTAATCATTTAGTCTTTTATCTTTAAGTTATTGTTAAATCTATCAAACTAACACCTTATACATAAAATATCCTTTAACACATATATCATTTATGGAGATATGGTTTGGTGTTTGAGGAGAAACAAAAAGTGGAGATTTTAGAAGAGAAATAAAGATCCGGTTTGATATTTGAGAAGAAAAAAAGAAAAGAAATGAGGTATGTGTGAATGAGAGAAATAATGCATAAAAAAAGCAATTTAGAAAAAAATAATGTAGTAAAAACACCTACTAATAAAAAAATTAAGTTATTGAGAAAATTAAAACATAAGAAATTAAATGATTAATTTTTGAAACGAGAAATTCTAATTAATTTATTTATAAAAACAAAAGGAATTAATTTATAATTGAATCGGAATTTGAACTTTTTTTTCCCCGGATTGAGAAGCCAATACTCAAGCTAATTACCCTTTTTGGGAAAAAAAAGAGACAAAAAATAAGAAGCTAATTACCCTTTTGTACTTCGACATGACTCGCCTAATCGATCTTCTTGGTTCCTTCACCAATTAATAACTGGTTAGATATGGTTAATGATTGATTTGAAGTATAATTCCTTTGTCATTTACTTAGTTATTTTTTTAAAAAAACTTAGATTTGGATTGCCTCTTTATTTTAGCAATAGTCTTAAAATTGATGTGTATACGGACAACATTCTAGGAGCACGCACTACAACATATAAAGCCTTATGCAGCGGTTGAACATCGTTGAAACTAAACATCCACCCGTTGCATTACCTCTATTGCAACGGTTTACTAGCCGCTGCAATAGGTTAATGCGACGGTTTCTATATGCTCTTCAATAGAACATGTACCATTGCATAAAACCCTTCAATTATAACGGTTTCCTTGGTATTTTATGCAGCGGTTTGCGAATGAGAAGGCAACGGTTTTGGTCAAAACTCGTGCAGCGGTTAGTATATCATATGCAATGGTTATTGTCATATTTTATACGATAGTTGAAATCATCTCATGCAATGATTTACGTGAAATATTATGTAGCGGTTTAATTATATAATTTAACGATTTATCCGGCATGCTATGCAATGATTGCAATCATATAATGCAATGGTTATATGACTTAGTATGCAACGGTTGAAATCATCTAACGCAATGGTTCACGAGATACATTATGCAACGTGTTTTTTAGTGACAGCGAGTTTATGTGTTACATTATGCGAGTGGTTTTGTTGTTTTTATACAGCGGTTTATCGTATACAAATTAATCATTTTTATATGTAATGCAACGATATTTAATAATATTTAACACAATAATTTATGATATTATTGCAATTGATTTTTTTTCAATGGCAATAAATATTTAATCAAATGAAATTGATGTATTGATAATAATTTTGTAAAAATAATTTCAAATATTAATTAATTAATTAATAATGAGAAAATTAATAATTAAGTTTGTTAACATAATTTTAATAATTAAGTAACCTATTACAAGAAACATAATAATCCAAATATCTAAACATCATTAAAAAAAATATCAATATTAAAAAAAAGAGTTCAAAGTTCGTACTAGACAAATTTAATAGTTGATTTCCAAGTTCAAGTAGTTAAAAACACTTGGCAACTTGCAATTTTAGGGGAAAAAAGGATTAATTAGCAATGAAATAAAGTAATTACAATAATTAAGCTTGTGTTTTTATCAAATAATGGATATTAAAATAATTAGTACCTAAAGTTTATGATTGCTACCCGATGAATGTGAAATTCTTATTTGATTCCCTATACTTGGTGCACTATTAGCATCTCCCGAGGATCATGTAATTACAAACAATGTCTTGAACATCTCAAGATTCACATTTAGAGTTGGATTCAAACCTTGAAGCCGTGTTAGGATCGATAGCATTATTTCTTGATGCAAAGTAGCTTTCTGCTCTTATAGCTTTTCTTCCATTTTTGTTTTCATTTCTTGTGTAATTTCTTGTCGCACCTTTTCTTCTACATCTATTTTGATGGCATTTAATACGTCTTCAAGAACTTTCATGGATGATTGATCAAGGTCTCGCTTTGCCTTTCAAATCGAATGGTGTGACGACCCTCCCATATAACATAACATGTCCGGGTCGCATCCTAGTTCCCATCACTCGTAGAAAATACGTCAATAGATTGACCACCTTCACTTGAATGTTGAGACTCCACTTCTAGCATTTGAGCCTACAATGGAATCATAAGTTCCTTAAAAATATAGTTCATACGAGTACATAATAAAGTAATAAAACCTTTTTTTTTATATAAATTATAACTATAAGGAAATGAAATATCGAAGGTTCTTACAATCTTCATAACTATATCCTCATCTGATTCCTTATAAGAATGTCCAATTTTTCTTTTTTGAGTTTTAATAAACATTTCGTAACGGGTTTGTGCTTCCTTATTTTCCTTTGCATCTTGTTGTTTATCATGAAACAAATTTTAGCCATAATAAATTGAATGAAGTGAAGATAAAATATCATGATTAAATGATTATAAGATTTAATGGAGTTCCAATAAACATAATTGTAGCATGTGCGCCGGCACGTCGGCCCGTAGGCTAGCGTGCGTGCTCAGGCACGCCGACCGTAGGCCAACGTGCGTACTAGAACGCCGACCGCGAGCCAACGCGGTTGCCGGCCTTAGTTTTTGCTAGGTTTGGTTGCACACCATACGGCTCCCTTAGCCCACGAAACACACCCCAAAATACCCCAAAATCAAACCTAAAACACACAATCAAAGCCCTCAAGAAGCAAACCCAAAACCCACCAAAAACCCTCCAAAATCAAAGTGTAATTGTTACCAACAACCTTCAAAGACACCTAAAAAAGCCCCTTATGAGGTTCATGTAATAAACTCCAAACCAGACTTTATTAATGATACTAAGCATCCTTAGTAACTCTTAAAATTCTACTTATCCATTGTATTATATTTCTCAATGGTGCACATTTTTTATTTTTTTATAAAAAAGATGACAACAATTTTAGTAAGAAATTTAACAAGAATATTCGAAGTGCAAAAAAAAAAAAAAAAAAAGTAATGATTCTTACCAATTTCTTTCTTATCCTAGCAAAACTCCTTTTACCATTTGTGTGCATATTCTTTTGCCATTTACGATTTCTAACATTTATGTCCATCATCGTCTACATAATAATTTCAATTAATAGCATTAGTATAAACTTTGGTGATATAAACAAAATTGAGTCATAATCTTATACTTTGGCATTATCCGAATTCTAATACTTCAACAATTCTCTAAACTTATCCTCTAGAATGTGTTTTGGACGATTTAGCATTCTAAGTTTATTAGTTTTGTACTTGTAATAGTGATCCTTCTTTAATTGAAATTTTTATAACCTCCAATTTTCTCCTATTGTGGCCAAAATCCATTTCTTGCCTTCGGAAGGAACTATGTATTTTTTTTACATTAAAAATAAAATTATAGGGTTCATCAGTTTATTCTTGAATTAATTACATGTATTAGGCAAAAAATTATGCCAATACAAAGAGATAAATAGAAAGATATAAAGTTGAATTACTTATTAGAACATATTCCCATAACGCTTCCTTAATAGGTATCTTACGTCAATTAACGTGATTCAATGGTGCGAGACTTCCATTTCGGGCCAATGTTCCCAAAAAGCTACTAAACTTATTCAAAGTCTTATCATTGGGGCCTACTTGGTTGGTTTGCTTCATTTAAGAAAATATGCTTTCTATCTTCAAAGGCCCATGTATGTACTTCTTTCATTGTTGTTGGCCCTCCTTTTCTTTTACTTGAAGATCTTATACCAAAAGTATATAGATTTGTAATGCAAGGTGTATTCATATTCATAATATATTAACTTGAAAACATAATTATACATGTTTCATGTGTAGGTTCATTCATTTCTTCTATAATTGGTGAAGTTTCGGACTCTATTGATTTTACATTTCGAATTCGGATTCTCTTCGTGTACAGACTTGCTACTCTTGTTCTTGAACCCGTACCTCTTCTTGAACCTCTTGTTCTTGCTCCACTTGTGATTTTTCATTCTCTCAATTTATCAATTGTTGCATCCTCAAATACTATGAAATTGATCTAGATAGACATAATGGATGTTTCTCCTTCTTCTTCCTAAGAGTCCGCTTCTTTCCTTTTTTTCATCATTGAGAAATGCTACCGACATACTCGGAATCAACATACAACGTCATGAAAAAAAAATTAATTGCATTTAGCAATCTAAATGAATACCATCAATTAAATAGCAGAAGATAAACAAAATAAAAATGAATGCCATTCTGAATTTATGATGTATTTATATTTCCATATCATTGAAAGTTTAAACATGTAAACTTGAGTTGTCGATAAAAAATGCAAATTTGAATATATGTTCGAAACAAGTCTCCATGGCGGTGATGACACCAACCGAAAGATTTTGACTAGTCCTTGTTAAAGAAATCCAATATATTATTAGATTTTTGAACTAAAAAAAGAAAAGAAAGAGTCAAGTTATCATGATCCTCTAATGATAGAGAAGTTTTGGCCGAGTCTTACACTAGAATTGCTTGATGCTAAAAGTTGATTGAAAAAAGAAGAAGAAAAAACGAGCACATCTTATGCAAATTAAGAAATTATTAACCGAATAAGAAAGATTGAAATTATTACTATCATCATATTTAGCCCTAAAGGATGCACGAGATATATGCATAAAATATTTTCAAAGATTCTATACTTAAACTTGTTTAGCACTAAAGCCCGCGAGCCAACATGTATACTAGCACGCGAACCCTCGGAGCCAACGTGCTTGCTAGTACGCTAGCACACCGGCCCACGAGCTAGTATGCGTGCTAGCACGCTAGCTCATAGGCTAGTGTGCTTGCTAGCGTGCTCGGTTTAAGAAGGATGGTCACAAACTTAGTCGCTGCAGAGTATGCTCCGAAAAGCAATATTTAAGTCTACCTTGTTTCGTTGCCTTTGCCAAGTCCAAACTTGTTTGTAGGTTTTGTGTTCGAAATTTTATAACCTATAAACATAAAACACCAAAAACAAATGAAATATCGGTTTAGGTATACAATGTTAGTTTTCTTAGGTAATTAATTAATGAAAGACAATATTCATTGACAATGCAATTTCATCCCATTACATCTTAGAAGATGGTATAACATCCGTAAAACTGTTGCTCATGAATCGATACCGAAATTATAGACGAGTGGTTTAATATTTGGCACATCTTGCAAACATGGAACAATCGGTTATATTAATTAAGAATATTCATTCACAAATACATTTTGATTAATTCATTTTTTGAATTTAAATTCGGAAAAGATCAATCCATGAAAGACAATACTAGATGAGAAGTAGATTGCTAAAGCTATAAACCAAGAAAAAGAATACAAACGAGAGATCAACAAAGCACGTGTGCATATACGAAACCAATTAAGGACCAATAAAGCACCATATTTTGTTGAACATATCCGTTTTTAGCATTCTTGTTTTCATACATAAAAGGATAAAGTCTTAATCACCAAACATATAAAAGATGTTTGACCCATATCTATCCATACAGACAAATCTATTATTGTGTAGTCATCCAAAGCTAATTTGTTGCTTTAGAAGCATAAAAAATATGGGTTCATACCAACAGATGTAATAAATAATAAATAGCACAATAGAATGCCCATCTAATCAGTATCATCCAATTAAACATTATATAATTAGATTTCGGTATAAAAAGGAATCGAGTATACATATAAACTAAAAGCAAGTTAATACTCTAATTAGTATCATCTATAATAGAATCCTCTTCTACTACAACATTTGTTTATTGAGCTTCTAAAATATGTGGAGGCACATGTAGAGTTTCAACGAGTGCATCTTCTCTAGCCCATCTAATAGGGTCATCATCACATGTAGCACACGTATCATTGTTAAAGTCATTATGCTCTCCCGAGAAAGCATCTTGAATGTTCGGATAATTGGATTGTTGAAAGTCAAATAAATCTCTAGGAACCTTTTTTATAACATAATGAATGCCTTCCACAATAGGATCTTGAACGTAGAAAACTTGATGCACTTGAGAAGTCATAACAAAAGGATCATCCGAGTAACATAATTTTCTAAACTTTACATAACTAAGACCATATTCATCTCTCCCAACTTGAAACCAAACACACCTAAATAATACAACACTAAAATGACCCCAATAATCAATTTTAACTATTTCATCTATTGAGCCATAATATGTGACATCTCCAATAATAGGATTTTGGCCCTAGCACTTGCAAAACTAGGAGTTAATGCTTGCAAAGTGACTCCACTATTTTGTGTTTTGCATTTTGCATCGCATTTCCTAGTGTGAAAGTGATATCCATTTATAAAATACCCAGTATATCTCTTTCCTATAGGATTTGGTCCTTTAGACAACAACAATATATGGTCCGGTACTTGCTCATTCAACACTTTTTTTTCAAACTAAAACATAAAACCTTGGCTATGTTTTTGTGCTCTTGCCTATCTACTTGATCTAATTTGATTGTTAATGAAATTTTGACGCTCTCTGCATTGAAAAGATCACCATAAACATCATGAAACATGTGTAACCCAATAAATAAGCAAAAGAAACTAGATTAAACACTAATGAAATTGTCTTACTCGATATAATCCTCAACATGTTTGTCTCCATAATTGAATAAGGCATAACGATGTGCTTATGCCAAAGATTGATAATCTAAAGTGAATGCTTTGCCTTTCCTCTTCTTCTTTCCATCTATGGAGTGGCTTATTTTAGGAAAAATAGGTGATGATTCTTCAATAATTGTGATCGTATCATCATTTCTTCAATATCTACTAAATCGTGTCTTCACATTATAATGTATATATCTTGAGCAAAAAATCAAGCATTCCTCAACCAAATACCTTTCTCGCTATGGATCCTTCCGGACGACTCCGATTACGAACATATGACTTTAACTTACATAAGTCCCGCTCAATCGGATACATCCAACGACAATGCACTCGGGCCACCAAGTTTAATTTCAAACACTAAATGGATAGGTAAATGCACCATTTTATCAAAAAAAAAAAAACTAGGAGAAAAATTCATTTCAAGCCGACAAAGTGTCTAAACAATTTCTTGTTAGTAATCGCTCAAGCTCTAGTAGCTTTACAACTTTGCTACATATACCCCTAAAGAAAGTACCCAATTTAATTAAGGCAATTGCAACATTCTTTGGTGATGTTTTTCTAGCGAGCAACTTGAAGCAAATAATGCATGATAAAATGAGCATCATGGCTCTTATACCCCGAAATGTTTCTCTCCCCCACTTGCACATATCGTGCAATATTTGATGCACACCCTTGTGGTAACTTTGCTTCCTTCAATACTGTACAAAATAGTATTTTCTCTTTAAGGGTCATAGAAAAACAAGCTTTAGCTCACCTAATCTTCTCATCCTTATTCAGTTGAAAAGGTTAAAGCTCTTTATAGATCAAAGCATGCATTTAAATGATCTTTTGTCTTCCCGGGAATATCTAACAATGTCCCTAACACATTAGCACATACATTTTCTCTATATACATTACATCTAAATTGTGGTTTAATGTATTATGCTCTTAATATTGTAATTAAAAAAAGATGGACTTTTTCCTCTATGGATAATCACTCTTTATCGTCTTCTTCTTTTGTATTTTCCCAAAGATATTATTGAAATTAGACAACTTATCTAATATTTTAGCCCTAATAAAGAGATCTGTTCCCTCTCAACTCCACATCTCTATTGAAAGATTTTTTTTATCAAATCACCATGAATAGTGCTCATCTAAAAATCTCCGATGACTCATATAACATGTCTTCCTACTCGTATTTCGGATATTGGGAGTAAGTGTCATAATTTGCATTTATGGCATGCCAACTTCCCTTTAATGCTCCATCCGGACAGACATTGCATAGGCTGGAAAATCAATAATTATCCACAACAAGGCTGCATGCATGTGAAAAGTTTGGTTCGTTGAAGTGTCATAGGTATCACACCAACCTCCCATAAATTCTTTAGTTCTTGAATCGGTGATTGTATAAAGACATCAATGTCTTTTTCAGAAGATTTAAGGCTTGAAATTATTATGGACAATAGACGGTATTTAGGCTTTGTGCAAATCCATGACAATACGTTATAATTGATTAACAACATTGGCTAGGTGATATGAGAAATGCTCATAGTTCGGAATGGATTGAATCCATCACTAGCAAGACCCAATCTCATATTTCGAGAGTCTTATGCAAACATAAGGTGAAGATGATCAAAATCCTTCCAAGCTTTCCCATCAACGGGATGTTTTAGATTTTCATCATTTGGATGCTCCATTGAATGTCATCTCATTGTTATAGATGTTTCTTCACACATGAACAACCTTTGAAGCCTAAGTGTCAAAGGGAAGTATCTTAACACCTTATCCGAGGATTCGGTAAGTACTAGTTGAATGGTTATTGATATCTCCTTCAAAAATATCATCCAATACATACCTAGATGCCACAAATATGACAAATCATAGCATTTTTATGCTCATTCCAAAATAACATGCAGTCATTTGGGCATGCATGAATTTTTTGGTAATCAAGACCTAAATCTCTAATTGTTTTTCTTGCTTTGTTGAAGGACTCTAGAGGTTTTGCTTCAATAAAAGCCTCTTTCAATGATCACTAAATGCAACATTACTAAGTCTATGGAGGCACTTAAAAAGATATAACCGAATGGTGAAAGAAAGCTTTGAGAAATTCTTACACCCTAGATACAACTCTTGCTCTCCTTTCTCCACCAACTTATAAAATTTCTCGACCTTCTTGGTTGGGCCTTCTCTAACTCCTTGGGTGTTGGCAAATTCTTCAACAACATTTCTATAAATATCATGTAACATTCCATCCATGTCATCAATATTTTCTACTCCCACATCATCAAAGGGAGAATCTTTACTATGCATTCTTGATGATAAACCTTCTCCATGAAAAACCCATTCATTATACCCTTCAAGAAACCCATCCGCAATCAAATGATCGGGAGCAATCATTCTATACTCTCAATAATGATTGCAACGCCATTTAGAAGGGCAAAAATCTCCTTCTCTTGAGTTGCTCCTCGAAATGCCTTGTCCAAAAAATCATCAACTCCATTCATATGTGCTTTACTAATTCTTGGAAGAGTCATCCAACTCTTATCCATGACTTGAAGTTTTTAACATAATCAATTATTATTACAAATTAGAATATATTATAATTCACAAAAAAGGACAATAATAAGAAACCTTTGAATTCCTAATCAAGCATTTCCTTAAGAAAATTCACCCACAAAAAAAGACAAGTAATAAGGAATTAGTCTCGGATCGATTGGTTTGAGATTTATTGGTTCATCCACTATCATAATCATGAATCTCTTCCTAATTTATACTAGCTATTAAAGAAAATTGATAGTAGCAATTAATCGGGATTTAGGGCCCGGAATTAATCTTTCCACTTGATTTATAAGCTCATGCATATATTAAGTCATACCATCTTCTTCAATATTTATTCATTCCGTAAGTTTTCTTATTCATTAACTATTGAAATTTTTTTCCCCTATCCTTCGTTAAAAAAAATTAGATGACAAGCACACCAGCTCGTAGGCTAGCGTGCTCGCCAATGGTGCATTAGCCGTCAGCCCACGAGCCGGCGTGTGCGCCAGAGACGCCGGCCCATAGGCTAGTGTGCTCGCCAGGCATGCCGGATACATACATGGGCAAAACAACAAGATATTCAAATCATCAAATCAAAGACATCATTACAGTATTATAAAATAACAAAATTACAGAGGCATACATGGGCAAAAGATCATCAAATCAAAGAGACAATACAGAGTTCACAAAATATTCAAATCGGAGAACGTCCATAGAAGAAAACCATTGAAATAAAACCTTATTTGGTATTATAAAACTTATAGAAATTCAGCCTTCAATCATCAAAATGCTTTTGCTCAACAAGGCAAATCTGAATGCCGATTTCTTTAACTATAACATTAGAAAGGAAAGAAATAATCAACTAAAATTTCAACAACCCATTAACCAAGAACACAAATTAAGCGGACCCAAAAGAGAAAATCATGAAAATATACGAAAACCCATTTATTAAAAAGAGAAATTCAATAAAAAATAGTCATTGACACTTGATAACCATAACATTAGAAAGGAAAGAAATAATCAACTAAAATTTCAACAACCCATTAACCAAGAACACAAATTAAGCGAGACCCAAAGAGAAAATCAGGAAAATATACAAAAACCCATTTATTAAAGAGGGAAATTCAATAAAAAATAGTCATTGACACTTGAAAACCAACTCCTAAACCAGCAAAAGTTGATAAATAAGGATAGAAATCCAATACCCAGTCTTAAAGAGATCAATTAAAACAAAATTATATATAATTTGAAGACCTTGGGAGATAAATTGAATGAAAATTACATACCTCAAATAAGATAGAACTTCACCCCAATCTTGTCCAATCCTTCAATAGAAAACTACCTAGTTGCTAAGGCTTGAATTCATAGAGGAAAGGAGAGGCGGGAATATGAAACGAAAATGTGTTTCTAATTTGAAAAGAGATAGAGCAACACAAAGCTCGAGAAAGAGAGAAAGTGAGGGAAAGAAAAGAGACACTAGAAAGGATTTCTCAATGTGTGTTTGTGGGAGACATAATGGAAATTAAGTTTTAGCGAGGTTATGAATTGTATTAAAAATTTCAATTAAAATTTTCAACTCGTAACGGTTCCCAACCGTTGCATAAAACACCTTTATGTTGCATTTTATGAAAACTTTTGCATAATTAAATCTTAACCAATGGTTTTTGCAGCGGTTTACCTAATTCAATATTGAAAAAATAATTTTGATTGCACGGTTTGAAATTGCTGCATCTAATTATAATATGTAATGGTTTCTAAACCGTTGCATAATGTAAAAAATGTGGTAGTGACGTCATTATTTGCATACACCCTACATATCAAACAACACATTTTGTTTTAATCCATGGTTTAGCTTCGAAGCTTGGGTATGTTACAAGGAAGTCGGCCACTCTGTCATAGCTCTTGACATGAGTGCATCGGGGATGAACACAAAAAATAGTTGAAGAAGAAGTTACTTTTGATCGGGATAATGAGCCCTTGATTGAGTTTATGGCCAACTTACCCAAAAATGAAAAGGTTGTATTAGTGGAGCATAGTTTGGGTGGCTTCAATCTGTCTTTTGCTATGGAGAAGTTCCTAGAGAAGATTTCTTTTGCTATTTTTTTCACGAGCATTCTTGTTCGAAACGGACCACCGACCATCTTATATGCTTAGAGAAGGTATAATTGTTTGTTTAATATTGCCATAAAGACACCTTGTTTTATTTATCTAAGATGATTTATCCTATTTAGTTCTTGTATTTGATTAAATTCACTATATTTAAAGCCTAGGTTATTTTATAGAAGAATCATTTTAAGGTCCGAGTACTTAAGCCTAGAAAAAACAAGTACCACTAGAGAAGAGATATTAACAACAATAATGCATATGCATACATGAATATATATATATATATATATATATATATATATATATATATATATATATATATTCCAAGCATTACCAACAATCTCCGACATCAAATCGATATATTTTCGGGCCTTCGTTAGTTTATGGAAAGCAATCCGACCATTGCGGATAAGTGGCAAGGTGTAGTGTCTTCGACCGATGGATTTGAGGCATTCGTGAAGGCCACGACCTTTAATGTTACCCCCGTTGAGGTACGAGTGCACAAATATGATTAAAAATTAATTTTCAATCTCGAACCGATCTCGTTTTGTTGTAATAACTAGTATAGTTATGATGTTTTTCTTCGTTTGTAGGATGTCACTCTCTAAACCCTTTTAAGGAGACCAGGATCATTGTTTCGGAAAGTTTATCCAAGGCAAACAAGTTCACGAAGGAGAGATTTGGATCGGTTCCGCGAGATTATATTGTTTGTACTAATGATCTATTGGTGATTCCATCATTGCAGCGGATCATAAGGCAATTCTTTCTAAGCCTAAAGAACTTACCCAATGTATACTAGAGTTGGCACGTAAACATGCCTAGATTGTTTTTAATCCGTGTGCTAATTATAAATGTAATTATATAGATAGTTGTTATAATAAAATAAAAGAGAGATAGATGCTTGAATTGATTTTAACTTTGCTCTTAGGAGTCTAGAATAATCGAGTATTGTATCTCTATCATTTGGATTTGTATTTAGAGAATTCTTTGCCAAGTATGAATTTTAAATAAGATCATTGTAAGACACTATCGGGGAAAAAACAAGACAAAAAGTTTCAAAAATCTTGTATGACATCATTAATTGTATATTTAAATTTATGTATATTCCAGATTTTAGCGACGAGCAAGAGACTAGTGAAATCTGGAAATGATTTGCTCACTAATGCTCTAATGTTGCATTACGTTCACACACATTCCCATCTTCTATCATGAACAAGCTTGCATAAACAAACACATATGTGTGCAACGAGCACAAATAAAGAGGTTATTGAGAAGTCACAACGTAATTTAAGATGTAACTCTATATTTTACTATGTCCGAGCGAGATGGGCTAAATAATCTTCAAATGATCTTAAAACAGGGCGAGTGTCCATGTTAAAGTGATGATATGAACATCTTTTACGGCTTGTAATCTATAATTCCAGATAGGGCCTCCCACTTGAAATGTTGGCTTTGTCTAGGACCTTTTCGACTTTATCAAACAATTCGGTAGCCCAACTCTCATGTACATCCGGATGCTATGGATCATCCCTTAGAATTACTATCAAAACATAAACATGTTATGTGTGTAAGAGCTCTCACAAAAATCACACAAGCTCTTTTCAAATTAGAATCCAAGTGTTTTTATAATCAGCGGAACAAGTATGCACACTTGTAAAATATGGAAGTACCCATATACTAGAACATTTCATAGATAAAAAATTATGTCCACTAAAACGCATCACTTCTATCCAAACCTATTAAAATTAAGAAAAATTTTTGGAAGTAACTATGCCCTTATATTGGCACTAGTGCGATCAAAGATCTAAATCCACTAACTACACACATAGAGACAAGAAAATAGACAACCAAAATTTTAGTGACAAAATGAAAGAAAGCTTAATCACAAGTGCCAATGTATGTTGAAGGAGTATTTAGAAAAGAAAAGGAAATATTGGTGCTAGATGTTGAAAGTAAAGTTGGTATGCAAACTTCCATCTAAAAACTATAGAGATATATGCTACCAATTGGAAGTAAGCTTTTTACTAAATTGATTTTCGGGATTTGAAAGATCTTTCCATCATTGCGGTTCAAGCCAATAGTAACCCTCAATTTCCAACTCTCCAGTCATGACCAACGTCACCTCTACTAAAACAAAATGGAGAGCTCCGACCTAATGTGTTGCCCCCATCCACCAACATCGGTGCCAATCCGATACTATTCTACCGAACGAGTTATCCGGAGTAGCTTAATTTTCATGGAATCTAATATAATCATCCACAAAGGACATCCGGACTACCTCGTTCCATAGAATCCAAAACAATCACCGATTAAAAAAAATCACTTCTATATGCAACAATTAAGGGAATTTATGCCCTATTAATTTACTTCCCACAAATCAAATTTATTAAGAAAAAAAAATCCTCATACCAGTTTTCTCATCCAAACACATCTTAAATAGTAGATCGCATGGCAATTATAACATGAGAATCCCTAAAGGAAACTTTACCTCCTCATGTGACAACCGAACTTCATTAGTCCACCATGGTAGTAATCTCTATATAATTTTAATATGTGCTCCTACAAATTTATCCCTTTCTCATCGCATTAACAAGGCTCTTCTTTTTGCCTTCCATGAAACAAAGCGAAAGCACTTAGTTTCACCTATACGCATATGCAAACCCCAAAAAGAAACATAACAAAGGCGAGTTTATCCTAGAAGAATGCATCAAATGGCATTGCAGACTGTTGAAAGCGACAAACATCACTTTGCAAAACTACTAAACGAAATCGTGTTGTAGTAACCAACTTTTCACTAGACATGATAGAGGACAAGTCATGGATGCTAATACCAACTCTTATAATAAAAGACTTCATGAATGGCTCAATCAATTATATTAAAGATAAGATTAAAGCTAGATAGATTCACTTTATATGTTATCTTGTAGAATTCTATACATACAAACTTGTATAATTATAAATAGATACATGTATGAATGAGAAAAAAACTATTCATCAATTTTTTTCCTGTCTCTAGTTTCAATTTGGTATCGAGCCTCTTTTATTGGCATCACTATCACGCACTCTTTCCCTTTCTTTCCTATACCTCTCTACCAATAAATGACTTCCTTCGATGCTACTTCATTTGCCAATGCTCGCTACCACAACAAATATTCCACTAAGTCAACTTGCCGACCTTTCATCACTTTCTCTCTTAAACTCACCCACACAAACTATCTATTGTGACGTGTATAAATGAAGCCTTTCCTCTTAGGCTAAGGTCTCTTCGACTTTATTAATTGTTCTAACCCTTTCCCTCCATAAAATTCCACTCCCATTGAATCTATAGATGGCCTCTCACGATTCTCTTAGATTCAACAAGATCAATTGCTCATGAGCACTATCATCTCCTCTCTTTCCATTGATGTGCTACCATTAATCATTGACTGCACCACCTCCCGTAAAGTATGGACCGTGCTTAGGATCCCTTTTGCATCTCCATCTAGCACCCTCATAATGACCCTACATCTTGCCATGCAAAAGCTTCACTAGGAACCCAACAAACTAGTGTCCTAATTTTTGCATTGTGCTTAATCACATAGTGATGAACTCACTGCAACAAGCCAACCACTTATCTTTCATAGATTTTAACCTATATGTCTTCAAAGGTCTCTCTAATGACTTCGGAGACATAATCACTACATTGACCATAAGGCCGGAACCAGGTAAGCTTTATTGATCTCCATAGTTTTTTTTTTATTAGTCATGAGTTTTAAAACCTTGAGTCTCTATCTACATCTTCTATTTTACCACTAACGTTTGCCTTATTACTAACCCCTCCTACTATAAACCTCATTCAAAAGCATACTAACCCTCCTAATGATCGTTTCGGTAGCTACACCCATGACGAGAGGTAAACAATTTTATAAGCATGGCCATGGTAGATTTCCTTCATGATTTGGCATTAATCACTATGTGCTAGAATATAGAAATCCTTAGCACTCAAATGATCACATAAAAAAATGTCAACTTTGTTCCTTTTGCAACCATATAGCGAGTACATTTTTCCTAAAGGAAGTTCCCTCCTTTTCAACCATCCGTTAACATCTCGGATACTTCTTTTATTGTGTTATATACCTATTCTTGGTGTCCCGATACCGAGTGCCTCATGCCATGTGACACCCGAATTGTCAAAATTTAGTACATATGAACCTTGTTAAGGTGCTTATCACCTTCAAGTTGGAAATGGTAAGTACCTATAAATTCTTCATATAGGCACTTATTTATATTTCTACTCCTTCTAAAGCATTATAGTTACTTGATGTTTTACACATTTCCAAAATAACCGGACCACTTCTTTAAGTCAAAATACTAGCTCGTGATAATAATGTATTTTTTGAATTTCACCCTCTCGCTTTTTATCTCAATAAGCGAGTGCTTATGAACTATCCGTTTTTAGGCTAGAATGATGTTGATATCTATTCTCTACCATCTCCTTTAATCTATCCCACTCCTCGAAGCTCACTCTGTCTATGTTTTTGCTTCGAGTTTGAAACTCTCACTTGGATCATCCTCATAATGGAGTACTCGAACCTTGTTTTATAAAACAATGTTTTATCACATTTTAGGAAATTGTCTAGCTCTTCCTTGTCTTGTCCATTAGGGAAAGCAGTTCATTTATTTCTACCTTTTTATAAAAACTTGAGTACTAGTGTTTTAAGTTTGATTTTTAGCGATGTGTGGGGACCTTCCCTTATTGCTTCCTATGATGAACGTAAAAATTATCTTATCTTTATTGATCATCTTTCAAAATATATATGGTTTTATCCACTACATAAAAAGTCTAATGTATTTGATTCATTTATTACCTTTTAAAAAATAGTTGGACGCCAATTTAACTATAAAATCAATCGAGCACAAACAGATTAGGGTTGGCAATTTTAAAGCTTAACAAAACTCTTTAAATCACTAAGGCTACATATATTGCTTAATGTGCCCTCACACTTATTAGTAAAATGAAATCATTGAAAGACGACACCATCACATTGTTGAAACATGCCTCACCTTACTAGGTGAAACAAATGTTTCTAAAAACTTTTGGCTCTATACTTTCAAAACAATTGTATTCCTTATTAATAAAATGCCCTCTTTCACTATTAATACTTGTCTCTCCCTTTGAAATGGTTTTTTAAAAAGAAGCATGACTACTCATTTTTGAAAGTTTTTAGAAGTCTCTACTATCCTTTCTTATGTCCCTACAATAGACATAAAATTGATTTTAAATCCACTTCTTGCATATTTCTTGAGTATAGTCTTTGCCATTTAGGATATCATTATTTTGACAATAAAAAAATTATCTATATATTGTACGTCATGTTCGTATTATCGAAACCATTTTTTCTTTTTGCAAAGTTAGACATACCACTTCTTATTTCGTCAACCCTCGCTATATTTCTTCTATAGGCTAGCTTATCCATTAGACATTCTATTTTCTCTCGCTAACAATTTTCATGCAGATCGGCATCACCGGACCACACCTCCTATGCTCTAGTAACCACACTTATAACAACATCTATAACCAATCCATATGGCAACAACCTAATAGCCCATTCTTGCTCCAGCAGATCACACTTACAATAACATCTCTTAATCAGTCCATATGGCAACAACCCAATAACCCATAGCCCTTTCACCCACAACCTACTCACCCATCGACAAAAGATAGCACCCAAGGGCTATTTAGTCAAACGCCCAGCCCAAAGTCCATACAGCCACAACACACTAAGGCATAGCCCACTACCCCACATAAAACCAACCCACCATATTTAGTATCTCCTTCCTTGTTCCAATTCCCTATAACAAAATTAGACTCTATCCCTATTGTATCCTAGCCTTCACAATTAACATCTTGTCTAATTGAAATATGGATAGACCCTCCTACCTCCACTAGACACTCATCTATGTCCTCTACATATAACGATAGCTTTAATACTCACCTTCGAGTCTTTAATCACTTGCCGAAGCCTCTACCCCACTCTCTCATATGTCTCGGCCTTTATAGCCAACCCACTCACCTATCGTCCATAAACACTTTAGCCTAGGTCACCATAACCATATCTATTCCCCATAAAACATCTATTCTTCTTCCTTAGGTCTTAATTTATTGATGAATCTCGGTGCCTACGACTTGCACATGCATACTACAAGTACTCTTAAACTACCACCTCCTTTTTCTCAACATACACATACGATGGCACTTCATTCCATGAGGAATTTGCATCCACAAAAAGAAAATTTTATAGTCTCTCACATGTCAGTTTTAGAGAATCTAACTTATTTCACTCGAAGCAAAAAAATTTATAGAATGGAATTTTGCCATGGCCAAGGATATCACTACCCTCTTACAAACTAGTACTTGGTCTCTAGTTCTTCCCACACGAGCCGAGAATGTTGTTGGCAATAAATGGGTGTTTAAGATGAAGAAACATACAAATGGTACCATTAAATGATACAAGGCAAGGTTAGTAGCTAAGGGCTACCATTAGGTAAAGGATATTGATTATGAAAAAAGTTCAACCTAGTGGTGAAACCATCAACAATTTAGTGTGCTCTAACTTTATCACCCTCGTATACTTGGCCTATCGGACAACCGGATGCGCATAATACATTCCCGAATGGCAACCTACCGAGGTCGTATAGATGAACTAACTAGTGGGATTTGTTGATAAACAGTTTCCTAATCATGTTTGTCAACTCCATAAATTGTTATATTGTTTAAAAAAATCACCATGATCATGGTTCTCCTGCCTTTAGTATTTTTTACTTGATTTTGGTTTTGTTAGCTCTAGAACTAATCGCTTTCGATTTGTATATAAGTGTATGGCTATAAAGAGTTTCTCTTAGTTTATGTGGATGGCATATTGATAATAAGTAATAGTCTCCCTTTCTAACATTAGTTATCACTATCTTGGATTCAAAATTTACAACTAGGCCATGGGCCTATAAGCTTATTTTTAGACATGGAGGTTGTCAATATAAAGAATGGTCTACTACTTTCTCAACGAAATATATTATCGATTTATTAAAGAAACAAGGCATGTCCTCTTGTTAACTAGTTTCCACTCCAATGCTAAGATCCTCCAAATTAATAAAAGCTGGTAGCAATATTTTCTCTAATCTAACACTCGTATCGTCAAGTAGATAGTGCTCTATAGTATGCTATATTAAAATGGTCAAACATCTCTTATACCGTGAACAAGGTTTATCGATTCATGCATCACCCTCTTTCGGACCATTGGATTGCTTGTAAAACATATACTATAATAACTTAAGCATACACCTCACCGTAGTATTCATATTAGATAGTCGGATAATTAAACTCTATATGACTTCTTTGACTTTGATTGGGTCGGGTTATTAGATGATAGAAAATTAACTAGTGGATTTTCTATTTACTTTGGGCCAAACCTCATATCTTAGAAGTCATCCAAATAGAAAATGGTAGCCCACAGCTCTACGAAGTAGAATATAAAGCAATTGTAGATTTGGCAATAAGGTTGTCCTGGTGGTTATGTTGGCGTGTACATCCAAATTAAACTCTAAACTCCTACAACATAAATGTAGTAAGGGAGAGTAGTGATCGATCTCACGAAAAGTTCTATTATTTTAGTCGTTACACATCAAAAAGAAACTAAAATAAAGAGGGGGTTTTGGATTCGATTGAGATATAACAAAAAACTACACAAATTAAATTTAGAAAATGAATACAATGATAAATATTTAAGTAAACAACCTTGGTTCGAGTCATATTAGCTTTTGAAACTTAAGATTTATCCTTGGTGTGCAAAAATATATATTTATCATTCAAATATTTGTTGTGATATTAAAATTAGTCTTTCCTTACGATTAGCCAACTAAAAGCATATATTCTAGTTAACCCTTATTATTTAACAATCCTAGATACGATCTAAGATTTAATCAAACAATAGCTTTTTGAATGAGAAAGACCAAAAAAGCAAGACAATACAACACATGTAGTGCATTTAATCTATTTAAACAATCTTCATAAAAGTCATTAGTTTTTGACGTAGCAAACCATACATTCCTAGTTACTACAAGAATCAAAAGGGATTAAACAATTACGGGTTCAATATTTGATCTAGCTTTAGATTACATCAGTCAATAACTAACTCGTACATGATAGTAATCGACTTAAGTAATCATGAAAAATAAGCATATAAGAAAGTTTAATACTTGAAATGAACAAAATGATTTGCATTAATGTTTAAGCACCTCAAAATCTTTGATTTTCAAAAGCTTCGATTACCTTTACCCAAGGGAAGAGGGTTTAGTCGCTTATAACAAAATTCATGGTAGCCATCAAAAGAGAAAATAAGCAAATAAAGTCGACCATTTTTACCATCATCCAAAAAAGTCCGCCCTATTCCGCCACATTCCTATTTATATGGGTTTTCTATTTCCCAAAAAGGGTATAAAATCGCCATTCCTCTTTCTAGCCTCTCATAAAATCCTAGTATACTCGTCGAGTAAATTGTAGCAGAATTTATCTTCTAGTTGAGGTCCGTTGTCTATTTCTACGATCTCTAGCGTGCCCACGTCATTTTGCAATGTGTCCATGCCTTCATGCTCTTGTGTGTGCCTATCTACCGCATTTGCGTGCCCATGTTATTACTCTAACATGCCCACGATTCTTGTGCTTCCCGAGTGTCGGCATTATTCTCGCTTACAAATTTACATTTTTTAGCACGATTGCCAACCAATTCCATATCCTAATATATATAACTTGCAAAAATAATTAAAGTCTACCATTTAGATACCTTAAACGAGTCAAGTGCATGGAAATTGAGCAATTAATTACATGTATTCTAATCATTATCAAATCCTCCACACTTAGATCATGCTTGCCCTCAAGCATGCAATAATCCGACTTTGTCAAACCAACCCACTAAACCCTTCATTCTGTCTCAACCAATCTGTCCATATATCAAAATACAATGCCTCAAAGAGTTGAACTAAAAACATGATAAAAATAGGATAATTACGGTAGAAACTCTATAATTTCTACAATGGTGCATAAAGAACCCCAACCATCAATTCAAACTAGTGATATAGCAATATTCATCACTCTTACCAAGAATTCTCTAAAAAATACTTATGGTGTTTAAGGTAACTATATTTGTCGACTCTCAAATCAATGCACGGAAGAATCCTTACCATAGGCTTGCCAAGATATCATATCTCCACTACTAATTATTGAATTAAATGAAAATATCAAAGTGGTCTTCCGGTATGGTGTAATGGGGCTATAAGTGAGGTTTCTTGTGGGTTAATTTAGTGTAAACAAGTCAAGAATCCATACAAGTTTCAATCTTCAAAAATCTGATTCCTTCGGTATTACATGCTCAATTTTGTTTTCTCTAGGTTGCCAATCCAAATCTCTCTTTTTTTTTTTAAACAAAATGAACAAATTGAACACTTGAAGAAAAATGAATTACCACAAGCGACAAACATGCACTAGTGAACTGCAACAATTAGGACATCAACCATTTACGGACAACTGTTAACAAAATCAGATTCTCACTCAATTAGACATGCACACAAGTCTTGACTTAAGGGTTAAATATGGGTTGTTTGCCAATTAAAGGGATAAGTTGGTTTCTAGTGTGGCTAAGAAATCGAGAAAAGTTTAAGGCTCAAACTTAGCTCCTAAGGGTGAAAATCGGGATGGTTTTTTTTTTTTAATGTTTAGAAATGGCTAATCCTAAGTGCCCTTATCATGTTAATGCATTTAACCTATGGGTGTAGTCTTGAAATGTATAACAAGGCAAGTTCTAGAATGATTCAACTTACAAAGACAATCACACACTCAAGAAAGAAATAGAACTTGTATTGATGCATGCTCGTAGGTTCAAAAGCTCACATATGCATGTCATGTGTGAATTCTTACATTTCTCTTTTAAGCTGATTGTTAGGGGGTTGTTATACATTAAAATTTTTAGTAAGAGTGTCCACATATTCATGCAACTTTCTATCTTATTTTTTTTTACCAAACTCAATGATTTAAATAACTCCAATCCATTTAAAGACAAATTTCAACGGAATTGAGGATGACAAAGGGGGATTTAACTAGCGAGAATTAATGCACAAATGAAATGCAAACATGATCATAAATGAGGGCGACGAGTTCATAGCAATAAACATATAAATGCAAGAAATATCAAACATCAATTGCGTGCTTTCCCTCACACTTAGGCAACACATTGTCCTCGATGTGATATCACTTCAATAAGAGGCAAACAACACAAACCAAATTAAAAAAAGAGGGTGGTGCAAACAAAATAAAAGAAAACAAAATAAACAAATTGAAATAGAAAAGAAAAAGTTAAAGGGTAAGAAAACTTCTCTGCATATGCGGTTAGGTAGAGGCAAAGGCACCACTATGGCATAGGAGGAAATGGAGGGTCGAACCCTTGAGTGGCGAAGTACGCCATAAGGTTGCTCTCTAGAGATTTGAGGTGACAATCAAGGTGAGAGAGGTTGTACGTGGGAGGAGGGGGTAGAAGGCTACGGGGTGTAGAAACAACCTCGTTGTGGAAGTTAGGTACCGCCTACTCGCTATGACGATTGACGCGAGGTTTGTCTCCGGAGGAACATCATGAGGAAGAAGGAATATTGGGTCCAAGTGGTGCAAACGTATAGGCTCCACTATCGTCGAAAGTGAGAAGTCTCATCTTGTCTAGACAAGGCGGATCAAAGTGTTCCACGGGACAAGTAATATTTAAATTATGATCGGACATATTTAGAACCCCCAAATTAATAGCTAAATGTGTAATATACGACCTTAATATCAATGATTTTGAATTCTTATAGACAACAAAATATAACTGGTGAGGTATCCAATACCTTAAATTGACCATAACATTCCGTTCTAAACACCACAAGAAGAAAAATTCAATCTTAGCTAAGGTGCCGATGCTATCTTTATGACACGAAAAATCGTATGCCAAGAATCTATGGAGAATACGTAGGATAACCCTTCGTAAATAAGAGCCTTTTGAGTGGCTAGGCCGATATGGTTTGGTATCAACATACCAAGCACTCCATAAGATCGAAGGGTAAAAATTAGGACTAAGATCATGTTTAGCATGCAAAAACCTATCGGACAAAGATTCCAATTACGAGACAAATCTCATAGACACATTAAACTCAACAACGGACGAAAAACTCACGGCCCATTAATCGAAATGGTACCATATTTTTAGCAAATAAATTAAACTCGTTTGGCTCATTAAATTGAAATGTAGTGCGAAATTCCCCGGTTAATTCTATGAAAAAAGGGCAATTCACATTGACATAAGTAGTCAACCTAAACCAACAATCGGAGCATCAAATTCATCAAGAACCATTAAGTGAGCAAGGGAGTTTCGATGAATATAATTATATGTATAGATTTTACGTTCACAAATCAAATCGTACCTTTGTTGCTTGGAGGTTGATAGAAAAAGTAGTGAAACTACCCATTTACAACCTTATATTCCCTAGTAGATCAGCCGATAGGGCTTACGATTGAGGTGATGATTTAGAAACATGGGTTGTGCGGCCGGTGTCCGTAGTAGGCTCGGTGGAAGGTGACGGATGCACCGACAATGGTGGTAGTGGTCCGATGGCTGATTTTGAGACTTCATTATGGTGGGTAGGTGGAGGAGCCACGGAGTGATTCGAGGACCGAGTTGTCGGTTGGGAACCACATTGCCCTACCAAAACGTTTAGCTTGGGCTCTAGTGTGTATTATGACAATCATGGAAGGTGGGGTACGTCGAGAATTCGGGATGAAAAGGGGCTTAACGAAGTGGTATTGAGTTGGTGAGAAAAAGAAATTGTGTGAGGTTAAAGTGGAGAAAGAGACGAGTGTTGTGATTTAAGGTTAAAGTGGAGTTGAAGTGCTATGTTTCATTTAAATAGGGGTTAATGGTAAGGGTTTGACAATTTTACCCCTATTGAAAGTATGGAGAACTCTTATTGGAGCGAGGTTCCAAATGGTCATTTCTCACCATTTCGAATGTCCGAGGTTGCCATGGACAACTCCCGTGAGTGTTGATGTAAGTTGTCTTCGCATAAAAACTAAAGGAGGGAGAAGACCCATAAAAGAAATAAAAACAAACATGAGAGAAAATATGAAGACATATCCTTAAGGCGTGGGCACGTCGACTCCTAAAGCTTCAAATGAAAATAAGAAAATGAATATGAAGTTAAACAACTAAAAATAGTGAAAATGAAGTAGACGTCAAAATAAATAAACATGGTTTGCCTCCTAGTAAGCACTAAGTTTAACATCGGAAGCTCGACGTATCTGTTTTTTATGGTTCCGCATAAACGAGGTTATGTCAACTCTATCTCTTCTTCATCTACGCATGATAAACCTTTGTGAAAGGGTTTTAGTATGTGGCCATTCACCTTGAATGTCGTTGAAGTACTAAGCTTTGGATTTCGACTGCACCATGAAGGAATACGTTAGTGACAACAAATGGTCCAAGCCAACGGGATCGCAACTCACTGCGGGAACATTTTTGAGTTTGGAATGATAAAGGAGAACCTTCTAACCAATGGAAAACTCTTTCCTCGAAATCATCTTATCATGGAAAGCCTTAATTTTTTCCTTATAGATTCTAGATTTTTCATAGGCCTCATTTCAAATTTCTTCTAACTCTTGCAATTGTAGTTTTCTATGTGAACTATTTTCACTCATAGTTCATGTTGCACTACTTAACATCCCAGAATGCTTTGTGTTCTATTTCAATCGGTAGATGACATGGCTTACCATACATTAGTTTGTATGGGGACATGCCAATGGGGGTTTTATAAGTCTGTTTGGTAAGCCCATAATACATCCTTCGACATGCAAACTACGATCTTTGTGAGTCGGACTAACAATTTTTTCAATGATGGCCTTAACTTCTCGATTGGAAACTTTTGCTTGCCCATGAGTCTAAGGATGGTAAGGAGTACCGATCCTATGGGTTACACCGTACTTCTTCATCAAAGCCTCAATGGTTCGTTGTAGAAATGAGTGTCGCGATCACTAATTATGGCTTTAGGAATACCAAATCTATAGAATATATTAGATTTAACAAAATCTGCAACAACTTTAGAACCATCGATCCCAGTGGCTTTTTTTACCCACTTAAAGACATAATCAACAGCTAACAAAATATAAATATAACTAAAAGAAACAAGAAATGGTCCCATAAAATCAATACCTCAAACATCAAAGATCTCATAGACAAGAATGGGAGTACGGGGCATCTCATGCCTTTATGAGATATTACTGTCTTTTGGTAACGCTCATAAGATTTACAAAAGGAATAGGTATCCCGAAACAGATTGGGCCAATATAAACCACATTCTAAGATTTTTATTGCTTGTCTTATTGGCGCCAAATTATCCTTCACATGCATATGAATGTCATAAGGTAAAAATAGAGGAAATCTCGGTTTCAAGTATGTACTTTCTAATTACACGATCCGTACAATATTTCTACAAGTATGGATGGTCCCATACATAGTATTTGGCATTACTTTTGAGTTTATCCTTTTTGGCTTTAGGAACACTCGAGGGAAGAATGTTAGAGGCTAAATAATTTATAATATGTGTATACCATGGCAGCCACCCATCGACGAGAGAATAATTATTTCTCGGGGAATTCCTTTTTTAACTTTTTCTCTATTTTCACATGAATCAAACAACTCAAATGGCTAGCTATGCAATTTTTTGCACCACTCTTATCTTTGATTTCTAAGTTGAATTCACTTAAAAGTAGGATCTATCGCATCGGCATCGATTTTGCATCTTGCTTCATCACTAAATATTGAAAGGCTTCATGATCGAGTATACCATAACTTTGGTACCTAGTAAGTAAGAATGAAACTTCTCCAAAGCAAATATAACTATCAAGAGTTCTTTCTCAATGGTGAAATAGTTCTTTTGAGCCTCATTTAATGTCATGGATGCATAGTAAATCGCATGAGGTGTTCTGCTCACTTTTTGGCCTAAAACGGCCCCTAAAGCGTTATTATTTGCATCACACATTATCTCGAAGGGAAGACTCCAATCCGGTGATTGGATAATTAGTGCTTGAGATGAGCATCCGTTTTAACTTGTCAAAGGCTATCTTGCGAGTCATCATTGAATTCAAAGCTCACGTCTTTCTACGGCGACCTTCATAATGATTGTGCGATTTTGAAGAAGTCTTTGATGAAACGTCGGTAGAAACTCGCATGGCTAAGAAAAGAATGGACTTTTCGCACACTCGGTGGGGTAGGGTAAGATTCAATAATATCAATTTTTTTCTTGTCTACCTCTATTCCTCCGGCTTAAACTATATGTTCTAATACAATACCTTATTCTACTTTCAAAGTTCGGAACAAGATTTGTGCCTATGCATCTTTGCAACACCGAAGTCGGATTATGCAAACACTTGTCAAAGGAGTCTCCATGGACTATAAAGTCATCCATAAAGACTTCTATGATATGCTCTACGTAATCCGAAAATATGCTTAATATACATATTTAGAAGGTAGGCGGTGCATTGCATGCTCCAAATGGCATTTGTCTATAAGCAAAAGTGTTGAAAGGATATGTTAATGTTTCTTTGTATTAATGTTTAAACACCTTAAAATCTTTGATTTTCAAAAGCTTTAGTCACCTTTACCCAAGGGAAGAGGGTTTAACTCGCTCATGACAATACTCATGGCGGTACGTCAAATAAGAAAAGAAGGAAATAAAGTCGACCATCTTTACCATCATCCAAAAAAAAAAAAAGTGTACGCCTCTATTTTGCCACATTCCTATTTATATGGGTTTTCTATTTCCCAAAAAAGGTACAAAATCATCGTTCCTCTTTCTACCCTCTCGGAAAATCTAGTATACTATCGAGTTAAAGTCAACGGAATTTATCTTCTAATTGGGGTACGTTGCCTGTTTATGCAATCTCTAGCATGCCCACGTTATTTTGCAAAGTGCCCATGCCTTCATGTTCTTATGTGTGCCTATCTATCGCATTTACGTGCCCACCTATTACTCTTATATGCCCACGCTTCTTGTTCTTCCCAATGTCAACATTATTCTCGCTTACAAATTTGCTCTTTATATGACTCTTTTTAGCATGATTATTAACCAATTCCATATCCCGATATATAACCTATAAAAACAGTTTAAGTCTATCATTTGGATACCTCAAACGAGTAAAGTGCAAGGGAATTGAGCAATTAATTACATGCATTCTGATCACTATCACCTAGGTTACCGATCATTCGTGTGAATTAGGTGTCTCATAAAATTCTTTACCTATCATCTCTTGTGATAGTATTAGGGAAACAAACCCGGCAATGAATCCCATCTTTTATGCCCATACCAAACGTGTGGAAATTGATTTCCATTTTTGTCAAAAAAAAATTAGTAGCAAAGGGGAGCTTGTGTGTGCGTTATATTTCCATTAAGGGCTAGATTGTAGATATTTTGACAAAACTCTTATCCGGTGAATGGTTTAGTTTCTTAAAGGATAAACTCACACTTGGTGAATTCTCACTATCGGTTATTAAGCTAAATCTTTAGTATAGTAACCAACTCTTTACTCAACATAGTAGAGGACAAGTCATGGATATAGATACCAACTCTTACAATAGAAAACTCTTTGCATGGCTCAACCGAGTTCTACTTAAAGATAAAATTAAAGCTAGATAAACTCACTTTGTATGTTATCTTGCGAGCTTTATACATACATAACTTGTATCACTACAAATAGAAACATTTACTACAACTTACATTTATGAATGAGAAAATACTATTCATCATTTTCTTTCTTGTCATTAGTTCTATTAAAAACTAGTTAAATTCTAGATCCATGTAATTTAAATATACATAATTTAGCAATAAGAAATATGCCAACGAGCTCGGTAATAACGTATACATCATGGGTATTGAAGACTCGGTTCTGTTTAGAAAGGAAAACTAAAGAATGAAATCAGAAGAGTGGCATGTACCCAAATCTATAACAAGTACCTATCTTTTTATGGCTTTAGATTTCACGAGTGGTGAACCAAAAAGCCGAGACAATCGATAAAGTAATGGGACCAACAAATATCTCTTATTATTAAAAAACGAGTTTGGCCCAAGTACCTATCCATTCAAAAATATGAGTTTACCTTATCAAAGCACCCTTAAAAAATTCATGTTTGACTTCAAAATGGTAGCGAGATATGCTCGGCTTTAGTGTATGCATTTGTTGAGCCTTTGTGCTTGGACAAGTAATTATCATTCTAGCAAAAAAAAAAAAAAAAGTCAAATGGCAAGGCCAAACTACATTTGATTTGATACCTCTTTAAAAAAGTAATGATTTTCATTGTTCAAAAGAAAGGAAATAACAAATATAATGGAAAACCCAACTTGTATATGCACATAAGGCTAAATTTACATTATAATCAACCTCGAAGTAATAAATGTTGATTTCTATGTCAAGACAATCATGACCATAGATGACTCTTAACTTAATAAGGAAGAATTCTTTAAAAATTTTATTATGTGTGATGCTTCATTCATCTTGCGATCAATGTAAACTTAAAGTAAAAAATGTACTACTTAAACCCGTAGTGACCTCATCCTTGATGGAGCCATCATCTGGATAATCAACATTTCCTATTTGGCTCATGCATCTAAAAATATGAAAGTCTGAATTAAATTTCAATAGACACAAAGCAACCTCTCTAATTTGTTTCCTCATTCTTTGTCCTAAAGATTTTCTATATGAATTCCTTGCATTAATACTAGAGAGCTTGCAATATAAATATAGTCTTATGAGCTATAGTAAGTAGTATCTAGCTAATTAATACAATGATTACAAAGATATACATATAAAGAAAAGTTTATATAGTTGTAATCCTTTGATTTGGGATGCTATTAGATCCCTTGCTTAGTGATTTGTCATCCCGACTTAGTACTCTATCATGCCAGTCCCTAGGCACTAGGGTCTAGGAAAGATTCTAAGCTCAGTGCGATGCTACTTGGAAAACATGACGAATAGGGGCTTTAAGAGCGAATCAACAAGTTGATCGGAGGAGTAGACATAAGAGACCTTAATCAATTTATTAGTGATGTGATGACGATAAAATGGAAGTTAATGTCTAAATTCTTTATGCAAGAGTGGAATACTCGATAAGAGCATATGTAGGTGGCACCAATATTGTCATGGTAGAGAGTTGATACGGAAGAGAGAGACATACCTAGTTCATGAATAAAATTAGTTAGCTAATTAAGTTTGGTAGTAGCAGAGGCAATGGCTTTGTATTCTACTTCAATAAATGACCAAACAATAATGTTTTAATTCTTTGAGCTCGAGCCGATGGGATTGAAACCCAGAAGATAACATATATAGAGGTGGGATGGCAAACATTAGCACCCCGCCCAATTAGCATTTGTAAAGATATGTAAAGAGAGTGTTGAATAAGCATAGAGAAAAATACCATAATAAGAAGTACTTTTCAAGTATTAAAAAACTCTTTTAATAGTGACCTAATAAGAGAAAGATAGACTATGCAAGTTTATTTACTACAAAGCTAACATCTTGCCAATTGTTGAAGAGATGCTAGAGAGAGCTAAAGACTTGACGAGTATTTAGTGACATCATGACTAAAAGAGTTATCAATAAGTTTTAGAGTTTCAAATTGAGAGAGGTATGCTTGACTTAATTTGCTTCTTACATATTGACCTTATAGAGAAGGTTTAGGATGTATTTTCTTTGAGTTAAGAGCAACCTCTTAAAAGCTATGTGTGCTTTAATCCTAAAAAAAAAAAAAAAAACTAAGAATACTAAGCTCTTTCAAAGAGAAGCAAGAAGCTAAAAGGACGGTAAAGTGTTGAATAAATGAAGAATTGCTACTAGTGAGAACAATATAATCGACATACAAAAGAATGTAGATAACACTTCTTGGTGTGCTATAAATGAAAAAAGAGGAATCACTTTTGAAATTGACAAAATTATTGTCTAGAAGAAAAGAGCGAAGCTTTACATACCAAGTCTTAAAGGCCTAACGAAGACCATAGAGACCCTTATATAGCTTGTAAACATAAAAAGGGTGTTGAAGATCAAAAAACCCATGAGGCTACTATATAAAGACAATATCAAATAAATATCCCTATAAAAAGATATTGTTAACATCCAACTGATTTATAATCTAACCATGTGAAACTACCAAACTAAGGATAAGACAAATGGTGGCAACTTTAACAACATGGTTGAATATTTCATAGAAGTCAATACCTAACCGTTGATGAAATCCTTTGGCTATAAGGTATGCCTTTGTAATGGGCAATCAAACCATCTGGATGGTACTTGATATAATACACTAATTTATAACTAACATTGTTTTAGGTTGAGGAAAGAGGAACTATTATCCAAGAGTTATTTTATTTAAAGGTTGAAATTTCTTCCTCTATGGTGCTACGCTAGTGAAAGTGTTTATTTTATTAGGAAAAAAACTCGGTTTAGTTGTACAAAGGAAACTATTCGAGGAGGTGTGGAGATTCGAGGAAATTTTGGATTTATGAATGTTATTTTGGGCATTAGTAATCATTCTAAGAGGGGACTATGTTTTGAAAGGGTGAGAGAGAGACTATATCGAAAAAAAATAAGGGAGGCAATGCCTTGATATAGAGATAAAAAAAGAGAAGGAGAAGGAGAAGAAAAATAAGCCATAGGGAAAAGACATACTTTGAGTGGATACATGAGTAAGAGAGTCCTTGTATATAGATGAATGCTTGAGTTGCAATTGGCAAAGAGGATGAAGTGGCAAAATAGGAAGGAGAGATTTATAAAGAAGGTAGAGATGAGGAAGATAAAATAGTTAAAGAAGAAAGAATAAGGGAAGAAATGTGTTGGTTGTTGGGTGAGAGTTGACTTTCCTTACTAGAACTTGTAAACAAAGAAAGCAATATAGAGAAATAATGATCATTGTTAGTAGAATTAGTGGATGTTTCATTTTATAAGGAAAGTTATTTTCAAAGAAAATCATGTCTTGAAGTAAAAGTTTTCTTTATGGTTGAATTAAAGCAAAAAAAAAGGCATTACGTTTACTAAAAAAAAGGGTATATACACGGGCATGATCTGGATTTAAGTTTGTCGCTATTATTTAGGTAAAGCCATAGGTAGCAAATGCATCAAAACACGAGTAAAGAGTTGTATTTGAATTGATGAACAAATAATTTAAGGTAAGGAGAGTCATTGTAGAGGATAGGGTTGAGGATAGGGCTACTTATAAGAAAATAGGCAATTCGCAATGGATTTTAGTGACGGATATTGTTCCATCTCTAAATAGCTACTAATTAATGATGGATCAACGAGGAATGAGAAAAAGGTTTTTTTAGTGACTAAACAGCGACAAAATAGCAAGGTAAAGGTAGCGACGAACATAATTCCATCGCAAAAATCACGATAAGAAAAACATGCCACATTCAATGATGGATTTGTATCAAAATTCTGTCATTGATTTAGCAATAGACACAATAATATGTTGCTATTTTCATTGTTGGGAAAGGCATGTTAGCTATCCATCACATTCCATCGCTAATTAACAATAAAAAACTTTCATAGCTAATTCAAAGCATTTGTGGAATCCAAGAGGACAAAATTGTTGGTGGATTTAAAATTCAAATTAGTGATGGACTAAGGTATCCTTTGCTAATTAGTGATAGAGTAGCGATGGATTACTCAATTTGCTGCTGTTTAGGTGAATTTCTCAAACTTTTCGGAGAATTCAACGCTCGTTTAAAATTCAAATTAGCGACAAACACTTATGTACGTCGCTAATTAGCAATGGAATATCGATGAAAAAACATCTGTCGCTACTTATTAACCCTATAAACTCACTTGGTTCTTTTCATCTTCCTTATTTCAACCGTTCCCTCTCCTCCCCAAATCATTGCCGCTAGCCCAAAAACCCCTCATGCTTTGTTGCACACTTCCCACTCCCTTCCTAGCCGACTTAATATGGTGCGGCACATTTTTCTCCCCAAAGTGCATTGACAAACGAGTCTCTCCTCTCCCTCCGTAATCTCTCTTTGGTAAGTTTTTCTCTCTCTAAATCTTTACTTTTTTTTTAATTCCATTAATGTAATTACGTATTAGGTTAATTTTATTAATTTTTAATTGGTTAATTATTTGTTTAATTTCTTTATTTACCGAGTTTGTTTTTTTTATTAGTTGAATGTTATTAATTGTTAGTGTTAGGTTAGATTTTAATTATGTTAATTATTAGTTTAAATTTCATATTTATTTATTTTATTTTATTAATTATTAGATTAATTTTGTTAAGTGCTAACGTTAGGTTAAATTTTATTTATGTAACATTTTATGTAATTTAGATAAAGTTGATTAATTGTTAAGTTATTAATTGTTAGGTTAAAATTTAGTTGTGTAATTGTTAATTGTTATTTTAAATTTTAATTAATTAATTAATTAATTGTGTTAATTATTAGTTGAATTTTTTTTGGTTGTTTGTGCTAGGTTAAATTTTAATTATGTAATTTTTTAGATAATTTATATAAATTGGTTGATTAATTGTTAAGTTATTTTTTATTAATTGGTTGGTTAAAGTTTTTTAATTTATTGTTATCTTGTTATTTTTTAATTAGTTTTTATGTTAATATTTTTAATTTGTTTTTTGTTATTTTTAAATTTAAATAATATTTAAATTTGGATTAATTTAATTATGTAGGATTAATTTAATAAAATTAATTCGATTTATGGTTAGTTCGAATATAAATGATAGAAGTAATAATTATAGCTTAATTATTAAAAATGAAGGAAGACAACATAATGATCAACATTCAATCGAACAAACAATCTGTAATTTTTCTTACTTTCAATTTATTTAAATTTTTTAAGAAATAAATATGAAAAAAAATTAACAAAGTAAAGTATAAACCAACATTATAGCTTCATGTAAACAAAATGAAACAAACATATACAATTCATTATTTTTCTTTTTTAAAATATTTTTTTTATCAACCAACATTGAATTGTTCACTCACATTTTTTGACAAATAAAAAATTAAAATCGTTTTTTAATCAGAATCTTATAATTAAAGCTTTAATTGAACAAAAGAAAAGAAAACCTAATTTTGATATACAAATATTAACTCGATCGAAATAAAGTTAAAATTTAATAAATATTTTACTTAGGATTAACTTAATTATATTTACTTGAATTTATTATGAAATTAAATGGAAAAATTTAATAAACATAAACGTTTTTAGCTTTGATGTAGATAACCTTTCATTAATTAATAGAAATTTAGTAAATAGAATTTATTTAATTTAAAATATTTTCAATTATAAAATATAATATTATTTTTAGAGGGTTCTTTTATTACGGAAAATAAATTTTAATGAAAGTGTTTAATTGGTATAATAAAAAAAGACCAACATAAAAAAAATAAATAAAGTTCAAGAACTCGATTGAAATAAAGTGAAAATAGGTGTACTAATAGCAAGTTAGGGTAGAATATGTAAAAAAATAAAATTACACAATCAATCATTCAATATTTTAAAATTAAATATTTAAGAATAAGAAGAAGGAGAAAGAAGATGTAATCATTCTTTAAACAATCAATTAAATAAAAGTCAAAATCTTGAAACAAAATTCCTAACAAGTGTCGTTAATTACATAACCAATATATATACTTAATTTTTATTTAAAATTCATAGAAATGTTGATAAATAATTATTTGCATGTGTTGTGTAATTTTTACAATAATTATAAAAATGAGATCCAATTGGCAATGGATGAATGTTAAGTTAGTTGACGGATTGTTAAAGGATGACTTTGTCAAAGGGATAGAATAATTTTTAGCTTTTCTTTGTTGAGCATTCTAAATGTATGTACGGAACCAAAATAAAGTATCTTTATGATCATAGTAAGTGTCGAAACAGAAATTATGAGGAGGTTGGAATAGTAAAATATCATTTGTGTTGAGATATTATGATTGGATACATCATAGAGAATTTGAGTCTTACATGGCATCTATTAATTCTAAGAGTCATTATATTTCTAGAAATTATTATATAGGTAAAGGTAGTTCTATCACTATTAACAGTAGGAGGGATTAAGGGTATTTTTAGCAAGCGTGGAAGATGGTGGGGCCATGGTTCTATCAACAAGATGACCCAAATTATCACCACGTAGGAGGAGCAAATTTTGGGTCTAGCGAGAGGAGAAATTAGTAGGACTAAGTTTGATGGTGGGCTCATGGGAGATATTTGGAGTAGGGATAGGTTAAGAGTGTGGGTTGGAAAGAGTACGAGACAAGTCCATCATTGTTGGCGGATGTGTTAGACATGATTGACATATATTTTACTATTCATTTTCACTATTTGTAACATCATTCACACACTCCTAAATCACTATTCACACTCTCACAAATCACTATTCCTTTCACTATTTATGTAATTTTTTTAGCATTTTGGTCCTCAATTTTTTTATACTTATTTTTTCAATTTCAAACTTTAATTGTATTGTGATTTGGTCACATTTTGTTTTAGTTTTTTCTTTTAATTATTTTTATTATTTAAAATTTACTACTTTAATTTGTTATTTTTTTAATATAGTCATATGTTATTAATATTATGATCATATTCTAATAATATTATTTTTCTACACTAAGCATTTACTATTTATTTATTTATTTTTGAATTAAATAATTAAAATAATGTTTTGGCTTAACCATTCAATGATTCAAATTAATATATTTTTTGATTTTAATATTATTCATTATTTTGTAAATCAATACATAAAATTAAATTCACATTTTTTCAAAAACAGATATTTTCATCAACATTAAATTAAAAAATTATTTAATTTTTTTTTAGTTAATAATCCATGGATTAAATGGATAAATCCTTTTTTCCAAAGGAAAAATTATGAAAAACACAAATAAGAAATAGTTAAATACAAAATTTTTTATTAAAAAATTATAACTAATTTTTTTAGATTTGATTTCATATATTTTTCTAAATAATTTTATATATTTTATCCAACTCGCAGCGTAACGCAGGTAAAAAAATAGTACGTTGGCTATTATAAAATGATAGTAGCGGTAGTAACTTGGAAAGATAATGACAATAGCGAGTTGATTACGAGAAATGGAAAGAACAAAAAGTACTTAGGCATAGCAGTAGTTGGTTTTGAACAAGAATGACAATAACGGGTTTGTGATTTGGCAAAGAAGAGGAAAAAAAGACTTAAGACAATAGCTTTGAACTAATAGCGATAACTTCTTTGTGATTTGGCAAAGACAAAAAAACAAAAGACTTAGGTAGTAGCTTTGAAAAAATGACGAGTAATAGTCATGAAGAAGAATTGGTTAATATAGGTGGAATGGCAAAGGGAAAAAAAATTCAACATTGGTTGTTAAGCCCATAAAAGCTCGATACCATCAAAAAAAATTATACTCGGATGAATTTCACACTTTATATATATATAGGTTTTCATACTACATATATATTGGATACAATGATGTGTTTGAAATGCTTCTATCTTATCACATTTGATCATATCTAAGTGTTTGAATTTAAAATGTTAGAGTCCTAACTACAAGTGTATCCTATCATGAACTAAAGGATATATTGTTCCATACATATTATATTAGCACTCAAGGAACATGACAAAAACTAGATACTATCATCAAGTTCAACCTTTGATTGTATAACCATTATGCTTCAAATTGAGTATCAATTAGACATGACTTTTTTTTCTTTTTTTTAAAAAATGTGTTGAAATTAGACATTATATCTTCTTTAATGAATGTCATACGGTAGTTGGTAATACTACCAATAGGTAGCAAATCTTGGTATTTATAATTACCGAGAAAACCAAAATATATATATAACAATATATTTTTTCCATCGCTAAATGGTCCATTTTCGTCGTGATTTAGCCTTAGCAATGAATTTACAACAATATAATTTCAATATCAAATGTGATCTTTGCTATTTTTTAGTGATGAAATTTTTTTTCATTATCGATCAACTACAACTAAACCGTCACTAATGCATAGAATTTTCATCATTAAATTGAAGTAAACATTTATCTCTTTAGTCCGTTACTTGTCGCAAAACTATTACTAATTGGTTATTTAGTGATGAAATTGTCGCTACTAAATCATACTTGCTAAAATTTCTCACAAATTCATTGCTAAATGCATCACTATTTAGAAATTGTATATGTGTCAATTGCAAAGAGGTTTCATTTTTATCACTAATTCGACTGTTAAAAAAAGATATATATATATATATATATATATATATATATATATATAACCATTATACTATTTAAAAATAAATAAAATAATATAAATTAAAATTAAATAAATATATAAATGCATTAAGATGTACGAAAATGTTAAACATCTTAAAAAAATTCAGTCCTCTTCGACATCATCTCCTACATCTCTAAATCCGTCACTATTTAGCAATTGTATATGTATCGATCATAAAGAGGTTTCATTTTTATCACTAATTCGATTGTTAATCAAATATATATATATATATAAAACCATTATAGTATTTAAAAAATTAAAATAATATAAATTGAAATCAAATAAATATATAAATGAATTAAGATGTACGAAAAGGTTAAATATCTTTAAAAATTCAGTCATCTTCATCATCATCTCTTGCATCATCTTTCGATTGCTAGGTATTAAGAGGAATGGCTAACCGTTGGGTTGTGGAAGGGTCGGAAGGAGGGACGTGAGTTTGCTAGAGGGCTCGTAATCTCCTCATCACTATATGCATCCGACTGCGTAGAGTGATGAATTGACCAACTCTTTCGGGTTTGTAAGCTTTGTCCTTTTGATCTTATCTTTGTACTAGGCAGAAACCTTTTGAATATTATGACTAGGATATCGTGAAATAGTAGAGGAGGAGCCGACACCGGAAAGATAGTAAAATTGGGACACTTGTGATCCAAGACCATTCACTCTCTACTTTTAGTAATGTCAATGTTTGGAGACGATAAATCATTCTTCTACTACTCCTTAACGAGTTGCTTCTTGCATTGACTACACGTGTTTCTATGCCATTGAAATAGTTTTGAGATTGAATCATAAATATAATTTTTAGATTATATTAATAGACGTATATTTGCTAAAATAAAAAAAAAACTTTTGATTATTTTCTAGGACCACTCGTCGATGAATGATCCATCTTCCGCTTGTAAATGATCATGAACAACTCGTAAGAATCTAGGTTTTAACCCAATTTATTATGCTAGAAAAATAGATAAAATAATAAAAGATGTAATAAATAGAAAAATTAATTTATAATACAATGGATAATATGATTTCTCAAACGTGTAGCATGCTCAATCAAAAGGATGAACCCCCTACCCCCACACGCTCGGAAGGACGCCTATTGAGGTCGAGCTCGATACTTAGGTATGGCCCAATCTCGGTGTCATGCTTCACAAACCTGCTATTTCACATATGCGGGTTTGTTAGCCTTATGCTTCGACTTGTTTAGTATGTCATCATACTGCTTTCATGTTAGACTCTCCCACGTATCCTTAATCATCATGTTGACGATGCATGATCTATAAAAAGTATTTCTACATAAAAAAAATAATATAAATAAATTTCATACTAATTTAATACTTTAAATAAAATATAAATAATTAATTAATATGTTACTCTAACCTCATTAAATAGAAGTCTTTCATCTCTATGGAGAAAAACTTTCATGTGGAGCAAGTGACGTCTAATCGCTTTTTGAAAATTATTATGATTTTTGTGAAACACTTAATAGAATCAAGCTATCAAACAAAGTAAAGAAATGATAAATAAGTGAATTAATGATTCTAATAAAATATATAAAAAATATATTAAACTAATTACCTCATGTAAAGCATATTACTTAAATTATTCATGATCTAAATGGTCCATCTTATATCAAATCCGAGTAGAACTTTACGGAGTTGAGGAAACCATCATGGGGACCTCCGTAGTCGAAGCACTATCAACGAGGACATTACTATGAGGACACTACTAGTAGGGATCTTGACGTGCTAGCGCTATTATCAAGTCCACGGCCCCGGACACTTGTACTAGTAGTGTCACGTCCACGTACAACATCGTTATTAGTGGCACATTCATAGACACTATTAGTATTAGTGCTATAATCACGGATGTCGTCGCCATTAAAGCCAAGGCCATTAGCATTGTGACCAAATCGCCCAATCTATGAGGCATAATAAAATTTAGGTAGATTCTTCTCTACAAATTGCATCTTTTTAAATTAACAAATACTTCAAATAATCATACAAACATTAAAATTAAATCAATAACAATCAATTTATGCTTATGGAGACCGACACTTGCTTCGGATACTACATTGAAATTAAATCCCAAAGTCATCCTTCCGGACCCATCGCGGAGCATTGAACTAACTTTATTTCTCCTCAATCCTTCGAGGTCATCGACCCCTCAAGTTCGATATACTATAGCATATCTCGAGCACACTTCAATAATTATATACAAAATAATATAATTAACTCAAATTCAAACCTAATTAAATTTAACTAACAATTAATTAACAATTTTCAATACAAATAAACTTAAAAATAAACCAACTAATCAAATTTAACTTAATTAATTAAATAACCCTAAATCAAATTAACCCTAATTCAAACCTAATTAAATTTAACTAACAATTAATTACTAATTTCTAATACAAATCAAATTAAAAACCAACCACTTAATCAAATTTAACCTAATTAATTAATTAAACCTAAATCAAATTAACCTAATTAATTATAATTCAAACCTAATTAATTTTAAACGTAAATAAAAATTAACCTTAATTCAAATTAATTAAATTTAATTAACAATTAATCAATAATTTCCAATACAAATAAAATTAAAAATCAACCAATTAATCAAAATTAAACTAATTAATTAATTAAACCTAAATCAAACTAACAATTAATTAATAAATTAACTTAAAAATTAACAAAAATAACAAATTAACAAATTAATCAACAAATTAATAATTAAAACTATACAAAATTATAAATCAACCAATTAAATTTAAAATTAACCTAATAATTATGAAAATAACTAACTTTTAAGGAATAAGAGAGAGAAAGCTTACCTAATTCGAACAAGGAAGAGATCAAGAGCAAGAAAGGAAAAACGAGGGTTTTTTAAGGAGAAAAAAGTATGGAGTGGATGTGGATTGATGAGGAGTGGAGGAGTGCGGTTTTCCTCGGGGTTTTGGGTGGGCGGAAGAATTGATAGCTAGAGGAGGAGAAAGGAAGAAGAAGAAAATGGAGAAAGAAAAAAATAAAAGAGGGATTTAATTAGGGATTCGGACCAACGAACAAGCTTAATCCTATCAATGACTCGTCACTATTTAGCAAAGGACATAAGAGTCTATTGCTAATTCATCATTAAATGGGCGGCTTTTTAACTCCAAAAGGTCGCCCAGTTTTTTGAACTAACGACTAACACATTCCTGTCGTCGATTCATCGTTATTTAGCAATGAAAACTTAATTTCTATCTCTATTTCATCGTTAAATAGGTAGTTTTTTATTCCAAATGGCCATCTATTTTTTTAGATTTAGTGACGGATTTCATGTTTAGCAATGGAATATATGTCGCTAAAAAAAAACATTAAAAAACAGCTACGGGATAATATCTTATTGTTGATTTTTGTAACCGTTTTGTTGCTAACCCTTCGCTAAAACATCCAAAAATATTTTAGCATCTCAAATAATGATGGAATTTCATCCATTGCTAATAATCTATAGTCAAACTCTCTATTTTGTCTCTACATCTCACATACACTATTCAATCACTATTTACTTATTATTTAGCAACGTATTTGTGTCCGTTACTAAAATCAATTGCTATTTTTTTATTTTCTTATATTGAAAAGTAAGCATTTGGATTAGATTCTTACAAGATCTAAACATAACTACAAGTCGGCAAGTCTTTGTCCAAAGCTCTCCTTATTCAATTTTTCACCATCCATCCTTTCACCTAAATCACATATATAGATGATATTTTTCAAATTGATTAAGTCTATCTTTTTCAAAAAAAAAAAAAAAGTGGATCTGTAGTACTTTGTCTTTCTAACTGATGAGATTTTGATTTCTCTCTCTATGCTGAATCTGTGTCAAAATTAAAGGAGCGGCCTTTCAATTTTTTCAAACATAAATAAACGCTAATCCCACTTCTTTTTTTAGTCCGTCAGCCACGTTCAACCGCATGACAAAGAGGCCCATTAGCTGCACCATTTGCAAATTTTTATTCCCCATTTTAGCGGGCTTCCAAGAAGAAGCCTGTAAAGGAATAAACTATTGGAGTTTTTGCTTGACTTTGAACCTTTTTCTTTTTTTCTTCTTCTTCTTCTTCCTATGGTTAGTCAATCACGTTCTAATGCTTTACAACCATGACAATATTATTGCCAACTGCTAACCCGCAAGGCTTTGACTTTAAACAAATGTAAGCTTAAAGAGAAATTAAGAAATTGTCCTCCAGCTTGACACGCGGAAGAAATTTCTCATCGAGATTAGACTTGTGTCATATACTTTCTCATTGTTGCAGATCCAAAACTCAATAATAAATTCCTCCAAAAAAAAAAAAAAAAAAAAAAAAACAAACTTGCTCGATCTTGTGTCATCTTAAATTTAATATCTCTGGTAAAGCATTAGAGGCACATACTGGTATACGGCATAATCGAAATTTATATATAAATATACATCATGGAACCTTGGATTATTTAAGTATTTTGTTGTTATTTATTTATTATTGATTTTTTTTCTTAAAAAAAAAAAGGAAATTTTTTTGGTTACACAATTGCGTTTTTTTATTAATTAAACAGGTTTCTTATAACAATACAAAATGGGTTTTTTTTTTTTTTTTTTTTTTTTTTTTTTTAAGGAAAAAAATGAGAATTCTTGATAGCACATTCTATCTTCAAGTTTAGTTTAAGCAAAAGTTGCAGATGAGAAATTTGAGCAATAGAAAAACCAATTCTCAATCTTCATTGCTCACAAATCTATCTAACATGTGAATCCCAAATACTACAAGAAAACAACGGATTAGCGTCGAAATTACCAAAGGTTTTGTGACGAGAAAAACATCCAAAATGAAATGCAAAGTTTAGAAATGAAATTGCGATGGAATGATAATGACGGATAGACATCCATCGCTAAATAGCAAGAGAAAAATACATGCCTAATCTAACGATGGAATAACGACGGATTTGTGAGAGAAATTAGCGAAGCAATAGCAATTCCGTCGCTAATTTCAATTTTTGAAAATCTTAGAAAATAAAGCGTTAGTTTGAAATTCAAATTAGCAATGAACACTTAAATCCCTCACTAATTAGCAACGAATTAGTGATGAAATCGAGTGTTCCAACGCTACTTTCCCCCATTTCAAAAAAATTTCACAAATAAAATGACATATTTAAATTTGTATTAGAAACGAGACACTTAAATCCTCACTAATTAGTGAGGGATTTCCTAAATCGATAGAAACTATAATGCCTCGAAGCCCCAAAAGGGAGGCTGGAGTGCTACGATAGCGTCGAACATTCATAAAGCACTTGGATGCGAGCTTGTAGTGCACGCGGCCGGTGGTCGGGCACACCGTGGCCACGTCTCGCATTCGTCGAACGCACAACGATGCCCTATGACTTGAAACCATACATGGGACATGCAATGCATAGCAAAAAATAATTAGTCCGAAAGCCTACTTAAAAACTCATTTCATATCTAGCACTTTTTTGTCGATGTAAAAACCTACATGGTGCCTTAGAAATTTCATTGACACAAAAATACTTCGAGGTGGCTAGCATCTACAATGACCTAAATCTATCGCGTATCATAAAAGCCTACTTGTCTTGTGGCTTTGCAATGAAAAACTAAGGTTCTAACCATGTGAACATTTTACATGGGATACCAAAATGTTAAAGACAATGTAAAAATAAAAGGACATATGCTTTGGAAAAATATTTCTATTGTATTTAAAACCAATTTGTACATACATTGTCTTGGTCTGTAAAGTCGTTTACATTCAATATTTATAGGTAAAACATGCTACAACATATACATATGAGCTAGACATAGCCTACAAGCTAAAAGTCTAGATAAAAATACACCTTTCAGCAAACCCCAAAAGCATCTTAGTAGCACCATCCTCGCGACGAGTGTATTCGCATGTATCGTTATGGTTATCTACACCACAAGACATAAAGACATGAGCTAACACTCGGTAAGTGCAACCATGCTTAAGTTTATTAAAGTCTCGTTTTCGTGAAGAAATTCATTTTCCTCTTTCAAACATATCCTATTGAATGTGTGATTCGACCTTCTTTTAAAACCTTGATGAAAAACCTTAAAACTAGACAACGTTTAGCCAAGGATCAACATTTGGTATACACTAAATCATTCTTGTGGGTTGCCTCTATATGTTCATTCACATGACTTTTTTTTTTTTTGGCTCAAAACGTGAACCATGAAAACCAATGTCATGTCATGCTATGAACACATGCTTTCAATGCTTGTGCAACCAAATATCGTCAACGATGCCAAGGCAACATAACTATATTAACAACCTTCACGTATTAAACCAATTCAAAATATATTATAATTCACCAAGCTAACATGTTAAACATGTCTAATTTTACCTTAAGCTACTGAAATTCAGAATTAATTAAGGCAAAACATAGTAGCCATAACATCAATATTTTGATAGCAGAATCTCAAGCCAAGCCAAATAAATTTTGGCAAAATATATTCAAGCCATTCATTCGACCATAAAGGCACCCCAATTTAGCCTACATTTTTCTAAGGTTTACATGGCAATTCTAGGCTTAGTGATCAATCCTAAGTCCTCATACATCAAGGTTTAACCCCTTTTGATTCAACACATAAATATAACAAAATCAAGCTCAACATGTCAAAGAACACCTAAACCTAGATTTTGTGGTATAGTTGAATGAGTTACACTTACTAGGTCTAGAGATATATGATAGAAAAAGGCTTCAAAAGACCATAAGATACCTTACTTGCACTTGGTCTAGCCTTTAGCCAAAAAAATAGAACCTCCCTCGATTCATGAAGCTCCCTCTCACGTAAGCTATAATAGCTCCCTCTCAAGCAAGCTATAATAGCTCCCTCTTAAGCAACTCTCCCTTTCCTCTTGTAAAATTTTCAAATGGCCAAAAGAATCCACCCATGGTCTCACCCTCTCTTTATATAAGTCAGCCATGTATAGAAAAATGCTTAAAAATTTTATAGGATGACACCTCCTTGGCCAAGTCACCCATGCTAGGCATGGTGGTGATACCTAACTTTTTACTCACTTAAGAAGAAGGTAGGTCCCTCTCAAATGTTCAATCTATGCAATCAAGTCCCTTAAATCAAACAACAATCATACCTAATGTGTCCTTATATGATTTTTATAATAAAGGAACTAATATATTAAGGTATATGTTGGATATAAAATTCATGAACGAAAAGTCGATGCCATGATAATAACGAGTTTTCATTGATGTCAATAAAAATGCTTAGATATAGTATTTTTCGTTAATAAAAAATGGCATGTCCAAACGTAGTCACTTTCGTCGGTAATTCCATAGAGTAATAGTAGAGCATGGCATTTGATAGCAAAATGTATGTTAAAACTTGAAACTCATCAACAAAAGCAATAAGTCTTGACATGGCTATTTCATCGATGAATAAGGCTTGTCTTGGCGCAATAATTTCGACAACAAAACTAGCACATCTAGACATTGCTATTTTTGGTAGCGTATCGAGCATGTATTGACGTAATTGGTTTTTGGAAGGAATTTATCCACCAAACATGAATATTCAGCTAAGTAATTTAAGCACACATAAACATTGACAGAAATTAATATGTCATGACATAGCTGATTTTCGATAGCACGAGATAGCATATCATAACATTTCAATTCTCGATAGCCACACACATAGCAAAAATTTAAGCATCAACATCAAGTAAATTAATATATTAAGGTGTACTAGTGTGATTTTCATAATAAAAAAACTAATATATTAAGGTATATGGTTGGACATAAAATTTATCAACGAAAAGCTAATGCCATGACGAGTAGTAGTTTTCATTGACTGAAACTATGTGAACATAGTATTTTTTTGTCAATAAAAAATAACATCTCTAAATATAGTCATTTTTATAGTAATTTCACATAGCAACAGTATAGCATGGCATTTGATAGCAAATGTATGTTAAAATAAGAAACTCATCAATGAGAGTAACAACTTTTGATATGGCGACTTCATCGACGAATAAGGCTTGCCTTGGCATGGCGATTTGGACGGTGAAATTGGCGTAACTAGGCACTCGTTATTTTCAGCGAGTGAATTTGGCATGTCTTGACGTAACTAGTTTTTGAAAAAAATTATCTATCAAACATGAACATTCACCTAAGTAATTCAAGCACACATAAACATTGATAGAAATTGACATGTCATGACATAGCCGATTTTAGTAACGCAAACAACATGCCATGACGCGTCAATTCTCGATCGCCACATGCATAACAAAAATTTAAGCATCAACATCAAGTAAATTCTGTAGAAATCAAATAAATCACACACACACACACACACACACACACACACACATATATACATGCATATGTTATGCCCAAAGTCTAAGTCATTACAATCTCCTCTCCTTATAAAAATTCCTTCTTCAAAATTAACTTCCTCGATTCTTTCATGTTGTGAGTCCTCTTTAACTTGTTCTTGCATCATCATGTACACTTTACTCAGTGCTCTTGATGCAACCTTCTTCTTTGAACAATTATTCATCATATGCTTGACTTTCTTGTAAAAGTAAATGCCCTCTACTCAAACACTCATCAATTTGTTTATGGCCACACTTGACATAATTTAGCTTATCTTATGCTATCGCCTCTACCGCCCCTTGGCCATTCTACACTTCTTAGTATTATTTGGCCCTATATTCTCAAACTAATTTGATTCCATAGCTTGTTCATCAAAATTATTTGCAAAATATGACCTTTTTACTCACTCGTAGCAGTGTTGTCTCCTTATGGTCTTTTTCAATTTCTAGTGCTCAATTAACCATGTCACCATAATCATTTATAAACAACCACACTAGATTTTGCACTTTAGTTTTCGGGCCTCTTTGAAAGTGGCCTCTTTTCTATGTAGCAACCCTCAAAATAAAAGTTGTAAATCGTTAGCCACGTTTAAACTTATGGAAATACTCGACCGTTGATATGTCCTCTTATTCCAGACTTCATAAACTCTTAGATCTTCTTCAATTTCACACTCTTAGAGAAGAATTTCTTATTGAAAACTTTTTTGAATCGTGCCCATGTAAAGGTAGGCACATCTAAGGAAACTTTCATCACTTCCCTTCATGTCGAATATCTTTAGTTAGCATGAATATGGCACTCGACACTCTATCCACATCATCCATTGCCATATGCTTGAATATCATCTCAAGAGACTCAATGCACTACACGACCACCATCACATTAGCCTTGCCCACAAACTCTTTGAGTTGAATTTTCAAAACTCGCTCCACTATGTCGACTCGCTACGGTAGCCTACGTTCGATTCGCGATTATCGCATAGACATTAAAACTCACATATGCTTATCATGTCTTTATTGTTATGATCATAATAGTTCAAAGACATACCCTATCGATATCTCATTATTTATAGGTCTATTAGTCCCCTCATAATGGGCAACCCTATGACTTGACTCCTCACTATTGTGATCTTTTTTACCATACCCTTACTATTATGATTTTTTTTCATCATGTTGTTCCGATTACGACCACATCCATATTGTCACCATGATGCACAATACAACACATAAGTATATTCAACAATATCAACAAGTATTAAAGCATGTTAAGCAATTCATCAAGCATCCAAACAAATCACATAGTTCATTATGTAAGTAATTTACAAGATAATCAATCATACTTGCTAAGCAAAAATTATAACTTCATATCCAATAAAAATTAAGTACATATGCATTAATTACGTTGCTTGGAGTTGGAGTTTATATGTATTTTCATAACCTACAAGATCGACTTACTTTGATACCGCTCTATAATTCCTCGAGCCCTAAAAAGAAGGCTAAAGTGCTACGATAGCATCAAACATTCGTAGAGTGCCGACATAACTATAACGCATATGACCGAGTAGTGGTCGGGTGCTTTACAAGTCTTCACCTCGTCGAATGTATAATGATTCCTTGTGTCCCGAAACCATACATGGGACATGCAATACAAAAAAGAAAATATTTAGTTTGAAAGCCTACTTAAAAACTCATTTCGTATTTGAAACTTTTTAAATGATGCAAAAACTTACATCGTACCTCTAAAATTTCATTGACATAAAATTATGTCCAAGCAGACGAGTATCTATGACGACCTAAATCAGTCGAGCATCATGACAACCTAATATGCTCGTGACTTTACAATGGAAAAATAAGATGCTAGCTACATAAACACTTTACATGGGATACAAAAATGTTAAAGGTAACATGACAATAAAAGGACACATGTTTTAGGAAAAATATTTCTATTTTTATTCAAAACTAACTTGTACATACATCGTCTTGTCGTAAGGTCGTTTACATTTAATATTTATAAGTAAAACATACTACAACATATAAACGTGACCTAAATATAGCTTACAAGCTAAAAGCCTAAATCAAAGTACACGTTTCGAAAAACTCCAAAAGCATCCAGCGAAGACTATCCTTGCGGCAGCCTCACTCATAAGCATCCTTGCAGTCACTTATACCATAAGGCATAAAGACATGAGCTAACATTCAATAAGCGTAAATATGTATGAGTTCATTAAAGTCTGATTTCATAAAGAAATTCATTTTTCCTTTTTGGACATGCCTTGTCAAATGTCCGATTCGACTCTCTTTTAAAACCTTGATGAAAGATATTGAAACTAAATAACGTCTAGTCGAGGACTAACCCTTGGGTATACACCGGATCATTCTCGTGGAAGGTCTCTCCAAGTTCAAGCACATGACTTTTTTTCTTTTCTTAAAACATGAATCATGAAAACTAATATCATGTCATGCCATGAACACATGCTTTCAATGCTTGTTCAACCAAATATCATCAATGATACAAAGACAACATAACTATGCAAACAACTTCTATGCATTAAACCAATTCAACATATGGTATAATTCACCAAGCTAATATATTAAATTTATCTAATTTCACCTCAAGCTATTGAAATTTAGAATTAATTCAAGAAAAAAATGGCAACCACGATATCAACATTCGACTACGTAATCTCAAACCAAGCCAAGTAAATATTGACGAGAATATATTCAAGCAATTCAAGCTATTCATTTAACTACAAAGACACCCTAAGCTTAGCCTTATTTTTTAAGGGTTTACATGGTAATTCTAGGCTTAGTGATCAGTTCTAAATACCAAGGTTTAATCCATTTCCATTTAACACACAAACATTAAAAAGATCAACCTCAACATGTCAAAAAATACCTAAGTATAGTTGAATGAGTCACACTTACTTGGTTTAGAGATATGTGATAGAAAAATGCTTAAAAACCACAAGAGACCCTTCTTGCACTTGGTCCATCCCTTAGACAATACCGGCGTAACTCCCTCGCTTATCCAACTCCCTCTCAAGCAAGCTACAACGACTCCCTCTCAAACAACTCTCCTTTTTCTCTCGTAAAATTTTTAAATGGTCAAAAGAATCCAGCCATGGTCTTACCTTCTCTTTACATAGGCCAACCATGCATAGAAAAATGTTTCAAATTTTTAAAGGATGACACCTCCTTGGCCAAGTCACCCATACTAAGCATAGTGGTGACATCTAGCTTTCCACTCACTCAAGGAGAAGGTAAATCCCTCTCAAATGTTCAATTTATGCAATCAAATCCCTTAAATCGAGCACAAAGCATACCTAATGTGTTCTTATGTGATTTTCATAATAAATGAACTAATATATTAAAGTGTATGGTTGGATATAAAATTCGTTAACAAAAATCGATGCCACGATAGTGGTAGTTTTTGTTGGCGTAAACCGAAATGTCTGGACATAATATTTTTTGCCAATGAAAAATGACATGTCTAGACATAGTTATTTTCAAAAGTAATTTCACATAGCATACGAGTAGAGCATTGCATTTGGTAGCAAAACATATGTTAAAATATTAAACTCTTCAACGAGAGCAAGCAAGTCTTGACATGGCAGTTTCGTCGACGAATAAGGCTTGTCTTGGCATGGTAGTTTCAACGACAAAACCGGTGTGTCTAGATATTACTATTTTCAACAACGAATCTAGCATTTCTTGAGACAGCTTGATTTTTGGCAGCAATAATCCATCAAACATGAACATTCGACTAAGTAATTCAAACACACATAAACGTTGATAGAAATTAACATGTCATGATATAGTTGATTTTCGTCAATGTAGACAAGCATGCTTGTAGACACATGCATAGAAAAATTTAACATCAACATCAAGTAAATTAATTAGGCATCAAGTAAATCACACATATGTACATGCATATGCTATGTCAAAAGGTTTGGGTCGCTATAGAAACTTTCTTCTTTCCTATTTTCTTTTTCATCTTCTCTCTCCTCCTCTTGCTACTGCTCGCTCGCTCAACCCTAAAACCACATAAAACATGAATCTACTCTCTTTCCAACATGCTCTAATCAATGCAGTGCTTCTCTTTCCCAAAAAAACTAAGATTTTCATCTATCTCTTTCCTCTCCTCTCGTTTTCCCCCATTTGTTAATTCTCTCTTCTTTTTTCATACTAAATTGTGTTAATTGTTAGGTTAGTTTTGATTAATTAGTAAATTTATTACTTTTTTATATATTAGAATTTTTTTTAATTTAATTAATTAATTCGAATTAAGTGGAGGGGAGACAGAGAGAGGATGAAGTGGGTAATAGAGAGTAGTTAACATGGTGGTGGAAAAGTTATAGGTGGTCCAAGACTGTGAAAGGTTTTGATTTATTAGCAAAACCTTGTTCTTGGGTTGATTGATTTTGTTGCCATTTGATTTGGAAGAGGAAAAAGAAAAATGGAGGACAAGTTTCTGTGTTAATCTGTGTGGTCGGAAGGGAAGCATCTTATAATGACCAAAGGGAGAGGAAATTGTAAGGATATATATAGACACACATACTGGAGTTGATTTATCATTTTCAATTTGTATTTTTTAGACTAAGGAGTTTATTATTTAATAAAATGAAAGATATTATTATTATTATTTTGGGAATGAAAATTTAATGACGTTATGGAAGCTTCGTTTTTAATATAAGATAACATAGTCACCCAATTTAATATAATATAGGTTCCAAATCAAAGAATTAAATTTGATGACTAATTAGTATAACATAATATTTAGTGATTGTATTTCCAATTGGAAAATACATGATTTTTATATGGATGTTACGTAAAATATTGTTAAAGATAAAATATATTGATTTCTATAGAAAGAAGAATTTGTATATGTTGATTTCGACGGCGGGAGTGGTATGTTAGTTAAGGCTATATATTTTCATTTTATCTATTTAACGGGTTTAAATTTTAAAATCAATATCTAAGAGAACTTATTAAACTTTTATGAATGTACTAAGCTATTATAAGAAGCATTCTCAAAATCATTGAAAAAAAATAATTTTCATTAATCCACAAATTGGTACGAAAATAATCTTACTGATTTGGAATTGAAAAAAGAATTCATTTTAATTTGAATTTAGCTTATAGTCCTTTTATAGCTAAAATATATGTAGGGTGGATTCGTATGATAAGATTTATGAAAATTTTAATATTGCTAATAATTTGATTTGAGATTTGAATTTTTGTGAGTACAGAAGGAGTCTAATAATTTCTCAATCTTCAAATGAATCTTTTCAAATTAATCAACATTAATAATTTCTCAACCGTCAAGTGAACTTGTCCTCTCTCTCTTGAAATTTTGTTTTTTTATGCTCACAATTGATAATATAGTTTTTATATTTTATTTAACTCGTCTTAAGTGATATTATTCAGCTATGATACGTGGTTTGCGTCGACCTCCGACACCCATTTAAGGATCACGATTTAGTAGTCATGGATGTGCATCCCTAACTAAAGTAGCGAACATGCTTACCCATCCAAGCATCGATGTGGATCTCCCTCTTCCAGTCATCTATATGGGACCTATGGAATAGGATGTTTGTCTTATTCCTTTCCTAAAGCTTTGCACTTTTGTGTTGGTTTTGAAGTTGTCTCCCTTTATGACCATTCCTCGGGCCATATGGACTCCTCATCCATCGAGCTTCCCTTGCCGCCCACAGAGGGTCCACCATCCATTGATGTATCTTTATATCCGAGAGCTTCCGAGGCTCTAATGGTCGATAGTAGGTTTTGGTCGTTAACAGTTAGTAAGTAATTTACTTAAAATGTTGTGATTAATTTGTTTATTTTAATATATCTTTTCAATAATTACTACACATCTTTTTTTTATGGTGTTCGATAGTTTCCATCCTTGTCAAAGAGATTACTCTAAAAGGATACTTATGATTACCAAGAAAAGATTGAACGTCGATGGCTTGGTGTGGAAGCCTATCTCAAAATAGACAAAACAACTCTACTACAATGAGTTTAAGGTAACGTATTCTTATTTATTTATATTAAATTTAATATGAAATAAAATAATATTAATTTTTTATTAAAATAGAAGTATTTTTACTAGGATCCAACCATCGAGCCACTAGCCAAAGATGCTTGAGAGGCTTTAGCTAAAAAAGCTTCTCCGACTTCGTCCATAAGCATGGTGCGAATGATGAAAGGCTTTTTTTATTAGGCAAAAGGTGTGGGATTTATTGCAATGAGATTTTTCCATACCCGATCATCAAGCACGTTCATAGCAAGCATCATGTAACTAGATGTTGGAGATCAATGGTGTTCATTCAGGCTCATTTAGGCACATAAAGGGGTCCATCTCTACTTCGAGCACATCTATCGCTTTATGAATCTTATCCCGCATTATTTAATGTTTATGAAATTAATATTTACAGACTCATATTATTTGTATCTATTTTTTTAGGCTAGCAAATTAGGACGTGAGCCTACTAATTTAGAGTTGTTTGGGGTCACTCCAATGGGTCACTCACAAATGGAAAGATAAGACTTTCATTGATTAGCCGACCCATAAAATAATGGCATAATGGTAAGTGTTTTTAATTTTTAAAATATACATATGAACATATAATCTAAAAAATATATTTTATTTTTTAATTTTATAATTATTTTGATTATGCATGAGAATATGGAGGAGCTAATATAGGAAGCTATTTGTAAGCAGCGAGAGGCTAGAATTGAGGAGCCACAAGACAACACGGACACCATATACTTTCAAGTTCTATTAGGGAGAAGAAGAAGAAGAAGAAGAAGGTCTATGAGATCGACTCACATGTGTCATAGTATTTATCCCATTTAGCTAGCATCGCTTATCCCCATAGCATCACAGCTTCTTGACGACAATACTAGTGATCAAACTCGTTACTAGTACAAGGAGACGGTAAAGGGAATGCAATTGAGGTTGGACGACAAGAATAATATTACATGTAGCAACAAATGCAGATATAAAGGATGGAGACTCAAATTGAGTCGATTATAATGATGTTACCTAGGCTAGCGTAAATGTCCTACTTGCCTACCGACACTCGCCACAAGCCAGGACTCTACCGTCCCTTCTACCGAGCCCCAAGACTTCACCATCCCTTCCACCGAGCCATAAGAAGATGAGAGGATATTAGATCATCATCATGAAGAGTGACTTTTATATTTTCTTTTATGCTTTCACTCATTTTCTTTTGTACTAACAAATAATTTTTTCATATAAATTTCAATTTAATTTATAATATTTTAATTTTAATTAAAATATTAATTTTTATAATAAGTTATTTGTTTTAACCATTAATTACTACTAAGAATATCAAAATTTTTAAAATTAAAAAAATATATTAGTGATGGAATAGCGACATTACTTAGCAACGGATTTAAGACATGTTTACAATGGAATTGTAATGTATTATATGGTGAAAAGATGATGGTTTTGACTTCCACTTAGCAATGAAAAAAAAATAGTCATAGATAATCCATCACTAATTTAGTGATGGACGTTATACATTCCATCGTAGAGGTTAGCGACGAGCGTTTTGGAAACAGATTTTTTTATAGTAAATCTATCGTTAAGTCATTTTCGTGATGAAATTTGCTAAAATAGTGATAGATATTTCCATCACTCGTTTCACTATTTTCTATTTTTTTTTTATAGTGAAATCGCCTAGTTTACAATCATCAATTCATTTTTAGAAATGACAACTACCTAATGAACTAAATCCTTTGTCACCTATCATTATAGCTTTATAAAAAATAACATTAAAGTCTCCTTTAATCAAACATTGTTAGATATGCCCCGAGACAATTGGACCAATTCTTCCCGTTAAGTTCTGGAAACTAATGTGGATAGGGGACCACGAGTATAATGCATTATAAAGATCCAAAATGGCAAATAGGGATCCAGGGAGCAAGTGTCCCTTATAAAGGCTCGAGGGAAGCCCCCAAAAGGTCTATAAGATATTAAGCTAGATGTATAGGTTTGTTATGCCTTTTTTCTTACAATCCTAGTTGTCCACACGATAAGTAAAGGCAATATCACTTGTATTTATAGCCGCCACTTGATAAAACCTAATAAGAAATCCTAGTGCGATCGTGGAGTAGGCACCCTTATCGAAGCATATAAAATTTTGTATTGTGTGATTGTTCTTGTCTTTCTATTTTAGTTTTTTTTCTTGATTCATTTTCTAACAACTGCTATCGAGCCCTAGGTTAGCAAGGTAAGAATCAATGATGGCAAAAGAAAGAAAAGTCGGGATTGATAAGTTTGATGACAAAGACTTTAGGTTTTGAAAGATGCAAATTAAAGATTGTCTCTACTAGAAGAAGCCACATGAACCCCTATCGTGGAAAAAGCTACGGAGGATGAAAGATGTTGGTCGGGTTTTGTTAGATAACTAAGCTTTGGGTGTTATTCGACCGACGTTGATGTGAAACTTTGCCTTCAACATTGTAAAAGAAAATACCAAGCGAGATCTCATAACGGTATTATCAAATATGTATTAGAAGCCATCCGGCTCAAACAAGGTATTTTTAATATGTTAATTTTTTAATCTAAAGAAGGCAAAAGATGTATCTATAACCAATCACGTTAATAAATTTAATATGTTGATTACCCAATTAAAGCGTTAGTGTATGTGCCTAAGATCCAACCTTGTTTGGATAATTTAATTTATTGTAATGTTACATTTTTTATATATTAATAAAAGAAGTCTTTTTTATTCATTTTTGTCGTTCATAATTTGATAAAATTAGATAGAAGTCCACATGATATGTATTGTATTAAAGATTGATAAATTGATGTGAGATGAATGTTGATGTATTTAAACGATATCATTAAATATCTCAAGTTGTATCATTGTCAAAAATGGGCATTGACTATATGTAATAAGACTTATGAGTGTTATGCTCATGCTATAAGATAGTAGTAGGAGACTCACATCTATTGGCATAACAATGCCAAAGCAAGCACTAAAGTGATTAATGTTAAAGAATATATCACTAAACGTGACTCGTCATAAGAGCTCATTTGATTTAGTCTATGAGAATATCATACTATATGGGTATAACCGGTCCTTGGACTTGAAGTTATCATGGTTGTCTCATTAGAAGGTTTATGTACTTTGACTCTCGATTCGATGGGCTCGGTGAAGAGCTATATGTGGATGATTTGTTAGGTGCATTAGAAATCTAATGAAGATAGGTGATAGGACATGTCATTTCTTATATGTTAAATGAGTTATCACATTGCACTTCGATAAATGTCTACTCAAGGAATCTGTGACCACGGTAGGAGTATACCAATAGAGCTTAGTTGATTTATTCTAGAACAAAGACATTTGAGAATAAAAGAAAACTTGTGTGATCAAAATCAAATAGAATTTAAACCAAGTTTGAGATCACAATATGATAAATTGACATATTGACTTAATTATATCGTAACCATGCTTATGAAAGGTAATTACGGATTAATTAATCCTCCTAAAGAATTAGGTAGTTATAATGCCTTGGTAGAGGCCAATATTTATTTATGTATCAAGAGTTAAAAGAGGTGTCTTTTATTCTTGATACATTACCAACATATCTAGAAGCTTATTGAGTCACACGTATAACTTTAAACATTCACATAATAAAAGAGAAGCAAAGATTTTAGAAAAGGTTTTTAGTTTTAAAAGTTTCCTATTTTAGAAAATTTTCTAAAAATAAAAAATTTCATATTTTAAAAATCAGCTTTTCCAATTTGGAAGTCGGTTCTAAATTTAGAAGTCAGTTACCTAAAAGAAAAATTAGTTTCCTAATTTAGTTTTAAAGGTAACTTAAAAATTGTTTCCTAATGTGGACTTCCTTAGATATATATGACCTAATTTATTTAGATGGTATAAATTAATGATATTTAATTAGGTTAAAAGAGTTTGGGTTAGCATGCTTAATTTAAAAGCATGTAAGATATTTTGGTGGAAGGATAAACTTGAGCACTATTAGATAAAGCTAAGGGTTTACAAGGATAAGATCAAACAAACCCACACATGTTACAACTCTTTATCCTTAGAGGATAAAGATGTCACCCCCTTATGTAAATAAAGAGAGAGAGGCGATAAGAATAGGTTAACACAAACGGACATACAACAATAATAAATAAATAAATAAATCTTCTCGCAAAAGCCCGAGTTGCCATACATATAGCTCTCTCTAGAGTTGCCACAAATATAAAAACCTTGACTCGATTTCTTAAGAAAAAAATTTAACTATATAGAAGGATTGGAGCTAACACTATTGATTTCGTAGCTTCTTTTATGGGTGTTTGAGCTATGTGGATTATCAATAAAGGTCATACATTTATATGGCATCTTTTCGTATAGATAGTTTCTACAATATAAGAGATAAACACTTGCTTTAATTACTTATTTATGTATGTATAATTAGTTTATTCAAAAGATTGGTCTTGGGAACCTTAGATAGTAGGGAAAAAAATTTTATTTCGCACCTCTATAGGATGTATGATCCTTTCATACGAGTCGATAAACATTGTATTTGATGATGAAATTAAGGCATTAATTTTGTTATCTTCTCTATCCGAGAGCTAGTCTACAATGATAACAAGTGGTAAGTAGTTTATCAAGGAATGAGAAACTGAAATTGGATGATGTCCAAGATTTAATAGTCGGCGAAGATCTTTGTATGACCGACTTAGCATAATCTTTAGGTTCTACTCGAGTACGGATAGTAGAGGAAAGAACTGTCAAGCAAGGTCGAATCATGGTCATGGAAGATCAAAATGAAAAGGTAGAGGAAAGTCTAAAAATTACACAGAGATCCTTGTTAGAATTACCACAAGAAAAGGCATTTTAAAAATCAAGTGCAAGGCTCCTAAAAAGAAGAAAACCGGGATGATGACTCGTATAAGTAACGACAAACGAAATTATAGATGCATTAATTTATAGTATGGATAGTCTAATTGAATTTAGATTCTAAACTTAAGTGCGTCATTTCATTCTACCCTATGTAAAGATTTCTTTTAGAAATATGTTATAGAAAATTTTAAAAACGTTTATCTTATAAATGACGAACCTCTAGACATTATACGTAAATGCGAGATTAGTATCAAACTACCGATTGAATGTAATGAAAAGTGTAGAATGTTAGACATAGTCAAGGTATAAAAAAGAATCTGATTTTTATGAGTAAAATTGATGATGTTGGTTACACAATATTATTTAGAAGTGGATCATAGAAGATAACGAAGATGAATATGGTTATAGCATGTCTCAATAAGGTTGTGACTTTGTATACAACTCGCTATAATAAGGGATATAATAATAGTGGGTAATTCTAATGGTAATGGTGATTCGATACGATGGCATCGAAGGCTTGGGCATATGAGTTAAAAAGCTTTAAAGTAATGAGAATCAACAAAGAAATTACTAGAATCGAAACATGTTGATGTTAGCCTATATCTATGAAAAGTAAAAGAGAGTCTCGTTTCCTAAAATTGGGTAGATCCTTAAAGGTAGAGAAGCTCGAATTAGTGCATACAGATGTATGGGGACCAACCTATGTAACTTATCTTGGAGGCTCACACTATTATGTCACTTTTATTAATGACTCCATCATAAAGATATTGGTTTATTTTCTAAAAAATAAATCGATGTGTTTGTTGTATTCACAAGGTGGAAGTACAAAGTTGAAAATCGGATCGAGTATGTTAGCACATAATTCAAATATTACTATTTAGATGATGGGATTAGAATGATCAAGCCAATTCCTATGACACCGGAGCAAAATGTTGTTGCCAAAAAGATGACACAACAACCCAACTAACGGTTAAAAATATAAAGTCCAGGTGGCATTGCTTAAAGAGATATCCATGGATAATAAAGTGATCCTATATTATAAAATCTTTAAACACTTTTGAGCATTTATGAATCTATTTCTTTCATAAGCTTGACCTATAATCTACATTCCATACTTTTACAATCTCTTTCTGTTCCAAGGCAATTCACTTATTTTATTGAATTCTAATCTCAAAAGAAAAAAAAAGAACGATTAAGAAAACATAACTAGTTGGTATACTCGTTTGTTAGACTTTATGATATCAAATCATGAGTTTTTATCAATTAAGTTGAGAGCAAAATAAACAAAATCAAGATATTCTCAAGTAAAATTATCCTTTAAAACTAATTTTTTTCAAAATATTTTTGCTCAAACCTCTTTCATTTACCAAAATGGACTTATCATTTGATCAATTACCTTCAATCATAAAAAAAAAAAAGACAATTTTTGCACAATCTAAATATATTTTTACTTATTTAGCCTAATAACCTTCTGAAAAAAATTACTTTATAGCATTTGAATGTCATTTTTTTGGCTTTGATCAATCAAATTGAATATCCTTATGAATGAAAGTACTTTCATTTGAATCTCTAGTTTTCTATCAAATGATTTGAATTGTATTTAAGAGAATCCTTCAAATTCACACCTTAATCTAGAAAAACCAAATGTTTTTTCAATGATTTTTTCTTAAAATATGATGAAAATTTCAAGACTAATTTGTAAATTGTGATGTAAACATCAAAACATGAGATCGAAGCACAAATAGCGATTATGTCAAGAGAACAGCGAAGCACAAATAGTGATTATTTCAAGAGAACGACAAATGTTTGATCTCAATCAATACTTGAGGGCATCTCATGACCCATCCTAAATGGTAATCCATGAAATTGAAAACACTTAGGGTCAAGGCTAAAGACCTAACAACTTTAATCAACTTTAAAAAATCGATCAAACAATGCCATCATCAAGCCAACTCGGGAGAATAAAGGTCCACATAATAAGCTTTTGAGCATACGTTAAAACAATCAAAGCCACTAAGCTAAGGAGCAAAAAGCATATCTTGAGAGAGAATGATGACTCAACCAAAGTTTAGCAAGTAATTAAGGCAATCAAGAACGGTCTAGTAAGGGTAAATCACAATAGGTGGTTATCACTTTCAAAGGTTTAGGAAAGTCCAATCCATCTTAGTTTATTTGTAAAAGGTGAAAAACTCAAGTTCATAATGAATAGTGAGCAAGGCCTAGAGGGGCAAGGTAATCATAATAGTATTGTAGGATTTGGTTTAATATAGAAGTCCGGACAACCAAGAACAAGACACCAAGGAGGAGTTAAATGTTAGTAAGGTGGAGTAGTCTATATTTCTCACAGGTAAAAAAGTAATCATTACAATCAGCCTTTTTGATATATTTTAAGAATTTCAACTCAAATTAAAGGAAGGAACCATCATTCAACATAAAAGTTAAAGGTCGTAAGATCATAAAAGGGACTCACATTCACCCAAACCATTCTTTTAGGCGAGGTAGCCTAATTTAGTTTACCATTTTAGGTAGAATTACTTAACAATCATCTCACATTTAGATAGGGTTGCCAAATTTAATAAATCATTTTAAGCAAGGTTGCCTAACAATCATCTCACTTCAAGTAGGATTGCCTAACTCGACTCATCATTTAGGCAAAGTTTCTTAATATTAATTATTTATTTCAAGCAAGGTTACCAAATTTAGTTTATTGTTTAGGCAAAGTTTTCTAACGCTAATTCTCTATTTCAAGTAAGGTTGTTAAATTTAGCTCATTGTTTAGGAAAAGTTACCCGATGATAATTCTCTATTTCAAATTGGATTGCCTAACTTAACTCATCGTTTAGGAAAAGTTGCCTAATGATAACTCTCTATTTTAAGTAGGTTGCCAAATTTAGTTTATCATTTTGGCAAAATTGCCTAATTATAATTCTTTATTTTAGAAAGAGTTGGCAAATTTAGCTCATCGTTTAGGTAAAATTTCCTAACGATAACTCTCTATTTCATGCAAGGTAGCCAAACTTAGTTTATAATTTAGGAGAACTTGTTTAATGATAATTCTCTATTTCAAGCGGGGTTGTAAAATGTAGCTCATCATTTAGACAAATTTGCCTAACAATAATTCTCTATTTTAGGTAGAGTTGCCAAATTTAGCTCAACATTTAGGCAAAGTTACCTAATAATGATTCTTTATTTTAGGTAGGATTGCTAAATTTAATTTATCATTTACACAACATTACTTAACGATGATACTCTATTTCAAACAGTGGTTGTCAAATTTAGTTCGTTGTTTAAACAAAAGTGCCTAAAGATAATTTTCTATTTCATAAAAGATCTTGCGTAACAATCATCTCACTTCCAGGAAGGGTTGCCTAACTTAGCTCATCATTTAGGCAAATTTATTTAACGATAATTCTTTATTTTAGATAGGGTTGTAAAATTTAACTTGTCGTTTAGGCAAAGTTGCCTAATGATAATTTTTTTATTTTAGACAAGGTTGTCAAATTTAGCTCATCATTTAGGCAAAGTTTCCTAAGAATAATTCTTTACTTCAAGCATATTAGGATTCGAAGCAATATTAAAAGAAATTGGTGTAGTGAAAATATCATCATAAAAAAATTTCTTCAAAATGCCACAGGATCTATGAAAAAATAACAAAGTGAGAGGATCGGATCATTACCTCTTGTAGCATAGATCAAGTCCTTTACATGAACGATGCCCGAATCATCGGTAAGTTCACCATAATGGAGAGTCAACTCTTGTCGAAGTGCTAGCTACGAGTTATGATGTTTAAAGGCTAGATTACTCTTTCTCTCAAGGTTGCTAGGGTTTCTATCCCATATAATATTCTGATTAAAAAAAAAATTACATGATGATTGTATTTTATAATAACTAGAATGTGTGTGAGCCCTAGTCCCATTAGGAAACTAATTTTCTAACCCTAAGGAGAGAAAAACATGGGTTGATTATTTTGACGAATTAATATCCAACAACCTTAGACTTGGATTTCATTAAGCCCATTTTATATGTCTTAATCAAACTAGTCCATTGGTCTAAATAAATACCATAATCCAAAATGTATCTTGATCTTATTAGGAATTTTAACTCGGTTAGGAATCCTAATCCAACTAGGACTTCTAGTCGAGCTTCAATTTCTAGTCGTTTTTTATGTGTGACCCTATAAGTTCTTATTACATTAGTAGTAACCTTAACATAATAATTTAAAATTACAAATAATGAGCAGTATCTAGTAATGCATCATTACTTCCCGAGTGCTAAGAATTTTGATGATTCGACATAACTTTATTCATGACATATGTTACTATGTAGTCTAGTCCCTTTGTCGTAAATGTCTAGATCAAACATGAGACCTGAAATGCGTCATCCTTCATATAGTTTAATCTTAGCACTTCTTGATCCTTGAGTGGACTATTTGGTGGCGTGTCATCTTGCCATAAAATTAATTATTTATTTTTCTTACTAGACTTAATCACGGGATTGTAGTTGGGGCAAATAAGGGTTGATCCTACGGAGAAATTGTTCAATCAATTTTCTCTTTATTGTTTGTTTATTTTAAAGTAAAGTAAAAGAAGGGGGTTTGTATTTGTTGGAAGTAGTAAGAAAACCAAAACTAAGCAAAGAGATAAACAATAATAATAAAAGCCTTGGTTAAAGATTGATTTCTACTTTTGGTTCAATTGTTGATCATCTATCCGGATATTAATTCATTCTTATTATGAATGTTCATCATAAGATAACAATATACATGTTATCATCAATATTTTCTTAATGATTTATTAATCAATAGAAGCAATTTGATTAATTCATAACTACCGAACAACTTAGCGAGATGCTATCGAGATTCAATCTCATAACAACATTAAATGATAAAAAGATATGTGAAGCTAAACAACTCTCTTAGATGCAAGAAGAATTTAATCTAGTTCTATGTTTTCTAAGGGATTAAACCAAAACCTATTTATAATCATTAACCCCTAGTTGTTGCCATAAGTAAGTTTAAATAAGCAATTACGGATTTGATTACTTAGCTGGTAATAGATTCTATAATTAATCAACTAATATGCACTCTAATCAATCAATCATACAATCATATTCATATAACATAGAAAAAATAAAATAATCAACAGAATAGGATTAGAAATAAAACATGTTTAGATCTCACAATAATTTTACCAAAGGCTTTAACTACGCTTCAACCAAGAAAGATTTCTAGTATTGTATGGTTTTGCTTACAAAGCTTTTCTATCTATGGTTGCTAAAAAAAATGAGAGAATATGCCTATGTAAAACTCTAACTTCTCTATTTATAGTAAAAATTAGGGTTACGAGCACACGTACAAATGCCATATGCTAACACACGATTTGTTTGTTATGGCACACAACTTGATTTTTTGTTTCATATGGTTTGGAGCCTCGAAGAGCTTATGGCACAAGGCTAGCTAGACTAAGACACATGACCATTCCTAATTTGCTCTTCATCTTGTGTCTTTTAGCTTTTGCTCATGTGTTGTTTCTTTCACTCTTGGAAAATATCTCATCATTAACACACACAAATGTGTCACTTCTTCTACTTAAGTCGTGTTGATTTCTATTACTTGTGTGTCTTCTTTCCTAAACATCCATATGATTTTCTTTTTTCACATGACCAGTAGCTTTTTCCTCTTGTAGGTCACATGGCCATGTGTCTTTGGTTCCTTTATGACTTTGGCTTCTTAAGCACTTTAGTTTGAGTTTATTCACTTTCATTTGCCATTTTTCCTATAACAACCTAAAATTATTATCTTGTTCTTAATTACCTTACTATAATACAATAAGCACTACTAAGTTTAATATAAAAAAAACATAAAAATTGTATAAATTATACACCGATCACTATTCCAAACAAATAAGATCGATATCTCATATCCACTTGTTTAAGCATGGCCATGCGTTTCACAATCTCACTCGATCAAGAGGCCCATAGACATCGCTTCCATTATATAAGAGGGATAAATCCCATCTACATCGGTCATATTCCTCTGCATGATTTATGGTATATCTAACAACTAATTTTACAGTCCATCCAATTACGGATGATGTTTAATGATATCAAAACATACGACTCTTTATGTAGGGAACCATAGTGACTTCAAGTCAAAAGACTACATACACCATAGTCATAATGAGACCAACTTATGACACTTATATAACGATCCACATAGTGATCTCATGGCAAGTCAATCCAAGTACATGTTTTTTTAACATATACCCATGTGTTAACTTAATATCTCATATCCGTAATATATTGTTATCATTCAATACACGTACCAATCTCACCACTTTATTATTGCCCTTTTAATATATCCATAATAAAAATCTTGATCGAGGACATTTAAGAATAATAATATTCTTGGGATTTTATCATTTTCATTTAATAGGACATAGGAATAAAAAAATATATAATAAATGGAATGTCTTATATATATATATAACATGATAAATGAATGCTTGTATAATCAAACTATGATTGGCTTCTAAGGCTTACACTAACAAGTCAAGGTTTCCAAATTTAGTTTGTCGTTTAGGCAAAGTTGCCTAATAATAATTCTTTATTTCGAGCAAGGTTACTAAATTTAGCTCATCATTTAAGCAAAGTTTCCTAACGATAATTCTCTATTTCAAGGTAAGGTTGCCAAATTTAGCTCATCGTCTAGGCAAAGTTGTCTAACGATAATTCTATACTTCAAGTAGAGTTGCCAAATTTAGTTCATCATTTAGGCAAAGTTACTTAATGATAACTCTCTATTTCAAGCCAAGTTGTCAAATTTAGCTCATCGTATAGGCAAAATTGCCTAACAATAATTCTTTATTTTAAGCAGTGGTTGCCAAATTTAGCTCGTCATTTAGGTAAAATTGCCTAATGATAATTCTCTATTTTAGACAGTGGTCATCAAATTTAATTCATCATTTAAGCATAGTTGCTTAACAATCATCTCACTTCCAGGTAGGGTCACTTAACCTAGTTCATCATTTAGGTAAAGTTTTCTAACGATAATTCTCTATTTCAGTTAGAGTTGTCAAATTTAGTTCATTGTTTTAGGCGGGATTTCCTAACGATTATCTCTTTTCTAGGCGAGGTTTGCCTAATTTAGTTCATTGTTTAGGCAAAGTTACCTAGCAATCATTTCTCATTTTCAAATAGGACTCGTCTACCCATCTCATCATTTCGAGCAAGGTTTTCCAGCAATCATTACATGTTTAATTTTTAGGATGAGCTACCTTTGACAATAAGGTCATTGCATTGCATTTTAATTTTCAAGGTAGGTTGTCCTTGACAACAAGGTTATCACATTACATATTTAATTTTCAAGATATGTTTTCTTTGATAACAAAGCCATTGTATTACCTAGATTAACAACAAGGTCATCAAATTGCACTTTAATTTTCAAGGTAGGCTAGCCTTGATGACAAGGCCATTGCATTTTACTTCTACGATCGTCATATTCTCGCATACGGACCACCCTCAACCAAGTCATTTTTGCCGTTTGATTTTTTTTTCTTCCTTACAAGCTCACTCAATAAAACCAATCGAAGTTCACATTTAAACTAGCATTTGCAACATAAGTATTGAAAAGAAAGGGTAACTCGTCATAACCTAAAAAAATCTCATCCATTTATTTTTTATTTTATTTATTTTTTATATTGTATCATCATTTTAATTATTTCCTTTTGGATTTATTTTAGGAATTTACCATTAAAAAACATAATCAAAATAAAAAAAATACTATATATATATATATATATATATGTATGTATGTATGTATGTATGTATGTATGTAATACAAAAAAATTATTAATTACATCTAGGGGTACAATTGAATCGAATAAAAATGTAATTGAGGCAATTAAAGATACAATAAAAAAATTTAAAACCTAAATTACACTTTATAATGACCCAATTGAGAAAATTACAATTTATAGAGACTAAAATTACATGTCAAAAGGACATGATTGCGGACAATTGAAGGGTGCGGGGACTAATTGGAACTTGGAAGAGAATGATAGGACCAAAGTCGAGTGAACAATTCTAACGAGAATCTATTCCTAGGTTTGTTCCTCGGTTTTTCCCCGAGAGAAAAATTTTCTCCGAATTTTATCTCATTCGTTCAATCCTTCGATTCTTGGCAAGCAATTGTACAAACCAAGAATCACACTCACATCTCTGCTTCACTACCCCTTCACACCTCTACACCACTCTACACACACACACACACATATTAACCATGTTTTTTTTTCTGTTCATAGAATGTCAAAACGTTGTACTAGGTTTTTGGCTCGAGCAGAAGTTGTTCGGGACCAATGATTTGATCCTAGGGTGGTGAAATGGGCAATGTTTGCCTATAAATAGGGTTGAATAAGGAAGGATTGAAGGGATTTTCAGTGCAAAAGAATTGTAGAAAAATTTGGGTAGAAGGATTTAAGAGGAAAATTTGAGAGTACAAATTATAGGATTTTAGAGGAGAAGAATTTTAGGAAATTTTAAGAATTGAGAGGTAGTTTTGAAGGAGAATTTCTAAGCTTAGGGGATCTTCCCGGGGTTTCTTTTCTAGATTCTTAAAGAAGGACGTCCTAGGTTCAAAGTTTATTTCTAGTTTGAAAGTTGTTTTTGAGCTTGGACGAAGGATACTTGGAAGATAGCAAGTAGAACGCAATTCCCCCTCACTATCATCATCTCATGTTTGATTGAATGACTCAAGTAAACCTCTTACTCCCTCCTTCATTTTGATTCAATTCATCAACCTTCCCTCCTACCTTTGGTTTGTTCCAAAAGACCAACGATGATAGTGACTAAGTCACCGCCATCATACAACATGCAACCCCCTCTTATTTCTTTATATTTGAGGGGAATCAACCAAATAGAGAGAGAGAGAGAGGGAAATTTTTGGGTTTTCTAGATAAGTGAGATGAAGGATGAATGGGAGACGAATGAGAGAGAAATGAAGGAATTAAGGGTATTAGTGTATGTGCCCTAGATCAAACCTAATTTAGATAGGTTGGACTTATTATAATATTATATTATTTATTTTATTAATAAAAATAGTATTTCTATTAATTCTTGTTATTTGTATTCATCGATAGAATTTGATAGAAGCTCATATGATATTCATTGCATTAATGATTGATAGAAAGATATGAGATAAATATTAATATACTTAAATCATATCATTAAATGTCCTAAGTCGTAGTATTGTCAAGAATGGACATCGATATATAGTAAGACTTGTGATCGTTATACTCATGCTATAAGATATCGGTAAGAGCTCTCACACTTATTGGTATGATGATGCCAAAGTAAGCACTTAGATAATTAATGTTAGAGAACATATCACTAGACTTGACTCGCCATGAGAATCCATGTGGTTTAGTCTATGGTAATCTCATATGAGATGGGTATAATCTGGTCTTTTGACTTGAAGTCATCATGATTATCTTATTAGAGGATTTATGTATTTTGACACTCATTGATAGATCCAAGTAAATGGTTGCACGTAAGCGATTAATTGAGTGCACTATGAATCTAATGAATATAGGTGGATGACTAAAATAGGACATGTCATTTCTTCTATGCTAAAAGAGTTATCGTATTGCACTTTAATAAATGTATGCTCGAGGAATCTTGGCCATAATAGGAGTACACTAGTAAAGTATAATTGATTTTCTCTAAGAGCTAAGATATATGAAAATTAAAAAAAACCTTATGTGATCATAATCAAACGGACTAATAATCAAGTTCGAGCCCACACATGATGACCGAATTGTATGGTAACCATACTCGTGAAAGATAATTATAAATTAATTAATCCTCTTAGAGAATTAGGTAGTCATGATACCTTGCTAGAGGTTAATCTTGATTTATGTATCAAGAGATAAAATATGTGTATTTATTCTTTATACATTGCCAACATATCTAAGAGCGTATTAAGTTACATGCATAAGTTTAAGCATTCATAAAATAAAAGAGAAGCAAAGGTTTTGAAAAAATTTTCAAAATTTGAAAGTTTTCGTTTTGAAAAAATTTTCCTAAAATGAAAATTTTTTATTTAAGAAATCATTTTCCTAATTTTGAAGTCAGTTCCAAATTTGAAAGTTACCTAGAAAGAAAATTAGTTTCCTAATTTAGGTTTAAAAGTAATTTGAAAAATCTTTTCCTAATGTGGGCCTCCTAAAAATATCTAGTTCAATTTATTTAGATAGTCCAAATTAATTGATAATTAATTAGGCCAATAAATTTAATTTAAAAGCCTATAAAATATTTTGACGAGAGGATAAACATAAACCTTATTGGATAATGATCAAGCTTTATAAGGATAAGATCAAAAAGCCCATATGCATTATAACTTTTAATCATTTGAAGACTAGTAAGCAATCACCTAGAGTCCTTTTTGGACTTGTTACTTGCCACTATCTTATCCTTAAAGGACAAGGAAGACACTCCTCCTACAAATAGAAGGGGAGGTGTGGCAAAGAGACCAATTTTTAGAGGCATACACGGCTTAAAAGAAAAATAAGAAAAAAATACTTTTCTTTTCCCAATCATGCCAACTCTCTCCCTTTTAATTAGGGTTATCATAAAATATCCTTGAATAGATTTCTAAAGTAAAAACATCAAATAAGTCAAAAAAAGGTGGAGGTAGCACTCTACAACTTCGAGTACTCTTATGTAGGGGTGCTTGGACCGCATAGATTATCGATAGAAGTTAAACACTTGGACGACTCCTTTTTTACAAAGGTTAAAATTCGTTCTATAAGAGGTAATCATTTACTCACGTTTTAATTCATGTATGTATGATTAGTTGATTCAACATCTTTATTTTGGGAGCCTTAGATAGAGAAAAAAATTTTATTTTATTCCGCACCTTCATATGATGTATGATCCTTCGTGTCGATTCTAAAGGTGAAAAAAACTATTAAAGGGTGGAGTTTGTTTTCAATCTTAGTAGAGGTTTATGGCTTCAAAAGAGAAAGGAGATAAAGGAGCGGGGTTCTTTTAGGTTTCTAACGATGGAGAGAAAGAGGGGAAATGGGAGAGGGAGAGATAGAGAGAGAGAGAGAGAGAGAGAGGAAAGTCGGTGTTTGATCAAAGAGGGGGAAGGAAAGAATAAAATGTTGTTTATGGACTTGGGCTTAATCCGGAAGGAGAAAACGAGTTATAGGTTAGGCCAAGCCCAACCCACATGGGAACAAGTCCGGGTTGGCTCGAGCCTACCCTAAATCCGCGCAAAAAAAAAAAAAAAAAGGATGGCCTCGCCTAACTAGCTAGCCCAATGGGCTCGGCCTAATGGCCCCGACCTAGTAGGCCTAACCTAATGGGTCGAGGGCCCACAAATCCCAAAAAAAAAATGCCAAAGATTTAATTTCTTTATTTTAGATAAATTGACTTTAAATGCCTTTTTATTTATGTATCTTTATTTCCTATTTAATTTAGATTTAAAGCTTTCTCTCTTTTTTTCAAATTTTCCTTAAATTTTATTTAGTTAATGTTAATTTTATAATTTATTCTAGTAATTAGGTTAGGTGATTAATAGTTGGATGAATTAACAAGTCTCTTAATTTTTAGGAACTAATGATAATTTTTCACAAAGAAAAAAACAACATGAATGCCTTTTATTTATGCATTTTCATTTCCTGCTTAATTTAGATTTAATGTTTGGATTTCCTGAAATTTATTTAGTTAATGTTAATTTTAGAATTTATTTCAATGATTAGGTTAGGTGATTAATAGGTAGATGAATTATCGAGTCTCTTAATTTTTAGGGATCGATGACGATTCCCCACCAACAAAAAAAAAACCTAAATATCTTTTATTTATGCATTTTCATTTCTCGCTTAATTTAGATTTAATGTTTGGATTTCCTAAAATTTATTTAGTTAATGTTAATTTTAGAATTTATTCCAATAATTAGGTTAATTAATTAATAGGTGGACGAATTATCGAGTCTCGTAATTTTTAAGGATTGATGACAATTCTCCACTAACAAAAAAAATCAACAAAGAAAAAAATGAATACTAAGAAAATAAAAAGAAAAATGCTAGAAAAAAGGAAAAAAGAGAGAAAATGCTAAGAAAAAATAACAAAGTTTCATATCCGATAGGAATTGTTGTTAGCAAAAAAAAAAAAAATCACTTTAATAATTAGGTAGTTCTTCGACATATTCGACATACTAGTTATGTCGAGACTAAAAGTAGATCCGATATTGAATTAACTTCGTCTCTCAACTAAAGGGTTCGATGATTTATTCAATACAATGCCACAAATAAAACTAAAAAACTTAATTTGACCTAGAAAAAACTTAAAGTTTAAATTGAAAAGAATTTAGCACAAATAGAACACCTTATGAGATAAAAGTTAAGATTAAACTAGACATGATATTTTTTTAATGGTATTTTTAGGTGATTAATATCTTTTCAAAAGAATAACAAACTCCTTATTTTATAATATCTCGGATCCAGTGCTATTTCTAAGCTATTAGTTTCTTTAATACTATGGCAACTCCCAAAACCAATAATAACTCGCATCCTCATAAATAATTCAAAATAAAATAAGATTTTAAATTCTTAATATATTTTTAGAGTCCAGTCCAAAATCGGATAGCGAAAAATCTAAATCCCAAACCCTCCATCACCGTCACCAATGTTTTGATTGCTGGGGTTTGCCACCATGCATGGTTCATCGCATCTCCATTCTTACCGCCACCATCAATACTCATTTCATTAGGCTCTAGTCACATTATTCCTTAAAGGACAAAAAGGATAGATTGATGTGACCTGCCCGTCCACAAGTATAGCAAACTTGTGGTAACCCCTTATATGTAACTTTCGATCCAAAATCTTCTATTCAAATGGAACTTTTGATATGTAGACTGAGATCAATATCAACTGCAACCTTCGCAGACTTAACCCTCATACTAGTTTGCTTATTATAATCAATCTTAATGGTATTTCCAATCATATTCCCCATTGTTCAAAGAAATCTTGGATGATACCAATCAACGTGAAGACACAAAAAAACACTCTCAAACTACAGTTCTTGTAATTCTGCTCTCTGAAGCTCCAAACTAGTGATTCCATGGCTGGATTGTCAAAAAATGTCCCAAGGACCACCAACAAGTGCATGGAGATAATCTGCCTTATTAGAAAATTGTACCAAGATGTAATTATTTTCTAAATCAATCACGCAATAGGTTAAGCACTATTCCAAATTCATTTCAAATGCAAACATAAGGTTTTATACCCTCAACGCTGCCAGTACTTTCATGACAGCTGATATTTCCCATGGTCGACGTAGTCAGTCCTTAAAAGCCTTAGAAAGTTCAATAGCCAAACGTTTCTCCTTCTCTATAGCCAGGATATCTCTCCTTCATCCACTTTAATCTCCTTCATTTGTTGCCCATCAAACTGTTGTGTTTCGCTAATTGTTGTCCATTAGTCACCGAGTCTTTGTAACTATATATATTACAAATCGGACATGACATCTTTTGTGTCAGCGAAATATGGTCAAAATATCTATTCTGCACTTTCTTTGTATTTCGATCGGGATTAAAGTTTTCTAGGGTTTCTGATTCTCTAGTGGGGAGCGAGTTTTCACGGTCCATTAGTTAGGAATTCAACAGTAAAACACTCATTTTAGCTAATTATAAATTAAAAAAAAAAAAAACAAAACAAAACAAAACAAGGAAACATCCTACTTTCCATGATCAACTTTTATGTGCTTTCCTCAGATAACATGCCTAATTTTTATTTTTATTTAAAAATAAAAGTCTTAATTGAGAATTCTAAAAGTATGAAAGTAAAATTGATATTAAAAATTATTCGATGGTGCATATGGTTGGGTGATATGTTTTAGATTTGACATAAAAAGAAGTCAATAATTCAAATAACCTAATATTTAAAGTGAAAATAAATAAAATTTAAGTACCAAATAATACACAATTTTCTTTCTATATATAGCACCGTCTCATAGACCACAGAGCACATACATCTAGATGTTTGAACAATTCCTTATGAAAGATATCAAAGATCTGAGTTGCTGGCACATGAAATCGCATGTTTTTTTTTTTTTTTTTTTTTTTTTTTGAACTTGGAATGTTACTCGGAGATTGCAACTTATATTAATTTGATTCTTTTGGCTCTAAGGTCAACCTAGCTATTTTCTTACGAGCGGAAAGGTGTTAACACATGTTACCGAGTAGCTTAGGTTATCTAGGTCACATTGTGTAATGTGTGGGAGTAAGAAGGCTAAATTTCGAAACATGCTAATCATACACATAACACATATATTGTTGATATGTTTGCCTTTGCTAAAGTTTATTTAACCCCTACAATATATGAATTCTTTTTTTTTTCCGTCAGTTATTCCTTTGACGTTTCATAAATTTATTAAGAAAGTCCTTCCGTCTATATTTATTAGCAAACTAATAGAAAATACTCTTTTATTTTACAAATTTTAATTATTATTTTTTTCAAAAATACAAATAATTTATCAATTAACTTCCTAAACAAAATAAATGATGAGGAGTTGATAATGAGATGGGCAGGAGTCTTGCTGTCGATTGTGGAAATTACTATTATTGATTTTCAATCAATTTTTAGATAATAAAAAAGAGATTCGAACTCGAGTATATTTTAAAAAAAGGAGGGATGATAATATTAAGCTACAACTCATTAGTAGTTTTCAATCAGTGAAATTGGATTTGATGCTCTCAACTGATGGTGAAATTGAGAAAGTAAAAAAATGGAGAAGGCGGAAGTTTAGATTAAGAAAAATACATAAATTTGATTTTAAAATTAAATTAATTTTCACCTGTTTCGATGTATAAAAATTATTATATTTAGCATGTTTGAATTTTTCTCTTCTTTTTTCTAAGATAAATTCAAATGAAATGCTATAGCTATAATTTTCTTTATCTATTTAATCTGCATTGAATCTGCCTTTGTATTTTTCACTAGTTTACGCTTTTATTGATTGGAATATTTAAAAAAAAATAGGAAATTTGGATTGTTATTTTTTAATATAATTTTAGATTTATTATAATTTTTTTTGTATTCTAGTTCTAAGTAATTTTTCTTTCAAAATAAAATTTTTTATACATATTTTTTTAAAAGAAATTACATGAAAATTTTTCTTAAGTAATTAATTGGTAAATTATCTATAACTTTTTTTCTTAAGAAGAAAAAGAAATTGAAGTTACAAAAATAAATGATGTTTTTTGTTAGTTTTACTAAAGAAGATAGACAAAAAGACATGGATGAATAAATGAAAGATAAAAAAATGGTGCCACCAACAACAAATACATATTGTTCCATCACTCCCCGAATTTCAGTATTTGACGCACTCAATTTCTTGAATTTAATGGCCATTATTTCAGCTACATACGAAACTTTTTGCCTTAAGTATTACTAAAAATTTTGGATATATATATATATATATATATATATATATATATATATATATATATAGGGGAGTAATCCTCCTCTTTTTTAAGATTATATTGGGCATAAGAAAAATCAAATTTTTTTGGCATTACAAACAATAAAAAATAATAATTTTACGAACAAAACACAAACTGATGGACTGACCAGATCATTTCCACATTTGAAATTTGCCCAAAATTCTTTTTGACACTGACATTTTACTTCTTTAAGAATTATATGTAGAGTCAAAACCCATAGTGAATGTTAAAGAGTGGAGCTTTCTTCACCGACTAAATTATAAATTACTCTTGGAGCTTTAATTAATTTTTTTATTTCAAAAAATTAATTATTTAGTATTTATATTTTTGAATTTTTTTACAGTTTAATCTTTTTGTTTATTTTTAATTTATTTTTATTTTTAGTTTAAAGAAATAGAAAAAAAAGTTAAAAATATAGAAGGATCAAATAGAAAAGATGACAATTTTTTGAAATAAATTAATGTTAAATTAAAAAGTAAATGATAAAAATTTTAATTTAAATTTAAAAAAACTAATTAATTCATTTAAAAAAGTAAAGGGGTTAATTTATTATTTACTCGTAGTTTTGCCATTGAGAAGAACAATACACCCAAGAAAAATTAAATCAAATCGATGCTGTAGGAAGCTAAGCTACTCCTAAATGAGTAATTCTTTGGTGGACCCAGATAATGCGTGAAAAAGCTCACACACGAAAAGTACTATGCACGTTGGAAATAGGGTAAATTTGTCCACCGCAAGTCACCAGTGGAAAACAAAATAATAATAATAGATGGGATTGTGACACAATATATATATAAATTATCTGCGTTGAAAAGAAATGGGATTTAATGGTGAGATCCTTTGATTGCAGAAAAACAAAAACACGCTTACAGTTGGAGAGCATGAAATAATGCAATGGTTGGTAAAGCAAATGATGGGTTTGCTTCACAGCCTGTGTTTTCCCCCTGCAAAGAAATCACCAATAAAGGTTAAAGAGACCTAAAAAATAAAGGTTCCTGGAGTTAAACTTGATCCAACTGAAAAGGGGTGATAGAATAGCAACAACTTAATAAGTCATAGGGCACCTACCCTAATGATCTCTATAATACCCTACAAAACAACCATCTATATAGTCCTTGAAATCTCTCCTACTCAATTCTTTGCCAATTGGTAGGGTAGGACCTATTTTGGTGGGCAAAAAATCCGACATCAATTCGCGGAAGGTCGAAGCTTTTACCTTCATCAAGGACATGGATTTCAGGATTTTGATTAAGACAATTGACCAACAAACTCAAATTTTATGTGAGATTATTGTTTTTTCAATAAGAAAAATCACATAAATGAAAAAAAAAATTAAAACTAGTTAAAATAGTGCAATTGTTTTTTTAGCATTCCATACGTCGGTAAGCCCTCCTAGGCACAGCATTTGGCACCAAATGGAGTAGTAGTACTCAATTAGAATGAGTTTCCAACTAGCAATAAAAAAAGATTGTCCTTTGCATAATTGCATTTAGGTGCCTTTTTCACTTGGAGAATTTTGCCAGATGGTCAAAGGTTACATGGAACGTCTCAATGAATTTTGGTAATAGTTGTCATGGTTATGCATTTCCAACAAGTTACCGGTCCTTTTAGCGTAATTTTTTTTAATATGGGAAGAAAACCAGCTACCTAAGAACGGATAAAACAGACAAAGAAGTTAGCAATCAGGAAATACGTCAAATACTAATCCCTAGACACGTTGCATTATGATTGGAGCCTTTGAAACTTTTATGGGGACAAGACTGTCACATGAAAACATTTCCAAATTATCAGTAATATTATAGAATAAGCATGTCCTCTTAACTGTTCTGTGCAAACCACCACCACATTCGTAGCATCTTTCTGGTGAATAAACAACAATAATACCACTAATTTGCAGAGCAATTATAGACCTTTCAATATGAAAAAAAAAACAGCTAAGGCTGCAGGGCAGAAATCTTTTGTTAAACCCCAAAAAATGGATTTTTACTAACAACCTCATAGGAAAAGATTAGTCTATTTCTAAAGGGTATCTTTCCATACCTGAACTCCACTAAATTAAACCTTTTTTTTTTTTCCTCCTATTGATTAATACTTTTAAAAGTGGAGGGGATAATAAAGCTCTTTGATGCATTGGGTCTAGTCAGAATCTCACCACTGCCAACCTGGGATTCTTTTGATGCTGATAAATATATTGTTTATAAAATAAATAATAATATTTTTTGGGAAAAAAATGGAGTAGTTCTAACTTCCAATCTTTGGTTGATTGATTTGTATTTTGCACAGTAAAAAGGGAACAGAAGCTTCTGTTTTTGGTTTATCAATGAAAGTTACAGGAGGGTAGTGTGTGCCAGAAATCATGCAATTGCTGACCCCAAGCTCAAGATAAACCAATGTCTTAATCACTCAAATTAGACTTTTGGAGAAAGTCCCCAGCATATACAGCTGGTTACAACATAAGAAAGAATCAAATCCTAAAGATTGCACGATCTAGCAATGCTTAATCGATGTGACCCTTTCCACATAGAAATCTAACTGAAATTTATTTATAAAACTATGTATGATGCTTCTACAGTCTTTATATACATACCAGTACAAAAATGTACATACAGATAGAAAATGACAGGAGGTGAAATTCTTCATTTACTAATCAGAATTGTATCTTACATCACATTCTGGTGCTACAAGACTTAAATTGCACCACACTAGGGTTTTACAGTGGATACTTCCAACAAAAAAAAAATTATTGGGAAAAAAAAATTCCTCCTCATTAACCTAATGATAAAAATTGCTTAGTAATTCTTGCTCTAGTCCAAATAAAATTTCTTGTATATACAGCGGCCTTTCTCTCCTTCTGACCGTCTAATTTTTTTTCTTTTTTTGTTGGACCGAAGAATGGTAATAATTAGAGCTCAATTTTCAAGCGGGATGCTTGATTTGAACCTGCATGAAATGAATCCTTGTCATTGACAAGAGTTTCCATAGTTTTTGGTTAACAACTTGATTTCTGTCACTCGATTTTCTTACAGTGGAAATTTTGGGACAGAAGTGTTGTTTCCAGGTTTGGATTCTGGCCAAAACCCATCTGAACAATGGTTTGCAGGTCATCTTCACTGAATGTTGGATACTGGACACAATTAGAGAAGCAGATTCAGAAATATGCAAGTGAAATTGCCAGAAGAATGAGGAAAAAAAAAAAAAAGAACTTTGTATTCTCATTACAGAATTGTGAGTGAAATTCAATACCTGATGAACAGTAGGGGTAAATCCGTCAAGTGGGGGTAATTGCGTGCTGAGGTTTTGGCATAGTCCGGTAGTATCTATTGGGTCCATAGAACACTGGGTCACTGTCCCATTGGAAATATTGCCATGCGGTGGTGGGTTTTGCTGCGGTTGGTGGCCAAACATTGCTGCTGCCGAGGAATCTAATGGGAATATTGGATGGGGCAATGGCTGGCTTGATTGCAATATCTAAACACAAAAATGCAACGACTTCAAATTTAGAAAATTGAAATTCATGTACAAAAAGGAAGAAGAAGTTTTAGGGCAATGACTAAAACTCACTTCTTTTGAAGTATCCATGTTAAAATCCAGGCCGGTATCCACAGAAGCCAACTTCATCGAGAGGAACTGCCCAAAGAAACAGAAAAAGGACAATCATTAGGCATGAAACTTCAATTTGCAAAAAGAAACCAGGATTGTTGATTGGTATATATATATCAATTTACCTCAACTTGCCGTTGCAACGACTGCACGTAATTTATAATTTCATCAAGCATAAGGGCTTTTCCTGTGACCTAAATGGGAAACACAAAACTTATTTTAGAAATTATAAATTTATGTACTTGAAGCTGCTAATGTATTCAAATTCTGCAATTTTCAACACACCTTATTGCAACCAGGTACAAGATCTTGGAGAAGTTTCATTCGTTCACTAATTTTCTCTCTTCGAACCTGACAACATGTTAATTAGCCAATGTTAATGCTAATCTTGGCAATTACTTGATTGAATAATCTTGTTGATACAAATTAACTTGTAATTCTCACTCTTTCAGCAAGGCTATGACTATCTGTTGCTTGACCCCTCCTTGCTCTAACATGAATGTAGTCCTTTGGGGGCTCAGGAGGCTTTGAATTAGCCTTGTTCTGTTTATCATCTCCACTTCCCTTTGGCTCTTCCTCTGCTTTAACAAGACTATTTTCATTCTCATTTCCTTCAATTGGCTTGATTCGCTTTGTATTTGAATAGTCATCAGTTTCTGCATCCTGAACGAGAAAATTTGCCCGTTTCACCAAAATTGCGTTCTCAATTGATAAAAGAAGAAAAGGGGGAAAAAAATTTGACTTTGATAGTAATCCACACAATTATATACCTTTGTAGCATTGGCCAATGGGTTTGGTGCTGGTTCTTTTGCTTTTCCCTTGGAAACTGCTTTTCTTTTCCTGGAATTCAACTCATTGTAGGCCTTTAAACCTGCCTCTGCGTTTGGAATTTGTTCAGATACAGAGGACTCCTGAGAATTGGCCAATTCGGATCGATCCTCAAATGGAGAACTCTTGTTTCCCTTTTGAGATCCAACTGCCTTGAGTGAAGGACTACTCGCAACACGCGCTAACTTGGCATTCTTCATCAACGGATTGCATCTATTAGCCAATTCAGCATTGGTTCGCCCCAACTGGCTGGTTCTGCCATTGAAACTTCTGCTGCCAAAGCAAGAGAACTTTGCAGCTCTCTCGGCAAATCCAGGATCAGCTGTGAACTCTGCCACACTGGAATTCAAAGCCATTGGTTTTCCCAAACTGGGGAAATTCAATTTTTCCATGACAGGCATATTCACCTTGGGTGGTGAATTCAAAGGAGTAGTATAGCATGAAGTGTTGGTGCTGTTATTGGCAGTCGTTTTAATATACGAAGCCGCCAACATGGGCTGAGAATGCGGTATCTCACCAGGGTTGTTGCAGTTGTTGTTGCCAATGTTTCCTAGCTTTCCTATCAGTTCTCTGATCATAAAGCTCTCACTGGACATGTTAGAATTAGATACTGGTGGAGAGGACACCATTGAACTCAGGGCAGAGTCAAAGCGAGGACTGTGATCCGTTGACTTTTCCCAGTTGGAATTGAACAAGTGACCGGTGGAGCAATTGGGTTCATAAACTTGCATTTCCATGGGAGAAGATAGTGATTGCCAAATGGGCATTGATGAAGAAGTTGAGGTTGGTTCAAAGTGCAATGCTTGTGGAGGGATTCCTGCATTTAAAAAGAAGTCACGACTCTCCATCAACAACTGTCACAAGCTTTAATTAGTCAAGTTACAAGTACTAGTATGTGGCTAAACGTTGCGGCAAATTGGGCTATATTGAAGCCAGTCAAAGATTTAGCAAAAAGACACCAACTTGATTTACAATATATGCAAGAGAAAGACAGAGAGGTGGCGAAGGACAGGTGGGATAGATGAATTCTGTTGCCCCGAGTTCAAATTGATGCATTAATGCTGGAAATAGACAGACAGAGACGAGTTGGTTTTGGTATGAGAAAAGGAACATATCATATCAAAGGTTTGGTGAATAAAAGCTTAGCTTGCCAAAAGCTGTGAGAGAGAGAAAGGGAGGGAGGGAGGGAGGGAAAGGGGAAGAGGATAGGTTGGGTTGTGATGGAGTTATATAGAAGAAAGAAGGGGAAAAAAAAAAAAAAAGAAAGAAATAGTGCTACTAGTTTGTTTGACCTTTTATTTTTGGAACACAAGTTGTCCTTTCTCTTTCTCCGTAAAAGGTGGAGAAGAGGGTTGTTGCGTTGCCGGGCCTTGGACGTAAAAGCACCTACATTTCCATTTCCTCTCTTGAAACACTACAATCTTCTACTTAATTTGGCTATTCGATCCAACAAGGACTCGTCTCCTTAAAACTCTTCCATTTTTTATCCCCAGAAAGGCAGAAAAAACATTACTATTTCCCTATCATTCGTCTTTGAAAACCACTTTCTCATTTACAAAAGCTTTGTTTCTGTAAAACTTGACAACCAGCTCAAAATTTAAAAAAAAAAAGAAAAAAGAAAAAAGAAAGATAGATAGAACTTGTCATGAGCAATATTAGAAACTAATGGAAAATATATGCGATTACCTTCAAATTGTCATGATTAATTTACTGTGTCTGATGGGCAATTACAGTGGAATTTTAATCATGAGGCTTTCATTTAGAGAGAAACTAGTTAATTATTATCGGGTATCAACCAATTAATCATTTTAATTTGAAGTTTGAAGATTTTCAATGATTTTGTAAAACGAATTTTTATTCTTACAATTATAAAATGTAGATACCAAAGTATCCAATAGGACTTAATCTTAAAGCTTAAAGAGTTGTTATTTCTATATTTGGATTCTAGCTTCCACCTAATTATAAAGTGACGGCCAAATCCTTTTACTGGTGTAAAAATTCAAAGATATTAAATAATGAATCATGATGATATTTCCTTTATTTTTCGTTTTGGTGTGGGCCTTGGCCCAATTCATGAAAATAAGAAATACCTTTTCTACTGGATTACTCGTAAGTTAGCAATTTTATTTATTTTTTTAATTTTCAGTTAAGTCTTTCATTTTGTTAATCAATATCACTTGATATAAATTAAAAAAGACACAGGGGGGTTAAAACAATGACAAATGTCTCAAAATCTTAAACATAAGGTACATGTAGTTATTTTATAACTTTACATACTTCTAGCTCATGTTCAATATGGCCTAAAATTGATAAATAGAATGAAAAGGTTTAATTATTAAAAAAAAAAAAAGTTAAAGATTTTTCTTATATTGAACAATAATTCAAAATAGTTTATAGCAAATTAGCTGCTAAAAAAATTGATCTAGTACTTAAAAAAAAAAAAAAGTTTGTTCTATATCTTTATTTTTTGAATTCAAACTTTAAATTTAATTTTTATGATAATTTATTATATTTTTGTATTAAACTAATGATTTAAAATCGTCAAAAAAAAAAAGATTTAATTTCAATTTATATACAAACTAATTTGAATATACCGTTGCGGTGGAAAAAAAAAGGAAAAGAAAAAGAAGTCAACAACTCATGGTTCCCCCTTCTATCGTGGAAATGCCCTTTGACAAAAATGGATGCACGATTGCACATACAAGAAGCAAGTCCGAATCAGCATGGTAATTGCAGATAGGCATCCTCAGATTGCTGCCTGATAGGCAACTGTGAATCTCTGAAGTCTGAAAGGATAGAATATTGTCATTGTTCAACTCACCAGGATTGCTCATTTAATGATATATTAGCTTACCCCTGCTATTGCTTTTACGCAAGTTCTATGATAAGGAGATGTGAACTTGCAATTGTTGACCCCGCCTTTAATGTTTATTTTGTTTCACCTTTCACTGTCATCAAAGGTTTTTTCCCTCTGCTCCTGTCTCATCTTGTTATACCTAGCAATACACAACTATTAATTTATATAGCATCCTTTAACAATTTTAAAATTTTTATTTGATTTAAAATATTTTTTCATAGTGATGCTTGGTTAATTTATGATGTCACTACTAAAATTTCGTTAAATAGCGATGGATTTTTCCATCGCTATTTATCAAAAATCCATCGCTAGATGCAATTAGCGATGAATTAAAAACAATATAAATTTCGTTGTTAGTATAGTAGTCGTTATTCTTTTAGCAATCAAATTTTACTTTCATCGCTACACAACGACTAAATATCCGTCGTTAAATTGTTGACCTTCCGTCGCTAAATTGATCTAAATCAATCGTTTATAATTTCTCATATTTGTTACCAAAACATCACTATTTTCACTTAAATTCATAGCTAAATAGAGACGGAATGAGTTGTCGCTAAATTATAGTCGCTAATATCCTCACAATTCTATCATTAAATTTGTCGCTATTTAGCGACTATATATGTATCCATCGCTAATTACCCTTTCTATTCCGTCAATAAATCTGTCGTTATTTTTTTTTAATCAATAGTCATTTATTGGGAATTATAATAACAAACAAATATAAATAAAACCTTATTAAAGCACGATATATTATTTAATAAAATTAAAATAAAATAAATATATAAGTGCGTTAAGATGTGTAATAACATTCGAAACTTTTTTAAAAAAAAAAAATTAGTCTTTATTATCACCATCTTCCGCATCATCTTTTGGCTATTGGCTATTAAAAGGAACAACTAATAGCTAGGTTATGGGAGGGTAAGCAAGAGGGACATGATGCGGCTGAAAGTTCTCTAACAACACCATAACTTCTACAATTGAGTCCGCATGCTACTAACTTGATTGACCTATTGCTTGGATGGTAGCCTCCATCCTCTTAATCCTATCTTCGTACTCGGAAGAGAAACCTCCCGAATATTACCATCGGGATACCGTGAAATGGTAGAGGATGAGCTAGGGGTCGGAATGTGAGTAACACTAGAATGCATAAGTTTTGATGTCATACATTCTCTATTTCTTCTCCCTTCCAACGAGCATCCAAATATATCTTAGACATATCGATATCTCGAGACGAAGCATCACCCTCTTAGCTCTCCTTAGCAGTTGTTTCCTACATTGACTACACGTGCTCCTAAATCATTGAAATAATTAGAATATTAGATCATAAATATACTTTTAGATTATATCAATAGATGTACATATATTTTTTAAAAAAATATATAAAACCTTACCATTACCGTCTATTACCGCATGTCGACTAATGTCTCATCCTTTCGCTTATGAGTGGTCATGAACGACTCGTAAGAATGTGGGTTACAACCTAATTTATTATGCTAAAAAACAAAATAATATAAAATGAAATAAATATAAAAATTAATTTATAACACTATAGATAATATAGTATTTACCAAACGTTCAAGCATACTCTATCAAAGAGATGAACGCTCCAGGTATGCATGGACAAGCTAGCACCGACATCATTCGTCTTTAACATGTGGTTTTGAGATGCATGTTGAGATCGGGCATGATACTCGAGAGTGGTCCAATCCCGATGACATGCTTTTCACACCTCCTGTTTAACGAACATGGGTCTATTACTCTTATACTTCGACTTGTTAAACATGTCATCGTACCACTTTCGTGCCAAGCTCTCCCATGCATTTTTAATCGGTAAGTCGACGACTACATCCCATGAAAGTACTTTTATATGAAAGGAAAAAATAATATTATTACTTTTTATAGCAAATTAACACTTTAAAGAAAATAATTAATATGTTACCTTAAACTCGTTAAAGTAGTAGTCTTTCATCTCTATGAAGACAAACTTTCATGTGAAGCTAATAACTTCTAACCACTCTTTGAAAATTATTGTGATTTTTTAGGACCACTTGCTTGATGGAACCAAACTATTGAATAAAATAAATCAATGAATAGTAAATAAGTAAGTTAATGATTCCAATATAATCTATAAAAATATAAAACTAATTATTACAAGTAAAACATATTACTTACTAGTTGTTCATGACCCAAATGGTCCGTCCATCATTAGATCAATAGAACTTCTTGAAGTTGAGGAAACCATAATGGGATCATCTACAATAAGGAGCACTACCAACAGAGCACTACTAGAGAGGTGTAGACGTACCGACACCACTATCAAGTCGGCGACCCCAAACAGCTTGGACTAATAATGTCACATTCACATACAACACCACTATTAGTGGCATGGTCAACATTAGAGTCACAGCTTACTAACACCGTAACTAGATTTGCTCAATCCATAAGGCATAACTCAAGAATAATACCTAAAATAATTTAAAAAATGAATAAAAATTCAATAAAAAAATATATTGTAAATTATTATGAATTAAAACAAAACAAAAATCAACACATCCAAAATGCACTACAAACACACAAAAAAAAAGAAAAAAAGCATAGTAAATACAACAATATAATTTAATGAATATAATAAATAAAATTGATCTTTAATTATAACTATCATAATAATCTTCTAAGTTTTTCTTTTCTTTAGTTGATTTTGATACATATTTACTCTCATATTCTTCATTAACTTCAAATATTTTTACATCTATAAACAATCCATTTAGATCATTCAACAACTACTCTTCACTATCATCTTGAACTAAATTATGTTGGATTTCTAAATCGTCCTCTTGAAATGGATTTCTATTATGTTGGACTATAACGGATAATTCGGCAAATCAACCACAACCCTAACTCCAACAAAACTTACAAGTAGTTAATTCATTAACTTCACCCTAATAAATCATGTAGCCTATGTTACAACAGTGAATCTTTTCTATTGATAAACCCATTCCCTTCACCAATTTTTTGGTGTTGTAAAAATTCTCTATCATACAATTATTAACCGAGTATTGACTCTTTTATTAGCCCACATATATCATCGTAATGTTTTTTTTAAAAAATGATATTTCAACTTAAGGTTTAGCAATCGAGCAACTACAAACAATTGGGAGTGATTGCCACAACCATGTCAAATCTTTTTATTCGCTTCATTCAATATGTCATAAAAAACTTGAGCATTAGGATTTGGTACCTCATCCGTGCTAGATCGATTAAATAATGGACTGGCTGTATCCATCACCACCGTTTCATATGGATTAGGGGGTTGACTACAACTCCATTTGCCTTCATGAAAATTTCTCGACACAACATAACTTATCGAGTCAACTTCTTCATGGTGTATCTAAGCATGAAATCATATCTCACTAAATGATATTTAACCGCGACAACCTCATCAAAATTTTGGCTTCAACATTTATAGTGATTGCAAGGACACTTTAACTTTCTTTCGTCTATACATTCGGGATAAGTAACAACAAATGTAACAAATTCTTCAACCTTAATTACAAAATCATCATTTAAATATCATCTATACACCTAACATACATTCTTTCACTATCAAATCTCATTATTTGGTTTTTGAATTTCCTAGGCGACATAAAATTATTTAATTAATAATTTTCCTAAACATCTAATAGAATTTCGATAGAGTCTTTCCTATAAATTACATATTTTTCAATTACTAAATACTCTAAATGATTATACAAATAACAAATTAAATCAATCAATAATCACCTTATGCACATCAAGATCAACAATTGTCTTGGATACTCCATTAAAATTAAATCACAAACTCATAATCTTAGCTCCATCACATAGCATTGAACTAACCTTATTTCTTCTTAAATCTAAAACGTCTTTGACCACTCGGGTTTCATACACTATGGCATATTTCGACACACACTTCAATAATTATATACGAAATAATTAAACTCATTAACTCCAATTCTAACTAGATTAAATTTAAAATAACAATAACCTTCTAAGTTTTAATATAAACAAAGTTTTAATTCAACAAATTAAAAAAAATTAACCTTTAATTAATTAAATACAAACCTAATTGACTTAATTAATTCTAATTATAACCAAATTAAATTTAAAATAACAATAAACTTCTAAGCTTCATATAAATAAATTTTTAATTCAACCAATTAAAAAAATTAACCCAATTAATTAATTAAATATAAATATAATTGACTTAATTAATTCTAATTCTAACCAAATTAAATTTAAAATAAAAATAAACTTCTAATTTTTAATATAAATAAATTTTTAATTCAATCAATTAAACAAAATTATCTTAATTAAATAATTAATTATAAATCTAAATTAAATTAATTAATTGTAATTCTAACCAAATTAAATTTAAAATAACAATAAACTTTTAAGTTTTAATATAAATAAAGTTTTAATTCAACCAATTAAAAAAAATTAACCTAGTTAATTAATTAAATATAAATATAATTAACTTAATCAATTCTAATTCTAACCAAATTAAATTTAACTAATTAATTAACTAAATTTAAATAAAATTAACTTAATTAATTAAATATAAATTTTGATTAAATTCAAATTACAATTAATTAACTAATTAACCTAAAAATTAACAAAATTTAACAATTTAACAAATGAATCAACCAATTAACCTAACCATTAATAAAAATTAACAATTTAACAAATAAATCAATAAAATAAAAATTAAATATATAAGAAGTCATAAATCAAGTAATTAAACTTAAATTAACATAAAAATTATATTAAATTACTAAATTTAATTAAAAAAATAAAAGAGAAAAATAACGTCCCTAATTCGAGTGAAATTACACCAAGAGGAGGGAAGAAAAAAAGAGATTTTTTTTTGGAGAAAAGACCTTGGAGTGGGTGTGGAGCAATTGAGAGTGGAGGAGTAGAGTTTGGTGGTGGTTTAGAAGGGGTGGGAGAATGGTAGTTGTGGTCGGAGAAGGAGAGGGAGAAGAAATTGGGAAAGAAGGAAGAAAAAGAGGCTAAACTAGGGCTGAAAAATAGCAACATACATGATTCTCTCACTAATTCGTCACTATTTAGCAACAAACACTTAAGTCCGTCGCTGATCCATATCAACATATCGACCATTTTGCACAACTAACGACTCATTTTTTCACATATGACGACGGATTTAAGTGTCCGTTGTAAATTTAGTGGTGTCCATCGCAAATTGGACGATTTTCTCTATAAAAAAAATCACCCAATTTTGCTTAAATTCTCACCTTTAGCGATGAATTTTTCCATCACTAAATTATGAGGGATGTGTCTTTTAGCGAAGAAATATCTATCGTTACATCGTGAAATTGAAAATAGTAAAGAATTTGCCATTTCATTGCTATTTTTTCTAACAAATTTATCACTAAACCATCTCTAAAACTCCCTAAAAGATTTTACCATCAAATTTAGCTACATATTAGTGTCGGTTGCTAATAACCGTAGCTATTTCATCTCTATTCTGTCGTTGATTCTAATAGTTATTATTTTGTCATTATTTGCTTTTCATTTAAAGACGGATGTGTATCCATCGGTAATTTCCTTCGTTATTTAACAAAATTCTAGTAGTGTGTGTCAAATATAATATGATGTTATTCAATTTTATTGACAAAAATATCCAAAATAAGATTAATTTTGGCCACTCCATAATTTATGAAATGGAAATAATTAAAACTGAAGGAGCGAAGTAGAACTCGCTAGATATGTATGCCCAAGAGCCATATATATTATGTGATATGTAAACAATAATCCCAATATAGCAATAAAAGATATATTCATTATATGAAAGTTGTTTTTATTTTGAATATGGTCCTTAAGTATATTGTTAGGATATCTATTCTAAAAGATGTTTAGAATATGAATGATAAATATTTCGAAACAAAATGTTTTAAAGAGTTCATAGTCATAGGATACCTAATTGGGCATCAATTATCCCAAAGACTATAACCTTTGTTTATTTATGATAGTGAATCGATGCTATAAGATATGTGATATCGAAAAAAATATGTGGGCACTTATCATGAGTTGGTTAAACGGTGACATTAGATGATGATAACATAAAGTTCTAACTACTTGTCAATAATTCATCATCTAGATTATAATAGTACATATAATCATTTGACCTAAGGTGACACTCGTTATCTCACACATAGGTAATTTAGATTTGTTATCGCTTACATATTTATGCTAGTCATGTATGGGTATATGACATGTGGTGGCCCTAGTTAGTTAAAGTGTAGGAGGTTAGTGTTTAGCCAAGAGGAATTTGTTACCTTGAGTAGACAAGGATAAGATCCTATGCTATCTAGTTATTCTTGATAAATAAAGTTCCCGGTCGGCACGGAAAGATTCACCGGAAAAGAGTTTCTAGTAAGAGTCTTATAATATCAAGAAATAGAACCGAGATAAGGATATAGCATCTAAGCAATTAGGGCTTGACATTAATATGACCCTAGCTAAGATCGGGATCTTGTAATGAAGGGATTCGAGTGCATGGTAATTATGATCATTGGTTTCATGGAATGTAATTAATCGGTTTAATATATTCATTTCTAATCCGTTAGTCATAATATGCTATGCTAGGCGTCACTCATGACTTATGGGACTAAGGACATATTGAAAGATCCTTGAATTAAGAAAAAAAATTCTCATGATATCAAAGAGTTGATATCACATTCCAATTGCTAATTAGAAATGAACCTACAAAGTCATACATAATAAAGATTTTATCGAATAAGCAATTGTTGTTTTGATTATTAATTAAGGTGTTTAATTAGATAATTAAAAATAATAGGATTAAACTTGTAATTAAATTTACAAGGTCTCTAGCATGTCCTGAAGTTTAATCCAACTAAGGATAAATTAAAATATGACTTAATTTATATGAAATCTAAATGACAAGTCATTGAGCTTAATTCAATTAATGAATTAATCAAAATAATCTTAGTAGAAGATTAACATAATCTTAGTGGAAGATTATATGTTTTGATTAATTCATGCATGCAAACTCCTCCACTCAAGATATGTTAGTGAAAAGTGTAGAGAATTTATGCATGCAATATTTACATGTGTAATCAAGAAGTGTCTTGATTGTTTCATGCATGAATGAAATTTGTCATGAAGGATGTATGAATGATCGACAAATATCTTTGTGAAAGACACTTTTTATCTCTCATGCATGCAAGTCTCTCCACCCAACATAAGTTAGTGGAGAATGTAAAGAATTCAAACATGCATGATTGACATTTTTTATGAAGATTGCATGCTTGATTGACAAATATCTTTGTCAAAGATATTTGTTATCTCTCATGCATGCAAGCTCTCCACCCAACATAAGTTAGTGGAGAGTGTAGAGAATCAAGAGAGTCTTGTATGGTCACTCATCTTAAACACTCAAAAGTGTTAGACACTTGAGTTAAGCAAAAAAGAAAGATTAACCCTTAGACTACTTCAAGCTAGATTACTTGGTGAGCTAAAGATCAATTCTGGACATTTGAGAGACAAGATCATACTAGCAAACCAAGTCCTAGACCGAAGGCTCAATCGTGTAAATCTCGTGTGGACGGACTAGAGGCTTCACAATTGGGGAGCTATAGACCGAGAGCAATCTTTATGTTGCGTTTCAAGAGGTATGAATTTAACTTGATATTTTTCTACCTTGCATGTGTGCTCTAAATATCCTTTACCCGATTCTTGATTTATGGGCTATGAGACATCTACTTGAGATATGATGAGATCACATCAATTGTCTTCTTGTTTTTGGAATTTTTGAAATTCCCCACACTTCCATTGCACCCCTTCTCCGTCCCTTTCAAGTTGTATCGAGCCACCTAAATGATATTTAGAATCCATGTTTATGTTGTCTAGATTGTGATTATTGTTATGGCTAATGGTTAGATTGATTGTTGTTTGATTGGATCAAAAACTTGCATGCTTGTTTTTCAAGCCGATTTGATTCGGCAGACTTATGGTAAAAATATCATAACTTTTAAAAGGCTATTTAGAATTGAGTGAAATTTTTTTAAATGAAACTAGACTTCCGTATCTTTCTATCACAACTTGAATCGCTTAAAAAGGAGCTTTCTAGTGAGAGTTATCCTACTTCTAACTCACGGCCTAAGCAACGACCGATTCCGGATGACTTCTCTTTTCAACAATTTTGATTTTTTTAAGAGTTTTATTCAAGTTTTAAGCTTTTCTAGAATATGTGATATTCTAGAATATTTATTTTAATTATGTCATAATTATAATAATCACATTTAGTCTAAGTTTACTTGAATATGTGATATTTAAGTAGTTTATGGAATTGTTCCATAGTTAACACAAACTATAATATGTTTGCATGAGTTGTTTATATTTCTATTTTGTGTCGAATGAATGAATGGCACTGATGGATGATCATGGACTTAGGAAAACAATGTGTGATTTTATTAAGTGGGAATGTAATAATTAATTTTTGGGTGTTGTTATATTTTCTATTGAGCCTATTGAGCTCTTTGGTTTGTAATCTCGTCTTGGTATGCTAAGGATTTTCATGTACTTATAAAGAAATGGACAAGCAAGATCAAAGGATGCTCAACCCATCATAATGCCTAGTGGGAGCATGAAGTTCAAGAGTTGAAGAGCATGTTTGGAAAATTAATCCTAAGTCCCACCATATTCCTTGTGGCTAGCAATTGGGTCCATAGATTGTCCATAATCATACCTTTTACATTATCTATGCATATATGTGATATATGTGATGTGTATGAGATGCTTATGATAAAATGGATAATGTGAAAAGTGAGACCTAATAATAATAAGTCCAAAATAAAATCTTCCAACAAAGAAATAAGTCTAGGCTCTTCATTGAAACAATAATTTTAGAAGTTTTAAACAAAATGTTTAAGAGATGTTCTAGTCATTATTGTTAAGCATGAGATGTAGTAGACATATGGATACATTATTTACCAAGAATGGAATTGTGAACCTGAGGTTTCTAATGTTCAAATCCATTTATTTATTGGTTCAATGGTTAATGGACTTAACTAGTGTAAAGGGCCAAGAATGACATTGTGAACCCGAGGTCCATAGCATTAGGAGCTAGATTGATTAAACCTCACATAAGATATGATGAACGAGAGTTGTTCACTTATAAGATATTAATGTTCTAAGAATGACATTATGAACTTGAGGGATTTTAATATTTTTATGAGGATATTAATCACTTACTAGAAGTTCTCCAACAGAGCTTCGTTTTCTACTTAGAAGTGTAGAATTCACCAAAGTAGTGAGAGGACCATATTTGATTAAAGACCGGATCATTATGGTAATTACTTATCATGTAAACTAAGTAATCTTGTTAATTTCTGTAGATTATCTCTGAAAATGAAACCCACCAACCCACTCGCGAGCATACTTGATGCTAACGAGCTCACGGGGCCTAACTTTTAGACTCGGTTAAGAAACCTTAAAATAGTCCTTGCTTCATAGCGCATATCATATGTGCTCGACACACCAATTCCCGACCCTTTACCCGAAGGAGCCTCCGATGAGGAACGGGTTACACTTGAGAAGTGGAAGCTTGATGATTTGCAAGCAAAGTGCTACATGCTTGCTTCTATGACTAATGAGTTACGGAGGCAACATGAAAAGATGAATGATTCCCATTCTATTCTTCTTCCCTTACAAGAGTTGTATGGTGACCACAAAATAACTGCTAGATATGAGATATCGAAGCAGTTGTTTCGTTCAAAGATGCATGAGGGTATTGATGTTGAAGCTCATGTCCATAAGATGATAAGTGTTATTGAGCAACTAGAGGGTCTAGACTTAATTATGGATTACAACCTTCAAAGGGATTTGATCCTTCAATCCCTTCCCGAATCTTTCTCTCAGTTCATTGTGAATTTTCACATGAAAAAATTAGAATGCACGTTTGCCGAGTTGTTAAACATGTTAATAACGACTCAAAATCTATGACAAAAGGGAAAGAGGTTGTTGTTGTTGCCTCTTCTTCTAGTAAGACTAAGAAGAAAAAAAGCAAAGGAAAGGTTTCCAACCTCAATCCCAAAGGTAAGGTATTCAAGGAAAGCTGTTGCCATTATCAAAAAGTTCAACATTGGAAGCGTAATCGCCCAAAGTACTTGGAGTCTTTAAAGGGCAAGGGGAATGACAAGCCTTCTGAAGGTATGTCTTTATCATGTTACTTAAGTTCCATTAGTTCAAATGGCTCACCAAATGCTTGGATTCTTGATATGGGTGCAAGTTCTCATATTTGTGCCTCTATGCAAGAACTAGCAAGCAATGAGAGCTTGGAGAAGGATGAGGTAACCCTAAAGCTTAAAGATGGAGCAAGTGTTGTTGCTAAAGCTATTGGATCAACCTCTATTGATCTTAATGATCATGTTTTTCTATTAAAACATATTTTGTATTTACCTAATACTTTTAAGAACATTATCTCTGTTTCTAGTATAACTAAGAGGGGTTATGAATTCCTCTTTAAAAGAGATGTTTGTTTAATTTATTATAACGATAATATTATTAGCAAATGTTATATGCTTGATGGTCTTTATTATTTGGATAATAACAATAACAAAACAACTCCAAGTGAATATGAACTAAATGCTATGATAATGAATGACTATAATCAAAAACATCTTTGGCACTTGAGACTAGGTCATATTGCGGAAGACAGTAATCACTAAGTTAGAGAAAATAGGAATTTTGAATCCTCTTTGTAATATACCAACTCTAACATGTGAATCTTGTCTACAAGGTAAAATGATTAGATCACCTTTTATTGGACAAGGGGTAAGAGCCAAAGAAATTTTATAAATTATACATAGTGATGTATGTGGTCCATTTAGTGTAATGGGCGGAGGTGGTTTTTCCTATTTCATTACATTTACGGATGATCTATCAAGGTATACTTATGTATATGTAATGAGACACAAGAATGAATCCTTGGAAAAGTTCAAAGAATTCAAATGTGAAATGAAAAAACAAAAAGGGAAGAGTATTATAGCTCTTCAATCGGATCGAAGAGCTGAATACTTAAGTACCGAGTTCCTTGAATTTCTTAAAAAATGTGGCATAATTTCACAACTCACCCCTCCCGGAACACCACAGTTGAATGGTGTATCGAAAAGGAGAAACCGCACCTTATTAGATATGGTGAGATCTATGATGAACTACAATGATTTGCCTATTTGCTTATAGGCATTTGCACTTCAAACTACCTGTTATATCCTTAATAAAGTTTCTTCTAAATCTATCCCAACTACCCTATATGAGATATGGAGTAACAAGACACCAAGTCTTGAACATGTTAAGATTTGAGGTTGTCTAACTTTTGTTAAAAAGTTGAAAACTCGATAAGTTAGAAGCCAAATTTGTAAAAGGTAGGTTTGTTGGATACCCTAAAGGTTATTTAGGATATTACCTCTATCTTCCCGTAGAACAAACAATTGTTGTTAGTAGGGACATCATTTTTCTTGAAAAATAATTTATTCAAGAAGGTGGAAAAGGAAGGAAGATAGAATTGGATGAAGGGTCATCCTAAGTGATCCAACAAGATGATCAAATATAAATTGATCAACCCGTGATAAACTCGATACTATTGATGAAGTCAACACAATAATACCTCGAATTTCTATTAGAATATCTCACTCATCGAGAGATATGGTTTTCTTCATCACAAATAAGAGTTGTTTGTTATTGGAGAGACTGATCATGGTGATGATCCTAGTACATATAAGGAAGCTATATCGGATATAAATTCTTCAAAATGGCTTAAAGCTATGAAGTCTGAAATGGATTCCATGTATGCTAATCAAGTCCGGGAACTTGTTCATCCACCCGAAGGTGTTATACCTATAGGGAACAAATGGATTTTTAAGAGAAAGATTGGTGCAAATGGAAAGGTAGAGACTTTTAAGGCAAGGCTAGTAGCTAAAGGATTTAGCCAAAGACAAAGGGTTGATTATGAGGAAACCTTCTCGCCAGTAGCCATGCTTAAATCCATTAGGATATTATTAGCTTTAGTAGCACACTATGATTATGAAATTTAGCAAATGGATGTCAAAACTGCCTTCCTTAATAGTTCCATTGAGAAAAATATTTTTATAGTACAAACTAAGGGTTTTGAATCCAAAGATGCTACCAAGGTGTGGAAAAGTAAGAGATCTATTTATGTTCTTAAGCAAGTTTCTAAGAGTGGGAATCATCATTTTGATAAAGCCATTAAATCTTTTGGATTTATAAAAAATGAAGATGAGCCTTGGGTTTAAAAGAAGGTTAGTGGGAGTGCACTCACTTTCCTTGTCTTGTATGTGGATGATATTTTATTGATAGGAAATGACATTGGTATTGTAACCCCTGTGAAAATCTTTAATGAGATATATATATGTCAAAATATTCATGTAAATGTACATTAAGTACGAGTGCAATTATAGGTGTCATTTTACTCGTTTGGTGATGATAATTATTTAGCACTTATGTGAGAATTTTGGAGTGAAGTTTTAGAAAAATTAATTAATTATCACTCATTATATATTAAGTACTTGGGACATATTATACAAGTGAAATAGGAGTGTAAAAATTTTAGAAATGTAGGAATATTTTCCTTGGAAATATCATAATGAAAGGGAAATGTATTTTTGAATTTTAGAGGGGAAATTTCTAAAGATTTATGAAGGAAAATATGTTTAGTCATTTGAACTAGTTGGTTAGGGTGTTTAGTTACTCTAACCAATTAATTAGGATACTTAAACCCTCCTTAATTAATGAATTAAAGCCGACTCACCCTAAGCCTCTCAAACCTATCACCCTCTCTCTCATGACTCACCTATAGCTTTTCACTCTTCCAAATAAAATTAAGACATTTGTACACTTAATTGATGCTGATATTTTAAGCATGTATATATATAGAATAAGTGAGAATGGAAGAAAACGTTTAGGCAACCCATAGCTCCACAAACAAGAGAAAAACGACAAGGGAAGAGAGGAAAAAAAAGAGAGAGAGAAAGGGAAAGGAGAAAAGGAAAGCAAAGCTAAGGAAATTCTAGCCATACCTAAGCTAAGTAAGTGGATTTCTGTTTATGCCATTTATTTGATCCTTTCATGAAAATTGATGTACTTACTTAAGCTTCTAATTATGTTGTGTTGTATTGATATGTTGGTCTTGTTATGATTGGTTGGCATATGATTGTTTGTTATTATGGAATATCTATGTAAGTAAGTTTCTTTAATGCTTTATGCCACTCAATTGATGTTATTGTAATTGATTAAGCTTGGGTCTATGTTATGATGTGTTTGTTGACTTGGTTATGTTGATTAGGTTGTGTGGTTGACCAAAACATGGTGGATGAATTTGGAATTTGTATGGACTTGAATAACAATGGAGTAGGAAGGAAAGAAAAATGAAATTTTAGGGTTTTTCTTGAACAAAATTTCGATCGGAGAGTTACACCTACTCCCACACGGACGTGTCCTTTCTCGTGTAATGAAAAAATATGATTTTCTTTAAGTTAGAGAGTAACACGACCTCCCACACGGGTGTGTCCTTGCCCGTATAATGAAGAAATGTGTTTTTCATCAAGTCAAAAAGTTACACGACCTTCCACATGGGTGTGTCCTTACCCGTGTAATGAATAAATGTGTTTTTCTTCAAGTTAGAGAGTTACACGGCCTCCCACACGAGTGTGTCCTTGTCCATGTAATGAATAAAGGTATTTTTCTTTAGTCGAACGATTACACGACCTCCCACACGGACGTGTCTTTGCCCGTGTAATTCACTAATCACTTGAAATTCACTACTTTTACTTCTTACTTGCCCGATCTCCATTTCTTTCCATAAAGATAATGTAATTAATTATCAATTAGACTCAAATAGATATAAAATAAAAATAGAAAAATACACCTTTAAATGAGTGAAAATGGGTTCAAATGCTCATAATTATTCAAGTCATAGTAGAACAAATTAATGATTAGAATTATGATAGGAAACAAAAGGAAAGTACCCATATACATAATTAGACCCACGATAAAATCAACATCATTCGTTGATCTTTAATTCTAACAAAGGAAAACATGATGATAAGGGGTACGAGTATGCTCGAAACCCTATGTGGTTTGGACTTATGAAAATATATGAAGTTAGATCCTATATAGGTTAGATACGTGTAATATGATATCGTAATTATAGTATCACGTGCATCAATAGAAAAGAAATGGGAAAAAATCAATTAATTAAGAATTGAGTTGTATGAATAGGTTCGATAACCTAATCGAATAAAAAAAGAGGGTTAGCAGTCCAGTTGTGTGCGTACTCTAAGTCGTGTGCCTACATCTGTTAGGCGATGGATTCCGTAGCGAGTGGCTACAACGAGGGATAATTTTATTGTTAACATTCGATGATTTGGTAATCACTTATAGAGTACACCGCTAATACCTAGAGTACTGGGAATTAAAAATTGGTGAGAATGATAGGAAGTCGGAAAAGCATTGCATATCACGTGCATCATCCCACTTACTAAGCTTCGGTTCACCTTGTTATTATTTGTATGTTATGACGAGTAACGGTAATTGTAGTACCACTAAGAACGCTGCTGGATCCTCCAAAAGGGCTTAGGGGTAACATAAACTTTAAGGGATTTTGTTTTGTTTGTAAATTTTACGATTAGGGTGTCAATGAACATTTTGATAGTATTGTAAATAAATTTTGTAATGTCTTACACTCTATTGTTAATATTATGTAAATTATCTTGGATGTGTTTCATTATATGATAAGTCCTTAACGTATGAGCACGTACGTGTTTAAGGTTAATTCGAAAATTGGTCGTGTCGGCATGACTCGCCTCGCCTAGTTACTTCTATTTGGGTAATAGAGAGTGAATCGGGATGGGGACGTTACATGGTGGTATCGAACGTTGTCTAGTTACACGGGTAGAACTTTAAGTGTCACCCGAGCACGAGGACCAGGTGTGTTACTTGACAAGTAACAATTTGATTTCGAAATTTTTTTTATGTGAATGATTATTATATGATTTTCATGCTTGGTATTTAATTATGTTCTAGAAATGTTAATACCGGTAATTATTACTATTATAGATGCCATATTTAATTCGTACACCATACGCCGCTAAGACGTGCCAACAACGGGCCACCCTAACTACTTACCGGGTCGAACCGAACACCTTGACCATGACCCCGAATCGGGATACGGTAGCCCATGTCACTCGAATGCATGACTCGATTTAATGAATAATATTCACCGATGCTTCTTTCCAGCGATGCACTTAGTATGGATTTCCTGCGACCGACTCTACGTTAGACTCTTTTATTGAGAGATCAACTATTGCTCGATAAGGTTTGGAACGGGTTGATAGATCGATTTTGTTATCAAAACCTGATTCGAGCTTTCCTTTCGATACAATTTAGTGCGGACCGTGCACTGGTTGATGTACGGTTGGGGTCTACCGTTATCCCTCGCTTGTGAGATAGTACACATTGCATCAAATGATGTTATTGACTAGTGGAGGGTCAAGCATTCCTTTCCATGATGTGTCCGATATGTTGGTTGGACATAATAGATAGTAACTCTATTACGCGATGTAGTACTTATTGTGCAATACCGATGTAAATAAGTACACTTTTGATTACAAATATAATATAAAAACTTTTAGAAGGTAGAAGTGCTTATAAATACCTATTAGTTGTGAAATGTTTAATATATATATATATCGATACTTTTGCACATAAGTGAATGATTTACATTAAATGTTAAAATCGTACCAAAACTAATTTAAACTTAATGTATATGTAAAGATAAACCATGTCGCCAAGAAAGAATCCCATACGAGCGAGGAGGTGAAGGGACCTACAATGATAATAACTCGAACCAACGAGAAACATTGAATCGAATGATGAAAATCATGTAGCGACGACAGACGGACATTACAACGAAACAACGGAGTTCACGCCGAACGGATGAGGTAACTTTTAGCTACATAACAATAACTTCTACCCCAACGACGAGAATGATGCGATAGAAAGATTTCGTAAAATGAACCCTCAAGAGTTTGTTAGGGGAGTGAACCTAATGATAGTCGATGAGTGAATTAAGTCCTTTGAGGTAATATTCGAATACCTATAGTTTGCCAACCATGAGTGAATTTCGTGCGTCATTTTTCTATTAACTAAGGATGCCCACATCTCGGTGGAAGAGCACACAACTAACTCGTAGATGTGTCGACTTTGACTTGGGAAGGATTTAAGGAGGTCTTTTATAACAAATACTTCACCACGGACGTGAGGACTAAAAAGATACAAGACTTCCTAGACCTAAAGCAAGATGGGATGTTCGTAGGTGAATATGTATGGAGATTTGAGCAAGGATGTATATTTTTCTCATTAATTGGAGGGGATGAAAATTTGGAAAAAAAATAGATTCTCGACGGGGTTAAATCTCGGAGTACGAAGTATGGTTCGGATGTCCGTCACTAATACCTTCTCAAAAATGATGGATAAGGTGATGATATCTGATAAAGATCGAAGGAGATTACAAGGGAGGTGTAGCAAAAGAAGCGAGTGTTTAGATCAAGAGCCTCATCGTCGAGTCCAGTAAGGTGAGGACCGCCCATGAATTTTAATCGAAGTAGTGGCCGAGGGAATACTCGAGCCACTAGACTAGTACCTTATGTCCCAAGACCATCACCGAGCGAGTAGCTAAGATCAATGATGGGCAATCCACCTCGATGTAATAAGTGTGGAAGGTTTCATGTCAAGGAATGTAGATCGGATGTCGGGATATGTTATATGTGTCAAAAGCCAAGACACATGTCCTATAATTATCTCCAAATGTAGAAACCGAGACCGAGAAGAGTATTTGCTCGGGTGTACACTATGACCTAGGAAGAGGCGGATCGGAGGAATACAATAATAATTCATGATAATGTCTCAATCCTTGGCTTGATTACATATTTTTTGATTGATTCCGATGCTACACATTCATTTATATCAAATATGTTAGTAAAAAGGCTAGGAGTCAAACTTGAGACATTAGCCGTAGGATATCTTATAACGGTTTCTTCGGTGAAACTATAGAATCGATGAGTGTGATTAAAAAGTGCCAAATACAGATTAAAGATAGAAAATTAGAAACCGATTTGATAGTGTTGGACCTCCGGGATTTTGATTTGATCATAGGGATGGACTGTCCGACAAAGCATGGTGCCAACATAGACTATCGAGGAAAAAAGATAACTTTTAATCTATCCGAGAGTGGGCGGTTAGAGTTTAAGATCAATTTAAAGCTTCAAACCGCACCAATCATTTTGATCGTCAAAGCTCGAAAGATCCTAGGAAAGGGGTACATGGGGTACCTAGCGTATGTGGTGGACGATCAAATGAAACAAAAGTTAAAATCGAGAGATATAGAGATTATACGGGAGTATTTAGATGTATTCTCGAAAAGTCCGACGACATTACCCCTAGAGAGAGAAATCGAATTTAAAATCGAATTAGAGTTAAGCACAACTTTAATTTCTAAAACTCCCTCCAGGATGACACCATTTGAGTTGAAAGAGTCTGAAGGTGCAACTACAGGATTTATGGAATAAGGGATTCATACACCCTAGTTCCTCACCTCGAGGAGCTCCGGTATTATTAGTGAAAAAGAAAGACGAGTAGTCTATAGCTATATATTAATTACCAAGAATTAAATCAAATGATGATTAAAAATAAGTACCGTTACCCCTGATTGATGATTTGTTCGATCAACTATAAGGTATGACGGTGTTCTCCAAAATAGATCTACAATCGGGATACCACCGAGTCGAGGGTAAAATCGAGAGAATGTGAAGAAGACGACATTTAGGACGAGATACGGCCACTACGAATTCCTAGTAATGCCGTTTGGGTTTACTAACGCTCCAGTCGCTTTCATGGACTTGATGAATCGAATCTTTAAACAATTCCTAGATAAATTTATCATCATATTCATCGATGATATCCCGGTTTACTCTCAAAGTAAGAAGGAGAGTAGGAAACATCTAATGGCCACCTTGTAGACGCTAAGGGAGCGACGAGTTATATGCCAAATTCAAAAAGTGCGAATTTCGATTAAAGCAAGTGGCTTTTTTAGGCCATATGATAACAAAGGTTTTAGGCATAGTGGTAGATCCGAAGAAAGTATAGGCTATTCGAATTGGCCTATCCTAAAAAGTATAATGGAGGTACGAGTTTCTTAGGGTTAGTCGGTTATTACCGAGAGATTTATTGAAGGCTTCTCTAATATAGCTACGCTTCTTATTACTTGATGAAAAAAAGCATTAAATTTCGGTGGATGGATGCTTGTCGAGGAGAGCTTCCAAGACCTAAAACGACGATTAGTCATGGCTCCGAGTCTTGAATGTTCCGTCCAAGGCTAAAAACTTTATGGTGTATAGTGACGACTCCAAAAATGGGCTAGGAGTAGTGTTGATGCAAAATGAGAGATAAATACCCCGAGTTATTCGAATAGGTTAATTTTGAGGATGAAATTCTTTTAAGGGGAGAGAAATATAACCCTTGTGAAAATCTTTAATGAGATATATATATATATATATATATGCTAAAATATTCGTATAAATGTACATTAAGTACGAGTGCAATTGTAGGTTTCATTTTACCTGTTTGGTGATGATAATTATTTAGCATTTATGTGAGAATTTTGGAGCGAAGTTTCAAAAAAATTAATTAATTACCACTCATTATATATTAAGTACTTGGGACATATTATACAAGTGAAATAGGGGTGTGTAAAAATTTTGAAAATGTTGGAATATTTTTCTTGGAAATATCAGAATGAAAGGGAAAGGAATTTTTAAATTTTAGAGGGGAAATTTCTGAAGATTTATGAAGGAACATATATTTAGTCACTTGAACTAGTTGGTTAGGGTGTTTAGTTACTCTAACCAATTAATTAGGACACATAAGCCCCCTAATTAATGAATTAAAACCAGCTCACCCTAAACCTCTCAAACCTATCACCCTCTCTCTCATGACTCACCTATAGCTTTCCACTCTCCCAAATAAAATTAAGACATTTGTACACTTACTTGATGTTGAGATTTTAAGCATGTATATACATAGAATAAGTGAGAATGGAAGAAAAATTTTACGCGACCCATAGCTACACAAACAAGAGAAAAATGGCAAGGGAAGAGAGGAAAAAAGAGAGAGAAAGGGAAAGAAGAAAAGGAAAGCAAGGCCAAGGAAATTCTAGCCATACCTAAGCTAAGTAAGTGGGTTTTTGTTTATGCCATTTATTTGATCCTTTCATGAAAATTGATGTATTTACTTAAGCTTCTAATTATGTTGTGTTGTATTGATATGTTGGTCTTGTTATGATTGGTTGGCATATGATTGTTTGTTATTATGGAATATCTATGTAAGTAAGTTTCTTTAATGCTTTATGCCACTCAATTGATGTTATTGTAATTGATTAAGCTTGGGTCTATGTTATGATGTGTTTGTTGACTTAGTTATGTTGATTAGGTTATGTGGTTGACCAAAACATGGTGGATGAATTTGGAATCTGTATGGACTTGAATAAAAATGGAGTAGGAAGGAAAGAAAAATGAAATTTTAGGGTTTTCCTTGAACAAACTTTCGATCGGAGAGTTACACGACTCCCACATGGGCATATCCTTGCCCGTATAATGAAGAAATGTGTTTTTCTTTAAGTTAGAGAGTTACACGGCCTCCCACATGGATGTTTTCTTACCCTTATAATGAAGAAATGTGTTTTTCTTTAAATCGGAGAGTTACACGACCTCCCACACAGGTGTGTCCTTGTTTGTATAATGAAGAAAGGTGTTTTTCTTTAGTCGGACAATTACATGACCTCCCACACGAACATGTCTTTGCTTGTGTAATTCATTACTTTTACTTTATATTTGCCCGATCTCTCGTTCTTTTTTACCAAGATAACGTAATTAATGGTCAATTAGGCTCAAATAGATATAAAATAAAAATAGAAAAATATACCTTAAAATGAATGAAAATAGGTTCAAATGCTCATAATTATTCAAGTCGAGTAGAACAAATTAATGATTAGAATTATGATAGGAAACAAAAGGAAAGTACCCACATACACAATTAGACCAACGACAAAATCAACACCATTCTTCGGTCTTTAATTCTAACAAAGGGAAACATGATGATAAAGAGTACAAGTATGCCCAAAATCTTATGTGGGTTGGACCTATGAAAATATATGAAGTCGGATCCTGTATGGGTTGGATGTGTAATATGGTACTATAATTGTGGTATCACGTGCATCATGTGCATCAATAGGAAAGAAATGGAAACAAAATCAATTAATTGAGAATTGACTTGTATGAATAGGTTCGATAAACTAATCGAATAAAAAAATGAGGTTGGCGGTCCAATTGTTTGCGTACTCTAAGTCGTGTACCTATACGGTTAGGGGATAAATTCCCTTCAACATTGGCTACAACGAGGGATAATTTCATTGTTAGCATTTGGTGATTTAGTAATCACCTATAGAGTAAACCGTGATACCCGTGGTGCCTAGAATTAAAAATTGGTGAGAATAATGAGAAGTCGGAAAAGCATTACATATCACATGCATCACCCTACTTACCGAGCTTCGGTTCACCCCATTGTTATTTGTATGTTATGACGAGTAGCGGTGACTATAGTACCCATAAGGACGTTGTCGGATCCTCCAAAAGGGCTTAGGAGTAACATAAACTTTAAGAGATTTTGTTTTGTTTGTAAATTTTATGGTTAGGGTGTCAATGAACATTTTGATGGTATTGTAAATAAATTTTATAATTTCTTTCACTGTATTGTTAATGTTATGTAAATTGTCTTGGATGCATTTCATTGTATGATAAGTCATTAACGTATGGGCACATACGTGTTTAAGGTTAATTGAAAAATTGGTCGTGTCGGCATGATGCGCCTAGCCTAGTTACTCCTATTTAGGTAATAGAGAGTGAATTGGGGTAGAGGTGTTACGGGTATGCTAACTACCGTAAAAGTCCGGTTGTTCGATACTTTCTCTATGAAAGATTTAAGAGATACAACATATATTCTCAATATTCATATCTATAGAGATAGATCGAAGAGAATAATAAGACTCTCTCAAAGTCTATACTTGGAAAAAGAGTTGAAAAAGTTCAACATGCTTGATTCTAAGAAAGGATTATTGTTCGTGAGGCACGGTATTCATCTATCTAAATGGATGTCTCCAGGAACACCCGAAGATAGAGATAAAATAGCAAAGATTCCTTATGCTTCGGTTATTGGAAGTTTATGTATGCCATGTTGTGTACTAGGCCGGATATTGCATATGATGTTAGTATGACTAGAAAATTTCAATCCAATCTAGGTTTGAAACATTGGAATGCGATCAAAGCGATCCTAAAGTACTTGAGAAGAACTAAGGATCTTATTTTGACATATGGAGAAGGTGACTTAAGATTGGATGGTTTTACATATTCCGATTTTCAATTAGATATTGATGATAGAAGGTCTATCTCCGGGTTTGTGTTTGTTTGTAATGGAGGTACGGTATGTTGGAAGAGTTCTAAACAAAGTACTACTACGGACTCTACTACCGAGGTAGAGTACATTCGTTGCATCGGATGCTACAAAAGAAGCTGTTTGGATTAAGAAGTTCATGACGTAACTTGGGGTGGTTCCTACCATTAAGTCACCAGTTCTCTCTACTATGACAACACCGGTGCTATAGCTCAAGCAAAGGAACCTAGGTCTCGTCGAAATCCAAACACATAGAAAGGCGTTATCATATCATCGGAGAGATTATTGGAAGAGGCGATGTAGCCTTACGGAAAATAACATCAGCTGAAAACCTCATTGATCCATCGACAAAGGCAATGACACAACGAGTAGTTAGACTATCATCTTGACGGGATGGGTCTTAGATACTCTAGTGAATGGCTCTAAGTACAAGTGGGAGATTGTTAGATATGTATGCCCAAGAGCCATATATATTATGTGATATGCAAACAATAATCCCAATATGGAAATAAAAGATATATTCATTATATGAAAGTTATTTTTATTTTGAATATAGTCCTTAAGTATATTGTTAGAATATCTATTCTAAAAGCTCTTTAGAACATGAATGACGGATATTTCTAAAACAAAATGCTTTAAAGAGTTCATAGTCATAGGATACCCGATTGGGCATCAATTATCCGAAAGACTATCATCTCTATTTGTTTATGATAGTGAGTCTCATGCTATAAGATATGTGATATCAAAATAAATATATGGACACTCATCATGATTAGGTTGAACGGTGACATTAGATGATGATAACATGAAGTTCTAACTACTTGTCAATAATTCATCATCTATATTATAATAGTGCATATAATCCTTTGACCTAAGGTGACATTGTTATCTCACACATAGGTAATTAGAGTTTATTCTCGCTTATATATTTATGCTAGTCATGTACGGGTATATGACATGTGGTGGCCCTAGTTAGTTAAGTGTAGGAGGTAAGTGTTTAGCCAAGAGGAATTCGTTACCTTGAGTAGACAAGGATAAGATCCTATGCTATGTGGTTATTCTTGATAAATAAATTTCCTAGCCGGGATAGAAAGAGTCACTTGGAAAAGATTTTATAGTAGGAGTCTTATAATATCAAGAAATAGAACCGAGATGAGGACATAACATCTAAGCGAGTTAGGGTTTGACATTAACATGACCCTAACTAAGATCGAGATCTTATAATGAAGGGATTCGAGTGCATGATAATTATGATAATTGGTTTCATGGAATGTAATTAATTAGTTTAACATATTCATTTCTAATCGGGTAGTCACAATATGTTATGTTAGGCGTCACTCATGACTTATGGGACTAATGACATCTTGCAAAGATTCTTGAATTAAGAAAAGAGTTTTCTCATGATATCAAAGAATTGATATCATATTCCCATTGCTAATTAGACATGAGCCTAGAAAGTCACACATAATGGAGATTTTATCGAATAAGCAATTATTGTTTTGCTTATTAATTAAATTTTTTAATTAGATAATTAAAAATAATAGGATTATACTTGTAATTAAATTTACAAGGTCTCTAGCATGTGTTGAAGTTTAATCCAACTAAGGATAAATTAAAATATGACTTAATTTATATGAGATTTAAATGACAAGTCATTAAGCTTAAGTCAATTAATGAATTAATCAAAATAATCTTAGTAGAAGATTAACATAATCTTAGTGGAAGATTATGTGTTTTGATTAATGCATGCATGCAAACTCCTCCACTCAAGATATGTTAGTGAAAAGTATAGAGAATTTATGCATGCAATATTTACATGTGTAATCAATAAGTGTCTTGATTTTTTCGTGCATGAATGACATTTGTCATGAAGGATGCATGCATGATTGAAAAATGTCTTGTGAAAGACACTTGTTATCTCTCATGCATGCAAGTCTCTCCACCCAACATAAGTTAGTGGAGAATGTAGAGAATTCAAACATGCATGATTGACATTTGTCATGAAGATTGCATGTATGATTGACAAATGTCTTTGTGAAAGATATTTTTTTACCTCTCATGCATGCAAGCTCTCCACCCAACATAAGTTAGTGGAGAGTGTAGAGAATCAAGAGAGTCTTGTATGGTCACTCATCTTAAACACTCAAAAGTGTTAGACACTTGACTTAAGCAAAAAGAAAGATTAACCCTTAGACTACTTCAAGCTAGATTACTTGGTGAGCTAATGATCAATTCTGGACATTTGAGAGACAAGATCATACTAGCAAACCAAGTCCTAGACCGAAGGCTCAATCGTGTAAAGCTCGTGTGGATGGACTTAAGGCTTCACAATTGGGGAGCTATAGGCCAAGAGCAATCTTTGTGCTGCGCTTCAAGAGGTATGAATTTAATTTGATATTTTTATACTTTGCATGTGTGCTCTAAATATCCTTTAGCTGATTCTTGATTTATGGGCTATGAGACATCTACTTGAGATGTGATGAGATCACATCAATTGTCTTGTTTTTGGAATTTTTAAAATTCTACACTTCGTTGCACCCCTTCTTCGTCCCTTTCAAAACCATCCTAAAGATTATACAACATGTTATCCACATATGTTGTTTTATTTTTTATCAATTGTAAAGGGAAAAAAACTAAAACAAAATAGAGTTTATTTTGACCTCTCCACATTTGTATGGAATGAAAATAAAAATTAAAAGAATAAAAATAACATCATCCTAAATATTATGCAATCTTTTTTTCACTTGAAAATAACATTATCTTAAAAACTAATCAATCTTTTATTTGACGACAAGCAATTTTGCAAAATATCAAAGTAGAAGTTGATGATGAAAGAGGAGGGATAAAATCAACTATAATTTTTTTTTTTAACGGGGACGGTACCCTAGGAAATTTATTAAATAAAAAATGAGAAAACAAGGGGGGACAATCCAGCCTCACCCATTAAATGGGAGGACAAGGAAGCTTATACCCCAAAATAGCTTCTATTAATTCACTAGAAGCTAAATTTTAAGAAACCTTCACATAAAAAACATGTATAAACGAGTAACTAAATAATCCCATGCATGGCTTTTGTAAACTTCCTTTAGCATTCTTTGTTTCTCTCCCAACAACCCAACCTTCACTCTCACTATCGAAATCTAGGCATCCCCCATCCGTCCTCCCTTAACGTAACTCTTACAGCTATTGGAGCTACAGATTCTTCTCCATACACTAATTGTCTTCGGTGGGAGTATGCTTGGCTTGCTAAGCTATCTCGCTACCCCATTCCCCTCCCTAAAAATATGTGTGATCTTCCATTCCCCCAACAATGAACCTACATTTACAAGTAGTATGAGTGAAACTTCAAGGAATTGCTTGATCACCAGTTATAGAATCCACCAAAATTTTCGAGTCTATTTCCACATTATGAACCTAAATATTCCTATCTTTGCATAACTTCGGACCCTCCATCAACGCCATCATTAGGAAAATAAAATATTAATTAACTTAAAAAAGAAAAACATAGATTAAACAAATAAAAAATCTAGAAGAAAATAAAAATAACCTCAAAGTTAATGAAATTACACACCATCATTAAGTGTGTTTCTAATAATTCGTGTCATGAAATTCATTTTGTCCAATATTACTAAAAAAAACCAAAAGATCGGAGGGTGTTACCATTTATTTACCGTAGCATTTTTTTTAAGGTCGATCGCGAGCTAAGCGAGCCTAACGTGGCTCATAATCATTTACTATAGCAACATGGCCAAGCTTACGGCTATTTATCGTAGCTTTTTTTTTTCTAGGACTACCCGCAAGCTCAAGCGAGGCTGGCTCGGCTCACGAGTTTGCAAAACGAGTCCCGACTAGCCTTTGCCTTCTTTTTTGTTTTTTTCATTCCAATAATTTATTTTTATATTTTTTATCATGAAATTATGTATGAAAACATAAAAAAAAAAAAAAGATCGTTACTTTTTTTTACTTTTATGTAAAGTTTGACGATAATAGCATATATATGATAATTTTTTAGATTTTAGTTCAAACATATATATCCGATTATATTATTTTTATCATTTAAAATTTATTTCTTCAATTGTCTGCTCTCTTATTAAAATTCTCATCGAATTAATTTTTTTATTTTATATGATTTTATTTGTTAATAAATTTGATTTTTTTTATTTATCCATTTCGGATAGACAACTTATTTATTTTATATACTCCGAATCTACTAAGTACTATATATATATTCCGATGAGAAAGAGAGATAAAAGTATGTTTTAAATAATTTGACTTAATTTTTTTAAAAAAATAATCAATTCAAATAATAATTTGACTCAATTTTTTTAAAAAATAATAATTAGTTAAAAAAATTCATAGGTTTTATGTGTGTGTGTGTGTGTGTGTGTAATTAGAATTTATCAAAACTAATTTTATAATAGTTTTTATTTAAATATATTCACTTTGATATATTCCATGCAATTTAAGTGGGTTTTTTATAAATTTTTTAATTTTTTTATATACTTTAAATCTGCTAAGTATGATAGTTTTGTTAGAAATTAATTATATCAACACACATAAATCAATTTTTTGTTTTTGTTTTTTTCATGTTCTAAAATCTATATTTTTAAATAAAATAGTTTAATTAATGTTTTGAAAGAACCTCTTAATTATTCAAATACAAATGTTTATACTAATATTATAAATTATTTTGTTAATAAATATATATAAATCAAATAAGTTTGCTCAATATATAGATTCGATTTATATTAATCTTTAGAAACAAAATATCTACTCGTATCACACCATACGAATTGTTAACCCTGTGTATATAATGGGTGTCTAACCGCATCATAGCACAGGTATGTAACTAGTTATTCCTAAACAAAAAAAGCAGTATAAGGGAGAAATTGACAAAAACCCTAAAGACTCACGACTCAAAAAGATTTTCTTTTAGTTTATCCAATGTTAATTTCTCACCTTTAATTTTTTTTTTAATTTTATCAAGATATCTTCATTTCACATTAAAAATAGGACGAATCATGTTTGAAACAAAAACATTAAAATTTAATTTTTTTTAATAAGTATAATTTTAAAATTTAAATTTTATCTCGTTGATAAAAAATTTATCTAAATACCAATTCTTTTGACAATGAATCAACAATTTATTAGTTTTCTTGTTCTTTTTCTCTTTGCATTGGGTAACATGCAAGAAAAGTAGTTTTACATATGCAATGGTTGTAGTCCGCTCGAGTAATTTGGCGGGAGAAACAATCAAAGTTAAATTAAATAGGATGCCAGCTAATTTTTTTAATTTCAAGCCCTGGGTACCCGTAGAAAAAAGTGGTATTTACTATTGTTTTTCCTAGGTGACTAACAAATGAAAAATAAGAAACAAAATAAAATGTGTTTAGATAAATTCAAATATAATAAATAAATTAATTAATTATAAAGGGTTGGCATGATGATTAAGAAATGTTATATATATATATATTTATATATATATATATATATATATATATATATATATATTTAAATCTTATATCAGTAACTAGAAAAACTTATTTTTTAAAAATATACTAAACTGACATAATACGTTTTTAAGATTATTGGAGAAAAAAATTTAAGTTTGATTAACATGTAAACTAGTCTCAAAATCTTTACAATTGAATAAAAATATACAATTATCTAATATGTTTCTGATTTGGGGAAAAAATAAAAACAAATCGAGAAAAGAAAGTAACGTGTTCAAGCATAGTCAATCATTGCATTAAAAGCCCACCACCACCGGTTAACCCGGATTTGGTCGGGTTCACATAACAGACCGACGAGCCTGCATTAACTCAGCCAGCCGGTTGTACGAAATCCACTACGAAAGAAAAGTTACAGTAAGGAAATAAAATTATTTTATTATTTACAGATGTTTCCTATACTCCAGGCAAGGAAGAAAAAGCTTTCCTACAAATTTATTGGCCTCGGATTTGGTTGGGTAAATTGCTAGCTTCATGATGGGAATTCAATTCTATGGTTCTCATTTCTGTTTACCCGACTGTTATCGATGGCAAAAGTCTCTTGGCCAAAACAAAAAATTTCAAGTGAAATATTTTCAATCCTCTATGATTATAAATTAGGCAAAAAGTATAATCTAATTAATTAATACAGTTGCTGTAAGTAAGTGAAAAAAAACTTGTACCTTCTAATTACTATAAATAGATATATTAATTGAAATTAAATTCTAGACTATTTTAAAAGTGCACCTGTTATGTAGACTTGGTATATTTAGAAAACTTTAATAATTTTTCTTTACAATGCTAATCCCAAGATCAAATTCAAGAAATGACGGAAAATAACAAATATTTTTAATTGTCAAATCAATCCTTTGATAGTTTTGTGAATCTAATTAAAAAAATAAGAGTTCTTATTAGGTAAGCTAAAAGAAAACTAGTGGTGTTTAGTGGATCAAACAATAACAAGAAATACAATTTACCCTATCCTTGTGCAAACAATTTTTTGCTCTTGGTTCTTGCATGCATAGAAAGAGCTCAGAATTGTTTTCGCCGCATGCACTCTTCCAGTGACACAAATTAATATAGCTAAATCGCATTTATGTATACAGCAATTAATTGAAACCCTTTTGGACTTGATGGTTAAGTATATATTCTATTCAAAGGAGATCTATAGCTGACCAGAACATTGCTTTATCATCACTCTGGTCATTTTCATGAACTTGCGGATATAAAGAAATATTAATGAAGTTTGCCGACCATATATCTTGAGCCGTGTCTGTCATTTACGCATTTCATACAAGCAAAAATGCTTCCGATTTGCTGTAATTTTTTCTATTCAACAGCATGGGTGATATGCTTTTGTTTTTGTCTTTGTATTTGACCGATTGTGAAACTTTCCTCCGACATCCAAAATGATCGTGCTAGTTAACTTAAAACTACAACATGAAATTTGAGAAAGGAATGCTTTAATGCATGCACACGCACGGATCCATAATTGTATAAAAATATAATTTCAATCGACTAAAATGTCCTTCAATTAAGGTTTTATAATTGTTTTAAAAGGATAAAATACAACTTTTCTTTTCGTTATATATATATATATATATATATATATATATATATATATATATATATATATATATATATTCTCAAAATCAATTTTTGCATTAATCGAAACTATGCCAATCGCTCTTCAAGCTACGTAAGCACCAATACATGCTAAGCTTTTAATTTTTTAGTCAAACTAACACCGATTAATACATACTTAACTTTTTCGATTGACCACCGAACTATTTTTTAGACCAAACTAGCATAAATATGAAATTACTAAAGAATAATTATAGCTACTTATTCGTAAATAATGAGAATTAAACTTTGGTTTTTCTCGAACTAAAACAACTTACGAAACTACATCTCTTAATGGTTTTTTTTTTCCTTAATGACCACTTTTTAGTTTTTATGTTAAAATGTTGATATTTCCATATTAGAAATGAATTAATATTTACTCACAATATTAATCTACCAATTCGACTTTCTTTTTCTTTTTTTTTCCCATAATTCAATACACATGTCTCACGGAAAAAAAAAATCAATTCATCATACTAATTTTGTGTATATGCTTTCCATTGGTAATTGCATATTAAGTACAAGTTCTCATTATTATCCTTTTTCACCTAGTCTTACAATTAAGACATATCTTATTGTAATGCTATTTTTACAAAATATATAAATAACGACGATGACGATGTGATGATGGTGAAATTAAAGTTCTTAAAACGTTGTTTTACTTAAAAAATCAAATTAAGTTCTCAAAATAACAATATTCATAAGCATATATAAAAAGCATGCATTTCTTAAAAAAAAATTAATTGATTATCATACCCTTTTACAATACTAACATTATAATATATTATCAATGCTAGTAAGTAAATTCAACCCCTCTACTTAAGAAAAGGTTCGGTATTGATAAAATTCTTAAAAAGAAAATTATTAATTCCTTAAAAATATACCTTTTTTTATGAAACCTAAATATTGGTTAATCTATTTTTTTCATCCTTTTATTAAAATTATTAAAAGAAATTATTAATTCCTAAAAATTGACTATTTTTAGAATGAACCTAAAATATAGATTCGTCCCTTTCTCATTATTTTCTTAGTTGTACACAACATAAAACCTCAAATAGCATTAAATAAACTACTTAAATCAATCATAAATTATATAGTAATTTATTGGTACTTTATTTTGACTATCCAAACTCGAAAAAAAAAACTAAAAATCAAGACAATAAAAAATACAAAGTAGTAAAATCCAACGATAATTAAATTGCATCGAAATCATCAATTATTAAATTGAATTCTTATTTAACATTTTATCGGTTATATTTGGTTATTGGCTTAAGTTGTTTTTTACTCTTTTGGACAAATACTGATAACATTAAAACAAACAAGATTTAATATAAATTTTTATTCATGTATGCATTATTGATTTATATTTTATGTCACATATATAATTGAAATAAACTGTTTAAAATAGAAAAGATTCATAATATTATAATATTAGAGAATATTTTAGTAATTATTATTTTTAAGAGTTATATATATTTATACTAACTATTAACTATTAATTAGTTTGACCATGAAAACTCTAAAAACGATTAAAGACAAGCCAATAGAAAGCTTAAAATCTAAAAATCTAAAAATTATTAAATTGCATCAAAATTTATCAAGTTTTTTAGTTGAATTCTTAGTTAAATTTTTATTGGCTATTTTGGTTATTGTCTTACTTTATTGTTTACTTTTTTGGACAAACATTGATACCGTTAAAAAGACAAGATTATTAAAAAATTATTTATAATTTTTTTATTTACGTATGTATTGTTAATTTACCTTCACATCACATATAATTTAAAAGAAATGTTTAAATTACAAATGGTTCACAATAATATAATTTTCAATAAAAAGCAGCATTATAATTTTTAAGATTTATAAATGTGTGTTACAGCTGTTAATTGTTAAATTTTTATAGATAATTCAATTTTTGTTCCTAATTCTTACTTAAATCTAGTTAAAAATTATTTTACATGATTCAAATTTTTAAAAATTAAATTAATTATAATTATCACAATTCAACCATTTGTAAACAATATATGTGTGAAGCATATGAAAAAAAAAAAAAAAAAAAAAAAAGCTAGTTTTTATAGGAGGAGTTTTACGCTACTATCAACAAGCTATTATTATTAAAATAGACTTCCTAAATTACCCCTAGCCTAGTCTATATAGTAACTTATTGTTATTTACTTTGATTGTCAACAATCTAATTAAGCGTCAACGAATTGTAGCTCATTTAGTATTAGTGTCCCTCTTATCTCAAATAGGTATCTAATTTGAACTTCTTCTACGTAAAAAAAAGCAAAAAAAAGATCTAATTAAACATGTTTAAAAATAAAATCCAAAACTAATAAATTTACATCAAGATGCATTTAATTAATTAGATTATCCGTAGTTGTCTCGGTCCCTTTTTAGTCCTTAATTTAAACAAAAGGATTAACTCATAAAACTTTTAGGTTCCATTCCACAAATGCTATTACTAATTAATAATAATAAAAATAATTTTTTGGCTTATAGGACTCTTGAAACTTTTGATGACACCATATATCATATAAAAAAAAATATGGTTTCCATCTCTAACTATGTTTATAAAAGAGATATGCACAAAATATTAATACCTAGCTAATTAAATTACCGAAAAAAAGGGCGGTGGATATTTTGGTCGCTTAGGCATCAAAACTTTCCGAAGCCGTGTCAAACTGTCAATAGCAATTCCCTTCTTTGTTTTGGAAGCTTGAACACAAAAAATAAAAGCTGATAAATGTTTTTAAAAAATAACTTCAAAAGGTTGGTATAGTGATTAAAGAGTTTTGTTTTTTTTTTTTCGGATTTATTAGAATCGGTATCTAAAATAATATATTTTTCTGAATGCATCATAACAATGAAAATTATGTCATTAAAATTGATCTAAAAAATTTTAATCTCAATAGGAATTTATCTGAAAATATCTTTATTGTTGAAAACGAAGATAAATGGTCAATAGTTGTAATAGTAATAGCGAAGGATGTGCATATGGAAATAAATTCCGGTCAACAATCCAGGTATCCGAATTCCAACCACTACATATATATATTCAGCCGCATCATTACGTCTATAGCATTGTTGACCGGGCAAGTCCAATCCAATCCCAGCCATCTTTTTCAATCCTCTCCAGCTTCTCTAGGTCTACAATTGTTTCAAAATATTAATAAATGTGAAAGCAATGCAAAATATAAACGTGTCAAATTCAAAATAGTGATATTGATGATGATGAGGGACCATAAATTAACGAAGGAGCAATACCATGGGATGAATATTGCCTGGCATACCAACCGTATATCAAGAAATTCAAAGTAGTCAATAATGATCACTGTATTTTGTATCATACAGATACGATCCCTTTCCATTTGGTACGGCCAGCTGGGAAAGGGATGCTAACCTATGTAGTAGAAATTAGAAGCTGTCGCAGTACGGATTACTCCACAATCTTCCTAATTGCAGGAGCTTTTACTAATGCTTGAACGAATGACGTTAATTCTTTCACTTTCATGCCTCTCGCACTCTATTTATATATAAAGGATAGTAATTTTATTGATGATATAAATCAAATAAATACATTACTATCTTTGTGACACGTTGATACTAAAAATTAAGAAGAAAATTACAACTTGTAATACTGACAAAATTTGACTTTTTTTTTTTTTTACGATAATGATGAATATTGATTTTCCAAGTAGTAAATGGTCTCTTTATAGGCGTTTATAAAAACTCCCTTAAATTTTTCGATGAAGGCTGTCCAAAAAGGGAGTTTTTTTGTACATCACTTATACAGTCGATTTTAGCATTATCATAAATCAGTAGAAGAAGGAGCCACACTACCAAACCTTATTTTTCAAAAATCTCAACAAATCAAAAGTGTCAATGAACGTCAATTTCTCTTACCAATAAGAAACACCTACCACAATTCAGCAAATGGACACCAAAATATTATTTTAAGGACAAAATATTCTAACAAAATAGAAACTTTATGCAAAAAAATAAATCTAGATTTAAAATTTGGATCTAAATTATTTACACTAGAAAAAGAAGAAGAAAACAGAATTAGGGAAATGAAGACTTGCTAGCTGCCGTTGAAAAATCAATAGAAATATCCATATACAACATATATATTGTTGATTTTACTAAACCAATTAATATCCCATATTAAAAGCTTTCAATTTAATATGCAATTACATGTTTTTTTTTTATATATAAAAATAGAAATATCCATATACAACATATAAATTGTTGATTTTACTAAACCAATTAATATCCCATATTAAAAGCTTTCAATTTAATATGCAGTTACATGTTTTTTTTTTTTAATAAATACTATGAGGTCAAAAAAGGAAGGAAATATTTAATTATAAATCAACTTTTATTAAATGTCCTTTTAAAGTTATTTAAAAATTTATGGTAGTACTAAAAAATAATATAATTTGTGAAATGTATTTTAATTGGTATTAGTATCTATTTACTATGAATATGACTCACGTTCAAAACTCTTCTTTATAAACGAAAAAAAAATATTTTATAACGCGGTAGCTTAGATAATTTTAGTAGTACTATTCTATTTCGTATGTGACTATGAATAGCTGAATTTCGACATGAAATTTTGACAAAAAAGAAAAAGCACTTTATGAAAATTGATTCATATTGTATAGTTAAAACATCCATTATCTTTATTTGCATAAATTTTGAAAAGATTCGTCTAAAGCTAGCACTTCTAAACATTTATAATAAATTCTAATTTAACTAAAGCAGACTAAAGCTTATTTAAAAAAAAAATCATTTAAAGCCAACGCAGAACATCCCTCCAACCCTACGAGGCAGTGCAGGCCAGCTTGTTGATTGACGTTTCATTTTTCTTATTATTCTTTCACAACTTATATATATGAATTTGTTTGTCGTTTATACGTACTATTCATATTTGTCCACATTCGCAGGCATTGTTTACGTATAATTAAGAAAATAACTTCGCTTCTAATTGCCCCTGGCCTCTTCCTTGTCTTTGTACTTGGCTCATACGAAAAAAAAAAAGGAAAAAAAAAAAGGGAATGGCTGCAGCTTAAGACAAAACTCTTTAGTTTAACTAGGTTTAATCTAGAGGGTTGCTGGTGGAGTGCTTTTCTTTGTTTCTACATTTTATATATTTATTAAAAAAAAAACTACTTTATCTCTTTACTGTTTTTGTTTTTATTTTACTTGATAAGTAATATTAGTATATTGGAAGAAATAAAACATATTTAAATGAAATGGTCGGTGTGCTGTCGGAAACCAGAAATCTATGAAACCAGCGGCTAAACCACGAAACATAAATTTTGCTCATGCCACCCGCTGTGTGGATTACCTACCTCACAAGCTAATCAAGTCTCTCTTCATTTTTTTTCTTTTTAATAAAATTCAAATTTGTTGAGTAAGTTATATTTTAGTACATCTAGTTTCAAGAAACAAATTATTCTTTTTCAAGAATTAATTAATTATTTATTATATTTTTATATTTTTTGTAAGTTAATCCTTTTCACCTATTACGATTTATTTTGATTTTTTTAAATAAAATCAAAAATGGATGAGAAAAAATAATATTTTATAATACAAAATAATATTAAATTAAATATAATCAATATTAATTAAGAGATTAAATAATTAATTTTTTAAATAAAATAAATAAATTTATTTATTTATTGAAGTAAAAGAATTAATTTATGATTTACTTAAATTTGTTAATAGATCAACAAAAATATGTCCATTGTTTTTGGAATACCCGTAATTTCATACTTCATTCACTTAGATTTAGCTACATATATTGATTGTTACTTACTAAAATTAATATGATTTTTTTATATAATTTATTTTTATTTTATGGATCACGTAAAACATATCAATTTCAATAATTGTCGGTTGATATATATAGCTCAATTTAAATAAATAGAATACGGAGATCGATCATGTTAGTAAACTTTCCGACCTTTTTTTCTTTTTGTTTTCCTTCCATATTTTAAAGGGCTTAGGCCTCAGTTGTTGGGCTGACTTTAATGGGTTGGCTCGTTTTGTTTATTTTAGGGCCAAGGGCATATCTACAAGAAAAGAGAATGTCAATTTAAGGGGAAGAAACTCGATTTTTTTTTTTCAAATTATGGTACTTTTAGATCTTGTTTATCAAAATAAGAGAAAGGTAATTTTTTCCACATGATTATCAATATGACATGCAAATAGCACAATATAAAAAAAAAATACTAATTTGACAATCTAAAATTTCCTTTGCAAAGCACAAAAACATATTAATCTTTGCAATTTTCAAAATTATGCAAACACCATGAAACCACCTAATTTTTCAACCCATCACCCTACAGTCGATCATCATTCTCAAACGTTAACCATCACATTAAACACGAAGAAGAACCTTAGCTATCAGGAAAAGATTACATAATCTCAAGTTAGTAAATAGGTCGTGCCTAAGGTGAAAGATGCAGTACTGGATTGGATGAAGGGTTAATTTTTTGAAGTGATTTTCTCAATCGTATTTCGTCGACTCCTGACTTGGCAGAAGCAAATCACAGACTTGATAGTTATGAACAGCAAGGAGAGAAAGAAATTATCATTTTGTTGACTAATCGTACTTTTATTAGTTAAAGTAGGATAGAAACTATAGGACCTGTTTACAAAATAGAGTAATATACTTCAATTTTCTAGGAAATACGTGTTTAGTAATAGAAAACTATTTTTCTCTTTCTACTTCCATTTTTCTTCTTTCTTTTTCAATTTTCCTCTTCCAATAAAAACCAAAAAAAAAAAATATTTTGTTCATTTGTTAAGAACGGAGAAGACATTTTCCATAAAGAAAAAATGTAATACGTTAAGATTATAACTATTTTTCATTAAAAAAAAATCTAACTATAAAATATTAATTTTATTTCATCCAAACTAAAAATTATCATGAAAAAAATAAGAAATCTTCTGTATTAGATATATAATAAAAAAATAAATTTATGACACTAATTAAATATGAAAAAACGTATATATAAAAATTAATGTCTTACGTTATTAAATAAAAATTAATGTCTTACGTTATTAAATAGTGTTTGTATGTATATAAAAGATAAATATTGTATAACTCATTGTTTTAGTTTTTTTTTTTTGGAAAACAGTGAAATATTGGTAAAGAAAAACAGTGTAAAACCTCAAAAAATGTAATTTTCAAACCATTATCTATTTGGGAAACTAGAATACTTGTTTTCCAATTTTCTAGATGAAGAAATATTACATTCCATGAAGTTTTAGTTTTCCTTTTTTTGACTCCAGTTTTTTAGAAATTTGGAGTATTGCTCTATTTCTGAACAACATGAAAATCTATTCTAAAAAAGCCTATTATGAGGTCCTTTAGTGATCCAGACAGGTTGAATCAGTCCTGATAGCTATAATTTATAAATTAAGACTTTCTACTTTTTCTTTTTCCTAATTTTTGTATTTCTATAATTAATTTTGGATTTATAGATTATTTTATTTTCTAGTTTAGCCATTCGTCAACTAGGGTGAACTATTTATGTTGTTTGTAGGCTTTTGAACACCATTATCCTATTATTTAAAAATATTTAGACTTGTGAGTATGCCATAGTTTGTTTTTGTTTTTTTTTTTCAAAGTTTTTTAGTACCTACAAATCCGGTATGAGAGCAAGAGACAAAGTGGTAGAAACCATTCCAATGACACAAATCAAGGAACATGAGTCATCTGGGATAGTGTGAGAGTCCAAAAGGTAGTATCAGTACATTTATAGTAGAGACATGATCACCACTTTTAGAGGGTTAACGGGAGTTTTGCAAAGATTGAAAAAGTCTCGATGTCTTGATGTTAGATGCCAACATGAGAATAAGTATGTTTTAGTGAATGAGCTTACACTAAGCATATTCTTAGTTATTTTCTTGTATTTTTTTAAATTATTTTAACTAAAGTTTTTTTTTCTTTTTTTCTTGAGTCGACATAATACGTTATACTTCTAAATGCATTAAGTATAATATATATGGGATCCCAATATAGAAAAAAATACGAAAAAAATACGAGATTTCAATCAAAATAATTTAAAGAAATATAGGAAGCAGATTATTATTTTTTTTCAATTTTAATTTCTATGTTATTTTTTTTTTAAATCTCGTCTTAAATGTCGCAAAACGTACCATATATGAAACCTCATTATAGTAAAACCATCCACGGATAATCAGTCCTAAAAAGCATTTTCTTGCCTCATAAAAATAAAAATTTATTAGAAACATATAATATTTTAACCTTTTTCTTTTAGTTATTACAACCTATAACTCATTGTATTATATGGAATATATTCAATAATAAATATATCAGCATTTTTATATTTTTTTCTTAAGATATTATATGTGTGTATGCACATAATTATATCAATAATAAGAATTAATTTTATTCGGCTCCCGAACCTTTTTTTTTTTTTTTTCCAAGGCCAAGGATATGAAATACTATCTAACAAAACTATGGATATGAAACGCACATGCCGTATCTTCTCAACATGAAAATCCTGCCTATCAATTGTGGGTTTTATAACCCAGCCCATAGACATGGACTATTGACAGTGGTTCCGCCACGTCAATGAAATGTTATTAAAGAGTTGGTGTTTTATATATATACTTATGAATTAATAAACATTAATATATCTTTTTATAATTGAAAAAAAAGGTACTTCCTTTTTAGCACCCATTATATATGGTGGGCCAGGATTTTAGCTCTAAACATTAGCCATTAATAAACTTAAATATGTTATAATTTTAATCCAAAAGAAAAACGTATTCTGGCAAATTACTTTACCCTCCAACAACAAATCTACTTTGAGCTTTATTTGTAGCCTATTGGACTACATAATGGCTTGAACCGATGAATAATGGGACTGGATGATTGCGAAAGCAGACTACAATACAGGCCAAGGCCCACCCTCAATAAGGCCCATTAGCCACCATCAACACTAAATTCGATTTGTACCAATTACCAATGCTGAAAAAACGTATTCTGGTAAATTAATTGCGACTTGATGATTCAGCGTTTTGATTAGATTAGATTTGAAGTAGGAATATTATCCTATTCTATGAGAATTATTAATATTTATTTTATATTAATAAGATAGGCGTAGAAAAATAGAGAGACATAATGAATATATGTTCTGATGTGATTTAGGGAAAAAAATAAAAAGAAAAAGAAGAAGAATGTTTGGATGTGATTTTTTAATGCAATTTTTTTTTCAAATAGGTACAAAAAATAAGTGTTAATAGTTAAGATTAATTTTTAAAAATTTTCTTATGACAACTATAATGACTGATTAGTTGGATTGGTACTAATCTAGTAGATTAATTGGGACCTGATGATTAGGGGTTTTGATTAAATTAGACTTTAACTAGAAATTTTATAGTATTCTACAAGAAATTATTAATATTTATTTTTTTAAAAAAAATAGATGTAAAAAAAAATCGAAAGACATAATGATAATATGTTCGGATGTATTTTTTTTTAATCTTCGTGTCTATTTTATTTTTTAAAATAGATCCAAAAATAAATATTAATAGTTAAGAGTTCTTTAAAAAAAATCTTATGACAACCATAACGATGATACTTAATTAACTATATTTCAAACAATAAATAAAGAAGGTATTACGTAGGAAAGTGGAAGCAGCAAAGGGGAAGTAATTAATTAGGTAATTGAGAAAGAAACTACGTGCTTCAGTATTCTATCCGGGAGAGTTTTAGAAACATAGGGTTCTTTAATGTCTTAGCACAATTACAAAAGGCTAAAAGCCAAACATATTGGGATTAAGACCTTCCATCTAACTACATTCATCTGCTTTTATTTTAAAAAGTGAAAAGCTACGGCATCAATCGTTATCATCATGTCCTTCAGGCAACAAATTTTTTCATAAAATTAACAAAAGTTAATTATTCTGCTACTGTTTAAGACAGACATGCTTTAAGAATATATTAGCAGCACGGATTCTCCTCTCCTCTTCCCTCCCCCGCCCTCTTCTTTACCGAGTAAATAATAAATTAGTCCTTTTAGTTTGGAGAAACGAATTAATTAGTTTTATTGTTTCAAAAGTTAATTATTATATTTTTATATTTTTAATTTCTGCTTATTTTCAATTAATTTTGTTTATATATATATATATATATATATGATTATGAGAAAAGATAGACATTTTTAAAATAAAATATTATTAAATTATGCATTAATTAATAAATTAAATAATTAGTTTTTGAAATAAAATTAATCAATTAATTTTTTTTAAAAAAAATAAAAGACTAACTTATAATTTACTGTTCTTTTGTTCGTGAGTATCTTATGTGTTTATGATATATTTTTCCAAACAACAATGCTTCTTGGTTTTTCCTTAACCAGTTAAGTGGCGCCTTTCTATCGCATTTGTTCGAAACAAGCAGGTTCGTTTTTTCCGATATCAATATTTTCCTTATAGAGAAATTCCAACGCTAAAAAACTTTGTTTTCGTTTGAAGTATGCATATAAAAATGAGAAGTATTTTATCTTCAATGTTTTCCTATCGATCAACTTTTTGGCTCGCCTTTCTATGCTGGCTGAGTTCGTCATCATATATATATATATATATATATTTCAAAAATTCACTTTAAGTATAATTATTTATGCAATAATTAAGAACCTCTTTAATAAAAAAAATTAAAAACTTCAATATTAAAAAAATTCATTAATCACAAAAATACGAGACGTTGATGTTAAATCCATAAAAGTTATGATGATAAATATTAAAATATAAAAAAAATGATATTACTAAAAAACTAAAACAAGCGAAGTATTACTGTTCAAATACTATATCTCTAGACTGATTGTCATTGTGGATTGTGACTCAACTACATTGTGTTGGTTTCCTGTTTCATTTCCGCCATTCAATCCACTTCTGCTTTGCCTTTCTTTCCATCTCCACCGTTGCTTGTTCGCTGCGTCATTTGGTGCCTTGCATTACTGTTATGTTACTGACATTTCTTTGTTATTACTAAATTTATCCTAATAATTGTTCCCTTCCTTCAATTATCTTAATTTATTCTCGATATTTTTTCATCATATAAAACTCATTAACCATGGAATCAATATCAGAATTTTCAACAATTTTTTTCAATAAAAGTATAAATATTTACTTTCCTGATTATTTCCACTGTTTGTATAATTTTGAAAGAATTGATACTTTTTTCTAATTTAATTAGAATGTTTTCAAATGTATATCAAGTTCAAAATACTCCACTCCACTTAATATTTTAACTGCTATCTTTTTTTATCTATAAAATCTATGGACTAATATTTATTTAAAAGCTTACAAATATCAACAATTTTTTTTTCACTGACATTTAATACAAATATTACTAAGTAATATGCATTTTTAGGATTTTTTTTTTTTTCCACGGAAGGGAGGCAGTCATTCCTATATATATATTTAACAAGGGCAGCTGACCCTCCACCCCCTGGATCATATGATCCATGAGAAATTGGGCTTCACCCCAAACTATACTAAATCCACCCGAACTTTTGCTATATAAAGTAGCAGCATGAAATCCCTCCTCAATGTTTTTGATATCCAAATCTCATCTTATCTTCTCATTTGAAGGTTTCCTTATGCCAATTTGCATCAATGTCATCTGGTGATATTAAAGCAGCATTACCTGCATAGATTTTTTTTCTATTTTTTGGTTTAGCAGTAAGAATGTTCTCATGTTAGTTTTTACGTATTTCAAAACTAATCTTTTCTTTAACATGGCTAAATGACACTCTTCAACACCCGACTTTAAATAAAATTATTGGCTACAAAAATTGAATTCTAAATCTGACCTACAAGTCAACATGTGTTTACAAACAAACTACGAGGTTATGGTTAGATTTCGAAAGTGAATTATTAGCTTTCTTATTTTCTTAAGGAATATGGTCAACCATCATTGAGTCCCATTGATATTTATAATGATAATGTTATCCCGTGACAGACAATCTCTTAGCCTAATACATCCATAAGTTGGGATTTCGTTTTTGCATGGAGATCTCTTCTATAATAATTCACAAGGCCTGATTTAAGATTCTTTCCACTCGTTTGAGTAGAGCTCACATCACTATTAGCTTTAAAAAAATTAAAAGGAGGAAACAAAACAAACATAGAAGAAAACAAACACATAATTAAAATATTAAATCAATGCCTAATTAACAGCTAATCAAACTTATATTACGAAGGGAAAAGAACCTTATCTTACAAGCTCTTGGTATTAATTGCACATGTTAAGCTATTTTCAATCATCTTCTCTTCTATTGACGACTATAACTGTAATACTGTAATCTAGCAACTCATCACTCATCACTAATCCTTTTTCTTTGTTTCTTTCCCGAGAAATAATGTCTTTAGAAATATAGTTTTATATGAAATTTTTTCTGAAAGATTGTATCAAGTTTAATCAGCTTAATTTCTAGCATATGTGGACAAATCTATTTTATCCTACAATCTTCTTTAATATTAAAACAAGTTTGGATCCAGTTAATGATTACATTTTTTTTTTAGTTATAAAGTAATGAAAAATAATTCTCTCTCAAAAAAAAGAGAAACAACTTAATTTTTATGGAGAAATGATGTAGATTATGTTTTGAAAACAGGATTAGAAGAGATGAATGATTACAAATTCACAAGGAAATCGAGCCATTACTCCTGTAGAGAAAACAGCCACTAAATGAGTAAATTATAAATTAATCCCTCTACTTTTAAAAACAAATTAATCAGGTTTTTTTGTTTCAAAAACTACTTAATTAATTTTTTGATTAGTATTGACTATACTTAATTTCATATTATTTTATTCTGAAAATATATCTCTTTTTCTCATTAATATTTCTATAATATCTATTTATTTTTACTTAAAAAATAAAAAGAAATATTAGAAAAGGAATATAAAATGAGCAAAAAAATTAAATAATTAGTATTTAAAACAAGAGAGAATAATTAATTTATTTCTTAAAACTAGAGGGACTAATCTATAATTTACTCGTTACTTAATTGTTTCTCTTTCTCTTTTTTCTTTTCTGTGTTTTTGTTGAAAGTGACCCCATCAATCATCTTTCAATTTTGTCACATGAAAATTTTAGAACTAGGAAAGTGAATTATCAATTGTTGAGGGTCCTTCTCTTTCTCGGCAACACCGAAAACGACGACCAAAGATGTTTGACAGTTAGACATGTAGGAACGCAAAACAAATACACGTGGGACTACAGGTCCTATTACCACGTACGACAGTGATCCTAGCTGGCATATAGGTAAGGGGTCCTACATCCATCTGGATCATCAACATTAATGAAATAGACTGCCGAAAAAGCAATCAAGACTCCTAAAAGAAAGCTGGGGCAATGGGAATGGCGACAGAAGCTCTTCTTTTGGGTAATCCCGCCATAGTCCTTCTGTAGTGGATTCCTCTCCTTTTGTTTTCTTTTTTGTTTTTTGTTTTTTTAATTTATATACACACATAATTATCTATATAAAAAAAAAAAATCGCATCGAAGTATTTAATTCTACTGAAATATCCTTTGAATTTTGATTAACTTATAACTACAACACTAATTTTAATAGATATTGTAGTTCATTTTTAATATATAAAGTTAATTATTACCTTTCTCGATTCTTATTAACTTTCCTTTAATTTTTATTAACTTAATGACTATATAGGAATTTTAATACCGATTTTAATTTCTTTTTCATATATAAAATTAATCATTACCTTTCCCGATTTTTATTAACTTAATAACCACACTATAATTTTTAATGAGTTGTGCTGATTATACACAATAATCTTACATAATTTTTTTATAAAAAAATATCAACAAATAAATTTATGAGAGTTATTCACAGAATTCATTTATTTGTCTATCTAATGACTGATATTTTTTGATAAATGAATTTTATAATATCATTATGTATGATTAGAATGACTCGATTTTAATAAATATTCTGGTTTTGAATTTTTATTAACTTAATTAATCTCTTTCATATACAAAGTTAATTATGGCCTTTATCAGAGAACCATATTAGGTAGGTTTTTTTTTTTTTTTTTTTCCTAAGGTTCTGTACCTTAACATTTCCTTATTTATTATGTTGATCATGGGAGAGGAAAAAAAAATCTCTCTTCCCTTCTGACAAGGTTTTGTACCATAACCTTATCATTCCTTTTTATATGTAGTTCTTTTTTCCCCGAAATCAAAAAAAATTATCCTTAACTTAAAGATTCCTCATTTATTAATTTGTTTATTTAAATAAAATCTCTCTCTATTGGTACTCTATATGTAGTTGTTAACAAGGTGCGTGGTGGGTTTACTTATGTAGTGTGGCACATAAATTTTTTTGAAATGTGACAAGAAAAACCATTTAACAAAAAACTAGAAGTTATTAAATTATCAATTTTTAATAGATGGTGTTCATGCATTGGATTTAAGACGTATTGGGAATATTGGTTTAGTGGACTCATAGCATGATTCACTAAAAAAGATATATATTGTTATTCCTGTTAGCATTTGCTAGTAAATTAAAATAGTTTAACTCAAAATAATTCATTTTTCTTTTAAGCCCACTTTTCTCATGTCTTGCTCAAATTCTACTATCCAAATCTTGATGACCTAATGTGATTCTAACAATTAAAAACCATTTTTCTTTTACTATAAATTTCAACCCTACATTAGTTATGAGATGATTCAATCTTTGACTCATCTTTTGTTAAACAAAACTCTCTCTCTCACTCTCACAATACACAACCATTAGACTATAAGTACTAACTTATCTCGCCACTTGATTCTATACCTCCTTAGCATTGCCTATTCATCCTCTCATACTTCCCACTATTTATAAATATTTTACTTGATTATTGTAACATTAATTCTATATATCACAATATTGGATAAAGAAATACAAATAACACAACGAAACCTCTTTGTCCTTACTTGAACAATCAAACACGAGGCTATAACTAAATACCCAAGCCAATCAAGTAACTAATAATCTAAAAAATAAGCAACCAATCACAATCACATAAAGAACACATAAATTTTTATGTGGAAAACCTCCTCGATTTGAGAAGGAAAAACCACGGGATCGGAGTCCATAATAACTTCCACTATCAATAATAATGGATACAAGGAGTCTTCTCTAGATTAAACTAGATGAATAATCATCCATAAACATCAAAGGTTACACACCTTGGCAAACCGCATCAAAAGATGATACACAAAGAAAGTAGAAGAAACCAAGTTCAGATTTTACCATAAAATAGAACTATTATGAGCATAATATCTCCCTCTCCAAAACTTAAAACCAGATCTTCACCGTCCAGAATGTGCGCCTGCCTCTTTTAAACGTGCCCAAAACATTTGAGCTTGATCCAACGGTTAACAAACCCAAAAACTCAATTTTAACGTGACTAGTCCGTGCTGAAACTCTCTTTCCTCTTTCTCTCAAAAGTTGCGGCTCTTACTCCTTTTTTTTTCTCTCTTGCTTCTTCTCTAATCTGATTTCAGAATAAAAAAGAAGATATGATTTATTTAAAAATACCAAAATTATCCTTTAAGTGATTAAAAAATCCTCCTTTACATGGGCTCTAAAATTGGGCTCACGTAGGTAAATTTTTGGGCCATCCTCCAACTAGGAGGGAAACCCAACACACAATACCATATCTTAGTAATTTGATCGATATGTTGACATGTCATTGACATATTTTTAAGAATTTTCTACACAAATTCATTTAATGAAAAACAGTTTCAGCTTATGAAGTTCCGTATGTAATTTTACTAACAATAATCTACTCCCAACATTATTCAACTATTTCAACTACCACCTCATTTTCGTTGTTGTCGTCGTCATCGCTATTGCAACCACCACCTCCACCCCACCATCACCAACACAATATATAATTATCATATTATTATTATTGTATTTTTATGTCATTGCATATCAAATATCGTAAAAATAATTATATGAAATGTTTTAAAAAATATTTTACATACAAATTATCTTTCATTTCTAAAATATTTATGCGGCTCAAATATCATCCTAGTTTTGTCTCATTTATGAAAGGACCGGTATGCTTCTAGGTGATGAAACAAGATAAACATTACTTCTTATCATGTCCAATGTGTTCACTTAACAAACAAATAATCACTTTATCATATCCTATGAGAAAACTAAACAACTAATTAATCACTCTATCATGTCCTGTGAATGGTCGTATCTCGTATGCCAAATTGCTCATGAATTCCTTATATTTGATAGTTCGAGTCATTGGTCCTAAGTCATAACTCCCAAAAAGGTCACCTAAAGCCTAAATTCGATACCACCAAAGATTGCCTAATAGCCCTAAATTCGGATGGGCCTAATAAGCTGCTAAAAGTCTTGAAATGCAATGCCACCCTAATCCCGAAATTTAGGGTTCCACTCATGATATACACACACATATATACATACATATATATATATATATATAAAGAAAGAAGAGTTAGTTCTTTTGTTTTTGTATTTTTTGTTTCTCTTAAAAAGAGTTTGTTGTTAAATGTAGAAGTTTTTTTTTATTTTTTTGAAGCATTTTAGAACTTAATTTTCTTTTTTGAAATTTTAATGTAGTTAAATTGACATTTAATGACAGCTTTTACTTATGAACTATTATGGATGTAGCATATTGAGGCATATACTATCGATTTAGTTAGTTTTATAAGTCAATCATGTTTTGAGCAAGTATTTTCTCTCGTTTGATTTAATTGTTAAGGCAACACTACCAAAAAAATACCAATTAGCGACGGATTAAAATCCGTCACTATTTAGCGACACATTAGTGATAGATTATAAAAGGTTGCTTTTTGTGATGGACTAACGTGGGATGCTTAGCGACGGTTAAAAATTCATCGCTAAATAAGGTGAGGAAAAAAAGCATTAAAATCGGCGATGGATTAGCGATGGTTGTATGATCGCTAAATGAAAAAATTAGCAACGAAATTTTTTTCGTCGCTAAAATTCCCGTAATTTAGTGAAGTTAGCAATGGATTTTGGAATCCGTCACTAATTTTATGCCATTTGAGGGGAATTTTCGCTCAAAATGGCACACAATTAGTGATGGACGGCCGATCCATCGCTAATTTGGGGAAAATTATTGACGGATTAACAACGAAATCATGTCCGTCACTATTTTGCTTTTATATATCCCCCCTTCTTCTTCTCCGTTTGTTTCCCTCACCTCCACCCCACCTCCCCTTCCACCGCCGCCCTAAGCCACGAAATCTTTTTCAAAACCGTTTAATAAAGTGAGAGGTATCTTTCTCCCTCAAAATCAAATTAGATTTGTATTTTCTATTATTGATCTATCGACTAAAACTTTCTCTCTCTAACTTTTATTATTTTTAATTAGATAAATGTTATAAATTTTGTTAAATTTTTTTATTTAGTTTATTAATTGTTTGAATGTTGTTAATTATCTTGTTATATTACTTTATATTTATTAGTTTAAATTTTTTATATGTTATTTTATTTTTATAACTCGTTAGATTTATTTTGTTAAGTTTTATTTTGTTGTTATGTTAATTGTTAGGTTAATTTGTATGTTAGCGTAAACATTAAAAATTTAAATTTTGTTAATTTTCGGTTGTTAGATTAAAATTTAATTATTTAATCTTAAATTTTTATTTTAATTAAGTGCATTTTTTTTTAGTGTTAGGTTAACTAAAATTGTTTGTTTAAACTTAATTTTGAAATTATATAATTTTTGATGCAGTTTAGTTAAATTTAGTTGAAATTATATAATTTTCGACGTGGTTTAGTTATTTCGAATGTAAATTTTATAAGTAATTTTATTAGTTTAATTATTAAAATTGAAATATGATAACATGCTTATGATTTGATCGTTTCGAAAAAAAATTGAATAAAAATGTAATTAAAAAATTAAAATAAACTTTAAAATTTTATAAATATTTTATTAGTTAATAGAATTAAATAAATATTATATTTAGGGTTTAATTAAAATAAATTTAGTTGAATATTTTCATAAATTAATTAGATGATAATGTAATTTAACATTTTTAGGTTCAAAAAATATAAAATTTCATGTATTTTAAGTGAAAATGATAATGTGATTATCTTAAATTACCTAAGGTAGTTTAAATTAGGTTAAATGTTTGGTTTAGGTTAGGTTTACGTTATTATATGTTGGACCTAAGGTAGAAAATATAAAAAAATTACACCAAAAACAATTGAATATTAACAAATTATGTATTTATTAAAAAAAATGTAATCATTCTTTAAATAATTATTTAATTAGGAAGTCAAATTCTTAAACAAAATTCATAACCAATTAGAGAAAATTATACGAGCTAATATATGTGCATAATATTTATTTAAAATTTTTTAGAATGATGACAAGTAATTATTTGCAATGGTTATTATTTTTACGGTAATTAAAAAAAATGAGACTTGATCGACAATGTATAAATTTTAAATTAGTTAACGGATTGTTAAATGATGATTTTGTCAAAGGCGTAGAGCAATTTTTAGCTTTTCTTTGTTGAGCATGTATGGACGGAACCAAAATAAGGTGTTCTTGTAATTTCGGTAAGTGTCGAAACTGAAATTATGAAGAGATTGACACGATCAAATATCATTTATGTCGTAAAGATTTTATGTCGGGATATTATGATTGATTGCATCATGGTGAATTTGAAACCTATATGATTCGAAAATTCTAGGAGTCGGGATGTTTCTAAAAATTATTATATAGGCGAAGATAGTTCTAGTGAACCCTAAAACCTATGTCAAAGTATGGTAATATATGTAGCCGGTCCATCATTTGATCCGTCCAACATGCAAGAGGTTCCTAATCTTAGCATCCAACACTTTTATGATATATTGAATGCATTACATAGAGAGATTAGACTCGGTTGTGATGAATATTTACAATTGCCAACGGTTGCTCGAATGCTTAACCTAAAAGCATATTATCATTTTTTTAAAAGTGTTTCGATCGATTATGTGAGTCGATGAAAGAGTTGATATCGATTGATGATCGTATAACAAATAACTTTTATAAAACAAAGAAGTTGGTCGAGGGGATGGGTTTACTAGTGGAAAAAATTCATTGTTGTTAGAATGGGTGCATGATTTATTAGAAGTAAGACAATGAATTAGATAAATGCAGATTTTTTCAACATACTCAATATCGAAGTTCTCGTCGAGGATCGGGAAGAGGAAAACTTGTTCCAAATAAGAAAATATACTATTTTCCTCTAACATCGCGGCGATTGTATGCATTGAATGCGATAGTTGAGCACATGATGTAAAATGTTGAACATGGGAGAAATGATGTAAGAGTAATGTGCCATCCTTCGATTCTATTGCATAGCAAAGTTTCAATTAGATTAATCTTTCTTTTACGGATGAAATAAGAAACGTCCAATTAAGAGTGTGCATTGATGGGTTTCAACCATTTGGTCAATCCGATGCTCGATATTCCTCGTAGCTGGTCGTTATGACTCCATACAATTTTCCATCATGGATGTGTATGAAAGAGAAATATATGTTCCTAACGATAATTGTTCCGAATCCAATAAATCCAAAACATAAATTGGACATTTACTTGTAGCCTTTCATATCCAAGCTTATCCAGTTATGGAAGGTAGGTATGGTGACCTACGATATGTATCGTAAATAGAATTTTTTATTGAAAGCTCGTAATTATATGGACTATCATTGACTTTCCTACATATTCAATACTATTTGGTTGGAGTACTACGGATAAACAAGCTTGTCCTTACTATATGAAAAATTCGGATGCTTTCTCCCTTCCAAATGGAAGGAAGACCTCATGGTTTGACAACCATCGAAAGTTTCTTCCTCATAATAATCCATATAGAAGAAACAAAAAAGCATTCATAGTCAATAAAGTTGTTAAATCCGGTCCTCCTCCAATCCGATCTGAAACGGAGATGTTATATCTAGTCGAGCGAGTGGCGTTAGTTGAAGGTGATAGAAGATAGTGCGGATGATCATAATAGTAGAATCTCTCGGATGTCCGGATGGAGAAAGTGGAGTATTTTTTGGAATTTGCCTTACTTGGAGTACAAATCTCATTTGGCATAATTTAGATGTCATACATATTGAAAAAAAAGTGTTTGATAACGTTTTTAACACAATCATGAATGTGTCGGGAAAAACTAAAGACAATGCCAACTCCGGAAAAGACTTGAAAATCTTTTGTAAGAGGCCGGAATTAGTAAAGGATGATACGTCCGGAAAGTATCCTAAAGCTGCATTTACTCCGTCGAAACAATAAAAAAGAAAATTGCTTGAATGGATAAAACAACTCACATTCCCCGACGGATATATGTACTATCTAGCTAGAAGTTTTGATATGCGGCATGATAAATTTTATTGGATGACAAGTCATGATCGTCACGCCTTCATGTAGAGATTACTTCCAATTGTATTTTAAGAGTTTTTATCAAGAAATATTTTAGCAATTACTTACGAGTTGAGTTTGTTTTTCAAGTAATTGACTTTTATAGTTATAAAGCAAGAGGATATGTTGCGACTTAATGATGAGATACCCATCATTTTATACAAACTAGAATGTATATTACCACTCGGTTTTTTTAACTCTATGGAACATCTTCTTATTCATCCACCATATGAGGCATCTATTGTAGGACCTATGCAATATCAATGGATGTATCCATTTGAAAGATATTGATATTTAATTTAAAAGTAAAATTAAATAAATTTCTTACTTTCAAACGATAAAATTATTCATATTTATAGGTATCCGTGGACGCTAAAAAATAATGTTAAGAATAAAATTAAAGTGAAAGGATCAATATACAATGCATATTTGGTCGAAGAAGCCTCTTTATTTTGCTCGTATTATTTTGAGCCTCATGTGTATATTAGGTATCGAAAAGTGCTTGTATAATTTTAAATTCAATGACGAAGAAGAAAAACACATTGAAGGGATGTTATCCATATTCAAACAATCGAGTCGATCAATTGATCGATACAAAATAAGAAAATTGACACAACTAGAACACAAAGCGACCCACCAATATATATTGTTGAATTATGAAGAAGTCAAACCTTACAATGAGTGAGTTTATCGAAAT